>CM051823.1:28715000-30045000 GCA_028451465.1 Erethizon dorsatum | reverse complement strand
TAGTGGGTTGTAGCTAGATTTCTAACATACTCCATGTGTATGTATGATATTAATTTGATAGAAATTTTGAGGCAACATACTAAAAGAAATGAAGGAAACAGCCTATTGCCCATTGATAACCCTGAAATTTGGAGAAAAACGCTAGAGTTTTAAAAATCAGATTCTCCCTTAGAAAGCTCTTCTAAGGGAATTCTTGACAAATTCATGGCTGAATTTATATTCACTATACATTGTCTGTATTTTGATTTTCAATAATAGCCCCCTTTTACTCATTTATTATTGATATTTACTGAAGGTACCAAAAGTTTTATTATCTTGATCCTGTAACTTTGTTGTATAGTTTTTAAGTTGTTTTCTGTGGTATTCTTACATAAATTATACTGTCTTATGAGCCTATGTTGCAAAATAATAATCCATCTCTGGAGTTACCGAAGTTGTTTCTCAATATTTTCCCTCATTTCAAAAATTTGAGAAAAGACTTGTAGATATTAAATCTGCCCATAGCCGGGGCGGTGGCACATGCTGTGTTGTCCCAGCACAGCAAGAGGATTGCTGTGAGTTTGAGGCCAGCCTGGGCTACAAAGTGAGTTCAAGGCCAGCCTGAACTGCATAGTGAAATCCTGTCTCAAAAAGACAAAAAAAAAAAAAAAAAAAAAAAATTTGTCCAAAATGACCAAATATATACTAATCAACAAATATACTTTCTTCCATAAAGCATATACAAAGGAAACAATAAATTGTTCTTGAGGAAAACATGATTTTACCTACTGTTTATCTGTAGTGTAATTGGAGTATGACCAGCATTTGAATCTCAACCTCTACTTCTACTCTGGTAACCTTGAATAAATGTATGTTTCTTTGTGTCTGTTTTGTCATCTTTAAAATGAGACTAATAATTTCTAGCTCATAGTAGTATTTGGAGAATTAAACAAGATAATGTAAGGTAGTAATTTTTGAACTTTGTTCAAAAATAGATATAAGGAGGGCCAGTGAGATGGCTCAGTGGTGTAAGCGCCTGCCTGGCAAGCGCGAGGGTCCGAGTTTGACTCCTGGTACCCACATACAAAAAAAGGGCCGGTGATACCGCTCAGTGGCATGGGCGCCTGCTGGCGCACGAGGTCCTGAGGTCAAACCGCGGTACCCACAAAAAAAAAAAAAAAAAAAAAAACGATATAAGGAGCCAGTGAGATAGCTCAGCAGCATAAGCGCCTGCTCAACAAGTGCAAGGTCCTGAGTTCGACTCCCGGAACCCACATAAAGGAAAAAAGGGCCAGTGATATTGCTCAGTGGCACAAGCGCTTGCTGGCAAGTGTGAGGTCCTGAGTTCGACTCCCGGAACCCACATAAAGGAAAAAAGGGCCAGTGATATTGCTCAGTGGCACAAGCGCTTGCTGGCAAGTGTGAGGTCCTGAGGTCGACTCCCGGTACCCACATTAAAAAAAAAAAAAAAAATAGATGTAAGATAGAAACTATAGAGACAGTTGATGGGTCACTTATAGCTATTTTTTTTTTAAGGTTCTAGAGAAGGTTTGGTATAAGACGGCCTGAGGTTCTCTATTTGAAATTTTTGAAAACTGTCTCCTAAAGTGCCTTGTGCGTGATAGGTACTGGCTCACTTATGCAGGCTAGACAATCTGTACTCAAATCCTTTTCCTCTTAGATTTTGCTCCTTCATAATTAGCATACTGAAATGCTCACTTTTGTGTGACAGCTTTATTGGGAATATAGTTCATATGTCAATAGATAGTGCACCTATTTAAAGTATATAATTCAGTGGTTTTTATTACATTTGCAGTTTTTGCAATCACAAACTTAATTTTAGAACCTTTTTGCATCTCAAAAAAACAAAACCCTACCCATAAAGTTGCTTTTGGACTCAATTTGCACTGTTGCTTAGAAATAGAAGTTAATACATCAAGAAAGGAAAAATAGGGCCGGTGAGATGGCTCAGCGGCGTAAGCGCCTGCCTGGCAAGCACGAGGGCCCGAGTTCAACTCCTGGTACCCACATACGAAAAAGGGGCCGGTGATATCGCTCAGTGGCATGGGCGCCTGCTGGTGCGCGAGGTCCTGAGGTCAACCCCTGGTACCCACAAAAAAAAACAAAAAAAAAGAGAAAGGAAAAATAAGTCAAATGTGTGTTCTTGCTGATGGACTGTATATTTTCACTGATTTATATAATTACAGTCAGTAAAGTCTACTATGGCATTTAGCATAATTTTTTTTATATCTGGAGTTTTTAAAAATATTTTTCACCTCTAGAAATCCATTCATCTATTTTCATGCTTTTAAAATCATTTCTTGATCACTCTTAGCTTCAAAATTCAATAAACTCAAGTACCTGTTATGAATCAGGTACCACATTAAACCCCTGGGGTTAAACAGTTAATTAGATTCTAAGGAGTTTATAATTTTAGGAAAATGACATATAAACAAAGGACAGTAATATAATGTGGCCATTTTTATTATGGAGAGCTATATAAAATGTTATTGGTACACAGATAAGGGAATAATGAGTTCTGGTTAAGGAGATTGGGGGAGAGACAGGAAAGGAAGAAAAAGAGAATCTTCAAAGAAGGTGGACCTGGGAAATGAGTAGCATTCACTGGGCACGTGATAGAGGAGGAATATTACCTTAAAAAGCAGAGAATAACCTAAATTAAAGGAACACCCAGTGCTTACAAAATATTGGAGTTTTTTGACAGGGCTAGAGGTAACCAAACCTAGTAAATAATTCTAGAACAGGAAACGTTGACTGGGTCAGCTTGTGAAGGTCCTAAAAGTCAGCTTAATGTCATATTTTATTGCTTTCCCTCATTCCTGACTTCAATATAAAGATAACAGCTTTTCTAATCTAATGTTCACATTAATGTAGTTCCTACTATCGTCTTAGTTCTGAGTTTTCTTTGACTTCTTTCACTACTGTACTTCCTGTGTCCTTTCTTATGTTAAATATCCATTTTTCCTTTAATATCTCATATTTTGTTCATTTTAAATATTTTTAGGACTTTGTCATACCTAGGACTTCACTTCTTACCTATTTTAATATTCAAAGTAGCTTTATACAGTAGCTAAAATAGTTCCATTGTGCCTATATTAGTCAGCTTTCCCTTTGCTGGACATAATACTCAATGCCCACAACTTAAAGGTGGAGACGTTTGATTTGACTCATGGTTTCAGGGGATTCTGTCCATGGTAAGCTGGCTCTAAGGCAGAAACATGGCAAATGGACACAGCAGAGCAAGGATGATTAGTTCATGGTAGCCAGGAAGCAAATGAGGGGAACATGCCAAAGAGGAAGGAGGAGAGAATCACATAGAGACCCCAAGGCCTGGCCTTAATGACCTGCTCAGATGCATCCAGAAGTATGCTTTACTAATCCCCTGGGTGATCCTAGGCCAATCAGGTTGACAAAATTTAGGTTAACCATTTCCTGCCCCTTGTCACTTGACATCCAAACACAGCTTCTTAACGTTTTGGAGCTGATGTCACAGTTGATATGATAGATACAAAAAAACTCTTGTTACATATTGTTAAGGGGTAACACCTGACCTATGACCTCCACAGAGTTAAACAAATACTTAATCGCCAAATAAAAACAGTAGCAAGTTCTTAAGTCACCTAACGTGATACAACTGTCCTGTGTATAACCAAAAATGTAATAATCCCTTCCCAAAGTCTTAACTGTCCGAGCATTGCTGAAAAAAGCCCAAGTCAAAGTCTTCTGAAACTCAAGGCAAACTCTTAGCTGTGAACCCCTATAAAAGTGAAAAACAAGTTATATAATCCCAAGATAAATGGCACAGGGTAATCATTCCCATTTCAAAAGACAGGAAAAAGGGGACAGATAGGAATAGGATCAGAGGAAGACCAAAACTGGGGAGAACAAACATTAGGTCCTGTAGATCTGCATCTTGCATCCAGGGCACATGGTGATGAGATGAGAGTTCCAGAAGGCTTGGGCCACCACACCCCTTTGGCCTAGGCTCCACTTCAGGGCTGCAGCTTTCCTCTGCACATGTTCCAGGTTCCTGGGATCTTCACTATACCTTTGGCTTCAATCCCACAGCTGCACATACTGCACTCTCAGAGGCTCCTTGCCTGGCTTCCCAGGCCACCTTTGAAATCTAGATGGAAACCTCCTTTGACCCCATAATTCTTATATTCTGCATGCCAGTAAAATCAGCCTCATGTGGATGATGTCAGCATCTGCAACCAGCATGGGCAGTGGCCAGGCCTCCTTGGACCCTGGCTGCAGCAACCCCTGAGTGCCTGGATGATTAAGCACAGTGAAATGAACCCTGGGAACCAATTCCTTGGCCCTCTTGAGCAGGGGTCCTAGGGTCTCTCTTCTCAAATGAAAGGTTTATACATTTGCATCCTTGAGCCTTCAAGGGGTGGGATCTTGCTGATTTTTGAGATGCCCTCAATGCAATCTTCCTGTTCCCTGTAGAAGAAGAAAGTACTTGGTTTCTTTTTGATGTTGCTAATCTCTTCAGCAACCATACTCTTTGGACCCAACTTTCCACATGATTCCTTTTGGCCCCAAATTTAAGTTTTTCAAATTTTTCTACTCTACTTTTTTACCCCAAGTTTTTACTATAAATCTGGCTAAAAGTAGCCAGCAGTACCCATGTCACACCCTGAACATATAGCTGCTTGAAATTTTATCCACTCCTTTAATCTCAGTCTCTCGAAAAGCCCCAGGATGTGGACAAAACTTAGATTTTCTGCCTAAGTGCACCACACATGGTCTCTAGTCCAACTGCCAATGGAGTCCTTTTTCCTTGGCCTTTACCGTTTGCATTCTATCAGCATTCTTATCTTCCGAGCTCTGACCAGAATCATGCACCAGACTGTTTATAGCATTCTAAGATTTCTCTAGCCCACATCTCCAAACCTTTCCAAATTCCTCCTACAAACCAGTTCCAAAGCCTTCTGAACCATACAGGAGCAGCAACAACCCAACTTCTCTAGTAGGAATTTTCTGATACTAAACCTTAGCATTGCTAAACACAATACCCAATGCCCACAGCTTAAAGGAAGTGAGGTTTAATTTGGCCCATGATTTCCAAGGACTCAATCCATGATCAGCTGGCTTTAAGGAAGAAACCTCATGGCAGACAGGCATGGCAGAGCAAAGATGCTTAGTTCAAGGTGGGTAGGAATCAGAGCAGGGGAATAGTGCCAGAGAAGAAGGGGTGAGGAACCAGATACTGTAGACCTCAAGGTCACATCTCCATCACCCACCCAGACACAGCCAAAAGTGTGCTTCACCAACCCTTGGGAGATCCCAAGCCAATCAAGGTGACACAGTTAAGATTAACCATCACAATTCCTATATCAGGAAGGCTGAAGGATGTGAAGGGCCGGGGATTTTATAAGGGTAACAGTTTGCTTCATTATATTCTTACCAAGATTTTAGTGGCAAGAAAATTCTTCTGTTATCTATACTACTGAGTGAAATAAAGGGGCAGAAGAGTATAGTATATTACCTTTATTGTCAGAAAGGGTAAGGATGTTAAAATATACATTCTATTCGCTTATATTTGCCAACTGGAAATACAGAATTAATAAAATAAATGCTTATTGGAGCAGGTAGAATTGGGGTGGAAAAGGCTGGCGAGAGCTGAGATTTCTCGATGTATACTTTTTCATGTTGTTTTTATTTTTGAACTATCTGAATATTTTATCTATAAAACTCTGGCCTAAGTGCCACTGCAGGGGTGAAATTAAGAGTATTCTGATTTTTTGTTGTCCATGTATGAAATCCACTCATTAGTCCACTGTTTAAATGTCTGTACTCCTGTGTGCCTTGGTACAATTTGTTTGACTGAAATGAACTATATCTTTGTCCCCAAATTATTTTCAAAATTCTTCACTTCCTCCGTAATTATTTAATTATGTCATCTTAGCATAATACATTTATGCTCTATATTTACATTTTATGTTGTTATTGCTAAGTAGATTCATGTTATGAATGGTTTCTATTCCCCCTTTAATTGTTAATACCTTCAATTTAGCAATGCATTTTCTCTTCTGTAGTATCAAATATAATTTAATAGATACTTGAAAACTTTTATTTATTTACTCTAGAGCAGTGATAGCAAACCTTTTAGAGCTTTCAATGATAACAAATAGCCCACTGCAGCATGCATGCCATAGGTTAGCCAACGCTGCTCTAGAGGATCCTAATATGTTATTTCATTTGAATGATTTTAATCAACAAGGTTTTAAATTAGAAAAGATATCTTTTTTGTTAAGCAGTGGCAAAGTTTATTTGAAAAAGTAAAAGTGAACAGTGAGAGAGAAACTGGCTCTGCAGAGCAAGCTCAGCCGAATAAAAGGGGAAAAAAACAAGATAAAAGTACACCCTGCAGGAAGGGGGTGGGCTATCATGAGGAAAACCACAATAGCCAGAAAAGATATTGTTTGGAAAAATTTTAGTACTTTTCCATTATATAAAACTTTAGTGTACAAAAAGGAGAATTAGGAAAGTTTTATTTAAAATAAAAATAATGAAAATAAATTAAGCTGACTTCTGGCAGTTAAGGCAAAAAAAATGTGGATTTGCACACTCAGAGAAATACACATAACATGAGCACTTGACTAATTTGCATGGAGTACAATATGTGATTGTGTTCTAGTTACTAATGAATAAAATAATTGTGAACTGTGTGGTTTCTGTTTTTACTAATATATATAAGACATGCAAAGTTCATTCTGTTGGGGTAAACAGAATAGTTAATATATTGCTTTGGTTGTTTTGTTTTTTACATTAAGTACATGATCAAAAGTAAGAAATTTTCAGTTCTACTGGGAAGTAAACATTTGTTTTTAAAATTGATCATACAAATAAAAATTTGTAATCACTTAGTGTATTTTTATTATTTAATGTATTCTCATCTAATGTTTATTTTGAAACAGGCAAGAAAGCTGGATGTATATTTTGAATATGAAGAAAAGATAATGAGCAAAACTACTCTGGATAAATCTCTTCTAGATATAATATCAGACCCTGATGGTATGTACTGGAAATTTGAGGTTCACATAGGTATCACATCTGATGAGTCCAGCATTTTCAATGTGAGCATAATTTAAGGAGAAATACAATTTTTCTGTCAGTGCTAATACCAAGGTAATAAAATCATCTCTTTTCTGTTGACAGCTTTTCTTTTCTTTTTTTTATTTTTTTTTGTGGGTACCAGGAGTCGACCTCAGGACCTCACACTTGCCGGCAAGTGTTTGTGCTGCTGAGCGATATCACCGGCCCTTTTTTCTTATATGGGTTCCGGGAGTCAAACTCAGGACCTCACGCTTGCCAGGCAGGCGCTTATGCCGCTGAGCTATCTCACTGGTCCCTGTTGACAGTTTTTCAACATAGCAATTCCTCAAGTGGAAAATGATTTGCATTTTATTCCACTAAAATTTCTCTGATAGTATTTTAAAGCACTTTTTTATATTCATTTGTTTAACGTGATAAATCTGAAATCCAGTGTCTTCCCTTCTCAGGAAGATTTGAAGGAATAACATTCAAAACAGTGTCCCTAATAATGTTTTCTAAGTACTCTGGTTTACCCCGGAGTGTTTCCTAAAAATAAGTATCTAAAACCAAGTTATAGTTTACCTATCTAGGAAACTCACTTTTAAGAAACCCTATAATCGGGCCAGTGAGATGGCTCAGCAGTGTAAGCACCTGCCTGGCAGGCACGAGGTCCTGAGTTCGACTCCTGGAACCCACATACAAAAAAAGGGCCGGTGATATCGCTCAGCGGCACGGGCGCCTGCTGGCGCACAAGATCCTGAGGTCGACCCCCGGTACCCACAAAAAAAAAAAAAGAAAGAAACCCTATAATCAATCCCTTTGTATTTAAATATGTTATATTTTCTTAAAGCAAAATATATTTGTAATTACAAAATGTAATTATAGCTGTTAATTATGATAGTGGGATCTATATAGTGGTTTTCAATCATTTCAGAATAGTTTTGAATGTAAATCTCAGTTTTCCAACATGAGTGAAAGGCCTACGACCCATTTTGCATGTAAGCTATTCAAGTTGGAGCAGGAATAACTAAAGCCAAAGCTTTCTGGCTGGAACACAAAAAAGGAAGGCCAGGGAAATGGAAAAGTACCAGGGAGCTTGTGAAGAGGAAGGAGCTCAGGAAAGCACCCCTATAAAGTTGTTTATGAATTCCTTGGCTCATCTGTGAACTGCATGTGCATAAATCTGATCCTAAAGAACATTCCAGAGACTGAAGTGAAGGCCTAAACCGCTTCCCAGTTCCCAGATCATGGACTAGGCAATGGGTTAGATCCCAGAATCACTACAAAAGGGTTCGAAATAGAATCGAAGTAAGCACAACGCAGAAAAGGATAGTAGGAACCAGACAGAATAAAACAAAATTATCGGGCCAGTGAGATAGCTCAACGGCAAAAGAGCCTGCCTGGCAAACACAAGGTCCTGAGTTTGACTTCCGGAACCCACATAAAGGAAAAAAAGGGCTAGTAATACTGCTCAGCAGCACAAGTGCTTGCTGGCAAGCGTGAGGTCCTGAGGTCGACTCCCAGTACCCACATTAAACACACACACACACACACACACACACACACACAATTATCAGCATTCTCCTAGGATTTATACAAAACCTTGAGTCTCATAATCTTATATTCAAAATGTTCTGGATGTAATATTTATTTATAAACATGAGAACTTGGGAGAACCTGTTGTTGATCTTTATTTTACCATACTTAGGGAGAAAGGGTAAGTTGAGTGGATTCCAAATCATATGAAAAATTAATAGTTTACTAGTCATCATGTTTTGAAAAACATTTCCTAACTTTATTCTGTAATATATATAATAGTTCTGAGTCCTTACATCTTAGGACTTTGGAGTGAGGGTGAATAGTTTTATTTGTTCAGACCAGTGCTTTATCACTTTTCCATCAAAGTGCATCCCATAGAAGGAAGAAAGAATAAAAGAGTTTCTCTGGACTGTTTGGGCTTTGGTTTATAGAAATAGTAGTTCAAAGCACTCACTACAAGAAATTTCTTTGAAATCTTACATTTTAAAGTATGAGGCAGGGGGCCAGTGAGATGGCTCAGTGGCTTAAGCGCCTGCTCGGCAAGCGCGAGGGCCCGAGTTTGACTCCCGGAACCCACATACGAAAAAGGGGCCGGTGATATCGCTCAGCGGCACGGGCGCCTGCTGGCGCGCAAGGTCCTGAGGTCGACCCCCAATACCCATAAAGAAAAAAAAGTATGAGGCAAATATATTTTACTGTACAATATGTTTTTATGTTATGTAAAAGCGTGCTTTTCCCAAACCCTGTAGCAATATAAGACCCTTCAGAAAGAGAGGACATGTATTTAGGGGCTCCAGTTTGGGGCTGCCACTTTAGGCTTCTTTAGATAATTTTATTTAGCCAGCAGATTTTATAACCCTATACTGTACCTACGGTGACCATACAACTGATTCCCCAGACATTCCCCTTGTTATTACCAGTTGTCCTTATGTTATTGTAACCAATAGCTACTTGCCATCTCAAAAGTGTCCTGTTTTAGAATTATTGCCTTGCCTATATCCTTTCTGTCCTTTGGAGCTTATATCTAAAAGCTAAATCTTAACATTCTAGAGAGTTTGGATTATAGAATAGAGGTGTTTCTGTAATCATAGCCCTCTACCTCCGTATCTTATCTTTTTCCATATTTGTGTATTATTATAATTACAGCGCTTATTACCTGTTAAATTAAGAACCATTATTTTGTTTTGTCACATTTATATATACCTTGAATTTTAATGAACTTGTAAATGTTATCTATAATACATAATAACTACAACTATGAAAGTTTTTTTTAATGCTTTCTCCTATGTAGCAGGAACTCCAGAAGATAAGATGAGGCTGTTTCTTATCTATTACATAAGCACACAGCAAGCACCTTCTGAGGTATGAGCTCTGTAGAGTTATTAGAAGAAAGAAGAAATGTTTATTTGTAGAATTACAGAATTTCAGAAGTTGAAGTAAAAAAATCACTGTGGCTAAATGTCTACTTCATTCCTATCTTTAAAGGGAAAACAATTTGTTAAGGCTAATTCTATTTACTGCTGAGTTTTATAGCAATATTTATTTTCACCAGGGGAAACAGTCCACTCAAGAAATATCTGACCACTTTTAAGTTGTTGGAATCTGAACTGAATTCAAGTGGCCAAAATTCTTATTTCTGGAAAATAACTGTTCTAAACTAAGTTAACCAGATTTGCTAAGGCTTTTTGAAAGGTTGGTCTTATCAATTTAACATTGTTTGAAAAGTAATGTTCACTATAGAAAATATACTATATCAGCTGTTCTATAAAGGAAAGTGATGATTTTGGTATCAGATTAGGTTATTAACTCTTATTTTAGCTCAGTATAATTTAATAGATGATTATCTAGAATGATTTGGATGTTTTAAGTTCCTTTTCTTTGTTGGTAGCAGTTATTTTTTTAAAGCCTCTCAATTATAAGGTTGTGTTTGTCAAAAATCTTGGGCATGTTAAAATAGCAAAATAAACATTAAGTATCTGCTTTAGGGCATTCTGCTATACTGTAAGAATACATCCATTTCTTGACTTAATTCAGTCAGAATATGTGGTTTTCATTTTTAGAAATATTTCTTTCATCAATGAGGTTTTGCTTATATCTAAAGGAATTCTAATAGCCTATGTATATTTTAAGAATTTATGATTTTAAAACTTAATATTTCCTTAATGTGACTACATTATTTTCATTTATTTTTGGTAATGATTATGTCTGTTCATAAACTTCAACGAAGACTAAGAAGTGTGAAGCAGATTATGACTACTAATAACAGATTAATAGCCCTAAAAATGCAAAGTAGTGAAAATCTCTGGTTGATGGTGAGCTTTAAAATTTCTCTATTATAACATTTGCATAATGGAGTCACTAAGAGAATAGGCTCCTTTAACTTAAATTTATCTAAATTTATTCATCGGGAAATTTTAAAAGTAAGGAAAAGGAAAAAAAAACAATTTAAAAAGCATAGGACATTTGATCTTCAACATCACCAAAAACAAAACAAAACAAAACAAAACAAAACAAAACAAAAAAACCCACCCAAGTATGGGACAACTGTTGTTCAGTTAATGCATGTGGACCCATAGACTGAATAGTAGAAGGAAACCTGAATCTGCAGTTCTTTCAGTTCATGTCATTCTCCTGATAATTTTGGTTTTGAAATATTCTTGCTTAAGCCAAATCAAGGTGTTTGTCCCAAAGAAAATCAGTCCTCACAGTAGAGCAAAAACTGACTATCGAACTTAAGGGATGACAAAGTACTCTCCTTTTAAGGTGATTTTGGAGCCTGTTGAAAAATAATTTTTAACATATGTGATTTTTGTCTCAGATCCTCCCTTGCATAGTCATTTAAGATGCAACTCCACTCTACTTGGGTGCCTAGAATTTAAATTCATGCCTTTAGTATAACTTTTTGATTAATCAAATGACAACTGTCTTTTATGAAAGTTTAATTTTTTTGTCATTTAGTTCTTTTCTTATTTCAGGCTGATTTGGAGCAATATAAAAAAGCTTTAACAGATGCAGGATGCAACCTTAATCCTTTACAATACATCAAACAATGGAAGTAAGTTTCATTTTCTTCTTTAATTCCTGTTATTTAAGATAAGGGTACAATTGAGGTTTTGTTCCCCCAAAAATGGAATGCTAATAAGGAAATTGAACAATGGAAGGGTGGATTTTTATATACAGTGGCATAAATTTTTCCTCATCTGGCCCACCCTATGCACAGTGTAAAATTACATAAAACTGTGATGCTTTTCTTTCTTAGACAAGTTTTATATTTTCTCCACTGATAACAGGAAATAGTCAAATCATGAAATGTTTTGGATTAGATGTCTTAAAGGCCTTAAAAAGTAATTTTAATTTCCCTATTCACTGGATAAATGTAGACTAATATAATGCCAAAATTTATAAAATACTGTCCCAAGGAAATAGGAAGATCAATTGGTGCATTCATACTCTGCTATTAGGAATATAAATTTTCTAGATGATATAAGAAGTTTCTTCAAAATAGCTTTGACACAAAAGATTCAGAATAGCCAAAGCAGTCCCAAACAAAAAGAACAATGCTGGATGAATCACAATATCTGATTTCACAATATATACAAAGCCATAGTAACAAAAACAACATGGTATTGGCACAAAAATAGACATAGAGATGAATGGAATAGAATAGAGGACACAGGAACAAGTCCACACAACTACACCCGTCTGACTCTGGACAAAGAGGCCAAAAACACGTTGGAGAAATGACAACCTCTTTTAACAAATGATACTGGGAAAACTGGATAGCCATATAAAAAGGATTGTAACTAGATCCCTGTCTTTCACACAGCATTAAAATCAATTCAGAATGAATCAGAGACCTAGGTATAAGACCTGAAACTTTGAAACTGCTAGAAGAAAAATGTAAGGGAAATACTTGAAGTCATCAGCACAGGCAAAGACTTCCGGAATAGGACTCTAATAACTTAGGAACTAATAGCAAGACTCAAAAAATGGAATTTCATTGAGTTAAAAAGGTTCTGAACAGCAAAGGAAACAATCAACAGACTGAAGGAACAGACTGCAGAATGGGAGAAAATCTTTGCCAGTTACTCTTCCAAAAGAGGATTAATATCTAGACTACATAAAGAACTCAAAATGCT
Source organism: Erethizon dorsatum (assembly GCA_028451465.1). Taxonomy (NCBI): domain Eukaryota; kingdom Metazoa; phylum Chordata; class Mammalia; order Rodentia; family Erethizontidae; genus Erethizon; species Erethizon dorsatum. Next base: position 30,032,278 of record CM051823.1, on the reverse strand, counting down.
TAACACCAAAAAAAACCTCAGTAGATGGGAAAATGAAATGAAGAACAGACACTTCTCAAAAGAAAAGAAATACAAATGGCCAATAAGTATATGAGAAAATATTCAGTATCTTTGCCCATTAAGGAAATTAAAACTGCATTTAGATTCCATCTTGGCATAGTCAGTGGCTATAATCAAGAATACAGAAAATAATAAATGCTGGTGAGGATGCGGGGAAACAGGAATCCTTCCACACTGTTGGTGGGAATATAAACTAGCTACTATTGAAATCTGTGTGGAGCCTCAAGTCGAGCGTGGTGGTGTATGCCTGTGATCCCAGCACTCAGGAGGCGGAGACAGGAGGATTGCCATGAATTTGAGGCCAACTGGGGCTATACAGTGAGACCCTGTCTCAAAAAACCAAAAAAAAAAACTTTGTAAATGGAGCCTCCTCAAAAACTAGAGAAGCCATTTGATCCAGCTCTACCATTCCTGAGAACATTTCAGAAAGAATTAAAGATTGCATACTAGAGTGATATGTGCATGCCCATATTTATCCCAGTACATTTCACAACAGCTAAACTATGGAAACAGCCTGGATCCCCATCAACAGGTAAATGGATAAAGAAAATGTGGCATATATACAAAATGGAATATTATTCAGCCGTTACAAAGAAAGAGATCATGTCATTTGCAGGAAAATGAATGGAACAAAAGACCATCATGTTATGCAAAATAAGCCAGACTCATGAAGTCAAGTATGGCATGTTTTCTCTCATATGTAGAATCTTAAAAAGAGAGGTGACAGGAAAGGAGACTATTAGAGATGAGGAAAAGGCTCAGGGGAAGAGGCCAAAAATAGTCAAAGTATGTTACACACATGTACCACTATGCCAAAATGAAGCCCATTATTCTGTACAACTAATATGCACTAATTTTTAAAAATAGCTTTGCCCTCGTACTTCTATTGTTAAGAATTTATCCCAAATCCTTGGAGTTGCAAAACCTTAGAAGCAGTTGTAATGATGAAGTTTTGAAAACTCACCTTAATGTGTAGCAATAAGATTAATAAATACCTAGCAATTAAGATCAACCAAAAATTGTAGCATTTTCTTAAAATAGAATATAATTGAGTCATTAAAAATTATGTTGTAGAAGTCTTACCCAGTGACATTGGGAAATGTTCATGTTATTTGGTAAGGAGAAAAAATTGTTTATGACATTATTTGATAAATACTGTTGGCCTTCCATATCCTTGGGTTCCAAGTCCACAGAATGAAAATATTCAGGAAAAAAATTGCTGAAAATTAACAGACTTTTTCATTGTTGTTATTCCCAGACAATTCAATATAACAATTATTGGGCCGGTGAGATGGCTCAGTGGCTTAAGCGCCTGCCCGGCAAGCGTGAGGGCCCGAGTTTGACTCCCGGAACCCACATACAAAAAAGGGGCTGGTGATATCACTCAGTGGCACGGGCGCCTGCTGGCGCGCGAGGTCCTGAGGTCGACCCCCCCGGTACCCACAAAAAAACAAAACAAAACAAAAAAAACAATTATTTATTCTAGCATTTACCTTGCATTGCATATTATAAGTAATGTAGAGATTATTTAACATGTTATAGTATACAGGAAGATGTGCATGAGTTATATGCAAATACCACGCCAGTTTACATAAGGGAGTTGAGCATCCACAGATCTCTGTATTCTTGAGGGTCCAGGCCAGTCCCCTGTGAATGCTGAGGCTTGACTATATTTTCTGATAGCATGATAAGCAAGGCCCCCACTGTCATTGAATTTATATCTGTGTTGAAGGAACAGTTAGTCATCAAATTGAACAAAATGATATTAAACCATCTTAAATGATACAAATAAAATAAAACTGAATGATTAAAAACTTACCGGGGGTGATAGGTAAATTTGTTTAGGAGACTGGAGAGAAACCTCTGGATGGAACACATTTGAGCCAAAACTTGGATGTCACTTTTTACAGTATGATCCCTATTTATCCATTCCTCTGTGTGTATGTGGGTATATGAGCATACACATATATACCTTTAATTGCATAGCTGAAATGACCTACACCTTGTATTAATCACTTTCCTCTCACTAGGACACAATACCCAACACCCCACAGCTTGAAGGAGGAGGGGTTCGTTTGGCTGACAGTTTGAGTGGGTTCAGTCCAAAGCTGGTTGGCTCCAAGGCAGAAACACATGGCGTAGGGCCTGGTGGAGGAAGCTGGCTCATTCTGTGGCAGCCAGGAAGCAGAGAAGGGAGTAGCCAGGGACAAGAATGCACCCATCTGAGTCAGGCCCCCAAGTGACCTACATCTAACCAGGCCCCACCTCCTAACAGCACATTCAACTACTGAACTTACCAATGGAATAATCCACTGATGAGTATAGCAGTCCCAAGAACCAGTCACTTCTAACTACGTGAGACTTTGGGGGGCTTTTTAGATCTAAACCATAATACACCGGAATGTTAACAGTGGGTGCCTCCACGTGGTAGACGCCCCACCTTGGACTGGTTTTATTTTCCAGATTTTCTAAAAAAAATTACTTTTGCAATAATATTTAGGCACAATTTTTAAAACTACAAAATTCTGATCTCAGTTGTGTCAAAAAATAGGTGTAACAGGAGAAATGCACCAAATTGTTAATGATTATGTCTGAATGGTGAGTTGAGTGCTTCTTATCTATACTTTTGTGTTTTCAAATTTCCTTTTATTTGTAATAAGAAAAATATACAACAAACCTTTGTTTAAAAAGAAAAATTGAGAACTGTCTTTTCCAACTTTTTTTTTTTTTTTTTTTTTTTTTGTGGGTACCGGGGGGTCGACCTCAGGACCTCGCGCGCCCGCAGGCACCCGTGCCGCTGAGCGATATCACCGGCCCCTTTTTCGTATGTGGGATCCGGGAGTCGAACTCGGGCCCTCGCGCTTGCCAGGCAGGCGCTTATGCCGCTGAGCCATCTCACCGGCCCTCCAACTTTTATAGTACATAGATTTACACATTTGGCTGTGTGTTAGTGTCCCTGGTTTTTTTTTAATATTATTATTTATGTGGAATTCCTTAAATCAGTATTTGGAGTTATTGGGGGAAAGCAACCTTGGGCATTATTTTACATAAATACAAAATATGTACTATCTAATTTGTGACATTTATTTTTATTTCCACTTATAACAGCCATAGCAGGTTCTTAAAGAAAATTTTTGAAAACCCAGAAAGGTATAAAGAAAATAAAAATTTACTTGTAATCTCACTATCCACAGACTATAGGTAAATATTAGTCACTGAATTGCCCAGGCTGGATGAACTTGCAATCCTCCTGCCTCAGCCTCCCAGACTACTGGGCGTATAGGCATGTACCATCATGCCTAGCTATTATTTTGATTTCTAAGTTATATGCGTTATATATGGATGTGTCCAAAGATAAGAATATAAATTAATATTCTAACAGTGACCTCAGCGTGATGGATTCTTCTGGGAGTGTTCTGTATTTTCTGGATTCTGAAGAGAAATGTGAAAATATTCTCAGAGGAAAATATTTTTTTAGCATATTCTAAGTGCTTTTGTCCAAACTTTAGTAATCTTTTTTGTTTTGTTTTGTTTTGTGGGTACCAGGGGTCGACCTCAGGACCTCGTGCGCCAGCAGGCGCCCATGCCGCTGAGCGATATCACCGACCCTTTTTTTGTATGTGGGTTCCAGGAGTTGAACTCAGGCCCTCGTGCTTGCCAGGCAGGCACGTACGCTGCTGAGCCATCTCACCGGCCCCAAACTTTAATAATCTTATAGATTAGTTAGTAATCTTTTTTTTTTTTTTTGTGGGTACCGGGGGGACGACCTCAGGACCTCGCGCGCCAACAGGCACCCGTGCCACTGAGCGATATCACCGGCCCCTTTTTCATATGTGGGTTCCGGGAGTCGAACTCCGGCCTTCGCGCTTGCAAGGCAGGCGCTTACGCCACTGAGCCATCTCACCGGCCCTAGTTAGTAATCTTATAGATCAGTTGAAAGAGTTGAAAATAAATGACTATATTCAATTAAGTATAAAATTGTACATTATAGGGTATGACTAAAGGGGGAAATCATTAGGTAGTAGAACTAAAAGAGTAACGATAAAGTGGTTTTGAACTGAGTCTTGAAATGTGTAATTTCTGTTGAAATTAGTGAGTTTATACTCTCCACAGGATGCCATGGATAAAGGAATATATCTGGGAACAAGGTAGGAGTGGAATATGGAGAACAATGTGGAAACTCAATTTATTCATTATGGGATTGTTCTCTTAAGCCAACAGGTCTCTACCTCATTTCTTGTCGCTAATGAGCAGACAGAAAAAAGTAGTGAAGTTTCTCAGTGTTTCAGTGTTAATTGTACTGTATATTATTTGAAAAATTATTTTTTCAGAAAATATGTGCATAGTAGAAATTATAGGCAATATTCTAAAGGATGATACTGAGTAATGACATTAATAGACTCCTTTTAATAATTTCATTATTTCATAGGGCTTTTGCCAAGATGGCCTCAGCTCCTACCAGCTATGGTAACACCACCACTAAACCAATGGGGTAAGTGTTTTTAATAATACCAGTCAAATCATTTTACTCCAAACTTTAGATTTTCATGCTTTAAAAAACCCAGTTTCTGACATTTTGAATACAGAGTATTTTCATGATGTACAGAAAAAATGTCAGTGTGCCTTTCCTTAGATGATTTAAAATCTCTTTAAAATGTAAGGTAATCTCTTACATGGTATGAGATATTGGCTTCATATGCTTTGTTCTTAACACATTATATTTTTCATTTTCTGAACATATGTGAAGGTTAAAACTTTTTATATCAGTGTTGGTAACTAATGTGGACTTGAGGCTAAGCACTTGGACCTATCTGCAAGACATCAAGGCATAGTGCTAAATGGTAGCTAGGATGTCCCCAGGGCTGGGGACGACTTCTTATTTCAGAGAATCTTACAAAGTTTGTATGATTTTTCAAAGGCTCTGGACAAGGTAATTCTGACTTCTCTTTTTAGTACTCTGCAAGTTTCAAATTTCTAACTTATTTTTTAGAGCTAGAATGAATTATGACACCCAGAGGAAGACAGGTTTATCCTCGCCCCACATTGAACTATTGGTTTTATTGAAACAGTTTCCAAAAACGGAAGTCCTGAGAACCTTTATAAAGTGCTGGACAGAATGAGTGCAGCTGACCTCACCCTCAGATGGGGCTGCGCAGAATGTACTCCCCTTCAGAGTTGCTGGGGCAGGAAATGGCCCCAGAACTATGCTTTCCAAAGGAGGTTACTTTCTCTTAGTTCTGCTAATGAAAGGTTTCCATCCTGTCCCTCTCCATTTCAGGGGGAAGTAAGGACAAGATAGGTAAAAGGAGAATATTTTTGGAAAATAATTCCCATATATTTAACAGTATAGATTTTCCAGTTTCATGTCTTAAAATTTTCTGAAATACTTAAATAAAGCCTATTCGATTTTTTTATGTAATATTTTAATTGGGAATTGTAATAGAAACTGTTATGAGAAAATCTTGGATAATTTGAAGGCTATCCCTAGCTTTCTAATATCAATAAAGAATTACTGTTCTGTGCCGCAGAGCATCCTTTGATTCATGTGAGAGTCTTTTTGAACTACGAAGATAAACCCAGTATGGCAAGTCTTCTTTTTGAGTTCTTTTTGTAGTTAAAATTTCAGATTAAAAAATTCTTCAGAACTGAGGCAAAATTCACTAATAATATCATGCTTCATATTTTTATATGATAAATTTTATTTATAGAAAGGGGAGATGGTATACAATGCAGGACTGAATCCAGTTGCTATGATACAGAGAACCCAGCTATATTTAACCTACTCATAATATTAACAGGCATATATATTGTTCATGTGTTTGAACTCCTATAGCAAGTTATCGAATTATGGCTTTCAATTTTATTATTTTAGCGTTGAGTCAATCAAAGACAAGGAGTTCTCAAATTATAATTTGCCTAAAAATTATACTTAAAGCCACACAATTAAAGCCACACTTTATTTTGAGAGTAACTTTATTTTTATATTTTTAAATAATTATTGATCAGAGTGTTACTATTTTATTGTTAAATAAAATTGCAGCGGTGATACCCCAAGAAGCAGAAATTCTTAAGACCTTTGTTCAGTGAAAACAAAGGTGATAGGCATAGTAATCATTAGCACAAGGTGAATAATTGGACAAGAAACAAATGGAAGAAGCAGTTTGTACTTAGTGTGGTCCTCCTCTTTTATCTTTCCTAGTCTCTTATCACGAGTCATGAATACAGGATCACAGTTTGTGATGGAAGGAGTGAAGAACCTTGTATTAAAACAGCAAGTAAGTGCACTTTTTAGTAACTTTTACACATGAATGTTGACAGGCTGACTGCTGAGTTAGAGCAATTCCTACTCAATAATTCCTTACTCAAATAATAAATACTAGGAATAAAGTAAAATGAAGTCCTTCATTTTTGTATGTAAGAATATGAGTATTTTTACATGACTAGTCAGAGTTCCATAGTTTTATGCTTTTTTTAAAGATTTGTTTAGTTGGGCTTTACTATCATGTTTGTGAAAGTACGTTAATTGAAAAAATGAATTTAACCTGTTTAGAATAATGAGCTACTATATAATGAATATCGTTTTAGCATATACTAAGAATATTAATAAGCTAATGACCTTCATAGTCTAAAGTCTTGTATAAATTGGAATAAACTATTTTAAGTAGAAAATACATTTTGAGTAATGAAAGTATAGCTTGATTTCACATTTCATTTTTTTCCTAGTCCTTAGTTTTACATACAGGACATATTTAAATGAATTTTGTGGTTCTGTGGTTTTTCTATTACCAGTGTATATTCTGCTTCAGAGTCATTGTTAATTTGCCTTTTGCTTTTTTTTTTTTTTTTTTTGTGGGTACTGAGGGTCGAACTCAGGACCTCACAGGCCAGCAGGCTCCCGTGCCACTGAGCAATATCACCAGCCCTTTTTTCGTATGTGGGTACCGGGAGTCGAACTCAGGACCTCGCGCTTGCCAGGCAGGCGCTTATGCCGCTGAGCCATCTCACCAGCCCTGCCTTTTGCTTTTTATTGTAAGATTTTTCAAATATACATTAGTATATCAAACACTTCTGAACCCTTTAGTACTCCACATTCTCCTATTTTTGTTTCATCTGTCAGTTTGTGTTTTTTATTGTATGGCAATTCTGAGATACATTATTTCATATAAATAGTCTGTAATGAGATGGATTTTAAAAGCTAAAGAGGGTTAATCAGTTATCCAGATCTGAATATTAAATGTTTTCACAAAAAGATTTTTTTTTTATTTCTTTCTCTGAACCTCAACAGTTTATCTTATGTTTTCTTATAGTATTTTAAATATACATTTTCTTTCCATTTTACTACTTCCTGATAAATTTTTTGAGTACAAAGAATTTTTCCCCATTTTGGGATTTTCCATAGTGCTTTGCATAAAAGTAGTTTTCTAGTAGCCAGGCTTGGTGGCACATGCCTGTGATCCCAGCACTTGGGAAGCTGAGGCAGGAGGATAGCCGCTAGTTGAAGGCCAGCCTGTATACGTTGTGAGTTCAAGGCTAGCCTGAACTGGATAGTGAAACCCTGTCTCAAAAAGACAAAGAAAAAAAAAAAGTAAGTTTCTAGTTTTGTATGAGATTTTCTATTCAAATGTTTTATTTGAATATTATTAAGTAAATAACATTTTGTTGTAAAATACCAAAATAAAAGAATAGTGAAATGCCTAATTTTTTTAAAGTTAATAGGCTGATTACTTTCCAAACTTTCCCTTCAAATAAATTCAGATTCTATTGTCTCCTGAGTACGTGGGGAACACTTTTAACCATCTTTTTCAGAAATTATTGTCAGTATCTCCCATTCTGCCTTTCTTGGTAAAGAGCTACTACTAAATATTTAATCCATTATTTTGACCAATATACGGTCCTCTAATGATACCTGCAAGAGGTGTCTAAATTGGTGTACTGTTATTTTATTATGCTAATACGGAAGTTTTATTTACGGTTTATAAAGCATAAAAACAAATTATCCTTTATGACCTCAAATCCTATTGCTCTTCTTAACATTGTAAATGATAATGCTTTAACGTAGGCAGTTTCTTACTTTTAAAAGTAAAATTTGAAATGATCTGTGATTACACTATAGATGACATTTCTGGCACCATCACCAGAAGAGCCATGGTGTTTTTAAAAAATGGTTCAGAATTAGAGGAAATATGTATTGACTAAGGGTGTAGAGTGTTCATTTTATATTGTGGGGAAAAAAGTCATATTGAAAGCAATCCAGTGTGATCTTTTTTTGTTTAGAAAAAGAAAAAATTGAGGGTACAGAAGGATATACATTCAAACTGTAAATGTTAGTTTTTTCTGGTTATATCCATCTCTCATTACTTCCACACACAGCAAATTGCTATAATTAAAGTTTGGAATCAAAGATATTGACAATTTAATTGTTTCAGTAAGTATTACCAAAGTACTTCAGTAAACAGTCCTTTTTCAACAAATATTTAAACTCATAGAAATCCATTTTTTGAAGTTATGTTACCCTGATACTCAAAAATTCAGAGGTACTATCTTTTTTTTTTTGGGTACCGGGGGTTGACCTCAGGACCTCACGCGCAGCAGGCACCCGTGCCACTGAGCGATATCACCGGCCCTTTTTTCGTATGTGGGTTCCGGGAGTCGAACTCAGGCCCTCGCGCTTGCCAGGCAGGCACTTGGGCCTCTGAGCCATCTCACTGGACCTCAGAGGTACTATCTTGAGAGTCCAGAGCATTTTGAGCTCTAAGCGGTAAGGCAAGTCAAAGAAGAGACTGCTAGAAATCAGTTCTTTTTCATACTTGGAATATTATGAGTAACTTATGCCTCTTAAATCTATAAAAATTATTTTGGATTGTTTTTATCTGAATAAACATTGTAAGCTGTAAATAAATTGACAAAAAGAAAAGGATTAGCCATGTCCAGTTTTCTAGATCACTTATAAGGCTTTTTATACTTTATTTTATGGGCAGCGTCAGTTTTATGCATCACAAGTATCAACTATCACATAAAACCAGTTGAATGATATTCACAGATTTGAAATATATTTGTGTGAGGATAATTGTACAAGAGTGTGATGATGAATATTGTAATACACAATTCCATAATTTAGAAGTCTTCTGTTTCACTTTGACTTGTTTGCCAAAATAATTTCTTTTAAAAATGAATTAACAGAACATAAGTTGTGAATGGAAATCTACAGATATAAAAAGATTTAAAAGATATTGCTGTGTATGGTCCTTGTTGAAGATTTAATTAAGCAAGAAAACTAAAAAATTGTGCAACAGGAAATTTTAACATTAGATATTGAGCTATATGGTATTCATTTTGTAATGTATACAGATATCAAAATATCACATTGTACACCTTAAATATATACAATTTTTATTTGTAAATCATACCTCAGTAAACCCAAGAGGAAAAATATTGTTAATTATTTTAGTATGGTTAATAATGTTACGGGTTTCTTTTGAAAGAATGTTGGTATATCGAGAATATGTACTGAAATATTTATGGTTTAGTAATGACTTTATAGTGTTTTAGAACATCTAGGGGAACCAGGTGTTGGTGGCGCATGCCTGTAATCCCAGCTCTTGAAAGACTGAGGCAGAAGAATCACCATGAGTTTGAGGCCAGCCTGGGCTACATAATGAGTTCAAGGCCAGCCAGGAGCACATAGTAAGACCCTGTTTCAAAAACAAAACATCTAGGAAAACGGGTGATAGATGAAAGTATACGCAAAATAAGATTTTACATGATTTGCTAATTATTGAAGCTGGGTGATAGAGAAGTAGATGGATTTTATTGGATCCATGTAACCTTGATTTTATTGCCATTATCATGCTGTGATCTTGAGGGGAAAAAAATCACTTTATATATTTTACGGTTTCATCATCTGTAGTATGAGTTATACTGTGCAGATACTCATCTGGCTTATAATTGTAAAGACTGGGTAAGAGATGATCCATCTTATTCCCCCTCATATCTTTATTTCACTGCCAACATCCCACCTGTCCTAGCATTGATGTGTAGTCCTCATCCCCCATGTGTGCCCAGTGTCTGCACATTCTGTCTTGTTCTCTGCATGAGCATCGTCCTCAATGGAGTCCATATAGTCCTTTTTCGCCTCCAGCGCTCTGATAATCAGGATAGCAGCAATCCTTGTCCCACCCCTATTTCTAGCATCAAAGTCAGAGTAACATCCCAAGCCCAAGAGTACAATGGGAAAGTTAGAAATAGTCACCAGAGAGAAGTTGGCAGTGAAGTCAACAAGAAGAAATTCTAGGAAATTCTAGGGAAGAAAATGTCTGTTTTGGTTATAGAGCTGTATTACATTTGTTAGATTGTCTTTTTTTTTTTTTTTTTTTTTCACTTTTGTGCGTATTTTATTTCAATTCTTTGTTAAGCAAGTACACCATTAGAGATAACGTTAATATTGTTTTTGTCTTTTTGAGACAGGGTTTCGCTATGCAGTTCAGGCTGGCCTTGAACTCACTTTATAGCCCAGGCTGGCCTCGAACTCGCAATGATCCTCCTGCCTCAGCTTCCCAAGTGCTGGGATTGCAGGCGTGTGCCATTATGCACAGCAGTTAACATTTTTTTGATCTGAATTTTTTCAGTGACTAAAATCATAAAACAACTAAGGACTTAACAGCAGTTAGGCTTTTGGGAAATAGGATTCTCACTATATTTTTTTCCAGATAAATTTCTTGTTCATATATTTGAAATTTGAACATGTTAATGTTTTAACATGTGTAGGACTCTCAAATCTATATCTCAATGGTTGTCTACTGATAAAAATGTAGGTACTAACTAGTATAATAATGTTACCCATTTTTCTTCTAAATTGCAGTTTCCAAGAACAAAGAAAAATATGATTGGGAATTTTTGAAACGATGGTTTTTAATTTGATTAAATTTCATTTATACTTCTTTTACTGAGGTACACAAAGTTTTTGTGTTTCTAAAGACAAATAATAGATTATTTGCTGATAAAAGAGAATTGCATGTTTTCATTTGGATGTTTTCAATTTCCTGTTGTGTAAGATGCTTCGATCCCCAGGTTTTTTTTTGTTTTGTTTTGTTTTTTTTTTTGTGGGTACCGGGGGTCGACCTCAGGACCTCATGCGCCAGCAGGCACCCATGCTGCTGAGCAATATCACCGGCCCCTTTTTCGTATGTGGGTTCCGGGAGTCGAACTTGGGCCCTCGCGCTTGCCAGGCAGGCGCTTATGCCGCTGAGCCATCTCACTGGCCCGATCCCCAGTTTTTTAATCAGTAAAAAAAGTTTTCTTAAGTACTCTTTCTTATGCCTTTAAGTACATTGTTTCCTTTATCTTTATGTTCTCTACACCTGAAGTTTCCTTAGTCTGTGACCATGTGTGAAAATTCCAAGGTGTAGTTGTAGTAGTTGATGCTTTTAGATGACTTTAAAGGCCAGGCAAAAACATAAAGAATTGTCTCTGGGCTCTTTAATTTTTGAACAGTTTTGTTTGAAAGAAATTTTTCTCAGGAGGACATACTCATTGCCAGACTTGTCATCAGATTTAGCAAAAACTGCAAAACACAAAGTAAGATTGGATTGTACCTTTAGGAAAATCTCATTTTTATACTTGGTTAAATGTCCAAATTTTGAATTATTTTCACAAGTATAATGAAAGTAATCTGATGCATAATTTATCATTACATAAAATCTTTTTAAAATTTTTCTACATGTATAGCTCTAATAGTGTAATTCAGAAAGCTAAACAATTCAGTTAGAGAAATGGGTTTAAAATTGTCAATTTTAGTAAAATTCTATAATATAAAGTTTTTTATTTCTACCTATTATGTTGCAAAATACTTCATCATCTCTTGTTGGTGTTACTTGGGAGAAATACGTAACAGTAGTTTTCTCCTTTGAGTAAAGCATTTTTATACATTCTAATCTGCACCCTGTTATTCTTTTGAGAAATTTATGAATTAGATTTATTCTCAAATGAACAAAATTTTATTTGAAACAAAATATAAAAGTTAAAATTTTGAGCCACCTTTTTATTTTAATTCTATAGAGTATTCAGGAAGTACATTCAGTCGGCTTGAACAGTTTGTGTTTGTGTTCCAGCCAACACTGATATCAGAGAATAAGGAAATAGCCTTAATTTTAATTTTCCTTGCCTGAGACTATCTTAAAGGTTTTTACTTAACTAATCTAGTAAAAGAGAAAAACTGCATATTTTCTGTCTGAGGAAAGCATTTTCCTCAGTTCTATTTTAGTTAAAATGTTTTATGACATAAGAAAATGAAAATCCTTGTGAAATAGCAGTGTGCTAGCTACAGTTTTTGTAATAATCAGATTTAGTAATGTTGCTTTTGTTATGTAAAGTCTTGAGTAAGTACAAAACTGTTATTTCCAGAACTTCTTGTGCAGTTCACAAAGGAAATATCAGTTCAAAATAGGCAGAATACTGTCCCAGTAGAAATACATTTTGAATTGACCTAATAGTCATTTAGTAAATTTTCTGTATTCCAGGTTGTTTTAGAAAAACGATAAAACTTGTATCTGATCTCATGCTTTTCACAAACTTTAAAAGTTACTGCATTTTTAAAGAAAATGTACTGTCCACAGAAAGAAAATTTTTTAAAAACAGCGGGATTCTTACTTAAGACAAAAAATCTGATTAAAAACAAGCATCCTACAAAGCAAAAAACCCAAACATTTATTTCTACTAAAACCTGAATATTGAAAGGAGCTTTTGAGAATTGTATTTTTCTGTGGAAATTTGAATATGTAATCTTAGAGTGTGTTTAATTGAAAGATAATTATACTTAACTGTAAAGTAGATTGTTTTTAGTAGAAAGGAACTTTGGTTTGTTACTCTAATACTTAACAGAATACTAATCTCTTCCACAGAATCTTCCTGTTACTCGTATTTTAGACAATCTCATGGAGATGAAGTCAAACCCTGTGAGTACTATTTTACATTGAGCTTGTAAATTGTTGTGTCAAACTGACTAATATGAAAGATGATAAAATAAGATTTAGTTTATTGTGATCTTAATCATAGTGGAATATGTAAGAGAAGAGAAAGAATCCATGTTTTCAGAGAGCCTTTTTTTGTTTTGTTTTGTTTGTTTTTTGTTTTTTGGGAGCCTTTTTTAACCATTATCACAGATAACTGGGAACTGGATTCCTCAGCTGCCAGAACCATTCTATCCAGTTCTCATCCATATTAAATGTAGATTACATCCTATATTTGTAGTTAAATGTAAAATATCCTGATGCATAAGTTTCTGTAAATGAAAAATAACTAGTCTCCTTACTTGGTGCAGTATAAAGATGTCTTGTTTTAAGAGAATTAAATTAGGGGCCAGTGAGATAGCTCAGCAGCATAAGCGCCTGCTTGGCAAATGTGAGGTCCTGAGTTCGACTCCCGGTATCCACGTAAAGGAAAAAAAAGGGCCGGTAGTACCGCTCAGTGGCACAATCACCAGCTGGCAAGCACAAGGTCCTGAGTTCGACTCGCGGTACCCACATTAAAAAAAAAGAAAAAGAAAAAAGAAAATTAGGAGATGAATGCGTAAAATAATTTTTAAATGAATATATTCAGATGGTAGTAAATTCTCTTGGGCTGATGATAATAAATTAAAAGAGGGCCAGGGATATAGCTCAGCGGCACAGCGTCTGCCTGGCAATCACGAGGTCCTGAGTTTGAGTCCCACTACCAAAAAAAAATAAAAAATAGAAATTGTCAGCTAAATAAACAAATGAATAAATATTTTTAACATTTACTTAAAGAACGGGTTTCCAAGCTATCTGTTGACAACTGAAGAAAGGAACATAAAAATCCTCATGATCTGTTTCACCAAAAGTACTACCATGTTACTATGGCAACCAACAGGTGCTTGTCATCTTGAGAGTCTGGAATCAAGAAAAGCATCATGACCCTATCTCCATCAAAACCCTAGTTTGGGTTGATCTGAATGAATCACCATAGACTCGGCAGTGAGGGCTACCGTTCCAGACTTAAAAGAGAGAATAGAATCTTCAGATTAATGTGACTTTTTTGGTAATTGATAAAATGTAATTATAGAAACAGGAAATTAGCAAAAACAAATTTTAAAATTCATTCATGAGAAAACAAAGGTACAATAAAACATCCCTAAAAGGCCAATTGCTATTACGAAAGGAATGGGAGAATTATGTGTAATGATAAGCTAACAAGTCCCAGATGCTTCCATTTGAGGATTAGTATAAATATGGTGCTATTTAATAAAGTAATAGACTGTCACTGTGTCCTAGAACATATGAAGAGGGGATTCTTCTAAAAAGCCTCAGAAAAGTACAAATTTATTACTAATTGTCTTAAAGAATACAGCTTCATAAAAAGCAGTAAATTTCTGGATATTATCCCAAACAATAATAAAGGTTAAAAGTAAACCATTATAAATAAATGCAAAACCTTACATAGATGCCAAACACATGAGAGGTTAAGAACATTCGTATTTGGTTACTGTCCTTAGACTTGATGTTGAGATGAAGAGTAAGGACGAGAGTAATAGCTAACATTTATTGTGTACTTATTATGTGCCTAGAACCATCGAAGCATTTTTGTTATTGTATCATTTAATTCTCAGAATCTTCCAATAAAGTACTATGATTATTACTCATTTTATAGATGAGAAAACTGAGGCACAACTGAGATCAATTAACTTGCTCAAGGGTACACAGTTAATAAATGGCAGAGATGGGATTTTAACTACGGGCCAAATTTGTTACCGTTATGCTAGTTTGTTTAGGGTAAGAACCGTGACCTTCAGGAATCACGGGACTATAGAGTTTAAAGAACTTAAGTCATTTTAACAATGGAGGCAAGGCTACAAAGAAACACGGACTTCCCAGGTCACACTATGAGTAGCAGAGTTGGATCCAGAGACCGGCTGCTTCTGCACTCCTGCCTAGTGCTCGGTCCAGCATACACATTCCTTCCACAGTTCTCTGTCATAAACACGTAGATGGCTAAATCATCTTACTCAAATACTTCTCCACATTATAAAAGTTCATTTATCAGTTCTGTTGACTTTATAACTGAAGGCACATTACTGCATACTTTTTAATTAGGAAAAGTAAATACTTTCTGTTCAGAAAACATTTCTTCATTCATCTGCTAGCTGAGGTAGCTGCCTGCACTCTTTTATCCCTTCCCTTTTCTCAGGTTGATTTGAGGTACTGAGGAGACTAGCAAAGTATACTAGGTTAGACCTGGCAGGTAATCTTGAATGTATCTCATCTCAAATGCTTCAAAATGTTGCAATTTAATTTTAGATGCATTTGTGTCACTTATATTATGTTCTCCTTTGATTTGTCCTAATTGAATAAATTGAAATTAAGGTAAGGTATCAAACAGGTTTCATCTTGCCTTGTAAGTCTGCCTGGTGGTGGTGGTGGTGGTGGTGGTTCCTTGGAGCCACCGTGTTGAAGGATTCTGATACGTTCAGGTTACCGAGACTGCTGTGATGGATCAAAGTAGCCACCGTTGGGTGCAGGTGGAAATAGTAGAACCACGTGTAGTATGTTTGTTATTTATCAGGTGTTGTTGAGACCATATGCCAGGAGGGAAAAATGAGTTTCTTTAGCTGATTCTGCTATAGAAGGAGAAGAGGGCACAGTTTGGAAAGTACTTATATCAAGTAGTAGAGCAGTACCTTCCAACTCCTTTAATATCAAGACATTTCCAATTTAATAGAGAGGCTCACTCTAAAGGTTTCAGATAAGAAAGATTGTGAACATGTATTAGGTATTGTGTATTATTCAATGAAATCATGGGCTTATAAGGATAAAATTATAAAACAAAAGTACTTAAGTACATTAACTGTTTTCAGGAGTATGAAACAGGTGTTTTTGAAAAACATGGTGATTAAGAGCTTGGGCAGTGAAGTTAGACTACCGGAGTTCAAATACTGGACTTCCCATACTTAAATATGTGACCTTAGAAAAATTACATGGCCTCTTTGTACCCCAAACTTGCCCTTCTGAAAAGTGGGACTAATAATAGTAACTACCTGATAGACAAGATTGAGCAATTTCATGTAAAGAAATTAAAGTTTAGCACATAGTAACGGCTCATTAAACTTTAGGGGTGGTGGTTATACACTCTGCAAAATTGATAGATTCATTGACATAATATAGTATGTCAGACTATGACCCTCTAAAGAGAAATTCCATAATCATTGTAAAGTCTGTTACTTTTTTTAAATAGGAAACTGATGACTATCGATATTTTGATCCCAAAATGCTGCGGGGCAATGACAGGTAAGCAGCTTTTGTCTTACATGATTTGTTGTGGGATTTCACTCTAGGAATGAAATATTTTTTTTTTAATTATAAAGCAATACTGTTATTACTAAAAATTCAAACTACAAAGAAAACCTTCAAACTACATAGAAAACTGGTTAAGAAAACAGTGTGTATTCTAATCTCATCACTCAGATAATCACTGGTAATTATACATAGTTTTAATAGCACCATTATTTTATAAGGAAACAGTAATCCACTAAATGTATTTCTATGTGTACGTATACTTGGAAGGAAAAACAATAAAATTGTAAGTGTGGGGAGGGAAATTCGGATAAGGTGTGTTTCAAAATGAATATTCTTATTGGACCAAATGAAAGAAGCTTTATATTGTATACCAGTGATTTACTTATTTATTTTTTAATGTAATTGATCTGAAATCCAAGTCCCTGGGAACCATTACTACAAATACACTTTATGGCAATGAAACAGTGTAAATTTCTGAATTTTATGACAGACAGGCATGGTGATATGAAAAAACAGCCTACAAGTTACAGAAGAAAGAACAGGTGGAGTGGGCGGGGCAGGTGTCTACCTGCCTGTCCGTTAAGTTTGGGATTTTTAGAACTTCATACTTGCTCTACCCCAAGCTTTCACATCACTGTGGGTAATCAGGATTGGTTATTAGTTTATTAAAGTGTTTTGTAATTTAAAATGTTAGTATCTTTTCTGAGCTTGCTAGAAATACTTTGGCATAAGAAGCTGCTAATAACAGCTTATAGTTGGTAAGAAAATTTGACAGAGTATATTATGGAAAGGAAGGATGACGACCACCCAGTGACTACTACTGGGTTACAGGGGCTTTTTAGGAGTGATAAAAATGTTCTAAAATTAGAGAATGGTGGTTGTACAACTCTATAAATATAGTAAAAACCATTCATTATACATGTCAAAACCATGGGTTTTTATATCTTTTTTCCTACATTCATAATTCTCTAGCTTACATTATTTTCTTCCTTGAATGTAGGTAACAAGTAGATATGCTTTGCTTCCTGGGAGCCGAGGAATTTTTAAATCTTGAATGTAGCATATGCATGATAGGAGAAATATTAGCATTGATATGACAAGAGAAGCTCAGACTTTCATTTTTAATAGAGCCTTCTCCTGAGCCATCCCACAGTTAAATATTTGTTATTAATAACTAGCAATACTGTGCTATTTTAGTCTCATCCCTGCTCATCCCGTGTCTACTCTCAGAGGAACTTAAAGTGTTCCAGAGGGAAGTCAAACACGTCGGAGGCACTTAGATCAGGTGGATTTCTATCCACTTCTGTGGAGTATTTAGACAGGCCACAGAAATGAAAAAAAATGAAAGAGCTATGTTTAGCCGCTGAACAATTAAGAGATTACAATGGCTCTTTCCTCTTAGTGATTTTCAAAAATTACTTTTGAGGAAAATCTAAGCTGTCCTTGTAGAGCACACTATTCCACCTATTTTAGCACTAAAAACAAATATAAATCTGACATGCAAAACTTTGAAAAATATCTTTAATAAAGGTCTTTTATAGAAGGATTTTAAATATATAATAAAAATAACAGGCTACAGCAAAACACAAATTCCTTTTTCTATTTTCCCTTTCCTTCTTTCCCATATTACATGTTTTTTCAGTTTTTCTGCAAGTGTAGATTACATGAATACTGTTTTGAACGTGGTGAGAACTTACCACATGAAATACCTGCTTCATCACTTCACATATATCCACACTTTCACTCTTCCTCATGGTAGCTGCTGTTCTAAAATCGTATTTCAAATTTAATAGATTGTCCATTCCCTTTTAGACACTGAGATAACTACTTCTAGCTTCTTCCTCTGGAAAACTAAAGGACCCACTACTCTCCTCAGAGGGAGAAGGAATTACAGATATCTATCTAGCAGTACCCACAAGTACATGAGAGTGTGTGCCTTTTTCCATTTCTGTTTTACTTGTAATAAAAACCATGGGTGAAATTTTCAGTACAGTTTTTCTTTATTACAGCTCAGTTCCTAGAAACAAAAATCCATTCCAAGAGGTAAGGTTTGTATAAAAATTCTCTGCTCCTAGAAAAGAAAGATGATAAGGTAGGTAATCAAGCCATCTTGAATATATGTGTCATAAATATGACCTTATTATGATTAGTGTACACTAATCTTGATAAATCTAATTCTGTACACCCACGATTTTTTAAATTCCCAGCAAATATATTTTCCTGAATTATAAATCTGTTTAAACTTACAATATTTTAAGTTTTAAAATGACAAAATTAACTCACAGAAAAAGGACTGCAATGAAAATGGTATGTGTTTGGACCTTCTAAAATTGTATTCCAAACATTTGTAAAGATGATGATTATATTTTCATTTAAAATACAAAGGGGGGGCCGGTGAGATAGCTCAGCAGCATAAGTGCCTGCCTGGCAAGCACGAGGTCCCGAGTTCGACTCCCGGTACCCACATACGAAAAAAGGGCCGGTGATATCACTCAGCGGCAGGGGCGCCTGCTGGCACGCAAGGTCCTGAGGTCGACCCCCGGTACCCACAAAATAAATAAATAAATAAATAAAATAAAATACAAAGAGGTGTCTCAGTAAAAGTAAATACTGTATAGTAAATAATATATTTGAAATTATATAAATGCTAGATTTTCTAATTTCCTGTCTATAATAGATGCAAATTCAAAAATGTCCTTCAGACAAAGCCATTTGGATTTATTTGCTATTACTTCACTGAATAATATAGTTAAGTTTCTTCTAAAGTTTCTGAAAATCTTTTTACCACTCAACAGACATTAGAATTTTAAATGTATATGCTTTTTAGAAATAAAGTTCTTAAACAGCAGGTGGTTAGACTGTCGCCTTTGGCTAGCTAATGGTTTTTACCTCAATTGGAGAATAGGTTCCAGTCTAAAATATATATTGCTAGAAAGTTAAAATTCTATTTTCTATTCTTTCAACTTAACTATTTCTTTCTCTGTTTACATTTTTAGGCAATCGTCTTTGTGGTGGGAGGAGGCAACTATATTGAATATCAAAATCTTGTTGACTACATAAAGGTACATTTAACCTTATTCTATCATTTGGTGATTTCACATCTTTAGAGTACATTCTCTGGTGGCTATCCTGACCCTTTTCTATGAGGCAGTTTGAAACTCTTGTACATAGGCCAGGTGTAGTACCCATGCCTGTAGTCCCAGTTACTTGGGAAGCTGAAGTAGGGGGATCACTTGAGCCCAAGAGTTTGTAGCCAGTGAGCCATAACAAAAATATATCAAAACAGATGAAGGAAGTTGGGTGTGGTGGCACATGCCATAATCCTCGCTACTCAGAAGGCTAGATTAAGAGATTGCAAGTTCCAGGCCAGCCTGAGCAACTTAGCAAGACCCTGTCTCAAAATAATTTTTTTTTTAAAAAGGGGGGTGGGTAAGGTTTAGCTCAGTGGTAGAGGACTTACCTAGCATGTGTGAGGCCCTAGGTTCAGATCCCCCGTACCAAAAAATAAATTAAGAACAAAGCATAATTTGACAAAAACATTTAAAATATAGGAGCAGCAAAATTAGCTTGTTAGAATGACATTTTGTAATCTTCACTTAACATTAAGTAATGATCCTCACATTCTCACCTCTTGTAGTCACGTAAAGCTTTAGTAGAAACTATGGTATAACCTGAGAAAAAAATATATAGGCAAGCGTCACAGAGCTCCAGAACTGTCAGGATACCTCTCAGAGTCCTCTCATTGGCACAGGACGTACTTCGTTTTTGGGTCATGAACCCTCAGTACCTGTGTACGATACCGAGGTGCCCAGTGCAAGAAGGGTTTTCTTAATACCCTTTGGTGCCACAGTCAAAATTGGGCTACATGATCAGGCTCCAAAGCAGAAACCAAGAAAACGTGATGGAAACCAGTGCAGAATCATCTCTGTAAACAGTGGTGACAGGCTAGTGTAAGTTGTCCCCAGTATTTTGATTCTAAACACAGAACTGTGTTAATAGCGCTTTCGTACATTGTGTTTAGCTTTGGCGTGGGGTTCCCAGGGATAAGTACAGGGTTGCAACAGAAACACACATTTCATATACTCCCACCTTCGGTTAAGTGTTTTAATCATTTGTCAGTCTTCTTTCAGTATCTTTTACAGTATTTACGGATAGAAAAAGAGTAACACTACAATACTAATTATGTAGAAACTGAGGCATAAGCGTAAGTATAATTACTGCAGTTTACCAGATATCACTGTGAAAACCCATTCTTAATAGTGCACAAGCTATTACTCTTCCTACCACAGAAAGCTGAATTTTATGAAATGTATTGATTCAGTGTTAGTTAGTACTTAAACCTAGTTCTGCCTGGTCAGTCACCTTCCATCAGAAAAACATCTTGTAGGAGTTTTAACCAATTTCCTAATTTTCTCATTCATATCCATGATACCAGGATTGTACCAAGACACAATTGCATTACAGTGTAGATTAAGATGATTATTAAATAAATTAGATTCATGGATTTTTTTTTTTACCTTTCTCAAAAAAAATTAGTTCTTGTTTATATACCAAAATGTTGCATTTGATTGGGCAGAAATTATATTCTTTGTTTGAGGAACTATAGACTGTTTTCCAAAGCAGCTGCATCATTTTACATGGCCACCAACAGTTTATGAGGGTTCTGACTTCACATTGCCAGCACTTGTTACCTGACATTTTGATTATGGTCATCTTGATAGGTATGAAGTAGTGTCTCACTGTGATTTTGATTTATATCTTTTCATGTACATGTTGGCATTTGTAATTTTTCTTTAGAAAAATGTCTATTCAGATCCTATGTCCTTTTTGTTTTGTTTTGATTTTTGAGTCAGGGCCTTTCTATGTAGTTCTGGCTGGCCTTAAACTCACAGCGATCCTCCTGCCTCGGCCTACTGAGTATGGGAATAGGTGTGTACCATCACACCTGGCTCCTTTGTCCATTTTTATTTAGGTTATTTTGCCTTTGTATTGACTTGTAAGAATTCCTTATATAAGTCCATTATCAAATATATGATTGATTTGCAAATATTTTCTATTTCCTCGGCTGCTTTTTTTTAAAACTCAAAAGTTTATTTTGGTGAATTCGTTTATTTTCTTTCGTTGTTCATAATTTTGGTATCTTGCCCAACATGGTTAGGTATCTATGTGAAATCCAAGAACATAAAGATTTACCCCTAAAAATTTTATCATTTTGGCTCTTACATTTTAGGTCTTCATCTGAATTAATTTTTGTACATAGTACAAAGTCAAATCCAATTTCGTGGTTTCTTAAGTGGCCATCTTCTTCTCCCAGAACTGTATGTTGAAAAGATTATTCCTTCCCAGTTGAATAGTCTTTGCAACCTCGTTGAAAAGCAACCTTGTTGAGCATCAGTTCTCCATAAATGTGTGGGTTTATTTCTGACCTCTCAATTCTGTTCCATTGATCTACCTAGGTCTGTCCTTGTGCCAGTACTATACTGAGTGAGTTATTATTGCTGCATAGTAAATTTTAAAATCAGAACATGGGGGGTCTTCCTACTTTATTCCTTTTTCCTTTTGAAGATTGTTTTGCCTTTTTGGGGTCCTTTGTAATTCCATATGAATTTCAGAATCAGTGTCAATTTTTACAAAGATGTATGTTGCTATTCTTAGAAGAATTGTCTATAAAAGTCATTTTGGAGAGTGTTTTCTTGTTAATATTGATCCGTGAACACAAGATGTTTTTCCATTAATCTGTGTCCTTTTTTTTTTTTTTTTAATGTGGGTACTGGGAGTTGAACTCAAGACCTCGTGCTTGCCAGGCAGGCCCTCTATGTCCTTTTTAATTTCTTTCAGCAATATTTTGTACTTTTCAGAGTATAAATTTTATAGTTCATTAAATTCATCTCCATGTATTTTTTATACTACTGTGAGGATAATTATTAATTTCATTTTTGGAGTGTTTATTGCAGGTTATGTCAGTCACTTTTCTGTCATAACAAATGCCTGAGGCTATCTACTTTATAAAGGGGAGAATTTTATCTAGCTCACAGTTTCGCAGGCTGAAAGTCCAGGCCCCATCTGTTCAGCCTTTGATGAGGGCACCCGTGACTGTCAAAGCATGATGGACGGCATCATGAGGATTACGTGTAAGTGACAGTCACGTGGGGAGGCAGGAAGCAAGAGCCTCAGGGTCCAGGCTCGCTCTCACAGGAGCTGACTGGGCTCCCAGGAAAACCACATTAGTTGCTTCCGAGGCAGCGCCACCAGTGAGTCAACCACTGGGCCCCACCTCTCAACATCACCACACTGGGCTCCAAGCTTGCAGTGCAGGAACCTCTTGGGACACACTCAAAACAGCGCGAGTGGATAAACATTGATGTTTAATGTTGAGCTTATATCCTGCAGCCACGCTGAGCTTGATTACTAAATAATTTTAGATTTTTATAACTTTCCATATATTTACAAATAAAAAATTACATTTTCCTTTCTCATCTGGAATGTTTTTTTTTCTTTCTTGCCTAACTGCGCTGCTCAGAACCTCCAGTACATGTTTGGTTAGAGGAGGCAAAATAGAAACAGTCGTCATCTTCCTGATCTTAGGGACAAGGCATCCAGTCTTTCACAACTGAGTATGCTGTTGTGATTTTTTCATAGATGCCTTTTAGATCCATTAAACTTTGAGTAGCTGCTAAGCCCCCCACCTGGATTTTTTGAAGAGGCTTTTTAATCCCTTTACATCTTATTGTTTCCTTCTAAATAATCCTAGTCTTTTTCCTACCATTCAGTCTGATACAGGAGGAACTGAGCTAGTAAGGCCATGACAGCTTCCCTCACATCATTAGGAATCCATGCCAGTTATAATATGAAACAAAACATGCTGTGCCTACTGGAGATGTGTAATAGAGAATTAAATAATGTGGCTCTTAATTTATAGTAGTCCATGACACAGTGGGCAAGTGCCACTTTTTGTTGGGATGACAAAATGCCACCATATTCCTGATTTATTTAGTAATGATATTAATGTAACTCCTAATTTAACTGCTTATTTGTTATAATGCAAGTGTAGTTCATAAAGTTAATTTGATTTTTTTTTTTTTTTTTTTTTTTTTTGAGGCAGGGTCTTGCTATGCAGTCCAGGCTGGCCTCGAACTCGCTATGTAGTTCAGGCTGGCCTCAAGCTCAAGGCAATCCTCCTGCCTCAGCCTCCCTAGTGCCAGGATTACTGGTGTGCGCCACCACACCCGGCAAGTTAATTTGATTTTTATCAAAACATTTTCTATTCTGATATTGATGACCAAACATTGAAAATTTGACTTGAAACCACTGTAGCATATTCTTTTGGTGTTAGATGACTGTCCAAGGAATTAGTTAATATAATTTTACACCAAATCAGTGTATTGGTACATTTCATAAAGTTCAGTCTTTGTGGAGGGGAGGATGTAAAGGATCTGTCACTCAAGCGCATGATTACGAACAGATTTACACTGGAATATTTGGTAAACTACAGTGTTTAAAATTATACCTATACTTTATTTGATGATATAAATGATTACTATTTTGATGTTCCTTCTTGTTTTTCTGTTCTGAAAATATAAAAGATACAAAAAGAAGAATAATGATGGATAATCTGATTAAGAGAGCTTGTCCAAGCTAGTGAGGGAGGAGGGATGACTGTACTAGAAGAGGATTAATCTCAGCTGGTCTGTTGCAACCCTTGCTCTATTGCTTATCTCTAGAAATTAAGGAAACATGGTGTTGACATTTGGCCAAACCTGAATGAAATATACTTACTAATAATGAATCTGGTTCTGTCCTAAGGTCCAAGATAGATCGGGGACAACTTACACTAGCTTTAATAGAACATGTAAAGGTTGATGCTTTGCACCAGTTTTCTGTCACATTCTCTTGTATTTTGCTGTTGAGCCTGGCATGTAACCTGCTTTTTGCCTCCGTGACCAGAGAGGTATAAAAGACTTCTCCTTGAACAAGACTAGGGTCCCGTTAGACCATTATATTCAGCTGAAAATGAAATGCATCCTGTGCTACTGAGATAAGGTCCTAGGAGCTATCCTAGAAGTTTTGGACCCCTCTAATGCTTCTCTGATTTCTTTGTCTCTATATACCATAACCTCTACCTCGATTAATGGTTCATGTGAGTATATGCTGTGCAGCCTCAAAAATCCCGAATATATGACCTTGTGTAGTTGCTGCAGTACCATCTCATTTTTTAAATGTGGCTTATGTTTTATTTGTTGAAGACTTTTTTTCAATCAGTGATGTTTATACATCACAGAGAAATGTCCTCTTATGTTACAAAGCTATCATTCTTATGTTCTTGATGAATTATCTTGATGGAATAATATACACCTACATTATAAAAGAATTCTCAGCCAGACATGGTGGTGCACATATGTAATCCCAGCATTGTAGAGGCTGAGGCAGGAGGATTGCCACAAATTTAAGGCTATATAAATACTGTGTTGCACAAGTAAGACGGAAATGACAGTCCATGCTGCTGCGTTATATTCTATTTCAGCCTAACAACTGTCCTCTTCAAGTAGTGCAGAGCCTACACTGGAAGAATACTGGCATAAGATTTTATAGGTAATTGTCACCTATAAATGGTGAAATGTGACAGTTATAAGATTCCTTTTTATAAGAAATAGCCCCAATAGTGTGTCAAAATATATTAATTTTTGAAGAAAAAGGCATTCATGGCTATTTCACCACTTTATTATTTCATGCAATTTTAGGATACACATGTACACTAAAATCCACCACCCCCAAAAAAGATCTTGAATAGTAGCCCCCCAAAACAAAAAATGTCCTAGCAGGTTAGTATATTTTCATAGGAATATTAAACATTTCTTATTACTTGCATCTGAGTTCTGTGTCTCGATTTTTGCAGGGGAAGCAAGGCAAACACATTTTGTATGGCTGCAGTGAGCTTTTCAATGCTACACAATTCATGAGACAGGTAACGTGCACCTTTCCTATCTGTTCTTTTGACATAATCCAAGTTGCTGTGGACAGTTTTCTAAGGAGAGGAAGAGGAGCCTTTATTCATCCAGAACAGTTAAAACCAAAAGCCATACAGTTGTTCAGGTTTTGGCATCTAACATCATTCTCCTTATCCCAATTTTTTATAGTTGGAGTAGTATAGTCAATTATGCAAGATTGAATACAGCATTTCCCTGTGTACTGTTCATGTCTTCACTTTGCCACACATATATGTAACTTTACTGGGCAATAGTATGTTCTCAACTGATACACTAAAATTATATTCACCTTGAAAGTTCATGACAGCAGTAGCTGAGGTGTGCTAATTGTCTACACAGTCCTTTTAGGGTTGTTCTCACTAATATTCTCTGTAATTGTATTGCTCTTTGCTTTCTTAAATTTTAATTAAGACATTCAGTAGCCTGACCAATAATGTCTACTCATTGCCATAAAAATCATAACTCCACCATATACTTACTTTTAACAATGGTCTGGCATTGATTTTCCTTGCCCTAATGTGGTTCGTATATTTTTAGTTTAATTTGGTGAGAATTTCAAATATACAGAAAAGTTAATGGGAACCGTGCAGGTGTTCACTGCAAATTCTCTTCAGTGCTCTGCTGTACTTGCTTTATACCTATCTCATCTATTCATTGCTCTAACTTAACTAATTTCAAAGCATACCGTAGCTAACAATGCCAATACCATTAGCTGAAGTTCATTTTATGTTTATTCCCTCTCCCTTGGGGATAAAACTTACAATGAAATATATAAATTCTTAAGTGTACTTTCTTAAATTTTGCTAGATATGGTTTCCTGAGTATCCCAAACTCCTATCAGGAGTGTTCCATCACCCCAGAAAGCTCTCTCAGATCCTTTTCCCAGTCAGTCACTGCCCGAACACTGTCTTGATATTTTTCCACTATTGATTAGTTTTATCTGTTTTAAACCATCATAGACATGGCACTTTTCTTTTTGGTTAGGTTACCAGTGAAACTCAATTTTCTTCATCTTTTTAATGAATCAGATGTTGTCTTATGTTTTCTCAATTTTTTTTTCATTTCATTGATTTCTACCTTTTATTATGTCTTTCATTCTGATTTTTCCTAGCTTCCTTACTTGAAAGCTCACTTGTTAACTGTAGTTCTTTCCTAAAATAAGCATTTAAACCAATACATTTCCTTCCAGATATTTTATTAGCATTCCACAAATTTGTGTATGTTAAATTATCATTCAGTCTGAAATATTTTGTAATTTGCTTTGTGATCTGTTCTTTAGCCTAAGTATTATTTTTAGATCTATTGTTAAATATTCCACAGTTTTCTAAATGCTTAACTCTTAGCTTCCTTGTAGTCATACAATATACTTCACATAATTTCACTGTTTTTGAAATTCCTTTTATGGCCCAGCACTAAAAAAATGATCTTCTGCAGAAGTTGGGTGTAGAGTTCTATAAATAATCATTTTGGTCAGGCTGATAGGATTGCTCAAATTCAATGTCTTTATTGGTTTTGGGGAAAATTTTTGTTTGTTTTGCAGTGGGAGATCTACTCTATAATCTACTGAAAGAGTGACATTAAAATTGCCAACTAGGATTGTGGAATTCTTTTTTCCTTTAGTTCTATCACTTTCTGCTTTTTGTATTTTGGAGCTGTTACTAGGTGTGTACACATATGATTCATCATCTCCCAAAGGGACACTGTTACCATTATTCAGTATAGCATTCCTCTGAAATCCAGTGATCATCTTTGTCTTTATCCGACATTACTGCGGCCTCTCTACTCCCTTACACTTACTATTTATTTGCATGTTACAACTTTTTCCATCTGTTTGCTTTCAACTTTTAAAGAGTTTATCTTATAGGCAATATATATTTGGATTTTCTTAATCACTTTACAGTAACTGCCCTTATTTGGAGTCTTTGGTCTATTGCCCTCTAATATAATTACTGATTTAATTGCGTTATGTCTATTATTTTACTTTATTTAGTCTCTTGTTTGGGGTTCACCTGTTCTTCCATGCCTTCCTTTGGATTTTTGAGGACACTCACAGATTCTTTAGCTATATCTCTGCATTATTAATTCTGTACTTGTGATTATCACATATTTTACATATACCCACATTTTTTACTCAGACAACTATGTATATCATAAAGAAGCAAATCGTAAAGAAGCAAATCGTTCACTTTTACACAGACATTTATGATTGTCTATGCCCTTCATCTCTACTTCCAGTAGGTTTTAGTTTCTATCTGTTGACAGAAAAACATCTTTTAGCATTTATTGTAGCTCAGGTTTGCTAGTGAGTTTTCCTAATTTCCTTTTACATAATTCTTTATTTCGCCTTTATTCTTTTGTGTGTGTGTGTGTTTGTGTGTGTGTACCAGGAGTTCGCCTCAGGACCTTGCACTTGCCAGCAAGCGCTTGTGCCACTGAGCGATATCACTGGCCCCATTTTTTCCTTTATGGGTGTTCCGGGAATCAAACTCAGGACCTCACGCTTGCCAGGCAGGTGCTTATGCCGCTGAGCTATCTCACTGGCCCCTTCACCTTTATTCTTTTTTTTTTTTTGTGGGTACCAGGGGTCGACCTCAGGACCTCGCGCGCCAGCAGGCGCCCGTGCCGCTGAGCGATATCACCGGCCCCTTTTTCGTATGTGGGTTCCGGGAGTCGAACTCGGGCCCTCGCACTTGCCAGGCAGGCGCTTATGCCACTGAGCCATCTCACCAGCCCTCACCTTTATTCTTAAATGTTAATTTTTTTTTCTCTAGAGACTTCCAGATTGACAGTTTTTCAGTACTATAAAGCTATTTTACTGTCTTCTGGCCTCCTTTTTTTATGATAGTCAGTAGTCATTCAAATTCAATGTAACTGGAACATATGATTTCTTTGTCTTATATCCAGGTGTTCTTTCAAGATTGTAATGTATCTTTGTATGCTTATTGTGAATTTACGTTGCTTGGGGAACACTTGAGCTTTCTATATCTTCACCAAATTTGGGGAATTTTCAACTATTACTTCATTAAATATGTTTATGCTCAATTTTCTTACTCCTTTTACATACCATGCACACATAATGATGTTTTGGTCATCAACAGACCACATACGTAACATATACAGTGATGATTCCATAAGATTATAATGGAGAGAAAAACTTCCTGTCACTTGATGATGTTGAAACCATCATAATGCAATGTATTACTCACATGTCTGGGGTGCTGCTGGTATAAACAGACCTGTTGCACTCACTGCCATTCATGGTAAAGTACAGCACATATGGTTATGTATAATATACAATATTATATTGTATATTCCTACCCCAAATTAGGTTAACCTAAGTGTACAGTGTTTGTAAAATCTACAGTAATGTTCAGTAATGGCCTCAACCCTCATACACACCCCTCCAACTCACCCAGAGCAACTTCCAGTCTTGCAAGCTCTATCCCAGCCTTCCAAGCTAACCCTATACAGGAATACCATTTTTATCTTTTATACTACCTTTAGGATACTTTTTCTATTTTTATGTACACAAATACTTAACTGTTATGTTACAGTTGCCTACAATATTCACTGTATAACATCACGCCTAAGTTTTGTAGCCTAGGAGCAGTGGCTCTGCCATATGACCTAGGTGTGCTGTAGGCTACACCACTAAGGTTTGTTTAAGTTCACAGTGGTGTTGCATGATAATGAAATCAGCTAACCTTGAATTTCTCAGAATGTATCTCCATTGTTAAGTAACACGTAACTATATATTTGATTTATATACTGTCCCACAAATCCGTGAGATAGCTCAGCGGCATAAGCACCTGCCTGGCAAGCATGAGGTCCTGAGTTTGACTCCCGGTACCCACATACAAAAAAAAGGGCCGGTGATATCGCTCAGCGGCACAGGCGCCTGCTGGCGTGCGAGGTCCTGAGGTTGACCCCCCAGTACCCACAAAAAAAAAAAAAAAAACCTCGGTGGTGAACCTGTGGCATGCATGCCTCAGTGGACTGTTTATCATTGAAAGCACTAAAAGGTCCACCATCACTGCTCTATCTGATAATATTAAAATATTAATATAACTAATAGGTTGTTGATTATTATTTTCTCTGCTACTTATTTTTTCCTCCCTTGGGAGTATATTTTCCTTTACTTTGAAAATATTTATAGCTGCTTTAAACCTTGTTAATTATAAACATGGGTGATCTCCCTGCCAGTCAGCCTTGGTCATCTCTGCAGAAGAGGTCGCATTTTCCTTTTTCTTCATAGTTTAACTAATTTTACATTGCATCCTCAGTGTTATAGATTTACTTTTGGAGACTGAATTTCTTTTCTCTAGAGTTGATTTAGGGTTTATTAGGCAGTTGCCTTGGTTAGACTCAAACTGGTTTTTTTTGTTGTTGTTGTTTTTTGCTTTTTGGTACCAGGGATAGAACTCACGACCTGCTTGCCAGGCAGGCGCTGTGCCGCTGAGCTATATCCCCAGCCCAAACTGTTGTTTTTTGAGCAGCAGCTCAAATATCACTTTCTAGTTTCACCCATTCTAGAATGATTCGGGGTTTCATGATAAATTTAAGAAACGTCTGTACACAAAATTTAAGCCTCCTTCACGCTGTCCTTCCTTCCCAAGACTCCTCTACCTTCCAGTAGTTGCCTTAAACACTCCTCTGATTCTTCAGACAAGAAAGACTGCAGATTTTCTGTCATGGTTCCAGCGGCACAGTATAACACCACCGTGGCCTGCCTTCGGACTAAGAGCCACAGAGCCAGGCAGTCACCCAGTGCTCTGCCGTCTTCCAGGGGCTGGCTCTCCTGCAGGCTCTGCTTGCTTTCCCTTGCTCTCCACTGCCTTGGATAGTTTTTTACATTTTGTTTAAAGTTTATAATTGCTCTCTCTGGAAAAGTTAGTTCAATAGGAGTTTCCCCAACCTTCCAGAAATAAAAGCCTTAGCTGGGAATGTAGCTCAGTGGTAGAGCACTTGCCTAATAAATATTGAGGTCCCTGGTTCAATCCCTAGTACCACAGAAATAAAATCCTTTTCCTCTTTTAATGATCTTTTACAAATATAAATATATGAAGAAAACTATCCACAGTGAATTTGCTTATGACAATTCTTTCTACATTTTCCAACTAAGTTAACATTAATTTCTTCCTAAGGTTTTTGGTTTTTGTAATTAAATTATTTAATTAAATTATAATTTATTATTCTCCTAGGAAGATAGTAAAGAAACAGCTTAAATTTTACTTTGATGAAAGTGAATTTCTTAGGTTGTCTACAAATATGCTTGAATACATAAGCTGCTTTTATAATTTTCAAAAAGAAATTTATATGTGTAATTTTGTTTTGTTTTAGCTGTCACAACTTGGACAGAAATAACACAGAAGAACCTAAATATGGGAATCTACTTGGGACTTGGATAAATGTAAAAAGTCAAAAGAGCCAGATATTTCCCTCTCCATAACAATGTTCTAATACCGAAATTCAGATTTATTAATTTTTAAGGAAATTCTATACTTAATATAATGTATACTGATCAAAAGAATAAAGCATTTCAGAAATATAGCTATAACATTGTCCTTGCTCCTGTTATGTTTGACAAATGTAAAAGTATTTTAAAGCTCTTGGGCCAGTGAGATAGCTCAGCGGCATAACCGCCTGCCTGGCAAGCGTGAGGTCCTGAGTTCGACTCCGGGTACCCACATATGAAAAAAAGGACCGGTGATATCACTCAGCGGCACAGGCGCCTGCTGGTATGCGAGGTCCTGAGGTCGACTCCCGGTACCCACACACACACAAAAAAAAACCCTCTATCTCGGTGGTGAACCTGTGGCAATCATGCCTCAGTGGACTGTTTATCATTGAAAGCACTAAAAGGTCCACCATCACTGCTCTATCTGATCATAATATTAAAATATTAATATAACTAATAGGTTGATATTAATAAATAGATTATGGTTGCAGCTGGTGAAAGTTTAAGGTTATCTTATACAAATATTACTTTATAGTTTCATGAATCCCCTACTTACATTTTAATCATAAAACTACTTTCTCATAGTCCATTAGTTTGCAAAATTGCTTCTAGATTTTAAAACTAATGTCTTTTCCCTCTCTAGCACATCCATGTATGTTCTTCAATAAAATTTCTCCTTTATATAATGTTGACACAACAAAACTAACATGATTTGGAATGGACAAATATGAAACATTCATCACATAAAGTTCTAAATTAGTAAAAGTAAGTGTTAAATTTGATTCTGAGCTTCATATGCAGCACTAACAAGGACTTTTGATCAGTCATGCATTCATTAATTTTAATACAGGCACAAATAAGTAATCAAGTTATTAAAGTCTTTTAGCACCAACAATTATAACCTGGATTAACTATGTCAAATGTAACAAAACATATAACTTGGGTTGAAAAGGAAAGGTTCTGTGGAAATGGATTTAGAACAAGCACAAAATTTGAAAGCATAATCAGTAAACTTTACTCAAGTAACTACAGTAAGCCTGCAATGCACAATTACCAAGCATACAATCCTTTGAAGCATTATATGGAACATTTTAGAAATCTGATCTTGCCTTCAGGAGAATCAAATGATAGAAATAATTTTAAGCATGTTCACATCATGAAGTTAAAAATCAACAGATTTCCAATTCAAAAGCCTATGTTGGAAAATAGAGACATGGTTCTAAATAACCCATTAAGTTACAAATTAGAAAATATTTTGAAATGAATAGCCAGCCACAAAAATAATACATATTAAAATGTACTGAGGGAGCTGCAGCGACTGGCAGGAAGGGGGTCTGAGATGGGCTCCTGTTTGCACCATAGACCAGGAGCTGCAGCAACTGGCAGGAAGCAATTTCAAGATAGGCTCCCATTTGCACCATTGACCGGGAGCTGCAACGCCTGACAGGAAGCAAGTCCAAGACAGGCTCTTGTTTGCACCAGTGACTGGACTCAGGGACCAGAGACCAGCGGGTAAGCCAGTGACACAGTAGGACCCTGGCTAGAGCACACACGATGGACAGGCGGGACTCGTGGCGCAGAAAAGTCCAAAGTAACAGTAACAATACAACCCAGCAGATGGTAAGTTAGGTAAACCAGCTTTGTGCTTGGGGACAAAGACATGCAGAATAGAAGTAGGAGGATAGTACCACCTTCTTTTCCCTTTTTTTTTTTTTTTTTTTTTTCAGGTACCGGGAGTTGAACTCAGGACCTCGCACTTGCCAGGCAGGCATTTATGCCACTGAGCTATATCACCAGCCCCCTATTTTTTTTTTTTTCTTCTCTCTTTTCTTTTTTCTTTTTTAAATGGCTGGGGAGAACTCTAGCCACAGAAAACTAATCCCAGCCCCCAAATCCTGAGACAAAGATCAGACCAAACCTAACACAAATCCACCTGCAATCTTGGCTATAGTACACATTCTGGGATCAGACCTGGACCTACCACAGAACCGTAGACACTAGAGGAATCTCACTACTTTTATTTTTCTCCATCTGATGGGTTTTCCTCTTGATAGTCTGCTGGGTTAGTCTGTTTTGTTTTGCTGTTTATTTTTATTTTATTTTTGTTGTTGTTTTTGTTTCTTTTTTTCCCCTATTTTCTCTTTTTCTCTGTTCTGTTTGGCCTGTTTTGTTTTTCTGTATTTTTTTTTCCTTCCTTTCTTTCCTTTCCTTCTGTCTTCTACCTTCTTTTCCCTCTTGTTCACGATTTAGATCCCTACACTTTCCCTTTGTATTAGTTCACTCATCCTCTTTCTCTCTTTCATCAACTATCTTGCTTGATTTTTATGAGACTTTCATGTGGGTAAATGTTGTCTCTTCCCTTTCTGGTTCACTTCCATACTCCTAGTCTTTCTCTTCCAATTGCTCCCTCATATACTACAATTACCCAAAACTTGGATGATCATCCTGTGCCCACCAAATTTGCTCCTACTATACTTAACCCCATCCAACTCTCCATCCTACCTCCTACCCCTCTTAAACACCCCCATAACAGGGTAAAACCACTCTACTAAATGGAAAAACGTTGCATACAAGTTCCTGGTATAAGTTGGATTATATTATATAACTATAGAACTTGCTCCTACAGTTAAAGATATCAGGCTAATAGTTACCACAGTTTGTCAATAGCCAGGCTGTGGTTGAGTCTATTGTTATTGCTAACTGTACTACTTTAACCAGGATACCATACCTGTTACAATCCGTTTTTTCTCCCTGTATGACAACACTGAGACTGCAAGGGGTCATAACCATCACCACAGTCCAGCACCAAAAGAATGGGCCTTGAGTCAAAAGGATAGCAATTCCACATTCTTAATATATTGGGAAGGTAGGTTCTTAGGATAGACAAAAAAACCAAGAGCCACCTATATCTTGAAGACATCCTTAAGGAACAGACATCACCTAGGAAAGCCTCGACACCAGGGCTAAAGCTGTCTAACCTAAATCTATAAGCATCAAGACAAAAAACAAAATAAAATAAAAAATAGAAAATGACAAGAGGAAGAAGCAAAATGCAACCCCAAATGCCCAGCCCACCCAGGACAAGTCCAGAGCACAAAAAGACAGAGGAAATCAGAAGCCAACCACTGGAACTGTCTGAAATGATAGCAGTAGAAGTGAAAAACCAAATGGAAGAGGTCATAGAAAAAATAATATCTAATATACAAAAAGAAATGACAATCAAAATGAAAGAAATTAAGACACAGATTAAAAAGAGGTTAGCAAAACGATGGAAACCATGAATGCCCAACATAAGAAATGGAATCAATGAAACAGATCCAAACAGAAATCCAGGAGATTAAAAACTCCATTGAGGGCCGGTGAGATGGCTCAGCGGCGTAAGCGCCTGCCTTGCAAGTGCAAGGGCCCGAGTTCGACTCCCGGATCCCACATACGAAAAAGGGGCCGGTGATATCGCTCAGCGGCACGGGTGCCTGTTGGCGCGCGAGGTCCTGAGGTCGACCCCCCGGTACCCACAAAAAAAAAAAAAACTCCATTGAAAGTACACACAACAAATTGAATAAAGGCGAGGATAGAATATCAGAGCTAGAAGACAAGAATGTGACTAACAACCAGGAAAAGAAAGATATCTTAAAAATAGCAAGGGACCCCAAAAATGCAATCCATCAGTTAACAAGATGAAGCAAAGAACAACAACATGAGTTTGATTGGAGTCAATGAGAAAGCTGGGGACAGTGCAAATGCCATTAAAAACCTCATCACAGAAATAATGGCAGAAAACTTCCCAAGCGTGGATAAAGAATTTGACATACAAATAAATGAAGCATATAGAACTCCAAATAGCCATGATCAAAATAAATCTACACTGAGGTATATAATAAGATTCCAGAAATTCAACACAAGAACAAAATAATAAAAGCAGCTAGAGAAAAGAAACAAATCACCTATAAAGGAAAGCCCATCAGAATCACAGCAGACTTCTCAAAACAAACCCTCAAATCAAGGAGAGCCTGGAGTGAGGTATTTCAAGCCCTAAAAGCAACCAATCTTCAACCCAGATTGATGTACCTTGCAAAGCTGTCTTTCAAATTCAAGGGAGAAATAAGATACTTCCATGACAAAAAACAACTGAAGAAATTCATGACCATAAGGCCAGCTCTACAGAATGCTCTAAAGGATATATTAGAATGAGATAGTGAAGGCCACAAACACCAATAGAGACAAACCACCAAGCAGGGCAAGCAGTTAAACAGGATAAGACAGGGAACCAACAATAGGAAAATAACATGAAAAAGATAAGCCAGTACATATCAGTTATAACCATCAATGTAAATGGTCTGAATTCACCAATTGAAAGAAACAGACTGGCAGAATGAATCAAGAAACAAGATCCCTCAATATACGGCATTCAAGAAACACATTTAAGGGCCAGTAATACAGCTCAGGGGCATAAACGCCTGCCTGGCAAGTGTGAGGTTCTGAGTTTGACTCCCGGTACCTGCATAAAAAAAAAAAAATTAACCCAAAAAGAAATTCATAGACTAAAAGTCAAAGGATGGAAAACAATTGTCCATGCCACAGGAACCCAGAAAAAAGCAGGGGTAGCTATTCTATTTGCAGACAGTCTAAACTTTAAGCCAAAACTGATCAAAAGAGACAAGGAAGGTCACTACATACGTGTTAAGGGAAAACTCCAAGAAGAGATAACAATATAATCATATATGCACCAAACACCAGTGCACCCAACTACATAAAACAGTTATTAACAGACATGAATAGCCAAATAAGCCCTTAATACCCCCCTGTCATAAGTAGATCAACCAGACAAAATTTAGAAATTTAGGGAAGAACTAATGTCACTAATGCTGAAACTCTTTAAGGAAATTGAAAGGGAAGCACTACTTCCAAAATCATTTCTGGAGGCGAGTATTACCCTGATTCCAAAAACCAGAGAAGAACCCAACCAAAAAAGAAAACTACAGTCCAGTCTCCCTAATAAACATAGATGCAAAAATCCTCAATAAGATACTGGCAAACAGAATGCAGCACATCATCAAGAAGACTATACACCATGACCAAGTTGGATTCATACCAGGGATGCAGGGATGGTTCAACATATGCAAATCAATAAATGTAATACACTGTATTAACAGAACGAAAGATAAAAATCACATGATCATATCAATAGATGCAGAAAAAGCATTTGACAAAGTCCAACACCCATTCATGATAAAAACCCTACAGAAAATTGGAGGAGAGTGTCTTTATCTTAATCTGATAAAAGCCATCTGTGACAGACCAACAGCTAACATCACACTAAATGGTCAGAAACGATAAGCTTTCATTCTAAAATCAGGAACAAGACAAGGATGTCCACTGTCACCTCTCCTATTCAATATAGTTCTGGAAACATTAGCCAGAGCAATTAGACAAGAGAAAGAAAAGGAATAAGGATAGGAAAGGAAGAAATTAAATTATCATTATTTGCAGATGATATGATACTCTACATAAAAGACCCTGAAAGCTTCACCAAAAGACTTCTAGATTTAATAACCAAATTCAGTAGTGTAGCTGGATAAAAAGTCAACACTCAAAAATCAATAGCATTACTCTACACAAACAACAAACTCACTGAGAGAGAAATTAGGGAAACCACACCCTTTACACTAGCATCCAAAAAAAAAAAAAAAAAACTTAGGAAGCAATCTAACAAAGGAAGTAAAAGATCTATACATTGAAAACTATAGTACTCTGAAAAAGGAGATCGAAGATTTCAGAAAATGGAAAGATATCCCTTGCTCATGGATAGGGAGAACCACTATAGTGAAAATGGCCCTACTACCAAAACTGTTACACAGATTTAATGCAATCCTAATCAAAATAACATTAGCATTACTCACAGGACTAGAGAAAACATTCCTAAAATTCATTTGGAACCAGAAGAGACCTAGAATAGCAAAAGCAATTCTGAGCAACAAAGGCAATTCTGGGGGCATTACAATCCCAGATCTGAAATTATACAACAAAGCTACTGTGATTAAATCAGTATGATATTGGCAAAAACACAGACCTGAGGATCAGTGGAACAGAATAGAAGATGCAGACACAACTACAAACACACTGAACCACCTTATCTTCAACAAAGGAGCTAAACATATTCACTGGAAGAAAGATAGTCTCTTTAATAAAGGTTGCTGGAAAAACTGGCTCTCCACATGCCAAAGACTAAAACTAGACCCATGTCTATCACCATGCACTAAAGTCAAAATGAATCAGAGATCTAAATATTAAAACAGGGACCTCAAGATGGCGGATGAGTAAGAAGCAGGCAGCGAAACTCTCTCTAAAAGTTACCATTGGAACAAGGGAATATAGCGACCCGGAAAGCGCAGGAGGGGGGGAGATGCCTCCCCGAAACCCAGAAAAGTTCTGAAGCGCAGTCTGGGACCCCCGGCACCAGTGATGGGTGACTTCCAACAAAGAAGAAGGAAAGAAGGAGCAGACCGCACGCGCGCACCTTCTACTATCCCGGGAGTTGCAGCGCCGCGGAGGCTCAATTCTACGGACACACGGTGGCAGCTGGCGCCCAGGGAGCCCCCACGGAGGATCCTGAGACAGCGGCGGGGCAGGGGAGCGGCGGAGAACGGCGCTGACCGGCGGTGAGTGTCTCTCAGCCACAGCTGCCCCGCGCCAGAGAGCGACCAGCCGGGCGCCATTGTGGGGGGTGTGGCGAAACTCAGAGCGGCTCGGAAGCTGCTCTGGGGACTTGTGCTCCGGACAGGACAGCACGGGGCCTCTCAGGCCCACGAAAGTGTGCTGAGGTCAGCAGGCGAACGAGACTGGACTCTCAGCCACACCTGTCCCGCGCCAGAGAGCGACTGGCCCGGCGCCATTGTGGGGGGCGTGGCGAAAAACCAGAGCGGCGGGAACCAGTGCAGGGAACCCGCGCTCCGGACAGCGCGCTGAGCCTCTCAGGCCCAGGGATCGTGAAAGGGCGCTGAGAGCGGAGGCGAGCTAGACTGGTCTCTGCCTGAAAGTACGTGCCTCTGCTCACTGCCCGCCAGAGGGCGCTCCTGGCTTACTGGGACGGACCTGCACAGAACAGGACTCTGTCACAAGGTAACTGCCTACAACAGAGTCAACACCTGGAACTGATTCTTTTTATTTTTTTATTTTTATTTTTATTTATTTATTTTTTTTTTCTCACTGATTTGTTTTTTGTTCTGGCGAAGGGTTTTTTTGTTTTTGTTTTGTTTTGTTTTGTTTTTTGGTGGGGTTTTATTTTTGATCTGTCTGTTTTATTGTTTTTATCTTCGTTTTTGTTTCTGTATGTGTATTTGCTCTTTCCTTCATTATTCTCTCTGGTTTTTTATATGAGTGTAAACAGCGCCTCTAACTTCTTTGTGATTGTGGTTGTGATCTGTTTTTCCTTTTATCCCTTCCTTCTCTTTTTACCACCTGTCCTCTGCACTAGTGTCCCAATTTTAGTGGGATCCCTCTTGGTCCTCTAACCTTACATCTAATTCCTTCCTCTTCTCCCAATACTCTATTTCCTCCTTAACTCATTTTAAATTTAAACTCCTCAGGGAAAAATTGACATACATAGGACTTGTATACTGCATATAATTTTTCTGGTGTGTTTTAGATTTTGTTATATAACCGCAACTCTATACAGCTAAAAGTGGTAAATAACTGGTTAGCTCAGTCTGTCATTTTCTAGGCTGTGTTTGATGCTTTAGTTAACATTATAGCCAAATGTGAAATAATTGTTCTAAACATCTTTCCTTCCTGATATTTCATGACTGAGATTGACTAAGGGACACAGAAAATACAGTGGCACAGTACCAAAAAATCAAGGACTGGGCCAAACAGGTAGCAACTTCGCATACCCAACGAATTGAAGAGGTAGGATCTGGCAGAAAGCTCAAAACCTAAAAGCAAGCTCCACTTGGAAGATACTGTAGAGAAGTAGTCATCTTCTAAAGATCTTAAACACTAGCAATAAAGTAAACTACTATAGGTAATTTGCAAACATCACCCCAGGAATTAAAGAAAGAAAAAATGAGACGACACTTAAACAAGATGCAACCACACACATCCAATTCACCAAAGGCAAACCTAGGGAGCAACGAGGTGGGACAATCCGAAAGCCACCCACCTGGCCTATCTGAAGTGGTAACAACAAAGCAACTGAATGAGGTTCTGGAAAAAATTAAAACAGAAATAATCTCACAGATAACTGCAGAGATAATGTCTACAATGAAGACCATGCTTAAGGACACTATAGCTGATACAGACAAAAAAATAGATGAACTTAAGAAAACTATAGAAACCATGAATGCTCAGCATAGGAAAGAAATGGAATCCATAAGGCAGATTCAAGCAGATATCCAAGAGATAAAAAATTCCATTGAAAGTATTTGTAGCAGAATAAGCCAATGCGAGGACAGGATCTCAGATATAGAAGACAGGCTTGCAATTAGTGATCATGAAATGGAAAAATTCTTAAAAATAGCAAGGGACCATGAAAAATCAATTCAGCAGCTGCTAGATGACTCAAAGATAAACAACTTAAGAATAATTGGGGGGCCGGTGAGACGGCTCAGCGGCTTAAGCGCCTGCCTTGCAAGCGCGAAGGCCCGAGTTCGACTCCCGGAACCCACATACGAAAAAGGGGCCGGTGATATCGCTCAGCGGCACGGGTGCCTGTTGGCGCGTGAGGTCCTGAGGTCGTCCCCCCGGTACCCACAAAAAAAAAAAAAAAAAAAAAAAAAAAAAGAATAATTGGAATAAATGAAAAAGCAGGAGATAGCATCAACGACATTAAAACCTTGTTCAAAGACATAATCAGGGAGAACTTTCCTGGAAGAGAAAAGGAATTTGACACCCCTATAAGTGAAGCTTTTAGAACACCAACTAGACATGATCAAAAAAAAACTTCAGCCAGACATATCATAGTCAAGATCCCAGAAATTCAACAGAAGGGCAGAATCTTAAAAGCTGTTAGGGAGAAGAGACAAATCACCTATGAAGGAAAACCCATCAGAATCACAGCTGACTTTTCAGCACAAACCCTCAATTCAAGAAGAGCTTGGAATGATGTATTGCAAGCTCTAAAGGAAAATAATTTTCAGCCCAGATTGATGTACCCTGCAAAACTATCTTTCAAAATTGATGGAGAAATAAAATACTTTCATGACAAAGAACATCTGAGAAAATTTATGACCACCAAACCAGCACTCCAAAACGTTCTGAAGGACATTCTAGAAAGAGATAGGAACCCCAACAGAAGGAATCCACCAGGCAGGGCAAATAATTAAATAGCCGGAAAGCGGAAAAACAAAGAGTGGGAACCAACAACAGGAAAATATCATGACAAGTCAATACATATCAGTTTTAACCATCAATGTTAACGGTCTCAATTCACCAATCAAAAGGCACAGACTGGCGAAATGGATCAAGAAGCAAGATCCAACAATATGCTGTATACAAGAAACACATTTAATTCAGAAAGAAATTCATAGACTGAAAGTCAAAGGATGGAAAACAATACTCCATGCCACAGGAACCCAGAAAAAAGCAGGGGTAGCTATTCTTTTTGCAGACAAAGTGAACTTCAAGCCAAGAAGGATTCAGAGAGATAAAGATGGTCATTACATCCTTGTAAAGGGAACAATCCAAGAGGAAGAGATAACGATCATAAATATATATGCGTCAAATACCAATGCACCCAGCTATATAAAACAAGTACTAAAGGACATGAAAAATCAAATAAGCACTAATACAATTATATTGGGAGATCTCAATACTCCACTGTCACAAAAAGATAGATCAACTGGACAGAAAATCAATAATGAAATAGTAGAACTGAACCAAACTTTTGAACAAATGTACTTAGTAGATGTCTACAGAGTGTTCCATCCCACAACATCAGAATACACATTTTTCTCAGCTGCACATGGGACGTTCTCCAAAATAGACCACATACTAGCTCATAAAACCTGCTTAAGTAAATGCAAAGGAATTGAAATTATCCCATGCATATTATCAGACCATAGTGCAATGAAATTGGAAATCAATGGCAAAAGATCCCACAAAAACTCCCTAAACACATGGAAATTAAACAGCATCCTCCTGAACAACCAATGGGTCACAGATGAAATTAAAGAAGAAATTAGTCACTTTCTACAACTGAATGATAATGACAGTACAACATACCGGAACTTATGGGATACAATGAAAGCAGTCCTAAGAGGGAAATTTATAGCATTAAACACTTATATCAGGAAAATAGAGCAAGCGCAAATAAACAACTTAAGGGTGAACCTCGAGCTTCTAGAAAAAGAAGAGCAGGTTAAGCCAAAAGCCCGTACAAGGGAGGAAATTATAAAGATCAGAGCAGAAATTAACGTATTGGAGAATAAAAAACCAATACAAAGAATCAATGAAGCAAAAAGTTGGTTCTTTGAAAGAATAAATAAGATTGACAAACCCTTATCCAACCTTATTAAAAAAAGAAAAGAAAAGACTCAAATCCATGCAATTGAAAATGAAAAGGGTGATATCACGACAGACCCTGCAGAAATCCAGAAGATCATCTATACCTATTTTGAAAATTTATATTCTACTAAGATGGAAAATGCAGAAGAAATGGACAGATTCCTAGATTCGTATGAATTACCAAAGCTGAATCAAGAAGATTTAAAAATCCTAAATAAACCAATATCAGCCAATGAAATTGAAGATGTAATTAAAAACCTCCCAACAAAGAAAAGCCCAGGCCCTGATGGATTCACTGCCGAATTCTACAAGAAATTTAGAGAAGACCTAACGCCCCTACTTCTCAAACTTTTCAATGAAATTGAAAGGGAAGCAATACTCCCAAATTCATTCCTGGAAGCAAGCATTACCCTGATACCAAAACCAGAGAAGGACCCAACTAAGAAAGAGAACTACAGGCCAATCTCCCTAATGAACATAGATGCAAAAATCCTTAATAAGATACTGGCAAGGGGCCGGTGAGATGGCTCAGCGGCGTAAGCGCCTGCCTTGCAAGCGCGAGGGCCCGAGTTCGACTCCCGGAACCCACATACGAAAAAGGTGCCGGTGATATCGCTCAGTGGCACGGGTGCCTGTTGGCGCACGAGGTCCTGAGGTCGTCCCCCTGGTACCCACAAAAAAAAAACAAAAACAAATAAGATACTGGCAAACAGAATCCAACAAATCATCAAGAAGATTATACACCATGACCAAGTTGGATTCATCCCAGGGATGCAGGGATGGTTCAACATACGTAAATCAATAAATGTAATACAGCATATTAACAGAACCAAAGACAAAAATCACATGATCATCTCAATAGATGCAGAAAAAGCTTTTGACAAAGTCCAGCACCTTTTCATGATAAAAACCCTACAGAAAATTGGAATAGAGGGTCTTTATCTCAATCTGGTAAAAGCTATCTATGACAAACCAACAGCCAATATTATACTAAATGGCCAAAAACTGAAAGCCTTCCCTCTAAAATCAGGAACAAGACAAGGATGTCCACTGTC
Organism: Erethizon dorsatum; assembly: GCA_028451465.1. Taxonomy (NCBI): domain Eukaryota; kingdom Metazoa; phylum Chordata; class Mammalia; order Rodentia; family Erethizontidae; genus Erethizon; species Erethizon dorsatum. The sequence continues at coordinate 29,989,917 of CM051823.1, read as the reverse complement.
CCCACTCTTATTCAACATAGTTCTGGAAACTTTAGCCAGAGCGATTAGACAAGAGAAAGAAATAAAAGGAATAATGATTGGAAAGGAAGAAGTTAAATTATCATTATTTGCAGATGACATGATACTCTACACAGAAGACCCCAAAAACTCCACTAAAAACCTACTAGATTTAATAAGCAAATTCAGTAGTGTAGCTGGATACAAAGTCAATACTCAAAAGTCAATAGCCTTCCTGTACACAAATAACAAACTTACTGAAAGAGAAATTAGGGAAACAATACCTTTCACAATAACATCCAAAAAAATGAAATACCTAGGAATCAACCTCACGAAGGCTGTAAAAGACCTCTATACTGAAAACTACAGTACTCTGAAAAAGGAGATTGAAGAGGATATCAGAAAATGGAAAGATATCCCTTGCTCCTGGATAGGAAGAACCAATATAGTGAAAATGGCCATACTTCCAAAATTGTTATACAGATTTAATGCAATTCCAATCAAAATTCCAACAGCATATCTCACAGAATTAGAGAAAACAATCCTAAAATTCATTTGGAATCAGAAGAGACCTAGAATAGCAAAGGCAATTCTGGGCAACAAAGGCAAGGCAGGGAGCATCACAATCCCCGACTTGAAATTATACTATAAAGCTACTGTGATAAAAACAGTGTGGTACTGGCGAAAAAACAGACCTGAAGATCAATGGAACAGATTAGAAGATGCTGAAACAACCCCAGACATACTAAGCCACCTTATCTTTGACAAAGGTGCCAAACACATTCGCTGGAAGAAAGATAGCCTCTTTAATAAATGGTGCTGGAAAAACTGGCTCTACACATGCCGAAGATTAAAACTAGATCCATATCTTTCACCATGCACTAAACTAAATTCAAAATGGATCAGAGATCTAAATATTAAAACAGAAACATTAAATCTGCTGGAAGGCAGGATAGGTAAAACCCTTGGAGACATTGGTGTAGGCAAAGACTATGAATAAAAACTCAACCGCACGGGAACTATCCCAAAGAATCAATAACTGGGATCTCATCTTATTAAAAAGCTTTTGCACAGCAAGAGAAACCACCAACAGAGTGAAGAGACAACCCACAATGTGGGAAAAAATGTTTGCCAGCTGTTCCTCAGACAAAGGATTACTATCGAGAACATATAAAGAACTCAAAAAAATCAGACCTCCCAAATTTAAAGACCCACTCCAAAAATGGGCATCTGAGATGAATACACATTTCTCAGATGAAGAAATACTAATGGCAAACAAATATACAAAAAAATGTGCAACATCACTAGTCATTCGAGAGATGCAAATTAAAACAACACTGAGATACCATCTCACCCCAGAAAGAATGGCTACTATTAAGAAATCAACTAATAACAAATGCTGGAGGGGCTGTGGGGAAAAAGGAACCCTTCTTCACTGTTGGTGGGAGTGTCGACTGGTACAGCCACTGTGGAAGTCAGTGTGGAGATTCCTCAGAAAACTAGGGTTGGAGGTCCCATTTGACCCAGCTATTCCCCTTCTGGGCATCTTCCCAGAAGAATTAAAAACATCGTACCACAGCGATATATGTGCACCCATGTTTATAGCAGCACAATTTGTAATAGCCAGATCTTGGAAACAACCCAAATGCCCATCAACTGAGGAATGGATAAGAAAGATGTGGTATTTTTATACAATGGAGTACTATTCAGCCATAAAGAAGGATAAACTGGAGACTTTTATAGGTAAATGGATGCAACTCGAGAAAATACTCATAAGTGAAATAAACCAGAAGCACATGTGTAAGCATCGTATTATCTCTCTAGTATGAGAAACTGAAAGAGTAAATAAGATCCAAAATGTACAATAGATATGGTGAATCAAAAAGAAACTGGTCAAAAGGAAAGAGAGACTGGAATAGGGAAAAGAAAGAAGGGAAAGGGAAAAAAAAATTACATATATATATATATATATATATATATATATATATATATGATGGTTAAGATAGATATACTACCATTTTTACTTAGTTCATTGAAGAGTAAGGTTTGTGCCAATAATGTTTGGACAATTGAATGCTAATGTCTGGTGTCCTGAATAACTAACTTAAAGATAGTAATACGTAATGTATTAACCATTGTTACCCTCCTATTATGTTGGTTTGAAAATTTGTTCTTCTTTTGATTTGTTTTGTTTTTTCTTCTCTTTAAAATAAAAAAAAATATATTAAAACAGAAGCACTAAATCTACTGGAAGAGAAAATAGGTAGAAATCTTGAAGATATAGGTATAGGCAGAGACTTCATGAACAAAACCCATACCACATGGGAAATACAACAAAGATTCAATAAATGGAATCTTGCCTTATTAAAAAGCTTTTGCACAACAAAAGAAATCACCAACAAAGTGAAAAGACAACCCACAGAGTAGGAAAAAAATTATAGCCAGCTGTCCCTCAGACAAAGGACTTATATCTAGGACATATAAAAAATTGAAAAAAATTGTACCCCCAAATTCAAAGATCGAATCCAAAAATGGGCATCTGAGATGAATACACACTTCTCAGATGAAAAAATACGAATGGAAAATAAATACATGTAAAGATGTTCAACATCACTGGTCATTTGAGAGATGCAAATTAAAACAATACTGAGATTCCATCTCACCCCAGAAAGAATCGTTATCATCAAAAAATTAACTGATAACAAAGGCTGGCAGGGGCTGTAGAGAAAAAGGAACACTTCTCCACTGTTGGTGGGAGTGTAGACTGGTGCAACCACTGTGGAAATCAGTATGGAGATTTCTTTAAAAAACTAGGATTAGAGGTCCCATTTGACCCAGCTATTCCCCTTCTGGGTATCTTCCCAGAAGAATTAAAAACATCATACCACAGCGATATATGTGCACCCATGTTTATAGCAGCACAATTTGTAATAGCTAGATTTTGGAAACAACCCAAATGCCCATCAACTGAGGAATGGATAAAGAAGATGCAGTGTTTTTTATATATATATAATGGAATACTACTCAGCCATAAAGAAATAAATATGAGACTTTTATAGGTAAATGGATGCAACTCAAGACCATACTCATAAGTGAAATAAACCAGACCCACATGTGTAAACATTGTATTGTCTCACTAGTGTGAGAATCTGAAAGAGTGAACAAGACCCATAATGTACAATACATATGGTGAATAGGGAAGAAACTTCAAAAGAAAAGAAAAACTGTGATGGGAAAAAGGGGAAAGGAAAAAATATATATAAACACAAGACCATTAAGATAGTTATACAGCTGGTTTCTCTTGGTTCATTGAGGGGAAAGTTTTGTGCTAGTAATTTTCTGGACAGTGTTTCATGCCTATATCTTGTACTCTGAACAACTACTGTGAATATAACAATATGCAATGTGTTGATTATTGTTATTCTCCTACTAGCCTATTTTGAAACTCTGTTTTATTATTATTTCTTACTTTTTTCTGTATAAAATAAAAAATTTAAAAAATAAAATAAAGTGTACTGATACAGGTAATGAGTTTAAGACATTAAAGTTCAAAAGAGAATTTTAAAAGGTTGAAAATAAGTATCTGCTATGGTTTGAATGAGATTTGTCCCCAGAGTATTCGTGTGTCAGAAGCTGGGTCCTCTGGTGATACTGAGAGGCGGTGGGACCTTTAAGAGTGGAACTGGCCAAAGGCACTGGGGGCACTGCCCTACAAAGGGGCTAAGTTACTTATGGGATCCCTGCTTAGTTATCACTAGAAGATTGTTATAAAAGAAACAGCCTGACCCCTGAATTGCTCTCTGGCTTCCTCTCTCACCATGTGACAGCTCCTTCTCACACACTCCTGCCTTTGTTCTATCTCTAATGAGGCCTTTACCAGAGTAGAACCAGTACCAGTACCAACACCATGCCATTGAACCTACAAAACTGTGAGCCAAATGAGCCTCTTTGCTTTTTAAAGAACTTTGCCTCAGGTATTACATTATAGTAAACAGAAAACAGACTAATACAGTATCCACCAAGAGATGTAAGAAAAATAGTAAAATCAATGTGAAAAAAGTAGAAAAGTGAAGTAAAAAGCAGAAATTGATGAAACAGAATCAGTGACAGACAATCTTATGGACTGAACTGTGCCCCCTCAAAATTCACATGTGAAAGCTATACCCCCACCCCAGTGTGACTGTATTTACAGATAGGGCCTTCAAGAAGGTCATTAAGGGTAAATGAGGTCAAAGGAGTGGGGTATTAATCCTATGGGACTGAGGTAAGAGGAAGAAACTTCAGAGAGCTCTGCCTTTCTCCATATGTGCACAGAGGAAAGGCCGTGTAAGGACACAGCCAGAAGGTGGGCACTGCAAGTCAGGATGAGAAGCTTCACCAGAAGCCACAGTGTTGGCACCTTGATCCTGGACTTCTGTCCTCCAGAAAGGAGAGAAAATAATAGTTGTTGAAATAACTGGTCTGTGGTATCTTATGTGAACCTGAGTTGATGAATATAGAAAAGAATAAACTTCTAATGAAACTAATGAAAAAGAAAGTGAAAAGACACAAAATCCCAATATTAGAATAAATGAGACATTACTAATAGTGTTGCAGGCATCAAGTAACTACAGTGGGACCACTGCTTTCAGCCAAGTTGGAACCAGGTTTACCTTCCCACTAAAAATAATTTTAAAATTAGATAAAATATATGAAACAACAGTCCTCAAGATGCTAGACCACAAGAAAGATTGTGGTCCTAAAATGAACAGATTCCTAAGATTGCCTGGACCACAGCACAAGAAGGGAAAGCACAATGGAGACTATTGTCTCCCTTAGGTGGGGAGACCATTCTAGGTGTCCAGGGAGATTCCCGTAGGTTTCCAGGGACAGTACCATGGACAGAAGGGCTACACAACTCTGGAGCTCTGCACAGGGTCCTCTGTTACTCAGTGGAATACTTTTTAGTGTGTGCAAAGGAAGAAATTACCTAAGGCTGGGAAAAGAAACACCAAGAAGAATTAGAAGGAACAATCCTCAGAGCCACATCGACCAGGAACCAAAGAGAATAGAAAAATTAAGAATTCACAGGGAAATATGCACACACACACGCACACACACACGTGCACACACACACACACACACACACACACACTTTGCCTTAAAAATGAGGGGGAAACAGTCATAGATAAGCAGTGGTGTGGTCCTACCTAACAAAGCTTAAAAGCAGTGCCCCCAAAAATCAAACTTTCTAAGTAACTTAACCATGTCCCAAACCAAAGCTCAAAAATATAGAAATAGTCTTACAAAAATATCCAGCACCAAGCAAGGTGAAATTAAAATCATAAATGCAAAGCAATAGAAAAAATGAACCCATGAAGAGGATAAAATGTCTTTTTAAACATGGCCAAAAATATTACAGATGCTACAATTAGTAGATGAGGATGTTACTTGTAACAGGTCCGTATGTTCAGGAAGCTAGGAGAAAGAATGCACTTGTTTAGTAGAGGCATGAAAGATTGAAGATCCATTTCGAACTTCTAAAGATAAAACCTACAATGTCTGTATTAGTTCACTATTAGTGCTGTAACAAATTACCACAAATTTGGTGGCTTAAAGCACCATAAATTTATTATCTTATTGTGAAATGGGTCTTGGTGGAGTTAAATCAGGGAAAGGGCAGGGCTCTCTGCCTTTCCACCTTCTCGGGGCTGCAGTCATCCTTGACTCATGGCCCCTTCCGTCTGGTAAGCCAGCCACGGCTGGTGGAGTCTGCCACATTGTATCACTCTGACACTATTTCTCCCTCCTCCCATGTGTTAAGAACCTTTGTGATTAAACTTGGCCTACCAGACTAATCTAGGATAATCTTTTTATAACACTCCACCCAAAATCAGCAAGCACTCAAATGCATTCAGAACATTGACTAAAATATACCATATTCTGAAACTTTAAAAAATTCTCAGTGAATTTTAAATTCGCTCACATTTTAAAATAAGAAATCAATGGCAGCAATCTGGAACATAGCTGTCACAGGATGGCGCCCCAGAAAGCAGGTCCAGACAGAGATTGCCATGCTAATTGGGGAGTTATTTTAGGGTCAGCACCTGGAGGAGAAGGAAGAATCTGTCACCACCACCCTCAAACTCTAAAACAAAGGTGGCCTTTCTGAATCACGGTGAAGATGTGGGTCCTTCACACCCCTTGCCAAGAAGTAACTGGTATAGCCCCTCCCCCTGAAGCAGGTATGACTTCGGGCTATTTCTGGCAAAGGCCATGTCATCTCAAAGCAACCAAAGCTTTTCATACCCAGAGCTTCAGGAATGTTGCATGGAGACAAGAAGTCTAATTGAGGTGTGGAAGTTAATGACAACAATACTACAACTTGCTGAAACTTCTGGGACACCATGAAAGCAGTTCTAAGAGGAAAATTCATCACAATCAATGCTTGCATTAGGAAAACAGAGCATGTTCAAATAGACAACCTTATGAGAAATCTTAAGGCACTTGAGAAAGAACAAACAAAACCAAAACCAAAATTGAGGGAAATTATAAAGATGAAAGTGGATATCAATGAAACTGAGACTAAAAAAGGGTTAAAATAATCAACAAATCAAAGAGCTGGTTCTTTGAATGAATAAATAAAATAGGTAAGCCCCTAGCCAGACTTACCAAGAGAAGGAGAAAAAAGACACACATCAATGCAACTAGAAATGAAAACAGTGAAATCACGACACTATGGAAATCCAGAAGATAGTAACTACTTTAAAAAATTATATTCCAACAAATTAGCAAAATTTTAAAGAAATAGATTCCTAGACACACACAAACTACCACAACTAACCCAAGAAGATATAAACATGCTTAATAGCCCAATAACAAGCAATTAAATTGACAAAGTAATAAAGAAACTACCAACTGGGCCGGTGAGATGGCTCAGCGGCGTAAGCGCCTGCCCGGCAAGTGCGAGGGCCCGAGTTCGACTCCCGGAGCCCACATACGAAAAAAGGGGCCGGTGATATCGCTCAGCGGCACAGGCGCCTGCTGGCGCGCGAGGTCCTGAGGTCGCCCCCCGGTACCCACAAAAAAAAAAAAAAAAAAAAAAAAGAAACTACCAACTAAAAAATGCCCAGGACCTAATGGATTCACTGCTGAATTCTATAAAAACTTGAAGTACTCTTCAAAGAAATTAAAAGGGATAGAGTGCTCCCAAGCTTATTTATGGAAGCCAGTATCACCCAGATCCCAAAATCAGATAAAGATGCAACTAAAAAAGAAAACTATAGGCCAATCTGTTTAATGACCATAGATGTAAAAATCCTCATCAAGATATTAGTAAATAGAATGCAGCACATTATCAAAAATATCACACATCATGATCAAGTAGGTTTCATCCCAGAGATGCAAGGATGGTTCAACATACGTAAATCAATAAATATAATACATCACATAAATGGAAGAAAGGTCAAAACCATATTATTATATCAATAGTAGTAGAAAAGGCTTTTGACAAAATCCAACACCTCTTCATAATAAAAATCCTGAAGAAAATAGGTATAAAAGGACCATACCTGAATATGATGAAAGCTATATATGATAAACCAACAGTCAGCATCATACCAAATGGGGAAAAATTAAAAACATTCCCCCTAAAATTAGGAACAAGACAAGGATGTCCACTATCATCTCTTCTACGCAACATAGTGCTTGAAACATTAGCCAGAGCAATTAGGCAAGAGAAAGAACTGAAAGGGATACATATAGGAAAGGAAAAAGTCAAAGTATCATTATTTGCAGATGACATGATACTCTACATAGAAGACCCAAAGAACTCCACCAAAAAACTTTTAGAATTAATAACAAATTTCAGAAATATAGCAAGATACAAGATGAACACACAAAAATCATTAGCATTTGTGTATACCAACAATGAATGGAATGAGAAAGAATTCATAAAATAATACCATTCACAGTAGCTTCAAGAAAAATGAAATACCTAGGAATTAACCTAATCAAAGCAGTGACCTCTACAAGAAAAAATGAAAAAGGAGATTTAAAAAGACATCAGAAAATGGAAAGATGTCCCCCGTTCCAGGATAAGCAGAATAAATATTGTCAAAATGGCCATACTCCCAAAACTGTTATACAGGTTCAATGCAGTCCCAATCAAAATACCAGCAGTATATTTTACAGATCTAGAAAAACAACCCTAAAATTCATTTAGAACCAGAAGAGACCCAGAATAGCAGAAACAATTTTGGGCAACAAGAGCAAAGTAGGAGGCATAGCAATACTTGACTTAAAGCTATACTACAAAGCAATAGTGATAAAAACAGCATGGTACTGGAACAAAACCAGATATATGAATCGATGGAATACAATTGAAGATACAGAAACTTCCCCAGACACATTCAGCTATTTGATCATCAACAAAGGGGCCAAAAGCATATGGCAGAGGAAAGATTGCCTATTCAACAAGTGGTAGTGGGAAAACTGGTTATCTGTGCACAGAAGATTGAAAGTGGACCTTTATCTCTCACATATACTAAATTAAAATCAAAATGGTTCAAAGATTTAAACATTAAAACAGAAACATTAAACCTACTGGAAGATAAAATAGAGAAAACACTTGAAGACATGGGTGCAGGAAATAATTTCCTAAGTAGAACCTCAATTACACAAGAAATAACAGCAAGAATCAACAAATGGGATATCAAACTAAAAACTTCTCTACAGCAAAAAAATCAATTAATAAAGAGACAACCTACAGAATGGGAAAAATTTTTGCCAGCTACTCCTCAGAGGACTAATATCTAGGATATACAAAGAACTCAAAAAAATTAAACCACCTAAAATTAAAGACCCAGTCAAGAAATGGGCAAGAGAAATGAACAGATAATTCACAGAGGAAGAAATACAAATGGTCAACAAATATATGAAAAAATGCTTAACATCTCTGGCCATTAGAAAAATGCAAATTAAAACAATGCTAAGATTCCATTTTACTCTGGAAAGAATGGCAATCATTAGGAAATCAAACGATAACAAAGGCTGGTGAGGCGCTGGTGAAAAAGGGACCCTCCTGCATTGTTGGTGGTATTGTAAACTAGTACAACCATTATGTAAATCAATATGGAGATTTCCCAAAAAAGTTGAAATTAGAAATTCCATATGACCCAGTGATCCCCTGCTAGGTATCTTCCTCAAAGAGTTTAAGACATCATAATACAGCAATATATGCATACTAATGTTTATAGCAGCACAACTTGTGGTAGCTAAATACTGGAAATAGTCTATATACCCATCAACAAATGATTGGATAAATAAAATGTATCTATATATAATGGAATACTACTCAGCTATAAAGAATGACACATTTGAGACATTTGTAGGAAAATGGATGCACCTGGAAAATATAATGTTGAATGAAATAAACCAGACACACAAAATTAAATATTGTATGGTATCTCTCGTTTGAGTGAGGTAAAGTACAAACAAAAAGAATAATAAAGGATGGGTAGATGAGGACAAGGAGATGGATCTCTTGTAATAATAGGGAAGTGGTCCACGAGAAAAAAGCATGAGGGCTGGGGAGGAGGGGAAGGGGATATAAGTAGAATAAAGACATGCCATGTACAGGAACCTAATAGCCTCAGTGAATGTAAACATTATGTGCCATAACATGAGCTGAGATTAATAATATCAGTTAGAATGAAAAATGGGATGGGGAAATTGGAGGAGGAGGAAGAGAAGGAAGGGGAGAGAAAGTGAAGGGGATTCAAAAAGAAAAAGAAACAAGCTATGGTGTGCTCATGTAACCACTCCAAGATGATTGTAAACTGCGTGAATTGCAAACATGTACTAATAAATTAAAATTTTTAAATTTTTTTAAAAAATCGAGATGGTAAAGTAAGGGAAAAAGTTCTGTCAATTAATCCTCACAACAGTACTACCAAGTCGGAGTTATAGCTCTGAATTTACAGGCGAAAACAAGCTCAGAGAGATTAAGTACTTTACTCAAAGTCACAGCCAGGTACATGGTAGAGCCAGAGTAGGAATCTGTTCCTCCGAATCCATCCTCTGCTCTGCTCACAGCTCTGGGTAGGGAAGCAGGAGGCCAGAAGCCTTGCTGGACTGCTATTCACCAGCTAGCAGGAGTCAGTCACCTCACCTCTCTGTTTCCTTCTTCATGGAATCACAGCTGGACATACGGGTGTGCCCAACATGGAGCCCTCGAGGCCGTGCAGCTCCCTCGAGCCAGCCAGCTCAGGATGGCCAACAAAACAGGCGCCTTCCCCAGTGAGCGCGTGCACGTGAGCTGGCACGCTTACACACCTGTCTGAAAAGATTTGAGTAGTTTGGCATAAACATGGGAAACATTAATTCACTTGGCATAGACAAGGCTGAACTATAAATGGAAAGAGTAAACATTTTTTTTAAAAAGAAAATTCAGGATAAAACAGAAGTTTATCCTAAAACAGAAGCTTCCCTTTCATCAGTCATCAGTTAATTTTGTACTGTGACAAATTCAAGTCAGATTCACTCCCTGAAATGTTCAAAATGGTAAAATTTCAACTCATGCCTTTAAAATTTACAAAATTGAGTGTTTTCTCCTATGTGAGGAATCCAAAATATAAGTAAAGAGCAAAGTAAAAGATAGTAATAGGAGACAGGGAGACAGATATTTTTTAAAAGGGAAAGGGACCAAGAAATGGAGGGAGGGGGGAAAGTGGGAAAGATAAGGGGATGAAAAAGAATTAAGATGTGTTATGTACATGTACCAACTCCCCACAATGAGTGGAATCATTATGTTCTGCAAACATGTACATACTAATAAAAATAAAAAAATAAAATTTACCACATTTTAGTAGTATTCCAAAGGAGAAGTGGGGTGCAAAGATGTTAATTCACCTAAATGTACCCAGATCATCAGACTGTAGACATTTGGTGAAATATTTTCAAGTTTGTTTGATATCATAAGACATAAAACAACCTTCTCCAGGGCCTGATAAAACTGTACTGATTGGACATGTGAATACGGAAAGATGGAAGCTGGCGGCCAGTCAGATCCCCTTCATCAGATCCTCCAGCTGCTCAAGCGGGAGTCCTTTCCTATTTTTCTTATTCTCTTATTAAAGCCAGCCTGATCTTTGTCAGGTCTTCAAGCTAAAGTCCCTTACTATTTTCTCTTACTTTCTAATTAAAGCTTTCTCCTGTAAAATAAATAAGCAAGCTGAAAGCTGAATTTCCGATTTACGTGACTACATGAAATAAATGTAGATTAAGCAGAGAGAACTAGGTACTAGCTGGATTGCACTAGGTTCAACAGAATCATAGAATTTCAAACATTGATATCCAAAGAGATCACTGGACCTTGAATGTGTATCTGGCTTTAAATATTTGTAGTCTTTTTTACAATGGAAATCTCAGAATGACCCTAAATGACCAGCCCATCGCTGTGGCTCAGTTTCAAGAGGAGCAACTCTGTGCCGAAGCAGGTCTGTGTACCACGACAGCAGGGCGCGCTAAGAACCAGAGGCGGTGATACGAACTCGGAGACCACTGAGACTACGGCTGTCGTAAAATGTTCATTTGCCTGCCAGCGTTATTTTTCTTGATTTTTGTCACCCAATCTTTTCTGTGCCTGCTTTCAGTCATGGCTCAGGTGGAGCTAATGCCATCTCTAGCAACAGTAATTGATTAAGAGACAGGCTTGGAATTAAACACAGCTGATAACAGGCAATTAGATTCCTGCTGAAGTCATTGCTTGAGGGGCACAAAGTGGCCACTCTCTTACCTGGGGGACTTAATCTGGAAGACCTTAAACATGAGGCTGTGGATGTCACTCCCAAGAAGCCTGAGAATGAAGTCAGTGCACTACCCAGAGGTATCCTAATATGAGCTGAATGCCCCAGGTCTATCACTATTATAATCTGAATTTTGCAACTATGAGGAGACAATGCCTCAAGAGATATCCACATCCAATGAAGGATGTAAACATCCTAATATAACCAAAGAATTGCAAACAAAATATAAGTAACAATGTGTTTTTAGATGCTGAACTTTGGGAAGCATAAGACAGTGATCTCTAAGAAGGGGAAACAAACAAGTCCCACAGTCTCCCCATTGTACTTCCCGGAGAGGTTTTTTCAACTGCGGTACAGGCAGGGCAAACCCAGAGGTCTCCCCGAGTTTAGAAGACAATTTGGTACCCATGGTAGTCAAGGCAGCTGGAAATCACAGGGCAGAGTACCAGAAAGAAGAGAGCTACAGAAGAAGAGAGTTCTAGAGATTTGCAGAAAGCCCGCCTTGAGTGTTCAGCTGAGTGCTAATCAGGCCATGTGTGTAAGGAAACCAAGCAAGGTTAAAGGGACCATCTAAAAATGAGAAGTGAACAATGCTCTCTGCTCAGGCTGGGCCAGGAGGTTTCCATGCCCACCAAACAAAGTAGAAAACTTCTCACTTCATGGGGTAATGGACAGGGTAGTACTCAATAATGGGGAAAATTAGCCCTACACTAAATGCTATTCTGGTCTCACCTAACAAATCTTAATAGCTATACCTAAAAGGATTAAAGCGTTACCAAGTGACTTAACCATGCCCGGGACAGCACAAACACAGGAATGAAAACTAACACTCAACAATATGCCTTGTTCACAATCACTGGCCTGTGGTCCGCACTGTATTGAACAAAACTGTGGATTTGGGACAAATCTGGGCCCTCTAGTGGTGAAACACCAACAACACACCAAAATCTGAATCACAACAAACCTTAGTTAAAGGCATCATCCAGGTTTGAAATAGAGTGAATACAGGTGCAAGGAAAATATGCGGCATGCTTAAAATTTCAGGAAAGACAGGCACAAAGTCAGATTATGAAGACTGTAATAAATGCCTAATCCTTCAGTGCACAGATGATATCACACACCAACAAGGACCAAGAACTTTCAGGAAGCCCTGACCTCACCTAATGGTCAAAAGGAGGCACCAGAAACCAACCATATAGAAACCAAAATGGGTGCATTCTTAAGTGGAGAATTTAAAAATCTGGTTGAAGGAAACTTAATGAGCTTCAAGGGAACACAGTGCTTTACCAGAAAAACAAAACAGAGAAAGGGAAGCAATTTTTAAAATCAAATCCTTCAGCTAAAAAGCGCACTAAGTGAAACTAATAACACCATTGAGGTACTGGGGTTGTAGTTCAGCAGTAGAGTGTTTGCCTAGCACATACAAGGTCCTGAATTTGATTTCCAACCCTGCAAAATAAAATAAAAAAAGATAGCATCAGTAGCAGATAGGAACAAATAAAGAAAGAATAAGCTCAAAGACACAGTATTTGGAAAAATGCAATCGGGAGAAAAAAGAGTGAAGAGTATTGAAGAGAGCTTTAGGAAACTGTGGGACAGAATTAAAGAGCAAATATCCAGGTTACTGGAATTCAGGACAGACTTGAAAATGACAAAGGGGTTATTCAGAGAGATAATTACAGAAAACTTCCCAAACCTAGAGGATACAAATATCCAGATATAGGACTGTCAAAAGTCACCAGATTTAACTCAACCAAGTGTATCCTGAGATGTATTATAATGAGTGAGAAGAAAGCATCAGAAGGTATAAAACATACTGGTAAAAGTAATTAGACAGACAAATGTAGTGAGTAAACCATTCAAATCTTTAGCATGAAGACTAAAAAACAAAACAATTTTAACAATTAATAAGAAATAAACAATATAGAAAGATGTAAAATAGAACATCTAAAATTTAAAATGTTGAGGAGTGAAATACAAGTGTAGAGTTATTAGTTGTCTCTTTCTCTATCTACCTTTATGATCATAATGAGATGTTACCATTTCAAAATAGTTTGCTACAATCAAAAGGTGTTTATTGTTAGCCACATGGCAACCACAAAGCAAAAATTTTCAGTAGAAAAACTAAAAATAATGAGGAATCAAAAACACTACTAGAGTAAATCATTTAACCACAAAGAAATATTGCAAGAGAGAGTGAAAGAAAGGAAGTAGAGTAAAACTAGAGATCAAGATGCAAGATGTCTGTAGTAAGACTTACCTAGCAATAATCAGTGATAAATAGTTCCCATCAAAGAAAACCCTAGGACCTGATGATTTCAATGCTCAGCTCTACCAAACATTTAAAGAAAAACTATTATGAATTCTTCTTCAATTACTCTTTAAAAAATGAAGATAAGAGAATTCTTCCAAACATTCTTCTAGCAGGTTAGCATTATTCTAAAGCAAAAATCAGATAAGAGCAAAAAAGAAAGAAAGGGCCGGTGAGATGGCTCAGCGGCTTAAGCGCCTGCCCGGCAAGCGCGAGGGCCCGAGTTCGACTCCTGGAACCCACATACGAAAAAAAAGGGGCCGGTGATATCACTCAGCGGCACAGGCGCCTGCTGGCGTGCGAGGTCCTGAGGTCGACCCCCTGGTACCCACAAAAAAAAAAAAGAAAGAAAGAAAGAAAAAAATTGTAGGCCAATATCCTTGAACTTACATGCAAAAATTCTCTACAAAATACCAGTAAGTTCCATAAAATAGGTGCAAAATAGCACATTAAAAACATGATTCACCATGATGAAGTGGCATTCATTCCAGGGATACAAGGATGGGTCAACATATCCAAATCAATAAACATACCATGTCAACAGAATGAAGAACAAAACCGCATGATCATCTCAACAGATGCATAAGTCTTTTAATAAAATTCAACATCCCTTCATGATAAAAATGTTGAACAAATTAGAAGGAACATGACATAATAAAGGCCATTTATGATACATCAGCAGGCACATATATTGAATGGGGAAGAGCTGAAACCTTTCTTTAAGATCTGTAGGGGCCGGTGAGATGGCTCAGCGCCATAAGCGCCTGCCTGGCAAAGCACGAGGTCCTGAGTTCAACTTCCGGAATCCACATACAAAAAAAGGGCCGGTGATATTGCTCAGGGGCACGGGCGCCTGGTGGCACGCGAGGTCCTGAGGTCGACCCCCAGTACCCACACACACAAAAAAAAGATCTGTAGTAAGTCAAGGATGTCTACTTCCACCACTTTTATGCAAAATAGTTCTGGAAGACCTAGCAAGAGCAATCAGGCAAGAGGAAGAAAGAGCGGGTATCCAAATTGTAAAAGGTGTAATCAAATTGTAACTCTTTTCAGGTAACAATCTTAGGTATAGAAAACCCCAAAGACTCTGGAAAAAAAAAACTATTTAAACTGATAATTTGGCAAAACTGGAAGAAACAAAATCCATATACACAAAATCAGTGCCATTGGTATACACCAATAATGAACTATCAAAAATAGAAATCAAGAAAGCAATCCAATTTACAATAGTCACAGACAAATACAATACCAAAGAATAAGCTTAACTCAAACAAGTGAAAGATACTTATAATTTTGACTACAAAAACAGTGATGAAAGAAATTGAAGAAGACCTAAGAAAATGGAAAGACATCCTTGTTCATGGACTGGAAGAATCAATATTATTAAAATGTCCATATTCCACCAAAGCAATCTACAGAGTCAATACAATCCCTATCAAAATATCAATGACACTCTTCATAAAAACAATCATAAAATTTGTGTGGAACCACAAAAATCCCCACATAGCCAAAGCCATCTTGAACAAATGAGAACAAAGCAGGAAGACAGTACATTACTGTCTTCAAAATATACCACAAAGCTGTAGCAATCAAAACAATATGGTTTGGGCATAAAAACAGATACATATATGAATGGAACAGAATAGAAAGCTTATAGCCAACTGATTTTCCACAAAGGTGTTAAGAATATAATTGTAAAAAGGTGTTTTGAGGTGTTCGATTCTGCAGTACTGGAGATTGAATCCAGGGCCTTTGCACTGAGCAGCTACAACCCCTCCTTCCCCTTTTTATTAGCTTTGAGACAGGGCCTCATTAAGTCACTGCATTACCCGGGCTGAGCTTGAACTCAGTCCTCCAGAGGGCTGAATTACAGGCACGGGCCACCACACCCGGTAAGGACAGTCTTTTTAATAGTGCTAGGAAAATTGAGTATCTACATGCAGAATAGCAAAACAAGGCCTCTAGTAACTTCACCATTTACAAAAACCAGCTCTAAATTAAAGAGTATAAGACCTAAAAGTATACAACTACTAGAAGAAAACATGGGGAAAATGCTTCAGATACTGGAATTGGTAGGGATTTTTTTGACAAGATCCCAGAAGTACGGGAAACAAAAGCAAAAATAGACAAGCAGGATTTTGTCTGTTATGGCTTGTGTCTGGATGTCCCCCCAAAGCCTCATGCGATCATAGGTGGGGCTTTTCAGCGGTGGCTGGATCTAGGCTGCGTAATACTGGGATCAAGGATGTGATGCCGAGATTGACTCATGGTGCAATGCTAGGATTAAGGGTGTGAATGCTAGCTGCCCTAAGGGTGGGTAGCCTGGATAAGGACATAAGGGACAGAAAGGGCTGCTGTTGGGGTGTCCTGTCACTTGCTTGTTGCCTTCTACCTGCCCTGCTTTGCCATGAACTATTTCTCCTATACAATGCCCCTCGGCCATCTCACCCTGCCTTGGAGTCAGCTGACTGTGAACTGAAACGTCTATGAAATGTAAGCCAAATAAACTTTTCCTCCTCTCACTTTGGATGTTGGTTATTTTGTCTCAGCAACAAGGAAAGTAACTAAGATAATGGCAAACTAAGAAAGGTTCTGCACAGTAAGGGAAACAACAGACTGAAGAGGCAATTTAAAGAATGACAAAGTATTTGTGCCAGGTGTGGTGGCACATCCCTGCAATTCCAGTATTTGAGAGCCTGAGATAGTAAATTCAAGAATTCAAGGCCAGCCTGGGCAACATAATGAGACCCTATCTCAAAAAAAAGTGTTTGCAAACTGTACATCTGAAAAGGAGTTAATATTTAGGATGATAAGGAACCAAAGCAATTCAGTAACAAAAAGAATAACCCAATTTTTTAAAATGGGCAATATTCCTAAATAGATGTTTCTCCAAAGAAGGCATAAAAATGACCAATAAGTATATGAATACCAGTTCAACATTACTAATCATCAAGGAAATGCAAATTAATGCAAATATGTCATCTCTTAGCATTTGATAGGAGGCTTTTATCACAATGACTAAAGATAATAAGTGCTGATGAGGATGTAGTCAAAGGGAACCCTTGCAGCCTTGGGAATGTAAATTAGTAAAGTCATTATGGAAAACTGTATGGAGTTTCCTCAAAAATTAAAAAAACGGAACTATCATATCATCCAGCAATCTCACTACTAGGTATACATCCAAGGGAAATGAAATCGGCATGTCGGAGACATCTGCAATCCTGTGATGGTTAAGCTTGATGTGTCAACTTGATTGGCTTGGGAGCCACCCGTGGGATTGGTGGAGCACACTTCTAGGTGTGTCTGGGTGGGTCATGGAGGCATGACCTTGGGTATTATATCTGGTGCCTCACCCTTCTTCTCTGGCACTGGCCCCTGCTCTGCTTCCTAGCCAACATGAACCGCACAGCTTTGTTCCACCATACCCACCCATATGACATTGGAGCCAGCCTTGGAGCCAGCCTTGGAGCCAGCCAACGCTGCCCTGAAAACCTCTGCAACTGCAAGTCAAATTGAATCTTTCCTCCTTTAAGCTGTAGGTATTGGATATTATTGTGTCCCAGCAATGAAAAGCTAATACAGAAAACTGATACCAAAGAAGTGGGGTTGTTGCTGTGACTACCTGACCATGTGTAGTTTAGAAGCCTTTGAAACTGGTTTGTCAGAGGAGTTTGGAAAGATTCGAAATTACAGGCTAGAGAGCCCTTAGAGTGCTATAAGTGGAGTCTGATGAGTGATTCTGGTCAGGGCTTAGAAGACCAGAATGCTAATAGGAATGTGGAGTCAGGCTCAGCAGGTTTGAGTAGTGAAAAAGAACTTCGTTGGCAATTGAGCTAGAGGCCATATGTGTTACCCATTGGCAAAAAAAAATTATCTACATTTTCCCAATGTTGTGGTTTTTAGATCTAAACTGGCCCCTAAGTCCTCACGTGTTTGGAAGGTGATTGGACTGGGGGAAGGAGGGTGGTGGAGCTGGCTTGCTGTTGGGAGGTAGGCCCTGGTAAGGGCATGGCCTGGAAGGTTTCGTCTCCCTCCCCAACACCTCCCTTTCTGTTTCCTGGCTGCCACGAGGTGATCAGCTTCTCCTCCTCCCGGGGACTCCCACCATGCTGCTGACTATCCAAAGACTAAAACTTCTAAAACATAAGCCAAAATAAATCTCTTCTCCTTTATGCTGTGGGTGTCAGGTATTTTGTCTCAATGATGAGGAAAGCGACTAAGAAAATTTTGGTACCAGAGACATAAGGTCATTGCCGTGGTGCTCCCTGAGCATGTGGCTCAGAAGCCTTTGGAACTGGTTCACAGGAAGCATTTGGAAGGGCTTGGAATGCTACCTGCAGAAGCAGCCCTAGAATGCTGGAAGCCAAGCTTGATGGGAGATCTGGCCAGAGCTCAGAAGACTAGAATACTAATAAGTTTGATGGTGGAGACCAGGCTCAGGAGGCTTCCGTTGGGAACAAGGACTCCACTGGCAGTTGGACTCCAGGCCATGTGTGTTATGTTCTGGCAGAAAAATCTATCTACATTTTGCTCATTTCCTTAGACTTCAAGAGAGACCAAGATCAAAGATGGTAGACTAATTAATCTGGTGAAGGAAATTTTAAGGCAGCCCAGTGTTCAATCTGTAGTGTGAATATTGCTTGCTTTTAGCCAGGTTTATACTGAAAATCAAGAGCAAACAGCACAGCTCGGTCCTATTCTTCTCTAACCCCCTATTCTTCCATTTTTTGGAATGGAGAATATTTACCCTGTGACGTTGTATTTTGGGACAATGTAACTTGCCTTTTATTTTTATAGAGATTCACAGCTAAGAGTATGCCTTAAGTCTCAGAAGAGACTTGGATTCAGTTTTGAAAAATGCCGGAACTGTTGAGAATTTAGGAAGTTATTATGCATTTTTGGTTGAATGCAAGATCATGTTAGGTGATGTTATGACTTTGTGTTCATTTGTGGATTAAGTGTGATTTAAGGAGATGTGTTTGGGTGTTGAGTTGACAAGGGGTGGGATGTGAGAGTTAATCTTGATTGTGTCAACTTCACTGGCTTGGGACCCCCCTCCGTGCAGTTGGTAGACACACTTCTAAGTGCATATCGGTGGTCATGAAGGGATGACTTTGGGTGTTATATCTGGTGCCTTGCCTCTTCCTCTGCAGCACTGTTCCCCACTCTGCTTCCCGGCCACCATGAACTAAGCAGATTTGCTCCACCATGCCCTTCCACCATTATGTTTCTGCAACGGATCCGTGGGCCCAAATTAAAGCTCTCCTCCTTTAAAAGCTGTGGGTGTTGGATATTTAGTTCCAGCAATAATGATGAGCTGACTAATACAACTCCCATGTTTATTAATGCGCTATTCACAATGGCCAAGAAGTGAAATCAATGTAGGTGTCCATCAACTGATGACTAGATAAAGAAAATGTGGTCCATATACCTTGTGAAATACTAGTCAGCCATAAAAAGGATGAAATGCTTTCACTTGTAACATGCATGGAACCAGAGATCACTCTAGTAAGTCAAATAAGCCAGGCACAGAGACACAAGTACCACACGATCTCACTCATATGTGGGATCTAAAAATGTTGATCCCAGAGAAGTTGCGAGTAGAGTGGTGGTTACCAGTGGATGGAAAGACCAGGTGAAGGAGCCTTGGAAAAAGTTCATCAGCGGATACTAAGCCGTCATATGATTAACAAGTCCTAGTGTGTTGCTGCACAGCAGGGGGAAGTTAGATAATATGCTATTTTACGTTTCAAAAAGCTACAATAAAAGATTTAGAACATTTCCACCATAAAGAGGTATAATGTTTGAGGAGACAGATATGTTTATCTTGATTTGAAAACTACACAATATATATAGGTATCAAAGCATCTCAAGATACCCCACAAATACATGATTTTTATGTCTTATATATTAGTTTTAATACATTTTTAAAACTTTAAAAACAGAAAAATTTTCAGTAAAAATTAACTCAGAAATGCAATAAATGATGGAATTAGTAGATAAGAACATTACAACAACTATAACTATATTCTGCATATTCAAGAAAATTTCAGCTTTCTGTACATGTGCCCTGCCCTAGGGATTGAGCCCAGCACCTCATGCACGCTAGGCAAGTACTCTACCACTGAGCCACAATCTCAGCCCTTTAAAAATATTTTTTGAGATGACATATTCTCACTAAGTTGCCCAAGCTGGCCTGGAACTTGCTTTCCTCATGCTTCAGCTTCCAAAGTAGCTGGGATTATAGGTATGTGCCCATTAAGCCCAGAAAATTTGAGCATTTTTAAGTAGATGTAGAAGGTACAAGAAAGGCCCAAATTGAACTCATGGAAATTAAAATTTCAATGCCTAAGGTGAAAAATGTGTTAGGCATATTAGAATAATAATGCCTGTTACCTGAATTTAATGTTTAAGAAGAACTGGGTTTTTGTTTCAGTTTGGCTTTAATGAACCAAAAGTCAACTTTTTATTTATTTATTTATTTTTATTTATTTTTTATTTGTTTGTCTTTTTGAGACAGGGTCTCACTATGCAGTTCAGGCTGGCCCTTGAGCTCACTTTGGAGCCCAAGCTATTCTCGAACTTGCAAAAATCCTCCTGCCTCAGCCTCCCAAGTGCTGGGATTACAGGCATGTGCCACCACACCCGGCCCCTACAGTCAACTTTTTAAACAAAACTTGCTCATTATTTTTGTGTCCAAAACTTTACACTGACAAGATAAAGATGTCCTTGAAATTCTCTTTGTCAGGTACTTCAAAATTTTCCTTTTTGACTTAAGACAGTTTAAGAAGATTGCCACTTAAAAAAAAAAAAAAAAGTCTTGCAATAATTGCCAGATTCTGAATACTATATCAATCTAATAGTTCCGAGAACACACATTCTCCATCACAGAACCACCAAACTGATGTAGACACACAGTAGCCATGGGTTCAGAATCGAGATGTGCCCACAGAATAAAAGCTGCAGTTCAACAACTCTCTTGTCTATTAGATACCAGAGTTTTCAGTGATTTTGTTACATTTAACCTATTATTTACACCAGACCTACAAGTAAGAGCCTTTATGAGAATAAAGTTGACTAAATGGTTTTAGACTATTTCTTGTGTTGTGATGCTAACATGTCTTGAATTGTTCTGTTACTAATTTTTTTTAAACTTCACAAATGATCATGCATACCCTGCTTTAAAAAAAAAAAACTTGGATTAGATGATCCCTGAGTACCCTATTGTCATTAATATTCTAGGACTCCAATCAAACTCACAGAAAACTGACATATAAATCTATACTCCAATTTATTTATAATTTCACATATACCAAAAATGAGCAATAATCAATTATGTGTGTCATACTTTACAAGAAACAGAAAAGGAAATTAATCATTTTGCCCCTCTATTACCTGCTGGGGACTTAGGTGCTCAATTAAATTAATGTCAGATCATTTAATCCTAAAAAAAACCCTGAGAAATTAGGTATACTATCCCTGCTTTACAGATGAGGATGTTTAAGTGTAGAATTCAGTCCCTGTCCAATTAAAGAATGGTAGGATTTGAACTGATCACATCTGAGTCTAGAACTTCCTTCCATCTGAAATGAGGAATCGGAGAGTAGAAAACCGGTTACCAAGACCTAACTCTACCAAGTTACCTCAGCCCGTGACTTGTCTGGCTGTATTTCCGCTCGATAACCAGGACTCATTAAGAGAATCTGTATTTAAAACATTTGATAGAAGGAGAAATGACAAATGAAGGGAGATTCTAATCACAAACCTTTGTTGACTCTGCTTCAAGCTTCCAAGGTGGCCATGTACCATCATTCATTCAAGTAAACAAATGTTTATTAATGCCTCTTACGCACAAGTACTCCAGAAGCTAGAATTAAAGATGAAAAGACAGATTTATAACTCCTTTATTTCCAAAAAGGTTGGAGTCAGAATCACAATTGCTTCTAGCTGATGTGTGAGGAGGTATGCCACTTTCAGACATGAAGTTTCTAAACCTTCGCACAGGGATGAAGATTTTAAGAAAGCCTCCAGTAACAACTGAATCCTTGTCAGGTTCGATTAGATCTGATATGGACCGCATGGCCCTTAGTCCTATCTATTGCTCTAGATAGCTGCCCTGCCAAACCGCAAGGAAGCGAGTGGGGCTGACCTTGAAAGAGAAGATCATCTCCAGCATCTTTCCTAGACATTGGTGCCTTTTCAGTGTCAGCTCAAAACATACCATCATTAAATAAATTATAACACATCTGTACCATGGAACCCTGTGCATCTGCCAAAAGTAATGAGGAAACTCTTGGCTACAGTGTTATGGGATGGTCTACAAGACTGCAGAGGCATTGCTAGTTTCAAAAATAAAGGTTCAGAACACTACACATAGTATGATACAGTAAGTGGGGGAGGAAGGAAGGGAAGAAGGGGGAAAGAGGGAGGGAGGAAAAAGGGTGGAGGGAGGAAGGAAGGAGATACATGCCATTACATGTATATACAGCATCTCAGGAAGGACACATAATAAATGGTAATACTGCTTCCTTCTTGGAAAGGGAACAAAGTGCCCGGGTGCTGGGAAGAAGACCTACAGACTTCAATGTATAACTTTCATATATTTTTAATTTAATACTATGTACTGAAAAACTTTTTTGATACATAAGGAATCTAATGGAAATTGTTTAAATTCTTGTGTCAGTTAATCTTGATTGTCAACCTGATTGGCTTGAGCGATTAGTAAAGCACACTTCTGGGTGTGTCTGGGTGTGTCTGGGTGGCTTGGTGTCCTGATCTTGGGGAACATATCTGGTCCGTCACCCCTTCCTCTCTGGTGTGTTCCCCTGCTGCGCTTCCCGGCTGCCATGAACTAAGTCTTGTGCAATGATGCTCCTGTGTTGGAACCAGCTGACATCTCTGAAATCTCTGAAACCACAGCCAAATCAAACCTCTCCTCCTTTAAGTTGCAGGTGTCAGATACTTTGTGTCAGCAACAGGAAAGCCAACTTACAGTCCTCATCTTATTTCACCTCTTTGTACTGTGGCTTTAACACTGTCATCTGCTCCCTTCTTGACACTCCTCTTCTTTGACCTCACTGGCTTAAAAGTACCAAATTAGAGTCATTTGTAGTCTGTTCCCATTGACTCATGAGGTTAGGACATTTTGGCTAAGAATTAGGGCTTAAAAAAAAAACAATGGATTTGTCATAAAATATTTTGTATAGGAAAATCCAATTTGCCTATATCTTGCCACTGATGAAAAATTATGAATGGCTATTCATTAGTACAAGGATCTTACTAAAATATATATATATATATATATACGTTAAAAATATTAATTAATACACACACACACACACATATATATATATATATATATATATATATATATATATATATATATTAATCCACAGCTGAGCATCTGGAGCCTGGCTGTCTGAATTCAATCTCAGCCTCATCTTCCATTGGCTGTGTTGCCTTGACCAAGCTTCATCTTGACTTCCTTTTTTCCCTTCATTTCTTTTTTCCATCTCCTCTTGAAGCATTCTCTGCAAGCTTCAACATCTTCACCTCTAAAAAGAGGGGAATAATTGTCCAGCCTCACTAGGTGCTGTGCAGATGCAACAGCACTTCCATGGATTACACATTTCTGTCTGCAGCTCAATGCATATTCACTATTAATACAACCTGCACTGAAAGCACAGGCAGAGCTCGGTCATCTACTCAGCCAGCTCTGCCTTTGCTACCCAAGGTAAACCACCTTGGAGTTGTTCTGACCAACAATGCAGAAGCCAGCCCCCTGGCACTGCTACCTGGGGACTGTACGCGGTTACATCAGACTCTGCCCACGAGCTTTTGTAAAGCCATGAAGACTGTTATCCCTGCTGTTCAAGATGTCTGCTACGGCGCGACACACGCTACTGTGCGGGCGCGAGGTGCCATGGCCATTCTGCCCTCTCCCACTGCCACAGTGGGGCTGCAGTGGGTGCAGTCTCCCGTGTACACGATCAATTCAGGCAGGAAGCACGTCTCCCTCACTAGCCTCCATGGAGGCAGCACTTCAGTCGTCTCATTTCTGGGAACCACAAAATGTTCCAAGTTGTCCCCGAGCTGTAGTAACAGGAAGGGAGAAAACAAGCAACTGATTTTCTGGTTCCTCCGGTGTCATCTGTGATTTGCTCAGCCTCCCTCCTGGCGCAGTGAATGATGTGAACACCCTGTGCGGTTAGTGTGTGGAGAATGCACGCCAACTGCCATCTTTCTCCTGGCTGTTCCTGTGGCCGTATCTGCCAGTGTCTACGCCCCGTGCATCTGCCTTGGCACAGACTCAGGATCCTGACACCTCAGGAGGCTGCTTCAGAGTCTCAACAAAGACCAGGATTCAGCCTTACAAGCCCTGGCATTCAGGGCCTCTAAATTCAGGGAGATGTTCCAAGGCCAGTGACCCTGACGCTGACATCAGAGTGAATCCGGCCTAGAGACGATCCTTTGGCTCCAGAGTGCTTGCTGCTCAGGTTTCTAATCAACTGCTTATGCTCAGAGGGAAAGCAATCCAAAGGCAAGCATGAAGGAGGCTACTTTAAATCCGAAGCTGGTGAAAATGAAGATAACATTTTTTAAAAAGTAAAAATAAACTCCCACAAAGAGACCTTTGTTCTCTTCCAGCAATTGCCCTTCTCTCCTAGTGTTTTCTTTCCTCCTCTAACTCCTCATGCACGCCCACCTTTTATATCAACAGGGAACTCCATGGGTGGATGGATTTACCTAGACATATCCAGAAAATAAGTGTCCACGAAGAAGCAAAATTAAAGGAACTTCTCCCGACTCCTTCTAAATATTCCAATTTAATTTACCTTCTAACCCAGGTGGCCCTGTGCACACTCATTAGGGAACCATAGCATCTCATCATTTGACCAGGAAGCTATGTCGCCATTTCTGACTGTAGGGACTTCATGTCTTGTTTTCAAAGATTATGATTAAATCATTATATATATATTTTTTTGTGGGTACCGGGGGGTCGACCTCAGGACCTCGCACGCCAGGAGGTGCCCGTGCCGCTGAGCGATATCACCGGCCCCTTTTTCATATGTGGGATCCGGGAGTTGAACTCGGGCCCTCGCGCTTGCCGGGCAGGCACTTAAGCCTCTGAGCCATCTCACCGGCCCTAAATCATTATATTTTAAAAGTAAATAAAAATAGGGATGGCATTTAAGTGACTAAAAAGCATCCAGAGATATCCTGAAATTGATTTGGAAGTCCCTGCTTTAGCATTGTGTGTGTGTAAATGTGTGTATGTATATGTGGTCCTGGAGATGGAACCCAGGGCCTTCACAATGAGCTACATCCCCAGCATTTTCCCTCCCTTTTTATTGTTTATTTTGAGATGAGGTTTTGAATTGCTCAGGCTGGGCTCAAACTTGTGATCCTCCTGTGTCAGCCTCTGAGAGTGCTGGGATCACGGCATGCACCACCATGCCTGGCTTTAGCATCATCTTAGACAAAAGCCTTTCAAACTGTATGTGATAGTTAAGCTTAACTGTCTACTTGATTGGCTTGGGAGCATTGAAGGGATTGGTAAAGCACACTTCTGGGTGTGTAGGTGGATCAGAGGCATAACCTTGGGATTCGTATTTGGTCCTTCACCCCTTCCTCTATGGTGCTGTTCCCCTGCTCTGCTTTCCAATCTGCACAGCTTTGCTACACCATGCCCTTCCACCATGATATCCCCATCTTAGAACCAACCAACCATGAACTAAACCCTCTGAAACCATGAGCAAAAATAAACCCTTCCTCCTTTAAGTTGTGTTTGTCAAGTATTTGGTCCCAGTAATGAAAAGCTAATTCACTAGAGCAGTTGTGGCAAACCTTTTAGAGTTGTCAGTGATAACAAATAGCCAGCCACACACCATAGGTTCACCACCACTGCACTAGAGGAATAGAGAAGCTCAGGTATGAAGGGGACCCAAAGTGATTCAGACCGCTCAAATCCCCTCTCTTACCACTCCAACAAAGGGGCTCTACCTGGGCAGCAGTCCACGAGTTCAGGGTTGTAATTTCTTCCCAAAATGGCTGGAGCCATCCTTGGACAAGCTGGCCTGACTATTCAGAAGCTCAGGAAGGCAAACTTGTGTCACCATGCATCCTTCCATTACCTTACTCTAAAGGTGACAATCAGGCTCCAAGGGAATGTTTAACAACCAGCCATCAGAGAGCATGTGATTCAGCAACTGCTGCTTTTGCAAGAGCAAAAGCAGAACTCTCTCTGCAGAGAAAGCCCCATTAATTCTCCAAGAGTTTCCACTTTCACAGAGCCACTGTGGATCCCAACACAGTGTCTATGACTTCCACTTGCAGAAAATCACCTCCTATGTCGGGTAGTCTGGGTCCGTGTGAGAAAAGAATCCACCAACACTCACGCAACAATGATGTCCTGTGCATGTGGTCCTGCTGGCCTCCTCCCAGAGAAAAGGCACGTGTTGATCTTATCAGGGGAAAACACTAGCAGTGCTTTGCCAGCACACGAGAACTTGGGCACTGGGCTGTGTCCAACCTGCCTTTAGCCTGTCTGACGCTTCCTCTGGTGTGCCAAGTACCTACCGAAGTGGCCTGTGGTGAGCAGGTATGCAGAGATTGCAGCAGGGCTCAGAATTCCATGTGCTTTAAGTTTTGATAGAGATTTCAGCTGGGTACAAAAGAGAACAGAAAGAAGAAAATCCAAATTCCCTGAAAAGGTTCTACCTACCATTAATATTTCCGTAAATTATATCAGCTACACACAAATGCATGCATGCACACATACATACACGATGACAAAGATATTTCATTCAATTCCTATTTAAGAAATTTGTGTCTTATATAAGAGTTGCTAAAGTAATGAAAGCTGAACATGGCCCACATAACCTTAAAAATACTCAGTATTATCAGCGGCCAGCAGGAGTGGTGGTTATTTCAAAGAACTGATTGTGTGTCGTGCGTATATATATTTGTGTGTGTGTGTATAATATACACACATATATGCATATATATTATTGATTTTTATACATACATACATCAGAGACAAGGAAAGGAAGGAGAGGGGGAGACTGCATGCTATAACCAGAGAGAGATAATTTCAAAGCAGCCCTGAGCAACAATAATGGTTGTGACAACCAGTTGTTGAGCATTGTGCATGTGTCTAGAAATGGCCAAGCATTTTTCATGTGTACCTCAGGGTTGCAGCTGAGCAAGAGAGGGGATTTAAATGCGCTCACTGTGGCGTTAAAGCACAGCACAGCCAAAGCCTCCTTGCCACTCCTGAGCACCCTTCTGGGTTTCTCTGAGCAGCATGAAAGAAAACTGAATTCCATTCAGAACTTGTGTTTGGACACAGGTAATAAAGAAGGGTGGAAGCCAAGCTACATGAGGAAGAAAATCACCATTAAGTGAGGAAGAAATATAGAAAAACCAGCCCTCTGTAGAATCTTTGAAGGTCCTGGAAAGGAAAGTTCTGAGGTAAAAATGATGTCACTAATCCTGAGCCATTATGACAAAAAGCACCTGGTCCAAGAAGGCAAGGCAGCCCAGGCTGGCATAGTGTATGTTATTAGCAGTAGAATGTGGACTAATACACCAGCTCTGGCACTTTCAGAATTTCTACGACCAGCATTTCTACCATTTGCAGTTTCTTTTGACACAGCCTCAAGGACTCATGTCTCCTCCAACATTTTTGGAACCGAGGTTCAACTGGAAGGGTATTCATTGGAGAAAATTTCCAACAAAACTTCTATGGATGCCAGGTACGGTGGCACCTGCCTGTGATCTCAGTACTCCGAAAGGCTGAGGCGGGAAGATTGCAAGTTTGAGCCTAGCCTACTCGACTTAGTGACTTAGCTAGATACTGTCTCAAAATAAAAAATAAAAAGGGTGGTGGATATAACTCAGTGAGAAGGCCCTACGTTTGAACCTTAATACCGCAAGAAAGAAGCTTCTAGTCCTCTCTGATATATAGATTGTCAAGTAATTTTGAGAAAACCTATAGCAACTATGACTACATAAGCTGTCAAGTTATTTTGGGGAGAATGAAGCCCTCTCAGCTGCCTGAACCAACACCCTCCTGCAAGAACCCCAAAGTTGACCACTCACACTGATGTTCTGCTCTCTCTGGTGCAAAGGATGACTCTGAATCAGATTTCAGCTTGGGGCCTCCTCCTTGGTAACTTCTCTTTTTAAGTTTCAGAGCCCAAGACAAAGATCATTAATTATATAGGAAATTGGACAGATGGTAAATTAAGCCTCTGTCAATGGCTTCGTGTCAGATGCAGACTCTGAGCTATTTCTCTCACGGCTAGTAGGACAGGCCTTCTTAGCAGCAGCAGCAGCAATCATAGAAAAAGAAAAATTAGTCTGGCTTTCTAATATTGATCTGAATTTTGGGTCAAGTCATCAGTATTCTTTGGCATTTGGAAATTGTGAGTTCTCCTTGATTCCTTTCTCTAAGACTATTTGATCTTTCCTTTCTGCCTAGGCCTCAGGTTTGTTTCATGTCTGCCTCTGAGTAATTCCTTGAATATGCATTACACCCCGCTCTGTCTCTTTTCTATTCAGATTCTTCTGGCTAGTGTCTTTGTCTCCAGCTACTGTAAGTTCAAACCTGTCTGTTAAACAGACTGGGCACCTCCAGGGTAAATTTTTAGTACCAAGAAACCACGTGTACTATACTCCCTTTGCTTGCATCCTAATAACTTAGAGATCTCCCTGTCTAAAGAGCTTTCACATACATGGTCTCCTGCCATAGATAGTTACCACTTTTCCACCTCTTCTGCATGGCTGTTGTTACCAACAAGGTGTCTGCCCAGCCAAACTCAACTTTTCAAAAACTCATCGCATTGATGCTAAGGACTAAATTCTGTATAAAAAATGTTGCCTAATCCGTTCCTCCAAAGAGGCCTCCATGGCAAGCATGGGTTGGCAAGGCCCAAGAAAGTCCAAAGGCTCTAACTCATCTCATCCTGTTCTAGGACATCCTGTTTGAGAAGCAAGATGCAAGGCTATGGTTTGAATATGTGTGTCTTCACAAAATTGCTATGTTGGAAACTAATACCTACTCAATGTGATAATACTAAGAAGTGGGGTCTTTCCTAGCTATCCCCCTGCTCAGTATCTTCATCAAAGAGCTTAAGACATCATACTATAGTGATGCATGCACACCAATGTTTATAGCAGTACAATTCCTAATAGCTAAATCCTGGAAGCAGCCTGTGTATCTATCAACAGATGATTGGATAAAGAAAATGTGGTATTTATATATAATGGAATACTACTCGACTATAAACAATGATACATGTAAGACATTTGTACGAAAATGGATGCACCTGGAAAATATAATGTTGAGTCAAATAAACCAGACACACAAGCTTGAATACTGTATGGTATCTCTCATTTGAGTGAGGCAAAGTACAAACAAAGAAAATGATAAAGGATGGATAGAAGAGGACAAGGGGATGATCTCTTGCAATAGGGAAGTGGTCCAAGGGAACAGGGGAAAAGGGTAAGGAGGAGGGGAAGGGGAAATGAGAGAAATAAAGATGTGCTGTGTACAGGAACCTAATAATGCCAATTAATGTAAACATTATATGCCATAACATGAGCTAAGACAAACATAAGTACAAAAAATGGAATAGGGGAACCTGAGGAGGGGGTTAAAAAAAACAAGCTATAATATGCACATGTAACCACTCCAAGATGATTGTAAACTGCATGAATCGCAAAATGTACTAATGAAATAAAATAAAAAGAAGTGGCATCTTTGAGGAAGTAAGTCATGAGTATTCCAATCTCATGAACTGTGATGAGTGCTTTTATCGAAGAGGTTGAAGAAAGTACCCAATCCCTTCCATCCCTTCTGCCCTTCCATCACATGAGGACAGAGTGCTCATCCTCCTCAGAGGGTGCAGCGACAAGATGCCATCTTGGAAGCAGAGATAAGCCCTCACAAGATATCTGATCAGCTGGCACTTGACCTTGGGACTTCCCAGCCTTCAGTGCTTTGAGAAATAAATTTCTATTATTTATAAATGAAAGAAAAGACAAGGCAGTTAAAATAAAATCCAACCAGAAGTGGACGTAATGACTGAGTAGGGTATTTTCCTTCTGATTGGAGAGAAAGAGTTCAATGGGAAGATAGCCAGGTGGCTGGAAGAAAGACAGCAAAATACCTACTGTAAAAACAGACTACAGGGTCCCAGGAAGTAGATGAAAAACTTCGGTCTTACTAGGGGACTCCAAAATGACCACAAAAACAAGGAGGACTGAGTGCTTGTCCAGGTGATAGAAGAGGCATTCAGCACACTGTATATTTTGCACTGAGCAGGGGAAGCCTGATCCCAGTTACAATATCTGAGTTACATAGCTCCCCTCCTCCAGCCTTCACACCCACTGCATGAGGCAAGTGCTCATGTACCATTTTATAAATGCGGAGAACCGAGGCGTAGAGAGCTTTTCCTGCAGCATCATTGGTCCAGAAAAACAAGTGGTAGTGCTAGGAATGGAGGCCGGGACTGTGATTCCAGAGACTGCTCTCTGCTGTGCCACCTGTCCAGTTAGCAGCGCTTGGGTCCTCTGGTTGAAGGCCCAGGGATAGGTAGGGAGTCAAAGGATGTGTGAGTGTGAACGGCACGATTGTTTATGAATAGGATAATGGAGCCTGACATTGTGGCCATCCTTGGTTCTTTGAATGTGACATACTTCACTCTACCCTGGGCAGGACACCATGGCTAAGTGCCTTCCAGTCATAGTGAAACTGTTCCAGCAAGAATTTTGAGAATCTTCCTTATCAGGGACCTCGGTATTGAAGCCCCAATCTCCTGCTTGGTGTTATGGCACACGATGGAAAAAAAGAGCAAGAGGCAAATGGCAATGCAACAGGGATCTGGGATGGCCAGTGTTCACAGGGAACAAAAGGCCACAAGGCAGCCAGAACCTCGGCATTTATTGATCACATTTACATTGAGGAAATTGGTGAGGGGATTATGGCTGGATGTGCTAGATAAGTGGCTAGGCAGGCAAGGCTTATAAAAGAGGGAACAAAGCATTCTTGCAAAAGGAACAGAACAGATTCAGGTTGTGGTTAATGAGTAACCTGTTTAGTAGTCAATTCTGGGAAGGAATTTTCTCTGGAGTCACACAGGAGTCAGCAAGACGTTCTCTCATATCTTAGCTGCACGGTCTCATGGCCACTTCTCTAGGCTCAATTGTGGCTGTTGGCAGGGAGCAAGGCTAGCCCAGCATGCCACCCGCTTGCTTCCATGAAGACATGGACACAGCCTCAGCCAGACTCACTATTCAAACCGAAAGCCAGTTTAGGGAAATTACCTCTATACAGCCTGCACTGCTCACAAGCAAGCACAGTCACATTTAGGTCTGGGGGAGGGCGACGTGGTGATCCTCCACACTCCTGAAGGAGACAGCCATGCTTACCAGCCCTACTATCCTAAGCACGTAATAGAGCCCATGACCTATCACTTTGGCCATTGGTGATTGGACCAGAGTGGCACCTCAACCCATAAGCTGGCATGCGACAATCTTAGCCCAAGAAAGGAATCCCATGTTGGTTAGTGACTGAGCCAAGAGATTCTTCTGAGGACAATGTGTACAGAAAAGAAGGACCAGTTAATAGCAGGCAAAACACTGCTATTCAGAAGCAATCAGAAAAAAACTTAGAGTCTCAGAGTCCCACGAATGATGAAGAATTAGAGTTTGACTTATGAAGTCCTGGTCCTGCGGTGAGAAGTCTGTGCTACCCAGATCACAGCATCTTCACCAACCTCTGAGGACTGATCTGTTTTCAGACTCAGGAGTCCTAGTTACAGGATTATCCCCAGGTCTTCACTATGCGTGTACACTGGATCCACGTAAATCCTCACAGTGAAGCCGTCCAGGCTTTGGGTTAGTCTGAGTGAGTCTCTGATTGTGCAATCAACCAGGGTCAGTTTCTGTTGCGATGACATATTTGGGAATAGTCACTACTTCCAATAAAACCTCAAAATTTAGCAGCACCAAAGCAGAAAGCAAATGATAGCTACAGACAGCACGGTTTCTGGGGAAATACTTCTGGTTTGGTTTTCTGTGCCGGTATTGCTTTATTAGTGTTCCTGGTCCTCATCCCAAATGTCATGAGCATTTTTCTTTTGCCTCTACATCTCCAGCAACTTAACCACAGTCATGACTTTGTTTATCATCTGACAATGAGAGTATAACACTTCTGGGAGCTGGGCAGTGAAAAGCGTGGACAGAAAACTACCGTGTTAAGTAGAGCTTTCTGCTGACATCTCTTTCTTCAGATTGTTGCTATGTCTGTTGCATTTCTCTATGTCTCTGGTCCAATCTACAACTAAAACAAAGGCATGAATGATCTGGCCTCTTTACCAGGCACTGCAGTATATTCCGTGTTATTCGAGGTTTGCTGTCTTTACTCTCTTCTTAATTTTAACACACATGACTCTTCTCTCCCATCTACAAAGGACACTGCTGGCCTTGGCCACTAACAGTGTTGTGTGTTTCTCACACCAAGAACTTTGGACAACTATGGGATTAGGAAGTTTCAGTAACCCCTAAGCCTGGATTCTGTGTTTCTGCTAATAACAGGAAGGCCTGAAAGTCTTTAAAATTTAATTTTGAAGAAAATAATGTTTAATATTTCTGAGACTGTGCATATATTATTCCTAAATCTCCTGTCTCCATCATACCAGATCTTGACGATGCCTGACAATCTATGTGCTAAAAATCAGTAATATATAAACTTACCTACTCAATAAGTCACAAGGTATAAACTAAACTGTAAGCTCCTTCAGAATAGTGTCGAAGTTTATTCATCTATCTCCTTACAACCTAGCATGATGCGTGATACATGAAAAAAGCTAAAAAATGATGGATTATGGCTGGGGATATAGCTCAGTGGTAGAGCTCTTACCTAGAAGGCACAACAATGGAATCTATCACCAGAAAAAAATGAAATAATAGAGGGAATGAGAAAGAGAAGAGCAGAGAGCCCTGAATGAATGCATGAGCCAAAGGACCATACACTAAAAGCATGAATTTCATACTACAAAGCCTGCCAAACATATCCATCATCATGTAAAAAGGAGATGAACCATAAACTGCCTATCTTGGTTCTGACTTTTCCTAACCAACAGTCTCCTTCAGGTCAAACTATCCCCTGAAAGTATAAATTCTGTGATGAAGGGGAAAATGGCCTAAATTGACGAAGCTCCCAGCTGCCAAGCAGGACCAGAGCTGACCTGTTTGCGTGTCTATGACAGTACAGCTATTCTTTTCATTTTTAAGGATATGTTTAGAGATGTCACTGGACCATGTGGTCCTAACCACATTCTCCTGCCCCCCACTGAGTGCCATTCGAAAAAAGAGCTACTCTGGCTATAATAAGCACATAAATTACTTTTAAGCTAAAATTTAAATGTTAAATTATGTAGCTAAAACTTTTTTAAAGTGGTTCTTACTAGCCAAACAAGCTCTATTTTAAGACTTGGCAACATCATTATCTAGTATTTCCAATGTGGTTGAAAAATTGTACATACTGCATTTTCGACTGTTTCACCGAAGTTCAAAATCAACATTGAGATGAAAAAATAAAAGCTGATTTTTACTGAGAAGAATTTTACAGAAGTAAAAAAGCTTTGAACTACATATCCGGTAGGAATGACAATGGTAAAGTGACCAGTAAGACCTTAACTACTTGTGACATTTAACATAGATAGATAAAGTGAACCATAAAACCTTAACTATCCATGATAGTTAGTATAGTTAGATAGCTAGTAGCCCAACAACACTATGTAGGATGTGTAGGGCCTTAACTATCCATGATAGTTAGTATAGTTACATAGCTAGTAGCCCAACAACACTATGTAGGATGTAATAGTCAGCTTTCCACTGCTCTAACATAATACCTGGGAAAAATCAATTTAAAAGAGGAAAACTTTATTTTGGCTCACAGTTTCAGAGGTTTCAGTACATGGTCACTTGGCTCCATTGTTTCTAAGCCTATAGGAAGATAATACATCATGGTGGAGAGATTGTGGAGGAGGAAAGCTGCTTGCTTCATGTAGCCAAGAAGTAGAGAGAGCAAGTGTACCCGAGAGGAAGGAGCTGGGAACAAGATATAGTCTCCAAGGTCACACCCCATGATCCACTCCTTTCAGCTGTGCTCCAACTCTTTAGTTTCCATTACCTCCCAATAATGCCATAATATTATGATTTCCTCAATGGATTCACCCACTGATGAAGTTAGAGCCCTCACACTAATTCATCCCAACTACAGGGCAAGTAGATCACCCTCAAGGAGTTTGCCTTCTAGAGAGAAGAAACAGAAAAATTTGGTAGAATACTTATTATTGTAAAAGATTATAAATTCTATTAAAAAAAAAAGTTCTGCAAGGTCAAGGATGAGAAATATGTTGGGAAGAGTAGTATTAAATAGTCCAAGACCAGCTTCAAAGAAAAACTCACCGTTTATAAAATATGTGAAGGAGGTGAAACTTTGAGGAAATGTTGTGAGATTTTTTTTTTCAGATATTTTCAGTCTTTCCACTCTGACCTGAACACACAGGATAAACCAACCCTCAGGATTGTAATAGAGACACTGAGGCTAATGACAAGAAGAAATGGGGAGAGCCTTGCATATCCCTGCTCTTTCTTAGATGAGATTCTGTTCTCGCTCTGCATCCACTGTTCAGCAGTTTCCCCCAGTCACACTCCCCAGTGCTGCTAGCACATGGAGATGTCAAGCAAGTGTCTAAGGACAAAAACCTTCTCTTTCCACTGCCACTGGCTGCTTCTCTAGGATTTTTAGGTTCCCAGCACATCCTCCATGGTCAATTGTAAAGGAAGCTTATACTAGACTCATTCCTATTAAACAATTTGTACATCCATACTTGAGATAAAAGTAATGGTGATAAGAGCTGACACCAGCACATATTTCCACGTTCACAAACTAAACTTTGAGAATTTTGCTGCTGAACAGACTTGATAGCGGTTAGCAAATGAAGTGATCACCTAGCATTATAAAAAATCATTTTAACAATATCATAAAGTTAGACTGAAATTTATACCTTTAAATTTCATGATATTACATGTCATTCAAACACTACTTACACTTTCAAATTAAAAAATTAAATCAAATTAAAAAAAAAAACACTTTTGTAATATTTTTCCCTTCTCTTTGGGTTTCCCACAAGGCAGCCAGCCACCTAGTTAACCTTGATCCAAACTCAAGTCCCATTGCTGAAGTAGTCAAAGCCTTCCAATTCTCTCTAGATGATCTTCCTTCTTGTCACTGATTCTACAACCCTTCATCTGCCCTGGCTGCCCCTCCTCTCCAACCACTGTGCATTCAGATCCTAGCCCCTACAAGATTATTTTTTAATTGTGATAAAATATACAACATAAAATTTATCATTTTTAAACCAGGTGTGGTGACAAAGGCCTATAATCCCAGCATTCAGGAGGCTGAAACAGGAGGATCACCATGAGTTCAAGGCCAGCTTGGGCTACATAAGTGAGTCTAAGGCCAGCCTAAACTACATAGTGAGAACCTGTCTCAAAAATAATCAGTGATATGAAATGTACCCACAATGTCATACAACCAACACCACTATATAGTTCCAGAACTTTTTAATCATTCCAAGTAGAAACCTTATAGCCATTAAGCAGTTTTTGCGTATTACCCACTAGCAACCACTAACCTGCTTTCTGGCTATAGATTTGCCTATTCTGAGTATTCCACATACACAGAATGATAGGATATGTGAACTTCTGTGTCTGGTTTCTTTTCACTTAGCACAGGGTTTAAAGGTTTGCCCATGCTGTGGCATGTAACAGCACACTTCCGTTCACTGGCTGAATATATTTGGTTGTGTGTATGTACTCTCTTTGTTTATCCATTCATCCACTGATGGACATTTTGTTTGTTTCTACCTTTTAGCTTAGGGAACAGTGCTGCTATGAACATTTGTGTACAACTTTTTGTTTGAATACCTGTTTTTGATTCTTTCTTATACTGATTTTTTAAGCCTGTCACTCACAGCATAATATGAAGGTGGTAATGTTACTGATGACATGGGACATCACAAGGAAGGGCCATTACAAAGTGAGCTGCCTTCCATCATCTCTCCAGCTCCAGGTCCTTGGTTTCTGCAGAAGCCATAGACAAATTTTCCACCTTTTCACTCAGATTTGTTCTCTTCCCAGTGAGGTCCCCTAAGGTCTTGTCTGTTGATCAGTCTCTCTCTGTCCCTACCCTCTTCTTAACTACAAGAAGTTGTATGAAGGAAATACTTCTAAACAAAAACAGGCCTCTTGCTGAAAGGAATTCTGCTGAATACAATTTTCTTCACCTTGTTATATAAGGAGCTTTGCCAAACTGGCCTGAGGCTCACACTGGTGAACCCAGGAAGCCAGAAAGCACATGCCAACATGGGTTTCCTTTGAAGAGGCAAGAGATACTCACCCAGTGGCAGCATAGGTAAGTAAGTTCAGCCCTTGGGACAACCCATTTGTCAACTGTGTACTAACAGTCAGTGAAATTGAGAGCAAAGTTTTTTTTTTTTTTAAGAATCTTTGGGGAATCTGACGTAGATTTAAAAGTGTATAAAGGTCCCCAACAAATCAAAGCAATTTGCTAATTCTAACTGTTTGACTGAGGCCTGGGTCCCCAACCCATCTTGGGACTAGCCCTGTACTGGCCTTGTCTCTCATATAGAACAATGAGTTAGGACAAGACCACCAGATAGTCCAGGACCTGGTTAGAAATAAATAAAAAAAAAAAAAAGAGGGGCGATTTAATGTGACACAACCCCTGGGATGGAAATGTTCCAACAATTGTGCACTCAGCTCTGGGCCTTTGAGCAGTGTCTATAGCAGTGAGAAAGAATACAAACAACTTTCCTGCTAAGTTTAATGCAGTGAATTTATTGATGCCTATATGCTGGATGCTAGTGACACAATAATGAGAACAGCACGGCCTATCTCTCAAAGGATTTACATTTAATGGGGCAATAAAGGCAGCCAAACAAACAAGTACAAGATTGTGTGGCTCTAAACTGCGCAAAAGTTAATGGTAAAGGTAGAAAGGATGGGGAAGACGGACTAACAAGCCCATGACAGCACAGGAAGGGACTGTTGATTATGTGTAAGCTTTTTTAAGTCCATCCCTTCCATCTCCTTGTAGCCTATTTGAAGACCTTATAACTCTAATATGAACTCCTGAATTTACTTGCCAACTGGACTCCCAGCCTTTAATCTCTCCTCCCCATAGGTTGCACCCTTTAATCTGTCACCAGATTTACTCATGTAAAGTTCAAATCTGAGAATAATGGCCTCTCACTGAGTAGTTTCTATGACTCAGGCATTGTGTTGAGTATTTTACATACATTATTTCATTCTACCTCAGCCTTACAAATGAAGAAAGTAGATGACAGTTAAATCATTTTCTCCAGGTCACCTAGCTAGTAAAGTTAGTAATAAGATAAGTGTCTGTACAGTGTTCTGTCTGTCCATAACTAGTACCATACATTGCCTCCTCTATTAGGCAAAGTTCTTTGTTGTGTAGAAATGAATTAAACAGAAAAACAAAGTTATTTAAAAAAAAGAGTAAGTATAGCTCTGCTTCCACTTAAGATTCAGAAAACTGCAAGAGAATATTGTAGCCATCCTGACAATATGGAAAAACTTAATAATTCAGTTTAAAAAATGTTAACTTTTGTTGAGCCTGTCAGAAAAAGGCCCTCCAGCATCTGGGCCCCTTGTGAAGCGTAAGGTAACAGCAGAGGAAGTTGAAGTCTGTAGTGCACTGGAGGTGACCAAAAGAACAAGCCTAGCTAAACTACTGACTAGATTGGCCCAGCTCTCCACAGCCAGGCCTTTGGACTCACTTCAGTTTCTACTAACTACAGACAGTGTCTACCATCCAACGTTATAAGTTCCACAGAAGGCAATAAAATACCTTTTCAAGATACAAAGCAATGAACAGAGCCCGACTCAAAAATGACCCGGATATTGAATCTAATAAGAATAGAATTTTTAAATAGCTATAATTAATCTGTTGAAAGAACTAGTGGGAAAAAATAACATCCACAAACAGATGACGAATTTCAACAGATCAATGAAATTTTTAATCCCAGAAGGGGGAAAAAACATGATAGCAGAGAAAATGGTTTTAAAGGATTTATTTATTTAATGGATTTATCAGCAGACTAAACATGCAGAGAAAAGAATCAGTGAACTTGAGGATAGGTAAATGGAAATTATGCAAGTGGAAGCACAAAAAGTAAAAGAGTAGGAAAAAAGAGCATTTAAGATACTGTGCAAGAACATCAAATAGGAGTAATTGACGATCTCAAAGGAAAACAGAGAGTGCGTGGGGCAAAAGAAATATGTGCAGAGATAATGGCCACGCATTTTCCCAAATTAATGAACCATAGAACCAAGAAGCCCAGAGAACCTCAAACAGAATTATAAATTTAAAACACCTACACACTCTCCTAATCACAGAGGATATCTGCTGGGAAAAATATGTCCAAGAGAAAAGCTAGATAGTGGCCAGAGAAATAAGAAATATTACATAAAAAAGAAGATACACTGTAAGTTTTTGTCAAAAATATAAAAGCCACACAAGAGTAACAGCATTGTTTCTTCAGTGGAAAAAAAAGACAACGCTGAATTTACCTAGCAAAAATCTTCCAAAACAATGAAATAAAGACTTTTTCAAACAAACAAAAACAGAAAATCCATTTCCAGTAATGAGTACACTACAAGAATGTTAAAAGCATATCAAGCAGAAAGACTATAAAACCAGATGGAAATTTTTATTTTATACAGAGAAACTAGGAATCCTGAAGAGGGTAAGAAATAGAGGTAAATTAAAAAAAAAATTTCCTTATATTCACTCTTCTCAAAAAATGACCATTTAAAGCAAAAATATTAACTATGTACTGTGAAGTTCATATCTGTAGAAAAGTAAAACTGCACAAAAGATAGAGGAGAAGAAATCAAAATGTACTATTATAAGATACATTGTTTGAAGGTTAACTATAAAGAGTAAAGTTATATATTATGAACCCAAGAGCAACAACTTAAAATAGATACAACTAATAAGCCAATAGTAGAGAAAAAACTGAATTTTAATCATCCTATAATTTCAAAAGAATACAAGAAACGAAGAAAATAAAAACAAAGAGAAGATGAAACAACTGGAAACTAGCAAGATGGTAGGTATAAATCCAACCATAAGAATGATTATATGCAATGTAAGTGATCTACAAATAAAAGGTGGATATTGTCCAGTTGAAAGAGAAATCCATCTACAAGGATGCTACCTGAAATTTATAAAGGTATAGATATATTAAAAGTTTTGTACTATGCAAACACTACTCCAAAATAAGTTGGAAACATTAATGTCCAAGTAGACTTCAGAACAAAGAATATTTCTAGAGATAAAGAGAAGTATTACCTATAAAGGGGTGAGTTTATCAGGAAGGCCCAAGGATCCTAAATGTCTTTGCACCTAGTATGAAATCCCTCAAAATAAGTGAGACAACTGATACAAATCAAAGGAAAAATACACAAATCCACAACTATACATGCAGACTTTAACATGCTTTTCTCTTAGTGTTTGATAGAACAAGCACAAAAAAACAAATCTGTAATGATATTGCCTCAAACACCACTATCAGTTAACAGGACCTCATTGTTATTAAGAGAATTCTCCAGCAAGGAGCAGCAGAATAAACATTTTTAAAAATATAAATGGGACATTCATAAGAATAGACTATTTTAGACCATGTAACAAATCAACAACTTTAAAAGAACTGAAATCATACAAAATATGTTCTATAAACAGATTGGAATTAAATGTGAAATTGATAATGAAAGGACATCTAGGAAATTCCCAAAGATTTGAAAACTAAACAACTCATTTTTAGATAACACTTGAGCCAAAGAAGAAATCAAAAGAGAAATTAGTAAATATTTTAATGTAATAAAATTAAAGCATATCAAAATTGTGGAATGCAGATAAAACAGTGTTTAGATGGTACTTATAGCATTAAATGTGCATTTTAAAAAGAAAATGGAACCTCGACACCCAGAACAGGCTGGCCTTGGGCACACACACACCTTTAGTGGCCAGACCAACCTGAACCTGGAGACCCAGGACAGCTGGCCCCGGGCACAGGGAGTAATCAGCGAGACAAGCAATGTGGAAGTGTCTGAAGCAGCAGCGAGGAGCCAGCAGTTGGGCTCTGGAGAACTCCCCCAAGAGAAGACCAGTCCCAGCCCCCACAGCCAGAGGCCAAGATCAGCTCCATACCCAGCACAATTCCCATGGCAAACTTGGCTGGAGTACACAGCACATTTCCGGGATCTGACATGGACACTATCACAGAACTGTGAACACCAGAGGTATTTTACTACTTTTATTCTCGCTTGTTTGTCTGATTGGCTACCCCTTTCCTCTGTGGTTGGAATTCGTCTTTTGTCTTGTATTTTGTGGTGATTTTTGTTTTGGGGTTTTTGCTGTTGTTGTTGTTTTGTTTTGTTCTTTTTTCCTCTCCTCTTTTTCTCGGGTCTACTATTTTTTCTTCCTTTTCTTCTTTTCTTTTCCGTGCTTCTCTTCCTTCCTTCTTTTTTTCACTGTTTAGGTTTCTTAACTTTCTTTTTTGTTTTCTTCTATTGATCCTCTTCCTCTCCTTCCTCAACTACTTCTTGAATTTAAACTTTCAGTGTGAGTAAACACTGTCTCTGCACTTGCTGATTACTCCTTCACATTCTATTTCATTCTTTCCTTCTGGTGTCCTCCAGTTTCCCAAAACTCGGGTGATCATCCTTTGACCTCCAGCCTTGACTCTACTATATTTGACCTCACTCATCACTTTATCCTGTCCCCTACCCATCTTATTCCCCCCCACCCCCCGCAAAAGGGTAAAATCACTCCACTAAGGGGAAAATCACTCCATACAAGTACACGGTATATGTTTGATTTTGTTATATAACTTTAGAGTTTGCTCCTGTTGTTGGAGGTAGCAGGTTAATGGTTACCATAGTTTGTCAGTAGTTAAGCTGTACTTGAAATTATTGTTATTACTAACTGTACTACTTTAGCCAGCACGTCATACATGTTATAATCAGTTTTTCTCCCCTGCAGGATAACGCTGTGATTGTATGGGGTCATAATCACCACCACAGCCAAGTACCAAAGGATTGGGTGCTGAGCCAAGTAGTAACTTCACATCCTTTACAAATTGGGAAGGTAGGTTCTTGGGATAGCTATAAAGAACCACCTACATCTAGAGGATATCCCTGAAGAACAGACATCTCCTAGAGAAGCCTCAATACTAGTGGTAAAGCTATCATAAGAAATCAGCAAGGGGCCAGTAAGATGGCTCAGTGTCATAAGCACCTATCTGGCAAGCACAAGGTCCTGAGTTTGACTCCCGGTACCCACATACAAAAAAGGGCCGGTGATATCGCTCAGCAGAACGGGCGCCTGCTAGCGCACAAGGTCCTGAGTTCAACCCCTGGTACCCACACACAAAAAAGAAATCAGTAAGGATCAACATAGAAAACAAAATAAAATAAAAAAGAGAAAATAGAAAGTGACAAGACACAGAAGCAAAATGCAACCCCAGCCCACTAGCCCACCCAGGACAAGCCTGGAACACAATGAGATAGATGAAATTGGAAGTCAAACACTGGAACTTTCCAAAATGATAGAAACAGAAGTGAAAAACATGAGTGGAAAAGACTATAGAGAAAATAATCCCTCAGGTGTGAAAAGAAATGATGCTTAAAATCAAAGATATTAGAGAAGACACAGATAAAAGAATAGATGAGCTTAGAAAAATGATGGAAACAAAAAATGCCCAAACTAGGAAAGAAATAGAATCCATGAAACAGATCCAAACAGAAATCCAAGAGATTAAAATCTCCATTGAAACTATATGCAACAGATTGAATGAAGGAGAGGATAGAATATTAGATTTTGAAGACAGAATTGCACCAAGTGATCATGAGAAGAAAGATATCTTAAAAATAGAAAGAAACCACGAAAAATCAATCCAACAGCTACAAGATGACACAAAGATGAATAACATAAGATTGATTGGGGTCAATGAGAAGGCAGGAGACAGCACAAATGCCATAAAAAGACTTCACAGAAATAATAGCAGAAAACTTCCCAAGCATGGATAAAGAATTTGACATACAAATAAATGAAGCATATAGAACTCCAAACAGCCATGACCAAAATAAAGCTATACCAAGACATATAAAAATCAAGATCCCAGAAATTCATCACAAGAACAGAATATTAAAAGCTATTAGAGAAAAGAAACAGATCACCTATAAAGGAAAGCCCATCAGAATTATGGCAGACTTCTCAACACAAACCACTAAGTCAAGAAGAACCTGGAGTGAAGTATTTCAAGTCCTGAATGAAAACAACTTCCAACCCAGATTGATGTACCCTGCAAAACTATCTTTCAAAATTAATGGAGAAATAAGATATTTCCATGACAAAAAACAACTGAAGAAATTCATGACTACCAAACCATTCCTACAAAGAGTACTGAAAGATATTTTAGACAGAGATGAAAATGACCACAGTTCCAAGAACAACAATGGAAAGAAACCACCAGGCATGGCAAGCAGTTAAACAGAGGGGAAAAGCAGGGAACCAACAGCAGGAAAATATCATGGCAAAGATAAGCTAATACATATCAGTTATAACCATTGATATAAATGGCCTCAACAATCAAAAGAAACAGACAGGCAGAATGGATCAAAAAACAAGATCCAACAATACACTGTACACAAGGAACACATTTAACTCAAAGAAATTCATAGACTGAAAGTCAAAGGATGGAAAACAATCTTCTATGCAACAGGAACCCAGAAAAAAGCAGGAGTAGCTATTTTTTTTGCAGACAAT
This sequence comes from Erethizon dorsatum, assembly GCA_028451465.1. Taxonomy (NCBI): domain Eukaryota; kingdom Metazoa; phylum Chordata; class Mammalia; order Rodentia; family Erethizontidae; genus Erethizon; species Erethizon dorsatum. The sequence continues at coordinate 29,946,866 of CM051823.1, read as the reverse complement.
GTGAACTTCAAACTAAGAATGATCAAAAGAGATAAAGAAGGTCACTATATACTTGTTTTATAAAAATTCAAGAGGAAGAGATAACAATCATAAATATGTATGCACCAAATACAGGAGCACCCAACTATATAAGACAATTATTAATAGACATGAAAAACCAAATAAGCAACAACACAATTGTAACAGAAGATCTTAATACCCCATTGTCACAAAGAGATAGATCAATTAGACAAAAAATCAGCAAAGAAATATCCAAACTGAACCGAACCTGTGAACAAATGAACTTCGTAGAGGTTTTCAGAGTGTTCCACCCAGCATCATCAGAATATACATTCTTCTCAGCTACACACAGGATGTCCTCTAAAATAGACCATGTACTAGCCCACAGAACATGCTTAAGTAAATGCAAAGGAACTGAAATCATCCCATGCATATTACCTGACCATACTGCAATGAAATTGGAAATTAATGGCAAAAGAAACTGCAAAAACTGCATAAACACATGGAAATTAAATAACACCCTGCTAAACAACCAATGGGTTGAAGAAATTAAAGAAGAAATTAAACAATATCTACAAGAGTAGATATACAATATAAACAATAAAACAATATAAACAAGAGTAAAGATACAACTTACCAAAACTTATGGGATGTAATGAAAGCAGTCCTAAGAGGGAAATTTATAGTGGTGAATTCTCAAATCAGGAAAACAGAATGAGTACAAATAAACAACCTAATGTTACACCTCAAGCTTCTAGAAAAAGAAGAGCAAGTCAAGCCCAAAGCCCATACAAGGGAGGAAATTATAAAGATCAGAGCAGAAATTAATGCAATGGAGACCAAGAAAACAATACAAAGAATTAATGAATCAGAGAGTTGGTTCTTTGAAAGAATAAATAAAATTGATAAGCCCTTAGCCAACCTTATCAAAAAAAGGAAAGAAAAGACTCAAACTCATGCATTAAGGAGTGAAAAGGATGAAATCACTGCAGATCCTGTGGAAATTCAGAAGATCATCAATACCTACTTTGAAAATCTTTACTCTCATAAGATGGAAAACACAGAAGAAATGGATAGATTCCTAGATACATATGCATTACCAAAGCTGAATCAAGAAGATATAAAAATTCTGAATAGCCCAATATCAGTGAATGAGATTAAAAATGTAATTAAAAACTTACCAACAAAGAAAACCCAGGTCCTGATGGATTCACTGCTGAATTCTACAAGAAATTTAGAGAAAATTTAATGCCAATACTCCTCAAACTCTTTAATGAAATTGAAAGGGAAGCACTACTTCCAAAATCATTTCTAGAGGCAAGTATTACTCTGATACAAAAACCAGAGAAAGACCCAACCAAAAAGAGAACTACAGGTCAATCTCCCTAATGAACATAGATGTAAAAATCCTCAATAGGATACTGGCAAATAGAATGCAGTAAATCATCAAGAAGATTACACACTATGACCAAGTGGGATTCATCCCAGGAATGCAGGGATGGTTCAACATATAAAAATCAATAAATGTAATACACCATACCAACAGAGCCAAAGACAAAAATCACATGATCATCTCAATAGGTGCAGAAAAAGCTTTTGACAAAGTCCAACACTCATTCATGATAAAAACCCTATAGAAGGGTCAGTGAGATGGCTCAGCGGCATAAGCGCCTGCCCAGCAAGCGCGAGGTCCTGAGTTCGACTCCCAGTACCCATATAAAGGAAAAAAGTGCCGGTGATATCGCTCAGCGGAATGGGCACCTGCTGGTACACGAGGTCCTGAGTTCAACTCCCAGTACCCACATAAAAAAAAAAACCTATAGAAAATCAAAACAGATGGTCTTTACCTCAATCTGATAAAAGCCATCTATGACAAACCAACAGCCAACATCATACTAAATGGTCAGAAACTGAAAGCTTTCACTCTAAAATCAGGAACATGACAAGGATGTCCACTATTACCACTCCTATTCAATATAGTTCTGGAAACACTAGCCACAGCATTTAGACAAGAGAAAAAAAAGGAATAAGGATATGAAAGGAAGAAGTTAAACTATCATTATTCACAGATGACATGATTCTCTACATAGAAGACCCCAAAAACTCCACCAAAAGACTCCTAGAGTTAATAACCAAATTGAATACCACAGCTGGATACAAAGTCAACACTTAAAAATCAATAGCATTCCTATACACAAACAACAAACTCACTGAGAGAGAAATTAGGGAAACCACACCCTTCACAATAGCATCCAAAAATATGAAATACTTAGGAATCAATCTAACAAAGCAAGTCAAAGATCTATACAATGAAAACTATAGTACTCTGAAAATGTACTAACCATTGTTACTTTCCTACTGTCTTGTTTTGAAATTTTGTATCATTGTTTTTATTGTTTTTTCTTTTTTAAAAAGAATGAAGAAAGATCTTTAATCAATGATCTGAGCTTCTACATTAGAAACTAGGAATAGAAGACCAGGTGATACCACAAAGTATAAGGAAAGAAATAATGCAGAGCAGAAACCAATGAAACAGGACCAGAAACTCAATCCAGAAAATTCATGAAATCAAAATGTAGTTCTTGAAAAGTTCAACAAAGTTTAAAAACATTTAACCACACTGATGGAGAAAAAAGAAGGAAGATACAAATTATCAATATCAGAAATAAAAGAGGAAATATTATCATAGATTCTACAGAAATTAAAAAGATAATAGGGAAAAATTAGGCAAAAATGTAATAACTTCAATGAAATTGATGATGTATTTCAAATAAATTACATGTATTAGCCATGAGCAGTTGGAAATTAAAATTTAAAAGCAGTATCATTTACAAGAACATTATAAACATGAAATATTTGAAATAAATTTAACAAAATATGTCAACTTATATACACTGAATATTAAAACATTACTGAGAGAAAATAAAGACCTTATGAAATGGCAAGATAAAATCATGCTATGGGTAAGAAGATTCAACACTGGAACATTTTACTCCTAATTGACCTACAAATTTGATGCAATCCCAATGAAAGTCCCTCTAGGCTTTTTAAAGTAGAATTGAAAAAATTATTCTTAAAGTTACATAGAAATGTAAAGAATCCAGAATAGCTAAAACAATTTTTTAAAAAACCTAAAAATTCATATTACCTGTTTTCAAGACAACATGGCATTGGCACAACAATGTAACAGAACAAATAGTCCAAATGCAAACCTCAGGTATATAGTTAATTTTCAACAATGATGCCAAGGGTAATTCAATGGTAAAGAATTGTGTTTTAAATAACATTGCTAGAATAATCCACCAAAAATCCATGTTCTATTTTTTTTTTCTTTCTTTATGTGGATACTGGGAACCGAACTCAGGACTTCACACTTGCCAGGCAGGCACTTATGCCACTGAGTTATATCACCAGCCCAAAAATCCATATTCTTGCCAATAGAAAAATTTTAATTTTACCTTAAACATTTACAAAAATTAACTCAAAATGGATTACAGACTTAAACATGAGACCTAGAACTGTAACTTTTCTAGAAAGAAATATAAGATCTTTGTAATTTTATACAAAAACTTCCTAGACAGGATACAAAAAATCATGAGCTATAAAAATATTGATGTGGGCCGGTGAGATGGCTCAGTGGCATAAGCGCCTGCCTGGCAAGCACGAGGTCCTGAGTTTGACTCCCGGAACCCACATACGGAAAAAGGGTTGGTGATATCGCTCAGCAGCACGGGTGCCTACTGATGTGCGAGGTCCTGAGGTCGACCCCCGGTACCCACAAAAAAAAAAAAAAAAATGATGAATTATACCTCTTTAAAAAGTCAGCTGTTTGATAATGCTAAGAAAATAGAAAGGCAAGCAGTAGACTTGAAAAAATATTTGGAGAACAAATTTGATAAAAGACTTGTATCTAGGATATTAAAAACATTCAATAAAATAATACGCAACACAACAAAAATGGGCAAAATATTTAAACATACACTTAACCAAAAATGATAAATGGGCACAAATAAGCACATGAGAAGAGGTTCATTTCTAGCCTTTAGAGAAAGGCAAATTAAAACCACCATGAGATAACACTTCACACGTACTTAAAGTGCTGTTGAATATTGCAGAGCAAACGGGACGTTCATATATTGCTATTGAGAACACAAAAGGGTATAAATCCTTTAAAAAACAGTTTGGCAGCTTCTCAACAACAATAAAAAGGAATGAACTAATACACACGACATTAATGAATCTCAAAAGTATTATGCAAAGTGAAAAAAAGACACAACCTCATTTCTGTACAATCTCATATACAGGAGCATTTCAAAAAAGCAAAAAAGACAAAACTAAGGGCAAAAACTCAGGTCTGGGGTTGCCAGTGAGATAAGAGAAATATAACTCCAAACCTCCTAGATGTCAGATGTGCCAAGTTCGTGTTCCATGAAATTGAGGAATGCAGTCCAAAGGATAGTGGAGATTTAGGAAAGGTTTATTGAGAGATAGCTCCTGAGAGACAGGAGGGGTCCTGAGCACCAAGGCCCTTTGTCAGAGGTAATTTATACAGCAAAGTCACAATGTGGGTATAATGTGAGTCAAACTATCATCAACCAATAAGATTACAAGTATAGCTGCTTGGCTAATATTGATCCAATAAGGAAACAGGACACGTGGCAAGGTCATATGGCTAGCATCATTAACCTTGGTTTATCTATGATCCCTAAAACAGGACCGATTTGGGGAAGGCATGGGTCCAGACGTCCTGGTCACCCACCTGGGTGTCTGATGCATATCTGGACTTAATGGACTCGATGGTACAAATTATCCTATAATTATATTATTAGGATAATAATAATATCCTAATTATCCTATAATTATAGGATAATTTGTACCTTAAGGAAATATGCAAGTCTGGCCATTGTGACTTTATCTTGAGGCCTTGCCTTCTTCAGATGCACCTCCAGCCATTCTGATGTCTTTATTTTTCACTGACTTCCTTGATCCCAGTCCCTTTCTGACTGCATACTAATTTCTAACTTAGCTGCCTATAATACCAGAGGCTATAGTGAGAGGGGGCTGACTTCGAAGGAACCAAGGGGACTTCTGGGTGATCAAATTAGTCTATATTTAATAGTGATGGTTACATAACTGAAAACATTTGTCAAAACTCATTGGACAATAAATTTTAAAAGGAAGCCTCTTATTATCAGCAAGTTAGACCTCAGTAGCCATGACTTTTAAAAATAAAAAATTTAAAAAGACTATCAGCTCACAGGATCTCCTGGAGAGCGAGGCCTCACAGCCAGCAGCAGTGCCTAGATCATGCTGGGTCGGGGGACCTCATTCCTGCTGCTGGGTAGTCACCACGGCTTCCACCACCACTCTCAACCCGTGGACACCTGACCCTGACTTAGTCCTGCTGCCTCGAGAAACTGATGGCTCCATCTGCAGAAATGGATCTTGCTTCGGTCCCCTGCCTCTTCACCTCACTATTGGGACTGCGGAGTGGAGACATCTGATTGGCAGCACCGGGTCACATGCCCATTCCTGAACTGCAAACCAGACTGGGACCACACTGTCAGCTTCCACCGAAGGGGCAGAGTCTATATCCTAAGGCAGGGAACTCCTTTGACATGGCAAGCAAGTTCCCCACCATCTCCCCAACAGAATTATTTGCAAGGTAATCAAGAATAGCAAAAAATATTCACTACACATCCCATTAATGTCCAGTGCTAGAAGAATAAAGTCTGAACTCTCCAGTTGGCATACAAAGCCTGACCCTAATCTGTCTTCCTAACCTCAGTACCTCTCTCTAACCTAGCTGGCTCTCAAGTTCTCATTCCCCTAGCTCTGGCATTTTGCTTTGCTTGAAATGTCCTTGTCCACCGTACCTCTGGAAGGAGTTCCCCCCACTTGCCAGAACCCACTTCAGGGAAGGCTTGTCCAAGTCCCTGGGTAACACAAACCAGTCACTTGCCACACACTACTCTATGATAGCATTCAGCAGGTTTTAAGATAATAAATGCTTGGTGGATGAGAATTACCCTTCTCTAAAACTAAAGAAGTAGCTTCCTAAGCAAGATAAACTATAAAAATAAAAAATTTAAAACTGCTCATATAGTCAAAAGAAGTACAAACAGCTGGACATGGTAGCATATACCTAGAGTCCCAGCTACTTACTGAGAGGCTAAGACATGAGGATCACTTTGGCCCATGAATTCAAGACCAGCCTGGGCAGCACAGTGAGACCCCATCTAAAAAGGGGACAGAACAAAACTTGGGGATCTTGGTTCAGAAAGTCTGAACCAACAAAAAGACCTTTGACCCAATATCCTTACTCCTCATTGTGTCCTGAAAAATTCTCCCTGAGCAAATAAGTAAAGTTAAGACCTATCTGAAAACTCTGACTAAGCCAAGGAACACAGAAAAACAAAACACCCTCAGATCCCAAAGGGCCCCAGTCCAGGTCCAGTCTAAGTCTTGACACGGGAACATGGCATGCAGCTGAAATACATTGCAAAATGCTTTTCACTGATAACTAGCAGAGTCAACAATTAGATTGAAGATCCAAAATTACTCCCTGCAAAACAAACAAAACACAGCTAATAGATACAGTTGATCTGAAACTCAAATAATTGCTTTGGTCTTATTTCTGTCCCTACTGACTGACCCAAGCAACCACATGAGACATGAAGAGGATGACATTCCAGGGAAGAACATTCTGGGGATGGGATTGGCCAGAATCCCTGGTGTGGCGACAGAGCCCACTGCTTCCCAGGCTGTGTCACTGGTAAAAATGCTAGGTGAGAATTCACAGATCAACTCCATTTGACCTTGACCCTAAGGCTGCCTTGTATTCCTCTTGCTATTTGGAGGTTCTTTTCTCCACAAAGATGCCTTCATGGTAATTTATTCTGCCTTCCTTGTTTAAAATGGCCACACGCCCTTTGCTTTCTTTTATCTCTGCTTTTCTCTTGGCATTAGCCTTCTGGGCACATAAGGCTTCTGAATTTCTTATTTGTGGATTTTTCAATTTTGAGCTTCATTTTTCAGCATTCTTGGAAATCTGTGGTGGAGTCCTTCACTTCCCTAGTACACACTGCACATTGCTCCCTTTTTAGGTGGGCTCCAGTCGTGCTAATTTCAGTGATAGGCTCCTAGTGAATGCTAATGGCCAAGAGGTGGCAAGAAAAAAATTCTGAAAGAGAAACATGTCCAGCCCAGGCTGAATGGGTCATGGGGGGCATGCAGAGGGGCCAGAACATCAGCCAGGAGCCAAGGTGAAGGGTGCAACTGCCCTGCCCCTCTTCCCACTGGTGACAAGGAGGGTCCATTGCTGCATTGCTACATACACCTGCCTGTCTACCTCATGGGTCTTGAGAACAGCCCAGGGGCAAGAGAAACCATCCAACTTACCAGTTAGCAATAACTGCTCCTAAAAACTTTCAGAGCAGAAAATAAAAAATTAAAATTTAAAAAAATTCACAAGGGAGAAAGGCTGAAATCATTAGCAAAGGAAAATCCCAAGAGATACCGCTGCTTTTCCAAATAGCCCCTCTAGGCTTGGGAACACATACCATACCCATTTTGTACCCCAAGAGAAAAAACATTTTATAACCTTACAAAAAAGTTACATAAATAACACTATCCTCTTTGTTGGTCTCTCTTTTTTTTTTTTTTTTTTTATTTTTCATAGTTGTTTTGAAAATAGATAATTTTACTGATACAGGAGCCAAGAATTGTGGCTCTGTCTTGAAGAGCTGTTGGATGCCCTTCTTGGCAGAACTGTTTGTTTGCCTAAGATTATGCATGCTTGCTGGGGACATAAAAATGAGCTCAGGATTGGAGATCACTGCACCTGAGCTGGGCTTGTTGGAGCTGATTCATGGCGGCTCTCAAGGAGAACCAGCCAACCCACTTACTTGCTCCCTATTTCCTCGAATCAAAGCTCTCCCTTAACGAGGATACAAAGATGGATGATCAGTCAAGCTGACCAAGTAATGATACACAGAAAAGGCACATTAATCCTGCCAGTATGGAGAGTCAAAAAGGCAAAAGGAAAGGAGAGAAAAGGTAAACTGCTAAGCAAAACTCAGCAAGACAGTTCATTGTTTAGAGGCTATTAATGTATTTCCAATAAAAGGACACACCACAAAAAGAAATGAAGAAAGCTTCGAGAGAACAGTAATTTTAAAGGTGAATACACCACAGGAACCTGGTTAGTTCTACTTCTGACATTCCCTACTCCATCGCAAATGAGCTGTTTCCAATTAGCCAGAGGAAATGGTTATAGAATCAATGCTGCTCTGAAGTGTGGTGATATTATGCAAAATAATGGGATACAACCTAGTGGGAAGGGAGCCTGAACAGTGTATAGAGTTTATGCTTTGATGTAAATCTGCTTGAAATATAAGTACAGAAATGCCTACAAATGTAAGCTCCTCAATCCAAAAAAAAAAAAAAAGTAGCTTTAAAGACATGACTAAACTTTCTTCAAAAGAGAATTCATCCCACAAATGTTCTTTGTAAGGAAGATTAAAAAAAAAAAAATCCTGCAAAATCACAAGCCTGTGCAGTGTGAATATTCTTCTCTTTAATTATGGCCACTCAGCATAGTAATTTTGATATTAAATGTCCCTCCCTAACAAAAGGATGAAAAGCAAATCTTTGAGAAATTATATGCAGCATTTAATGCCAGATGTTTTTAAACCCACGCTTTCAGTGTTTGCTTCTTCTATGCAATACCCTCTCAAAAATACCTACCCTTCCACTGCCTTCTCAAGAGCAGACCCTTGTTCACTGCTGTAATCCCACCATGCAGCCCAGGGCCTAGCTTGCAGTGATGCTGAACAAATAGTAGCTGAATCATTGTCAACATGAACGAACACGCACGAAGTTACCGCCACTTTCTGGACCAGGCCCTTCCTGCAAATACTGTCAGCAGAGTAATCTTCAGAGCTGAGGGGAATGTTATTAAATTGACACATCAAGATTTAAAGAATGAGATGAAGATCGGTACTTGTTAATTTACAAAAACACATCAATTTTATTAGTTTTGAGCTGAGAATCAGCTCAGGAACGTGAGAGGAGGCAGAAATGTGGGCATGTTGATTCTTTAGGGACCCTGCCAGTCAGCTACTCCTGTACCTCAACGCGAGTGCGTTCTTGGCTGTTTTGCTTGGAAACCCATGAGAGGGGCAGAGTGTATGTCTTATCATCTTCCAGGTGTAGGCAGTGGGCCCAGCCACTTCAAAGGGGGAAGTAGAGACCAGGAGGGACACCAGAGTAATGGAACGCAGGATGGCCTGCTGAGGCTAGAGGCTTGCCAGATATAATACCTAACTGTTTCCCTGTCACCTGGATTCCTACTGTTTCTTTGGTTTTCAAAAGACCCTTGGTACACATCTAAGGAAGGGTTTGTTTACCCTGATGGAAGAAATAACTGAAAACAAACAACTGCACTACTTCTTCTCACTCTATCAAACCTGTGTTAACTCTTTGTGATCAAATTGATTGAAACTGAGAAGAAACTGACCCTCCACCAGTTTAAAGCAGATGAGCCTTCCATGCAGACCTTACACTTGCTCGTGGTTTAAAGGACTGGTTAACATTGCTCTGAAATCACCCACCGCTCCCTTTCTCTCTAGTTTCCAAGATTAATGTTTTCTTCCTGTGTCCCTTCCACACAGTATTAGGTGAAATAAGGACCAAAACAAATATGAGAGGGCAGGGAAGGGTCAGACATTTGTTTTGGCCATTATTTCTTCCAAAATAGCAGCTGATGCAGAGTGTTCCCTACAATTGCTCTCCTGAATGCATTGTTTCTCTGACACTTATTAAGTGCCTGTGCCCTTCACACTGAGAGAAAACCAAACCTGCATCCCTTCTCCTCAATGGCCTCAAAAGCTAAAAATGGACAATTCTATGTACCTTGATATACCAGTAGTGAATTCAGCAATTATTCACAAAGGGTACCACATTTTGAGCTGATGGTTTCCATGTGTGAGCTACTGCTGAGTCCTACACTTTGGAATTTACAGAGCTATTTTGCTATTTTCTACAGTGTTGAGATGTGTAGCCTTCTTTCCATCTCAATTAAATGTTCAGTAGGAACTGGAAATCACGCCCCTTTTCTCCTAAAATGTCAGGAAAATGTTGCTTGGATTAGTTTCTCAATCTCAATAGTTCAGAAATGGTAGCTTCAGACTTACAAAATAGTTGGGGTGGTAGAATAATTGCTATATAACAGGTAGAGGAAAATGGCAAGGAACAAGATCCGGACTTTATGAAATTTTTCAACGCAATTTGCAGAATTGTCTGAGAGCCATTAGTTACACTTGTCCCATTTGTTCACACAACTATTCACACATATCTTGAGTGTACAGTTGTTGCCATTATGTTAGAGGACCTAGGACGGCCCCTGTGATGTATTTGCCAGCATAAAATTTTTCCCCAGCATTGTCTGACTAAATGCTTAAAGGGCTCCTTCCAACTTTATCTGCATAATACTATGGTGTAACAGATTTTATTTAACATATGTCATACCATCTCACTTAGAGGTACAAGCTTGACTGCATGTTTACGGACACCAAGAAGCAGTTTTCTCCTCAGTCTACTAAGATTACTGCCCTACTGGGTGGATTGTTACGGACCCAAAGAAAAACAACCAGGCCTATTTAGCACCTCAGCTTGGTAACAAGGCCTGAAGCCTAAGGCCAACGATGTAGTCACACAGCACCCCGCTCATGTGAGGACTCGGCCAGCAATGCTTTCTGGTAACCCAGAGCTAAACGGCACCACCAAACTCTGCCACACAGGCAGTACACTGTCCAAAACACATGGGTCATCCAAGAAATTGAAGCCAAATTAAGAAGACCAGAATTCTCTTTGAAAGGCCAGCAGACAGCATGGCGCCAGCACAGCATCAAGCTCCAGACCAACATCAGCTTCTATAAATCAGTGCGAGCAGCATCTAACCTCTCCTGGGGTAGGGTAAAACTTGAACCTGCCATAGATGCCACATCTGGCATCTCAGCTCCTCTCATGTTGCCTTTCAGCACTCCTGAATATTAAATAGTAGGATATATCCAAAGTCACTCAAGACCTGGGATGTGGTTGGTTTACAAAAACTGGAACCATAATTTAGCATAAGTGCACAGATTGGACAATCACACACAAAATACCAGCAGTAACTTCAGGGGGGTATTGCTAGGTGGCGTAAGGGGGCTATTGTAGTTACAGAAGTAAAATACACAGAAGCACATGCATGCATGCATGCGTACACACACACACACACACAATTTCTAATGAGCACGGCACCAATTTCATCTTAATGTTTTCTTAGAAAGAGAACTAGAAAGTTTAGGTTGGGTTTTGGGTTTGTTTGATTTTAGGTGCTGATAAATCTTAGATACTATTATTTAACCTAAATACCTCCCCGCCCTCCTCCTCTGACCCTCACTGAAACAGCTGAGGAGGGAAGTAAACAAGTCAAACTAATAATGGTATTTACCAAATCAAAGGACCAAGGGCTGATGAGCCTATCTGCTCCATATGATTTCATTTTCCAGAGGTAATGGACAATAGTGATGTACTCACTGTAACAGAGTAAAGATTCCTCCCAAGTTTCCAAGTTTTCATGAAAAGACTTTTCTTCTAGATAAGAGCAAAGAGATTTATAGCTAAATAAGACTGAGCTACATTACTGACCATACAACACAGCCTACAACCCATACATTCCACTGTAAGTTATAAACTAGGAAATTTAAGACTTTCAGCTCAATGTTTCTGAGGGGGAAAAAAGCACACCAATTAAGACATATATGCAGCTGGTCTATTTAGGAATCACAGTCATTAACCACAAAGCAAGGGTTTTTTTTTTTTTAAACATTCCAACAGAGTGAAGTCCAGAGAGAGAGAGGGAAATGGAAAAACACATTCATAAATTTGATGATTTGAACCTGTATTGAATTCATAATTTTGAAAAACCAACATGTGATATTTTATTATCTAAGCCTAAAAATGACAGCAAAGTTAACACAAAATGAAAAGATTGAAGATAATGGTGAGCTGCAAATTCCATTAAAGTTCATCCAATTCACCCACCCCAACTTTGTAAAAGCTTGAAAGAACAAAAGTCATATCTATAAATTAGATAAAATACAGTCAATGTGGGCTGGTGAGATAGCTCAGCAGCATAAGTGCCTGCCTGGCAAGCACAAGGTCCTGAGTTTGACTCCCTGAACCCACATAAAGGAAAAAAAAAGGGCCGGTGATATCGCTCAGCGGCACAAGTGCTTGCTGGCAAGGGCGAGGTCCTGAGGTCAACTCCTGGTACCCACATAAAAAACAAACAAACAAAAACACACAGTCAATGCAGAGCTGTTGTCAAACACACACAGAAACCTAATGTCGCACAAATCTACAGTATGTCTGAGATGGCCACCCCACTATACTGGCCTGGCCATCTTTCCAAAACTACATCTGGTTTGTGGAAGCCTTGAAGATGGGCCAGAGAAGAACAACAAAAGTTTCTGGAAGAATGGAAAGAGGGGCCACAAAGAAAGATGAAAAACAAATGGAATGGCACAAACAATCCTATAGAAGATGTGTTTGCTAGGTAATGGTTTCTCTCATATCCCCATAGGGTACATGGCCCTTCACTTACATAAAGGGTCTTTTTCAAGCCGTCTTACCCACTGGTAGGTGTACAGTTCAGTGGCATTAAGTACATTCATGTTGTTGTGCTGCCATTGCTACCATTCATCCATGAATCTCTTTTCATCTTGAAAAACTTGAAACCCTGTATCCATTAAACATTAACTCCTTAACTCCCCCAGCCCAGGGCAACCACCATTCTACTTTCCAACTTTATGAATTTGACAGATCTGGATACCACGCACACGTGGAATCATACAGTGTTTATCCCTTGGCGACTGGCTTATTTCATTTAGCATAATGTCCTCAAGCTAAAGGATTGTTTTTAAGAAGGCATTTAACAAGTATTAGCTGAGGACACTGACCAGCTGTTTTTCATCTTCCATAAGAACAAAGGAAAGAAGAGAAAATGAGTTTAAATTGCAGGAATAGAAAAAGTTGTCAGATGCTGGAATATAAACTCTTGGAGAAAGACTATGCCTTTTCTTTAAGCACACTTAACAATGATGCATTTGCCTATATTCAATAGACATTTCTTTATAAAATTATGTAATTAAATCAACAAGCCCTGATTGAGCCTCAGATTTTAATATGTGGATTTTACTAAAGAAATAGGATATACCATCTTTTTCCTTAAAAAGCATACAAGTTCTCTGGGAAACAATATCACTTTCTTCAAGCTCTTTTTTGCCATACACCAAGGATTGCAAACAGCTTTCAACTCAAGTGCCAGCTCTCATAAACTGTTAGAGGCTGCCTGAAGCCCTCTGCTGAATTCTGAGTCAAGACCGAGTGCACAAAGGACACCATGTTGTGGTATTTGTCATGGAAGAGAAGAGCCAGGGTAAACTGTATTCTTGCCATTCCTGTCAAAACTCTCATTCTTTGTTATGCACTGTCCATTGCTAAGCACTGGTCAATACTTATTTCATATTTGTCTCTGCAGCTAAAAGGAGCTTTGCGATCATTGTCAGTACCATTATTCTCTATGTACTTAGCATGCCCATCCATGTACCATAGAAATACACAATTATGTGAAAAGAAACAAGTACCAATGGGCCGGTGATATAGCTCAGCGGCATAAGCACCTGCCTGGCAAGCACGAGGTCCTGAGTTCGGTTCCTGGTACCCACATAAAGACAAAAAAAAAAAAAAAAAAAAACAAGTACCAAGGCAATTACTTCATCATTATTCATCCATTTACCTACTGGTATTCTCTCCTTCAGTCCTTGGCCTTTGCTCCATTAATTTTCCTTTTCTTCCCTTTATATTTTTCCTTTCTTTCATCAGGGACTCTTCCCCCCATACCCATGAGCACACTCATCTCTTCCATAATTTAAAAACAACTACCATTTCCAGGCCTGTGTGCCCCCAACTTCTAGGCTGCTTTTTCGTTTGTCCTTCAAAGTGAAACACAGAGAGTCCCTACAGGCCCTCATCCCCCACCTCCTCTTCCACACTGTGCAGGCTGGGTTTCCCTTTATACACCTGAAACTATTTTGACCACCAGTTATTCATCCACTAGTGGCCAAATTCAATGCACTCTTTTCAGCCCTTATAAAGGCTGTCCTTTCCGGTATACTGCATCCTCTTAACCCCTCCTGAGAATTATTTCACCGTGACTTTGATTACTTACATTCCCCCTGGTCGTTTATCTTCCCTGTCTGCCCCTTCCAACCACAACTTAAATGTCTATGTTCCCAAGGGCCAGCACCTCCCTTCAACTCTCTCTTAGCATTCTCCCCAACAATCATCACATATTCAATTATCCAACTGCCTCCTGCAAAATCCAACTGCTAAACTCCCTGCACCTGTAGCTCAGCCTCTCAAATTAAGCTCCTCATCTTTCTTCCTCCTCACATCAGTCTCTTTACACTCACACACCTAAATTTTTTAACCTGGATAATTAGCCCCTTCATCAATCCAACTGTCCCAACCAGAAACTTGGGTGTCACCCCAGATTCCTCCTTATTATTCTCCACTTGCAGTCACTCCTTATCACTGTTAACTCTTCCTCCTTAATATCCTTTATTATCCTCCCTTCTTTCCATTTCTGCTGTCGGCACCCTGGCTCATCTATTTCTCACCCCTGGCCCACAAGTCAGCCCACCTTACTCCCTCACTCATCATTCTTTCATGATTCCCCACAGCCTGCAGGATAAAAACCTAAACACTCCACAGGGAATGCAAGGCCATTTATGATTCAGTGTCTTAGTTACTTTTCTCTCATTGCTGAGACAAAATACCTGACACCCAAAGTTAAAAGGGGAAAGGTTTGTTTAGCTCACAGTTTGTGGAGGCTTCAATCCATAATCAGCTGACTCCAAGGAAGGGTGGCTTGACAGAGGAGCATCCATTCATGGCGGTGGAAGACAGCAAAAGCAACAAGAGCAAAGGGAAGGAGAAAGCCCGTTTTCCTCCTTTTATTATAGGCAGACTACCCGCCCTATGGCAGGTGTAGCACTCACACTGCCAATCCCAGCACTGGACAATGAACAAATCACAAACTCTAGATTCAGCCACCTCCAAAAAGCGCCCCTCCATGACCTCATGAGGCTTTGGGGGACATCCAGACACAAACTATAACACTTGGTTTGTGTGCACAACCTCTATGCCCTTCTACTTTAATTCCTGACAATAGTGGAGTCCTTGCCATTCCCAGGATACACAATTGCCTCACACACATCCACTTTCTACCTTGTACTCTTTCTTTGCCATAACCTAGTCCAGTGATGGCAAACCTTTTAGGGCTTTCAATGATAACAAACAGTCCCTTGTGACACACATGCCATAGGTTTGCCACCACTGCCCCTGTGCTCCAAATACCCTGCCATCATCTTTCACATCTCAACTCCAATATGAAGAAATCTACAATAGTCAGGACTTTAAATTGCCAGTGCCTGAAATACGCTTTGACTAGCTTAAGCCCAAGAGGAGCTGATGTGCTTGTATAGCTAGGAAGAATCCTAGGGTGAGTCACAGGCGATTCAACACTTCCGGAGCTCAAGCCCCAGCCTAGGTGTCAAACCAATGGGTTGTTTCCTTTATGCTTCTCCTTTACTCCATATTTTATTCAATTAAGCTGCTCAGAGCTCGGTGCAGTGGCAAGCACCTGTAGTTCCAGCTGCTAAGGCTGAGGCAGGAGGACTGCTTGAGCCCAGGAGTCTGAGAACAGTCTGGGAAACATATCCCGCCACTATCTTAAAAATAAAACTTTTTTAAATTCTGAAAGCTGCTTGCTTAAAGAGTGTTTTTGAAAACATAAGTTGTTGTAATCTAGACATAGACACGAGATGTACAAAAGTTTTCCGCTAGTTGTCTGTCCTGTTACTAGTTATATCAATAGCTAGTATCATTTTATGAGCTCTCACTGTTCAAGAAAGAAGAGAATCATATGACAGTATAAAATGATTAAAAATAACTGATACATGTGCTCACTTTGGCAGCACAGATACTAAAAATAACTGATATAATTAATAGAATAATTTAACTAAGTGTATCTGTGATCTCAGGTTTTTTTGTTTTTGTTTTTTATTTTGGGGGTACTAGGAATCGAACTCAGGACTTTGTGCTTGCCAGGCAGGTGCTGTGCCACTGAGCTATATCCCCAGCAATGATCTCATGTTTTTGAAAAATAGTGATGAAGCCAAGCAAAGTGGCATGTGTCTATAATCCCAGCACTCTGAGAGGCCAAGGCAGGAGAATCACAAGCTTGAGCCCCACTTGGGCAATTTAGTGACTTTAGCCAGACCCTGTCTCAAGATAAAAAAAGGGCTGGGGATGTAGCTCATTGTGAAGGTTCTGGGTTCAATCCCCAGAACCACAAAACAAAACAAAACATAGTGATGTGAATAATTTGTTTCTAAAAGTGACTGAAATTCTCTATGATCTAATTTAAATGCCTCAAAGATGCTATCCTAGCAAAGTTTTTAAACTTTTTTAAGGAAAGAGACAAATAACTTCTGCAAAATCCATCATTTGTCCCACCCTGGGTAATGAAAAGCCAAGTCCACTTGTAAAACATCAGTGTGAGGAAAACAAAAAGAATTCTTTCTTGTCCATTTTCAAGTTACTACAGAAATAAGAATCTCCTCTTTCTTCTACATCATGGATTGGCAAACTGGAACCTGTTGGTCAAATCCAGCCCAACACCTGCTTCTGTAAATAAAGTTTTATTGAAACACAACCTCACCCACCTGTTTATGTATTATCACTGATATTGCAGAGTAGCTGAAACAGACACTGTATGGGCATGAAGCTAAGCCATATTTAGTATTTAGCAATCTTACAAAAATGCTTGCTGATCCTGACTATGCAAATAGAATTTTCTTTCTTTATCACTGAACATGAAAAATGACTTTTGAGCAATGATTCAACATTTCTATAATAATACAGGATTGCATCTATTTTTTCAAATCCATGGTGTCTCTTACTGAGTTACTGTTATGGTTTTTGTCTGGATGTCCCCCAAAGCTTCATGCAGTCATGGGGTCAGATTTTTCAGAGGTGGCTGAATCTAGAGCGTGTAATTGATTCGTAGTGCAATGCTGTGATTAAGGGTGCTGGGAGTAAGGGTGAGTGATTGGTCGATCGGTCCACTGATTGGATTGGCACCGCCCTCATCCCTAGTAGACTGGATACAATATAAGGGACAGAAAGAGGCTTGTCTTGCTCTCTTGCTTGTTGCTTTTGCTGTCTTCTGTCACCATGAACTATTGTACCTCTTGCATGTGCCACCCTGCCTTCTACCTTTCATGTCTCATCTTCATAACTGTCCATCTACCAGCTAATGATGGACTGAAACCTCTACAAACTGTAAGATAAATACACCTTTCTTCCCCTAACTTGTGGGTGTTGGGTATTTTGTCTCAGCAACAAGAGAAAAGTAACTAACACAGTTACCAAACTCTCTCCTTGTCTTTCATTTTCATAACTTTGGACAGAGTATGAGCGATATAATATGTAGTGACATGTGACCAACTAATATGTAGTGACACGTGACCAACATGTATATTAGGTCAGAAATAATGACTCACAACCTAAATGACTGAGATTATAGGAGTGGAAGGAAATGAGTAAATCCACTGGCCTTCACTTTCTGTGCCCATCCTAGAAAGATTGTGAAGGCACAGGTAAGAGGATTTCACAGCAACAGGCCATTCGTAGACCGTTTTTCACCTTTTTTTTAAGTTTTCCACTTCCTGGCTTTACTTCATTGGGATTAAAGATATATTGGTTAATGCTCAACACCAGTAGTCACTAGGAAATACAAATTCAAACAAGATACCACTTTATACCTACTAGGATAGCTATAATCAAAAAGATAAAAATAAGAGTTGGAAAGGGCTGGGGGTGTAGCTCAATGGTAGCACAGTCGCCTAGCAGGTGTGAAGCCCTGGGTTTGATTCCCAGTACTGCCAAAGAAATAATAAGTGTCAGGAAGGATGTGGAGAAACTGGAATTCTCAAACACTGCTAGTGAAATTGTAACACGGTGCAGCATTTTGGAAAATGGTCTGGCACTTCCTCAAAAAGTTAAAACATAGAGTTGCCATGTGACACAGTATTTCCATTCTTAGATGTATACTTACCCACGAATGTTAATAGCCACATCATTTCTAATAGCAAAAAAAAAATTGAAGCAACTCAAATGCCCATTCACTGGAAAAATAATGGAATGGATAAATAAAATCTAGTCTATCCATACAGTAGGATATTTATTATTTAGCTATAAAAAGAAATAAAGTAGAAATACATGCTCCCCAAGGATGAAACTTGAAACATTATGCTAAATGAAAGAAGTGACCAAACTTTAGCCAGGCTCCTCTAAGCCTTTTTCTCAACTAGGCTTCATCCTTTCACTTCTTCCTCAGGTCTACACAGACCATTTTTAGCAGGATCCTGCTAAATCAGTTTAGCAGGATCCCCACCTCAAAACCTGATCAAATCAATATATCAACCACAATACCTGATCAAATTCCTCAACCTTCACCACCTCCAGATGTCTGATCATGCTGGTCTGTCCTCCACAAGAATCCTGTTAGGACTAGGGGTGTACCTCAGGGGTAGAATGTGAGCCCTGAGTTCAGGCCCCAGCACGGAAGAAGAAAGAGAATTCTGTTAGGTAGGTTTAGCAAGAATTCCCTTCTACCCTTCATGTCTCATCTTCGTAACTGTCCATCTACCTGCCCAACCCCTGCTGCTGGGCCACAAATCCTAAATTGTCCTTGCTGTATTTGGAATTAAGCCCAGTCCTATGCTGAGGTCTCTTTCCCCATATTGCAGTCATTTCTGAATAAAATCTCTTTTTACAGTTTTAACTACCGTCTGGCTCTGGTTTTCTTTAACAGAAGTCAGCCACGGAAGACCACATATTGTATGACAAATACAGAATAGCTAAATCTATAGAAAGTGGATTAGTTATTGTCTAAGGATAGGGGATTTAGGGGTTATGGAAAGTTTGTATGGGTACAGAGCTCCTTTCTGAGGTGAGCAAAATGTAAAATTGACTGTATTAATGACTACATAACTGAGTATATTAAAATTGTACATTTTAAATGGGTGAATTGTATAATGAGTGAATCATATCTTAATAAAGCTGTTAGAAAAGGTGCATTGGTTATATCTTTTGGATGATAGGGTAGGAGGAAAATGAATGTTCTTTATTTATGAGCAAAGTTTTTAGGATCTTTAAAACCTAACTAGGATTTTAAATAGAACAATATATTACAGTGCATGTTATGATTCCATAAAGTACTAAGTAGTTCCAACAACTTCTATAGAATGTAAGAATTCACAAAATATTTTCAGGTCTTCTTTATCTGATTGTGACAACTAGAAATTATAACTTCCACTTTTAAGCACGCACCATGGACCAGGTAATATTCTAGGCATTTTGCATACATTATCTCTCATCACAGCTCTACCTGCAAATTACTAACCGTTATTCCTATTTTACAAATGAGATAAGAGGTTTAGAAAAGGTAAATGGCTTCCCCATAACTAAAAAGTTGTAGAAATATTTTCCTATCTCTAATTCATATGTTATATATTTTTAAGGAATCCATATTTTTAAGGATTAAGGGAAAATGTGTTGATAATGCTAATAAGACAGAAATTCACAGAAGGTACGTAATCTCCACCAAGTTACTGAAACTAGAAAAGAGATCATACTGCCTGGCAAGCACTCAACAAATTTCAAACATCAGTTGTTGTTCTAATTATTAATCTCCAAATCTAGTGACCTTTTAGCTTCATTCATCCCTTGGGAACCTTTCACAGGTTTTGACACCAGTGACTATTACCCCTCTTCCTACAACCGTGTGCCCCCAAAGGCTCCGTGACACTGATTTTCTCTTAACCCTCTGACATTTCATCAGTTTCTTAAAAATCACACCCAAAGCACGATTCATGAAGGGAAAAAATGATAAGCTGAACTTCATCAAAATTACAAATATTTGTAATTCAGAAGATACTATTAAGAAAATGAAAAGGTTGAGAAATAATATTGGAAATTCTTTATCTGATAAAAGATATGTAACAATTGAGTGCATATAAGCATTGTATATGGTCTTATAATTCAATAAGAAGACAACCCAGTTAACAAATGGGGGATGATTTGAAATAATACCATGTGAAAAGATGCATGAATTGCTAATAAGTATAGGAAAAGATGCTCAGCATCATTCATTACTAGAAAAATGCAAATAAAACTATGATGAGTACCATTACAGATTCACTAGGATGGCTATAAAGAAGATAATAACAATTGTTGGCTAGGATGTGGGAAATGCTCATACATTGCTGATGGGAATGTAAAGGGGCATAGTAGCTTTGGAAAACAGTTAGATAGATTCTTAACTATATCACCTAGAAATTCACCTCTTAGTTATTCACCCAAGAGAAAAAACATACATCCACACAGAGATTGTTTCATAAATGATAGTAGCAGTGTTATTCAGAATAGCCCCAAACTAGAAATATTACAAATGTCATGAGCTGGCGAGTGGATAAACACAATCTGATATACAACAGAGTACTATTCAGCAATAGCAAGGAGCAAACTGAAATGATATGTCCAACAACATGGGTGTCTTACTTCATTCATATGGCTATAACACAATACCATAGACTGGATTGTCTTAGACAAAATACAGTACCAGAAACCCACAAGTTAAAGAAGGAAAGGTTTATTTCAGCTCACAGTTTGTAGAGGTTTCAGTCCATAGTTGGTTGGCTCTGAGGCAGGGCAGCACAGCAGGGAGGCATCACAGAGGAGAAATACTTCATGGCAAAGCAGGGAGGAGGCAACAAAGCAGAAAGCAGCAGTAGCAAGCCAGCCTTTCCTCCTTCCCTTCATATTCCATCCAGGCTATAACTCTACTGAGTGGTGCCACCCACACCCAGGGTGGGGCTTCCATTATGCACACCCAGAACTATGCTAATTTCAGTCAGTGGACTAATTAATTTGACACACCCTTAATCCCAGTATCACATGCCCTAGATCCAGCCAGCTCCAAAAGGCCCCACTTATGAGCACATGAGGCTTTGGGGGGGGGTATCTAGATATAAGCCATCACATGGATTCTTTTAAATAGTGTAAATTTATCTCTCACAGTTCTGGCGGTTCAAAGTCCAGGATCAAGGTGCCACTGATTCAGTGTGTGGTGAGAGCTCATTCTCTGCTTCCAAGATGGCACCTTGCGTCTGAGACTTCTTGAGGGATGAACAATGTGTCCTCACATGGTAGAAGAGATAAAAGGCCAAGATCTTCTCTGGAGCTTCATTGTAATTGTAGTTGTTGTTGTTGTTAATTTAACTTTTGAAAAAATTTAATTGACACATAATAATTGTAGGGCCGGTGAGATGGCTCAGCGGCATAAGCGCCTGCCTGGCAAGCGCGAGGGCCCAAGTTCTACTCCTGGAACCCACACACAAAAAAAGGGCCGGTGATACCGCTCAGCGGCACAGGCGCCTACTGGCGCGTGAGGTCCTGAGGTCGACCCCTGGTACCCGCAAAAAAAAAAAAATAATAATAATAATTGTACTTGTAGGGTGCAGTGTGATATTTCAATACTGCATACAATGTGTTATGATCAGATCAGAGAAACTGGTATATTCATTGCCTCAAGCATTTATCATTTCTTTATGGTGGGGACTATTCCAAATCCTCTCTATTAGCTATTTTGAAATAGCCATAGTTATCCTACTTCTATAGAACATTAAAAGTTACTCATCCTATCCAACTGTACCCTTATACCCATTACCTTAATTATCCTCTCCCTATCCCCCGC
This sequence comes from Erethizon dorsatum, assembly GCA_028451465.1. Lineage (NCBI taxonomy): Eukaryota > Metazoa > Chordata > Mammalia > Rodentia > Erethizontidae > Erethizon > Erethizon dorsatum. Next base: position 29,924,932 of record CM051823.1, on the reverse strand, counting down.
AAAATCTGTCCTCCCAGCTTCTTGTAACCACTCTTTCCTGCTTCTATGAAGCCAACTTTTTTAGTGAAGCCTCCTTTAAAAGGTATTAATCCCATTCATGAGGGTAGAGTTCTTATGATTTCATCACTTCCCACCCCCCCCAGTACCATCACTTTAGGGCTTAAGTTCCATCACATGAATTTTGAAGGGGCACCAACATTCAAACCAAAGAACTGGATGAGTCTAAAAAACATTACACTAAGTGAAAGAAGCCAGACACAAAAGATTACATATTTCATTTATATTATTCCACTCGTATAAAGTTCAAATTCCATTTATATAAAAGGCAAAAATAAAGATGCAGTGAGTAAGCAACTGAGTGGTTGTCTAAAGGCTAGAAGATAGAACGGGGACTGATTGCAGACAGGCAAGAGGGCACTTTTGCATCAAGGGGTGATGCAAATGTTCTAAAACTGGATTTTGCTGATGGATGCACAACTGTATAAATTTGCTAAACAGCAAGTTGTACATTTACAATGGATGGATTTTATAGTATGTAAATCATACCTAAACACAGTATAAGTGAAATTTTTAAAAGATGTTGGAATTTTTTACTGTTGCATGGGCATTTTAATCACTGGACAATTTGAAGGACTAAGCAGAACAGACTTTTCATTACCTGAAATAGCCAGAAAAGACAGAGAATTACCTATGATTTCATCTGAGGGGTGGGGAAGAACTAGCCCTACTGAAAGAACTTGAACAAGTACAAGGAGGAAAAGGCGGATAAATTATTTCCTGCTTACATCCCATAGTAATGTTATGAGTACAATTACAGAAGTAGGGAAGACATTTAACCAGTTTGGGGAAGAAAAGAAGTTAGCCAGACAAGTTCAGGTGGGGAATGACAACTGGGCAGAGGAGACACATCCTACCAACAGTCCACAGGATTCCAGTGTCTTCGCCATCTTACCAACACCTTTTATTTTCTATTCTTTTGATAGTAGCCATCCTATTGGGTTTAAGATAGTATCTACTGTAGTTTTGATTTTATGCTTCTGTAATGATTAAAATATTATGCAATCTTTTGCAAATTCTTTAACTTGTTTATACTTGGGCTGCTTTGTATGTAAAATGGGGGTAGTAAAAAATAAAGCACCTACCTCACCGAGACACTATGATGATTAAGCCAAAAAATGCAAAATAACCACTTAGCTCTATGTTCAACAATGATAACTGTTCGATCATGTTGAGGAGGCCAATTCAGTGGCTCTCATCCTAGAGTTCCTCTCGCTTCCCCTTCATGTACACGGTGCACACTCCCACAATAATATTTTATTATGTATTATTGAAAAGGAATTACACAGGGAGATGAGATGAGTTATGCAGAAGAATGGCCTAGTTGGTATGCATTTTAATATGCTTATATGCTGCAATATAAGGTAAACTTCCATCTTTCAAATAAGACCCTGAAAAGACATTTTGATCAACTAAAATACTAATTGCATCACACTATCTTATATGTATTTATGATTCTTTATCTTAATTATACATGCATACTTAAAATCTACAACATTTCCATTTTAACGTTTCTGTTTTATTCCGACTTTTCAATTATCAGCATCTACCACATAATTACTCCTACTTTCGAGTCATCTAAAAGTCTTCCTACATGTATCACATCCATTTCCTTCTAAGTAATCTTGAGTTAAGGTATGTTTTAAACTCACACCTGTATTTACACTCACCATGTGGGGCCAGGCAAAGTGGGGCCTAAAGAAGTTAGGCATAAAAAGTCTATATTGCATGATTCCATTGATATTGAAATAAAGAGTAGTTAAAATTTTAAAGACAGAAAGTAGATTAGTGATTGCTAGGGCTGGGGGTAAGGAGAGAGGGAAAAGAATAGAAGTGACTGTTAATGGCTTGGGTTTTCACTTTGGGCAAGGAAATTGCCTTAAAATCAGATTTGGGCAATGCCTATGCAATCCTATGTACAACTAAAACCATGAATTGTACACTTCAGAAGCATGAATTTTATGGCATATAAACTAAATCTAAATAAAGCTATTACAAATCACCAGTAAGTACAACAGTGAACATAAATAATTCAATTTATATGTACTATACTACACATCCTAAAACAGTACAAAGTAAAAACTAAAAGAACAAAAAGTGGACAGAAAAACTTTACCATCCAAGTAGAAAATTTTAACACACACTTCTCAGTAATACCCCAATAAATATACAAAAAAAAAAATCAGTAGGGATAGAAATGATTTGAACAATATGATAAACTTGATCACCTAATTGGCATACTACATAAAATACTATAGTAAACAGTTACAGGATGCATATTACAGACATGGAGCCCATGACAGTTCATTAAAAAAATTCAACAGATTTTGTCCTGAAAAATCACAATGTGTGGTTTCTGTCTATAGCAGAGGTAAGCTTTAAAAAGAACCGTATGTGGAATTCACCACATATGTAGAGTAGAAGAGGAAAACCAAATGACCATCTTAAAAGATACCGAAAAAAAGCACATAATAAAAATCAACAGTTATTCATGATTTAAACTTATAAACAAACTAAAAGCTCTAAGCAAAATAGGAATAGAAGAGAATTTATCAAATATAATAAAAGGATACCTACCAAATAGATATACTATTTTAGTGAGACAGTGACAGGAAAAAACTCTGCACATATTCAGCACATGTGCATTTTTTCATGTATTTTCAGTCCTTGCTTGTTGGATACGTGGATGTGGAACCCATAGGCGTGGAGGACAGGCTGTAGACCAGATATCTGTTTCAGGTATCTAGAAGTTAATGTAGGAAATTTTCTTCACTGCCTTTGTAAAGGGAACAACAAAAACATACAAAGTATTAGCCATAAACAGAAAATGATAACTGAATTGTATTAAAATAATAACTTCTATTTAGCAAAAGTCTCTATTACAAGGATGGAAAAGCATACTGTAGAATGAATTTGACAAAAGACTTGACTTTCATTTAGATATAAAGCTCCTATGAGTTAACAAAAAATAGCTCTATTGAAAATTAGGCAATAGACTTAAAAAAGCACTTCACAAAAGACATCCAAATACCCAACTAATTTATGAAACTTGGTTATTATAGAAATGCAAAATACTGTGCTAATGTTGTTTGGACAATTGAATGCTGATATCTTGTACCCTGAGTAATTAATTTTTTTTTTTTGTGGATACTGGGGGTTGACCTCAGGACCTCGTGCGCCAACAGGCACCCGTGCCGCTGAGCGATATCACCGGCCCTTTTTTCGTATGTGGGATCCGGGAGTCGAACTCGGGCCCTTGCGCTTGCCAGGCAGGCGCTTACACCGCTGAGCCATCTCACCGGCCCCTGAGTAACTAATTTAAAGATAACAATATGTAATGTATTAAGCATTGTTACCCTCCTATTATGTTGTTTTGAAATTTTGTTCTATTTTTTTCTCTTTAAAATAAAATTAAAAAAAAAGAAATGCAAAATAAAACAATGATGAAATACTACTAAGTGAACACAAAAATGGCTAAAACTAAGGAGTGACAATGTTCTGTACTGGATAGAGCTACTGGACTTTTCACATTCTCCTCCCTAGCATATAAACTGATATGATCCGTTTAAAAAAATTTGCGACATACTGTAGCATTTGAATACTATATATAAAAACTAGAGGAGTTGTAATTCAGATAGTATTTGGAGGGAAGTTCTTAGTGTTATACAAGTATTTGCTATTACAAAGAAATGTAAAAATTAATTTAATAAACATAACTTATAACAGAAAAGGAACAGCAAAATAAAACCAAAGGAAATAATAAAATTGAGAGCAGAAACTAGTGAAACAAAGAACAAATATACAATAGAGAGAATGATTAAGAAAGCCAAAAGAGGTCTGGGGGTGTAGCATCCACAAGGTGCTGGGTTAGATCCCCAGCACTGTGGACACACACACACACACACACACACACACACACACAAAGTGAAGCAAAAATAGTAACCAAACTTATAAACATCTAGCAAGATTAATCTAGGAGAAAAAAAGAAAGAAGATATATATAACAAATAGTAGGAACAAAAAGAAAATTATATTCCAAAAATATGAAAAGATTAAGCTGGGTGTGGTGGCACATGCTTGTAATCCCAGCACTTGGGAGGCTAAGGTAAGAGGACTGTCATGAGTTCGAAGCCAGCCTGGGCTACACAGTGAATTCAAGCCCAGCCTAAAATACGTAGCGAGACTCTATCCCAAAAAAACAACAAAAAATATTAAAATCTATTGTGAATAAATTTCTACTAATTTATTAGGCAATTTAGATAAAATAAACTTATAAAATATACAACACACTTAATTTAAGAAGAAATAGAATTTCTTCTTACTTTAAGAAGAAATAGAAAACCAGAATATGATCATTGTGAAACTGAATAAAAAATCCTTTCCCAAAAATATTATATGAGGGGAAGAAGGGGAGAGAAAGGGAATGAAAAAAGGAATTAAGATGTGTGATGTGCATGTACCTACTCCACACAAGGAATGTAAACATTATGTACTGCAAACACGTAAGAAATTTTTAAATATTATATGCCCAGGTGGCTATAACAATATGTCTGCCAAACATTCAGAAAAGAAATAATTTTATACATATTATTACAAAGAATGAAAACACAGAGAATACTCCTCAACTCATTTTATGTAGCTGACATAACCTCGATACCAAATTCTAATAAGGAAGATATAAAAAGGGAAAATTATGAGTGAATCTTACTTATGGACATAGATGCCCAAATTCTGAACAAATCATTAACAAACTGAATTAATGAATATCAAGCTGATTTAGACATTGAATTCTATTTGGATTAACTAGAAAATTCACTCAAAAATTAAAGATTGACTTAGCTTTTAAAAACCAGTTAATGTAATTCATTATTGAGATTAGAAGAGAAAGATCTAAATAGAAACAAGAAAAACAGTGTGATAATAATAATAGCAATGCCTAGGAAATAAATTTAATGAAAGATGTATTAGACCTCTCTGGCTAAAGCTATAAAACCTTACTTAAAGGCAGTAAGGAAGACACACGTAGTGGAGAAATATATAATATTCACACGTTTAAAAACTCAATACTGTCAAGCAGCAATTCAATATAATACCAATAAAAACCAATTCTGTTTTGATTTGTATTTTGGTTTTACTTTGCTGTAATCTTTTTGGTGGAAATTGGCAAGCTAATTCTAAAATTTATATGGAGGGTCAACAAGCCAAAACACCCTGAAGAAAGGAAGATAGGTGAATTTGACCTAGCAGACATTGATTTATTTTTAAATCCACAGTAATATGCATAGTGTAATATTAGTCTAAGGATAGATAAATATACAAATGGAACGTAAGGCATTGTGATAAATGACAGGACACTAAAATCAGTGGGGAAAAGCAGACTTTTTAATAAATGATGCTGAAACAACTATCTATATAAAAGACTCATAGAAAAATGAAACTGTACCCCTTGGTCTTTGTTTCTAGGCAGAATTAGATTTAAATATAAAAATGAAAAGACTGAAACTTTCAAAAGGTAAGATATGAGAATATCCTTATGATATATTTCTTAATAAGACATAATAGAATTAAGCATAAAAGCAAGTATCAATGTATTCAACTACAATAAAATGATCCCCTTCTGTTCGCCAACAGATAGCATAAAGAGAATAAAAAGAAAAATCACACCATGGGGGAAGGCATACACACATATAACTGACATTATATGAATATATAAAGAACCATTACAGACCAACATTAAAATTACAGAAAAAGGACAAAGGATTTGATCAGGGACTGTATAGATAGAGAATTCATTAAATGCAGAGGTGTTCAATCCCTTCACTATTGTCAGACATGTGAGAAATTTAAAACCACCATTTGTTGTTTTTTTTTTTTTTTTGGTGGGTACGGGGGGGTCGACCTCAGGACCTCGCACACCAGCAGGCGCCCGTGCCACTGAGCGATATCACCGGCCCTTTTTTCGTATGTGGGATCCAGGAGTCGAACTCGGGCCCTCGCACTTGCCGGGCAGGCACTTAAGCCGCTGAGCCATCTCACCGGCCCCTAAAACCACCATTTGCACCTCATACAAATTAAGGAAACTTAATTGTTAGTGAAAATGTGGAGCAATGGGAATTCTCATTCATTCCTGAATTAAGTACAAACTGATACAGCTACCACTGTTAAAGTTGAAAAGTCGTGTCCCCAATAACCCAAGATTTGTATGCGAGTGCAATTACTTGGAATATATGTAGAGATGTACACCACACACCTGTGTAAGAATGAATCAATAGCCGGGCATGGTGGCTCACGCCTGTAATCCCAGCACTCAGGAGGCTGAGGCAGGAGGATCTCTGCGAGTTCGAGGCCAGCCTGGACTACATAGTGAGTTCAAGACCAGCCTGAATTGCAGAGTGAGACACTGTCTCAAGAAGAAAAAAAAAAAAAAAAAAAAAAACAATCAACAGTAGAATAGATAAGTTAGTATGACACAGTAACATAATTGCTTGTAATTTTCTTTTTAGTATCTTCCTCATTAGAATTTGATATCAAGATTACGTCAACTTCACAAAATATTTTCTACCCTCTGGAATAATGTGAACGATTACCCTTTTTTTGGATGTTTGGTAGATATTTTGTTATATAATGAACCAACAGTAGAATAGAGAAGTTAATATGACATTGTAATCTAATGTAATAACATATAATGGTACAGTGTAATGTAAAGAAAATGGGGGTCTGCAGTTATATGCAAAATATGGATGAGTCAAGAGACAGAAGAATACATAAAGTATGATTTGTAAGTAATTATACAATTTAAATGATGGTACGTAATAATTTAGAATTACATGTCTACTACTGATGAGCTAACTCCTTCCCCACTGAGAATAATAAGAAAAGCCAGAAGACAAGGTTGTAAAGGATTTTGGAACTCTCCAAAAGCAGCAAGGACTTGGCCAAGATTCAGAAGAGAATGAAAGCACAGAGAAGGGAGTCCAAAGTTTGGAACTGCTTTTGCCCTCCAGGCACAGGCCAAGGAAAATGATGACAGAGAAGAAGCTGAGCAGAAAGGGGTGGCAGCCAAAACATGGAATCCACAGAACTTGGGGTACTGAAGTTCAGAGCTGAAGAGAAGAGGGTGTGGCAGATATCCCAGAAGTTTGGTTGCAACTCCCACAGTCTCACTTCAGGAATAAGGAAACAGACCCCAGCCCAGTTTTCAATCAGCTCAAAATTTAATCAAATCAAAATGATTAGTCCCTAGTGGAAATGTACAGCACAGAAACAGTACATGCCCCTGGAAGAAGATAAAAATCATGGAAAGCCTGAAATAATCCCTACAACTTTCTACATGTGCTGCCTAGAATCCATTTGTAACAAAGCTGCAAATTAAAAAAAAAAATTAACCAAAATCCTAAGGGAAAAACGAGCAGCAAATAGAAATAGACCCATCAACAATCTAGGTGCTGAAGTTACCAAATACAGATTTTAAAATAACCAATTAATATGTTCAAGAAATTAGAGGGCAAGATGGGGGATTTCAGCACAAGATTGGGAAATGACTTTAAAAAAAAAATAGTGGAAAATCTGGAGCTTAAATGTACTTTATCTGAAATCAAGAAATCAATGGGTAGGTTTAACAGCAAATTAGATAAAACTGAAGAGAAAAATTGTGATTTGAAAGATGGGTCAGGATAAAGTCTAGAGTGACAAATGGAAAAATAGGAGTTGAAAATATACAAAATGGAGTAAGAAACATGTGGGAAACAGCACAAAGGTCCAATATAAGTATAATTATATTCAGAACAAGCCCAAACAGAAAATGGAATAAAACCAACATTTAAAGAGATCATGGAGAACCAACAGAAGATTCAGGAAGTATAAACCCAAAAACGTATCTTAGTAAAACTGCTGGAAGTCAAAAACAAAAAGAAAATCTTAATAGCAGCTAGAGATATAAGTTCAAAGCAAAAAGTAAGTTGTATTGTTCAGGGATATAGGAAATGTTACTTTTTAAAAGGCAAAGGCGGGGCCGGTGAGATGGCTCCGCGGCATAAGCGCCTGCCTGGCAAGTGCGAGGGTCCGAGTTCGACTCCCAGAACCCACATACGAAAAAAACGCCGGTGATATCGCTCAGCGGCGCGGGCACCTGCTGGTGCACGAGGTCCTGAGGTCGACCCCGGTACCCACAGAAAAAAAAGGCAAGGGGTTGCTATTTAAATATTTAAGACACCCGCTATTTCTAGCCATATGATCAGGAAGGGAGACAGGAACTTCTTTGGTGCTCTGAGCGGTTTCTAAATCTGAATGGTGGTTACTTGTGTGGCTGTTTTATAAGTAATTATTCATTAAACTGACATGCATATTGTGTGTACATTTCTTTATATATTTACATTGTACAAAAAAAAGAGAAACGAGTGGTGCCTTTTAAAATGTGTTTTAAAGTGGTGCTGCTGGTTTTTCCTTAGCAATTGTTTGGTGACAAAGAGTACTTTCTGAGGAAATGTTTTTCATCCTGGTGGTTTCATTAGCATTATCCTGATGTTATTTTGATCTGTAGAAGCTTTTCCCCAGAACTTAGAAATATTTAGTTCTTGTAAATCACACACATGAAGAAATTTGAGCAAAGCCAGCATTTTCAAAATTAAGAGCACACTGGTGAAAAAAATGACCACCAAATATAATTGCAAAACTAATAGAAACATATGCTATAGATAAAGGATAATACTTTGTAGTGAATGGGTAGGAAATTTTGATCTTTTTTGGCACTGAAATCTGTTAGTTTCACTGTCTGCCTAAATGCTATTTGTTTTAGCAAGTCAAAACAGATTTTAATGCATAATGCATTTTTGTTGTTGTTAGTTGAGCCTGCATAATTGTCTCTTATTCTTTCTTGAACCAGTAAAAAATAGTTTTATACAGTAAACCTTTAGTTTCCATATGTAAACATCCCATCAGAACCTGAGCTGCAGTTGATCACAGCATAGTTATTGCCTTTTTCTTTTATTTCCAATTCTGATCTGACTCCAAACCAGCCCCATTCCTTGAGGTCTGTCCAGTCCTGAGTTTGCCCCGTGTGTGCGGCTGTTGCGATAAAGTCACGATCTCCTTCCGGTCCTCCGTTCTGATCGGGGCAGACAGACACAAAAGGAAGAAGGTAGGAAACTACAGTATTTCAGGAGCTACATCACAGAGTTGGGGGCAGAATTCTGTCACACCCAGAATAAGCACCTCTGGAGAATTATCAGATTCCTAGGTGCCTGTTGGGAACTGAATGTACCCTGAAATGTCAAAGAATAAATAATATATGGTTTTCCTCCTGGTCATATGATAATTCAACTGTGATTTCATGGAACAAACTATTAATTATTTCCACAATCTCCCTCTCTCCTTAACTGCTCTCACCCAGGAAGAATATTCCCCAAGCACCCTCCACCACCTGATTAGTTGTAATCTGCCTCCGTTATATGTGTAAGGATCTCCTACACTTCTTGGAATTTTCTCTTTGTGCTCTGAAGAAAGATATTTTACAAATAAAAGCTTAAAAACAACACCAGGTTTACTGAGAGTGTGAATCTGAGCGGACACCATGAAATTAGTTCCCTGAGATCTGCTCTGGGCAGGGTAGAGTTGGCACCAGTTTACACCAAAAAGGCTGCCCTGAGGATGACCCATTCTTTATCCTACAATTATGGCCTTCTAAATGTATGTGAAAAAGAGTTTCTTCTATGAAAGCAAGACTGATAAGAGATTGTGATGTTTTCAGTGGTCTTATTCAGTTCTCCCAAACATTTTTTGAACTATTACTGGTCTATGGAATCTAAAAGTCTGGGAACCACACTTTCATCATCTCTACTTAAGACTATGACTTTTTTGGGGGGTAGAATCATAGAACACTGCAAGCAACCAGGGCCACTTTTCCAATACTACTGTACTTGACATATTCAACACCCCTCCTCTCTACAGCTCCCTCTAGCGAACAGACTTCCGTGGCACAAAACAAACCAATAGCCTTGGTTTTTTCCTCTATCTGATTGCTTTTCTATTCCTTTCTTTCTTGGCACTTTTATTTCACCAAGGGGAAAAGTGGACATTCCTCATGACACTCTGCTCTTTATTTCCACTCCTTTCTGGGAACTGCTGTCTTCATAATTTAATTACCACTCTGCGCTGATGACTTTCAACACTGTAGATCTGAAAGCTCCAACCATCTACCAGCCATCTGCATGGGATGGCCCACCAACAGCTGAAACTTTCCATCTTCCACACTGAGCTCATAATGTTCTCCACCAAACAAGCTGACCCTTGCAAATTTCATGTCCATCAGGCACTCTACTGGCAATCAAAACCTCACTGTTCTTTTATCCTTTTTTCTCTTTCATCTTTTAAACCTAATTGTTCCTCAATTCCTGTTGATCCATATTTCAAAATCTCAACATATCACCTTTGGAGAGAAAGAAAACTGGATTTGATTCTAGGCCCTGGCACTTAATAGCTATGAGGACTTTGTACTAATTAATTATTCTTTCTGTGCCTTTGTGAAATGTGGCCAATCATACCCATCCTGCAAGAGAATGTTAGTTCCCTCTTTTCTCCATTTCCCATCCCTGCTAGTTCACTTGAGGCTATCATCTTCTGACTGCTAGACTGCTGAAACAACACTGAGTGAGTTCCTTGCTTCTGGTCTTCTTTTCTTCCAGTCTACCCTGCACATCACAATGACATTAATATTCAAAAAAATCAGAACGGCCACACAACTCCTATTCCCTCACAGCTGTCATCGATTCTCTATTTACTTATTAGCTGAAGTTTATATTTGTAGATCAAGCAGTAAGTACCCCGGGGTCCCACTGTTAACAATTTTACTTTCTCTCAACAACCCTCCCCCCTCAAAAAAAAAAAATCTTCACTTCTACAGGATGGATTTTACTAATCCTTTTCCAGTCGACACTTATGATGCTTCTCCAGCATGGATTTTACCTAACTTCCCTCAAACTATCCAAATGCACCTGCAAGTTTCCCTTCCTCCTGTCGGGCCTCTCCACTTTCATCAGGGTCTCTGAGTTTTAAGTATCTACAGTACTTAATTCTGTTTCTCATTTTGGTAAAGAATCACTCCTGTGGCTTACCTGCTTATACAAGGACATATTATCACTTTAACTAAAGAATCAGGCTTGTCCCTAGGAAGAAAGACACACATCCTACATGACTTCTCTGGAACCCTCAACACCCAGTACTAAGACACACAGTTGTTCTCAAGAATATTATTTAATGAATGTGACAAGTCATCACTTGATAAACGCACAGCTTACTTTTTTTTTTTTTTTGTGGGTACCGGGGGGTCGACCTCAGGACTTCGCGCGCCAACAGGCACCCGTTCCTCTGAGCGATATCACCGGCCCCTTTTTCGTATGTGGGTTCCGGGAGTCGAACTCGGGCCCTCGCGCTTGCAAGGCAGGCGCTTACGCCGCTGAGCCATCTCACCGGCCCCCTTGTTTTGTTTTTTGAGAGGGGGTCTCACTAGGTAGTTCAGGCTGGCCTGGACTCACTATGTAGCCCAGGCTGGCCTCAAATTTGCAGCGATCCTCCTGCCTCAGAGCCTCCCGAGTGCTGGGATTACAGGCTTGCACACCATGCTCTTTTTTTGTTTTTTAAGTTATAAAATGTTTCAAATATATAACAAACCCTAGAGGATAACAACAAACACTGACGTTTAAATGTTAATGTAATGTCATGTCGTATTCTACATTTTTAAGGAAATAAACCTTTGCAAATGTCATTAAGGACTATTTACTTCTCTGTGATCTTATTCCCTGTCCTCTGGCATTAAAGATATCCATTTAGATGTGTCCTTCTCAGTGTATTTAAACCTTAACTCATAAATGAACCCTAGATGCTACTTGTTGCTTTTAAATTTCAAATAAATGATTACCTCATGTTTATTCATCAACTAATTGCTCTTTACAACTTATTGTTCAATTCCGAGATCCAGTCATACTGATATAATGGAGATAGTGCAGTCGTTTCACTGCTTCACAGCGCTTCACTGTAAAACCGCACCATAACTCATTTATCGGTCCCTAGGATGATGAGCATTTCAGGTGTTTCCAATTGTTTGCTATCATAAGCGGTGTGGTGATGAATATTCTCAAGAATATGAGGCAGCCTGCTTCAAAACAGCTAAACCCACACATACGGCCTGTAATTCCTAAGCAATTGTTCACATATGTTCTCTAATTTTTAATCTTTCAAATACTCTAATCAGGTCTTGAGCTGGTCCGCGATATTCCACAGCTGATGTAGCATAGTATAGACAAGCTCATGATGGTCGCTCCTTCCTGAAGTCCACCAATCTCAAAAACACTACCAGTCACCATATCCCCACTATTAGTACACCGCAGCTAATAACAAGCAACAATGGAGAAATGAGAAGTGAGTATACCCTGTCTAGGTAAACATCTCTCCTCTCAGCCCAAAGCTTTTAATGTCTATCTCCATCACTGAATAAATACTCATTGAACTCAGTAGCCTCTTCTAGACGCTGGGAATAAAATGGTGAAGCAGAGCTCACTCCCACAGAGTTTACATTCTCATAGAAAACATAGGCAATAAACAAATACATATGTATTTATACCACATAGTGACAAGTGCTATAATATTAAAATGATGACATGGTGGAATATAATTAGAAAAAGGAATGTGCCTGTTGTAGACCAGCAGAGTCCAACAGAGCTTCCTGCAATGATGGAACATTCTACATGGTGTAGCTGGCCACACTTGACTGATTAGTCCACATGAAGAACTAAACATACAATTTTATTTAATTTTAACAAATAAAAGCTTAAATGTTAATAGCCACACACAACTAGTGGCTACTATATTGAACAGCTGATCTTACCAAGGATCACAAGGATAGTTAGTAGCAGAAAAATCTGAACCTAAGGAGTCTGGCATCAGAGTAGATGTATGCTTATACCCACTTCTGCTTCTACTGACATATTAGCTGAAAGGAGGCGTCCTAAGAGGTTTTGCTCATTTGTTAGTTTGATAATTAGAGCCAGAAATCCAGGACACAAGGGAAGGAAGTGGGCTCTGATAGAATCAACGAGTTCATTCTTAGTAACAGCAGGGAGAGAAAAACTGTGGATTCTAATGTGGCAGGTAGATTTGAGATAGGTTAATAGAAGTTTGTATTCATTGCTCTGACTTCCTGAAGTGCCACGCGAGATCATCAGGTCAGAGTCAGGAAAGGAAGGAATGAAACAGGAGGCCTGGGAGGAGGGAAAGGTATGCTACTGGTAATTTTGGACAATGCCAAGTGTAACAGACAGTTTGACAGTTTTGAGTGTCCATTTGAGATCTGTGATCATGGATTTTACATGAAACAACTCAGGATAGTTATTCGTTTTTCTCTAGCAATTTTAGCTGACTGGGTACAGACACAGAGTAAGTGATTCTGTGGTAGAAGCGTAAAGAAGAGAAGGGGACAAGAAAGTCTGGTGTATTGGTGAGGAAGCTATTATACACAAAGCGGGGCTAGGAAGGAAATGAGGGCATGAGTGAAGATGTACTGAAGCCTGCCATTCCAATCAAAGCACAAACAGGAGATGTTTGCTTTATGTTGTTTTCATGGAGCCTGACAAGCTGATTCTAAAGCCTGAAAGCACAGAGTCAGAAAGGTCCAGGGCAGTGCCAAAGATCCAAGCTGAGGTATGTGAGCCCAGATATCAAGATTTATTATAAAAACATAGTAATTAAAACAGTACAGTATGGGTCACAGGGACAAAGGTAGTATTGACCACAGATACCTAACAGAATAGAGAGCTTATAAGGAGACATGAATACAGTGGTACCTCAGTTTATGAATTTAATTTGTTCCACAATTCTGGTCGCAAACTGAATTGGACGAGAACCGAATCAAATTCAATGGTTAGGTTCAATGTTGACCTTATGGGGAAACCTGATTTAAGGTACAGCTGACATTGCAAATAGTGTTGAAAGGGCACACAGTGAGGCTAGTGAAATGGTTTTCCATATTAAATTAAAGAAAACTAAATAAGTTACACCATACATATGGACTAACAACTTCAATATGAAAACCAAAACTGTAAAACTTTTCAAAGAAAATTAAGACTATTTTAATGACATAGCAAACTAATTTAAAGAAGAACCAAAAAGAACAATCATAAAAAGAACTAATACATCTGAATACATTAAAATTAAGAACTTCTGTTCCAACAGCACAATAAAGTAAAAAGATAAGCCGAAAACTAGAAAAAAGATATTTTAAACACATAAAGCCAATAAAGGATTATACTGCAGAATATATAAAGAGCTACAAACCTATTAAATATTTCAATAAGGGAGGGCCGGTGAGATGGCTCAATGGCATAAGCACCTGCCTGGCAAGCGCGAGGGCTCGAGTTCGACTACCAGAACCCACATACGAAAAAAGGACCGGTGATATCGCTCAGCGGCACGGGTGCCTGCTGGCACATGAGGTCCTGAATTCAACCCCTGGTACCCACAAAAAAAAAAAAAAAAGAATATTTCAATAAGGGAAAAGTAAGCCAAAGACGTATATAGGTACTTCACAGGACAAGAAATACAAATGACCCAAAAACAGTAAAAATGTTCAAATTCATTATTATTTATGGTAATTGGAGAAATGCAATTTAAGACCACAATAAAGCATATTTTTTACTCTTAAATTGGCAACACTTAAAATTTCATAGAAGACTGCATGCCTTCTAATTCCATTTATAGTGCATAAAAATGAAAAACCAAGTCTTTGGACTCCCAAACTTCTACAAGGAAGCATGCAGAGAAAGCAACCCAGTTGCAAACATCAGCCACTTCTTATGAAACAGGAAGGACGGGTGACTCAGAGGTCAGTGCCGAGAACGGTGATGATGATTCCCAAGAAGCAACACTGGACCCACTTAAAAAGAGAATAGGTGATAGTGCCGCACCTGCACGTCAGGAGTGCTGAGATGAGATACTATTCCGTGTTGCTTCCCCCTTTTGTACACGGGTGTTCTGTGCAATTATGGCATCTGGCAGGCATCACCACTGCATCTGGGGAGCACAGAGGGCAAATAACCTTAGTTCTTTGGCTCAACTTCTTCACCTTAAGAGAAAACATTCTCAAGATGTGGTACTCAAAGAACTTGTCTGTACTGCCTAGATGACACGATCATAGACTCTGACTCAACGCTGAAATAAAAGGACACAATGGGGACCTTAGGGGAGAATTACACAACTTTCTACCCATGGAGAATGTGAACCATGGTGGTGAGAGGACAGAGCTGATGAAAGTCAAAGATGGCATCATCAGTTCCTTTCCTACTTGCACATGCATACAGCTTCTCACCTCCAAAGGTGGGGTCTCAGACTGGCACTGATGACTAGTCTTGGTCACAAGAATACAATGAAAATGAAGTCCCATGACATCCAAGCATGGGTTAGAAAATGTCTTGCAGCTTCTGCCTCAGAACATGTTCCCACGGCAGAGCCCTCGGAGCCCTCAGCCTTCATGTGAAGAGTCCAGCTACTCTTCTGAAAAAGAGGTGTACAGAGAAGGACCAAGGCACCTGATTCGTGGGTGAAGATCCAGCCCGGTCAAATCTGTAGCAGCTCCAGTCCTAGCCAGACCTGAGTGCAACTGCGTGTGAGAGGGGGGCCAGCCCAGCGGGGCATTGTCAACTCAGAACTGGGGAGAATACAGCAAATCATTGATTTTATGGCAATATATAACAAGAACGACATGGTTTCGTGCCCCTGCCACTTTCGCCATTCCATTCTATCCGTGTTTTGAAATTTTTTGTTATGTAAATCACAGATGTTACAGAAATCTCATTTTTTGTATTTCTACCTGTTTTCAAAAGACAGTGCATCCTATATTTGTTTGTTTGATTGATTGATTGGATTGATTGGTTTTTGCAGTGCTAGGGATCGAACGTAGGGCTTTGCACTTGCTAGGCAAGTGCTGTACTACTAAGCCACACTGCCAGCCCATGTTTCTTACTTTAAACAGTGCCCTCATTATATAAAGTCGGAATAGGACCCAGGCTACAGTTAGATTGCTCTGCTTTATAGAAGAGAAAGAAATTAGAAATGCCTACAAAAAAATGAGGAAAGAGGAGAAACAAGAGCTCAGAATACTGGAGAAGTGTCAGAAAAATTGAAAAGAAAAGTACTCACAGTGGTGGCATTGAGACAAAGAGATACAGAAGGCTGATGGAAGGATTAATTTTATATAAAGTAGGACCTTCCCCCCGACTTGTGAAATGTTCAGTAACCTCTATGTTGCTCACTCCCTGATGAATGTTTTTTTAAAGTGGATAAGTAAAAATTGTATATATTTATGGCATAAAACTTGATGTTTTGATAGCTACAATCATGTGTTATTGTTGGACAATGGTAGACATTCTGAAAAATGTGTTGTTAAGTGATTTTTCCATTGTGTGACCATCACAGAGGTACTTCCACAAACCTGAGTAGTACGGCCTACAACACACACGGCTCTGGGGTACAACGCGCTGCTCCTGGGCTACCAACTCGTGCATACAGCATGTTACTGTGCTGAATACCATAGGCAACTGTAACAGGGTGGTAAGTATTCCCGCATCTAAATACTATCTTGTGTCCCTTGCCTAACTGTTAAAATAGGACGCAAAGGTTTAACAAATTGAGCGCCAGTACAGGCCACTTGTCATCACTGGAGCTTGCAGGACGCAAGTTGCCGGGGTGAATCAGTGCGTAAGCGGTGAGGAAATGGGAAGACCGAGGTATCACTGCAGGCTACTGTGCATTTTATAAACGCTGTGCACTTAGCTGCACTAAATTTATTTAAAAATATTTTCTTTCTTCAATAATAAATTAACTTGGCTTGCTCTAACATTTTACTTTATAAACTTTTCAATTTGTTTATTTCCAGATTCCTAATAACATAAAATACATTGTATGGCTGTACAAAGAATATTTTCTTTATATCCTTATTCTATGAGCTTTTTCTATTTAAATTTATTTTACTTTGAAAGGGATTTTACTCAAAACAAAGACACACAAATTTTTAATTAAAAAGGCAAGGACAGAAACCCACATGCATTAGCCTAAGCCCAGACGTCTCCCACCGCCACATCGTGCCCACGGGAACGTCTCCGGGGCGACAACACACGCGGAGCTGTCCCCTCCTGCGCGGACAGCGGGCTCTCTGGAATTCCTCCCGAAGGACCGGTCTGGGGCTCTTCTTGAGCAGGTGTCACTCTTCAGAAATATGTCCATGGTGGTTTGCTTAGTTTCTTTTCATCATGGAGCCGCCTGTAAGCAGATACTGCATAATGAACACTGCTCTCTATTAAGGAAAACTTTAGTAGCGGAGTCCATACTTTTCAGAACTCTTGAGCTCAATGAAGTCTGCAAAAGCTTCTGCTAACCCTTCTCTGTGCATTTTCTTAAAGGTTCATCTCTTCTCTTCTCTTCTGCTCCTCTTCTCTCGCTTCTGCTTCAGCTATGTGCGTCTCTCCCAGTGCCAACAACTCCTCACTAGTCAAATCCCCAGGAACACCTGTAGGAGCCCCTCCATGTCATCTAAAAGTCTTTGCTGTCTCAACCCCATTTGCACCCTCCTCATGGCTGGCAAATCCTTTCAAGTCAGGGGCACATGACTATATATACATTATCAAGTGGTTGAATCAAGCTATAAAAACATAGGCATCGCTTCATATACCATGTGTGTGTGTGTGTGGTAACATCTACTTGCCTACCAATTATAAAAGATATTGCTATTAACTGTATTCATCGTGATGTATAACACATCTGTTTAATTCCTCCTGTCTCACTGAAATTTTCTGTCCCTTGACCAACTTTATCCCAGAACCATACCCTGCAGTGTCTGGAAACCTCCATTTGACTGTGTTTCTATGAATTCAACTTTTTTATACTCCACATACAAGTGAGGTTATGTGGTACTTATCTTTTGGTGCCTGGCTTATTTCACATAAGATAATGTCCTGTAGGATCATCCATGTTGTTGCAAATTATAGTTCATGCTTTTTCATAGCACAATATTATTCCATTATACCACATTTCCTTCATTCATTTATTAAATGATGGACACTTATGTTGATTTTATATCTGGAATATTATGAGTAAAGCTACAATAAACAAGGGAGTGTGGATATCTCTTTGACATACTGATTTCATGTCTTTTGGATATATACCCAGTAATGGGATTGCTGGGTAGTTGATAGTTCTATTTTTAATCTTTGAGGAACTTCCGTACTGTTTTCTGTAATGACTGCACTAATTTACATTCCCACCAACAGTGTGCAAGAGTTCTCTTCTATCTAAATCCTCACCCACATCTTTCTTTTTTTTTTTTTTTTTGTGGTTGTAACTGTTGTTACCGGAGTAAGGTGCTGTCTTGTTGTGGTTTTGATTTGCAGTTGCCTGGTGCCTAATGATGTTGAACATTTTTTCATATACTTGTTGGCCATTTTTATGTCTTCTTTTGAGAAATGTCTATGTAGATCTGTTGTCCATTTTTAAAGCAGGTTGTTTTTCTTGCACTTGAGTGGTTGGAGTTCCTTATATATGTGGGGTATTAACCTTTACCAGATGTATGGTTGGCAAATGTTCTCTCCCACTCTGAAGGCTGTTTCTGTAGTGTGCTGACTCCTTTGGGGTGCAGAAGCTTTTCCGTGAGTGGATTCTCTAGTAAACAGTGATCAGCACCAAGTGTGATACAACAGAATGAGAAGGTGACAACATCTGGCTTGCATTTTAGAAAAATGTTGATTGGAGCAAGTATTCAGTCCTGTAATCTGGTATTAACTCTCCCAAACTAAAATTGATCCCTTAATAAACATTTTTCTATAAAGTTTTTCAATAATTTTGAGTCATTAACTTTACTGTTATCTAGTCCATTTCTAATTTATTCCAAAAGATATCACAGAAAAGTTTAAAATCTTAAATGCCATACATATCATAGAATCTTTTTTAAAAAGATGCTAAATTGCCCAGGCTGGACTCAAACCTGAGATCCTGCTGCCTCAGCCTCCCAGAGTGCAGGGATTACAGGTATATACCACCACTACTGGCTTTTATCACTCTTCTTAACTACAGTTTAGCAATTATGACCAAAAAAGAAAAGTAGTTAGAGTGATGTGATGTGTTTGTAGAACTTTGCAGCTTTCTTTCATGTTCAAAAAATAAAAAAACTTTATCTTTTACTTAACCATTCTACAATTTGACAGGAAGTGATATAAAGTGCACAGCTGTTGTCCTGTACAAAGTACAATAGTCTCTCTTTACCCACAGTTTCACTGTCCATAGTTTCACTTATCCACAGTCAACCACAGTCTAGAAATATTAAGTGGAGAATTCTATAAATGAACAATTTATAAATTTCAAATTAAGGCCATTCTGAGTAGTGTAATAAAATCCTGTTGGACCCTTGCCTGTAATCCCGGCACTCTAGGAAGATGAGACAGAAGGATTGCGAGTTCAAACCCAGCCTAACTTAGTAACTTAGCAAGACCCTCTCTCAAAATAAGAAAGTGTTGGGATGTAGCTCAGTGTGAAGGCCCTGGGGTCAATCTCAGTACTGCCAAAGAAAATGTCTTGCACCACCTCACTATCCTACTCAGGGCACAAATTACCCCTTTGCCCCATATCTATGCTGTATATGCTACCCACCCGTTAGTCATTATTTATATCTAGATGTCCCGCAAGAACCACATGCACTCCTAGGCGTGGCTTTGGAAGGTGATTAGATTTCAGAGCGTTATAGCTGACTTGCTTGCTGTTAGGAGGTGAGGAGGCTGCTCACTAGGGTTATGACCTGGAAGAGTTTATCTCCCTCCTCAGCTCAGCCACACCCCTCTGCTATGCTGTTTCTTCAGGGGAGCCAGCCAACCATGGACTGAAACATGAACCAAAATAAACCCTCCTCCTCCTTTACCTTGTGGATTTCTGGTATTGCGTCTCAGCAATGAGAAAGTGACTAAGCCAGATGTGGTGGGTGCAAGCTTATAATCCCAGCACTCGGAAGGTTGAGGCAGGAGGATTGCTACAAATTTGAGGACAACCTGGGCCACGTATGTAGTGATCTCAAGTCCAACTTGAACTGCATAGCGAGACCCTGTCTCAAAAATAAATAAATGAATAAATCTATAGTGTTTATAAAAAATGACTAAGACAGTCATTTAGTAGCCTTCTTAGTTATCAGAGCAAATATCACAGTATCTAAGTGCTCTTATTCAAGTTACCCATATTTCACTTAATAAAGGCCCCCAAACACAAGGGCTACCATGCCAGCAATTTAATATGTATATTGTTATATTAGTTTTTGTTGTTAATATCTTACTGTGTCTCGTTTTTAAATTAAACTTTACCATAGTTGTGTATACATAGAAAAATATGCCCTATAGTGTTCAGTGTTATTCGTGGTTTCTATTGGCAGCCACCGGGGATCTTGAAATATATTCCCTGTGGCTAAGTGGGGACTACCATATTCATTACTGCCTGCACACCAGAGTGTTTATTAAAACCCAGTCTTGTTTACAAGAGAATTTCACAGATACAGACTGTTACTGGACTTTTTTGATGACTCTGGTATATCCTCGCATATTGTCCCACTTGTCACTCGTACAATTGTGCAACATGAGTTTGCACCTTAGAATTGTTCCTTCCCCTCAGTTATGCATCCTAATCTTCATTCTATATGAATATGGTGGTATCCTTCAGTATAGATGCCCTAGGATACATCTAACCCTGAAGTCTCTAATAATTTTGACATCTCAGATATCAAATAGTAGCTTAGTCTTGCAAAATTTAAGCCAATCATTGTGGTCAATCAGCAGTTTTGGTTAAGATCGGTTTTGGTTAACACTAAAGTGGCAGAGATGGGAAGGCTGTTAGCTCAGTAGTAGAGTAAAAATTTAAATGTGCATTTGGGAAAAAGAATGTGGACTCAAGCTGCTGACTTAAGTAAAAGGCTCTGATTCTGAATAAGGCTGGACAGGCAAGTCTATTTCTTAGTATTAGAATAGATGTCTGGACATGATGACAGATTTAGAAATTTAAATGAAAAGTGAATAAAGGAATTTTAAAAAGAAAGCTGACAGTAAGTCTAGGAATTTCTCTGGATGTCTGGGACTTCCTTCCTGTTAATACACAGATCCTTACATCCTCTTCCTTACACCTCAGTACTTTCTGAAGATAAACTACTTCAAACAGTTTGGCTCTGTGAGGGCGTACCATGAATAAACACGTTTTCAGCTTTAACAAAGGTATAAAGACTGTGGGAAGTGAATCACTACGTTCAGTAATGAAGAGAATCTTACACGTATAAAATGCTACGCTCTGAAAGGCGTTCTCTGTAACTCTGGAGTGGATGGAGTTGTTTTAGGTGCTGGTAGAAACCCTTATGAAAAAACATGTATCAGCGAGGGTAGGATGGCTCACATATCTCCTTTCCCAGCTTCCTTCTTCTCACTCTCCTCTTCCACAGAGGAAGACATAAGCGGTAAATATCCTCTCCCTAACTCTCCCTTGCAGGGTGCATGCGTGCGTGCGTGCGTGTGTGTGCTGAAAACTAAGAATTAGCCCCTTGTCTTGGTTATTTTTCTCTCCTTGCTGAGACAAAATACCTGACGCCCAAAATTACAGGAGGAAAGGTTTTATTTAGCTCACAGTTTGTGGAGGTTTCAGTCCATACTCAGCTGGCTCCAAGGCAGGGTGGCACATGGCAGAGGGCAACAGTTCATGGTGGCAAAAAACAGCAAAAGCAACAACAGCAAAAAGGGAAGAGTGTGAGAGAAGACTCTTTCTGACCCTTATATTGTACACAGGATATCTGCCCTAGGGTGGGTGTAGCACTCACACCCATAATCCCAGCATTGGACCATGAATCAGTCACAAACTAGATTCAGTTGCCTCTGAAAAGCGCCCCCCACGATCGCATGAGGATTTGGGGGGACATCCAGACACAAACCATAACACCTCTTCCTTGATGTTTCCATTGTTGAAGAAAGCACAGCAGAAGCCAGGCATGGTGGCACATGTCTGTAATCCTGGCACTCTGGAGGCTAAGTCAGGAGGATCACAATTTCAAGCCCAGGCCAGGCAACTTAGTTACTTAGCGAGACCCTGTGTCAAAATTTAAAAATTAAAAAGTAGTGTGGATGTAGCTCAGTATGAAGGCCCTGAGTTCAATCCTCAGTTCTGGGGGTGGGGGGAGTGACTAAGAAAGGACAATGTTCACACTGTAGTCCATCCAACAAGCTGACATTAAACTTTTTTGTTTTTTTTTTTTTTTTGGTACCAGGAATTGAACTGGGGACCTTGTGCTTGCCAGACAGGCACTTGTGCCACTGAGCTATATCCCTGGCCCCTAAGCATTACTAAATGTTATAAAGAGCAAAATAATAAAAGACAGATAATAGGAAACAGGGAGGCACATCTTTTGCAAATGGGAAGGGGACCAAGAGAAGGGAGACGTAAGGAGAATTAAAATGTGTTATGTACACATACCAGCTCCCCACAATGAACATAAGCATTGTATAATGCAAACATGTAGTAATAAAAATAAAAATTTTAAAATTACTAAATGCCAGATACTATGGTATATGGGGCTAGAATGATAAACGAAACAAGACCCAAGAAACTCATACTTCATTCTGAAACAGAGTAGTACTCAAAGTCGTGTTAGGAGCAGAGCAAGAAGTGAGTTCTCACAGCATCCTACACTGGGATGGGAGAAGAGAAGCTCCGCAAGGACCGAGAGCACCAAGCTGATGCTCTAAAGAAAGCTCATCAGATGGACAAGAGAGAGTTTGGCTTTTGGAAACACCATGCTCAAACTGAATTTGCTCAGGGAGTGAAATAATTTTCTGGTTTTGCTTCTTCCTAATTTACACAGACCGACGTAAGCCATCACAGTCGGTCATCAGCGATCTTCGTTTCCCGTTGCAGTTACGCTAATGAGAAGAAAACTGTTTCTTTCACCCAATACAGTGCTGCTCTTCGGGCTTCCTCATATACTGAGTCAACCTCTGGTATGTTTGTCACTGGCTTCAGGTGCCTTTACTGAAGTGTGGTACAAATCACTGACAGAAAACCCACCAGACTAATGAAGAAGAAATATAGAAATGTTCTCTCATTCCCTTTTCACTTTGCTGGCCCTGAAAAACTCTAAAACTAGCCTGGAGATATTTGGGAACAACCATAACATTTCCTACACAGGAAAGTTAGAATCCTAATCAATTAAAATAACATTTGCATACAATGGAAAGAAAATGCAAATAGGGTTAGTACCCAACAATTTGATGCTGTACATTATGGTGCATCAGCATGAAAGAAAATTATTTAGCCCCTAAAAATAATTATTCAAATGATTATGTATGGCATGTGAGAAAAGAAAATACAAGATTTTTTTAATATATTTTGGTTGCAGAAAAATGCAAGTGCTCATGAAAATGTTAAAATAACATGAAAAAATTTAAATGAGTAATTGCAGTGGGTCAATAATAGATTCTTCTTTAATGCTATTGATGAATCGTGTTTTAATCTTTTTAAAAGTTTGTGGTTTTTAAAGAGTGCCCCAAGTATGATCTGGGGCACTGAATTCAGCGAGTCCACAGTATTCCTTACACTTCCAATTTCTCAGATGAATGCAGCCCCAGGCCACAAGAATGTTACATGTCACTCTCACCAAACCCAGTGACAACAACAAAAACCTCTCATTTGGCTGTGTCATTTAAAAACAGTTAATATAGAAGCTTTTCTTTAACCATATTTTTTTTTACTATTTTATAACAACCTTCTATCTGTTGGCATATTTTTTTACTATCACAAGAAGAATACATAATAATTAAGAGCACAGCCAGCCTTCTTCCTTCTGGTTGCATTATCTCAAACAAGTTTCTTAGCCTACCTGTATTTCTCTTTCTTGGCAGTAAAAGGGAGGGATAATAATTGTGACATAGGGCATGATGGCACATGCCTATAATCCTAGCTACTCAGAGGCTGAGGCAGGAGGATGGCAAGTTCAAGGCCAGCCTGAGCAACTTAGTGAGACCCTGTCTCAAAAAAAAAAAAAAAAATGGTCTGGGGATGTAGTTCAGTTGTAGAATGCTTGCCTCGCATATGCAAGACCCTAGATTCAGTCCCCAGTACAGGCAGGCAGGCAAGAAGGAAGGAAAATAATTGTCCCTACTTCACTGGGTTATCAAAAAAGATACAATATGACCCAGGTGAAGCTTGGCCTAGAATGCTCCATCAGTGGAAGATACTTACTATTCATGGACCTTCACAGTTGTCCTTCTATCTGACACATGGGTAGCACAGCTCCTTCTGAGCTTTATGTAGTTCTGTGCCACTCTCCAACATTTACTCTTGACATGTGCCCTCCTTTCCATCTTTTATTCATATCTTTTAAAAATCTGAGTTTCTCAAGGAGCTTTCTAGAAAAGACACCATCCTCTTTTCCAAGTGGATCATTTGTGACTAAAAAGTCAGAATTACACTGTGTAGAGTTCTGTCCTGCTTGAACCACAATTTTTGAAGAGTCGGCATGTCATAAATGTGCCCATCTCCTATATCAGTGATGATGAGCCTTTTAATACTTTCAATGATAACAAACAAAATGGCTGTAACATGTGTGCCATAGGTTCGCCACCACTGTCCTATATGAACTTTTCCAAACATGTATCCTATTACCCTGATATTCATGTGGAAAGATCCTGGTCTTTTTCTTCCATGGATATCCTTAACTGAGGTGAAACTATGTCTTTTCTTTTTAAATAAAAAGATACAAATGATATATAAAAGAGTATAAATAGTCCCCATACAGAAGAATGAAACTAGACCCCTCTCTCTCACCAATTAAAAAAATCAACTTGAAGTGGGTTTGAGACTTAAATTTAAGACCTGAAACTATGAAACTACTAGAAGAAAACAGGAGAAATGCTTCAGGATATTCAAATAGGCAAGGATTTTTTTTTTTTACAAGATCTGCACAAAAGCATAAGAAACAAAACCAAAAATAGATGTATAGGATTATATCCAACTAAAAGCTTCAGCTAACATTTTTCAACTTTGCTATTAAAAGTAATCAAAATAAATATCACCTTTAATAATTTAGATATCATCAGGAAATGCCTTTTTGATTAATTGTGATTCTAGCCTTTCTGGGTATAGAATATATTAGAGCTATTTAGATAACACTTCTGGCAGCTTACAGAATTCTACAGAGCAAACGAAGTTGAAAAACTGGATATATCCATGTCTTGTCCTTAGCAAACTATTTGTTGGTTACAACCCAGTTCCTTTTTTTTTTTTTTTTTTGAGACAGGGTCTCGCTATGTAGTTCAGGCTGGCCTCAAACTCACGGCAATCCTCCTGCCTCAGCCTCCCAAGTGCTGGGATTACAGGTGTGTACCACTACACCTGGCTAGGCCCATATTTAGAACTGTCAAGCAAAGCAACTGAGGCCAATCTCTCTTATAGCAAATATGCAAGGAAGTCTAAGTTCCTAGAAATTTAATTGATGATTCGAAGAATACATGCATTAATTTAAACATGTCAAAATATTCTCCAAAATTTTCATGGTATCTGTCTTCATCAAGTTTTTCATAATTTGTCCATTATCAACAAATTGTATCTTAAGGTCACAATTTGATCTAGAGCATCAGTGTTAGTATTTGCTTCCTTCACATTCTGAGAGGTAAGTCAAGAATTGTTTCCTGCAATGCTTTCAGCCAAACAAGTCTTTGGGCGATGTGCAGTTCCATCAGTATCTTTTTCATCAACTTGTCTGAGAACTGACTATCATGTTCCAACTACACTAGCGGACAACTGGAAGGCCTGGGAGTTTAAAATAAGGGTGGCCCTGTTATGCAGTGTCTTTATTGCATTCTTCTAATGCCCAACTAGCTTGGCGCTCGGGATCTGATTTGCTGTGTGCGTGTCCAGGCTGCTATGCTCGCTAATAGAGATAGAAATGCTTTGCCAAGATCCTTCACCAGCTTATCCCCTCTTAAGGGATCTTATGGGACTCAACAGCAAAGCTCACTCCGAACCACAGATATGAAATTTGGTGGCACTTTGGAAATAATTGCTGCTGCCAACAGAACTTATCACAAACCAAACAGCTTTCAGTAAAAAGAAAGCCTCACTCACTCCCTTTTAAGGGTACGGTGTTGCTGCACTGGCTCAAGGACAGGCCTGGTGTTTGCTGCTGCACTGTATCCAGCCCTACACCGAGCCCAGGGTCTGAGCTCATACTACAGTGGCCATTCATTCACACCACAAAGATGTGTAAGGACCCACTCCGCCAGGCTGTTTCCAGTCCTGAGATAGTGACATGGACAAAACAGCCAAAAATGGCTGTTGGTGTAAGCGCCTGCCTGGCAAGTGGCGTAAGCACCTGCCTGGCAAGTGCGAGGGCCCGAGTTCGACTCCTGGAACCCACATACGAAAAAGGGGCCGGTGATATCGCTCAGCGGCACGGGCGCCTGCTGGCGCGTGAGGTCCTGAGGTCGACCCCTGGCACCCACACACACACACACAAAATGGCTGTCCTGCAGCTTACAGCCTAATAAAGATGGGTAAGACAGTAAGCACAATATATAAGACAGTAAGAAGTACTATAAAAATAAATTATAATATTAAAATTAAAATGGAAAAATCCAAACAAGATGGGTGGATTATATATCAACGTCCACATCCTAGTAGTGATGTCATACTTCAGTTTTGTAGAATGCACCCATTGGGGAAAACTCAGTAAAAGATACACGGGATCTTTCTGTATTATTTCTTACCAGTGCACATAAATCTGTAATTATCTGAATGAAAAGTTCCATACCTGTAAAGGGAAGGTAGAATTTTAAGTAGATCTATCAGGTAAAGCCTTACTGAAAAGGTAAGAGAGTAAAGACCCCAAGTTGGTGAGAAAGTGAGATGCATGGTGACATAGGGTAAGAGTGCTCCAGAGAGAGGGACCAGAAGAACCGGACAGGACAAGCCGCAGGGTCTAAGAAACAGCTATCAACATGGTGAGTAGCCGGAGAAGAGTGGATGGGAAGAGTAGTTAGAGGACATCACTGTGCAGATGTTGGCATTTGCTCTGAGAAGCAAAGCAAAAGAATGTTCTAGGCAGAACGGCACAATCTGACGTACATTTTAATAGAGTTATTCGGATTGCTGTGTTTATATTGACAGGAAAAACCAGTAGATGAATTATAGAATCAGGACATGGATGGCACACAAGTGTGTCCAACCTGGGGCTGCATTTCCCCCCACCCGACTTTTTTTGATTTTTTGTTTGTTTGTTTGTTTTGTTTTTTGAGACAGGGTCTCACTATGTAGCCCAGGCTGGCCTTGAACTCATGGCAATCCTCCTGCCTCAGCCTCCCAGGTGGTGGGATTATAGGTGTGCACCACTACGCCCCCACTTCTTTTTTTTCTTGGAGTGAAGAGGAACTGTTTTGGGCTACACATAAAATATATAATACAGTTAATGTATATAAGACACAAAACTTGCTTTTTATATAATTTATTATAACTTTTTTAAAAAGGACAACAATGACAGGCTTCAGGACAGACACAAAATGACAAAATAAGATGTCTCTGTTTGTGCCTGCACTTAGACCAAATTCTGAAGTGAACCCCATTGATTTGATGAGTTTTCTCTAATTCATAAGAAATATTTTGGTAGAATGTTCCCCGGTGCAGAAAACTATAAGATGAAGCAAAATATATGAATGCTGTGCATGAGCTCCTCCCACAAAGCTTTGCTTAAATTTTTGAAACCACCAATACTACACCTCCATAGAAGGAAAGTCGCCGCAGGAATTATAATGAGTTATGCTATTGACGTTCCCACCACAATGCAGAAGGGTTCCTTTTTCACTGCAGCAACTCTAACATTTGTTATTATTTGATTTCTTGATGATTGCCATTTTTCTGGTGAAAGATGAAATTTTAGTGTTATTTTAATTTGTATTTCTCTAACGGTCAAAGATGTTGAATGTTTTTTCATGTTTATTGACCATTTGTACTTCTTCTGAGAAGTGTCTATTCATTTCACTTACCCATAGCACAATCATTATGGAAATCAGTATGGAGATTTCTCAAAGAAAAATAGAAATTCCATTTGACCCAGCCATTCCCTTTACGGGTGTCTTCCCAAAAGATCTAAAGACATCATATTACAGTGATACATGCGTACCAGTGTTTCTAGCAGCACAATTCATAAAAGCTAAATCCCAGAAGCAGTCTACACGTCCATCAACCAATGATTAGATAAAGAAAATATGGTATCTATACATAATAGAATACTACTTGGCTATAAAGAAGGATAAATTCGAGACATTTGTAGAAAAACGGATACACCTGGAAAACATAATGTTAAGTGAAATCAATCAGATACACAAGCTTAAATAAATACCATATGGTTTCTTTCATTTGAGTAATGCAAAGTACAGATAAAGAAAAAATAAAAAAGACTGATAAAAGGAATCAGGAAGATAGATCTTTTGCAAATGGGAAGGGGCCCAAGAGATGGGAGGAGAGGTGTAAAAAAATTTAAGATGTATCATGTACAAGTACCAAATACCCACAGTGAATGTTAACATTATATGTCACAAACATAACTAAAATGATGATGATGATGATGATGATGATGATGGTGATAAAAATGCGAAAAAGGATCTAGAGATGGGCAGGAGGGAGGTGGACAGGGAGAGAAAGGGGAAGAAGAAGAATCAAGATATGTTACATGCAAGTAACTACTCCCTAAGCTGAATGTAAACTTCGACGTGTAGTAATAAAATAAAATTTTAAAAAATAAATTACAGCAAGTATAATGTCCCGTTAAAAAATAATGTTTCTTCTATTCCCAGAGGCCTTTTTTTTTTTTCGACAGGGTCTCACTATGTTGCCCAGGGTGGGAACTCCTGGACTCAAGCAATCTTCCTGCCTCAGCTTCCCAAGTACCTGAGACAACAGAGGCACCACCACACCCAGCTCCCCAAAAGCATTTCTGAAATAAAATGATTTTGCTTTTTATGTTATAAAATATCTCATGAATTTGACATTTGAAGAATCATATGTGTTCTTTAAGTGCTTGATGACAGTGAGAAGTAAAAAAGAAGACTATGTTTCTTAGAAACTGCTCATTAAAATTTTAAAAAGAAACTGGTAACTGGTAACTTAGAAGACTGCATGAAGTTGGTTTTCATCAGCTGTTGTTCTTCAAGATTAGTGACATCTTTAAATTATTGAAAATAAGGATTGTAAACAGTAGCTTATACAAGACTCTAGTAACAAGAAATTCCTATCAACTGATAGCCTTATAAATCAAAGTACCATGATAACTCATAGCATAATGCTCATATGAAAAACCTCAAGATTCTAAAAGACATTATGAATAAGCTAGGAAAACTGTCCAATACAGCAATTTTAAGATGTTATTAATTTTGAAGACTGAAGGTTTTTTAAATTGTTTGGCATTTTTAGTGATAAGATATTAACCAAAATATTTTATTACTCAGAATGATCTAGCCCCTGCCCCCCATTTACAATGTCTTACTGTAGAAAATTTCAAGCACAAACTTTCTGAACTCAAGCTACAAAACACGGCCAGGGAATATTTATAACGAAAACTTTTCTTACAATTGCTCATTCTCAAGGCAGTCATAGAATTTCCATAATGAACTTTGGAAAAGACCTAACCTAACTCAACAACACCCCATGGGACATGTGAGAAAACTGGTACCAAAAAGGTTAATACTACAAGAGGAACTGACTTGAGATCCCCCTTCTCCTGATTCTGAGCGGCACGTTTGCAGGTGTACCTTTTTAAAAATTATATACCAGAGGAGATGATCGTATTTGTGTTTCCTGGTATTTAGTCTGCCTACATTCTGGGTTTTTTTGTTTTTTTTTTTTTTAGAATAGTATCAATATTTGATATTTTTTTAAAATCTAAATTCTATTCTGAGATCTTGATCATTAACTCAATGGATACACAAAGGCCAACTATGTATTCTCCAAATTCCAACAGACACATATCCATATCAAATCAGTATAAGTCACATATCTTCACTTCAAATACTCATCATTTCTTTGACATTTAAAATCCTCTCTAAACCCCCTTAACTTTAAGTGTAGAGCTCCTCAAGTTTCAGTTCTAAATGTTTGCTCCTCCTCACTTCTCTTTGATAGCAATGGCCTTCCCCCTGCCTCTCACATTCATCAGACCCTCCACCCAACCAAAGGCTCTGCGTGAGGCATTCTGGGAAAGTTCCTTTCTCTTTCTTCCCGGACTCGACAGAACCACTTCTCTGACATCTTAGTGTATTCAACCCTTTTGGCATGCCCCCACCTAATTATTGACTATGTCAAATCCAACTCTTATGTGTTCATCCTCCTATTATACCACATTATTCTCAAGACTAATAAACACTGTAGCAATTTACATTTCAATTTTTTAAAATTTAGTATCTATTGCTTATATTACACTGAGAGTTCTTGAAGTATATAATAAAAGGCCTGAGTAAATATTTATTGAATGAATGTCCTCCCAAAATAATGATTTCAGGGCCGGTGAGATGGCTCAGCAGTGTAAGCGCCTGCCTGGCAAGCGTGAAGGTCCGAGTTCGACTCCCGGAACCCACATATGAAAAAAGGGCCGGTGATATCGCTCAGGCACACGGGCACCTGCTGGCACGCGAGGTCCTGAGTTTGACCCCTGGTACCCACACACACAAAATAATAATAATAATAATAATAATAATAATAATGATTTCATAAATTGTTTTCAACAAATTTGACTAATGGCCAAAAAGTATTTCTCGAAATTATTAAGGACTGTCTTTATGCCTCGCACTGTGTCACCCACAAAATAAGTGCTCACCCTGCTCATCACATGGGGCCATTAAACATTTAAAAAATACACTGCTTGAAATTAAATCCCAAACATCTGCATCAGTTTGAGTAAGCTAAATAAACTACCAATTCAAATAAACACAAATACTATGTGGCTTGAAAACAGCAGAAGTTTATTACTTGTTTATATAATATCTCAGAACAGGTGTGCAGGGGAGCTGGCAGCTTTCCCCCCCCCCCATGCATTGTTTCAGGAGCCCACGTTCCTTCCACTCCGTGCTTTCCCAGTGATCTCATTCTCACCTGCATTTAGCCCACAGAAGAGAGTGTGAAGGAAGAATTTCTATTCTCTCAAAAGCTCTGGTGCAGAAGCAGCACACATCACTTTGGTTCCTCAGGTAACTATTATTCTGTTACTATGGAAGAAGGAAAGAATGAATCAAAGAGTTGGTTCTTTGAAAGATTAAATAAAATAGACAAATTCCCAGCCAACATTATCAAAACAAGGAAAGAAAAGACCCAAATCCATGCAATTAGAAATGAAAAGGGCAAACTCACAATGGATCCTGCAGAAATCCATATCATCAGTGCTGACTCTGAGAACCTGTACTCTAGTAAGATGGAAAACTCAGAAGAAATGGACAGATTCCTGGATACATATGAATTAACAAAGCTGAATCGAGAAGATATAAAAATTCTAAATAATCCAATATCAGTCAATGAAAATGAAGAAGTAATTAAAAAAAAAAAACTATCAACAAAGAAAAGCCCAGGTCCTGATGGACTCACTGCTGAATTCTACAAGAAATTTAGAGAAGAGCTAATGCCACTACTCCTCAAGCTCTTTAATGAAATTGAAAGGGAAGCAATACTCCCAAAGTTATTCCTGGAATGGAGAATTACCCTGATACCAAAACCAGAGAAGGATCCAATCAAGAAAGAAAACTACAGGCCAATCTCCCTAATGAACATAGATGCAAAAATCCTCAATAAGATACCTGCAAACAGAATGCAGCAAACCATAAAAAATGATTATACATGATGACCAAGTAGGATTCATCCCCTGGATGCAGAGATGGTTCAACATACACAGATCAAAAATGTAATACACCACATTAACAGAACCAAGGACAAAAACAACGTGATCATCTCAATAGATGCAGAAAAAGCATTTGAAAAAGTCCAACACCCATTCATGAAAAAAACCCTATGGAATATTGGAATAGATGGTCAATCTGATAAAAGCCATCTATGACAAACCAACAGCCAACATCATACTACATGGTCACAAACACAAAGCTAAATCAGGAACAAGACAACAATGCCCACTATCACTACTCCTATTCAATATAGTCCTGGAATCATTAGCCAGAGCAATTAGATAAGAGAAAGAAATAAAAGAAATATGTATAGAAAAGGAAGAAATTAAAGTATCATTATTTGGTGATGACATGATACTCTATATAGAAGACCCCAAAAACTCCACCAGAAGACTCCTAGAATTACAAACCAAATTTGGTAGCATAGCAGAATACAAAGTCAACACTCAAAAATCAACAGCATTCCTGCACACAAATAATAAATACACTGAGAAATTAGGGAAACCACACCTTTCACAATAGCATCGAGAAAAATGATATATTTAGGAATCAATTTAATGAAGTGAAAGACCTTTACACTGAAAACTACAGTACTCTGAAAAAGGAGATCAAAGAGGATATCAGAAAATGGAGAGATATCTCCTGTTCTTGGATAGGCAGAACTAATACAATGAAAATGGCCATACTTCCAAAACTGTCATACAGATTTAAAGAAACCCAATTGGGCCGGTGAGATAGCTCAGCGGTATAAGCACCTGCCTGGCAAGCGTGAGGTCCGAAGTTTGACTCCCGGAACCCACATAAAGGAAAAAAAGGCCCGGTGATATCGCTCAGCAGCACAAGCACTTGCTGGCAAGCATGAGGTCCTGAGTTCGACTCCCGGTACCCACATAAAATAAATAAATAAATAAATAAAGCCCAATCAAAATGCCAATGGCATACCTCACAGAACTAGAGAAAACAATCCTAAAATTTATTTGGAACTAGAAGAGACCTAGAAGAGCAAAAGCAATTCTGGGCAGCAAGGGCGCCAAGGGCAAGGCAGGAGGCATCACAATCCTTGATTTGAAATTATACTACAGAGCTACCGTGATAAAAACAACATGGTACTGGCAAAAATAGACCCAAGGATCAATAGACCAGAACAGAAGATGCAGAAACAACTGCAAACACACTCACCTGCCTTATCATTGACAAGGGGGCCAAGCGTGTTCACTGGAAGAAAGACAGCCTCTTTAATAAATGGTGCTGGAAAAACTGGCTCTCCACATGCCAAAGACTGAACCTAGACCCATATCTATCACCTTGCACTAAACTAAAATTGAAATGGATCAGAGATCTAAATATTAAAACAGAAACATGGGGCCAGTGAGATGGCTCAGAGGCGTAAGCGCCTGCCTGGCAAGCGTGAGGGCCCGAGTTCGACTCCCGGAACCCACATACAAAAAAAGGGCTGGTGATATCGCTCAGTGGCACAGGCGCCTGCTGGCACGCAAGGTCCTGAGGTCGACCCCCAGTATCCACAAAATAAATAAATAAATAAAAATAAAAGAGAAACACTAGATCTGCTAGGAGATAGAATAGGTAGAACTCTTGAAGACATTGGGGTAGGCAAAGACTTTATGAACCAAACCCGAATCGCAAAGGAACTATCACAAGGAATCAACAGCTGGGATCTCATCTTATTAAAAAGCTTTTCCACAGCAAAAGAAATCACCAGCAGAGTGAATAGACAACCCAAAGAGTGGGAAAAAGTTTTTACCAGCTGCTCCTCAGACAAAGGACCAATACAGTGGTGCCTCGATTCATGAACTTAATTCCTTCTACGATTCTGGGGAAGATGGCTGCATTAGTGTTCATGCAGGGAAGATGGCCATGGTCATGTTCATCACCTGATGCAGAGTTCATGAACAGAAGCAGTATTTTGCCAAACGCTTCTGTTTGCAAACTGAATTCTTCACAAATGGATATGTTCAAGAGCCAAGGTATTACTGTATCTAGAATATATAAAGAACTAAAAAAAATCAGACCCCCGAGTCTAAAGATTCAATCCAAAAATGGGCATCTCAACTGGGCACGGAGGTGCACACCTGTAATCCCAGCACTTGGGAGGCTGAGGCAGGAGGATGACAGCAAGTTCAAGGTCAGCCTGGGCTACACAGTGAGTCCAAGGCAACCTGAACTACATAGTGAGACCCTGTCTCAAAATAAAAATTAAAAAAAAATTAGGCATCTGAAATGAATAGACACTTCTCAGATGAAGAAGTCCAAATGCAAAAAAAAAAAATGAAAAAATGTTTAACATCACTGGTCATTCAAGAAATACAAATTAAAACAACACTGAGTCCATCTCACTGCAGAAAGAATGGCTACCATCAAGGAATCAAACAGAGCTGGGTGTGATGCTGCATGCCTGTAATCCCAGCACTCAGGAGGCTGAGACAGGAGGATTACTGCAAGTTCAAGGCCAGCCTAAGCTATATAGTGAACTCAAGGCCCACCTGTGCTACAAAGCAAGACCCTGTCTCAAAAAACAAAAAAAAAAAAAAAAAAAAAAAAAAAAGAAAGAAAGAAAAAAACCAAAAACCAAAACCAAAACAAAACAAAACAAAAAAATCAACCAATAACAAAGCTGGTGAGGCTGTGGGGAAAAAGAAACCCTTCTCCATTGTTGGTGGGAGTGTAAATTGATACAACCACTATGGAAATCAGTATGAAGATTCCTCAAAAAACTAAAACTAGAGGCTCCATTTGACCCAGCTGTTCCCTTTTTAGATATCTTCCTGAAAGGTTTAAAAGTATACCACAGTGATATACACATACCCGTGTTTATAGCAGCACAAAGTATAGTAAATTAATAAATAAACCTTGGAAATAGTCTATATGCCCATAAACAGACGAATGAATAAAGAAAATGTGTATTTATACACAGTGGAGTACTACTCTGTCATATAGAAAGATAAACTTGCCAGGCGTGGTGGCCCACACCTATAATCCTAGCACTTGGGAGGCTGAGGCAGGAGGATCGCTGTGATTTCTGAGGATAGCCTGGGCTACATAATGAGTTAAAGCCAGCCTGAACTGAATTACACAGTGAGCCCCTGTCTCAGAAAAAAAAAAAAAAAAGAAAGAAAGAAAGAAAGGTAAACTTCTGTCATTTTTAGGTAAATGGATGTTCCTCGAGACCATAATATTAAGTGAAATAAATCAGACACACACGTTTAAATATCACACTGTTTCTCTTGTGTGAGAAACCCAAAGGGTAAATAAGGAGCAAAATGGAGGATAGGTATTGGGAAGTAGGAAGAACATGTTCAAATGGGAAAAAGGAACAAGGGAGGGGGGAGGGAAGGAAAAAAAGGGATTAAAAAAAAAAGAGCCAGGAGTGGTGGTGCACGCCTATAATCCTGGCACTGGGGAGGCTGAGGCAGGAGGGTTGCCATGAGTTGGAGGCCAGCCTAGGCTACATAGTAAGTTCAAGGCCATAATAATAAGACCCTGTCTCAAAAAAAAAACAAAAGTAAATAAATAAATAAATATTTTAAAAGAGAATGGCAGAAAAAAAATAGAAACAAAGCTTTTGTAAATGAGGGGAAGAAGGGTTGAAGGGAGGGGAATGGGAAAAAAAGAAGAATTAAAATATATTATGTACAGGTACAAATTTCCTACGATGAATATGATCAATATGTATGGCAAATATATACCAATAAAAAAATAAATCATCAGAAGGCTCTAAAAAATTATTTTACTGAATACAATTGTATTCAAACAGCCCTTAGAAGGAAACGATATTTCAAACCCACTTTCCTAGCTCCCAAAATAGTGCCCTAGCACTTGAGCTATATATTTTATTTTGTTTTCTAAATATATTTTGAGCTTCCAAAAGAAAGTACAACTACTAGTGAAACAGATACCAACGGAGTGACAGGAGAGAGGTCAGAGAAAGGAAGTATTTCCTTTTCAAGGATATTACTTTGAAAAGTACCATATGGACTAGGTGTGAAGTCATAATTAGACTGCTCTGAAAATACTCCTGAGGGAAAGAATGCTTTTACCTTTTCAGTTGGTGTTATTTATTTTTTTATTTATTTATTTTTTTTGTGGGTACCAGGGGGACGACCTCAGGACCTTGCGTGCCAACAGGCACCCGTGCCACTGAGCGATATCACCGGCCCCTTTTTCGTATGTGGGTTCCGGGAGTCGAACTCGGGCCCTCGCGCTTGCAAGGCAGGCGCTTACGCTGCTGAGCCATCTCACCGGCCCTCAGTTGGTGTTATTTAAAATGTCCTAGGGGCAGAACAGCACAGTAGCATCTCCCAGTCTTTGCCTTTACACTTTAAAAAGTTCTTATGTACAAAGAACTTAAATCTTTTTGAAATTTCACCATAGTTCAAAAAATGGCTTTCCCTGAAGTCAAAGAATGAACTGTAAGAGACAATAGAGGTTAAGAGTAGGAAAATTTAATGGAGAAAAGGAATGGGGAATAGGATAGCTCCTAGGAACAGGAGGAGTCCCAAATGGGTTGTCAACGACCCCGCCTCTCAAAGGAAATTTTATAGATCAAAATCATGAGGCAGGTACAACGTGGGTCAAAATTATGTTCAACCAATACAATTGCAAGTAGAGTCACTAGGTAATATTGATCTAATAGGAGCAAGGGTAAGTGAGTGACTTCATTAACGTTGGTGGATAATCTATAGTCTTGGCCTTGTCTTTAGTCTCAGCAGTCTTAGTCTTACAGTCTTAGTCTTAGTAGGTGGGAGAGGATGGCCCACACTAATGAGATAATGGGAAATCTCAAAAGGGTGACACCAAAAATCCCAAGACTCCAAAATAAAAGACTCAGTCGAAAAATGGCCAAGTGAAATAAACAGTCACTTCACAGAAGAAGTACAAATGCTCAGTAAATACATGAAGAAATGTTCAACATCACTGGCCATTAGAGAAATCCGAATTAAAATAACACTGAGATTCCTTCCTACCACAGAAAATCACCATCATCAAGAAATCAAATAGTAACAAATTCTGGGGGAGCTATGGGAAAGAAGAATCCCTTCTCAATTGTTGGTGCAAGTGTAAACTAGTGAACCACTGTGGAAATCAGTGTGGAGATTCCTCAGAAAATTAAAACTAGAAATTACATTTGACCCAGCTATGCCTCTTCTCAGTATCTTCCTGAATGATTTAAAAACATCGTGTTATAGTGTGATGGTAAATTTATAAAAATTTTATATGAGGAACTAAAAATCAATTAGTAGCCTGTTGCTATATTGAGAGAGGATATACTCATGCTGCTTGTCACACAGTGAGACTGCTAAACTCAGTCAGCCTTGACTGTCTGCGTCCAGCTGCTTCCTCCAGATAGCCGGCCAGGTCAGCCTGACCACGTCCAGCTGTAATGTCTGTGTTTTCCCTACCCAAAATATATATAGTTTTTCCAACTTGCTTCAAGGACTTTATGGCCAGGACAGACCGGCCCAGTCAAGGACACATTTAACTCTACCCACTCTGCTCAAACCCCCTCCCTCCCGGAGTGTTCCTGCCTTGTGGTAAACAATTCCTTTCAAGTAAACCTGCTTAAAGCAAATCTGCCTGACAATGTCCAATGTGATTCATGGAACCCATGTAACCAATGGTGTAAAAACCTGCTATCAGCTTTGTACTTCCTGCTTGCCAGAGTGTATGTAAGATTCTGTTTCACTTTGAGTCGAGGCTGGTGATTTGGACTTGGTCCTGCCAGCCTGCTGGCATTAATAAACAATTGCCTTCCACCTCCTTGGTGCGGAGCATTTTCCTTTTGGTTCAGTACTGGGTTTTTCCACAACAGCAGTGATACATGCAAACCCATTTTTACAGCAGCACAATTTCTAATAGCTAAATCTCAGAAGTGGCCTATACATCCATAAACGGATAAGTGCATAAACATGTGGTATTTACACACAGTGGAGTATTACTCTGCCATAAAGATAAATGAGTCATTTTTAGGAAATTGGATGCTCCTTGAGAGCATAATGTTAAGTGAAATAAATCAGACACACAAGCTTAATCATGATTTCTCTTATATGAGAAATCAAAATTATAAAAAAGAGCAAAATAGAAAACAGATAACAGGAAGTAGGGAGCTAAATCTTTCTCAAATGGAAGGGGATCTAGAGATGGATGGGGAGGAGAGGAAAAGGGGATGAGAAAAGAAATTATGATGTGCTATTTACATGTACCATCTCCACATAAGAAATGTAAACACTATGCACTGCAAACATGCACTAATAAAGTAATTAAAAATAAAAGTTTGGCAAAAGGAAAAAAAGGCCAAAAATAATAGAATCAGAAATCCTAAAATAAGTAACACAGAAGCCCCAGGAAGATCTATGCAAAGGAAAAAAATGTAAGAAAGTAGATTGAACTAAACCAAAACAACCCATAAATACAAAGGAAGAAATAAAATTGTCTTAGAAATGACAATTTTGAAAGGTACCCAAGGGAAAATATATTTGAATGGAAATTTAATTTAAAAAGAAAGACAGGGGCTGGTGAGATGGCTCAGCGGCATAAGCGCCTGCCTGTCAAGCGTGAGGGCCCGAGTTCGACTCCCGGAACCCTCATACGAAAAAAGGGGCCGGTGATATCGCTCAGCGGCACGGACGCCTGCTGGCGCGCAAGGTCCTGAGGTCAACCCCTGGTACTCACAAAAAAAAAAAGGAAAAAGAAAGACAGGCATGGTGGTGCATGTCTATGGTTCCAGGTCTTCAGGAGGCTGAGGCAGGAGGAACACTTTAGCCCAGGAGTTCAAGGCCAGCTGGGGTGACATAATGAGATCGCATCTCAAAAGCAACAACTCTGAGCTAGGGGTATAGCCCAGTGGTGGAATGCATACTTAGCACATGCAGGGCTCTGGCTTCAATCCCCAGTGCGTGCACAAACACACACACACACACACACACACACACACTCTCACACACACACAAAATCAGGTAGCAAGAACACAAAATAAAAGAAGCAAAAGTATCAGAGAAAGTAAAAAAATGAATGATGTGAAAAAAATAGAAACATCTCCAAAACATGGATAGCTGGTATCCCTGACAAAAACAAGATAGTACAGCAAAACTATATTTAATATTACAACCCAAGAAAACTTTCTGAAATTCAGAGAAAATTTAAACTATGTATTAAAAGGGCCTAACATTTACCTAAGTCCATTTAACTAAAATTACTAACTCTAAAACATGCTAATAAAATGATTAGAATTTAAAGGCTAAGTATATTCCTCAGAGCTTCCAAGCAGAAAAAAAGATCAAATTAACAGGCATAAGGAAAATTAAGCTGGCGTTAAGTTTCACAAAAACAACAAGGAAAGCAAGGAAGCACTATTTTTAAGAAACTTAAAAAAAAGTATAAGCCAAGAATTTTTTTTTTTTTTTTTTTGGGTACCGGGGGGTCGACCTCAGGACCTCGCGCGCCAACAGGCACCCGTGCCGCTGAGCGATATCACCGGCCCCTTTTTCGTATGTGGGTTCCGGGAGTCGAACTCGGGCCCTCGCGCTTGCAAGGCAGGCGCTTACGCCGCTGAGCCATCTCACCAGCCCTGGGATCTATCTTTGTATGGCCCACAAGCTAAAATGTCCTGAAAGTTAGCAGGCTGTGATGAAAGGAGAGGCAGCAGCAGTATCTGTGAATACCGACTAGCCTCCTTAATTAAAACAAATAGACAGATTAGGGAAATAGGGTTACAAAATCCAGAAATTGATTCAACTACATATGGTAATCTAATATATAATAAGAACGACATATTAAATCAGTGTGTCAAAGATGGACTTTTTAGGGCCGGTGAGATGGCTCAGCGGCGTAAGCGCCTGCTGGCAAGCGCGAGGACCCAAGTTCAACTCCTGGATCCCACATATGAAAAAAGGGCCGGTGATATCGCTCAGTGGCACAAGTGCTTGCTGGCGCGCGAGGTCCTGAGGTCGACCCCCAGTACCCACAAAAAAAAAAAAAAGATGGACTTTTAAGTAAATACTGTTGGTACCCCTGAATAGCCACTTGGAAAGAGTTAAAACTGGGTCCATTCCTCATACCATACACAGGAATAAACTAACGAATCAGAGATCTAAACATAAAACAATAAACTATACTAAAAATACTAACAGGAAACACAGGTGGGTTTGGAGGATGTAGCTCAGTGGTAGAGCACCTGTCCAGCATGTGTGAGGCCCTGGATTCAATCGTCAGCACCACATGCACATGAACAAAAAAAGAAAACGTAGGTGAATTCCTCCAAACTTGAATTCAGGAAAAGGCTTTCTAACCTGTAACTTAAAATCTAAGTGCAATAAAGCACACAAGTTTAACAATATAAAATTAAAAAATATTGCATGACAAAAACACACATCACAGGGCCGGTGATACAGCTCAGTGGCATAAGCGCCTGCCTGGCAAGCGCGAGGTCCTGAGTTCGACTCCCGGTACCCACATAAAAAAAAAAAAAGAAGAACACACATCACAAGACAACTGACTAATAGGAAAAATTATGTAACATATGTGTGTGTACGTGTGTGTGTTAAACAAAGAACTTTTAAATATACAAAGAACTTTTAAAATCTGGGGAAAACATAAATATTTCTATAGAAAAGTGGGCAAAAAGAAATGAACAGATAATTCATAAAGAGAAATATATAAAATGTCTCCTAAAATATGAAAATATACCTGAAATCATGT
This sequence comes from Erethizon dorsatum, assembly GCA_028451465.1. Lineage (NCBI taxonomy): Eukaryota > Metazoa > Chordata > Mammalia > Rodentia > Erethizontidae > Erethizon > Erethizon dorsatum. The sequence goes on along the minus strand of CM051823.1, from coordinate 29,884,187 downwards.
ATAGTAAAAGAAATACAAATTAAAATTATAGTTAAATACAATTTTTCTCCCATTAGATTGTCAGAAATTCAAAAGCACCACTATAATCTGTTGGCAATGCTGTGAAGAAACAGGCACCATGGGAAGGCAAAATGGTACAGTGCTTCTGAAAGGAAATTTGGCAATATCACACAAAACTACACAGGTGTTTACACTGAGGCCCAGCAATCCCTCTTACTGGATATTCATCCTAAAGATACGACTCTAGCGATATGAAAACACATACACAAAAGGCTATTGGTTGTAGCATCAATTGCAGTTACAAATTACTAGAATATTATCTAAATGACCAAGTAAAGGATATTTATTGAAAACACCATAGTACATATACTATGCAACTATTTTAAAACAATGAGAAAGATATTCAATATATTTATATGCAGAGATTCCAGAATAATTTTAGTGGGAAAAAATTAAAGTTTAAAAGTGTTTTTGTAGAAGAAAAGAAAATACAAACACCTATATGTCTACTTCTGCAAAAAGAAAGACAGGAAAAGTTAAAAAAATAACAATAAAATTGATTGTCTCCAAGAGTTGGATGGGGGAGGGGCAACAGTGGTACACACACACGAGAAGAAAGACACAGCTCTTAATATAACTTTTTACAGAGTCTGACTCTTGAAAGTATGTCAGTGTTCTATACAAATTAGTTAAAAAAAAGAATAAATTTTAAAAAGATAAATAAATACAAAAAGTTAAATCAACAAGGACCAGGGAGTACAGAAAAGCCTAAAACTGAATATAAAACAAAACAAATGGCTATTGTATTTCAAATAAATAACCATACTGAACATTGATTATCCAAGAAACTCCAAACACTACTTGATTATATATCTTCAGTCTAGTGGAAGAAAAGAGCTCCCCCAAAATCTTAAACTCTCATTACTCATTACATCGTGGCTGTGGAATATAGTATAGACAGATTAGAAGATGCAGACACAACTCCAAACGCACTCGGCCACCTTATCTTTGACAAAGAGACCAAACACATTCACTGGAAGAAAGACAGCCTCTTTAATAAATGGTGCTGGAAAAACTGGCTTTCCACATGCTGAAGACTAAAACTAGACCCATGTCTATCACTATGGACAAGAACAGATGAGTAAATATGTAATGTTGCTAAGAACCAGGGTTCTGACTGTGAGAGAATGAACAAATATGGGAGGAAAATGGCAAAGAACCCTAAGGAATTGAGAATTGGAAGTCAGAAGTATCAATATGATCTCATGATTCTTTCTTTCTTTCTTTTTCTTTTTCTTTTTTTTTTTTTTTTACTATGGCTCAAATCCAGGGCCTTTGCACTTAGCTATAACCCCAGACCTTTTGCATTTTATATTTTGAGACAAAGCCTTGCTAAGTCGCTAAGTTGCCCAGGCTGAGCTTGAACATATGATCCCCCTGACCTCATTATTTCTAAGAAAGGAAACAGTGCTCCCACCACCAGCTAGAAAGGGGCCTAGAAACAGTAAGCAAACCTATCACCTGGGTCATGATTTCTTTCCTCACGAAAAGAAGCAAGGAATCCTTAGAGAGAAGACTGATTCCAGGAGTGTGAGGATAAGACACAAGATTAGCCTGAAACATCTTCTTTATCAGAAAGTATATGCTTAAAAAAAAAAAAAAAAAAAAAAAAAAAAAAAAAAAAAGATGGCTTTTGAAAAGAACACAAGAATCAGTTTGAATACCAAACAAATCTATTTAATTGTCAAAATAAATCCATTAATACATTATAGCCCACTGAAAAAACAGAACCTCCTGCACCCACACTGATAATCAATGTACACCTAGGTAAGTAAATAGAGAAGAAAAGACCTAAAGTAGAGTGGTGACTGATAAACGTGGAGGGAACGCTCAGACAGACTCCAAGCTCCGTTTATGTTCTGCTGTTGCTGTGTTGAAATTCGTCGTAGTTCCATCTTTGTACCTGTGTTTTTGAAGTGAAGCTCTAAGGGTCACGCAGCATAAGCGCAAGCAGAGGAGAAATGAACAGCCTGTGCATGTGTCAATCTTTGCCACTCCATTTGCTTGCAGATGATAGATGATAGATGGATGATAAATGACAGATGGATGACAGATAGATAGGACTGTATATAAGATCTAATACCTACATATCAGAGAGAGGGGATGAGAATACAAGTGTGGCAAAAGGTTAAAAATGACAAGTCTGAACAAAGGTGTGGGTTATTTCTCTGAACTATTCTTGGAACTTTGAAATATTTCAACATAAAAGCTTAAGTGTATATATCAGATCACATTCTTTTCCTGCTCCTTTCCCTATTTCTCTTCAATAGTCTCCTATCACATTTTATTTTGTTTTGTTTGTTGGTTTTTTTGAGACAGAGTTTAATATAATTCATTTTTTAAAAATATCAATATGGTTGTAAGGGTATTCAACTAATAATAATTCATTGTGGTACATTTGTTTCATGCAGTTTTCTGTAACTGCAGTATCTATTACAATAAAAAATGTGCTCAACTATTTCAATATCACAGCAATACAGAATACATGTGGGGAAATTTGGTAACTAAAGTAAAAGCCAAAGTGATCATTGGATATAATAGAATTCAATATCAGTCTTCTATGAGCAAATGTTCCCCCAAGTTTCCTTGACTATGCTGAGGCAAGGGCTGGATGGTAGAGAACTAGAAAATATGTAAACTGTCCTAGAATTTGTAATAAAAAACAAGCAAGAGCTTAATGTATACTTTCTAACAAAAGCTTTAAAGGAAATGCTTTCTAAAAAAGTTAATTATTTTAATGTATCTTTCTTATGGATCTTATGACTTTGTAATAACTTCTGCAGACATAAAAGAATGTAAGGCAAATTTAGTAGGCAAATTTAAAATGTTTAATTTCTAGGGACTAAAGTGCCATAACTTTGTTGCAATGACTTTAATAATATTAACAATTTAACAATATTACAACATAATTTTAAGAATCCCAAATATCAATGGACTCAGAAGAAGATAAATTGACTTCACTTGAAGGACAAAATGAGAATTTCAATACTTCAGGGTCTAATTACTCTTAGAGGTAAAGCATCTGCCTTCATCCACGGCTTAGCTTCTTTTGCCATTCTTTTTGTTTTGTTTATTTTAGGTTCTGTATTTGATTAATTTTATGGCCACATCTAATACATTTGCAAAGAAATTATAGTAGACGTTTGAACTCAATATGCTCTCTTTGATTTTCTGCAATTCTCATAAAATCTTGAAAAAGAAAAAAACAATTACACTAGCACCCCTGTGAATGTCCAATGCAATAAAAACAAGAAGGTTTGCCAGAGGGAGACACGTCTGTGAGGCAAATCCAGCCATTTGACGCTGAGACACAGCTCCATGTCTCAAGTCCCAAAGTCCAGTCAGGTCTGAGCCGCAGAAGGTCCACCACTGGGTTCCATTTCAGAATCTCAGATTGGAAATTCAAGGACCATTTATCAACTCTTTCCTTGGTTTGTTGGCAATAACTAGATTCTAACAAATTAGTTCAAGCCCTTCCCAAGTTCTATAGCAAACAGTGCATCTGAATGGGTCCCAAACACAGATGCTAACAATTGCTGAAAATGCAAAACAACTCAAATCCATTAAATAAATGCTTTCCTTCCTGTACTGATATGAATACATACACGTAAACATGTCATGAAAAACAGTTTATGAAGCCAGGGATAATGGTGCATGTTTGTAATCCCAGTACTCGGGAGACTGAGGTAGAAGGATCACGAGTTCAAGTCCAGCCTGGCAATTTAGGAACTTAGAGAGATACTATACTGCCTCAAGATCAAATTTTTTAAAGAGGGTTAGGGGTAGGGTGCTGGATTCAATGCCAGGACTGCAAAAGAAGAAAGAAAAAAAAAAGTGCAGGCTGAGGAGGATGTGACACTATACCTTTTCTTGGCAGTGCTGGAGATCAAACCCAGAAAGAGCCTCATGCATGCTAGGCAAGCACTCTACCACTGAGCTATACCTCCAGCCCTTCATAGGAATATATGTAATGTATATCTAAGTTTTAAAATAAGACAAAGAATACTATTTTCCTGATAATCTAAGTAATAGAGCATTGCAGCTGGGCATGATGGCACCTGCCTGTAATCCCAGCCATCAGGAGGCTGAGGCAGGGGGATCATGAGTTTGAGGCCAATTTAGGCAACACAGTAAGTTTAAGACCAGCATGAACTACACAGCAAGACTTGGTCTCAAAAAGGGGTGAGGGGGATGAAGAAAGAAAAAAGAGAACACTGCCCAAAAAATTGTAACTACTTATACATCTTGTCCTTATGTTAAAATGTTTTCTTTTCTCATAAGCAGAAGGTTATAGACTACACCTAGGAGTGTTTCCTGATTTCAATGTTTGTGACTTCTGTTCCTTGTTTTTATTTCTCTTTAGCAATTTCATGCGGTTTTGGATTAGATCCTTTGGAACTCTTTATCAACTGGTAGTCTGTGTGTATGTTAATGAGGAATACTGTTATGGCTTATACCTAGATGTCTCCCCAAAGCCTCATGCAGTCATAGTTGAGGCTTTTCACAGGTGGCTGCATCTAGAGTGTGTGATGCTGGGAGCCAGCATATGATGATGGGATTGATTCACAAAGTGATGCTAGGATTAAGGGTATGAGTGCTATTTACCATAACGTCAGGTAGCCTGGAGAAAATATAAGAGACAGAAAGAGGCTGCTGTCCTCATTGTTTTTCACTTGCTGCTTGCTGCTTTTGTTGCCTCTGCCTCCCATGAACTGTTTCTCCTCTGTAGTGCCCCTCTGCCATGTCACCCTGCCTTGGAGCCAGCTGATTATTGACTGAAACCTCTACAAACTGTGACCCAAATAAACCTTTCCCCCTTTAACTTTGGGTGTCAGGTATTTTGTCTCAGCAATGAGAAAAGTAACTAAGACAGAATTTGGTACCAGAAATGAGATCATTGCTGTGACTGTACCTGACCATGTGGGTCAGGAACCTTTGGAAGTTACTTGTGGAAAGACTTTGGAAAGGTTTGGATATATCAGCCAAACAAGCAGCCCTGGAAGGTCTTAGGCTGTACTTAATGGGAGATTCTGGTCAGAGCTCAGAAGACCAGAACGCTGATAGAAATGCAGGCTCTGGAGGTTTCTGCTGCAAAGAAGGACTGCACTGGTTGCTGGACTCTAGATGATGTATGTTATACCTTGGCAGAAAGTTTGTCTGCATTTTGCTCATGTCCAGAGACTGCCTGAGACTGAGATTTAGGCCAGATTAATCTTGCAGAAGAAATTTCAAGGCAGGCTAATGTTGAGTCCACGGCATGGCTACTGTTGGGGGCTTTTAGCCAGATTTATGTTGAGAATCAAGAGCAAAGAGCCCATTGGAATGATTTAAAACATTTTGAGTTTGGCCAGAAAGGAAGCTCCAGTAAAGCTATAGTCCATAAAAATGGAACAGAGGAGAAATTGGTTGCTGAGAAGACTAGCAAGAAAAAGCCAAGTATTTCAGAAGAGAACAATAGAAAAGATGGCCTGAGGACATCACAAGAACCAGCAGGACTCCACCTTTTGCAGCTTCAAAATTGCAGTGAAAAACTTTGCTTTGAGAAGAGAGCCCCAGAGCACCATGTTCCAGAATGATGGTAGGCTAGGAAATGTTTTTGTCAGGACTGGGTTCAGAGTGCTCAGCAACGCAGGCACTTAATCCCTATACCCAAGAGAAAAGTAAGCCTAATTATTGTTCCAACTGGCAGCAGACCTTGATGTCATCCACATGGTGCTTCTTTTAGGCACATGCAGAATGCAAGAGTTGTGGGGTCAGGAAGGCTTCCACCCAGATTTCAGAAGAAGGCCTGGGAGGCCAGGAAGTATGCCTCTGAGAGGGCAGAGTATGAAGCTGTGAGTGTGAAGCCAAAGATGCAGTAGAGACCCAAGGAGATTGGAGAAGCCAGGAACTTGGATCATCTGAATAAAGCCATAAGGAGTGAGCCAAGCTGGCCAAAAGGAGAAGCCGTGGAAGCTACAACCACCAGAAGTAGCATAGGGTTAGAGCCACCCAAGTCCTTTGGAGTTCACAATTTGCCACAGGTTGCCAGGGATGCTGGACGTGGAACCGTGGGACTTAATGTTTGCCCTGCTGGATTTGGGTCTTGCTTTGTTCTCATTCCTTTCTATCCCCCTGCCCTTTGCACCTTTTGGAATGGAAATGTCTATCTTGTGCCATTGTGTGTTGGAAGTATTTACCTTTCTTTTCATTTTTATAGGGATTCACAGCTAAGACTTTGCCTTAAATCTTAGAGGAGACTTTGGATTTGGACTTTTCAGCAATGCTGAAACTTTTAGCATTTTGGCAACTCTTAGAGACGCATTAAATGCCTTTTGTATAAAGGGATATGTATGAGTCTTTGAGGAGCTGGGGTGGAATGTTATGGCTTGTGTCTAGATGTCCCCTCAAAGATTCATGCAGTCATAAGTGGGGCTTTTCAGAGGTAGTTGGATCTAGGGTGTATGATGCCAAGATCAAGGATGTGATACTGGGATTGATTCACAGTAAGATGCTAGGTTTAAGGGTGTGAGTGCTACCTGCCCTAAGGATAAAATATAAGAGACAAAAAAAGAGTTGCTTGTGGCTTTCAGCTTGCTACTTCACCACTGGCTATCTTCTGCCTGCCCTGCTTTGCCATGAACTGTTTCTTTCTGTGATGCTTCTCTGCCATGCCACCTGCCTTGGAGCCAGCCAACTACAGACTTAAACCCCTACAAACCATGAGTCAAATAAACCTTTCCTCCTTTAACTTTGGCCATTAGGTATTTAGTTTCATCAATGAGAAAAGTAACTAAGACAAATACTGACCCATAATATCCCTTTTAAAAAAAAAAATCCCTTTTTTATACTGACTTTGCCTGGGCTTAGCATCAAGGCTACAGTGAATTTATAAAATGAATTTTATAAAATGAATTTTCTATTGTCTGAAAGAAATTTTTAAAGTTTAAAATAATATGCTCCCTAAAATTTTGGTAGAATTAAACTGTAAAACAGTCTGGACCCGGAGTTTTCTTCTTGAAAAAAATATTGACTGCCAGTTTGATTTTTTAAATAGTTTTAGGACTTTCAGACTGTCTAGTTCTTTTTAGAATTTTTCTTTTTTTTAATTGACAAAAATTATATATACTTACTGAGTCCATGTTTTGAAATACTGTATGCATACATTGCAGAACAGCAAAATCAAGTTAACATATATATATATATATATATATATATATATATATATATATATACACACACACACACACACACACACTGTATGCATACATTGCAGAACAGCAAAATCAAGTTAACATATATATATATATATATATATATACACACACACACACACACATATATATACACACAATACCTTTATACTTATCATTTTTGTGATGCAAACACTTTAAATTACTCTCAGCAACTTTCAAGAATATATTAACTATAGTCTCATTTCTTTTTGAAAGATTATTTCTGAAACCTGTGGAGATTAGGTCAGAAAACTTACAGCCTGTATCTCTTTAAATACTGCATAACACTCTCTTCTTTATTCTCATTTTCTCCAATTAGATGTATATTAGATTTACTCACATATCTACTTCTTCACATTTTCTAATTCCTTTTCTCCCTTTCCTGGGATGATTGTACCTATATTAATCTGGTATTAAACCCACTCATTGAGCTTTTACATTTAAAATATTGTATATTTCCAGAAATTCTCTTTTATTTTCAAGTCTACCTATTAATTTCTATGGTCTTTTTTACTATCTTTGTGACTGGGTCTATTATTTCCCTAAATATTTTTAACAGAACTTCCCTATATTCTGTATTCCCTGTATTCTGTATATTCTTCCCTATATTCTGACAATTCTAAGAAATAACATCTCTGGGACTCTAAATCTGTTGTTTATTGTTTCAGATGATCTAACTCACAATGACTTACTTTCCAGTGTGTGCGATAGTGAACTTTGGTTGTGAAATGATTGCTTAATCTTCAGGCTGAAATGTTGAAGCTTTCCTTCAGAGACAATTTACTTCTACTTCTGCTTCTGCCAGCAGAACCGCCCTGGGATGAGATCAGGCCCTTTTCACAGTCTCCGCTCAGACTAGATGTTCAGGGCTTGGTTTCTTCACCTGGCCACCAGGCTCAGTCTCCTGCCCCAGCCTGACTACTGACATCTGCTGGCAGGAAACCCCACCCCACTCTGTTGTGTTGTTTGAGAGACGATCCTTAGAGCCCTCTACTGCCTCTTATAAGACCAGAGATGGCTTGAAGGGTGTGTCCTAGAAAGCCAGATGGCTGGAAATGGAAATCAGCCGTGGTTTGTTCTGTGCTGAGTTGGTTAAGCTGAAACTGTGTATCCCGAAATCCTCTGCCTTCTATGGTTGCGGGTTTGATTAGCCAAGAGGAACTTGTGTGAGATTAACGAGCAGAAGTGAAATAATAGCCATCACTCTCTAAAATTTTGTCTACAGACATGGTGACAGAAATATGCAAAGGTGGGACGGTGAGATGGCTCAGCGGCTTAAGCGCCTGCCTGGCAAGCGCGAGGGCCCGAGTTCGACTCCCGGAACCCACATACGAAAAAGGGGCCGGTGATATCGCTCAGTGGCACGGGTGCCTGCTGGCGCACGAGGTCCTGAGGTCGACCCCCCGGTACCCACAAAAAAAAAAAAAAAAGAAATATGCAAAGGTGCCCACAGCATCCAGCTTGTCCTACTTCTCCTGTTTTCCAAAAGAGGCCCTGTGGCCACCTCTTCTTTCTGGCTGACAGCAGCCCCACACCTATGACGGGACACCTTGATGGCAGCCACGCAGCTTCCCACAGACCTTCCCATAAGGCTCCCCACTGCTGGGTGTGGCTTCTTAGACTCTGGCTGATGACCTTCCCTGCCCTCCCGGACCTTCACTTTCCATCGCCTTCTCAACTGTGTCAGATCTAATTCCCACAAGAATCCCATATCCTGTAATACTTACGACGGGTCTTCCTTACAGACTGAGCTCTGGCTATAACCTCACAGCCTTTTACATTTAGTTTAATCCATCATTTAAAAAAGAGAAGGCCCAGAATGCCTCTACCAAGCTTTCACTGAACCAACAAAACCTTACTGCATCCCTGCTGTATGTTACACACCATTGCAGTCTCTGGGGATGTTTTTAAAAACTGAATCCTTTCAAGGATTAATACAGATGAATAAAAACATAAGATCAATTAAACAATGAAATTTGGCACAGATCTAGGAGAAGGACATTGAATCAAGCTGGGTTTGTCAGAGGAGATTTTCAAATGAAGTAGCCTTTGAACAGAGTTTTAAAACAAGCCTCCCAAACTTTAAAATCTTCTTAAAGATATTTTGGTTTGTTCATCAGCTGGTTTGTCTATTAGCTGTGTACTGACAATTCTCCCACTGATTTTCTCTATCCTAGCTCTAAATATCCTGAACTGGAGCAATCTGTGCTATATTTAGTTTATAAGTAGTGATCTAGTTTTTACCAAAACAGTACCATTTGTCATATCAAATTAAAGTTGTTAATCAGGTTTTATAGTTTAATTTGGAAATATGTTTTGGTTTTATAAGACTAATGAAAGAAAATTATAACTAATGTGAATATACATATTTAAGTAACATCATTATATTATTGATTGAAGTTAACACCAACATTTTTTTCCTTTGGGAAATCACTTCCTTGCTCAGTCTAGAGAAATTCTAGATGTCATCCTTTACTAGCTCCGGTAGCTTTTACTATCCTAACCTCTCCCAAGAGACAAACAACCACTGTGTCATGACTACTTCACACCATAAATGTTTCTTCCTCTCTCCATCATCATTACCTCCGCCATAGTTGAGTCCTTTCAGTAGGACATGGTTATCGGAGGATCTGCAGGATCCAATCTGAGCTGCTGCATGTGGAGTCTCCACACTCTGAACTCTGTCACCTGGCACAAGCGCATCCTGACGTCGCAAGCTGCCACTATTTTTTCCTCATAAATGCATGACAATTTCTCATGAATGCTTGGCCCAGAACAACCATCATAAACACAGAGGCATTCATGGGCACTGAATGGCAGAATTTAGTTATGAGATCAGCCTGATGACCTAAAATATGTTTACATTCCTTTTTTTAAAAAATTATCTACAAAAAAATAAATAAAAAACAAAAAATATGGCCGGTGAGATGGCTCAGCGGCATAAGCGCCTGCCTGGCAAGCGTGAGGGCCCGAGTTCGACTCCCGGAACCCACACACAAAAAAAGGGCCCGTGATATCGCTCAGCAGCGCGGGCGCCCGCTGGCACGTGAGGTCCTGAGGTCAACCCCCAGTACCCACAAAAAAAAATAATAAATAAATAAAAAACAAAAAATATGGCCGGTGAGATGGCTCAGCGGCATAAGCGCCTGCCTGGCAAGCGTGAGGGCCCGAGTTCGACTCCCGGAACCCACACACAAAAAAAGGGCCAGTGATATCGCTCAGCAGCGCGGGCACCCGCTGGCACGTGAGGTCCTGAGGTCGACCCCCGGTACCCACAAAAAAAAATAATAAATAAATAAAAAATAAAAAAATTATCATCAAAATGAAAATCACAAAATTTTAAAATTCTCACAAATGACTCATGAACCACCTCCTCTCCCCTGCTGAGCAGAGCCTAGGCAAATGAACAGCACCATGGGTCTGCACCCAGGTTGCATGATGAATAAGAGATCCTCAGTTAAAAGTATAAAAGTTTAATAGCCAATAATCCTGCCTACTGAAGCAACTATTCAAGCTGATTTAACCCCAAAGTAAGACCATTAGCTTGAGAAATTGTATAGGGTGAAGGAGAGTTATTATTAAAGTAGAGTGAGATGTTTTAATACTTTCACAGCCTTGACAATAATTGCAAGGATTTCAATAACTCAAAGAATTCAAGGTGCTACCTTTTCCCATTCTCTGCCAGAGCTCCACAATTTGCTAGCCTTATAATTGTCAATTAGTCCCACATGCTGCTGATAGAAACTACTCTAGACTTAGAACATTTAGGTAAACTGCTTCTTTTTTTTTGTGGGTACCAGGGGTCGACCTCAGGACCTCGCGTGCCAGCAGGTGCCCATGCCACTGAGCAATATCACTGGCCGTTTTTTCGTATTTGGGTTCCGGGAGTCGAACTCAGGCCCTCACGCTTGCCAGGCAGGCGCTTATGCCACTGAGCCATCTCACCGGCCCTAAACTGCTTCCTTTAAGGAAAGTACCAAAAATCTGCTGGTGGGTTATCCATTTGGGAATAAGTTGCTGAAAAAGATAGATTAATTCATTCTTTCACTTATCAAATATTCATGAAACAACAATTACATGTCAGAAACCATTTGCCATTGGAGATACAATAGTGACAAGAGAAAGTTGCTGCCCTCTTAGAACATGCATTCAGTGGTGACACACTGTTAAATACATAAGTCATTAAGTCCTGATGCAATAAATACTACAGGAAAAATAAACCAGGGTAAAGGAAGAGAGCCACTAGCAGTAGTTATTTTTGCTAGTTATTTCTAAGAATATTCAGATAAACACAGAACTCTTCCTCTTTGCATCCAGGGGTCTGTACTAAAAACCTCAAGTTTCCTCTCCTAACTTCCAAACAGATATTAAGAACTTGAGTTGCAAACTTTCATTTTGACCTATTTGTTCCCTCTCGTGCCACATGAGAATGGTTGACAAATATCTCTTTTCCATGGCTTCACTGAAAACAAAAGTAACAATTCCACCCACCTGTTATTTAAACAGAAAAACTCAAAGACTTGTTTTATTAATCACTAAAAAACTTCTCATTACAAATCTACTATGCTGATCAAACAAAATACGGTCCCAACTATGAGGGTTCCTCACACAGAGTTTACTAGCGGTTGAGATTTCTCAAGATCCAGCCTGCGGGATGTGATCGAGGTTTTCTGAGTGTGATGGAACATTCTCTCTAACATCTCTGACCTGGCCACCACTCAAGCTCTTTCTAGGACCCTGACAAACTTCAACCCAAGGTGTAGAATTTGCCACATAATCAACACAGCCTCCTAAAACCTATTCAGTGGAATGTTGATAAGTTCTGGCAGCTTATGAACTGATAAAGAGTAATACCATAATACTTATAGTATTATAGTTCTTGAAGATGTTTATTAAGAGTATTCATTTTAAGGACTATAATAAAAAAAAAAACCTCCAGTCAGAAGATTTGAACTAAGATCTAAGAGATCTGAAGCAGTATTTCTCCAAGTGGGGTCCCCAGACCAGCAGCATAGCATCACCTGAGAACTTGTAAGAAATCCAAACTATAGTTCCCATCTCACAACACTGAGTCAGAAATTACATGAGTGATACCCAGCAGTCCGTATGTAACAAAACTTCCATGTAATCCTAATGCACACTAACGCTTGGGAACTCCTGATCAAAATCGTCCTAGAAAGAGATGTCATTATTATAAAGAAGTAGTATAACTGTAAACAGTCTTCTACACAGTACCCCAAAGAATTGCAAGAACATGGCAAGCTAACGGAAGAAGTAACGCATCCGACTCCTCTTTGTTTTTTCTTTTCTCAGAGTTGGGTGCTGGTAACGTATTGAACCATTTAGCTCTCTGGTCTAAGTAGCTGGCCAGAATCTGTGTCCAGAACTGGACAAGGCAGGGGCATTGCAGAGTCCAAGAGAAGCGATCACAAAAGTTCCCAAAAGTCAGAAGATCTTAGTATTTTATGGTGGAATTGGGCACTCTCATGCTCCACCCCATACCACGGCACAATAAAAACATGCCCATCTGCTTTTCCCACCTGCTTTACATTATTCTTTTGCCCCCAAATGAGACACACATTCAAAAAGACATCACTGCAGTTTATAGATCTGTGCTTTTTGCAAATGCAAGGGCCATTAACTGCATTCACGGCTGTGGCCTTCCCCACGCTATGACACATTAAGCTGCCAGTAGAGCATTCTCTGTGAGAGCCACAAGAAAAGTCTCCTTTGTCCCTCTTTATGTAGTAGCTTCCATAAGCTCTCAGACCCCAGCAGTGCAGGAAATCTGGTCCCTTGACATTCTGTCAATAAAAATAAGGAAAAAAAGTAACAAAAAACAAAACAAACATAGGAAATTACATCTGCCAAGATAACTGTCATTACTAATTTAAAAAGAATATACAACATACGTGGCTAAGAAATACAGAGCCTACAATCAAATAGACCTGTAGCCTCAATTTCAGAATCTGGGATTTAGACACAAGAAAATCTTTCCAGGCTAATTCCAAAAATGAATGAAGGATTAGGTTCAACAGCTCTGGCATAGGTGAACTCAAATGGCAGGCAAAATGGAAAAGGTGGTAAATTCATCTTTGATGCCCTGTGCCCTCACTCACTTCTTTCTATTACCCCCACCCACGTCCTGATAACCCTTCCTCACCACCCACAGCCAATCTGTCAAATTCTTCCACCTTTACAATGTCCCACTCATCACCTTGACCCAAATGTCTAAGGCAGTGCAAAAACAGCATTGTCAGATTTCATAAATGTGCAACGACGACTCAAACTGAAGAGAGACATTCTGTCACAAGCGAAACAGAGCTTGTCAAAAAAAATTCATATTAAAATTGCATAGTTCTCAAATTACAGGTTGGAGAGCTTTATTTTTAGAGATAAGTTTTATATTTCTTACTTCTTAAAATCTAAATTTTAATAAATAGTACTTCATTTTAAAAACCAGAGCTAGTATCTTACTATTGCCATGAAAATATATATTTGTCAAAAATCAAGGCAATTTCTATTCTTTAACTATTTTAACCTTCGGAGTCTATTCTGCTTATTCTTGAAATTGTATAGTTTTTTTTTTTTCCCTGTAAAACATTTCATCCTTTGCCATGTCCAAAATAAACCAATTGATATGTGTTTTATGTTTAAATACCAGCGACGAGGGTTGGTAAAATGTGGCGGTGCCCTGCCTCCTTTCTGCCTTTCAGTAAAGCCAGAGTGATTTTCAGCCACGTTTAAATGTGTATCTCTGAATCAGCTACTTCTAGAAGTCAATTTCCCTCATCTTTCTTAAACTTCCCTCATCTCTCATCTCTTCTTTTTTTCTGTCTGTTTTTCCCTGACAACAAAAGGTCTAAGGAAAATAACCTAAGGTTGAAAGTATTTACAGGGTGTGATTCAGAGAATTTCCATCTTGGACTCCTACTCGAAGCAAAGAGTCAGGACTTTCATTTACTGGTTTTTGTGATCCCCTTGCCAGGTGTGGAAGGCTCCCTTTTCCTCCTCTTTATCATCTTGGTGGCTGCTGAGCAAACCACAGAGGGCCAAGTTCTGTGCTGCCCCAGGACAGAGCAGTTGGTTAGCACATGCGGACATGAGCGGGAACAGTGTGCCCCCAATAGTCCGGCCAGGAAAAGCAGACGCTTCGGAGTCAACAACAGCAACACAACCCGCCTTGGCTCTGCCTTCTCCCTCAGAATGACACCATCAGATGGGTGTTTATGGGGAAGGACAAAGCCCCTGGACACGACTCACCCACTGCACCACTGTCAGCCTGTGGCCCCATCTTACGAGGAGAAACACCACCGGCCCTACGAGGAGGCCCAGAGTGGGGTGAGTGGGACAGCAGCCAGCACCAACATTTTAAGGGCCTGGTAGTTTTCCATCAAAAGACACGGGCCTCCCCAGAGCTACCCAGCAGCGCAGAGTGCCAGAAATGTAACCAGAGTCCAAGACAACGGTTAAAAAGGAAAACAGCACAACTTTCTGGGAAGGAAAGAGAGGGAGCTACAAAGACAATAAGTAAAACTTCGTTAGTTAACTAGAAAGATCTAAGGGGAAAAGGTCAGGAAACTTGCAAGAAAAATACAAAAAGTTAAAAGAATTATAAAAAATGGGGAAAAAATCTATGTACAAGATGTGATGTAATTATCACTTTTAAAAAGAGAAGGCTAGGAAATACATGATAGTGTCGAGGTCTTTGAGAGCTGTTTTATAATTCACTAAAAAAGGTAAGAAGGCAGCCAGCCATAGTGGCACACTCCTGTAATTCCAGCACTCTGGGAGGCTGAGGCAGGAGGAGGGCAAGTTCTAGCTCAGCCTGGGGAACTTAGAAATTTAGTGAGACCTGTCTCAATATAAAAAATAAAAAGGGGTGGGGATGTAGCTGAATGTGAAGTCTGTGAGTTCAATCCCCAGTACCAAAAAGGGGAGTGCAGGGAGGAAGGCATACAGTGAACAACAGGTTTGGAGATTATAAGGGAAAAGAACTTCCGGAGAGTACGGGTTGATAAACATCAAAAAGCTACAGAGTACTATGGAGTTTAATTATTTTGGGGAAATGTAAAAAATGAAGCTGTGGGCCAGTGAGATAGCTCAGCAGCATAAGTACCTGCCTGGCAAGCGCAAGGTCCTGAGTTCGACTCCCGGAACCCACATACAGAAAAAGGGCCGGTGATATCGCTCAGCGGCACGGGTGCCTGTTGGCGCGTGAGGTCCTGAGTTCGACCCCTGGTACCCACAAAAAAAAAAAAAAAAAAAAATGAAGCTGAGAAGTTATTATATTACTGGAGCTAACTTTTATCTAGCACTTTACCATCACTTGTCCTATTTTATGGAGTTGTGAAAAACATCAAATAAGATAATACACCTGAACCAGGCTGGGAGAGAACTCTTCTAGCTCTTTCCACTTGGTAAAATTTGATGAGTTAATGCTCACCACTGTCAACTATTTTATAAATGACATCTGCTTTAAACCCATGCCAACCCTGCGAGGTCGACAGGAAACACACAGGGTTCTGCTTACACGAAAGCCCACAGAGGCCAGAGGATAGTCCCACGTCACAAAGGTAGCCACTAAGTGGGTGTGAAGCATAAACTCCCTATGAATCCTTTTGAAAGGTATTAGTGCTGGTTTCTACCTCAAAAACTTCATTTGCTATGTGCTTCATTATCATAAGGCTGGGGAAGGAAAGATACAGAAAAGGTCTCTTCGACCTAATTCATTTACTCAGGAAAGTGGATACAGCGTGTGACAGCTTCCCAACTTTTGAGAATCTGGGGCACTTGTTATATTTGGGAATAGGTGCCCAGGTGTTTTCATATAAGCACTCACAACCAACAGAGCTGAAAACCTAAAATAGACTGTGCTGTGTTGATCGTCCTGAAACAAAAAGCTGCTTTTTCACCGTGACAGATAACTAAAATGAAATATTTTCTGAATAAACATTTTCGGTTTGCTAAGTCACACATTCAGCTTTCATATTATGCATCAAAACAGAAAGTCTTTTCCAAGTTTAAGAGAAATCACAGCTATTTTGTAAACAAAACATTAAGCAAAAATGAACTTCGCATCTCTGAAGGTCAGACTTGACACCAAGATTTGACGATTGAGTCTAAATCCATCTATTATAATTAATAAAAGTAGAGTCAATATGTAACTAGAATTTCTTAAAAATACTCAATTCTAGGTTATTCGGCTTTTGATTATTTGAGTTGTAAGCAACTTCCACCCCAGATCATGAGAGAGGGCAGGGAAAACCCAAGATAAATAACTATTCAAGCAGACCACATCAACAGCTCTGGACAAAAATGCAGGGAGAGCGGCGGGGGACATGGCTCAGTGGTAGAGCACGTGCTTAGCATGCATGGAGGCCCTGGGTTCCATCCCAGCATCAAAGAAAAAGAAGCTGAAAGAGAAAAGGGATTCACATTGCTGTGACCTTTAGATGCACCTAATCTGCACTATTTGTGTGGTAGGTAATTTTAGTGAAATTTAAACAGATTCTCAGCAAAAGTAAGTGGCATGTCTAAGCTAATAAGAGTAGAAGCCAAGACTTGAATCCAGAATTCTTAAAATCCCAAAGCTCCAACGACCAGAGTTCATGAGCTTGCACCTACCTACCTTCCGCTCCTAGTTCATCTTACTGCCTCCTCACTCACATACGCCAGCCTCAAGATTCTGACAAAGCAAGTTCTTTTCCTTTGTCAGAACATCTTTCTTTTCTTTCAGTCCCAGCATAAATAGCATTCTTTCAGAAAGTGGTACCCAGTCCAAAATACGGTCGCCTGGTATAATATCTTTATAGCACTGAGTTCTTTTCCATTTCACCCTGTTGTTTTATGATTGCACATCTATTTGTGTTTCCTCATTCAGGGTTATCTTCCCCCACTAAACTACATATTTCACTTTTACAGAGACTGTATGTATTTGTTTTATTCTATATCCAGGACCTAGCACAGGGCCCAACACACAGAATGTAGTCAATAAATGTTTTTGAATGAATGAGAAGTGAGATGAAAAAATTACCTAAAAGTATGCATTACCTAAAGATATCCCCAGTTGTAGTTTATCTAACTAGGTGAATTTAGCAAAGAGAATTTAGAATTTATGGTGACAGAGGACTTCCTGAGGCCCTACTGGCATGCCAAATATTTTAGCAATGAGAAAAGAAACTATTACCCACTTTTTCAGAAACTCACTAATCAAGATGCACAAGAGAAGATCATAGAAAACCTCCTGAAGCTTCCCACCCTGCTGGGAAACTAGCATTGTCTTAGAAATCATTAGGGTCACAGACATCATGATGAGTCCCTTCTGAGTTAGCAATAGACAGTCCTGGTAAACAACAGGCCTCGTCTCATAAGCAATTCTTCAGCAGTAATTACGAGCAAATGCAGGCTTAATCCTTTCATATTTTAAGCCTAATCTTCCAATGGTGTTCCTAACTTTAATTCTGAACTTTGTTTACAGGAAAATTTGCTTAGGTAACTTTTGTGGGTAAAAAGCTAATTCATTCTAGTTAAGCAAAGACTGAACTGCAAGTCAAAGTACCTCAGTTCTCA
This sequence comes from Erethizon dorsatum, assembly GCA_028451465.1. Lineage (NCBI taxonomy): Eukaryota > Metazoa > Chordata > Mammalia > Rodentia > Erethizontidae > Erethizon > Erethizon dorsatum. The sequence goes on along the minus strand of CM051823.1, from coordinate 29,866,341 downwards.
TTCAGAACTTCTACCACCTAGCTATGTGCACTTGGGGGACAAATAATTTTAACCTAATTTAACATTATTAACTTTCTCATCTTTAAAAGGGTAACAGTGACTCTGACAGACCTATCGCTGCTCTGAGGGTTTGGGAGATTCTCAGGGACATCTGGATGACTGACCCTTGCTCTAATTCTCCAGAATCACACTAAGATCCAAAAAGGATGTGGAACAGACTGTGTGAGCCTAGGAAGAAGGAAGATGAGGCATGAGGATTGCCATAAACTCGAGGCCAGCTTGGGCTACATAAGTGAGTTCAAGGCCAGCCTACACTACATAGCAAGACCCTGTCTCAAAACAAAACAAAACAAAACAAAAAAGCTCTGTATCTATAAGAACATATTACAAAAATAACAAAAATCTGAACTCAAACTAGATTAAACCACAGTGGGATTCATTGACTCTTGTAACTGAAAAGTTCATACATAGTGTAAGTATTAGGCACTGTTTACTGAAGTAAACAGCTCCAGCTCCACTCCTCTGCAGTTCTCTCCACTCTGCCCTCCTCCACTTCCTGCCTAACCCTCTGGCTGGCTTCCCTCATTATCACAAGATGGCTGCCAGCAGTTACCAGGGCCACACACTTTCTTATTCACATCCGGGGAAGACAGAATGTGACTTCTCACAGTGAACAAGAGTCCTCAGCTTTGGGGACCTTGAACAGCCGCCGTGGCCGGGTGCAAGCCATGCACTGGACTGCAGAGCTGGGCATGCTGACTGGGGAGGTGCTACCCCATGGGGAAGGTGAGATGAGTGGTGCAAGGAGAGCCCTGATGTCCACCATCGGGAACAATGCCTAGCAGATGACAGTGCCTTCCAAAGTTTTTGTTGTTGTTTTAAGGAAATAAGGTATCTATGAATAAATGTTGAATTCTGAGGTTTCTGGGATCCTAAGCTCAGATAGCAAAGTACAGGAGTGGCAAAGAGTCTGGAAGACCCACTCTGAACTACTCAACAGAAATTCCAAAGTGTGACTCGGCTCAGGAGAGACGTCCGCTGCCCCCACGTGTGGCGCAGCTCTACCCTGGAACTTGAGTGCCACCATCTTCAAGGCTGCTCTGAGATGAACACAGCTAATAGCCCTTGGAATCATATCATAGTCTTTCCCTGCAATTTCTACAGACCTGCAATGGAATAGAGAAGCCTGAGAAAAATTCCTCAATGCTGAGGAAGTTATAAATGATAAAAATTCCTCTCCCTGCTTTTCTAAGGAAGTAAAAAAGCACCCCATCAGTACCACTGAAAACCTAAATAAAACCACTGACCCAAATGGCATCTCTATCTCAAAAGTAAAAGCTCCAGGACAAATCACCTTAGGATGATTTCCTTAATAAGGCGTTTTATAAGGTCTTGGGGCTCATTCGATTTTAAAATACTGAAATCCATGAAAGATACTTCAGCAACAAGGGAGTTTATTATTGAATGGCACTGTATGAGTCAGCTTTCCACCCTTGGGGTGAAATACTTGAGAAAAACAATTTAAAGGAGAAAAGATTCAATTTGGCTCACAGTTTCAGAAGTTTTAGTCCGTGGTGAGCTGGCTCCATTGCTTTTAGGTCTGTGGCAATGCAGAAACTTCATGGCTAACAGGTGGAGCAGCCAGGAGGCAGAGAAGAGGGAAAGAGCCACAGAGGAAGGAGCCAGGAACCAAATATAGATCCCAAGTTCACACTCCCATTCCCTTCTGTGAGGCTCCATCTCCTGTGTTTCTACTGCCTCTCCATACCAGCAAATTATGTTCTCTCTAATGGATTAATCTACTGATGAAGTTAGAGCCCTTGTGATCCAGTCGCCATCCAAAATCCACAGCTCTGAACAATGAGACTTTGGAGGGAGATTTTAGATCTAACCTGTAACAGGTAGACACCAATCATCTCACAGCTAGGAAATACGCATGGCCTCACAAGGGACCCAAGTCTCTTGGCCCCGGGGGTGAATGCCCAGATTACTTTAGGCTTCTGTTTGTCACAGCCAGCTTTCCTCCTGAATTCGTTCATGGGTCAGTCCTGTCTTTACACATTTCTTGTTTAAGAGCCCAAAACAGATGCCGTGTGATTCCTATAAGCTGATTTCAAATTTCTAGGAGCAAAAGCCTGTTACACCAAGGGTCAGTTGTTCACCTTTCGGCCAATCAGGTATGGCTGGGATGGGCACAGTCATTAAGTTGATCTGCTGATTTAGAAAAACAAAAGGACCTGTGTGCTTGTGTTAGAGAAGGCAGTTCTTTCCTCTCCTGTCGAAGTACAGGCTGTGTTAAGTAATGTGATAAAAACACCACAGAAATAGAAACCGGTGGAGGAGTATGGACTAGATCTACCAGGAATCTCTCAGCCTGGCCCCATTCTAACTTTTCATGTATCCTTTATGCAGCACAGTTTCTTAGTGCTACATTTTCTACCTGTCAAAGTTAATCAGGGGCCGGTGAGACGGCTCAGCGGCTTAAGCGCCTGCCTTGCAAGCGCGAAGGCCCGAGTTCGACTCCCGGAACCCACATACGAAAAAGGGGCCGGTGATATCGCTCAGCGGCACGGGTGCCTGTTGGCGCGTGAGGTCCTGAGGTCGTCCCCCCGGTACCCACAAAAAAAAAAAAAAAAAAGTTAATCATACTTGTCCTTGTAACTCACAGAATTACAGAAAGGATAAAGAGATAATAGATGGGAAAATACTTTAAAACATTTAAATGGTGTTGTTTATACTTTGTACATTGTAAAGCACCTCTTCCGAATTCTAATTTAATCCCCACCACTGTTTCTATGGAAATACTTATGAGTTCGAGGACCATCTGCCAAAACAGTCCTTTTAGGTTAATTCTCCTAGACAGAAAAACAGATCTTACATCTGCCATGTAACTTCGAGGCAGTGTTTTACAAATCGTATGGCTACACAGTGCACACAAGGCAGGCATCACAGAGGAGAGCTACAGAGATTACCAACAGGCAGAAGAGGAAAAGCAAAATAAGAGACAATGAAGTAAAAACAAAAAGAAACCTCACCCCTAAGAAAACAAAAACAACTGCTAACATTATGCACTGGTGTATACGCTTGTCCACGAAGAACAAAAAGAAACAGGCTTCAAATGAAGGGTTTGCATTAAATATGGAGAAAAATTCCTGAGAATGAAGACTGCTAAACATTTCTTCTAACAAAAGTATTCGGTTGCTCCTTCCGTCGCAGCAGATGATGCACTCTTCGACAGCAGGATTTGGTTATGTTCATCTCTGCTCCCCAGAGCCCAGCATGGTGCCTGCCCCTGTGGGCACCCAGCTAACACCGTGGAGGACATCAAGAAAGAGCAACAGACAGCAGCCATTCTTGTCCCTTCTCTGAGCAAGAAACTAGTTCCTTGACACCAATCATGTTGTAGTCAGGGTTTACAAGGGAAAAGATTTAATACAGGACACGTAATTTATAGGATTATTATATAACATTCACCCAAAGAGTCAAATGCAGAAGAATGCAGGAGGTCTGTCCATGCATTAGAACCCAAAGAATCCAGCTGAGGGCCTGGATCCCATGGCAATGTCCTCCACGAGTCCAGCTGGAGGCCTAGACGTCTCATGCCGGTCTGTATCAAGGATCTGCACTGGGAAGGCCCAAAGGCCAGTGGTGGAAGCTAGAAAGTCTGAGGAATCTGCACTGGAGCCAGGAAGTGACACTCAAGGTTGCTCAAAGAGAACCACAGCCATCCTCAGTGACAGCAAATACCCAAGCTCCCCCCATGATCAGAACAGCCGATTTCATATTAGGAAAGCTAGCTCGACAAGCTTCTCCAGGAGAATCAACAGCACACCATCTTCCCCTGTGGTTCTTTTTATGCTGTTGGTAACAATCCTCAGATGGGCCTTCCACACCCAGAACCACACTGATTCAGTTCAGCTGGGTGTTACAAGTTGACCATTAGTCTACCACAATGCAGGAAGAGGACATTCCATTTACCCTTCTCTCTTTTTTTTTTTTGTGGGTACCGGGGGGTCGACCTCAGGACCTCGCGCGCCAACAGGCACCCGTGCCGCTGAGCGATATCACCGGCCCCTTTTTCGTATGTGGGTTCCGGGAGTCGAACTCGGGCCCTCGCGCTTGCCAGGCAGGCGCGTACGCCGCTGAGCCATCTCACTGGCCCAACCCTTCTCTTTTTTTAATATCCAATGTACCCATTGTGAAAATGGTCTTGTTTTTGTGGAGCTAAAAGTGGTCTCCACATGTCCCTCTGTATTGTTATTTTTTGGGAGGAGCCTAATATAAAAAGCCCACCATCAACCAAAAGCCTCCCGCACTTTGTGTTATGTCTCTTGATTTGCTCACTCTGGTCCAAATGTGTAAATAGATGTCAATCCTTGGTGCTGTGTTGGGGCAAGTGATTGAGCTCGCGTGCTGGCAGAATAGGAAAGGGGCCAGGAAGCACGGGCTGGTTCTGACCCAGCTCCTCCTCATCTGCTCCTCCACTGTAAAAGGATGGAATTAAACTTGGACCCTTGGATGCTGCCATCCCGTCACTCACTGGCTCCAACCAGGGCTCCAGAGTCCCTAACAATTACTGTAATTAGAAAACCGATTACTGTTCAAAGGGAAGATGGAGACAAGAGCAATATTTCCTATATTTGTTACTTTTGTTTTTCAGCAACTTTTGAGTTTAAAGGCAGTCTTATTTGGTGTCTAAGGCAATTTGTTTTTCATCTTCAAGAGTTTGGGGCCCATCTTCATCCCCATTACAAAAAAGCAAAAGGGACAACATCAAAATGAATTTTCAGGGCAGGTGATATTGCTCAGCGACACAAGCACCTGCTGGCAAGCGCGAGGTCCTGAGTTCGACTTCTGGTACCCACATAAAAAAAAAAGTGAATTTTCAAAATAAAAATTAAGCTGGGGAGTCAGGTGTGGTTTCACATGCCTGTAATCCCAGCACTGAAGAGGCTGAGGCAAGAGGATCGCCATGAGTTCAAGGATAGCCTGGGCTACAGAGTGAGTTCAAGGGCATACATGGTGAGACCCTGTCTCAAAAAAAATAAAACAAAAAAATTAAGCTGTGAATGGTGGCACATTCCTGTAGTCCAAGTTACTTGGAGCCTGAGGCAGGAAGATCACTTGAGACCAGGAGTTTGGGGTTGGCCTAGGCAAAATAGTGAAACCCTGTCTCTTAAAAAACAACAACAACAGCACACACACACACACACACTCACACAAACAAACAAACAAAAAACTAACACCGGGAATTTTATTTTAAAAAACTTTTTTCTTTTGCAGTCGTGGGATTAAACCCAGGGGCATTCTTACATTTTACCACTGAGTCATACACTCAGCCTTTTATTTATTTATTTATTTTTGCAGAGTTCCCTAGGCTGGCCTCAAATTTGCAATTCTCCTGCCTCAGCCTCCCACATAGCTGGTATTACAGGCATGGGCTACCACAACCAGCTTGGAAAAATATTTTTTAAAAACTAAAGTTAAAATTAAAGGGCTAACTTCACTATCAAAATGACTGAAAGAAATCAAGGAAAAAAAGAACACCAAAGTAAAATTCCCGACTGTCAAATATAGTAATGTGTTAGGAACACACCACATTTGGATTACTTAAATTCAGCCAGCAGCAGGTCCAAGCAAACAGACGTCACTGAGTATAGAAGTGACCATCTCAATTATGCCACAATCCAAAACAAAGTTTTAGACAGAAGGAAATTATATTGCTCCAAAGGACAAACAGGAACAAATCAGAACTTTCTTTAACTTTTGTAAAAACAAATTACTCTGGTAAATGCCTTTTTAATCTTAAACTTCTTCTGCCTAAGGGATTCAAATTTACCAGAATAATCTAAAGCAGCCCTCTGTAACCCATCTCTCAATTCTAACTCCTGAAGGCATCCAGGGCATGCAATAAACTATTTTTTCTCCTTTGCATCATGTGCCATGCTTGAAAGAATTGAGATAATAGCCGCTCTGGAATGGAGTTCAGAAAGCCTTCCTTAAGAGACTCAATACTCAGTGTTCTTCATACTTTATCTTTCCACAGTTGATTATGGTTCTCAAAAGCTACAGAAATATGCTCTGCTGGCATAAATGAAGTAGCTGCTTGTATAGATTTATTAATCTCATTAAGTTTATTTTCACAATATTATCCACAGATACATACCTTTATTTGTTCCTACTTTTGCACCTATATTTTATTTGTCATTTAATTTTTACAGGGTTTTTGCCTGCACCTTGTTCAAAACTGGTTGACTTTTGCTAATGCCTACAATAAAGATTGTACAATCAAAAACTGTAAGTGGTGTGTTTTCAGTATTGTTATTCTGAAATTGTTTTCAAAAATTGTAGGATATATTAAATTAGCAATTCAAGCAGTGTCACTGAGAATTGAGAAAAACAATAAAGACAACATCAATGAGTTTAAGTAAACACCCTATAGTCCCGAACTGGAATTAGAAATCCCCTTAGAAAAATATAATATATTTTATGGAAAATCTATCCCTAGCTCTATCTACTAAAAAGGCCTAAGGATATGACCACTCCCGTATGAATGAGCATTGCCTAGCACCTGAATTATAATCTGTAATTCTATTTCCCACTAAAAGGAACCAGAGTTTCTTAGAGAACTAGCTAATTCCATGCCTTGGACAGGAAATTTCCAAGATGAGCATGAAACACCTTGTCATACTACAGAGTAAGGAAACTATCAAATAATTACCAGAGTCAATGGCAAAAGGACCGAGGATCGAACTAGAAAAGTCTTCGCAGACCAGCAATAGGCCAATAAGTACAAGGACTGCAACAGACTGAAATGAATCAAATGTGTTAAAATCCATGAATTTGTAAGAATACTTAAAACAAAAAGCTCAGTTACTCTTGGAGAATGCAAGAGGACCTGCTTTTCTTTTTATTGTGGTAAAATAGACATAACAGAACAACCACTATTTGAACCATTTTTAAGTTTTAGTTCAGTGGCATTAAGCACGTTCAGATTGTCATCCCCCAAGTGCCACCGTCCATCTCCAAAACATTTTCACTTCCCTAAAATCACACCCATCCCCATCGGAAGATAATTCCCAAAATCCTGTCAACCTATTATTTTTGAACAGGTAAATAAAGGTTAAAAAAAATAAACCATCTTATCTTTCCTATATGATATTTGTTACCTCAGAGTAACCAAATGAAAGAATTTTCTTTATAAACAAGGAAGGAATGCTAAAATTAAAAAATTACCATTTTACAAGGCAATAAGTAATGGCAGATAGCATCACAAAAGGAAGCATTTTATACCCCTGGTGCTCTGAAATTACAGACTCCTACCTACCACATAGCCCATCCACATGAAACAACAAAATTACCGGAATCTTGAATATATTTAGCACTTTGGATCGGTATGCTTAAAAACAAGTAAAATGGTAAATTTAATTTTTACCATAATTTAGAAAAAGTGACCTGATTCTGATCAAGCCTCCGTAGCAAATATTCAAATTTATAAGAAATATAGGAGCCAAAGAAACATTAAATGACACTATAGAGACACAATCAGCAAAACTCAGACCATAAGGAAAATTATAGAAAATGACCTGGATTTTTCAACTAAAACCAAAGAAAAGAAAGAAAAATTTTAAGAGATGAAGAAAAACCCTATGTATACCAAGAGACTTAAGTGACACATCAAAAAATTATAAGGTAGACTTTCTTTTAATCCAGCAAATGACCTACTTAAAAACAAAATTTAAAGCTGGGCATGGTGGCATGTACCTGTAGGCCTAGCTACTCAAGAGGCTGAGGCAGAAGGATTACTTGGGCCTGAGAGATCGAGACCAGCCTGGGCACAGTAGTGAGACCCCCATCTCAAAAACAGCGAACAAACATAAAATAAAGTCTAATACTCCCATGACTTAGGCATGTAATAACATTTGCATGTTCTTTTACCTGTTTAAGAAAAAAAATAAGCTAGGCATGGTGGCACACACCTGTAATCCCAGCTACTCTGGACCCTGAGGCCAGGAATGTACGGCGAATTCGAGGTCAACCTGGGCAATTTAGTGAAACCTCTGCCTCAAAAATAAACAACAAAAAATTTATAAGACAATTAAGGCAATGTAAACGTTGAATGACTCTGATATTGAGGAATTAGCAATTTTTTTAGATATAATAATAATGTGGTTTTATTGGAAAAGAGTCTTAGAGAAAGATCTCTACAGGTTAAAGACTATAATTTCTGGAATTCCTTCAAAGTAATCAATACAGAGTATGAGCATAAAAGAAACAAAAATGGCCAAATAATCCTTGTTTCAAGTTCAGTGATTGATAAATAGGAGTGCACTATTCTATTTTGTCTACTTTTGGTATGTTTGATAATTTATATAACAAAATATTTTTACTGTTAAAGAAAATGAAGAAATCTAAAACTCAAAATACAACTCTAGGGGGACAATGCATAATCAATTACTTTTGGCCATCTATCCAACAGCTTTACTACACTTAAAAAACTGTTGATTGAAGCCAGCTGTGGTGGTGTATGACCGTAACCCATAGTACTCAGGGAGCTGAGGCAGGAGGATCACCTCAAGTTTAAAGACAGCTGGGGCTACATAGTGAGTTTAAGGCCAGCCTGAACTGCATAGCAAGACCCTGCCTCAAGAAAAAAAGAAAAACAAAACAAAACAAAAACCCTGTTAATCTAGGGCTGTGGGTATGGCTTCAGGGGTAGAGTACATTCTCAGCATTCATGAAGCCCTGGGTTAGATACCCAACACCACAACCCCCACCAAAAAAAAAAAAAAAAAAATTCTGTTGATCTTAAATATTCAATCTAAAAAAACAGCTGAAACTTGTGCTTTTCTTCCACCATCCATGAAAATAATTTGCAGTACCAATTAATGTCCAAATCACTGTGGCTTTTCTAGGCAATGAAAACCTAGCCAATCTCATTGCTCTATATGCCACACTTAGCACAACATTACTATTAAAGATGTTCTTTAGTGTGAAATGTTGGCTAAGCAATTTAAATAAATTTAATCTCATTTTAAAATTTGTATAGATATTGGCCAAATTTTCACTCATGTTCTGTACTTCCAAGGGAAATGGCCAAATGAAAATATTTGTTTTCTTCAAAACTCTTGTTGAAAGCACTGTTTTTACATTGCCTTGATCACTTTATGTTTCAAATACTGAAGTTTTTTTTATAAGTCAGTTCTAGAAAAAAACCTTGTCTTCCCTGAGGAGGCTAAATCCTTTTAATCATGCAATAAGTAGTATAATGAATTTTCTTTTTTACACACTCTTCCAGGAAATTCAAAGCTAAATTTAATTAATACTTCTGATATTTCTTCTCCCTTTTACATCCTTTAAATGTTAAAAAAAATTATGAGTCATTTATGATAAAAAATGTATACATTTAGAATTAGGAATAATACGTCATTAATTCTAAAATACACATTTTATGCACATTTTAACACCTCTGAAATTGGGATGCAGTTTATAACACCATAGTTTTTTCACAGCATTTTTTTTTAATTTAAAATTACATTAATAGCCATGCATGGTGACATATGCCTATAATCCCAGCACTCACTCTGGGAGGCTGAGGTAAGAGGATCGCAAGTTCAAGCCCAGCCTAGACAACCTAGCAACCTAGTATGACCCTGTCTCAAAATAAAAAGGACTGGGGAGTTGCTCAATGTGAAGACTCTGGGTTCAATCCCTAGCACCACACACAAAAAAAATTATTTTCATAATTGTGTGTCTTATATTTTATGGCAGGCTACATTTGACAAAATATTAAAATGTGTTCCATGATTATCTTGAAAATAGTATTACAGAAGAGTAAAACTGAAAACTAGAGGTGGAATTAACCCTTATTAAACACTATACTTTAAAAAATATATTCTATATATACACATACACATTTCAGAAGAACTGTTTCTCATGCCCACATATTTTAAAAATAACGTACAATGAAGGAATTGGCATTTTCTATATATAATTATTTGGAAACATTTTGTATTCAGCTTATAACCTTTGTTTCAAATGTTATGAAAATGTTAGAAAATGTTATGCAAGCTTAACATTTTAGAAATATCATCAATACATAATTCCCAAGGACCACGTATACAAGATATTTCAGCTCCTAACAGCTCAATGTGAGAAGGGCTATTGGATCAATGACTCCCAATAACCACTACTATCACTACCAGTTGACCACCACACCATAGATCAACCGCACCTCTTAGGAAGAATGAACGGTCTCTTAGTATGAATATTATAAAAGCTATTTCTAAAGCAGATTCTTTTTTTTTAATTTTATTTTAAGAGAAAAAATAAAACAAAATTTCAAAACAAGATAATGGAGGGTAACAATGGTTAATACCCTGCATATTGCTATCTCCAAACTAGTTACTCAGAGTACAAGATATAGGCATTTAATTGTCCAAACTATATTAGCACAAAACTTTCTTTTCAATGAACTAAAAGAAATTAGTAGTATAACTATCTTAACTGTCTTTTATATTTTTTCTTTTTTTTTTTTTTTGCTTTTCCCTTCCTTCTTTCTTCATTCCCCCATCCCAGTTTCTCTTTCCTTTTGAAGTTTCTTCCCATTTTACAATATCTGTTGTACATTTTGAATCTTACTCTTTCAGCTTCTCACACTAGGGAGACAATACGATATTTACACATGTGTGTGTCTGGTTTATTTCACTTATGAGTATGGTCTTGAGTTGCATCCATTTATATATAAAAGTGTCCAGTTTATCCTTCTTTATAGCTGAGTAGTACTCCATTGTATAAAAAGACTACATCTTTTTTATCCATTCCTTGGTTGATGGGCATTTGGGTTGTTTCCAAGATCTAGCTATTACAAATTGTGCTGCTATAAACATGGTTGCACATATGTCGTGTGGTACGATGTTTTTAATTCTTCTGGGAAGATACCCAAAAAGGGAATAGCTGGGTCAAATGGGACCTCCAATCCTAGTTTTTTGAGGAATCTCCACACTGATTTCCACAGTGGTTACACCAGTTTACACGCCCACCAACAGTAGATAAGTAGATGGAAATCATTATCAAGAATGGAAAGCCAGGGCCGATGAGATGGCTCAGCGGCATAAGCACCTGCCTGGCAAGTGCGAGGGCCCAAGTTCGACTCCCGGAACCCACATACGAAAAAAGGGCCGGTGATATCGCTCAGCGGCACGGGCGCTGCTGGTGCGCGAGGTCCTGAGGTCGACCCCCGGTACCCACAAAAAAAAAAAAAAAAAGAAAGAAAAAAAAGAATGGAAAGCCATTCTTTCCAGGGTGAGATAGAATCTCAGGGTTGTTTTAATTTGCACCTCTCAAATGACCAAAGATGTTGAACATTTTTCATATATTTATTTGCTGTTTGTATTTCTTCATCTGAGAAGTGTGTATTCATCTCAGATACCCATTTTTGGGTTGGGTCTTTAAATTTGGGAGGTCTGATTTTTTTGAGTTCTTTATATGTTCCCAATAGTAATCCTTTGTCTGAGGAACAGCTGGCAAACATTTTTTCCCACATTGTGGGTTGTCTTTTCACTCTGTTGGTGGTTTCTCTTGCTGTGCAAAAGCTTTTTAATAAGATGAGATCCCAGTTGTTGATTCTTTGTGATAGTTCCTGTGCAATTGAGGTTTTATTCATAAAGTCTTTGCCTACACCAATGTCTTCAAGAGTTTTACCTATCCTACCTTCTAGTCAGATTTGTTTCTGTTTTAAAATTTAGATCTTTGATCCATTTTGAATTTAATTTAGTGCATGGTGAAAGATATGGGTCTAGTTTTAATCTTTGGCATGTACATAGCCTGTTTTTTCCAGCACCATTTATTAAAGAGGCTATCTTTCTTCCAGCAAATGTGTTTGGCACCTTTGTCAAAGATAAGGTGGCTTAGTATGTCTGGAGTTGTTCCAGCATCTTCTAATCTGTTCCATTGATCTTCAGGTCTGTTTTTTTGCCAATACCACACTGTTTTTATCACAATAGCTTTATAGTATAATTTCAAGTCAGGGATTGTGATGCCCCCTGCCTTGCCTTTGTTGCCCAGAATTGCCTTTGCTATTCTAGGTCTCTTCTGATTCCAAATGAATTTTAGGATTGTTTTCTCTAATTCTGTGAGATATGCTGTTGGAATTTTGATAGGAATTGCATTAAATCTGTATAACAATTTTGGAAGTATGGCCATTTTCACTATATTGGTTCTTCCTATCCAGGAGCAAGGGATGTCTTTCCATTTCCTGATATCTTCTTCAATCTCCTTTTTCAGAGTAGTGTAGTTTGCAGTGTAGAGGTCTTTTACATCCTTTGTGAGATTGATTCCTAGGTATTTCATTTTTTTGGATGTTATTGTGAAAGGTGTGTTCCCTAATTTCTCTTTCAGTAAGTTTGTTATTTGTGTACAGGAAGGCTATTGATTGTTGAGTGTTGTCTTTGTATCCAGCTACACTACGGAATTTGCTTATTAAATCTAGCAGTTTTTTAGTGGAGCTTTTGGGGTCTTCTATGTAGAGTATCATGTCATCTGCAAATAATGATAATTTAACTTCTTCCTTTCCTATCTTTATTCCTTTTATTTCTCTCTCTTGTCTAATTGCTCTGGCTAATGTTTCCAGAACTATATAGAATATGAGTGGTGATAGTGGACATCCTTGTCTTGTTCCCGATTTTAGAGAGAAAGATTTCAGTTTTTGTCCATTTAGTATAATGATGGCTGTTGGTTTGTCATGGATGGCTTTTATCAGATTGAGGTAAAGACCATCTGTTTTGATTTTCTCTAGGGTTTTTATCATGAATGGGTGCTGGACTTTGTCAAAAGCTTTTTCTGCATCTATTGAGATGATCATATGATTTTTGTCCCTGGCTCTTATATGGTGTATTAAATTTATTGATTTACATATGTTGAACCATCTCTGCATTCCTGGGATGAATCCCACTTGGTCATGGTGTATAATTTTCTTGATGATTTGCTGCATTCTGTTTGTCAGTATCTTATTGAGGATTTTTGCATCTATGTTCATTAATGAGTTTAGCCTGTAATTCTCTTTCTTAGTTGGGTCTTTCTCTGGTTTTGGTATCAGGGTAATGCTTTCTTCCAGAAATGAATTTGGGGGTATTGCTTCCCTTTCAATTTCATTAAAGAGTTTGAGAAGTAGTGGTGTTAAGTCTTTAAATTTCTTGAAGAATTAAGCAGTGAATCCTTCAGGGCCTGGGCTTTTCTTTGTTGGTAGGTTTTTAATTACATCTTCTATTTCATTGATTGATATTGGTTTATTTAGGATTTTTATATCTTCTTGATTCAGCTTTGGTAATTCATATGTATCTAGGAATCTGTCCATTTCTTCTACATTTTCCATCTTATTAGAATACAAGTTTTCAAAGTGGAAATAGATGATCTGGATTTCTGCAGGGTCCATTGTGATTTCACCCTTTTCACTCCTAATTGCGTGGATTTGAGTCTTTTCTTTCCTTTTTTTTTTTAATAAGGTTGGATAAGGGTGTATTTTATTTAATCTGTCAAAGAACCAACTCTTTGATTCATTATTTTTTGTATTGATTTTTTAGTCTCCAATGCATCAATTTCTTAGAGCAGATTCTTAAAGTGTTAGGAATCAACACTAATTCCTAACTACCTTATAATCAACTGAATCTTACATTCGACTTTTGCTTTATATAAATTCATTTTAGAAATTATTGTTTGACCTGAATGTTAAGAATATGAGCAGAATCTGCTCCATTTGTGTTTGAAATACATGATAATAATGTTATTTTTACTATGTTAACCTACAAATCATATGTTTCTCCCAAAGATGCACCAATTTTGTAGAACTCAATGACCACGCATGCCTGGAAGATTTGATCAGCCATTCCCCACTCAAGGATGTTTGGGGTTATTTTGTTTTATTTTTTATTTTTTCATATTTTTACACTGCTTGTCATTTCCATCATCTTCTGGCATTTATTCACACTTCCAAGTGGCTTTTTTGACACTTAAGAGGAAAAATACAGTATAATCTGGTGGTTAGGGCATGAGATTTAGACACATAGATCTGAATCCTTCTACTTTCTAGACTGTGTATTAGGTACTTTTTCATTGATAGGACAAAATACCTGACACCTGCGACTTAAAGCAGGAGGTGTTTATTTGGCTCACAGTTTCAGAGGATTCAGTCCATGGTTAGGGATGGCTCCAAGGCAGAAATGGTATGGCAGATGTACCTTGCAGAAGAAAACTGCTCAACCAATGGAAGCCAGGAAGCAGAGAGAAAGCAAGAGGCACAGCAAGAGATATGTCCACTAAAGCCATGTCCTCAGTGACCCACCTCCTCCAACTGGGCCCCACCTCCTAAGAACACATTCAACTAGAAGTTCATCAATGAATTAATCCACTGAGTACAGTACCCCTCATGTTCCAGCCACCTTCCAAAAGCCCTACCTCTTGTCCACAACAATGTGTATAATGTTTTAGGGTACAAAGTAGATCATCAATGTATAAGTCCATTTTTGTTACTATAAAGAAATACCTGAAGTAGGATAATTTTATAAAGAAAAAGGCTTTATTTAGCTCACAGTTTTGGATGCTGAAAGTCCAACAGCATAGTATAGCCTCTGTTAAGGGCCCCTCTCATCTGGGTCACCTTATGGTGCATGGCATACAGAAGTAGAGATTACATGCAAAATCTAGAAGCCAGAGGAGGTCTGGGGTCCTATAGTCCCTTCCAGTGACACAACTCTAATGACCTAAGTACTCCTACAAGGCCCCACCTCTTAAAGATTCCATTACCTCTCAAACTGCCACACTAGGGACCAAGCCTGACAACACCTGAAATTTTGGGGGACACCCTCAAACTATCCAAACCATAGTATTCAGTTACTTTTTTAGAAAAGTACACTCTTGATATGATGTGATGAAACTCTCACCTTACCTCTGTGATCTCCCTTCCCAAAACACAATAACCTTAGTCTAATTATGAGCAAAATATCAAGCAAATACCAATTGAGGAAATAACAAGGCAGTATCCTTCAAAATTGTCAAGGTCATCAAAAACAAGGAGAATTTGAGAAAGTACCACAGCCAAGAAAGCCTAAGATTTGATGACTACATATAATGTGGTGTTTTGATGACTAAATATAATGTGGTATTGTGGATGAGATCCTAGAACAGAAAAAGGACATTGGTAGAAGCCAAGAAAATTTGAATACAGTATGGACTTCAGTTAATAAATGTATCAGTATTGGTTCATTAATTGTGACAACTTAATTGTACCAACGTAACATGTTAATAATAGGGGAAACTGAGTGTGGGGCATACGAGAACTCTCTGTACTATCCTATTAATTTTTCTGTAAAACTAAAATAAAAAGTTTTAAAAAGGTACAAGTTAGGAAATGGCAAGACAGAATGGAACTGATTCATTTATTGAACAAATATTTTTTAAATATCCATGTGTGCTTGACACTCTTTTTTTCTTTTGTGTGGTGTAGGGTTCAAACTCAGGGCCTCATTCATGCTAGCCAAGTGCTCTATCCCTGAGCTACACCCACAGTCCCCAAGGACCCATTTTATGTTGATTTTTTTTCCTTTGGTGCTGGAGATTGAGCCCAGGATCTTGCACAGGCTAAGCAAATGCTCTGTCACTGAGCTACACACCCAGTCCCCTTGACACATTTCTGGGGAGCAAAGGGTACAGCAATGCACAAAGGGAAGAAAGATCCTTCCCTTAAGGACCATATATGGAATATGCGTTGACCTTACAGAGCTAATTTGTGTTCCCTCTCCCAATGCCTTCCCTTACCAGGGAAGTCCAAATGGTATTCCAGTGACAATATGACCTCATTATTTCTTATTAAATAAGGGACAAACAAGATCCAAGCCATAGCTTAGCAGTAAGAGGTGAATAAAGAGAGACTTTGCATAAGAAGTGGGTCCTGGAACAGCTGGGAGCCAAGTGGCAGAGCCAGTAGATCCTGGTGCACCTCCTGGAAGATAGCATGGCCCCTGCAACCTAACGTTTGCCCAGGGAGCATATGTGTGCCCAGGCACAGAGAGTGGCCAGGGGAAAATTCCTTCCAATTGCTTGGTCTAATGTGTTTCACTTTATAGGAGAGGACATTGAGGCCCGGTGGTCACAGTACTGCGGGATTTTCATGTAGAGAGAGGGGACACTGAGGCCTTTTTTCCAGGAAGCAGCTTTATTTATGCCAGCACTGATCAGAGGATTCATATCCAAAGGCTGAGTGGGGAACATGGCCTAGTTGCACCCTTTTATACAATTCTTGCATCTTTGTCTCCCTTATCTGGGCACACACTAACATTCTACAGTCTGGCTGGGTATACATTAACATTCTAAGGTCTGGTTGGGAGGGCCGGTGAGATGGCTCAGTGGCGTAAGCGCCTGCCTGGCAAGCACGAGGGCCCCAGTTCAACTCCCGGAACCCACATACGAAAAAGGGCCGGTGATATCGCTCAGCGGCACGGGCGCCTGCTGGTGTGCGAGGTCCTGAGGTCGACCCCCGGTACCCACAAAAAAAAAAAAGGTCTGGTTGGGAATGATTTATGATTTATGTTACAGTGTTACATTAGAACTACACATGTGTACACAGAGGGTGTTCTCGCTACATTGTAAAAAGTTCCCACCCCAACATGTCCGGAGGGGTCCTACCATATTCCTCCCTTTGATGCTCGGACACCTTCTATTTTGGGTCAAAAAGCATCACCCTGGTTCAGAGGTATATGTTTCATCACATGTGACCATTTTGCTTTTGACCGTCATCTCAATGAGGTTGGAGACAGAACGTATAACCAAGGGAGCCAGGCAAAGGCAGGATCGAACAGATTCCCAAAATCAGAAGCGTAATACCTATGAGGGTTTTGAATCCCCCCGAGAGTTGAAAGCCATCCCCCAAACAGTTGCCTGGGTCCCAACCTTTCCAGCTCTGGGTTGGAACATGAGCAGTTCTCCTACTCGATCTGTAATCTCCTCTATGACCTCGGTAGGCAGCAGTTGCTCAGGTTAAATTTCCCACAAACCCCTCCCTCAGAAGCAAGCAGATAATCTAAAGCCAAGGGATTTTGATAGAGAGCAGTGTGCATTTTGGTCTGTTGTTTGGCTAGCAAGTTAAAAGCTTTAGCAGTTTCATTAGTTATAATTACCACTATTGCTTGCAGTTTAATTATGAGGCTTAGCATATAAATGGGGGTACAGTAGCCCCAGGACCCATCCTCTGCCCAGGTGGCAGGATCATGATACTGAATTATACGTTCAAGGGGCCATTCGTCATCTTTCTAATTGCCAATTTGCAGGATATGTCATTTTCTATGGCTCCCCCTATACCCATACATTGGACCCCCAGATGTTCTCCCCTGGCAAGTGGGAGTAGAAAGCAAGACAGGTGGATCGTTCCTAATACACAAAACCCTGACCAGTTTGGGGGAGTAGAGCATATGCAGTTCTTCCGCGTATCCAATACAGTCCATCTGGGGTCTGCCATTCGATGTCTGTGTTGACATTGTCCCAGGCCCCCCTTAGATGAGAAAAGTTGAACAAGGGGTAAGGGTTTGGTTCAAAGTAGTCAGGGGACCCCTACCATGGGTTTTCCGGGGCAGTTGACTTTTAGGACCTTTGACCCAGACGGTAGGCCCAGGCTCCCTACAGAGACAGTGAACTGTTCTCCCCACTGGGGAAGAGAGTTTCTCCCAATTACTGAGGTCTTGAGAAGCCAAACCCCTGAGGTAGAACTGGGGTATCCTGTGCCAGTAAAAGGTTCTTGGGGATCTAATGCTGTAGCTTCCCGTGGCCACTGATCCCTTATGTTGGTTCCCCCACATACATAGCAATAAAAGACCTTCAGAGTCTGGTCTATAGTCTCTGCTAGGGCTAAAAACAAGTTTTTGGTTGTGGTCAGGATTGCAGGGGGGCCTACCTTCTATTTCCTCAGAAAATGAGTGAAAAACCTGGTAAGATGTGGCTAATTGGACAGTACTGACCCTCTTGAAATATATATATATATATATATATATATATATATATATATATATACATATATACACACATATATATATATACGGGATATATACACATATATATATATGGGATATATATAATATGTATATATATACGGGATATATATATGTATATGTATATATATCCCAATCTGGAGGCCATTTTCTTACTTTGGGTCTCCTGGATTAAATATAGTAAAATTAAGGGGGTTGCAGGTTCCCAATTCACAGCTAAGAGTGGCAGCCCCCCTTTGGAGGAGTGCTGCCTTACCTTTACCCTTCCAAGTGGCCCATGAGACACAGCTCCAGGAGAAGCAGTAAGCCCAGTGGTCACTGTAACAGGCATATTGGGATGAGACCTGTTCGCCCATACTTATCCTTGGGCCCATATTCTCATTCCCATGATAACCCTCCACATTTTAGGACTATCCAGGGATTTTTACTAATAGCCACATGCACATCAAAAAATACTGATACTGGCAGGTGCGGATTTGTAACCCAGGTTTTGTTATTTAATGGTCCTTCACCTTGGGAGTGTTGGACTTTGAACCATTCCTCAGTCGGGGAGTACTTCGGGTAGAAATAGGTGTACTGATTCAAATGTTGACAGATACAGTAGGTTGTTTTATTATGTATACGGGTCCCTTGGATCCTCCCTAAGCATGAGAAGTGGGTGTGGCAGAGTAAGGTCCAAGTGACTCCCTGGCCTGACCTGGTTAGGCGAATACATCTGTCACATGATGGGGAGCTCACGTTCACCAATGGGGGCCCCAAGTAAATGTAGCCAATACCAGCAAAAAATCCCATCCACAAGAGGAAGGTGATGGCCAGCAGGCACCTCTCGCCACATTTCCAGTCAGCTGGGGTGGTCTTGACAAGGGCTTTGGCAAAAAGCAGGGCTAGAGACCCAAATACAGTTAAGAGCGAGAGGTGGTGTTCATTACAATCAGTTCCAAAAAGAATGCAGTCCGTCTGTGTTGCCAGTGGGTAGTGTCCTCAGGCTTCTGCCACATAGACTAGTCAGCCACGGGAGCGACTAGAGCAGGGCTGTCATCTTTCAATGGTGTTCCTGAGGTTGTGGTCTGCTTCTTCAAGATCATCAGCTTACAAGGCGCTTACAAGTTGGTGACGCACTCCCAGTCTCGAGACGCTGGCTTTACTCTGCTGTAGTGAATCCTGGGGTCTATGCCATTCGCCTTCACTGCAGTGGGGGTGGATAGAGTAACAGTGATGGGACCCTCCAGAGGGGTTTCAGGGGTGGGACACTCCCTTCTTTTACCCACACGGCATCCCCAGCTTGAAAGAGTGAGTGTCTGTGGTCAAACTCAAGGGCAATTGTTCCTTAACCCATTGGTGTTGGGTGGCTAAGGTTGAGCTTCACGCCTGCATCCGTTGTCTCAGAAGGAGGTTTCCAAGCTCCTTTAAATCCTCCCTTATCCCCTTAATAAGAGGAGGGGGCCACACCTAGAGAATTTCCAAAGGGGAAAGCCCTGTCTGTTTAGTGGGACTAGATCTAATCCTCAGCAGAGCTATCGGCAAGAGTTGGTACCAGCGCAGGTGAGTTTCCTGGCACAGCTTGCTCAGCTGTAGCTTTAAAGTCCAGTTTATTTGCTCCTCCTTCCCTGAACTTGGGACAGTATGCCGCAAGAAGTTTCCAAGTAATCTTTAGCTCTCTGGCCACTAGCTGCACCACCTCTGTGACGAATGCCAGCACACTGTGTGACCCTATGGTAACAGGAATTCCAAAATGAGGGGTGACGTCTCTCAGAAGGAGCCAGGCCACCTCAGATGCCATTTCTGTGCAGGTGAGGAAGGCCTCTATACAGCCTGAGAAAGTGCACACAAAAACTAGCCAAATACTTGCAGCCACAGATTCAGGGAAGTTCAGTAAAATCCACAACCATATTTTCAAATGGGGCTCCCCCCGCACACTTTAACCCCAGGAGCAGCCCCGGGCCCTTGTCGGAGATTATTGTGGACACACATTTCACATTGTTCACACAGCCCGGGCTATGCTGGAGAGCCGGGACGTAGAAATGTTGACTCACAGCGATCTTGAGAGCTACCTTGCCCACGTAGGTGTCCTGATGAAATTTTCTGACAAAAGCTAGGGCCAGAGCCTCGGGGATTGCTACCCAGCCATCTTTAAACTGCCATCATCCACCTGGGAGGTAACCTCCGTCCTTGATCTTAAACCAAGCAATCTCATGTTGTGAGTAATCAGGGTCCCATTCTGTTAATGGACTGGGAAACTGTGGTGGCTGTGGCCACGGACTCTGCTGTTCCCCTGGTGCCACCAGCTTAGCTTCCTGGTCTGCTTTATGGTTTTCCTGAGTGGCTGTAGTGTCTCCCCTTTGATGTCCCTGACAGCGCATGACTGCCATCATTAGGGGTGCATACAGCATCCAAGAGTTCAAGGATTTCCCTGCCATATTTTATGTTTTTCTCCCAAGTTTATCAGGCCTTTTTCTTTCTATAGAGCCCCGTGCAGATGAAGTGTGGTGAAGGCATACTTAGACTCCGTGTACATGTTGACGGTACTCCTGCTGCCAGCTAAAGTGCTAGGGTTAGTGCAATGAGCTCCACTTTCTGTGCTGAGGTCCCTTTTGACAGAGATTTTGCCTCAATGATGGAATTACCACAGAGTACTCTGTAAGGCATTTCTCCTTCACAAAACTGCTACCATCGATGAAATATCTGGTGTCGGGATCCTTGAGGGTCTGGTCTCCTAAATCCATTTGGCTGGAGAACACCTCATCCATGACCTCAGTGCAGTCATGGTCTGGCTGCCAGGCCCAACTGGCAGTAGGGTTGCCTGGTTCAGGGTCCTCACTGCTTCCAAGTGAATGTGTGGGTTTTCACATAGTGTCCCCTGATATCTGACCATCCGAGTATTAGCCAGTATTGTCCCTTGTGCTCCATTAATGTCAGCGCTGAGTGTGGCACTTGGACTGTTAATTCTTGTCTCATAGTCAGTTTGTCAGCCTCTGCCACTAAGAAGGCTGTAGCTACAAGGGCTCGCAAACAGGGGCCAGCCCTGGGTGACAGAGTTGAGTGATTGGAGAGGTGTGCCACCAGTCAATGCCAGGATCCCAGCATCTGGATTGAAATTCCCACTGCTATCCCGGTATGCTCATGGACATACAAATACAAAGGCTTAGTCACATCTGGAAGTCCCAGGCCCAGTACGTTGGTGAGGGCCTGTGTGACCTCTTCAAAGGCTTTTTGCCATTCCCTTTCCCATAACAGGTTCTCACCCCCTCACACACACACTTTGTGGCCTTATAAAGGGGTTTTGCCAAGACAGAAGTTAGGTACCCAGAACCTACAGAAACCTACAGCCCCAAGAACTTGGTGTCTGGTCACTGGAACAGGGACTGAACAAACTGCTCGTTTTCTCTAGGACCTGAGATGGCATTGTCCCTGCAACAAGTGGAAACCGAGGTACTTAACTTTCTCCTGGCAAATTTGAGCCTTCTTTCTTGAGATCTTATAGCCGGCCTCCCACAGGAGAGTGAGGAGTAATCATGTCCCTTCCATGCAGCCTTTCCATGTTCAGCTGGCCAACAGCAGGTCATCTACATACAGGAATACTACACGGTCATGTTGGCCTGCAGAGAAGGCTTTCAGATCAGTGGCCAGTGCTGTGACAAAAATGGCTGGGGAATTTTTGAACCCTTTGGGCAGCCTCATCCAAGTCAACTGGCCTTTGTCACCATTTTCTGGATTTTCCCACTGGAAGGCAAAAATTGGCTGGCTCTGTGGGGCCAGATGGACGCAGAAGAAGGCATCCTTGAGGTCTAGACATGTAAAGAAGGTTGCTTTCGTGGGGATGAGGCACAAGAGACTGTAAGGATTTGGGACAACTGGGTGTAGGGTAACGGTGGCCTGGTTTACTGTTCGCAGATCCTGAACTGGCCGATGGTCATCTGTGCCCTGTTTTTGGACAAGCAGGAGAGGTGTGTTCCAAGATGACTGGCAAGATCAGAGGATCCCATAATCTAGAAGTCTTTCGTAGAACTGGCTTGGGCTTTCTGCTGGCCCCTGAAGCACCTCCAAAGTTTTACTCATGTTCATGGCCCATTTTCCTCCTTCTTTTATCCCCTTTAGGAGGGCCTCCTGGTACCATGTGATTGAGGCAAGCCCTCCTTCTGAGTTCGGTCCCACTGGGGATACTCTCCTGGGAACTGGTTGAGGGCAGTAAGTGTGGGGATCCTCTCCTGGGAACTGGTTGAGGGTGTAAACCTGGGGATCCAGCATTCTGGCCAGGGCACTTTTTTCCAACCATTGTAGGGCAGCTTGAGTAACCCAGTGGTGCTCCTCAGTGTTGAAAAGGGTTAGGAGGAGTTGCCAACAATCAGCCCATGTGGGCCGGTCTGGAAAATGGACAGCACCAAGTTGATCATTGCCTGGGGTTTCTCAGTATATGAAGGTTATGGTTCTTCCAATTAAGGAGGTCGGTGGTGGTGAAGGGTTGATACACTAACACTTGTTCCCCTCCTTGGATCTGCCCCTGTGGGTCATAGTAAATGGGTCCTGTGTCTCTCGAAGTGGCATCTCCATGGCACCTCGACAGAGCCTGAGGGTTGGGCTGCTGGAGGGGTTCTCTCAAGAGGCACCACAGGTGTGTGGGAGTCAGAATGAGCGGCTCAGGGGAGGCCGCCATCAGAGGGGTCTCCAAGGAGGCTTCAGATGATGTTGGGAAAGAGGCAACCCCCGGGGGTCTGACTGGTTCTGGTAGAACCTCTGTAGCAGGGGCCACAGGTGGCTGTGGCAATGATGGACACTGTAGGACATATGGAGGTAGGACTTCTTCTGATTCCCCAGATAAAATCAGTTTGACTTTGGCTGACATTTAGAGGTGACCATTACCCTAGCCATCATCACACTACAGTTCTCCTCAGTGCAAGTTTTCAGCCAAGGTGGCTGAGACAGGGCCAAGTCTTGCCAACAGTCAATGTAAGGAAATTGGCCAGAATGGCTAGGGTCCACTGCGACAACCCTGAACACTTGACTAATTATCTCCTTATCAAGAGAGCTCTCAGAGGGCCTCCCACCCCAAACGATAGCCAGTCAATTTCATAGAAAGTCCAGAGCTTTCCAGGAGTTAGCTTAACACCACAGTCACCTGAATATCCCCCCTTTTAAAATTCTTTAACATACACTCTAGGGAAGTCAGTTTACTCTGCTTTCCACCCATGTCCTCCCCCTAACAGACAACTTTCATACACAAGAGAGGAAGGAGGGAAGGCGAAAGGTTTTAATTGGAAGGGTCACACACTCACTCTGTCCATCTCCGGCCGCTCTATTCAAGGAGATATTTCAGGCTCCTCATAGCATTGGCAAACTCCTGGGGGACCCATCATCGCCCTTAGCCCTGTGAGGATCACCACAGAACCGCAGACCCAGACTCAACACTCACTTTGGCCCTGTGGTCAGGTCAGAACCTTCCTGCTCATTCACACACGAACATGCAAGGACTCCAACCCACTGCCCAGCACCCAGTGCCTTGGGGCTGCGGTTTCGTTTCTTGTGGAACTACTCGGGCAGCTCTGGTACTCCAGTCTGCTGCCCAGTTCCTAGGAGTTGCGGTTTCAGTTCAGTGAAACTTACTCGGGAAATTCTGGGAGGTGATCGGTCTCCCCTTCTGCCTCTTTACGGCAGGACTACCAAACCAAATCAAACCTGGGTCTTACCAAATCTGGCAGGTGGCACTCCCTCAACTAGTTCCTGGCCTTCCGGTTCTGTTGTGCATCCAGAGCTCTCATCCCGGCGTGTCAGGAGGGGCCAACCTCCCAACAGATCAAACAGATCAAATAGTCCGCTGGTGCCAGGCAAGGTTGGCTCTCCCAGCGCTCCGAGGTTCGGACTGTGGCAACAAAGGAAGTGGAAATATACCCCCTCAGAGTCCCCGCCACAAGCCCCCAGATGCTGTAGGATGTTCGTGCAGAGATGGGACACCAAGGACTTTTTCCCAGGAAGCAGCTTTATTTGTGCCAGCACTGATCAGAGGATTCGTATCCAAAGGCTGAGTGCCAAACATGCCATAGTTGCACCCTTTTATACAATTTTTGTGACTTTGTCTCCCTTACATGGGCATATGCTAACATTCTGCAGTCTGGTTGGGTATACATCAACATTCTAAGGTTTGGTTGGGAATGATTTATGATTTATGTTACAGAGTTACATCAGAACTACACATGTGTACATAGAGGCTGATATTGCTATATTGTAAAGAGTTCCCACCCCCACATGTCAGGAGGGACCCTACCACAACAGGGCCATCTTTGAGCCAAATGTTTGAATTTTTTCCCCAGGTGCAAGGGATTTAAGCCACAGCCTTGTGCATGGTAGGCAAGCGCTCCACCACTGAGCTACATCCCAAGCCCCCGAATCAACTGTAAAATTTTTATTCCTTCTCAGAGGCTGTGGACATTTATTCTGATGCTAGACATCAGCAAAAACTGAAAGGCTATGTTTATAATCCCAGCTACTTAGGAGGCTGAGGCAGGAAGATTGCAAGTTTGAGGCCAGCCTGAACAATGTAGTAAGGCCCTGTCTCAAAATAAAAATGGCTGGGGATGTAGCTCAGAGCAAGGCCCTAGGCTCAATCCAGTACATCTGAAAAAAAAAAAGAAAAGGAAAAATGAAAGTCTAGATGTGCATGCTTACTTTGTATAAAATATACAAATATATAAATAACAATGGAAAAGAATCAGAAAAGGCAGTTATAGAATAAACATCAGTATGGATTCAATAACAACTGATAAAGAGTTTGCAAGTTGATTTTCCTCTACATAATCAATTATATAGATTATAGAACCTTATGGGATGCTACAGCACAACTAAGGTGGCCTTAAGGTCTCCATAACTAAAATCAAGTGATGGTTACCTGTGCATTAGCTAAGTAATAATTTACAAGGGAGTGTAAGTGGTACACGGGGTGGGGCAGGACTGACACTCCTTTAAAGACTAAAAGACAAATAACAAAAATTAAAAACCTTCAGAGTAACACTAGACTCATATTTAAATAAAAAACAAAGCAGAGAAGGACCCTGTAAACTTAGTGCTTGACTTGGTATAATAATGAGTCCAATATAAGCCGATAACCATGCTATTCTTGATTGTAGGGGTATCAGCAGCATCTGAAGCCTACAGATGTACCTCAGATATCAATTTTAGAACCAGCTTATTCCCCAACAATGCCAGATCATTCTACACAAAGTCAGAAATGTAAGCAGAGAGTGCACTCAGGGAAAATTACTTTTGAAATTGAGTTTTCAACCCTTCCTTTAGGCGTTGTTTTTAACCAACCACCAGGGCAGAAGATGCCTTTATCAGGGGACCACCATAGGCACATTGAAAGTGAAATTTTAATGAGATGAGAATGAAAGATGAATGAAAAATCAGAATTATTAGCTTAACCTCTAACATTGTGCTAAGTATTATACACACTGGGTTGTCCAGGAGAATCACCTGCAGAGCTTTAAAAATTCCTAATGCTCTGGCCCCATCCCAGGGCAGTTACAGTACTTTTGAATCTCGGGGGTAGAATCTGGGCTTCAGCACTTTTTAAAGTTCCCCAGGTGGTTACAACGTGCAGCACAGTTAAGAATGAAGTGCTCTACAGGGAATTAGTCTCAGTTTTGAATATCAAATACTCTTAATTAAAGCAGGATAAACTAAGTAGGCATCCTAGGAGTACAATACCAGGAAATATCACCCAATTGAATACAAAACTGTAATTTTAACAATTTTTTTTCTTTTCAGTCAAATGCATCCAGCTTTGACTTTCTCATCTCCAGACATTTCCAAAGCAGAGGCGATGGCTTCCTAAATTCAGATATTTTTCCTCATTTGTGGTGTGAGGTACAAAGTAACTGAGAAAAAGAAATCTCATCTCCATTCCTCCACCCTCCTTGGTTGGCCTTTCCAGAAGAGAAAATAAATAAAGACTAACTTCTCTTAAATGTTTCAAAACGAAATAATTAAAATGACTTCTTGGGTAAACAACTATGAAACTCAATGAGCTGTTTCCTTTATTTTTTAATAGTCACAGACTCAGGGTCTATCATGGAAACAGCTGCATTCTTTCACCTCTGCCAAATCACTCAGTGAAATTACATCACAGGAGGGCTGCCTCTGCGCCATGGTGTGCGAGGGTTCTAAAGAGCATGGAGCCCTTTGGCCACTTGGGCACCGTCCTGCTGAGCGGCGGGGTGGTATTTTTTTCCAGTTCGTGAAGTCTCCCTGTCCATACAGCACCATGACAGTTTGCCCAGCCTAACTGGAAGACATTATCTAAACCTGATTGAGGACACTTAGTAAACAATAATGAAAAAGACAGCTTTAATTGTCCTAAAGCTTAGAATTCTCCCTGAAGCTTGAAATACAAGGGGTAGTGGCCAGATTACTAGATTTCTAAGAAAAGAGTAACTCTCTCTACTACCACGTTCAAAGCAATCATGAAAAGCAGCATCAAAAATCTTCCAGATCAGGAATATCTCTTTCCTTCAGAAGACGTTCAGGTAGTAAGAGGAATGAAAATACTCCCCGGCTACCTGGCGAAAATAGTGGTTCATTCTAATCAGGATGGTTGTAACACTACTACACTATTTTACTCCCAAGTGGTAGTGATTTGTTTCTTGATATAAAATAAGGCAACACTATTCAGCAACACAAAGGAAGTACTCATACATACTACAGCATGGATGAGCCTCAAAAACAGTGAAAGATGCCCCATAATGTATGACTCCATTTATAGGAAATCCTTAAGTCTATAGGGAGGAAAAGCAGGGCAGTGGTTAACATGGAGGAAGTTAATGGGTGTCCACATCTGGGGCTGGTTCTTAGCTACCACACAGGTCACTTGTCTCCTAAAATTCCTCGTGAATTCTGCTCTTTCTCGATGTCCACTTATAAAAAGTTGTAATAATTGGGGTGGGGCAGGAAGGGATCACACATTACCAAATCCAAGACTGTGCGCAACTGCAACAGACACCAGGTCTGGGAATTTGAAAAGGCCATCAGGTATAAATAAATGGCTCTTGATCTAGAAAAGGTGTGGCTGTACCCATTACAGTAATTGGAGTACGCCTGGGACAACTGACCTCCAGCAGAAACGAAGTCGGAAGTCTGAATCCTCAACAAATACCCAAGCAGTG
Source organism: Erethizon dorsatum (assembly GCA_028451465.1). Lineage (NCBI taxonomy): Eukaryota > Metazoa > Chordata > Mammalia > Rodentia > Erethizontidae > Erethizon > Erethizon dorsatum. Next base: position 29,839,160 of record CM051823.1, on the reverse strand, counting down.
GGCAGGTTTTCTAACACAGAAAGGACGCACGTTTGCCAAATCCAGGTTGGTTTTACTTTAGGAGTTAGAACTTGTTCCAGCAGAGCACGAGGTTAGGAAGTTTCGAGGACCTGGTAGCTCTCCTGGGGACCCTGCGCTGCTTAGCCGCCTGGGTCCAGGCAGAGCTGGAGGGATGACAGCGGGGACTGCGAGGGGACCACCACACCGCCCGGCCTTCCCTCCCGCCCCGAGCGCCGTCCCGCGTGCGCCCGTGGAGATGCTTCCCGCCCGCCCCCCACTCGCGCCAAAGCCAGGACCCACCCAGTTCCCGGGACTCTGGGACTTTGGGGCTCCTTAGACACCGACGGACGCCGCGTCCAGGGGGGCCAGGCTGCGCGCCGCGGGGGGTTGGCGCCTCCACGCCGGCCTCCCGGGGGGCCCGCAGGAGGCGAGGGCGGAGCTGCGCGCCCCCGCCCGGCCCCGAGGGACCCGCTCGCCGCTCCCTCCCGCGCGCCCCCCGCGCAGTGCTCATGCGCGCGCCCGGCCTTTATAGCGGCCGCCCGAGCGCCGCTCTCCGCACTGTGGCAGGCGCAGCCGGGCGGTTCCCACGCAGGTGTGGGACCCCGTAGCCGGCGCGCGCGGGCGGGATCCCTGACGGGCGTCGTCCCCGGCTCTCCTCTGCCGCTCCCAGCTTCTCTGTCTTCCTGTTGCCCACCCCCTTCCTCCACCCCCACTCGGGGGCTACACCTCGATTCTGGGTTTGGCTCCGTTTGCTGGTCGGGTCCCTGCCCGGGCCGCGCCGGGTGCGGAGGGGACGGCGGGCGCCGTGTGCTGGGGACCCGGACGCCCCAGCCTCCTCGCGCGCCCGACGCCTCCCTCTCTGTCTCGCTCTTCCCCAGGTCCGCACAGCCCCTCGACCACCATGTCTGCAGCCTGGATCCCAGTTTTCTGCCTCGGTGCGTACGCGTCCCTCCGCGTGCCCCTTCCCCGTGCGCCGAGTGCGGCGGCGGCTGCACCAGCCTCGTGCTCTCCCCGCCTTTCCTCTCTCCGCAGGTGTCTCTCTGCTGCTGCTGCCGGAGCCCGCGGGTAGCGAAGGAGCCGGTGAGTTGTGGGTTCCAGAGTCGAGGAAGGAGAGCTTGGCCCAGGCGGACGGAAGAGATGCGCACCACCAGGTGGCAGCGGGGTCCAGCCCGATCCCCGACCTCGGCCCTGGGCGAGAGGCGGAGGGCGCGCACGTCGGGGCCGCTGATGTGCTCGGGGTCACCGAGTTCTCCGAACGCGAGGGGGACCCGAGCTCCCGTGGAGTCCAAGAAAGCCGAGCCGCTCGCCCGCCCACCCCGTCCCGTGTCCTCCCGCAGAGCCGCAGGGAAGTCAAGGCAGAGGTGTTCATTGAGTCCCATTGCGGGACACACCAGTCTCCGGGGGTTCCGCTGCGCTTGGGGTGGGGGAAGCCTTCAGATTGTCGTACCCGAGAGAGGGGAGACTGATGTCGTTGTCCCACATAGGTGGGTTTCTAGATGTCATCCTTATGAAAAGCAGCGTTGGCGGTCCCATTAGCTTGCCACAGTCTAAAGAGTTTTTGCTGCACGTGCAGAGGTCCCCGTCTGAGGGTGTGGTTCCGTGTTTTCCTACAATCTATTGTTTGTCTTTCCTGAAAAGTAGAAACGAGGATAAGTATTGTGCCCAGCTGCATTTCTCATCCCTCCCTCAGTAAAGTCAGTGTTAGCAGCCAAAGGCAGTCTCTGACCCAAATTCCAGTACTGCCCCTTCCTCCGCCAAAAATGGGAGAAGGATTTGGGCTGTTTGATAATTAGCAGGAGGCTTCTGTTTTCGATAAAGATTTTAACTTCCCTGGTTCTCTAGAGAGTTTCCGAGCTAAGGCGTAAGCCCTGTACCCACCACCCTCCCTTCCCTTTCCATGGACTTGTCCAGTCCAAAACAGTTCACGCAAGCTATTCAGTTCACGCAAGTCCTTGTTAGAGGCAAGCTATTCAGTTAGGCAGTGACCAGACAGTATTCCTCTTAGAAAAAAAAAAAAAAAAAGAGGTTTTGTTTTTGTTTCAAGTTTTGAATAACTACATTTTCTTGCGTTTGGAAAAGGTGTTTAATAACGTTAGTCTCAATTTCATATCTACAGTAAATTGACAGATGTTTTCTATTGTTATCTTGTTACATATTGCCAAGGGCTTGTCTCTACCTAGCATCTTTTCAGTAAAATTTTTGATTATTAGGATTACAGTGTAAAACTTGAGCACGTTAACAGTGCTTTCTCAAAGTGTGTTCATTGCCTGATATATCTCTTTGGACAGATCTGGAGCAGAAATAATCAGGTTCAATTAAGATAAAAATGCTCCATTTTGATGGGACTAACTTCCTTGTGTTCTGTCTTCTGGGAGTTGTAGAATGTTCCTTGGGTAAATTAACCCCATGCCTTTAATTTCCTCATCTGTAAAATGAACAGTTGAGCTAAATAACATTCCGTGAGTTTAAGGATCACTGTACGGGTTTGCTTAAGTGAACATGTGACTTTTAAGCTCTGCATTTATAGGATAACTAAGACAAAAGTCCCTATGGAGGGAGGGATAACTTAGATTTTTACATTCCTATGGAAATGTTCCATAAAAGCTCAATTCAAATTTACTGTTTTTACGTCATTCAACTATATACACAGTTTTATCAGAGTTGCGATTTTTACATTTCTAGAATGAACAAGTGTTCAATGACTAATGTTATTTTCGAGGTCTGATGTATTTCCAAATATGTGCTTTCAAACAGCTAGAACTGAGAAAATTTTGACATTAGATTTACGTGGTGGTTGGAGACTAAACTTGAAAAATAAGCTTTTGCGTCGCTAAAATCTGGAATGGTGTGGAACAGTGCATAAATCATTATTCTTGGTAGAAGCGTAGAAATTAGGGAAGTGAAACTTAAATCTCATTCCCTAGTTCCTCCCCCACTACTCCCCAAGAGGTCCAAGAGGTGCTTATTACATCCCCCCGCCCTTTCTCTTCAGTTCCCATTGCTATCACATGCTTTACCAGAGGCTTGGACATCAGGAAAGAGAAAGCAGATGTCCTCTGCCCAGGAGGCTGCCCTCTTGAGGAATTCTCTGTGTTTGGGAACATAGTTTATGCTTCTGTATCCAGCATATGTGGTGCAGCTGTGCACAGGTAAGCACAAAGACAGCTGTGAGGGAGGGGGAAATACAAGCATAATCACTTATTTCCCCACTTTAAGCCATGTGGACCACCTTCCTCCCCTCTTCTTTGGTGCCAGTTGTGGCCGTAGAAGATGGATTTAGTTTCAAAGTTTTCCTGGGTGTCCTTGAAACACCAAATACACAAGGGAAGCTTTCTGACAGAAGGCAGATTGCATTACTTCTTGGTGGTTAGATTCCTGTGGTTCTGAAACATTCCTGATTATTTCATATATTATGGAACTTGTGTGTGTGTGTGCGTGCCAGCCAGCCATTTCCTTAACTTCCACCACAATTCTACAAGGTACAACTTTACTCCACTTTAGAGATGAGGATCCTGAATTAAGAGAGTTAAGTGTCTTGCCCAAGTCACAGTTAGCCAGTGCCATGCTACCCTGCAGTAGAATGGCCAGTGTGAGACGCTTTTTTTAAAAATGCAATCCAAGGGCCTGTGGAGTATCTTAGGGACCCAATTGTTTGGCGTTGTTTTATTAACTGAATTTCTGAGTTGTAGGGAACAGGCTAATACATTTGTATTTTTATCAATGCTTAAGAAATTTTTCAGCATAAAACCATTTCCCCAAGCATGTTTTGTTCCTGTGCAGGCAAGTTTTGAAAAGGCTGGCATTATGCTTTGATGACTTCCCTGCTGAACTGTTTTCTCGATTAGTGAGAGCAGCAGATGCAGTGTGGCACTGTAAGTCATTGGATGCCCTGAAGGTGTAGAGAGTGTCTCAGATGTTATTCTCATGTTGCAGGGGAGTAATCGGCATCTCGGGGGGACCTGTGCGAGTGTATAGCCTGCCGGGTCGAGAAAACTATTCCTCAGTGGATGCCAATGGCATCCAGTCTCAAACACTTTCCAGATGGTCTGCTTCTTTCACAGTGACGAGTAGGTACAATTCGATTGTTCTCACTTTTGGCAAATACTGCCCCTCCCTAAAATAAAATTTAAAAAAAGTTTTCTGCTTTCCTTGGCCAAACTTTATGACTCTGATGGGAAAACCTGTGGTCAGGAAGAGGTCAACGTGGGTATAGCCAGGAAGGGTCACATATCACATAAGCCAAACTTAGGTGAATAGGGAAAGAACAATTTGCTGTGAGACAGTAGCAGCAGAAACTTAAATTGCCTGTAGTCCGAATGCCTGGACACTTACCAAGTAACACCAAACTGCAGAACTAGTGAATTCATTTTTGATGATCCTTTTAAATATAATAGATGAGATTTCACTTGGGTTCTCTGAAACTAACACGCAGCACAATGTTTCTACCGATTATTGCCATTACCCTATTACATTTATCATCCAAACCCTAAATTAGATTCATAATGCCTTGATGATGAAGAAGGAAGAGGAAAAAATAGACTTATCTTTATTTTAACAGAAGGGAAAAGTAGTACCCAGGAAGCCACGGGACAGGCAGTGTCCACAGCACGTCCACCAACAGGTATGAAACATGGAATCTGTATCTCTTAGTTGCCTAGCACAGCATTTGGTGATTATAAAGAAATATGTTATTGATAGAAAATTTCCTTTAAAAACTTGGCAAAATACCTGATGAAACAACATTTAAGGGATGAAAGAATTATTTTGGCTCGGGGTTTTAGAGGTTTCAGTCCATGATCAGCTGGTTCTATTGCTTTTAGGCCGGTGTTGAGGGAGAAGCATCGTGGTGGAAGAGCATGGTGGAGGAAAGCGTCTGCCTCGAGGCAGCCAGGAAGCAGAGAGTGAGCTAGAGCTTGGGCTGACGGCTTCCTCTTCATGCTTTTGTTCCATTTGGCCCCCACTCAATTGAATAGTGTTGCCCAGAGTCAGGGCAGGTCTCCCTCCTTAGTCTCATGTGCCAGTCATTTCTGGAAACACCGTAATAGACACATCTAAAAGTGTGCTTTACTAATTTCCTGTGCATTTCTCAATCCAGTCGAGTTGACAAGATTAAGCATCACAAAAAAGAAACAAAGTAAATATATTATGTTTACTGATACAGTATGCACAGAAATATTCAATCTGTATTTATTTATTTCTTTGAGACAGGGTCTTGCTGTATAGTTCAGGCTAGCCTAGACTATGTAGCCCTGGCTGGCCTCGAACTCACGATGATCCTTCTTCCTCAGCTTCCCGAGTGCTGGGATTACAGGCGTGCACCACCACACCTGACCAGAAATATTCAAATTTATATTTCAAATTCCTTTTTGTATTTTTGACTATAAACTGTGCCGTCAGTTATTCTCTTGAAGTCTTACCTGACTTGACAGAACATGCCTAAGAACTTGCCAAAGTAAAAGAACATGAACTTTCTACTGTTTCATTTGCTTCACTAAATTCCCTTAATTACTGCACTGTCATACGAATAAAAGGACTGGTGTGTGTCTGCTGTAAGAAATAGCCAGGGATCCCCTTTTTACAGACTGTGTTTAACAACTGGGGATTAAAACCAGGGAGCACTAAGCTACATCCCCAGACCTTTTTATTTATTTTAGGAGAGTCTAAGTTGCTCAGGCTGGCTTCTAAGTTGCTATCCTCCTGCCTCAGCCTCCTGAGTAACTATGGCCATTTTAAAATCAAAGAAATTAAGAACTTTAGGCTCTGAGTGCTCAATCCTGCATCACTTGTGGGTTTAGGACTTTAAAGTCTTAGATCAGAGGCATATCAGATATGTAGGCCTTCTATAGTCCCATGTCATTTCTTTGTTGGGGCACTGCTTCCCCAGTCCCAGAAAATCATCTGGAAATTTTTTTAATAATCTTTTCAAGAGTAACACTTTTGGGCTGGGGATGTAGCTCAGCAGCACAGCGCCTGCCTGGCACGCGTGAGGCCCTGAGTTTGATTCCTGATACCAAAAAAAAGTGACATTTCTTATGCCTTCTTGTATTCCTGCACTGAGAGGCTGAGGCAGGAGGGTCTCAAGTTTGAGTCCAGTCTAGGCATTTTAGCAACTTGGCAAGATTTTGTCTCAAAATAAAAAAGGGCTAGTGTGTAGCTCAATGCAAAGGCCCCGGATTTAATCCCCAGTACTGGAGGAAAAAAAAAAAAAAAAAGTGACACTCCTAGCCAGGTCCAGTGCTCCTCTCCTGTAAATCCCAGCTACATGAGAGGCTGAGACAGGAGGATCACAAGTCAAGGCCAGCCTGGGCAGCAAGACTGTTTCAGTTTTTTAAAAGGGCTGGGGATATATCTTAATGGTAGAGCACTTGCCTAGCATGCCCCAGGCCCTGTATTCAATCCCCAGTACTGCCAAAAACAAAAACAAACAAACAAACAAAAAAACTTTCTATTGCTAATGCCAAGTGCTTCTTTTGTTCCAGGCAAACGACTAAAGAAAACACCTGAGAAGAAAACTGGCAATAAAGGTAAGAATGAGATATCCATTTGTGAAAAAAGCATTTCCCCTGTCTCTTGAGACTGCTAACCAGAGGACTTGTTTGATATTCACAGACTGTAAAGCAGACATTGCATTTCTAATTGATGGAAGCTTTAATATTGGGCAGCGCCGCTTTAATTTACAGAAGAATTTTGTTGGCAAGGTGGCGCTAATGTTGGGAATTGGAACAGAAGGACCACACGTGGGCCTTGTTCAAGCCAGGTACCAACTTTGCTAAAATGAGAGGTGACTGATGTCTTGAATGACAAATTACCAATCTGGTACATTCATTTTGGTTTAGTACAGTCATGCTGAGTTGTGGACAAGGAGTATTTCTAAACTATAAATTCAAGATTGAAGACTACCTGGACAGGTGCTTGCCTAGTGTGTATGAGGTCCTGGGTTGGACTGCCAGCATCACGAAACAGTGCCTGGGCAGACCGAGTAGATCCGAGGGCCTCCTTTTGGAATAAAAGGATTTGGAGATTTGTCTGCTATGTATGTGAAGACGAGGAGGTAGATGGAAAAGTCCTATCATTCACACAGTCCCTCATATCTACTCTGCTCAGTTCCTAGTTTGTCTTTCTGAGGAAGCAATGATATTTCTCTTCCCATCTCTCCTGCCATTATTCTCCTTTTCAAAAGGCTGTAAGTTCTTTATATCCTCTCATCCCTTAGTATTTTGAGCATTTTCTCATCACAAGTACTCATCAAAAACTGACATTTCATATATTTCTTTGCATGGCTATTTAACCATTCTTCTATTGCTTTTTCACCATTACACATTACAGTATGACATTATCCTTGTATCATCTTTGTGCCCATAGCTAGCTTCCTATATATGAGGTTTTGACAGTTATAAAGCTTCTGAAATAACTAATTGCTTTCTGAATAGATAAGCTAGTTTTAAATTACTCCTAACAGTGTACAAGGGGTCACCAGAACTACTACAAACACTATTTTGTATTTCATTTGTCATGTTTTACAATTGGCTCTGCTCTTAAGAGGTTTTTTTTTTTGGTGTGAGGTGACTATTTGTTTTTCACATATTTTAATGATTTATCCCTCACCTTATTCCATTGCTTTTTGTGTGTGTGATGCTAGGGATTGAACCCAAGGCCTCAAGCATTCTAGGAAAGAATTCTACCATGGAACTGTATCCCCAGCCCTGTAGTAGCATTTTTATACACGTTTGGTTAGGTGTATTTCTTTGATCCATATGCTAATTTTTTTTTTTGAATGGGGTTTCACTAAGTTGCCAGACAGGCCTTGAACTTGTAATCCTTTTGCCTCAGCCTCCTAAGTAGCTAGGATTGTAGATATGCACCATCTGTGCCCAGATTCATATGCTACTTTTTTAAGACAGGGTCTCCCCATGTAGTACAGGCTGGCCTCGAACTTGCAGCAACCTTCCTGCCATAGCCTCCCAAATGCTGGGATTACAGGCATATACCACCACGCCTGGATTTATGCTAGTTTTTACATCCTATCTATACTGGTTTTTTTTTTTTTGGGTTTTTTTTTTTGAGACAGAGTTTTGCTATGTAGCCCAGGCTGGCCTTGAACTCAAGGAGATCCTCCTGCCTCAACCTTCTGAGTGCTGTGATTACAGGTGTGCACTACACCTGGCCTCTCTATACTGTTTTGATGACTATAGCTTTGTCGTACATTTTAATAGCCCATGAGGCCCCTGCAGTATTTTTCATGTATATATTATATACATAGATGTTTATACACACATATATTTTTTCTTTTTTAAAGGGTCTTACTATGTTGCCCAGGCTGGCCTTGAACTATCAGACTCAAGCAGTCCTCCTACATCAGTTTCCCCAAGTACCTAGGAGTACATACAGGTCTATGCCACCACACCCAGCTAATAGTAAATCTCTTACACGTAATCTTAATTGGTAAATGTCATTATCATTTATTATAAGAAAAATTTAATATAATTTATATCCTTAGAACTGTTTTCATTTTTATAGTTTTGGTCTTAGTATAATTGAAACTGTCCCTTCTGACCAGAGACCTGGGTTAATAGACTCAGGCTGCTGAGTACATCCAGGCTCCCTCACTGCAGCAGACCTAGTCTCACAATCAGCTTCCTCCTTGGTACCTTGTGACCAACTCTGCAGCCTTCCACTAACCTTGAGCCCCTGGGCCAAGGTGGGTTTCAGGTGCTGTAAATATTGTTTAGGCATAGACTTTGGAGCCATACAACCCTGACTGTACAATCCAGCTGTTTTATTGGGCAGATTACCTGGTCAGTGGTGGCGAACATATGACACACGTGCCGCAGCTGGCTGGGTGTTACCACTGAAGGCTCTGAAAGGCTCGCATCACTGATCTAGGTGCTCTGAGCCTGTTTCATTTATATAATCAGGATAATTTGTACCTCAGACATGATGAAATGGGATTATATGTTCTGTATTGTATTACTCAGGATATAATAAACCCTCAATGTAGCAATTAAATGTTGCATTTCTGAAATATCCCCAGTAATTCAAGTAAGGATGCAATACCTTAGTTGACTAGATCCTGTAGGATTAAAAACAGAACTTGGTTGTTGTCTGATTTAAAAGCTTTTTTTAGGCATCTAATGTTGCTTATTTTGCCTTTCTCATACTCTCTGGATAACTTTTTTTTTAATTATAGTGAACATCCCAAAATAGAATTTTACTTGAAAAACTTCACATCAGCCAAAGATGTTTTGTTTGCCATAAAGGAAGTGGTTTTCAGAGGGGGTAATTCCAATACAGGTAAGTAAACTTTGGCCCATACAGTAGAGGGTTATTGGTGATCAGACATGTAAAACGGTATTATGTCATTTTGGATAAGCAGACGTGAAGCTCTTCCTCTTGGCGCTGAAATCATGGCTAGGTCTACATTTGATCACCTGAGATAAATACTCAGTTTATAATGGAAAATATACCAAGGAGATAATTGATAACTATTTTAAAAAATGAAAACATTGTGATATATAATCTTTACATGTGACAGGTCAGAGATCACTTTAGAGAAGTACTTGTTTATAACACTAAAAAGCAGCACAGATCAACAGACTAATGAATGCAGATATGGCAGAAAGAATTAAAGTAGCACAAGTGATCCTCCTGGGAGAGACTTCCTATTCTGAGTCCTTAGAGGTACTCAGCAGTCACCGAGGAGCAAGAGCGCACGTGACAGGAGCGGGGATCAATTGTGTTTGACTGGTAACCAATGTGAGGTTAAGGAAATGGGAGGTGGAGGAGGAAGTGTGGGATGTGAGGACAAAAAATAGGCCTAAAGGATAAACTTTCCCAACTGATGTATCTATTTTAGACTCGAGTTCCATATACATTAAATTCTTAATGGTGCCAAATTGCTCCAGGGAAACAGAAATGTCATTTAAGAATGTTAAATGCTGGTTTGCTTCATTTTCAAACCTAGGAAAAGCTTTGAAGCACACTGCTCAGAAATTCTTCACAGCAGACACTGGAATGAGAAAAGGGATCCCCAAAGTGGTGGTGGTATTTATTGATGGCTGGCCTTCTGATGACATTGAGGAAGCAGGAATTGTGGCCAGAGAGTTTGGAGTCAATGTATTTATAGTTTCTGTGGCCAAGCCTATCCCTGAAGAACTGGGGATGGTTCAGGATGTTGCATTTGTTGACAAGGTAAGGTGGTGAAGGAGTATCTTCAGTTACGGTGGTAGATTCAACTTTGGACCTCTAACCAAAGTGCTGACTGGCCCTCAACTAGATTAACTTTGAACACTAAGATTTAATGTTTTCACAATTTCAGAAGAAACAGTTTTTGATCCCTTTGAACATCTTATGTATCTCCCCTATTAGGCAGTCTGTCGGAATAATGGCTTCTTCTCTTACCACATGCCCAACTGGTTTGGCACCACAAAATATGTAAAGCCTCTGGTACAGAAGCTCTGCTCTCATGAGCAAATGATGTGCAGCAAAACCTGTTACAACTCAGTGAACATTGCCTTCCTAATTGATGGCTCCAGCAGTGTTGGGGATAGTAATTTCCGCCTCATGCTTGAATTTGTTTCCAACATAGCCAAGACTTTTGAAATCTCAGACATTGGTGCCAAGATAGCTGCTGTACAGTTCACTTACGATCAACGCACAGAGTTCAGCTTCACTGACTATAGCACTAAAGAGAATGTCCTCGCTGTTATCAGGAGCATCCGCTATATGAGTGGAGGAACAGCTACTGGTGATGCCATTTCCTTTACTGTTAGAAATGTGTTTGGTCCCATGAGGGATAGTCCCAACAAGAACTTCCTGGTGATCGTCACTGATGGGCAGTCCTATGATGATGTCCGAGGCCCTGCTGCTGCAGCACACGATGCAGGTGATGCCCTTTTACTTTGTATGGGAATGGAACTGAGAAGGGGTTCTGTGAGTTTTCAGAGTAAATACAAAGTTAATCACTTATTTTATTGAACACACACCTGCAGTGTGACAGTGTTCTAAGAGCTTTACCCAATATTAGTTGACTTAATTATCAGAGCAGTCCTATTCATCTCATTATACAAACGAGCAGACAGACTTCCCTCAGAATGACACAGCTATTAAGTGGCAACGATTCAAACCCAAGCATTCTGGCTTCAGAGTCCACACTCCTAATTACTGGATTATTAGAACTGCACTGAGAACCGTCATGTGTTGAGGATTTAAATTACTGGTGCTTATGTTTGGCTCAGATTTGGAATATATCCCAAATAAGTTATATCTAGAACTTACCATTTGATTATTTATCCTAACCTGTTTTAGTGGATTTTAGTCTGGCATGAGTTTTCTAAGATAAGATCTCCAAAGGGTATAAAATTTCTTCTTCACCCCAACTTTAATATATTTTTTTTTAATATGCGGGTACCAGGAGTCGAACTCAGGACCTCACGCATGCCAGGCAAAATATTTCTTTTTGAAAGGGCTCATTCAATATATTAGCATAGTGTTGCCGAGATCAAATAAGCCAGCAGAAAGATTCCATTTTTTTGTTTTTTTGAGACAGGGTCTCACTGTGTAGTGTAGGCGGGCCTTGAACTTGCTTATGTAGCTCAGGCTGGCCTCAAACTCACAGTGATCCTCTTGCCTCAGCCTCCCAAGTGCTGGGATTACAGGTGTGCGCCACCATGCCTGGTGTAAAAGTCCCTTTCTGGGGAAATAACTCCGTAACTTGGGAGAATCAACAGCGTTGCATTCTTGTATATTCTGCCATCTCCTTTTCCCACTTTAATTCTTAATGACTTGTTTCATTTCTGTACATTCTCTCCTATGAATATTGATGAAATACAGGGATACCTCAGTTCATGAACTTGTTTTATTATTTTAGAAAAGATGGCCACGGTTGTGTTTGTCACCTTGATGCAGTGTGTGTAAACAACAAAATTCTGAATACTTCTATTTGTTTATGAAATTGTTTGCAAACAAAAGCGTTTGTGAACCAAGGTACCACTGTACTTTTAAGTATGACACAGAACTGCTATAGGCAATTTAAACAATATATCTGACTTATAACAAGTATTTTTTACACATTAGCAACTGTGTTGAAGTGAAGACATACCTGTCTGTTGTCACTCTCAAACATACTGAACTAGTTTAAGGTTAGCAGGATTGCATTCCAGCTGAAGCAAACTAAATTCAAATACATTTACCCAGTGATTAAATTTAAGGAGGCTGGGTTACACTACAAATTTCATGAAATTATTTTAATGAAAGTCACAAAATCTAGAAAACTTTAGCTTTTAGGGCTAGATCACACTTTTTAAAAAAATTGTATAACTCAAGTGAGAAAGTTTTTTTGTCTGGAGGTGGTAGTGGGGAGAGGTGATTGGCTGGTAGTGATCAATCAGAAATTGTTTTGAGTAGCTTTGAGTAGCTTTACTCTCTAAACCTGTTTTATATCATCGAATAAAACCTGGGACAGGGAAGAAGCTATTTCAGAAACTCAAGATATTAAGTGATTAGCACCTAGCAGAAGATAGATGGTAGTCTCCCCTAAGAATTTGCTGAACCAATACATCCGCAGTCAGGACTGCTGTGAACTATGATGGGTATGAATCCAACTAATGAAACTGTCACCCTAACCAAAATGTGCAGTTGTACTAAAAGTCTTATAGTAACTCAAGGAAATGCAGATGGAATGCTCAATGAAACTGAAATTATTCCAGTTTCATATAAATCCCTCTTTCCTTTAGGATTTAAAGACTAGTAAACTCTGATTGACAGTTTTCAAAGTAACTTATAAACACTAAAATGGAGGAAATAAGTTACATTATCCAGAGTGAACTAGACACCATTCCCCAGACAGTGCAACCTTTGAAAACTTTCACCACTTACCCTTTGTGTCATTCTCTCGTTTCAGTGACTGGTTAGGACTTCAGTAGTGTTTAGTTATATAGTGAGGATAGGATCAGGTGGTCCTTTCTCATGCCAACCTCAGAGGGGAAATTTTCACTTTTTTTTTTAACCATTTATGTTTTCTGTAGGATTTTTAAAGAAAGGATACTGTGTATCAGGTTAACAAAGTTTCTATTCTTAGCTTACTAAATATAAACGGATACCCAACTTCCAATGTGTATTTTTTTGGTATCAGAGACTTCTGGTTTTGACCAAACTCTCATCACAATGACTGTGAAAAGATACCCAGCAATATGGGGAATTTCAGTTTTTCAGAAATTACTAGACAGTGTTCTCTGCAACCACGTGTTAATGTATGTGTGATTTTACGTAGATAAACTGGATGTTTCTGATTCATTTTAAAATATTTCCCTTGTAGGTATCACCATTTTCTCTGTAGGTGTGGCTTGGGCACCTCTGGATGACCTGAAAGATATGGCCTCTAAACCGAAGGAGTCACACGCGTTCTTCACAAGAGAGTTCACAGGACTAGAACCAATTGTTTCTGATATCATTAGAGGCATTTGCAGAGATTTCTTAGAATCCCAACAATAATGGTGGTATTTTGATAACTAAACAAGTGCAAGGAGATCTAATTATAAATCGTATTCTTATGATACTGAAATACTGTAGCATACTAGGGTCAGATACATTAAATATGTCAACAGCTATTTTAAGCAAATAAACATTCATTTGAAAGTTACTACCTTCTAATTACAACTTAGACTTTCAACTGAGGCTTTATAACCATAGCCCTTAGAAATTCAGGAAAGAGGAGATACCATGGATTAAAATCTTAAAAGTTCTAATATACCTATAAAATGTATAGATATGCAAGTGCCATATCTCAATAAAAGAATCTGGTACTTTAGACCAAAAGCAACATTCTTTCTCTAATCATTCTACTGACTATGTAAGGAAAATGAGCAAGGTTCAAGTATAAATATTGTGACCCAAGTGAATGTTTTCTTAAAATCAATCAACAACAGCTGTTATTTCATACACTAAAAAACTATAATTATAGGCGATATAGAAAGGAAATGAACATTAAACTTCTTTGGATACTTTCATAACTTACAATGAAAATACACAGAACAATAAGATTGCCAGGTATTTTTCTATTTATATGCTTAATTTTATATGTGTATAGGTAATACTGTACTGGCTTGCAGTCAGACATCCAAGAACTGACGAGATAGCAAGGATTTTGAAATTCAAATAGAAATACAGGAAAAATTGTACTTCGAATAAATAAAATTGCTAGTGACTTATTCTAAGCTGCTTCACTTTCATTACACATTTCTCTGTAGGATATGATAAAAATTTTGTATTTACTGAGATACATAGACCAGTCTGAATTGCTTTTTTCAAATCACACAATAATACTAAGTATATTTTTCTTTATTTACTGAATGCCTACTGTTTTCAGGCGTTATATGCAGGCATTACCAGATTAAGCACTATGACATGCTTTTGAGTATTTGTGTCAAGAGAAATGTTTTCTAACTAGTGTTACTTTTAATGTGGATTAATTCAGAGGGCCTCTCCCACATTGGGGGGTGCTCTAGCACCCCATCTTGCCTATCTTCTCTAAAAATAGGTTCTGCCCCCTCCTTCATCCACCTGTGCAGCCTACCTTACTTCAAACACACTCCTAACAAACTTTACAACCCAAAAGTTAACCTGAAAAAGGTATTAACTGGTTGGAATAATACTCCAGTAAATCTTTTCAGTCTAACAATTATATAGCCCATGCAAAGAGAATAAAAGGATATGCATAAGATGAGACAGAACTTTACCTCTGACAGTACATAAAAATTTGATGAAAGGGCAATGAAGGCAATAACTTCCCTCCTCCCCATTAATAAAAAGGGTAACTTGTCCTCCCCCAAGTACACAGATCTCAAATTCTCAGCCAGGAATATCAAATAAACTTCATTTAGAGGACCAGGGTCTCACCATGTAGCTCAGGCTGGCCTCAAACTTGCGGCAGTCCTCCTGCCTCAGCTTTCCAAGTGCTGGAATGACAGGCATGAAACATTAATGAAACCTTGACACTTTGGGAATCCAAAGCTAATACTTACGATTTTTACAGGAATAAGAACAAAAATCAAAACTTCAAGTTATTGTTAATTTCTGTAAAACAGGATAAAGGCTTAACAAAAGGAGATAATTTTTTAAAAAAAGGACAACTGTAAAGGACATGCCTAAATTTCAAATGCCCTAGCTCATTTATAATTTTAATACATTAAATGTGATGCTAATTTTCAGTAGGTAACAGTTTGATGATAATAAAAAATATATGAAGCCAGGCATGGTGACATATGCGTTATCCCGGTACTCAGGAAACTGAGGCAGGAGGATTGAGGAGTTCAAGGCCAGGCTGGGCTACATAGTGATTTCATTCCAACCTACACTACACATAGTGAGACCCTGTCTTAAAGAATACAGAAGCAGCAGAATCTTACACTTCGAGAAAAAGCCAACATATTAGGTTATATAATATCCTTAAATCTTATGTATAAAATCTTCCAACTAAATCTGTATTATTTTCCATCACAAATACAAGCACAACATGCAAGTAAGACCTTCTTTTTGGATCCTTTAGACTCTTCCATATATTTCATACTATAAACTAGGTAAGAGCAAAATGAATACATACTAATCCATATATATTACCTAACCAAAATAGGTAATAGAAAAATGAACATACATACTATTTTTTATTCACTACAATTTTAATATATTCCAAAAGAAGTGAATACTTTTGCACTACAATGACAACCACATTACTGTTAGAGAACAGTGCAATGGATTAGAATAGCTGCCAGAAACAATACTAGATTTTGAAAAGCGGGTGGGGGAGGGTGCCTCTTTACTTTGTTCATTAGTAGACTGTTTTGTTCAGAAAACCAACCACCTAAGATTTTTCTTAAGTTTTGAAAAGTCAGTGTTTCATCAGCAATAATCAGAATTGCTATGTGTCTCAATTACACACAATGTCATTTAATTTTTGCAGCAGGAATTCAAATAGAATTTTTATGTAAGTTTTCTAGTGCCCCTCTTCTAATCCCATTTACAACTGCCTTCAAAGAAAAAGGATATTACCCGTTGTAGGAAAAAGTTTTAAGATAATAATCTTATTTACAAGGACAACTTTTAACTAATGAATAATGCAGTTTATTCTTTGCTGAACTTTTTTATGGAAATAGGTATGGTTAGATAGGACATCATTATTAACTGAAATTCGGATTTAATAAATAAGTTATTAAAACTTCATCTTTTTAAAAACAATTACTCTGGCCTAACATTTTTTAATTTTTTAAAAAATGGGGTGAAATACTTCAAAAAGATGTTTTTAATACTGTTACTGTTCTAGTCTTACTAGACTACCAACAAGTAGTATTTTAAAGAACAGCATAAAAACGAAGGACTCGGGCCGGTGAGATGGCTCAGTGGCGTAAGCGCCTGCCGGGCAAGCGCGAGGGCCCGAGTTCGACTCCCGGAACCCACATACGAAAAAAGGGCCGGTGATATTGCTCAGCGGCACGGGCACCTGCTAGTGCGCAAGGTCCTGAAGTCGATCCCCGGTACCCACGAAAAAAAAAAAAAAAAAGGACTCGCTAAGAAACCATCTCCTTGTCCTAGTTTAATTATGGAGAATATTGCACTTTATTATTCAACATAAAATGATGTAGCCAACAGTAACATACAGGTACACAATTTAATATTTATTATATGCATTTTATATACATTATTTTTCAACAGCTGTACTTTTTGTGTTGTGGTACAGTCTTAAAAATTTGCGGATTCATAGTTTGTAAAACAAAAACCTTACAAAACTCATCAAAACTCGCAAACTGATCAGAAAAGTTTTTTGGAAGACTAGAAAAAATACTTTATTGTCTTAATCATGCATTACACAAACAAAATCTTTAGTTACACCATAAAATTAAGCACATCTAAAACAATAAAACAGGGAAAACTAGTCCAAACACAGCAGATTCTGTATTCTGATTCAACTATTTTTGTACCCTATTTGTAATGTAAATAAAATTTTACTCCAAATATTTTTAAACAAAATTTTGTTTGGAATCATGGTAAACCAAGATAAGTATCTTGGGGGGAAACATCTTGGATTTGTAACTTAAACTATAAAATATTCCATTTTTAGTCTATTTTAGACTATTCAAAGAATCCCAAAATAGATATACAGGTTTCTTTAGCACATTAACAAAAGGATATAAAGACCAACAAAAAGTGAAATAAATAATAGGCCATTAGCTAGATGGATAATCCTTGATAAATAAACTTGTAAATACAGTAAGATGTACAAAATATCACATAGTGATAGGATGCCAAGATTAGTTTTTTTTAAGAGTTCATTTGGAGTACTAAACCCCACTGTTTCATTTTAATACATTTAATAGTCCTTGGTTCATGAAGACATTTATGTGACGATGAAGGTGATTTAGCATCTTTATGAAGGACTTAACTGAGCTGTATTAGGCAAAAGAAAACGTGGTTATGGGCAGCTGGTCAGTGAGATCTCTGTGTTTTAGGGTTGTATAATGCAGAAAAACTTCAATCTTGAGCACTGTTGTGACAGGCTAAATATATAAAAAGACTTATAAAAACTAGAATTTTATCCAAACATTTTGTGCAACTAATGCTAAAATATTTTAAGTTAAATTTTCTTTTTTTTTTTTTAAAGCAAAATAAATTTAAAGGGGAATCTGTGGCATTCAACTGATAAACATAAGATTACTAAGAGATGAAAAAAAGCTACTCTTGGAGCTCACGTCCCCCCATCAAGAGCACCACATTCCTAACCCTAAGGCAGCACACAGAGTACCCCCCCCAAAAAAAAGGTCTTTGTAAGATCAGACTCCACATTGGCTTAAATACACCTAAGAAAAACCAAACATACGCTCAGTTCATATCCAGTACAATTACTGGAGTCCTTTGTCTTTCTGTCCCACAAAGTACAATAATTACAGTTAAGTCAATGACCCTAACATTAAGATGTGATTTCCACTATTTTATGCCTGGCCCAAATGCCTTCACCAGGCAGATCACATGTAGTGTCATATTCAGTAACCTTTTTGATGGCAGTGATGCAGACCCTCCTTTTGTCCAAGCAAATCTTTTGTCATGATGAGAATATCTGTTGATTCACACAAATACTTTGGCAAGGGCATCAGCTCCTGCACTGGCAATATATGCTTTTGATGGATGGAAAGCAACATCATAAATTGATTCGTCCAATTTCTTCCTATGAGCTGTTATTTCTTGCACACATGTCTTGCTATCTAAATTCCATAATCTAATTGAACAGTCATGGCCTGTAAAAAGACAAATAAAGCTTGTTACTGAGAAATGATTCTTTTAGAAAGTTTATAGGTGGTACAAAGGTCACTTACTTCCAGACATCAAATAGATTCCATTAGGATCTACTGCTAGACTTGTAACAGCATCCAAATGAGCTACCATAGAATGGATCATTTTACCTGTAAAACATAACAGGGAAGATTAAGCTTTCAAAAATATTAATGTCAGAGACTGAGACCAATGCAGCATCAAACAAAAATAATCCCTTTAACAATACTGTTTATTGTGGTAAAAATACATACAATACAAAGTTTACCGTTTTAACCATTTAAGAATGATCAATTCGGTGGCTTTTAGAACATTCACAATGTGCAACTATTAACATCGTGATTCAGAACACTTTTGTTACTGAAAAAGGAAACTATACCCATTAAGCAATCACTCCCCATTTGTTCCTGCCTCCAAGCTCTGGCGGTACTCATCTGCTCTTTCTAGAGACTGGCCTATTCTGGATGCTTTATATGAACGGTTTTCTGTGTTTGGCTTCTTTCACTCAGTATGTTTTCAAGGTGCACCTACCATACAAATATTTTGAAGAGAATTTTTATTCTAATGCAGAACTCTTACTCTTAGAAAAGACCTCTGTGTGACATGTATTTGACAGTATCTGAGAGACAATGGAAAACCATAATAGGGCTGCAAAGGCTTAAGAGCAAAGCTAAAATTAACATCTTAGTGAAAGACCTTAAGATTATTTTATACACACAAGTTAATCATAAATCACCAGAAAATATACACATAAAGCTTCTAGGATCAAATTTATTTATTCTTTGAAATGTCGATTACTTTTATATATTCAAAACAAGGGAAAGAATATAGGAATATAACAGAAATTACTCTAGATTTCTCCAGACAGTAATAAAACCACTCCTCTGAAAAACTGCATTTAATGAATACTTCAACTGAAGATTTGGCTTTTTTTTTTTTTTGTGGGTACTGGGGGTTGACCTCAGGACCTCGCACGCCAGCAGGCGCCCCTGCCACTGAGCGATATCACCAGCCCTTTTTTCGTATGTGGGTTCTGGGGGTCGAACTCGGGCCCTCACGCTTGCCAAGCAGGCGCTTACGCCGCTGAGCCATCTCACCGGCCCTCAATTGAAGATTTGGCAAGCAAATGGGATTCAACAGTAAGTTAAAAAGTTGGGAATACAGAATTGTGCTACACAAGGACTGGGGCAAGGGCATCCTATATTGGCAGTGTATGCTTTTGATGGATGGAAAGCAACACAATAAATTGATTCACCAAGCTAAGGAAGGTGGCAAATGCCTATAATCACAGCACTCAGGAGGCTGAGGCAGGAGGATCATGGAGTTTGACAGAGGCTAGCCTGGGCTATATTGTTACCAAACCAAACCAAACCAAACCAACAAAACAAAAAGATTCACCAAAGAAGGGAATTAAAAAGCAAATACGGATACTTCTAAAATTTACTTCCCTTTTATTCAGCAAAGAGTCTATTACTAAAATTCCTTGGATGCTCCTAATGAAAGATAGAGGCCTCCAAAATCTGAGTTACAATCATTTGCCATGCCTCTGGGCTTTTATGACATTTTACATTGGGACATGAGTTCTGCTTTTGGTGCTATAACTGTTGATCTGAATACAAAACCACAAGATATTCACAATTCTGAAAACTTCATTCCAAAAATTATAAAGAGTTGTATCTATTTCTGGCAATACTAAACAGTTATTAGTTAAAGACAATGGTGGGCCGGTGAGATGGCTCAGCGGCTTAAGCGCCTGCCCGGCAAGCGCGAGGGCCTGAGTTCGACTCCCGGAACCCACATACGAAAAAGGGGCCGGTGATATCGCTCAGCGGCATGGGCACCTGCTGGCGCGCGAGGTCCTGAGGTCAACCCCCGGTACCCACAAAAAAAAAAAAAAGACAATGGTAACAAAGTCTCATCATTTCAAACCACAGTTCCTTCTCATTAATAGTAAGACTAATGAACAGAGAACAGAAAAATCATTTCATACAGTATCTTCAATTTATTAGTCCATTTTTCTTCAATATTACTCAAAAAGAACCCAGCATATGAAATGAGTGGCCTCTAGGCCAATAATGTCAAAATGTTAGGAGTTAAACTAACATCACTAGCTTCCTTTAAAATGTCACATTTATGACGGTAACTCCTAACTCATTGACCTAGTTCTGACTTCTCTCCTGAGGATGATCCTGTATCTCCTAAATGTGCCATGTCTTGAACCAAAAACGTCTTTCACCTAACACTACATCTATCCATTTCTTACAGAGGGCTATAATTTTCCAAATTTAACTCAAGCCCTCCTGCCTGTCCACTAGCTAATCCCCACCACAGTATTTTAAGTCAATTCAGAATCTATCCTTCTATTTCACCTTGTCACAAAGTCACTTGAAAATGTGAGTAATCCTATCAGATGAACCACACAAAGAGATGTACAATGCTAGATCACGTTGGATGCTGGCTTCTACTGGTGACCACATAAAACTTCAGTCCTCTCTCAGTAATCCAATATATATATGGAGAGCCAAAGTCAGTTTAGAAAGGTGAGAGGAGATCAATTTTTTCACTGCTTGCACCCTGTTGCTATTTACACACCATAGGTAAGTTACTAGGCTAGTTAACAGAAAGAATTGTAGATTTGGAAAAAATTTGAAAGATTGTATACTCCTTGTTTTTGTCACTGGACATTATTTTTATTGACTAGTTCTTGACTTCTGTTAGCAAAATGTCTCTAAAGAATTATTTTGCTTTTTTGTACAACTACTAAAATTCCTGAACCTCTCCTTGCCAATGTAAATTTTCATTAATCAAAAAGAATCTTTTTAGGGCCGGTGAGATGGCTCAGCGGCGTAAGCGCCTGCCTGGCAAGCGCGAGGGCCCGAGTTCGACTCCCGGATCCCACATACGAAAAAAGGGCCGGTGATATCGCTCAGCGGCATGGGCGCCTGCTGGCGTGCGAGGTCCTGAGGTCGACCCCCGGTACCCACAAAAAAAAAAAAAAGAATCTTTTTAGAAACACAAAGGAAATAACTTCTTGCAACAAAGGAGGACATTTATTAAAATGATTTAAAGAACTGGTATGATAAGGAATTAAACTGGGAACATGTACAGGAATGTGAATTTTATTTCCTGTGCAATATGAGAACTATGAATATTCATCTTGTTCCCAATTTGTTCTACTCGGTTAAAAGGATTCTGTCCATGAAAATGTTATTTGAACAAAAGGATCTTATGGAAGACTGACTGAAACTTATTGCCATGTCCTATATAACTTCCAAAGAGAAATCTGTATAGTTTGCTAGCTGCTGTGATACTCTGTTCTGTAATGATGTTCCAATTAACATTTAAATTTCTTATTTGAAAGTTCTTCAATACCTTGTTTTAAGCTTCATGTCAAAGTAGACTCTTTAGCTGTCAGACCTCTTCTGAGAAAGAGAGTAAGTAGTATTTCATGTAGTATTCTACATAATAACAGATGAAAAAGAGGCCCTTAGCCAATACACATACATAGCCAGGTATGGTGGCACATGCCTATAATGGCAGCTACTCAGGAGGCTGAGGCAGGATGATTGCAAGTTCAAGTCCAGCCTGGGTAACTTAGCAAGACCCTGTCTCAAAAAATAGAAAATAGAGTTGGGGATGTAGGTCAGTGCTGGTGTGTTTGCCTAGCACCCCATAAGGCCTTGGGTTCTGTCCCCGGTACTGCTAAACAAAACAAAACTCATAAACACAAACACAAAAGTATGGCTAAATTAAAATCTGATTTGACATCAATATAATTGATAAGTAAGTTTCCTTACAAAAAGAAGACTAGGGCCGGTGAGATGGCTCAGCAGTGTAAGTGCCTGCCTGGCAAACGCGAGGGCCCGAGTTTGACTCCCAGAACCCACATATGAAAAAAGGGCCGGTGATATCGCTCAGAGGCAGGGGTGCCTGCTGGCACATGAGGTCCTGAGGTCGACCCCCGGTACCCACAAAGAAAAGAAAAGAAAAAAAAAAAAAAAAAAAAAAAAAAAAGGGCCGGTGAGACGGCTCAGCAGCTTAAGCGCCTGCCTTGCAAGCGCGAAGGCCCGAGTTCGACTCCCGGATCCCACATACGAAAAAGGGGCCGGTGATATCGCTCAGCGGCATGGGTGCCTGTTGGCGCGCGAGGTCCTGAGGTCGTCCCCCCGGTACCCACAAAAAAAAAAAAAAAAAAAAAAAGACTACAGAGAAGATAATAAATGATACCCACTATATCATTTCATTAATAAAGTTTTAAAAACATATCTATGGGCTGGTGATATAGCTCAGTGGCATAAGTGCCTGCCTGGCAAGTGTGAGGTCCTGAGTTCGACTCCCGGTATCTAAAATGCCAAATCCAAGAAAGAGATGTCTTTTGCTGTATTAATTCATAACAGAATATGAAGGAAAAATTTTCAAATATGGAAGGATTTATAATTAACTAAAATGACGTGAAGAAATAATACGTGGGCAAGGAATTATGTATGAAGATAAAGCTTAACATACATTTTAACTGCTAAAACTGCTTAAAGCAAAAATTTGAGTTAAAATAGTTTAGGGCTAGGCATACAGCTCAGCGGTAGAATGCTTGCCTCGCATGCATAAAGCTCTGAAGAAGAAAAAAAAGTTTAACTTGGCAATTTCATGGCCTGTAACTCAACATATCTTATATAAAAGATGAGCATTTTCAATAACCTCGTATTTACAGTACCATTAATAGGAAACAAGACAACCTGCTTACCCGTTTTATTGTCAAAAAATTTGATGTGTCTATCTTCATGAGCAGTTATTGTAACAGGAAGTGTGGGATGACTTACTACTCTGTTAATGTGATTACTGGACTGTAAACCTGAAAAACAAGGGAAGATAATAACTTCAAACAGAAGTTGGATGATGGCCATTTTAGTCTTACCAAAATGAATATTGTAAGACTTCACATCAATCACTCTACAAGTATATAAGATCTCTCAGATACTAAACTTAAACACATATTTTAACTATGTAGGGGAGAAAGAGAATAGGGTTGAAGAGACATTAAAGACACTGAATATATTTGGTTTGAGAGTATACCATAGAACCATGTAAATATTTTAATAATTATAAAATAACTGCTTCTAAAGTACTTACTAAAAATCAGAAGTAAAATTAAATGAACTCAACTACCTATCCAACTAGTGGTATAGTTGGTACAACTATAAAGAAATGAACTATTCCAAGTGATATTAAAGCATAGCAATTAGATTGTATACACTAGTAGACTACATCCTAAGTACAATCTACTACCGATAGCCATACTATTTACTGGTGGTAACAGCATTATTACTCAGATAACTCTGTGTGGTACTGGGAGATAATCTAAACGAGATGACAGAAATGATTAATTTTGCGGAGAACCAAGATAAATCTCAGTTTGAACTGAAAGTATTTTACTTTTTAAAAGAAATGTATGTTTGAGCCGGTGAGATGGCTCAGCGGCATAAGCGCCTGCCTTGCAAGCGCGAAGGCCCGAGTTCGACTCCCGGATCCCACATACGAAAAAGGGGCCGGTGATATCGCTCAGCGGCACGGGTGCCTGTTGGCGCGCGAGGTCCTGAGGTCGTCCCCCCGGTACCCACAAAAAAAAAAAAAAAAAAGAAATGTATGTTTCCTAGCTCTGTCCATTGAAAAATACTAAAACAATGAGCAACTTAGAAGCCATGAAGACCATGAATAAAAGGCCAATAGTCTAGTACCCAGATTGTAGGCTTCTAAATGCTATTTTCTGCCCAATTTCCAACCCAACTCTTTATAGAGAAGTGGCTGATCTGAGATCTGAGGTACAAAATAAACAAGATAAACCTAGAGTATTTTATCCTATCAGAAAGCAAGCAAGCTATCAACTACCAGGATCATATAAAGAGGACTGGCCAAAATGAGGCAATCTGAACAGCATTAAATATTTGCAATGAACTGGCATACATCAAATATATTTATATCCGAGATATTATGATACCAAAAACAGTACCACTTCATTATTTTGAAAACTTGTATATAGAAGATAAATAGCTATCTTGCTTTTCCATAACAAACACTAACCCCAAGGTAACCAAATTATTGGTGAAGGTACATTCCTTTTCATACAAGTACTGTAGCTAGTAAATGGAGAAGGAATGATAGAATCATAAAATCATTTTTAAAGAGTTCATAAATAAATAGACCCAGGTAATGATCAAGACTGAAAACCACAAAAAAACTCTGATAAAAATTCACAAATTATTTATGAAGTAAGTCTTGCCAAAACACTTAAAAATTTTAAAAAGAAAAATGCTGAACCTGAATTTGAGTAAGCCTGAGTCTATAACCAATTTATAGGAAGTAAAATAGACAGAGGAGGACATCAAATGATACCACAGGGATGTAAACTTGGATAGCCAGTCTGTGTGAAACTTGATAAACTAGCCAAATTCTTCAATAAAAAAAGAAAAAGTAAGGAAAATGACAGAGATGTAGAGGTAACTTGTAGATGAAAAGCAATCTGAAGATGTACCAACCAATCTCAATGCATGGATCTTCTCTGGATTTCTCTTTAAGTAAACTACAGAACATATATCACATACCACCACTTATAGCCATTTATAAAGCCATATTAAAGATGGATACTGGGCATATCAGGTTATTTTTTTCTACTTTCACAAATATTTACATAAAAAGTTCAAAATTATTCCTTTACTTGCACATTACTCATTCTGTCCCTACATACCCATAAGCATAATTTGTGGAAATAGTACAAAGAAGTGTAACAGTAACATAATGAAACTTTTTCTGTCCTGAAGTCACAAAGTCAAAATATGAAAACTGGCCAGAAGATTACCTTCTTTTGTGTAAGAATACTTTTTAAGGTTTAAAAAAAACTCATGAAAACTTACCTGAATCTACCTGTGATGAAAGCATTACTAATGACTGTGAAGTTTCTAAATCATAAATTACTGCACTACCAATGTTGAAAGAGGTCACCATATGGGCTGGATCACAGCCTATAAAGTCAACTGATGTAGGTATTCCATGCTCTGAAAGAAGCCCAAAAAGATACAGTGTAAAAACAGTAATTTTAAAATTTCCTTTTTAGTAAGAAAAAGGAATTCAAATTTTCTTGAGATAACATTAATCATTTAAAAAGTAGCTGTGTTAGGGTGGTAAAAATAAGCAACATCTCAGTAATTTATAAAGTTCTTATTTGTAACATTCTATTTAACAAAAAATGTAACTAAAGAATAAATATTTGCAAAACTTATTTGTTCTCCTATTCATTTTCTCCCAAAATAGAAAAATGTTCTAAATTGGGTCCATTGGCACACTTTCTCAGGAATCCCATGAAAAACTGGCATTCTGACATCATCATCTTGGGGAGACTGGTCACCAGTCCAATTCGTAAGCCTTATCAAGCAGTTACTACAGGTCAAAATTTTCAATTTATAAAAATGAAGCTTGGGGCCGGTGAGATGGCTCAGCGGCGTAAGCGCCTGCCTTGCAAGCGCGAAGGCCCGAGTTCGACTCCCGGAACCCACATACGAAAAAGGGGCCGGTGATATCGCTCAGCGGCACGGGTGCCTGTTGGCGCGCGAGGTCCTGAGGTCGTCCCCCCGGTACCCACAAAAAAAAAAAAATAAATAAATAAATAAAAAATAAAAATAAAAATGAAGCTTGGATTCTGGAATCCACACTGATGCAGGAATATACTAAAGTGGCCTGAGCAGCAATTTCTCTCTTTAGCATATTAGGTTCAACTAGCCAAATCGAGGCCCAATTAGGTAAAATCTAGAGTCTAGCAATTATTTAGATAAAGCAAGAAACAAATATCTAAATGAATTTTTACCTCTAAGGCCTGGGTAACTAAAAAGTTAGAAGAATCACTAACATATCAAAAAGACACATAAAATATACCACTTACCTAAAATATTTTAAAACAAATTTATATACATGTAAAGTATCTGATAAAAAAGTCTAAGACTCAGACAGCAAGACCACTAAAATGACATACATACGTATATCCCATACAAATGTCTTCAAAATGTAAATTGGTTAAAGCTATCTTTAATAAGAAAGGTTTGAAATCATGAAGGTAACCCTTTGTAGTTCTGGTTAAAGGTTTATTTGAATGATTATGACTGGATTCCCCAAGCTGTGTGCTATGTTGAAGGTAATGAATGGTACATATGTTTTACAGGTATGCTTGGAACTGAGCAGATGCAGTGTGTTTCCTGTTGTCTCCATAGGTAGTGTCATTTGTTTACCCCACAGTTATATACAAATACCTATTTTATTTTTTTTTTAATTCTTTTTGCAGTGCAGAGAATCAATCCCAGGGTCTCCTGCATAGTAAGCAAGCATTCTACTGCTTGCTTAAATGGAACGTGATCTTCAGGTCCAAAAGCATTAAGCTACATGGTATATAAGCAAAGCACTTCAAATATAAAATGACTGGGGGCTGGTGAGATAGTTCAGCAGCATAAGCGCCTGCTGGCAAGTGTGAAGCCCTGAGCTCGACTCCTGGTACCCACATAAAGGGAAAAAAGGGCCAGTGATATCACTCAGTGGCACAAGTGCCTGATGGCAAGCACGAGGTCCTGAAGTCGATTCCCGGTACCCACATTAAAAAAAATAATAATAATAAATAAAATGACTAAGTAAAAAGATTACTGTAAATTTTATAAAATCCATTCAACACATTTCTTTGGAACAGTAAAGAAAGAAATCAAGGGCCGGTGAGATAGCTCAGCAGCATAAGCGCCTGCCTGGCAAGCGCAAGGTCTTGAGTTCAACTCCCGGAACCCACATAAAATAAAAAAAAAAAAAAAAAGAAGAAAGAAATCAAGTGCTTTGTCCTTTTTATCTTTTGATTTTTAAAAATTAGCTTTTCTCGTAAGACAAAATTTACTTACCCTTGTCTCCATTGTAAGTGCAAATACATGGCAATTTTTCTTGTGGATTCCATAACCTAATAGTGCCATCTGCTGAACAAGACAGTAATTGATTTTTTATGCCACTATAGGCAAGACCCCAGACTGCATCTGTATGAGCAACTAAAGTGCCAGCTAGAACATTTGGCTCTGGAAAGAAACAAACAAAAAATTAGCTAAAAGTAGTTTGGTAAAGATAATTTACAGCCGGGCATGGTGGTGCATGCTTGTGATTCCAACACTCAGGAGGCTGAGGCAGGAGGACTGCCACAGGTTTGAGGCCAGTCTGGGCTACATAGTAAATTCAAGGCCAGCCCGAACTATAAAGCGAGACCCTGTCTCAAAAACCAAAGGACAAAAACAAAACAAAAAGATAATTTATCACATAATTAAGTACAAAGAACATATATAAAGATCATAGAAGATAAACCGAAGTACACACTCTTTTTTTTTTGTGTGTGTGTGTGGGTTCCGGGGGTCGAACTCAGGACCTTGCACGCCAGCAGGCGCTTGTGCCACTGAGCGATATCACCGGCCCTTTTTTCGTATGTGGGTACCGGGAGTTGAACTCAGGACCTCGCGCTTGCCAGGCAGGCGCTTATGCCACTGAGCCATCTCACCGGCCCAACACTCTTCTTAAGCAGTGGGAGTTATGGGTTATTTTTATAACTTCTCCCTACCCCAACAGTAACATTCTTCTGTATTTTCACAATTTTCCATAAAGAACATATACTTTAAAAAAAGAGTTACTGGGATATAATTTACATACACAACTTATTCATTTAAAGTGCACATCAACAGTTTTTCGATGGTGACAGAGTGGTGCAATCATAATTTTAGGACATTTTCATTACTCATTTACCACTTTCCCCCAATTCCTCCTCCCCAACTTTCTGCAGCTGTCAGCAGCTACTACTCTGTTTAGTCTCTACAGATGTCTATTTTGAACATTTTATATAAATGGAATCATAAAACATGTGACCTTTTGTGACTAGCATGTTTCACTGACTGTGTTTTCAAGGTTCACTCATACATATATCCATACTTCCTTTTTATTGCCGAGTAATATTCCACTGTGTAGCTATTACCCCAATTTATCCATTGATCAACTAATGGTTATTTGCAAGTGAAAAACAATGAGCATTATAGCTGACAATCCTATTTTTGTAGTAAGCTCCTCCCATTTTCCATAAATATTTATCATCACTTCCCTCAATCCCTGTAGTTTCCAACTTCCTTTCTTCTGGAATGATTATGCCTTATACTTCACCTAGAAAATATAACCTTCAACTAGGAATCCCTCCTGTTACCCTATCTGTAGCCACTAGTGTCTGAAGGATATCTTCTCCTTGCTTCTGGATACAAGTAAATTGTTTTTCCTATCAGAGACTTCAGCCACCAAGTGTATTACAAATTCCAGTCAACTCACTACTTGCTTTCACATTTTCTATCTTTAACTATGCAAACTCTCCTCAGAGTCATTATCGTAACAACAAAAAAAAGTTTCAGAATATCTGAATTAACTTTACCTCAGTGTCCTTCTGCTAAACAGTAGATAAACATTAAGTTCATATGCTTTTCACCTCTTGTTCATTCTTCAAATCACTCTGTAACAACCCTTGCCAAAATCACCAATGATGACTTCTACGCTAACAAATTTCATACTTTTCTTCAGTGTTACAAAACACTGGTCACTTGTAGCTTGCTGCTTTCCTGCCTTTAGCCTTCTGCCTGCCATGAACTGTTTCTTCTCCACGATGACTCTCTGACATGCCACCCTGCCATGCCACCCTGCCTTGGAGTTGGCCAGCTATGGACTGAAACTTCTACAACCTATGAGCCAAAATAAACCTTTTCTCCTTTAAAAAATGAAACAAAACAAACAATTTTTTTTTTGCTGTTCTCATCATACTGCTTTTCATCCATACCATGACTTGAAAGATTATTAAGAGGTCCTTTCATACTCTGGTCTTGGCCCTGGCATCAAACCTCTATCTGGCTAAGATGTAAATGACATATGTGTTACTTATAAAAAGGAACCTTTTTTTATCCTATTACTTAGATCTCCCAGCAACATTTGAAGGTACAGACTACTACTTTCTTTGCAAAATGGTTTCTCCTCTGCCTATGCTTCCATGATTCCACACACTCTTGTACTTTCTCTTACCTCATGGGTCACGTGTAAGTTTCCTTTGCTAGCTCCCTTGTTCTAATCATCCTCCCAAAGTCTGGGTTACTGAACAGTT
This sequence comes from Erethizon dorsatum, assembly GCA_028451465.1. Classification (NCBI taxonomy): domain Eukaryota; kingdom Metazoa; phylum Chordata; class Mammalia; order Rodentia; family Erethizontidae; genus Erethizon; species Erethizon dorsatum. The sequence goes on along the minus strand of CM051823.1, from coordinate 29,809,666 downwards.
TAGTTTCAGGTTGTCTTCTTATGTATGCTACACAACATAGTCTCCTTATATTGTATCATCCATTCTCACAGCTTTATCATCCTCATGGAGAAGACTCCTTGTATTTTTATCTCCAATCCTTCTCTCTTTGAGCTCCCTATTTTGATACTATCTACCTGATAGTGCCATCTCTCACTCCTTTTTTTTTTTTTTTTTTTTAACTTTTATTAGTACATGTTTACAACACATAATATTTACATTCACTGTAGGGGATTGGTTCGTGTACACAACACATTTCAACTCCCTTCTTTTTCCCTCTTCCCTCCACCCCCTTTTATTTTTCCAGCAACAGATTCATTTATTTATAAGACCCTATGAAGTTAATTATCATATACAGACTGAAAACCAGACTAATAGGCCAAAGAACATGTAAAACGTGTAAAATAATTATACTAAGTCAAGGTACACTTTTAGATACATTGTACATGCTGGATTACCTTTTTTTTTGTTTGTTTGTTTGTTTGTTTTTGGAGACAGGGTCTTGCTATACAGTTCAGGCTGGCCTTGAACTCACTATGTAGCCCAGGCTGACTTCAAATTTGTGGCAATCCTCCTGCCTCATGGATTACCTTTTCTTTCCTATTACCTGTCATATATAGATATAGATATAGATATAGATATAGATATAGATATAGATATAGATATAGACAGTCTCCCCATATTAGAGAAACCATGCAATATTTAAGTTTGTGCCTGAATTACTTCCTTTAACATTATGGTCTCAAGGCTCATCCATTTTCCTACAAATGACTCAAGTTTATCCTTTTTATGGCAGAGTAGTACTCCACTGTGTATAAATATATTTTTTATCCATTCATCTGTGGATGGGCATATAGGCTGTTTCAAAGATTTAGCTATTATGAATTGTGGTGCTATAAACTTGAGTAATGCATACATCACTGTGGTATGAGGTCTTTAACATTTTGGGGAAGATACCTAAAAGGGGAATAGCTAGGTTAAGTGGAATTTCTACTTTTAGTTTTTTTGAGGAATCTCCATATTGTTTTCCATAGTGGTTGTATCAGTTTACACTCCCACCAACAATGGAGAAGGGTTCCTTTCTCCCCACAGCCTCACGCATTTGTTATTGGTTGATTTCTTTTTTTTTTTTTGGTGGGTACCGGGGGTCGACCTCAGGACCTCGCACTTGCCAGGCAGGCGCCCGTGCCGCTGAGCAATATCACCGGCCCTATTGGTTGATTTCTTGATGGTAACCGTTCATTCTGGAGTGAGATGGAATCTCAGTGTTGTTTTAATTTGCATTTCTCGAATGGCCAGCACTGCCCAACATTTTTTCATGTATTTATTGGCCATCTGTATTTCTTCATCTGAGAAGTGTCTATTCACTTCAGATGTCCATTTTTAAATTGGGTCTTTAAATTTGAGGGGGGGGATCTCATTTTTTTGAGTCTTTATATATTCTAGATATTAGTCCTTTGAGTAGCTGGCAAAAATTTTTCCCCATTCTGTAGGTTGTCTCTTCACCTTGTTGGTGGTTTCCTTTACTCAGCAGATAGTGCCATCTCTTAACACACCTAAAATTCAAATCACCAACCTACACCTCCTTACACTTGGCTCGATCTCCATTTCCGTAGATGCTACCTTTACACACTTAGTTGCTCATGCTAAAATCTAGTACTAGCAAGGAAAATGTTCAGATAGTGGTGACAGCCATGCAACAGGATATACACAGTACAAACTACTAAATTACATATTTTGAAGAGGAAGAATTTTTATGATATGTGAATTATATCACAATAAATCTGTTAATTAAAAACCATACTCAATTCAATCAAGGTCACTCACCTATCATTTCACCCACTCAATTCATCAGTAAGTCCTGTCCATTCTACCCTACTTTCCCAGTATGTACTAAACCCAGATCTAACAACACTACAACTACTACTCTACTCCCGACTACATCAGCTCCACGGGCCGACTACTTTAACAGTATTCATGCTCCTCAACCCTCAATTTGTTCTGCCTGCAAGAGTCAGTCATCTTTTAAAACTTTTCATTTTCCAGATCACTTCTTAGCTTAAAATTTTTTACTGAAGTTCTCTTTGTCCTTCAGATTTTGGCTTGAATGTCACTATTTTAGATGATTCCTGACTTCTAAAGACGACACCACCTGGGCCAGTGAGATAGCTCAGTGGCAATAGCGCCTGCCCAGCAAGCGCTAGGTCCTGAGTTCAACTCCCAGCACCCACATAAAGGAAAAAAGGGGCCGGTGATATTGCTCAGTGGCACAAGTGCTTGCTGGCAAGTGCGAGGTCCTGAGGTTGACTCCAGGTACCCGCATTAAAAAAAAAAAAAAAAAAAAAAAAGGAAGACACCACCTATAATCCTGTCATAGTACTCTATTACTCTATTTTCTTACCACTTACAACAATTTCTAACCATATACTCCAATCCCTTGCTTATTCGTTTACTGTCTACCTTTTCCATTACACAATCTTATTTCTTGACAAAGTGCTTACCACTATGCCTGGCAAATGCAGGCATCCAGTGTGTCAAAATAAGAACAGTTCACATTTTGTTTTAATATTTTATAACTATAAACAATGCCCTTGTAAATGTATTTGTAATATACCAAATGCGGAGGAATGGAAAGATGGCGGATTTGTAAGAAGCAGGCAGCCAAATTCTCTAAAAGTTGCCCTTGGGCCACCGGAATATAGTGTCTGGGAGAGCACAGGAGGGAGGGAGGTGGCTCCCCTGGACCCAGGAAAGTTCTGAGGCGCAGTTCGGGACCCACAGAGCGAGGGCAGAGTGGTTTTGAGGAAGAGGAAGGAGGAGACAGCGGGGGGACTTCTCCCTGTGCCAGGAACCACGGCACGACAGTTCAAATCTGCAGACACACAGTGACAGCCAGTGCCCCCGGGGGCCTCCGCGGAGGAACACGAGACAGCGGCGGTGCAGGGCAGCAGTGAAGGACTGCGCAGGCTGGCGGTGAGTGCCTTGGAGGCACAGCAGTCCCGCGGGAGAGAGCGATTGGCCCGGCGCCATTGTTGGGGGGGGCAGCGCAATAGCGCGGCGCCAAAACACAGCGCTCAGGACTCAGCGCGGTGCCCCGGCTCTCAGGCCCCCGGAAAGTGCACCAAGGGCAGCAGGCAAATGAGACTGGTCTCCGCGAGAGAGTACAGGCTACTGGCTCACTGCCCCGCCAAAGGGCTGCTCCTGGCTTGCAGGGTCAGACCTGCACGGAACAGGAGTCTGCCACCACATGGTGCCTGCCTACAGCAGAGTCAATCTTTTTTTTTTTTGGGGGGGGGCTTTTGTTTGCTTGTTTCGTTGTTTTTGTCTTTTCTGGTTTTTATATGAGTGTAAACAGAGCCTCTAACCTCCTTGTGATTATGGTTCTGATCTGTCCTTCCTTTTACCCCTTCCTTCTCTTTTTCCCACCAGTCCTCTACACCAGTTTCCCAATGTTAGCGGGATCCCTCTTGGTCCTCCAGCCTTACATCTAATTCCTTCCTCTTCTCCCAATTCTCTATTTCCTCCTTAACTCATTTTAAATTTAAACTCCTGAGGGAAAAATTGACATATTAAGGACTTATATACTGCATATAATTTTTCTGGTGTGTTTTAGATTTTGTTTTATAACCACAAATCTACTTTATATGGTTAAAAGCAGCAAATAAATGGTTAGCTCAGACTGTCATTTTTTAGGCTGTGTTTGATGCTTTAGGTACCATTATAGCCAAAAGTGACATAATTGTTCTATACAGCTTTTCTTCCTGGTATTCCATGACTGAGATTGACTAAGGGTCACAGAAAATACAGTGGCAGTGTACCAAAGAACCAAGGACTGGGCCAAACAGGAAGCAACTTCTCATACCCAACAAATTGAAGAGGTAGGATCTTGCAGCAGGCTCAAAAACCAAAAATAAACTACGCCTGGAAGATACCACAGAGAAGTAGTCATCTAAGGATTTTAAACACTAGCAATAAAGCAACCTACCATAGGTAATTTACAAACATCAACCCAGGAATTAAAAACTAAAGAAAGAAAAGAAAATGAGATGACACTTAAACAAAATGCAACCCCACACATCCAGTTCACCAAAGGCAAACCTAGGGGGCAATGAGGTGGGACAAACCGAAAGCCATCCACCTGACATCTATGAAGTGTTAACAACAAAGCAACTGAATGAGGCTCTGGAAAAAATTAAATCAGAAATAATTTCACAGATAACTGCAGAGATAATGTCCATAATGAAGACCATGCTTAAGGATGCTAGAGCAGACACAGACAAAAAAAAAAAACAGACAAGCTTAAGAAAATGATGGAAACCATGAATGCTCAGCATAGGAAAGAAATGGACTCCATAAGGCAGATTCAAGCAGATATCCAAGAGAACAAAAATTCCATTGAAAGTATTTATAGCAGATTAAGCAAATGTGAAGACAGGATCTCAGATACAGAAGACAGGCTTGCGATTAGTGATCATGAAAAGAAAGAATTCTTAAAAATAGCAAGGGACCATGAAAAATCAATCCAGCAGCTGCTACATAACACAAAGAGAAATAACTTAAGAATAATTCGAATCAATGAAAAAGCAGGAGATAGCATAAATGACATCAGAACCCTGTTCACAGACATTATAACAGAGAATTTCCCTGGTAGAGAAAAAGAATTTGATCTTCATATAAATGAGGCTTATAGAACTCCAACTAGCCATGATCAAAAAAAATCTTCAGCCAGACATATCAGAGTCAAGACCCCAGAAATTCAACAGAAGAGCAGAGTCTTAAAAGCTGTTAGGGACAAGAGACAAATCACCTATAAAGGAAAGCCCATCAGAATCACAGTGGACTTTTTAGCACAAACCCTCAAATCAAGAAGAGCTTGGAATGATGTATTTCAAGCTCTAAAGGAAAATAACTTTCAACCCAGATTGATGTGCCCCGCAAAACTATCTTTCAAAATTGATGGAGAAATAAAATACTTCCAGGACAAAGAACATCTGAGAAAATTTATGACCACCAAACCAGCACTCCAAAATGTCCTGAAGGACATTCTAGGAGATAACAAGGACTACAACTCCAGGAACCCCAACAGAAGGAATCCACCAGGCAGGGCAGATAATTAGAGGGAGGGGGGAAAAAATAAGAGGGGGAACCAACAGGAAAATAACATGACAAGTGTAAGTCAATACACATCAGTTTTAACCATCAACGTTAATGGTCTCAATTCACCAATCAAAAGGCACAGACTGGCAAAATGGATCAAGAAGCAAGATTCAATAATATGCTGTATACAAGAAACACATTTTTTTTTTTTTTTTGTGGGTGCCGGGGGTCGACCTCAGGACCTCGCGCGCCAACAGGCGCCCATGCCGCTGAGCGACATCACCGGCCCCTTTTTCGTATGTGGGATCCGGGAGTCGAACTCGGGCCCTCGCGCTTGCAAGGCAGGCGCTTATGCCGCTGAGCCATCTCACCGGCCCAAGAAACACATTTAATTCAAAAAGAAATTCATAGACTGAAAGTCAAAGGATGGAAAACAATACTCCATGCAACAGGAACCCAGAAAAAAGCAGGGGTAGCTATTTTTTTTTGCAGACAAAGTGAATTTCAAGCCAAGAATGATTCAGAGAGATAAAGATGGTCATTACATCCTTGTAAAGGGAACAATACAAGAGGAAGAGATAACAATCATAAATATACATGCAACAAATACCAGTGCACCCAACTACATAAAACAAGTATTAAAGGACATAAAAAATCTAATAAGCACTAATACAATTATATTGGGGGATCTCAATACTCCACTGTCACAAAAAGACAGATCAACTAGACAAAAAATCAATAATGAAATATTAGAACTGAACCAAACTTTGGAAAAAATAGACTTAGTAGATGTCTACAGAGTGTTCCACCCCACAACATCAGAATACACATTCTTCTGAGCTGCACACGGGATGTTCTCCAAAACAGACCACATACTAGCTCATAAAACCTGCTTAAGTAAATGCAAAGGAATTGAAATTATCCCATGCATATTATCAGACCATAGTGCAATGAAATTGGAAATCAATGGCAAAAGAAATCACAAAAACTTCCTAAACACATGGAAATTAAACAGCACCCTCCTGAACAACCAATGGGTCACGGACGAAATTAAAGAAGAAATTAGACACTTTCTACAACTGAATGATAATGACAGTACAACATACCGGAACTTATGGGATACAATGAAAGCAGTCCTAAGAGGGAAATTTATAGCATTAAATACCTATATCAGGAAAATAGAACAAGTGCAAATAAACAACTTAATGGTGAACCTCAAACTTCTAGAAAAAGAAGAGCAGGCTAAGCCAAAAGCTCATACAAGGGAAGAAATTATAAAGATCAGAGCAGAAATTAACGTATTGGAGATTTAAAAAACAATACAAAGAATCAATGAATCAAAGAGTTGGTTCTTTGAAAGAAAAAGATTGACAAACCCTTATCCAACCTTATTAAAAAAAGAAAAGACCCAAATCGATGCAATTGAAAATGAAAAGGGTGATATCATGACGGACCCTGCAGAAATCCAGAGGATCATTTATTCCTATTTTGAAAATTTATATTCTAATAAGATGGAAAATGCAGAAGAAATAGACAGATTCCTAGATACATATGAATTACCAAAACTGAATCAAGAAGATATAAAAATCCTAAATAAACCAATATCAACCAACGAAATCGAAGATGTAATTAAAAATCTCCCAACATAGAAAAGCCCAGGCCCTGATGGATTCACTGCCGAATTCTACAAGAAATTTAGAGAAGACCTAACGCCACTACTTCTCAAACTTTTTAATGAAATCGAAAGGGAAGCAATACTCCCAAATTCATTCCTGGAAGCAAGCATTACCCTGATACCAAAACCAGAGAAGGACCCAACTAAGAAAGAGAACTACAGGCCAATCTCACTAATGAACTCAGATGGGATTGGAGGTCCCATTTGACCCAGCTATTCCCCTTCTGGGCATCTTCCCAGAAGAATTAAAAACATCGTACCACAGTGATATATGTGCACCCATGTTTATAGCAGCACAATTTGTAATAGCCAGATCTTGGAAACAACCCAAATGCCCATTAACCGAGGAATGGATAAAAAAGATGTGGTATTTTTATACAATGGAGTACTACTCAGCCATAAAGAAGGATAAACTGGAGACTTTTATACGTAAATGGATGCAACTCGAGAAAATACTCATAAGTGAAATTACCCGGATGCACATGTGTAAACATTGTATTGTCTCCCTAGTGTGAGAAACTGAAAGAGTAAATAAGATCCAAAATGTACAATAGATATGATGAATCAGAAAGAAACTGGTCAAAAGGAAAGAGAGTCTGGGATGGGGGAATGGGGAAAAGAAAGAAGGGAAAAGAAAAAAAAAATTGTATTTATATATAAGATGGTTAAGATAGATACACTACTAATTTTGCTTAGTTCATTGAAGAGAAAGGTTTATGCCAGTAATGTTCGGACAATTGAATGCTGATATCTTATACCCTGAGTAACTAACATAATGTATTAACCATTGTTACCCTCCTATATGCTGTTTTGAAATTTTGTTCTTGTTTTTTTTCTCTTTAAAATTAAAAAATATATATATAGATATAGATATATATATGGATATATTTGTATACATATGCAGGTTCTCTTATAGAACAAATTTCTAAAAGTGTCACTTGTATAAGGTTTTTTTCTCCATTTTGAAGTTAGTTTTGGCCCTCCGAACTGATTTACACCATCATCCCTATTTGTTTCCATTGTCTTTCGCCTAATATTTTAAAACTATTTAAGTTAACTAGTACTGAAAAAAATTTCAATTAATATAGTTTTTTTTTAAGACACCACAGAGAAAGTACCAATTCACTGACTTCAGTACTCATGCTATGATTTTTTTTTTTTAATGTGGGTACCAGGAGTTGAACTCAGGACCTCGCGCTAGCCAGCAGGCGCTTGTGCCCCTTAGTGATATCACCAGCCCTTTTTTTCCTTTATGTGGGTACCGGGAGTCGAACTCAGGACCTCGTGCTTACCAGGCAGGTGCTTACACTGCTGAGCCATCTCACCGGCCTGGTATGATGTTTCTTGATTTTTCTCTTTAACGAAGCAAACAGCTAGCCCATAGAAGAACTAAATGAAGAGACTAACATATATTCAAAAACTGCCACAATATTTGTGGTATTTACTTTTGTCAGCTCTATTCCCTTAAAACACATTTTGATCCTTTTACTTACCATATGTATCATACGGATCCACATTAGGACTAGGCATATTCCACCACTGAATAGTTCCATCAATACCACCACTAAAACACTGTTCTCCATTAGAACTAATAGCTAATGACAGAACAGGGCCACTATTATAGGAAGAGAAGAGAAAAAAAATTACTTATACATCCTAAGAAGAAACCCAAATCCCAATCCCTGAATTTATGTGGTATCTAAAAACTGTTTTAGGGGCCGGTGAGATGGCTCAGTGGCTTAAGCGCCTGCCCGGCAAGTGCGAGGGCCCGAGTTCGACTCCCGGATCCCACATACGAAAAAGGGGCCGGTGATATCGCTCAGTGACACGGGCGCCTGCTGGCGTGCGAGGTCCTGAGGTCGTCCCCCTGGTACCCACAAAAAAAAAAAAAAAAAAAATAAAAAAAAAAAATAAAAACTGTTTTAGGTAAACACGTACATTTGAACATTCCTATTATAATTCATATTATAATTATTGGCCTAAACAGGTGTTACTCAACTAATGTCTTTTCTAATATCAAACACTGACAAAAATGCCAGGTTTCAATAGTTATATCTATGGTTAAGTACTAATTCCATAAAACTTACATGTGAGCCCTAAATGTGTAGATAGGCTCTACATCTAAAGAGGCACTCCTAAAAGGGAGAGAAAAAAAGAATGGGAGAAAAAGAATACAATTAAATAACCATACATCACTGTCAAATGTGCATATGAAAGATACGGGACAATAAAGAATAATAATTATTCATATAAACAAAATTGGAAGAAAAAAAGGGCAAATGTGAAAATACTTGCTTTTTGGCAGGAACGGTTTTTTGCAAGTTCCAAAGTTTCAGGGTGTGGTCCTCAGAGGCAGTAACCAGCACAGGTTCCACAGGATGAAAAGCTAAAGCCCGAACGCCATCAAAGTGGCTACGCAGTGTATACTTGGGGTTCCATGTCTTTCGAAAGGCATCTTTATTGGCAGGCAACTAAAAAGAAAAAGCGTACTATTTACTGGTAAAAGTAGTACATTTGTAGATATATGGAGCTTTTTTTCTTGGTGTGTTTAAAACTTAAACTGGCTAAATGTCCCATGGACATTTAATATACCTTAAAAACTATAACAAATCTTCATCACTTAGGAATTCAAAGGAATATTTTCATTAGTCTTTCAAATACCTAGGTCAAATGAAGAGCTCTTTGATCTGTTTTTACTTAACTCAAGCTAAACCCAAAGCTTCTATTAAATGTCAGGTGAGAATATAAACTACAATGCTGCAATACTTTACATGAAAATAAAACAAAAAAATATATAAAAATTACCAAATATCCAAGGGTACCAGTATGGCTGTCGTTTAGGAAATTTACTAGCATGTGAGTGGAATTTTTAAAGGCAGCAAATTAGGATACTTTCTGAAAGTCTGAACTAAGGGCCCTTCAAGACTCTTTTCATACCTTTTCCTAATTCTTGATAAGAGGTTAATCTTTTTACCCTCATTTCTCCATCTGTAAGATAAGCTGTGAAACCACTTCTAAAGCAATCCCAAGTTTATTATAATTTAGTTACATATATACTTTAAAAATATTAATAAGAATAATCCAGCCCAAGGCTGATTGATGACTCTAAAGAACATGCTAACGTAAGTGTAAAATGTAGAAAAACAAAATAAAAAACAAATTGACTTGCTAAAACACTGCAACTCATTAAAATAAAAATCGAAACAAATAACTATAGTTAACTCTCAATTGAGTGTTAAATATCTAGGAAAAATTTAAGCCAAGACTAGTTTCACCTCTAACATTGTCATTCCCACCTCCTCCATCCTCTCTCTACTCTTCAACCAATGCAGTTAAATATTCAGGAAATGATGCAAGCTAATTTTAACATTATCCTTAAGAAAATAAAAGCTCAAAAATAAAACATGCTTTTTAAAAGGTGACTGATTTAGATTACCTATTTTCTTTTAACACCAAAATATGGCTTAATTCAAGTAGATAATTGAGAGTTGACTACTCAAGACATATTTATTGACCAATATTTTAAGGTAACAATCCCAAATTCCTAGCTAATCCACCAAAATACCTAAGAAAAACTTAAACACCACAAAGGAAGTTAAAAAACTACATGTCACTTCAAATCAACACATTGACACACTTAAACTTATCTTTTCCATGCACCTTGACATTAATTCTGTTTTATAAGTGATTCCCAAAAATGAGTCTTCTATTAAATCATTAAAAAATTAAAAATAAAACTGCACTTACATCATAACTATAGTCTGCATCATTTGTTACCGTCAAGTCTGCAAGGTCTCCAAGGCCCAGTACACTTAACAAAACATCATCAGAACCCATAATAAATGACTTGCCTCCTCCAGATGGAAACGTTATTGGTTCAGCTATAAAGAACAAAACCGCTTCTTAAATGCTGAAAAATCATACAGTACAAGACAATATTGTGGGGGAAATTTAAGCACTTAACAGTTACAATACAATAATATAATAAATTTCTATTTTCCCAGTTCTGCTCAAAAACTTTTATTTCTGAGTAATAGCAAACAAATGTGTTGAGATTACAATGTAGTTATTTTCCACAAATCAAATATGCATCAAATACACTACTGGGGGTAGGAGGTAGGGCGCAGAAGCTTTTTCTACTTAAATCTCTCGTCACTTCAGTAAATTATGACTATAGTTTATATGTTAAATAAGGAATAAGACAAATTTTGATTAAACAGGAGCTAAATATCGGATTTCAGTTATTCCTGGGGGAACAAATCTCTAACACTGACCTCAAAGTAGCTCATACAGTGCAATGGTCTACAAAAAAGTTCCGTTAAAGATGTCAGTTCCTAAAAGGTTAATCCTTGTGATCTTCGAAATGCTTTCCAGCTTTAAAGCTTTGTGATTTTTATTTTAATGTCCTATTTTGTTTCTCAGGACACTTCTAAGATGAAGAAAGTAATGTATGCTGACTAGAGAACTTTGTATTTCTAATCAGAATTGACATTTCAATTTCAAACAAAATACAAATGAAAGGTTCATTTACTTTGTTTTTTTCATCTGTATCTTGTGTGTTATTACAGCTTTCCATGTTTACATTAGCAGTTCCAATTAATTTAGAATGTTTTTTCTATACATACTATTGACCAATTAAACACTGCCATAATTTGAATTACTGACATCATTATCTAAATATTTTGTTCTAACAGTTATAATGTAAGCAGTAATTCTCGATATCACTTCAAACATTCGCTTTGAAAGCAACGTTAAGATTCCAAGAAATATTTAAGTTGTAACACAAAATAACTCAACATTTCAAAACATTTAAAATTTATGAACAGATTTAAAAGGGAGATGTTACAAAACTCAAGCTATGTAAAAAAATTCCTATGAAAAATGATATAAATTCAATATACTGCAGAAAACAGGTTTAATGAAATTAGTCAATTATTAATACTGCTAAAAATAATTTTAAGATATAATTCATACATACTATGGAAAAAGTAAAATAATTCTTTAGGGTATTTTGTTATTTTATCCTATCAAAATTAGCTATATAATTTGACTCAAACAGCTCCCTAAAATGAAGCTGTGATTTGGCAACTAATCTAAAGTAAACCTGGCAACATTTGACAGAAAAAAATATATACAGGGATATTAAGTAGTATTTATCTTTCAATGATTATAATTACATAAAGTCATTAAGTAAAATGTACTCAAAAGCATTTTCTGCCAGTAAAAAGAATTTTTTGAAGCTCATAATTTGTTCCTAAAGCAAGTTAAAATGTCACAATTCCTCCCACTAACACAAATCTTAAAGGCTAACAAAATAACTTTTAACATAAATTATTTTACTTTGTTACATATTCTTTTTGGAGGATTATTTCTGTTTATACCACAGACCAATTTAGGGGCCTGTAAAGGGAAGTCCCCTGACAATATTATGATTTTTAACTAGAGTTTTAGATTAACTGCATTAAACAAAAAATTAGTATTATACTCATTTCTAATTAATCATGTGACTGTGTATTTCTCTACACACACATTTATATACAGCAAACTATTGTGCTTGCTCAACATTTATTTACATATTTATGTGCAAGAAAATCTTTTAAGATATTATTTCTGTTTCCCATATCACCTATCATGCTGGCATATGGTTATCAGAGTAAATACTTAATTTGCTCATTTCCCTGCTGAAGGGATTAAGCTCTATACTACAAATTCATTTTGCATATTGTTAGTAAAATTACCTACAGCATATGGTTACATGGGCATTAAAATGTCGTTAGCAATCAAAAAATTAAAAGAAGTTTTTAATTTAATGATAGAAATAATAAAACTTTATTAGGTAAATACTAAAGCAAGCAATTATGGCTCAGCGGTGTAAGCGCCTGCCTGGCAAGAGCGAGGGCCCGAGTTCGACTCCCGGAACCCACATACGAAAAAGGGGCCGGTGATATCGCTCAGCGGCGCAAGCGCCTGCTGGCGCGCGAGGTCCTGAGGTCGACCCCCCCGGTACCCACAAAAAAAAAAAAATAAAAATAAATAAATAAAGCAAGCAATTTAAGAATACTATTACTAACAATTTTTATGGTAATCTTGGGATGTACAAAATGAGATCTTTTTTGTTGTTGTTGAGACAGAGTCTCACTATGTAGTTCAGGCTGGCCTTGAACTCACTATGTAGACCAGGGTGGCCTTCAACTCACAGTGATCCTCTTGCCTCTGCCTCCTGAGTGCTGGGATTACAGGCATGCGCCACCACACCCAGCATCAAAATGAGATCTTTAAACGAAGCTTCTTTTCATGGTTCTATAATGAGTCCTTAGGACTCGTTATAAGACCAAGGAAATCTGTAGCTAACATCAAACTGTCCCTTTCTCTTCCAATTCTACCAAATCTAAAGAACACAATGAAGAATTCTGGTTGTGCCAGTGCCAGCGTGGTTTATATTAAGTCTTTAGTAACAATAGAAGGAAAGGTTATAATGTAGAAGTGGCTCTCCCCGGAAACACATTTTTTTTTTAAATAAACTGAGGTATAACATGGAAATCAAAAGACATAAGATTATGAATTCAACTGGAGTCCAAAGTCAATTCAAATCTCCTTAAGTAACAATTTTAGTAAGATTTACAGTTTCAAAAGTACAATTAAATTCATATTTATCAAGCTCCATTTCCTTCTTCCCACTATTATGAAAGAGGTTACTGACATCTATTCTTTAAAACACAGAGATACATATAAATAAACACACAGAGAAAACTCTAAATTGGGATGGTGAGCCTTGTCTCGCTTTTTCCATAAATTTTGGACTTGAAATATTTTAAATAAAGGGATCCATACTCCTGCTATGATTTTGTCTTAAACTACAAAATCTTCATCTTAAAAACATACCTTAATTGCACAAATTTTAGCAAATTGTACTATGCATTATTTGGTAAAAAAGACCAAAAGTTGGGCCGGTGAGATGGCTCAGCGGCTTAAGCGCCTGCCCGGCAAGCGCGAAGGCCCGAGTTCGACTCCCGGATCCCACATACGAAAAAAGGGCCGGTGATATCGCTCAGCGGCACGGGCGCCTGCTGGCGTGAGAGGTCCTGAGGTCGACCCCCCGGTACCCACAAAAAAAAAAAAAAAAAAAAAAAAGACCAAAAGTTAAGCTAAAGTGCTAAATGTACAAAATGAAAAATAATGAAATATAACAGAGCTGGTATGTGCATTTTAGAAAATACTTCCTAACATAAAACAATAGAATAGTTGAATAATGGAAATGAGATCCAGAAAAATAAACACTTTTCACATTCCTTTTTCTTTAGTTTTATTTTAGTGATTTTTAGATTTCCTCACATTTTTCTACAGATTAAGGAAGTACTAAAGATGACAATCCAAAATTTTTTTGACTAAAGCAAACAAATCCGCTTATACAACAGATGCAGAAACATCAATAAAATCCAATCTATGTCAAATTATTAGATATGAATTCTGTATCTCATATATTAAAAGTCTGATTATAAATTTAGATTAATGACTTAGAATTAACTATCTAGGCCTAGGATTATAAATTACTCAATTATCTTCAGCTAAAATCAATTTTGGAAAAAATGCTTAGGTAGTACTTTCATTTCCTACATTTCTGAATTAGGCAAATTTTAGAAAATTCATTACTTGATAGTATATGCTTGCTGCCAAGTTAAAGAATAATGATGTTGCCTTATTATAAAGTGATTAAACTGGTAAAATGTCATATGTATTTTTCAAATTAATATACATGTAAAGTTCAAAGCACAATGCCTGGTACTTAGTTGTCTTCTAGTAAATGGTAGTTAATAATAGTTGCTAAATTTAAGCCATATGACAAAATGGTTTTTTCCTTATGTATATTTAAAGTTTATTTCTGTAAATTTTGTAAGTTTGTAAATTTTTCTCCTAGATGCTGTAGATTTAAGATACTCTGAACTGAGCTACAATGGAAACAATTCCATTTAACATTAAAAACAAAAACAAATACGAAGAACTAGATGGCAAAAATTTCAAAATCTCTAAGACAGTTACACCACGAGCTTGCCCAACACCTTCTCTGAAAATCATATAAAGTGATCTTCAGCATTTTAAACAGCAGAAAAATTGCAATTAAGATATGATTTGGAGTTAAGGTCTTTTGCAATGTAAATAAACATGGTAGCTAAATTTTGTACCTTCCTCTGCTCTCGCACCTTCATGATCAGTCATTCTAGTAGAGGCTGACCTAGACTGATTAATGATTCCTGAAGGGATGTGGGGTAGCTCATCATCTCCCAGATCAGCTATCATGTCGCAGAGTTTTGTCCTGTTGACCCCTGTAAATTAATGTCAGCAGTAGAGGTTCATTTAATGGCTACCGCTTGACTTGCTAGCAGCCTTTTACTAGTAAACCCACTTACTAACAAAACAGACTTTTAAGAAGGCCCAGTTATTAAAAAGTATCATTAAAAGATGTCTCCAATTTTCTATACAATTCCCCAAAACACATGAAAGGAATGTAAATACTTTAAGGTTTCACTATTCTGTGGATACCCGTGGAGATACATCTCCACTGTGTACTTGAAACATATATGTGGGAAAGGGTGAGGAATAGGAGAGGGAGTGAACGGGGAGAAGGGAGGAGAGAACTTCTGTTACTGAACCCAAGTTCTGTGAAGTCATAGACACAGAAGATACCATAAAAGCAAAGGAAAATTCTGTTGCTTAAGGTTAATGTTTACTGATGTAAAGAATAAAACATGAGCTTTCAATCTAACTCATTATTTTAAAAAGTTAAAGAAGTAAATACAAATGACTTTTATGAGGGTGCAACAAACAATTAACTTTCCCTGATGTTTCCATGGCTATTTTCCTGCCATACTGGCACAAATTTTTCATTAACAACCCTGATTTCCCTCAAATTTTTTCATTTTTCCGAAATTGAAAATGCTAAAAAAGAAATTGAAAATGCAGATTTACCCATGAGCTCTCTTAATTTCTCATAATGATATGAAAATTCAACACTATCACAGGCTATATAAATTGAAAGGAATTCCAGCTATTGCTGGAATAACTAAGGCTAAAATATACAAACTGAAAAGCTTCTGTAGTATTGCAGAAAATTCTGTACTTTAACTCTGGACTTCAGAAATGGCAGAATCATTTATTTGAACCATGTATTTTGAAAGAAAATTTAGTTTATAAAAATGTCAGAAAAAGCCATGCATGGGGGCATATACCCATAATCTCAGTACTCTGGGAGGCTGAGGATCAAAAATTCAAGCCTAACCTAGGCAACTTAGTGATTTTTTTTTTCCTGTGGGTACCGGGGGGGTCGACCTCAGGACCTCGCGCGCCAGCAGGCGCCCGTGCCACTGAGTGTTATCACCGGCCCTTTTTTTGTATGTGGGTTCCGGGAGTCGAACTCAGGCCCTTGCGCTTGCCGGGCAGGCGCTTAAGCCACTGAGCCATCTCACCGGCCCAGCTTAGTGATTTAAGTGAGACCCTGTCTCAAAATTTTAAAAAAGGCACTGGGGATATAGTTCGATGCCTAGTACTACAACCTGCCCCTGCAAACAAAAACAATATTCTATTCAATACAAAGTAAAAATAGGCAAATCCACGCTCAAAAAGTGTGATTTTACATTCATTAATGTCATCATTAATTGACTAATCAGATTGCTATATGATTTATTCACTCACCTTTTAAATATAAGTAAAGGAAATGGCATTCATCTACATATCTCTCTAACAGAATGACAGGCAGTAAGATGATAAACTTTAATGGGAATAGATGGAATCTTATACAGTAGCCCCTAACTTCTAAACAATGCTCACGCAACTCAACTTTGTGGTATGTAATATATCATGTACTTTAAATTTTCTAACATAATTATAATTTTCTCTTTGCCAGTGAAGTGATCATGAACAAATTCTCTAATAAATGAAAAAATAACTAGATATCCTATCACCAGTCAAATTCAATGAGAAAGAAAACTCACAAATAGCTCCCCTTACGAGCTTTCTCACTTGCATGTTTATCACATTATTATTTTTTTTGGTACCAGGAATCGAACTCAGGACCTTGTGCTTGCCAGGCAGGTGCTGACCATCATTGATTTAGTGTCTGTTCTTAAAATTCTGCAATCAAGTCTTAGCAATTCCTCTACAATTTATAAAATGAGGGAAAGAAAAAATTGTAAAGAAGAATCTTTTATTCTTCAGATTAATCTTTTCCTATTAACTTTATTCTAACCAAGGCTTTCACTCTAATGAATTACTACAGTAAGATTCTTAATTATTTTTTCTAAGTTCCACTTGCTTTCAAATCTGAATACAATGAAATTAATTTTTCCAAAATTATCAAATTTATAATTACTTCTTAGCTCAGAAACCACAGTGGCAGTTGGACACTGTTTGGATGGTTAACTTAAATCTTGTATTTAATCTTGCAAGTGCTTCATGATCTGATCTTAATTTTCTATCCAATCTTCTAATGATATACAATTAAATCACCTCAAATTTCCAGTCAAAGTGGTTTCTACACAGAATCAGCATTCACTGAGGTTATTCCCAACATTATTTTATGTCTGTCCTCACTACCCAGAAAGGTGAGAGTTCTCGTACACACCATCATTTAACATGCACCTCCAAATTCTATTCATTTCTCCAAACCAATTCCATCTCCCCTGTGAAGACTGTTGTTCTTTCTCTGCTTACTCTTATTATACTTGTGTGTACTTTAAAATTTGACTTTATTAAATATTATCTTGTCAATAATTATATGATAATATAAAGCAGAATAAAGAATTGCAAGAAGCAAGGTTTGGGGTTTTTAAAATAATATGACATAGCAATCTTTCTGGACACATGGAAGATATGGAAAGGAAGGAAAGTAGGGACAATATGAAAGTCATTTTTCAAACTTTAGATCCCAAATTACATAATTATTATTTGTGTACTACATCCAATTTGTGTGGCACAGTGCCAAGTTTAGGAAACGACAGAACTGCTATACTCTAATCCTACTTTCTCAAACTGTCAAAAGATGAAAGATTTCACAACCAGAAATCATAGTCTTTGTCCTACTGTGCAGAATATCTCTCAAAGGCAAATTTAGTATGTTTTCATTTTCTTTTTAAACCTATTAAACATTGTAAATATAATAAATGCAATAAGACAATTTCAAGTATTTGAAACCTGATTAGCAGTAATGAGAAAATGGTATTTATGGAAAAGATTATTACACATTAATTCCAATATTTAAACACTAATGTCATTAAACATTAATACATAAAACCCAACTATCAACTACTGCTGAAATTTATAGAAAAAGAAATCCTCCCCCCTTTTTTTGGAGACAGGGTCTCACTATGTAGTTCTGGCTGGCTTTCAACGCACTATGTAATCCAGGCTGAGAAATACTTTTTCTTTTTTTTTTTTTTTTTTTTTTGTGGGTACCAGGGTGTCGACCTCAGGACCTCATGCGCCAGCAGGCATCTGTGCCGCTGAGCGATATCACCGGCCCCTTTTTTGTATGTGGGTTCCGGGAGTCGAACTCGGGCCCTCGCGCTTGCCAGGCAGGCGCTTAAGCCGCTGAGCCATCTCACCGGCCCCAGAAATACTTTTTCTAATTCTTATAACAAAAAAAATTTTAAAAAACTACTATGGTGGCTGGCCATTGTGGTGCACACTTGTAAATCCCAGCATTTAGGAGGCTGAGGCAGGAGGATTTCCACAAGTTGAAGTCACACTTTTAAAAATATTATATTTCCTGTGACAATCTATTGTCTTGGATCTGGAACAGCAAATGAGAAATACTATTATGCTATTCAGAAAATGCAAATTAGAAAATGATCCAGGGAAGCTTACTTAATGTTAAAAGTAATATAGAAGAAAAAGGAATATAGAAAATGTTAAACAAGACTTCCCTTTTCCAACGTATTAACAGTCAAGTCAGAAAATATAATAATCCTCTAACACCAGTAAAGGAAAGAAGTGCCAAAACCATATTCTATACAAAGCAAAGACAACAAAGTTAGGATAAGTGAGAATAATTTGAAAAACTAAGACAAGTTCATACATGAAGAACTGACTATGAACATACATTTTCTCATAATATGAACATATTTTAAGGCTAGTGGTGTAGTTAAGTAGTAGAGTGCCTGCCTAGCATGTGCAAGGCCCTGGTTCAAGCCCCAGTACTTAAAAAAAAAAAAAACACAACAAGAATGTGTTTTAAATGGGGAAAGGCTATAAGCCTTTTAAAAAAAGAAAATGAAGTAATCTTACCTTCTTGATAGAACTAAATTTTGTAGTTATAATACAGCATAGGAGTAATAATCTATATGATTAAAGGAACCTATCAAAGGAAAATTGATTATTACAATGTACATAATTGAAACTTTACATGTTCAAAAACAGAAACAAATAACCAAAGGAGGTCTTTAAAAGATTTTCAGCTCCTCTCTCATATTCTAAAAAAAGGCTCCAGATTTCAGGTGCTTCACACTTACTTCAGATGCTACACACTATGTAATTTTTTAATCATTATCAATTTATATGTCTTTACTGAGATTTAAAAAATGTAGCAAAAAATGGGAGGTCACAAAAAAAAAATTCTTAGCTCAAAATTTTAACATAAGGTTGAGTATTCTTCATTCTCAAATTACAGAAAGTCTAGAGATTATTTAAAAAGTGAGATTATTTAAAAAGTGAAAGAAAAGTGAGCTTGGGGTTTTACATAAATAGTATCATAACGATGTTATTTTCTTGATTTTCACCACTGTACTGTGGTAAGTATTTAAGGAGCAACATGTCTATTGCTTAGTTTTTTGAACTGTTCAAAGAGTATAATACTGAGCCAGGCACATGCCTATAATTCTAACACTCAGGAAGCTGAGGAAGGAGGATTGCTGTGAGTTCAAGGCCAGCCTGAACTACACAGTGAGACTCTGTCTCAAAACAAGCCAACAAAGTAAAAAAAAAAAAGTGTTAGATATAGCATATCTCAAATATATCTTGCTTAGAAAAACTTACAAAAGTGTGTCTATGTACACTCCAGGTTAAGATTGTCACTGTTAAGACATTTTCTCTTGCCTCAGAGATGAAAGGGGTAGAATGAACAAGCCAGAAAATAGAGAAATTTTAGCTCAGCACTAGATAGAAGCCTTTCTACTTAAGAGTCAAATCTTGCGTGAATCTTCACAAAGTTAAAAACTCAACATTTTCATCGAACAGGAGCTGTGGCGACTGGCAAGAAGGGGGTCCTACATGGGCTCCTGCTCCCTCCATTGATGGGACTCAGGGACCAGAGACCAGCGGGAAAGCCAGTGACATAGTAGGACCTCGGCTAGAGTGCACACGATGGACAGGCAGGACTAGTGGCACGGAAAAGTCTAAAGCAACAGTAACAATATGAGCCAGCGACGGGTAAGTTAGGTGAACCAGCTTTGTGCCTGGAGACAAAGACACGTGGAAAAGAAGTGAGCAGGTAGTGCCACCTTCTTTTCCTTATTTTTTTTTCCTTCTCTTTTTTCTTTTATAAACGGCTGGGGAAAACTCCAGCCACAGAAAACTAATCCCATCCCCCAAATCTAGACACAAAGACCAGACCCAAACTCAGCACAAATCCACCTGCAATCCTGACTAGAGTACACATTCTGGGATCAGACTTGACCTACCACAGAGCTGTAGACACTAGAGGAATCTCACTACATTTATTTTTCTGCCTGATGGGTTTTAGTCTTGGTAGTCTGCTGGGTTACTCTGTTTTGTTTTGCTATTTTTATTTTATTTTTGGTTTTTTTTTTTTTTTTTTTTGGTTTGTGTTTTTTCCCTTTTCTTTTCTCTTCTCTCTGTTCTGTTTGGCCCTGTTTTGTTTTTCTTTCTGTGGGTTTGTTTTGTTTTTTTTTTTCCATGTGTGTGATAATTTTTGTTTTTTCTTCCTTTCTTTGCCTTCTCTCTTCTACCTTCTTTTCCTTCTCATTCATGATTTAGATCCCTAAACTTTCCTTTTGTATTATTCCACTTGTCCTCTTCCTCTCTTTCATCAACTCTCTCTCTTGATTTTATCAGACTTTTATGTGCGTAAATGTTGTCTCTTCCCTTTCTGGTTCACTTCGATACTCCTAGGCTTTCTCTTCCAATCGCTCCCTCTTATATCCTACAGTTACACAAAACTTGGATCATCATCCTATGCCCACCAAATTTGCTCCTCCTATACTTAACCCTTTCCACCTCTCCATCCTACCTCCTACTCCTCTTAAATACTCCCATAACAGGGTAAAACCACTCTACTAAGTGGAAAAACGTTGCATACAAGTTCCTGGTATAAGTTGGATTATATTATATAACGACAGAACTTGCTCCTACGGTTAAAGATATCAGGCTAATCGTTACCACAGTTTGTCAGTAGCCAGGCTGTGGTTGAGTCTATTGTTATTGCTAACTGTACTACTTTAACCAGGATGCCATACCTGTTACAATCCGTTTTTTCTCCCTGTATGACAACACTGAGACTTCAAGGGGTCATAACCATCACCACAGTCCAGCACCAAAAGAATGGGCCTTGAGTCAAAAGGATAGCAATTCCACATTCTTAATATATTGGGAAGGTAGGTTCTTGGGACAGACAGAAAAACCAAGAGCCACCTATATCTTGAAGACATCCTTAAGGAACAGACATCACCTAGGAAAGCCTCAACACCAGGGATAAAGCTGTCTAACATAAGAAATCTACAAACATCAAGACAAAAAACAAAATAAAATAAAAAACAGAAAATGAAAAGAGGGGGCCGGTGAGATGGCTCAGCGGCATAAGCGCCTGCCCGGCAAGCGCGAGGGCCCGAGTTCGACTCCCAGAACCCACATACGAAAAAGGGGCCGGTGATATCGCTCAGCAGCATGGGCACCTGCTGGCGC
This sequence comes from Erethizon dorsatum, assembly GCA_028451465.1. NCBI lineage: Eukaryota > Metazoa > Chordata > Mammalia > Rodentia > Erethizontidae > Erethizon > Erethizon dorsatum. The sequence continues at coordinate 29,787,969 of CM051823.1, read as the reverse complement.
GTGAGGTCCTGAGGTCGACCCCCGGTACCCACAAAAAAAAAAAAAAAAGAAAGAAAGAAAATGACAAGAGGAAGAAGCAAAATGCAACCTCAAATGCCCAGCCCACCCAGGACAAGTCCAGAGCACAAAGAGACAGAGGAAATCAGAAGCCAACCACTGGAACTGTCTGAAATGATAGCAGCAGAAGTAAAAAAACAAATGCAAGAGACCACAGAAAAAAATAGTATCTATGGTACAAAAAGAAATGACGATCACATGAAAGAAATTAAAGCAGACACAGATAAAAAAAATAAAGGAGATTAGGAAAACAATGGAAACCATGAATCCCCAACATAAACAAGAAATGGAACCAATGAAACAGATCCAAACAGAAATCCAGGAGATCAAAAACTCCATTGAAAGGTATGTGCAACATACTGAATGGAGACAAGGATAGAATATCAGACCTAGAAGACAGGAATGTGACTAGCAACCAGGAAAAGAAAGATATCTTAAAAACAGCAAAGGACCACAAGGGACCACAAAAACTCAATCCAACAGTTACAAGATGAAGCAAAGAAGAACAACATAAGATTGATTGGAGTCAGTAAGAAAGCTGGAGACAGTGCAAATGCTATTAAAAACCTCTTCACAGAAATACTGGCAGAAAACTTCCCAAACGTGGATAAAGAATTTGACATACAAATAAATGAAGCATAAAGAACTCCAAATAGCCATGACCAAAATAAATCTACACCAAGGCATATAATAATCAAGATTCCAGAAATTCAAGACAAATATATATATATATATATATATATATATATATATATATATATATATATATATTAAACAGAGGAGAAAGAGAGGGAACCAACAACAGGAAAATAACATGAAAGAGATACGCCAATATGTATCAGTTATACCTATCAATGTAAATGGTCTCGATTCACCAATCAAAAGAAACGGACTGGAAGAATGGATCAAGAAACAAGATCCATCAACATGCTGCATTCAAGAAACACATTTAACCCAAAAAGAAATTCACAGACTAAAAGTCAAAGAATGGAAAACAATTCTCCATGCCACAAGAACCCAGAAAAAAGCAGGGGTAGCTATTCTATTTGCAGACAATGTAAATTTTAAGCCAAAACTGATCAAAAGAGACAAGGAAGGTCACTACATACTTGTTAAAGAAAAGGTCCAAGAAGAAGAGGTAACTATCATAAACATATATGCACCAAACACCAGTGCACCCAACTACATAAAACAAATAATAACAGACATGAATAACCAAATAAACACTAACACAGTTGTAGTGGGGGACCTTAATACTCCACTCTCACAAACAGATTATCTCAACTAGACAAAAAAATCAACAAAGAAATATCACAATTAAACTAAGCCTGTGAACAAATGAACTTAGTAGATGTCTACGGAGGATTCCAACTGAAAGCACTGGAATACACATTCTCAGCTGCACATGGGACATTCTCCAAAACAGACCACATATTAGCTCACAAAACATGTTTAAGTAAATGTAGAGAACTGAAATCATTCCTTGCACACTATCTTACAATAGTGCAATGAAACTGGAAATCAACAACAAAAGAAATCACAAAAACCACACAAACACATGGAAATAAAACACACTTCTGGGGCCAATGAGATAGCTCAGCGGCATAAGCACCTGCCTGGCAAGCGCAAGGTCCTGAGTTCAACTCCCGGTACCCACATATGAAAAGGCTAGTGATATTGCTCAGTGGCACGGGCGCCTCCTGGCGCGCAGGGTCCTGAGTTTGACCCCCAGTACACACACAAAAATAAATAAATAAACAAACACACTTCTGAACAACCAATGGGTCACAGAGGAAATTAACCACAAAATCACACAGTATATACAATTAAACAATAATGCCGATACAACATACCGAAACTCATGGGACGCAATGAAAGCAGTCCTAAGAGGGAAATTTATACTGATAAACTCCCACATCAGGAAAACAGAACGAGCTCAAATAAAAAACCTAATGTTGAACCTAAAACTTCTAGAAAAAGAACAAATCAAACCCAAAGCTCATATGAGGGAGGAAATTATAAAGAGCAGAAATTAATCAACTGAGACTAAAAAAAATACAAAGAATCAATGAATCAAAAAGCTGGTTCTTTGAAAGAATAAAATTGATAAACCATTAACCAACCTCATCAAAAAGAGTAAAGAAAAAAACACAAATTCAAGCAACTAGGAATGAAAAGGGGAAAATCACAACAGATCCTACAGAAATTCAGAAGATCATCAATACCTACTATGAGAACCTGTATTCTAATAAGATGGAAAACACAAAACAAATGGACAGATTCCTAGACACAATCCAACTGCCAAAACTAAATCAAGAAGATATAAAAATTCTAAATAACCAGGTATCAGCCAATGAAATTGAAAATGTAATTAAAAATTTACCAACAAAGAAAAGCCCAGGCCCTGACGGATTCACAGTTGAATTCTGTAAGAAATTTAGGAAGAACTAATGCCACTAATGCTGAAACTCTTTCAGGAAATTGAAAGGGAAGCAGTTACTTCCAAAATCGCTTCTGGAGGCAAGTATTACCCTGATTCCAAAACCAGAGAAGAACCCAACCAAAAAAGAAAACTACAGGCCAATTTCCTAATAAACCTAGATGCAAAACTCAATAAGATACTAGCAGACAGAATGCACCAAATCATCAAGAAGATTATACACTATGACCAAATTGGATTCATACCAGGGATGCAGGGATGGTTCAACATATGCAAATTAATAAATGTAAAACACCATATTAACAGAACCAAAGACAAAAATCACACGATCATCTCAATAGATGCAGAAAAAGCTTTTGACAAAGTCCAACACCCCTTCATGATAAAAACCCTACAGAAAATTGGAATAGAGGGTCTTTATCTTAATCTGATAAAATCTTTATCTGTCTTAATCCATGACAAATCAACAGTTAACATCACACTAGTCAAAAACTGAAAGCTTTCATTCTAAAATCAGGAGCAAGACAAGATGTCCACTGTCACCTCTCCTATTCAATATAGTTCTGGAAACATTAGCCAGAACAATTAGACAAGAGAGAGAAATAAAAGGAGTAAGAATAGGAAAGGAAGAAGTTAAATTATCATTATCTGCAGATAACATGACACTCTACATAGAAGACCCCAAAAGCTCTACCAAAAGACTTCTAGATTTAATAACCAAATTCAGTAGTGTAGCTAGATACAAAGTCAACAAAAATCAACAGCACTCCTGTACACAAAAAGCAAATTCACTGAGAGAGAAATTAGGGAAACCACACCCTTCACAATAGCATCCAAATAAATGAAATACTTAGGAATCAATCTAACAAAAGTAGTAAAAGATCTATACACTGAAAACTACAGTACTCTGAAAAAGGAGATCGAAGAAGATTCTAGAAAGTGGAAAGATATCCCTTGCTCATGGATAGGGAGAACCAATATAGTGAAAATGGCCCTATTCCCAAAATTGTTATACAGATTTAATGCAATCCTAATCAAAATACTATTAGCATACCTTCACAGAACTACAGAAAACATTCCTAAAATGCATTTGGAACCGGAAGAGACTTAGAACAGCAAAAGCAATTCTGGGCAACAAAGGCAAGTCAAGGGGCATTAAAATCCTGGACCTGAAATTATTTTAGAAAGCTAGTGTGATAAAATCAGCATGGTACTCACAAAAAGACAGATCTGAGGATCAGTGGAACAGAACAGAAGATGCAGATGTGACTACAAACACAATAAACCACCTTATCTTCGACAAAGGAGCCAAACATGTCCACTGGAAGAAAAATAGTCTCTTTAATAAATGATGCTGGAAAAACTGGCTTTCCACATGCCGAAGACTAAAACTAGACCCATGTCTATCACCATGCACTAAAGTTAAAATGAATCAAAGATCTAAATATTAAAACAAAAACGCTATATCTACTGGAAGAGAAAATAGGTAGATATCCCAAAAACATAGGTATAGGCAGAGACGTCATGAACAAAACCCAGACCACACAGGAAATATGACAATGATTCAATAAATGGGATCTCACCTTATTAAAAAGCTTTTGCACAACAAAATAAATCACCAACAAAGTGAAAAGACAACCCAGAGTGGGAAAAAATTATAACCAGCTGTCCCTCAGATAAAGAACTTATATCTAGGACAAAGAATTGAAAAAAATTACACGCTCCCAAATTCAAAGACCCAATCTGAAAATGGGCATCTGAGATGAATACACACTTCTCAGATGAAGAAATATGAACGGCAAATAAATACATGAAAAGATGTTCATCACTGGTCATTCAAGAGATGCAAATTAAAACAACACTGAGATTTCATCTCACCCCAGAAAGAATGGCTATCATCAAAAAATTAACTGATAACAAATGCTGGCAGGGCCGTGGAGAAAAAGGAACCCTTCTTCTCTGTTGGTGGGAGTGCAGACTGGTGCAACCACTGTGGAAATCAGTGTGGAGATTTCTTAAACTAGGATTAGACGTCCCATTTGACCCAGCTATTCCCCTTCTGGTATCTTCCCAGAAGAATTAAAAATATCATACCACAGCAACGTATGTGCACCCATGTTTATAGCAGCACAATTTATAATAGTTACATCTTGGAAACAACCCAAATGCCCATCAACTGAGGAATGGATAAAAAAGATGTAGGTTTTTTTTTTTTAATATAAGGGAATACTATTCAGCCATAAAGATAAATTTGAGACTTTCATAGGTAAATGGATGCAACTCAAGATCATATTCATAAGTGAAATAAACCAGACCCACATGTGTAAACATTGTATTGTCTCACTAGTGTGAGACTCTGAAAGAGTAAACAAGATCCAAAATGTACAACAGATATTGTGAATAGGGAAGAAACTGTTCAAAAGGAAAGAAAAACTATGAAGGGAGAAAGGGAGAAAAACTATGAAGGGAGAACCTATGAAGGAGAAAGACAGTTAAGATAGTTATACAGCTGGTTTCTCTTGGTCCACTGAGGGGAAAGTTCTGTGTTAGTAATTTTCTGGACAATGTTTCATGCCTATATCTTGTACTCTGAACAAGTACTGTGAATATAACAATATGCAATGTGTTGATTGTTACTCTCCCACTAGCCTGTTTTGAAACTGTTATGTTATTTCTTACTTTTTCTGTTTAAAATCATAAAAAAAAAAAAAAAAAAAAAACCAGAGAAAATGAGTACAATAAGAGGCCACTGCAATTATCTACATGGGCAAAGATTAGGGTAGCACTAATAGGCAGGGATCCATAAAAGATGCACAAGTGTTAAGATTAGAAACATCTACTTAACTTTTATGCTTCTAGCCCCTTATGGTACCATCACTCAGGGTAAAGAACAGGAAGAAGAGTAGATTTAGAGGGGAGTGCTATGCAAGATGAACCATTCCGCAGCATCACTGAAGTTCAACACCCAGTGATACACAGTGTCTGTGTTCACCTGGTTGAAGTATGCAAAGAGAGAAGCTGAGGGTAAGAAGAGAAGTGATCAAGGAAGACCCCTACAGAATATCCATGTTTAAGAGAAGAACAGAAGGACCAACTGGGAAGACCAGTAAGGAATTATCTGAGTTAGAGTAAACGAGAAAGGGTGATGTTAAAACATCTACTAAGGAGGGAAGTTCACGGAATGTCATTGCCAAACATATGAGCCCAGGAAAGCTGCACCGTTCGTGCCAGACAAGGGCCACTAGTAGAACATGGAACTGTGGAGGTAGAAGCCAGGTTGCAGATTCTTAAAAAGCCAATGGAAAATGAGGAATTGTGGACACATTTTTTCCAAAAGTGTGACTTAAAAGAGCAATGTCTAAACAGAGAAAGGCTGAAGAGAATGTCTTGGTTTTGTTTTTAAATAGGAAAGTCTTAAGTGTGTGTATTGGCTGATGGGCTGAAGGATATGTTCAGAAGAAATGAAAGAGCTACAGGAGAGCAAAAGACTCTAGATGTCAAGTGGTCTCAGCAGAAGAGCAGGGATGGGAGCCAATGCAAAAGTGTGGACTCGCTGCTATGGGAGGGAGTGAGGGTGGGAAGGAATGGTAGCCTAAGGAGAAAAAAGAGGAAGCACATGCCTGGTAGCTTCCATTTTCTTACTGAAGCAGCCAGGTGATTTGTTGATAGGTCAGTGGTTAATACTGGAATAGGGGTCTTGAGGAGAAAGGTAAAAGTTCAGAGAAGAGAAAAGTATATTTCCCAGTGAGTCTAAAGAAAACTGAGGTTAGAGCCTTCATCTAGTTAAGTCTCTATATAACACATCCAAATAAAGACTATAAAAAGAATTTCTTTAAGGCTTTAACATTTTCTGCTAACTTCTAAGTTTTTATTTGCCAAATGTCTCTGTCCCGGAAATTACTATAAATGGATTAGTGATGATTTGCCTCTCTGTGAAAGAAGTCTGTTACTCTTTGTATTGGCCTTACTTCTAGTAGAGATGAATTGTCCTAGTTCAAATGACCAGAGGTCAAAAAGGAGACATGATAGTCATGGACTCCAATTCATGATCTCTTCTAAAACTGGGCCCTCCAAAATATCCTCTAATTAGATGATTTGCTTCTTTCTGGGCAATATGTAACAGTTGAGTGCAGAGACTGTGGAGCCAGTGGGTTCAATGCCTCCAGTAACTTCTTTTTTTTTTTTTTTTGTGGGTACCGGGAGTCGAACTCCGGACCTCGCGCGCCAGCAGGCGCCCGTGCCACTGAGCGATATCACCGGCCCTTTTTTCGTATGTGGGTTCTGGGAGTCAAACTCAGGACCCCGCACTTGCCAGGCAGGCGCTTATGCCACTGAGCTATCCTCACCAGCCCACCTCCAGTGACTTCTAAGATTTCTCTGGGTTCAAATCTCAGCATAGATATTTATTAACCAGGTGACCTTGAACAAGTTACCTCATTATCTGTACCTCAGGTTCCCATCTGTAAGATGGAGATACCATTAGCACCTACTTTATAGAATTGTTCTGAAAATTAACTACACATTAAAAACACTCAGAACAGGGGCCGGTGAGATGGCTCAGCGGCATAAGTGCCTGCCTTGCAAGCGCGAGGGCCCGAGTTCGACTCCCGGAACCCACATACGAAAAAGGGGCCGGTGATATCGCTCAGAGGCACGGGCGCCTGCTGACGCGCGAGGTCCTGAGGTCGACCCCCCGGTACCCACCAAAAAAAAAAAAAAAAAAAAACACTCAGAACAGAGTCTGGCCCAAAGTAAATTATTAATAAATATGAGTTATTTTGGGATTCCATGACTTTCCTCTTATCTTTATTATCCTTTCTTGTTTATCTACTTCTATTTTCCTTTCTCTGTAATAAATAGCATTGTGATTAAACATTTTCAACTTCTGTTTTTACTTTTTCCTTGCTTGATCCAGTTTTTTAAAAATTATCTTTACAAACCAAATTCTAAAACTAAAAAACAAAAACAACAACAAAAAAAAACCCACAGCATTTTTACTACTTTTCTCTTTCTCTTAAAAAAAAAAAAAAAAAAAAAAAAAGATTAGATTACAGCTGTTGATTCCATATGGTAAAGTTAACAAGTAGTATTTTTCCTTCTAAGAGGCTAGGGTTAAAAAATAAACTGTACAAGTGCTGTGATCCAGTAAGTATGATTTATTCACATTCTGGAATAAAGGAAAAAAGATAAAGCCTATGGTTTATAAATATTCTAATTTATACAAAGCTTAATTTGGGAAAATACCAGAATTTTAACCAATACAGCCTGGATAATGAAAACAAGAAAATGCATGATCTTTACATGTAAAACTGTATCTTAGCATTAATATAACAATCTACCTGAATTAAGACGATTAGAGATTTGATTAAAATATTTTTTCATGGTAATGACACCTTATATGCGATGTTTTTTTGTTTGTTTTTTGGTACCAGGAATCGAACTCAGGACCTTGCACTTCCAGGCAGGTGCTTGTGCCACTGAGCTGTATCCCTGGCCCCTGTGGTTTTGTGAGCATTCAGTCACCCACAGACAATCACAGCCCAAAAGTATTAAGTGAAAACATCCAGAAATAAATAATTTATAAATTTTAAATTTAATGCCATTCCAAGTAGTGTGATGAAATCTCATACTGTCTAGTTCTGTTCTGCCCATGTGGTATCTCTGCCCAGCATATCCATGCTGTATGTGCTCAGTAGCTGTCCTGGTCATAAGACCACGTGTCACAGTATCCCGGTGCTTATGTTCAAGTAACTCTTATTTTACTAATTAATAATGGCCCTAAAGCAAAAGAGTAGTGATGCGAGCAATTTGTATATGTCAAAGAGAAACTGAAGACCATCTTATTTAAGTAAAAAAGGTAAAAGTTCTAACTTAAAAAAAAAAGTATGCTAAAATATATAATAAATTCTTTTTAATCTGTTCCTGTGCCTAATTTAATAAATTAAACTCTATCACAGGAATATATGTATACAAAAAAGGTACAACATGTAGGATCTGGTGCTATCTGAGGCTTCAAGCATTCACTGGCAGTGTTGGAACATACCCTCTGCAGATAAAAGGGCAACAGTGAATTTTTAAAACTTTACTCTGCATGCCAAGGAGTCAGAGTTAACATTCATACTGAATTCTGTATTCAAGAGTTTAAAAAAAAAAAAAAAAATCAAGCCAGGTGTAGTGGCACATGCATATAATCTCAGCACTCAGGAGGCTGAGGCAGTTCAAGGCCAGCCTGGGCTATACAGTGAGACCCTGTCTCAAAACCCAAAAGAAGATAGTAAGATCCTATAACAAAAACAAAACAAAACCCCAAAAAACAACAACAACAAAATCCAAAGGAAAAAAACAAAAAATTTTGAGCACTCTGCTAGAAACCTCATCCTTATGTCTATAGAGGTAACATGTTAAAAACATTTATGTTACAAAAATATTCAAAAATTTAAACAAGCTAGATGTTCATCTAATGGAGGCTGAGTTGAACCCACAAAATGAAATATTATGCAATCATCAAAATTTTAAGTGACTATGAAATATCAAAACACAGTGAGTTAAAAAACAATATAATGATACTGTTGCTGAAAAATAAAAAAGGTTTATGTAGTCATAACCACCCCTAACCCTGGTACTGAGGACTGATTACAGGGCCTACACACTGCAATCAATACATCCCAGCCCCCTTTTTTGAGACAAGATCTCAGTAAGTTGCTAAGTTGCCCAGGCTGAGCTCAACCTGTAATCCTCCTGCCTCAGCCTCCCAGTGCAGGGATCACGGGCATGTGCCACCATGCCTAGTTTATGTATAAAGTTTTCCCAAGACTTTTAGGAATATATGTATATATAAAGTATTACATTTAATATTTGGCATATATATATAAAGAGGAAAACATTTAAATCCTAAAATGCTAATGTTATTTTACTATACTAAAACAGTCATGCGATAATACTTTCATACTTAACATGCATACATTATGAGTAAGTCCTGTTAAAACTGAATACAGCTCCAGCCTAGCACTAAATGCTTTTAAATAAAATGAGCAATTCATAATACAGTCTGAAACTTTATAGAACAGTTTATCCCTTTATTCACATGCAGTAACACAAACCAGCATAAAGTTATCAAAGAAACTTCGTTAATATCCTCTTGGTAAAATCCTCTAAACTCTGCTTCTTAGCCTTCAAATAAATAAAATCACCCCAAAAATGCTTTACTGAAGGAAACTCACATTCTTTTCCATTACACCTGCCACTTAGTAAACTGATGTATTTGTCACCACAGAAAGAAATATGAAAGAATGTTTGTTTTTTGCCCTTGTCATGCACTATTTTCTCCTTGAAAGAATACGCAGAGTTAGTAGAAATCAGCCAGTTCAAAGCAAAGTTTCCCCAAAATAAATTTCAAAGCTGTCCATTTAACATCATAGAACATATTTTTCATGTGGGTGTTAAGTTTGAATCACAAAATGAAAATGAGTTACTTATTTGAAGGAAATGGCTACAGATGCATATACACTTTTACAGTAAATTCATCAAAATATAACAGAGAAAAATATGCTCTGGCACCAAAAGACATCCAGCTCTTGACCAAATAAACTCTACTGTTACCACTGTCCTCTCCTGTGGACATCCCCCACTAGAGTAATCAAGAATATACTATCCAACAGAAAATTTTGTGGCTGTTAATTGTGGCTGGATTATGACCAGAAAGCATAACCTATCGTAGAAGCTTTCCTGTTCATCATGTTTAAGGATTCCCAAACTAAGAAATGTAACCTGGATATGAGCTGGGTATAGCTTCAAATAATATCTCATGTATCAAAAAATAGAGGAATCTATACTATACTTCCATTTGAACAAATTTCTATTACTTTAATTCCAAGGCCAATATTCCTTACAATTTGGTAAAATTTTTAAAGCTTAAAAAATAACTCAAAATCTTCCCTTCATCCTTTATCCACATATTTAAAATAAATGATCTTCTACTTGATGTATATTACATCCTAAATATTATCCAAATAAGTTTCAATTATACAACAGACAAAGTTTAAAGTTAGTTGCCCCCTTTATGAAACAAAAAATGAAATTACATGAAAAAACAGAATTGACTTTTTTTCTCAATATTGGTACACAAAAATTGTAATAGTCAGAATCTGCACTTACTCTTCACCCCTTTCTTCCCCTTTCGTTCCTCCTTGTACTGTTCCTTCAGTTTACTTATTAGTCCCTGGTCTACATCCCAAACCTCAGCAGTTGGGGAGAGGTCATCTTTATCTACATGCAGCATATTATTGAAAGAAAAAAAATCAGCAGTTGGCAATGCAAGCTGTTGGCAGTTAACTGTTACAGTTTCACATAATCATAATAAAAATGTTTTAATAACATATACTCAAAAGTACTTTAAAGGTGCAGTCTCAGTTTTGGTGATCATCACTCAAACTAAATATGACCGTAAGTTTCTGAACATTTAATACCAATGACAGTTAAATGGTGCTTCATATCTTATGAATCACAATTTGAAAGTTACTCTTTCAATGAACTGACATTAGAAATCTAATGCCATAAAAATAGATCACTGCATCTTTATAAAAATGTGAATAAAAATTATTCAGCCAGCATCATAAAAGCAAATGAATGAATTACATGCGAACTACTCATAAAAGTGCAAGCTGGAAAAGTCAGTGCCATTTCATTGGTGAAAATATTCATGCACCATTTGTCACACTGATTCTGCATGCACAGGATAACTGTACTAATGAAGAGGCATTCTAGTCCAATGTAATACATATAGTTTCAAAATACAATGTCTCATTTAATTTATACAAAGCATTCAGAGAATCCCACATCTGTTCCACCCACCCAAATAGTTCAACATCTCATTACCTTCTTCCATTGATCTACAACTAAGATTAGCAAAAAACAAACAGGAAACTCAGAATCCACTGAAGAATTTTTTACAGTTGATTTTTCAGGGTAAGATAAGCAGTGACAAGCATGGAGAAGTGAAAACATGTATTGCCGTACATCCGCTAAAGATAACACCTCAGCTATTTTAGCTGAATAATAACAGATTAAGTAAATATTTGTGCCTGAAAATATTTTATTCATAGAAAAATAGAAGAAAAACAGCATTTAAAAGAGGCAGTATAAAAATGTCTTTCATAATTATTTTAAGTATTGCAGGTTTTTCTTCAGTTTTAAAGCTATGTTATAGGGAAGTTTAACAATGTTATAAACTAACAACTAGGATTGTTTTTTATAACCTTAGCTTAAATTTAATTAAATAAAATTATACCAAAACACCTACACTAAGTCATTCAATTAGACAGATTTAAGTGGAAACATACTTGTTAAACTTTTAATAGCTCACTATATTCTGGCTTATTAACTCTTACAAGCTCACAAGGCCTCTCTGGCTTTAGTCTTTGAAGTGGACATAAAAAAGCTTTTTCCCTCATAGGCTGCTGTATGCAGCAAACATAATAAATTCTTGTATTTGAACAGTACACAGAAATGCAAGTATTTACTGTATCTTGAGTGTTTCCTACTGCAACTGTGGAGATTTTTTCTCCCATAACTATGATCGCAGATGGCCAGTATGTGAAAAGCTAAAGCCAACACTTTCAATTAATTTGCTAACCTGAATTACTCAGATTACTCATGACTAAATTTACGTTCAAGATTTGTCAAATCTGGAAGATGCAATAATGTCTGTAATAAAGCTGTAATACTGACATAAACAGAAAATTAGCTTTTCATGTATACTAACCATGGTTTCCTAAAAACTGTTACATCCAGAATCTTGGTCAATTTATTGAATATGCCAAAAATTTGCATTCTTCTTAATGAAGCTAACAATTCTTATTGTCTAGTTGACAAACTGACACATTTGAAGGAAATATTTTTTATATCTCAGAGACCAAAAAACCAGTTAACTAGTATAAACTTTATATAGGAGATTAGGACAGGAAAATTTAATTAAGATAGCCAGTTTTTTAAAAGACCTTTGTAGGAAAAAAACATTGTGAATAACTCTCACTAAGGCAGCAAAAGAGAGTGGAGTGAAAAAGCAAAGATAATGAAAAAAAGGAGAAGCTTGAGGAAAAAAATATTACTTGCAAGATAACCTCAATTCTAGAAAACAAAGAAACTTAGGCAGTGCAGAGAACAGGTTGGTGAATGCGTATGTGCACAAACAACATCCTGAGACTTGCCTGTTAAGTAACAGCTGATTTGACATTGCTTATAAGAAATAGACAAGAGCAAAAGGGAAGAGCCAGCATAATCTTCTACATATTAATCCTGTTTTTAAAAAATCTAGGGGGGAAAAATACCAAGAAATGAAGGTAAATCAATTACGGGAACATTTTTTGTCTAATAGAAAATGAAAACATGCACAAAAAAGTTGACTCCTAACAACTCAAAACCAGAAGAACATGAAATTCTCTTAGGGTAACTCTGATTACCAAAGCAGAAGAATTACACACATCTACACTGTAACATAAATATGTAAGTAACTTCACTTCATGCAAATACTCAACACTTTATCCATTGTACTTAATTATGAACATTAAGGTATTGATTGTATTTTGTACTCCTATGAATTTCCAGAGGTCACTGTTTCAAAGGACAGGAGAAAATAAATAAACAAACATCCTTAAAATGCCTAGTCTCCATAAGAAAACAAAACAAAATTAGAGATGCTAACTAATTTTTTTTATTATGAGAAGAACAAAAAATTAGTAACATTAAACTCAGATCACCTAATGTAGACAACAGAGAAAATGTGGATTAAAACTGCCTAAAAGAGCAGTGGTTTCCTAAGATAAAAGGGTTCAAAATTAAAACTAGGTAGATTGCTTATTATACAAAACAAAAAATAACAGATTATCTTACGTACTGAGGTGTGTTTCATTAAAACAAGGCTTTCTTTAAAATCTGTGTTCTTTATCCAATAATTTGAATCTAAAAATTTCTTTGTTTATATTGAAATTTTAAACAATATTAAAAGGTGTGTTTGTACATTGACCTTTTTTCCACAAAAACCTGAATATAAAGATGATGAACTTTTAGAAACACTGCTAGATCCTGACAACTTTATTCTTACAGAAAGAAACTACTTGAACTTCATAATGAACAGTCCTTTTCTTTATCATGAACTTAAGATGCCTTAATGTTTTAGTCTTGTCTGGCAGTAAGAGGCTGTGTTGGTTACTTTATTTAAAGGAGGAAATATAGGTCACTGTAACACAGACAGTAAACGTAAATAAAGTATTGATAGTTGTCATTCACTAATTAAGTCTTCTCTTAAAACCCTTAGAGCTAAAAGTCTTTGGAAAGAAAGACCAATCAGTTGTATGTGACTGGATAGTTTATTTTTAAAGAAATAATGCAAATTTGATACAATTAAATTTTTGAAATTTTTGTTCATCTTTTTGAGATTTAAATTCTAGCAACTTGGGGGCCGGTGAGATGGCTCAGCGGCATAAGTGCCTGCCTGGCAAGCGCGAGGGCCCGAGTTCGACTCCCGGAACCCACATACGAAAAAGGGGCCGGTGATATCGCTCAGCGGCACGGGTGCCTGCTGGTGCACGAGGTCCTGAGGTTGAACCCGGGTACCCACAAAAAAAAAAAAATAATAATAATAAATAAATAAATAAAATAAATTCTAGCAACTTAAGGTTAAAAAAATAGGAATGGGTGTGTGCCAAGATTTAGCCAAACAGATGCTCACTCTAAATCTTTTATTAATAAATTATATGTATTTACATGCTTACAGAAATATTAACCATGGTTCTCTCTTCAAAGTAGCATTACAGGTGATTTCTAATGTTCTTCCTCACATTTATCTGTGGGTTCTAAATCTTCTAAAATACACTTGTATTATAAAATAATATTTACATAATTTGTATATTTTATAAAATTTAGAATATTGAGGAAAAAATAAACAATACTTATGAAATTATTGGAAAAATATTTCTAACACTGAATGGGTCACACACAGAAACAAACAAACAAAAAACCACCTTAGATCTTTTACTGTTTCTGCTGAGGAAGAGTAAACTTGTAAAATATAGTCATTTTCAAAGCCAGGCATGGTGGCATGGTTACACCCGTAATCCCACACTCATGAAACTGAAGCAGGCCGGCAAGACCTTGCCTCAAAAAAATCTACTAATAAAGCCAATTTCAAATAATAACTACAAAAATATACAAAGTATGGAAAGTAACCATGGAACTAACATTCTGAATTAAAATGCTTCATCTGTTTCTATTTAGAAGAGAGAAATGAAGATCTGAAAGTGATGTTCCGAAATTATAAATAATGAGATCTGTTAACAAAAAAATCTTTTTATCATCTTTATATCAAGAAAGTCAATAAATACATTATTAAGTTTGTCTCTCCTGCTACTAGTAATAGTTTCAATACACGAGGTTTTTTAATCCAAGTGTTTCCTATCACCAAAGTAATTAAAAATAATTCTAGTGATCATTCCTCTTGTTAGTAATTAAGAAAAACTTTGAACATATTTAACAGAATATACTGGACACCAGCTATTATCTTAAAATATTTTTCACACTTTTACTTTATTCTCTAATGGGGTTTACTTAACCTGTCCTAATAGAACTGTTCTCTCTCTTGGTTATGGTTAGATTATTACCATTGTGAATCACTTCCAAAACTTACTAGGCCCTAACACTTGCACACTGAATATTATATACAATAAAACTTAGTATTGTCACTAAATCCTGCTCAATACAGAGCTAAAACTCAGGAATAGGGAAATATTTTATTCCCACCTAAAAATAAGCCAGATAACACTATATGGGCATACTGAGAGTGAAATCCTCTTGTTACCTACATTACAAAATTAAATAATGGAATATTTAAGAATGAGTAACATTTATTTTTAAAACTCTGCTAAAGAGAAAGGAGTAATTTCCAAATCAACTAAATATTTCAATTTTAAATCAGGATAAATTAAAAAATCAGAAGCCATATGAAATAATTCAGTCACCAAATCTAAATAGTATAAAATACCCTGAAATTATTTAATACCACTTCTCCTTGCTCTCAGTTTACCTTCCACCATACATTCAGATATACACATTACACATACAGTATTTAATAATAATCTGTCTTTAAATAGATTTCTTCCTACCCCCATATTTCTTTATCACCTTACCCCATTCTGTGCCATCCCCTGAACTTCGTGCTTCACCAGCTCCTTCACCATCTTCAGCAGTCACTAAAAAGTCAAATTCCTTCAGTGCTTCCTCAGTATCTGGATCATCAGTTAAGTCAGCAGCTAAACCTTCATTACCTATCTGTAAAAAGAACAAGAATTATTTTTATCCTAAATTTGAGATTTTCCATGTAATTCACAAATTTCAAACTATGATGGTACCTCGGTTCACGAACTTAGTTTGTGAATAATTTTGGTTGCAGAATTCATTCCAACTATGCAGCCAGAATCATGGAACAAATTCTGTGGCCACAATTATGGAAAGAATTAAGTTCATGAACCCCTCATATCACTATATATCCTAAATGGTTCAACAGTGCTGTCCCAAGATTGTATTTATAAGATGCGATCAAAGTAATGTGGTACTAAAAATTATTACAGTTAACTCATCAAGAGTTAACTTCTTTGGGCCGGAGATACAGCTCAGTGGCACAAGCACCTGCCTGGCAAGCACAAGGTCCTGAGTTTGATTCCCGGTACCAAAAAAAAAAGGAGTTAACT
The DNA here is from genome assembly GCA_028451465.1 of Erethizon dorsatum. Classification (NCBI taxonomy): domain Eukaryota; kingdom Metazoa; phylum Chordata; class Mammalia; order Rodentia; family Erethizontidae; genus Erethizon; species Erethizon dorsatum. Next base: position 29,771,733 of record CM051823.1, on the reverse strand, counting down.
ACTTTAACAACAGTGGATTCACAGTCGTTTCCCATTAAAGAACCATTCATTCACTTATATTCTGATAGGTTATCTTCAATTGACCTTTCTCAATGAGAACTGCATTCTTGGCCCATCACTCATAGGGATATAGCATAGTAACTAATGTTAAGTTCATTAAGTGTGATATAACAGTGTTTTATCTCCAAGACTAAAAAATGTAGGAAGAATCAAATGGGAGAAATGCTGAAAATTGTTTCTGTAGATTGGAAGCTTGAGGAATGTTGCTGTTTCTTCCAATTACTGTAAAATTTCAAAGGACCATAACTAAATTTACTCTTTAAAAAACAAACAAAAAAAAAATCAACATACTGAACACTACTCTAATTCACAAACTGATAATGTACTCTACTTTTCCTCCTGTAGTGCCTCAATCACCTCTGAAACAAACAAATCCATTTATTAGGTTATAAGTAGAAGTATATTTTGGTTAATCTTTACCAAAGAATGTGAATGTTGATACCTATCTACCATCCACCCAGGGCACGAGTATCCTCATTGTAGCTTCAGTTAATCTATCACCCATGTACTGTGCATAAAGAGACAGACTTCAGCAGTGTTCCTCAATTGTGGCAGGAGTGGAAAGGGTGTGGCTTTTTTTAAGGTTTCAAAACCACTTGAATAGTCTTCTGAAAATAGAACCCTTCTTGTCCATTTGTGAATACTGCAGCAGATGATTCCTACTATATGTGCATAATGCAGTAAGAGCCAACAATATAAAAATTTCAAGTGATAAAATAGAAATGATCAATCATTCCCAAAGAAACTTCAGATATCTCAAAAATTACTATTCAAATACAAGAGTATACAGCTAATAAAAACATAAAATGTATTTCCTACTTTGTGTTTATTCATCCGATGTTTGTCTTTTCCTTCTGGGATGCCTTCAATCATGTCGTTTTCCTCTTCTTCATCACTATCATCAGCATTTTCTAAGAAATTGAATGTCTCAAGAACATCACCAGAGGGCCTGCAAGAAGGGAAAAAGATGAATCCAACTGCACAATTGGATTTCTAATATTTCTTTCTGGTTTCTATTTTAACCCCTACTCCTTGGTGAGTGTGTGGTACTAAGGATTGAACCCAGGACCTCACACACATGCTAGGCAAGGGCTATCCCACTGAGCTACACTCTCAACCCTGTTTCCTATTTTAAAACTACCTGAAGGCAGCTACAGATATAAGAAAATGATGTGGAAGACAGTTTATGCTCTACAATTAAAAGTGATTGACTGTTCCTTTGTCTACTTAGTTTATTGTCCAGAATATTTTAGGTAATCACTTCGACAAAATAAAATCTGATACCATCAAATACTCAAACATGCTACCATTCCTAAAAATAACGTCAAGCAACTCAAACTTAGCATATCTTTCCAATTACAATCTCTTATTGCAAATGTTCAAGGACTAAAACATTAAATATCAAAGTTTATCAGGCTTCCAGATTTAAAGTGATAGAACAAGCCGGGCGTGGTGGTGCACGCCTGTAATCCCAGCACTCAGGAGGCTGAGGCAGGAGGATTACCTCGAGTTCAAGGCCAGCCTGAATTGCATTGTGAAACCCTGTCTCAAAAAGACAAAAATAAATAAATAAATAAATAAAGTGACAGAACATGTAGAACAGCCCAGTCCAATTTAGAAAAAAATCTTTAATCTGTTAAAATATTTTCAAGTGTTTCAGGACCACTCATTAAGAGGAAATAGTGATAATCCATTTTTACTTCCTAAATCATTTTATTGAAACTAATCTGAGTTCATCTGCATACAAAAGAAGTTTTTAGCCGGCCATGGTACAGCATGCCTGTAACCTTAGCACTCTGGGAGGCTGAGGCAAGAAAATTTCAAATTCAAGTCCTCCCTGAATAACCTAGTGAGACCCTGTCTCAAAATAAAAGATATAAGGGACTAGCAATGTAGCTCAGTACAAAGGCCCTGGGTTAGATCCCCATACTGAAGGGGGAGGGGTTAAATATCTAACAAGACAGCAACGGAACAGTAGAAAATTCAGCTGGACAAAGACAATGAAAAGTCTCTGCTCTGCCACTAACTAGGTACTCAAATTTGACCTTGTTACTTAAACTTTTTGGTTCAATTTCTTTACATGTAAATTGTGGGTGTTGAACTAGATCATCTAAAAAATGCTTACTAATACTGAGAAGAAAAATAATCTAAATTCAGCCCTCTCCCCACATTGGTTCCCTCCACTAAATCCCAATTAAGGACATAAAATAAAATTTATTTTTTCTATTTTTGGTCTTTTTGAGATAGGGTCTCACTATGCAATTCAGGCTGGCCTTGAACTCACTTTGTAACCCAGGCTGGCCTTGAACTCATAACAATCCTCCTGCCTCAGTCTCCCAAGTGCTGGGATTACAGGCATGTGCCACCATGCCCAGCAAAACAATTTTTTAATAGCTATTTTTTAATAGCATTTTAATATGACACAAGGTTTTAAGAGATCACTATACTCCACCCAATCCAACACACACTGTTTAAAGGAAGTGATATACAGAGTAAATTCAGGAAGAGTTTGTACAAATATAAGTTAGTAAAAACACAAGCCAAGCACAATAACAAAATGTACTTCTCAGTATGACATTTGTATTTTAATATTTGGGGATTAAAAGCAAAAAATGTATTCGAAAAATAGGCATATATCAATGACAGAAAAAAAGTTACATCTAAGAATTTGGTTTTGAACTCTGACAAAGTACTGCTGCCCCTTGAATAGAATTTTTCTTTCTATAGTGTGAAATCACATTTCTAGGTTTTAAAAATTGTAGTTAATCACAGCAATACATGTACATGGCTTTAAAACTCAAACAGAGCACAACTCACAAAAGAAAAAAATTGATGAACCAGAATTCACCAAAATTATAAGCTTCTGCTCTTTGAAAGACACTGTTGAGAATGTAAAGAGAAGCATATAGTTTGGGAGAAAGTATCTGAGAGTCATATTTGATGCAACACTTGTGTCCAAAATATATAAAGAATACTTAAAATCTCAGCAGTAACAAATGCTAACAATCAGTCTATTACTCTTTCATGAGTCCTGGAAGAAGTTATAAGACTGGATCAGAGACGAGAATTCTCTTCTTCAGAGTACAAAAACTAGCAGGAGCAACATGTTTTTGCTTAGTTCACCTTGCCCTGGAGTCTCATAATATTAGCAAGGAGAAGATCAGGTAGATGCTCTACATGCAGTATGTTTGAATCATAGTTAAGAAACTCTGAGTTTCTGGAACTTGAATCTTTCATACCGGACAGTAAACATGACTGCCCAGAACATTCTATCTTCCTGGGTTCTCAGATAAACATCCTGAGATAGCCCAGAATAAAAGGGCAATCAGTGTTGCTATTCACAAGATGCTCCAGAAACACAAGATCCATGGAGAATGATTTCCAAAAAATGCATAAATAAATAAAACAAAATGGAAATGAGGCACTGTTATAAAACTGTTGTAGCTGGCATGGCAAAATGGGACTTTAAAAATTAGCTATTTTCCTTTACAGACAAGCAGTTTCTACAAACTTCCTCAGGCCTAGGACATATCCCAACATTCCTACCTCTTCTCAGCTCAGACGAATGGACAGACTGTGCAGCTGCGGGCACCAGGAAGTCAAAGTCCAGTTTCATTTTTACAGGTAGGGGAAGGACTGGTCCAGGTCTAGGCCCAGTGGGTGTGAAACAACTTTGGACACATCTATTATCTCACTGTATTCTCTCCCCCATACTCTTCCTTGCTATCGAAGACCCTCACACACACCTCTACATAGTGAGATGGTGATTTGGGTGGTGAGGCCCCTCCACCTACTCAGAGCTAGCTTTGATTTTGTTGGAGGCAAGCAAATGAACCTGAGAGGATGGACCTAAGTGGCCAGTAACACTAAAAGAATGGTTAAAATTATGAAATACAGTTTGGAATGAAGTTGGAAACTTATAAAGTATAGAAAGAGATATGAAAAACTATAAGACTAAAGAATGAAATATGAAATCAGCCTGCAAAGAAAGAAAAGAACTGCCAGGCAACTTTTAATGCTCTACTGAGGTTACCTAAGAATAACCTGAGGGTCATCAGCATTGTCTATAAAATTTGTTAAAATGTAAGTTCTGCTATAAAATACACTGGGTGGGGAGCACATAGTTCTAAAGAATTTTACAAAGTTGGTGATGAGTAACAGTTTCCTGACCCACTCTCCCTACCTCTTATTCTTCTACACTAGGAACAATCCATTTTTAGACTTAAATTTTTTTGTTATTTCTATTTCTAAACAATATCCTTAGACTGTTATTGCTTGAAGATTTAGTTCCCTTATAGTCTCTACCCCGTACCCACATTTCTTACGCCAATAATAATACAGTGAGATCAATTCACTTTTATCTAGACATTCTGTGGTTATACCTATGTACATGTTATATATCCATTTAAGTCACATTAACTAATGATTTTAGTACTTCTCTTTTACATATGGTTTTCCTGAAATAACTGCTTAATGTGTTATTATTACTGTTTTTAATTGCTTGGTTTATCATGTTACTGCTCCTCCAAATTTTCTACCAGGATTGTGTATCTCCCTTCAAAATCCTCAAACACAGTAAACTACACATTAACTTTTTTTTTTTTTTTTTTTTTTTTTTTTTTTGCTAGGAGAGTTTTCTTCCAGTCCTTTTTCTTCCGTTTTACTTTGGCTACTCTCCAGGTACACTGCACAAGTGTTCTATGAAAGTTCTTTGCCTCTCTTCTGTATCAGACCTCTTTTGGATTCTAGTCTTTCCTCTTTGGTTTACTCTTTCAGATTGCTAAGTCACATCCTCCAACAGCACCCAGTAGTAAATTTGAGATTTTCCTACATTCACAAACAATACAGTAATTTGTCTCAGTCTACAAAACTAAATGGAAATCACTTTCCCTGAGAACCCTGAAGGTACTATTATACTATACTACTTTCTAGCTTTGAATATTAACTTGTTCCCAATCTTTTCAATGTGTTCTGATTTTTCTGAAATATTTTATAATTTCATCTTAATTTTTAGTGTTCATAATGATGGCCTCTGTATTTATCCTTTTTTCATTACTTTTATATAGTACTTGAGAATCTTTTCAATCTGGAAACATACTTAGAAATATATTATAGAAAGACATTCTAGAAAATTTCCTTGTATTACATCTTTAATAGTCTCTTCAACACCATTTCTTCATTCTTTCTCTCTCTGTAACTCCTAGTTGAACACTGACACTCCTTGAGTGAGCTTTTAATTTTCCTATCTCTTATCTTTTGAAGTGGTTTGCTTTTTTTGTGTGGAGCTGAGGATAGAACCCAGAGCCTTGTGCATGCAAGGCAAGAGCTCTACCACTGAGCCACATCCCCAGCCCTCTCTTATCTTTTCTGTCCTATTTTTCGCTACCAAGAGAAGAGTCCTTCAACCTTATCTTTCAAGTTTTTCAAGGTTTTGGTTGTTTTACTGGTGGTGGGAATCAAATCCAAGGCCTTGCACATGCTACCCAAGTGCTGTACCACTGAGCTACATTCCCAGCCCAAAGATATTATTTTTATTACTACTTCGATCTTTTTTGATGTCTAATTGCATGTTTTAAAATATGCGTCCCAAGTTATTTTATAAATTTACTGTCTTTTCTTAATCCTTTCAGGATAGTAAAGTTTTTAGTCTTCTGCAAGTTCTTTTTTGTTTGATTTTTGGTTTCTAATTTTCACACTTAAAAGTCTTTCCTTAAGTTTTCACATTTAAGAGTGAGGCACTGCCAAGCTAACTGAATTGTATTGTGTACATGGACATCATGGTCTGAATGCTTGTATCCCTCCAAATTCTTATGTTGAAACCTAATCCCCAATGTAATGGTATTAGAGGTGGGTCCTTTGGTAGGTGACTAGGAATGCATGAATGAAAGCCCTTGTAAAGGAGCCCAGGAAGGCATTTGTTCCTTTCACTATGTGACGACAGTGAGAAGTCAGCAATCTGCCATCTGAAAAAGGGCCCTCACCAGAACATAATCATGCTAGCAGCAGCATCTTAAGACTTACCAGCATCCAAAATAGTAGGAAACAATCTCTGTCTTTTATAAGGAATCCAGTCTATGGTATTTTGTTATAGCAACCCAAAAGGATGAAGAATATGGATGAGTCTTTTCAAGCAGCTAGCTTCACTTTTATAGGACAGGATAGAGGCCCACCTACTTCATCAGCACATCCCAAATGTCAGTTTATTAGGTCTTTTCTATTAACAAGATCAATTTCAATATTGTTCTGGTTTGTGTCTAGATGTCCCTGCAAAGCCTCATGCAGTCATAGATGGGACTTTTCAGAAATAGTTGGATCTAGAGTGTGATACTGGGATCCAGGTTGTGTGATTACTAAAATTAGCCCATGATTGGTTTGGTGTAGCTCTGGGTGTGGATAATGGGAAGTCCCACCCTGGGTGTGAATGCTACCCGTGGTTAAGGGCATGCAGCCTGGATAGACTATAAGGGACAGAAAGAGGGCTGCTGTTGTCGTTTTGCTGCTGCTGCTCCCTCCTGCCTGCTCTGTGATGCCTCTCTGCCATGCTACCCTGCCTTGGAGCTAGCTAATTATGGACTAAAACCTCTACAAACTGTGAGCCAAAATAAACCTTTCCTCCTTTAACTTTAGGTGTTAGGTATTTTGTCTCAGCAGTGAGAAAAGTTAACTAAGACAAATATCATGCTTGGAATGAATATAAATTCAGCTGCCAACACAGCTTGGAAATGGGATCTCAATGCTCAGCCACAACCTTACCGTTTTCATTCAGTACAATAACGCATCCTTCAGTTGTTTTATTTCTTAAAAAAAGAAAAAAGCCAGACATCATTGGTTCAACTCTACCAGAAAATATACTTCCATTCTTTGGTGTAGGAAAGAAGTGTTCAACCAACTGTACAGAATGGAAGAAGGGACCTGAGATTAAGCTTCTTAAACAAACTTTAAATCAATACTGTATTCATAGCCTTATCTAAACCTGTGATTCCTGATTTATCTGATAGCTCCAATTCTTTACCTTTTATGACTGGTGGAATACTGGGACTAGAACTGGCTTCTTCGTTTTCTTCATCCTACTGCTCTCAAATGTACTTACATTTAAGCTTTCTTGGTATCACTAAATCAGCTGTCATTCTTCCATTTTCTTCCCAGCTTCCAAAACTTGTTAAATTCTCCCTATCTCACAAACAGTATATTCTCTCCCTCTTTTTTTTTTTTTTGTATGTCCATTTTTTTTGGTCCTTATTATTAATGCACTGAAGCCCTTCAATCATTTTGGCAGAATTTCTGGAAGGCACACCAATAAAATATGCCTCTAACCTATCATGTTTAAATGGAAGTCTCTGTCTATGGTATAATTTTTTTTCTAAGCCAACCATTCACTACTCTTTCTCATTCTAAAAAGGCAAAAAACAGAAAAAATTAATACCCACATAAAGGGAAAATAGAATGATGCTAAGGGTTAAAGTTGGAAAGTAAAATAATAAAAAAAGCACATTTCCTATAGGAAAGCCACAAATCTGGCCCGGAGATTTCAAAGAGTGAAAAGGAAAGAGGGACCAATAACTGGAGGTTCAAAGGTAAATCAGATCATTACTAAGAAGCTGCACAGCATTTCCCAGTCATAAGATCTCAGGGAACTCTCTCAAGGAAACCTCATTAAGTAGATATTTTATATTATGATGTACTGCAAACCTACAACATCCTCTTATCATAAATAAAAAATACATCAGTAATAGTCATTTAGCAGAATCTTGTGAACACGACTCTCGGTGGGGTCATCCTTCAACACAATACTCCACAATAGCAAGTATTTGCCCATCACTGCTATGTGCCAGGCCCTGTCCTAAGTGTTTTACATTAAATCATCTCTTCTTCATATCAATCTTATGATCCCCATTTTACAAATGAGGAAATATAGGCACAGTAAAGTACTCTGCCCATAGTCACAACTAGAAAGTGGTAAAATCAGGATTCAAATCCAGTCTGTCTTCATAATTCATATTCTGAACCATCAGGCAAACTGCCTCTAATATTGTGAGTCTAAAACTTATAACTGCTTTACTAAGAGACAATAAGTCTGCTTTTCATTTTTTTCTATCACAAATCAGGATGTGATAAATACTATTTTGCTGAAATCTCTATCCACATGTTGGATCATTTTCTTATTCCTAGGTGTTTTCAAATAACCCTAATAATGTCTCAACCATAACACACCTAGATTTGTGCAGAATCAGAAAACCTAAGTATGCTCACTATGAAGGAAATTAGCTTTGAATGAAACAACTATTACCTAAATGTTCACTGACAGATGAACAGATAAAGAAAATGTGATGTATGCATACAATGGAGTATTATTCAGTCATGAAAAAGAAGGAAATCCTGTTATATGTGACCACATGGATGAGCCTTCAGGACATGATGTTACCTAAAATAAGCCAGTGACAGAAACAACTACTGCACAATTCCACTTAGATGAGATATCTAAAGTAGTCAAACTCAGAAACAGAAAGTGGAATGTAGTTGCCAGAGGCTGGAAGGACGAGGCAGATGTGGAGATGGTGTTCAATGAGTACAGTTTCAGTTTTAAGAGATGAAAAGGTTTTACAGATATACTGCACAATCTTGTGCTTATGGTTAATACTATACTGTACACTTGAGAAGGTAAATCTCATGTTATTTTTGCCAAAAACAAAAACCCATCAAACTCTTAAATCTTGCAAATCAAGAAGCTTTATAAGGAGAAGATATTTTATCATGGATCTGTAATTCAGATTTCAGATTCAGGTGTGCTAAAACAAACTGCACCAAATATTTATAAATCCTATGAACCTAGTCTGGTTAGCTGACCAGCTTGGGAGAAAATGCATGGGGTTATATATTTTATATATTATATATTAAATATATTAAATTTTTATATATTAAATTTTTCTCTTCTGCTACAAAATACATTTCCTGAAATCAGAGTTTAAAAAAAAAAGGCTCTATATGATATCATACTGATTTTATTAATGAATGTAATTCTCAGAAATAAATCTTTTTTTTTTTTTTTTTTTGTGGGTACCGAGGGTTGACCTCAGGACCTCGTGCGCCAGCAGGTGCCTGTGCCGCTGAGCGATATCACTGGCTCTTTTTTCGTATGTGGGTTCCGGGAGTCAAACTCGGGCCCTCATGCTTGCCAGGTAGGCACTTATGCCGCTGAGCCATCTCACCGGCCCCCTCAGAAATAAATCTTAAAGGTTTATATTAACTGCCATGTTTATAGAACGTGTTTCAGGCAACTGCATAATGTCATAAAATACATCCAGGGTATGAAATAATGTTAGTTTATAAACTGTATATATTATTTTCTAAGCTCTAAATTATTACTCATTTGGTACCTTCTACTCTTGTTTTCTTTCCCTTCTAACCTATTGTTACTGAGGGTGACATATCATAGTAAAAAATGAAAAAAGTTTCACCTGCTTGACTCCTTACATTTATCAAGTTTGTATCAATAAAAAGTATATCTTGTAGATAGACAATCACAAGTGTGGAGTGGAGAAAGCAGAACCTTTATACTACTGCTAATGGGAATGTAAAACAATACAGCCACTCTGGAAAAAAGAGGTTGATAGTTCCTCAAATTTACTCAGTATTCCCAAATGTAACCCACATGCCCTACAACTAGATTAAAAAATATATATATAAACAAAATGTGCTATATCATCCACAGAATGAAGTATTTTTGATAAGTAAAAGGAATGAAGTACTGACACATGCTATAGCATTAATAAACCTTCAAAATATGCTAAGTGAAAGAAGCCATTTACAAAAGACCACTTATATGAAATATCCAGAATACCCAAATCTAAAGAAATAGAAAGTAGACTAAAACGTACCGATAAAATAAAATGTAAAAAAAAAGTAGACTAGTGGGCCGGTGAGATGGCTCAGCGGCATAAGCGCCTGCCTAGCAAGCGCGAGGGCCCAAGTTCGACTCCCGGAACCCACATACAAAAAAAGGGCCGGTGATATTGCTCAGCGGCACGGGTGCCTGCTGGCACACGAGGTCCTGAGGTCGACCCCCGGTACCCACAAAAAAAAAAAAAAAAAAAAAAAGAAGTAGACTAGTGAATTGCCCAGAGTTGGAGGTATGGGAGAATGGCAAGTGGCTGCTAAATAGATATAGGGTTTTTTAGGATGATGATGTTCTAAACACAGATTGTGGTAATGGCTGAACAATTCTGAGTATTCTAAAATACATTAAATCATATGCCTTCAACATGTGAATTTTATGGTATAAGAATTATATACTATATGTCAAAGACTTTTTTTAAAAAAGTATGTCTATTAGCTTCCTGAGTCCAAACCCAATATAAAGTATTGTTTCTAAATAACCATTGTTCATTCTTGAGGTAGAGTAGCACTACAATTTACTAAAAAACTCTAACAGAAACTTAAAAATCAGAATGTTAAAATACCTCCGAATTACATGAAATCGATCTCAATTTTTCATTTTAATTTTGCATCTATTTCAGAACTACAGCTGTTCCCTGAGCACCCAACAGAGATGAATTTAAAAGCACCCAAATGCAAAATGTATTTGCCCATAGTGACATTTTGGGGTGGAAGAGAGAATCTTTAAATCTGAATTCTGCTTTAAAAGCTGTTAATACTAATAATAAAAAGCAAAGGAAATTTACAATATTCATTATTTAAACAATGTTAAAGTACAAGTATAACTCATACCTTTTGATCTCTTGTCCTTTTTGCTTAGAAGATTCACCATTTAGGATCTGTTCCAAATTCTTTGTTTCTATGGATCCATTTGGTTCTGAATTAGACAGTCCAAGTAATGACCTCACCCGCTGAGACCGCACATCTAATATTGTATCTGTATAACCTACTTCCTGAAGATACCTATAAGAGAAAATTAAAAGTAGTAAATTTCACATAATGTTAACACCTGCCAGACTTAAAAACCACATGAAAGGATTTTTTTAAAAAACCCATAATCCTAATAAATTATATTCTTCCTGTCTTTCTTCTCTACTAAACAGTTCCAGTTCTAAGAGAACTAGGTCAATTACAAACCAAAATTTAAATATGCAGTGGTGGCAAACCTATGGCACGCATGCTGCAGTGGGACGTTTGTTATCATTGAAAGCTCTAAAGCCAGGCGTGGTGCCGCACCCCTGTAATCCCAGCACTCAGGAGGCTGAAGCAGGAGGATCGCTAGAAGTTCAAGGCCAGCCTGGGCTACATAAATGAGTTCAAGGCCAGTCTGAACTACATGGCGAGACCCTGTCTCAAATCCAATCCAATCCAATCCAATCCAATCCAATCCAATCCAACCAAAAAGAAGCTCTAAAAGGTTCACCATCATGGCATGTACTATGGGTAGTAGTAAGGGCCAATCATTTTGAAACCCAGAAAGCCTTAGTGCTTTAAAAAGCTTTTAAGAGTTGATGAGATAGGTATATCTCGAAGTTGATGAGGTATGTGTATATGTGCAAATATATATCCATGTATGTGTGTGTAATTTTTGTTTTAATGTACAAGGAATGGTGGAGATTAAGTAGAACTGAAAACAGTGACATGCTAAATTTAAACCTGAGGTTCTTAATCAGAGATCGCTGAATGGGGTAATTCTCCGGATATCTAACACTCCACAACATTCCTCTAGTTCTGTGGTTTTCAAACTTTCCTTTTATCTAAACCAGGTTACTTAACCTATGGTTCAGTATCACAATGGAAAGAACGGGGCCAGATCATGATATATTATGAATTGTGAATGACTTTATGTGACAAAGTATTTAAAAGGCTAATGAAGGATGCTAAAGAGAAGCCTTAAATACTGCTAGCAGAAGAGTGAAAGAATTTTAGGTAAAAGCTAGTGACAAGGAGAAAGGTTAGGCCACTAACAAAGCAAGAAGTGAAAACAGGAGAATGAATGTGACAAAAGTAAGATCCAATCTTTGTGACATCATACACAAATAGCAGTAAAATAAAGGAAGATTTAAGAATTTTGGCAAATTTTCATGTTTCTAGCTCAGCTGGCTGGCTGATGACTCCATTCAATTAAATGGAGAATAAAGAGTCAGAATCAAGTTTACAGGGTGCCTATTACACAACCATATGGTTATGAAGAAAGTCAAGTGACAATGTTTATTAGGCACATGGATAAGATAATAAGATCTCAGAAGACTATATAAAGCCCTGGATTCATCTGATGACAGTAACAAAAGCTTGGGAATTCCCGGTACCAAAAAAAAAAGCTTGGGAGAGATTGGACTGGTTATACAGATTTGGGTTGTTAAGTCTTTGATGGTATTTGAAGCCATGGATTTAAATGAAATCAGCCAAGATTAATCATACTAAAGAAGATAAAGCCTGTGAACATCAACTTCTAAAGGGCTAGAAAAATAAACTCAAAGGAAAATTCAAATACTTGAGAAATGGGGGGAAGGGAGGCAATAGCAGAGGCTAATATCATGGATTCAAAATTAAATGTTTCAAAAAGAAACGATGTCAAATGCTTCCAAGAGATCGAATATGAAGTAAAACAAAAATCTCTCCTTGAGTATGTTGTGATAGCGTCACCAACAAAACAGGAAACAGAAATGAACAACAAGGAAAAGACTGGAGATAAACTATCCTTATATTTGACTGTAAAGTTAAAAGGAAAGAAAAGGATGAACAGAGATAGATTATAAATCCAGGCAATGGGATTAGGCATTTATGAGAGAAATACCATGCAACTGATTTCTCTACAGCTGTCCCCACTCTTCTAAAACATGCAATCCTCTTTTGGAGGGAACCACTACCTCACATCTGAGTCTCTGGTTTGAATGAATTCCCAAGATCTTAAACAACCTTGGTAAAAATTACTAACTCGCATGCAGTTATTTGATCAAATTAGCCCAATTCTAATCCTTCTCAGAACTGTTCTGAGGGGGGAAAGGAGGCTGCCATACGAAAAAAGGAAATTGTCAACAGAACAGAATAAAGCTGACATCAAGGAGTAGAAAACCAGAGAATAAGAACATATCCTAGGTGTTTTCAGTCTCTGAGGGGTCCTCCAAGCTACCTGATTCCTGACAGTTCGTTGTTGAACATTTCCTTCAATTCTGCTGGTCACCTTGGACACATCCAATCAAAAATCTGTTGTTCATGTTTTAATCACTATAAGTTTGGAAACTGAGGTAATGAATAAAAGAATAAATTTACAGAAAGAAAAGTAAAAAATTAAGGTTGTTCTCACTGGGTAGCCTTTACATTTTCAGTGAAGCAGAACCTGAGGTATTTTAATGAAAGCAGAATAGGCTGAGCTGTAGTAAAAGTTTAGAATATCCACTGAGAACAATGGGAACAGGAGGCAACCAGGGTTATGGGGGTAAAAAAAACAGCTCTCTGCAGTGTTTGAACAGGAAACCACGAACAGATAATATCATTCACATGATTCTGTATTTTTGATCCAAGAGTTAATTAGAAATAGAAGCAAACAGTAAGAGTGAACTAGAGCGGGGTTTTACAGGAAAGTATAAGAAAATGGTGATGGATCAAGGGCTCTTGGGCAACTTAGTGAGACCCTGTTTCAAAATAAAATTTTAAAAGGACTAAGGATGTAGCTCAGTAGTAGAGCACATTCCCTAGCATATGCAGGGCCTTGGATTCAATTCCCAGTACCACTAACCTAACCTAACCTAACCAAACCACCTACAGGTAGGGAACATAAAAAGGAAAACAAAGCAGATCAAGGAAAGGCCAAAGGGCAAATAACAGTGTATCTGGCATGAGAGAGGTGGAAGAGCTGATGACTACTGAGATCACAGAATATTCCAGAGGCAGAGTAGTTCTGGGTAAATAATAAGATCAAGTCTGACCACACTTCATGGGGTTAATGAAATAAAGGTGAATATGTACAGAATTGAGAAGACTGAGTAACTGCAAATTACCCAGCACATCAGTAGGATGAAAGCACCAATGCTTTCAAAATGTAAGTGAAAAACCAGTACTTGGGAGGCTGAGGCAAGAGGATCACTGCAAATTTGAGGCCAGCCTGGGTTACACAGTGAGTTCAAGGCCAGCCTGAACTACAGAGAGACCCTGTCTCAAAAAAAAAAAAAAAAAAAAAAAGAAAAGAAAAAGAAAGAAAAGAAGAGAAAAGTGAAAGAACAAGTAAATAAAAGTCAACCAACAGATTTGCCACAGAAGTACTAACAAAGAATTCAAACATGAAGTTTTTTCAAAAATTCAACTAACAGGATTGGCGAGACATTTTTGAAAATTTTCAGATGAATTCTTTCCCTAAGCTAGTCACAATGCAACTTGAGAGAAATCAAATCTATGAATTTTGCAGTAACAGGGTTCAAGGGGTCTTTATTGTTATTGTTCTGGCCTTCAAGTTATCCAGTCTTTTAAACATTTTACATGACAGCAGGAAATCATCATCATCCTAAAACTTGGAGGAAATAAAGATTTAAAAGATCCAACTATTAAAAAAAAAAAAAAAGAGACTCAACTATCTACAAAGCAAAAAGAACAGCAATATGAAGAACATACACTGGCCCACTACAATTAAATGATATTTTAAATCAGGGTACTTTCATATCTAGTTCCTTAAAGAAAGTGGAAAATAAAACCATTACTCACTGTCTTAAGAGCTGTCTGCCTTGCTTCCATGTTAACTGGCTATTCTGAGGTGCTATGGGAGCCTCTGTGTCTTTGGTTTCTTCTAAAAATTAAGGAAAAAACGTTTTACATACATTATTTCAATTTTTGAAAACAATGCCAAAGTTTCTTAGGAATAAAATCCCACAAAACATACCTAAAACATTTTATAAAGGACAGGAAAAAATTAATTTAGAATATGTAAAATCACTTAGGTAATTCCCTACCCATTTAAAAATTGGGAAAATCGAAGCGTACTTTATCATTATGAAGGATTCAAAAACCAAAGGCCAAGGCTTTAAAATGAAGTGTTATTAGCATTCATATTTTACTACAGAATACTACTGGATCAAATGCCTTTCAAATTAAAAAGTCATATTATATAAACTATTTAAAATCAACAGATCGAATGTGATGGCACATGCCTGTAATCCCAGCATTCATGAGGTAGGAGGATCACTGCCAGTTCAAGGCCAGCCAGGGCTACACAGAAGTTTAAGGTCAGCCTAAACTACACAGTGAGACCCTGTCTCAAAAAAACAAACAAAATCAACAGCTAAAATACTGGGCATATATAAAAATACCAAGTAACTTTGAGTCTATATACGTAGAACTTAAGTCTGAGTCAAAAGACTTTTTCTAGTCAATTTCATTTTTAAATCTAAAAGTTAAGACAGAAAATAAGTTTTTATAATAAAGAGCCAAGTTTTATTCTCAGGCAACAAAGTGTATGCATTCAATTCTTTTTATTTTTATTCATTTCTTTTAAACTGCTGGCAATTGAATCCAGGGCCTCACACATGCCAGGCTAGCATTCCATTTATGAGCCACACAACCCCTAGGTATATGCATTTATTTATTATTTTTTTTGGTACCGGAAATTGAACTCAGGACCTTGCGCTGCCAGGCAGGCACTGTGCCTATGAGCTGTATCCCCGGCCCGGCATATGATTTAAAGAGAGTAAAGTGGCAAGAAGCCCTGGGTTCCATCACACTCACTCACTCACTCACACACACACACACACACACACACACACACACACTTTAATAAACAGTGTAATTTCAGCTCTCAACCAGTATCCCTGGAGTGAAATTTAAAGCTATTTTTGACCCTAATATTATATAAATATTTTCCATAAATTCTCATTAATAAAAACAATGACAGAGCATGGAAGATTAATCTCCACACTTAATGTTGAAAACTGTCAGAATGGTGCATAGTTATTAGGCTCTTATGCTCCTCAGTTTAATATCGGTTTCTAGTAATTCAAACACAGTATCTTCCACACACATTACTTATCTCATCCCAACAATCTCATTATTAGCATTATCTCATTCTCCTCCCAATACAAACAATTCTGATTTCTAAAAATAATTATATCAGAAAAAAGAATAACACTATCACCAAAAGTTAACAACTACTGTTAGTATTTAAGTTTATATTTTCTACATGAAAACACATACATGACCAATCCAACTCCCTTCCATGCCAAAAAAAAAAAAAAGAACTAGTGGGTGTACTGCAGTATTACCTGCTTTTGTCACTTAATGTCACCTTAAACAGTCTATGCCAACACAGATTAATATCATTTTAAAATGACTACACTGGATTGGGGGGTGTATCTCAGTGGCAGAGGACTTGCCTCCCGTGTGAGAGGCCTTGGGTCAATCCCCAGTATCACAAACACACACACAAAAAAATTACATGTTTTTCCCTCCCTGCCCTTCCCTCTTTTTTTGAGACTGGGACCCTCTATGTTGCCCAGGCTGGCCTCAAGCTGCAGAATTCAATCAATCCTCCTGCTTCAGCCTCTCAAATAACTGGGGCTACAGACACACACCGCCAATATCACATAATATTCTACTGAAAGTGTATACCTATGTAGTTGAACCAGTCCTTTAATGACAAAATTAATTTCCATTCTTTTACTACTATAAAGTTGCAAGGGATATTGTTGAAGTATATCATAAATCTACAACTTAATAAAATTTTTTAACATGCCCAACTAAGTAGTACCTAGATGAAGAAAAAAATCAGCACCCCTAAAAGCCTTCCTTATCCCTTCTTCCAGTCACTAGCAATTCTAAAAAGGGTATCTAGCATATCCGCCAGGTGATGTGGTGCACACATTCAGGAAGTGAGGTAGGAGGATCCCCAGCAGTTCAAAGCCAGCCTGCCTACATAGTAAGACTGTGTTTCAATCAATCAACGGGATCAGTACTATCTTGATTGCTAAATACTGATTTTTAAATTTGATATAAATGATTTCTATCACTATTTACATTTATGTGATCCATCCACATCATCAGGTTTAGCTGTAATTTGTTCAATTTTGTTACTAAACAACATTCCATTATGCTAATACATCACAATATGTTTATCCATTTAATGCAGAATGTTTTCAGATTTTCACTGTAAATGATATGTTACGTCTCCTGTAAATAGAACACTTCAATATTATTTTATTCAATTTAAGTTTATACAGACAAAACAGTTGTTTTATCATAATTTCAGTTGTGGGCAGGAGAGATTTATCTGTTAATGATCTTGCTTTTATATGAACTATTACACTGAGACCACTTAGCCAATTCTGACTCTGGCTTAGCGTCTATCCCAGAAGCAATGATTACACACAGGGGATAGCCCTCTAGTTTTAAAAAGTGCCTGCTTATTTTGTGAATGTGCTAGCCATATTGGAAAGAACATGTCTGAAATCTGTAAGTTCATCGAGTTTTTGGTGAAGCCATGTACTACCTCTAACTGTAAGAGGACTGCTACAGTAATTACCTCAGAATATATAGGCCTTCAATTTTCCTATCATTTATGCTTGCTGTCCAAGGAGATCATAGCATTATTTCCTAGCATCAGAATGAGCCTCCATAACCTCTGAAAAACCTGACCAAAGAAAACCCATGCCACTCCCATCTTGATCTTGACTTTATTTAATAATAATAAATGGTTCTAATCATAAAAGTGAAAGTGGAAAGGATCAATTTCAAGTGGTTTCCTGCCTACCTAATATTAAGCTAAAAACTAATTTGATTTTAATACCTGATTTATAATACCTAAGTAAAGAAATCCATACCTAAGTTTCCTACCATACATGCTTTGAGTTTATTAAGTATAGAAACAACTATAAAAGAGAAAAACTATATCCAAATAAAGAGCATGTTTGTTTCTTGCCTTAGTAGCCAGCGTCCAAGATCAGCATAGGCTTCAATTTGTCTACATTATCAAAAACATGTAACTAAGTTCTACATATACCGAAAAATAAATTGCTCCCAATACTCCCAAGTCTTGCATAATGTAAATCGAAATGTTTATTCTTCTAAACTCAAACTATAATTGCATGGAGTCCTAAAATTAACATTAAACTATTAGCTCTTTCCTACATCCAACCCTCTCTCTTTGCTGTTTAATTATTCATCAGACACTATGGTAGCACACACTAGGAAGAGCTGAGCAAATTGGAGATAATTTTTCGTTTCTCCTTTAACTTTGACTGCTGCTATACTTTCTAAATCCAGTCAAATTTCCAGTATCTTAGGACTAAAGTGAGTTAATTAGATCTTCTCCAGATTAAACAAAAAAACTTTTTAAATAATAAAAATAATAGACTTATATAAGATAAGACAAAAATTGCCTACAAGTGAAAAAATAGTTACTTTAGTGCTGTCCAGCTGTAACTACTATAAAAAATACATCCATACTTTTACACAGGTTTCAATGTAGGGGAAACAACAGCCAGCTCAGGATTGGGATGTAGATGAAGCTATGGATTTTTACCCACATTTAATATTTTCTCCAAATTTAAGGACGTTTATAATAGTCAACCATCTAATGCTATCAAAGCAAAATGAGGACAAAGAGAACAAGCTGTTACATAAAAACAAGATTAAAAAAAGTAACAGAAGAATCAGATTTACCTGATTCAAAGGTCGGCATTTTCAAGTCACCTTGGTTCAGTTCTGTGCCATACTTTAATTTGTGGTATTTTGCCCTGAAATTTTAATAATAAATTGGTAAAAGAATAACTGATTGCTTTTCTAAAGTTAAGTGACTATTGCTATATATTACTCCAATAAGAAAACATAATATGAATGTTGCTTTTAAAGTTTATTTGCAGCTCAGCATGGTGATGCACACCTGTAATTCCAGCACTTGGGAGGCTGATGCAGGAGGATCATCACAAGTTGAAGTCCAGCCTGGGCTATATAGTGAGTTCAAGGACAACCTGAACTATATAGTGAGACCCTGACTCAAAAAAACAAAACAAAAAAAACTAATGTGTGTGTGTATGTATGTATGTGTATATATATACACACACACACACACACACACACATATGAAATTTATTTGCAGAGAACATTCAAGAACATACTGCTGTAAAACAAAACAAAAATGGTAAATCACCCAAGTAACAAATCCACATTTCCTGGTTTCAAAAAAAAAAAAAAAAAAAAAAAATCAAAACTGCTTTATTTGTTCATACAAGGATATAAGGCACACATACCTTTCTTGTTTTAATGCATACTCTAACATCTTTATTCTTCTTACTAAATCCTTCTTCAGATTCTCTTGACCTTTTCTTTCACCTTGTAAAAATGCTATCCGTGCCTAAAAACATAAAATATGCATTTATTTCATTTTTCCTTAAACATACATAGGTAAGTATTAAAAAAAAAAATGTAAGCTTTGTACTTTAAGAGTAGGAAAATTTACTGGAGAATAGACTGGAGGGGTCCCAAATAGGTTGCCCTAACCTTTGTACTTTGACTTATGACTGTGAGATTTAAAATTCAGCAATACTTTCTCAGATAACACAATCAGTTTAAAAATAAAGATAACCATAAATTAGCTATTTGCTTATAACTCTTTAAGGTCCCTAATATTATGTAATATTTACATAATCTTCAAGGGAAACTTTTATTCACAAATTGCACTTATGAGAGAATGTGTGAAGCCCTGGGTTAGATCCCCAGCATCACACGCACGCACGCACGCACGCGCGCGCGTGCGCGCACACACACACACACACACACACTTGCACCCAATTCCTAACATAAAAGTCACAAAGTACTGGGATTAGAGTCACAAAAAGAAACGATTCAGAATATTAGATATTAGTTGTTTTAAAAAAAAAAAAAAAGTAACACTACCTCAAAAGCACCTCTTGCCAGGCGTGGTAGTGAGTGCTGTAATCCAGCACTCAGGAGACTGAGGCATGAGGATTGCCATGAGTTTAAGGCCAGCCTAGGCTACATGGTGAGTTCAAGGCCAGCCTGAACTGCACAGGGAGACACCGTCTCAGAGGGGAAAAAAAAAAAAGACAGAAAAAAGAAACAAAACAGAACCAACACAGCCCCAAAAAACCACCTCTTTCCAGAAATACTTAAAAATTTATAATCTCTTCCACTCTATCACCCCATTCCAGAGTACTGAAAATATTTTGCTATTATTTCTTTCATGACCTCATTATTTTCTATTGTAAAAGGAATACTTGTTTCTTAATTGACTTACTTATTGTGAAAGTCAGTTCTCTGCCTTAGAATGGCCCTTCCAGGAGTGTCAGCCTCTTGCACTCATCATGCACATATTCACAATAAAACTAACCTTCGAGGAGGTGAAATGTGCTTGTTGGGATGATTCAGATGTTTGTTCAGTACGAGAAAGAACTTTCTAAAATTACAGTGAACATGGAATCAAAGCAGATAAATTCAGCTGGATGTTTAATACATTAATTTAGAATGTGATTTCTATAATAGAAATATACTAAGCAAGACCAGCAGCTTGATCAGTTTGATTAATGAAACACCTAAGTAACAAATGCCCACTGTCATCAAAAACTATTCTGCACTACCCTGAAACATTCACATGGAACCAACCACAACTTTGTAACATTAGAGAAGCTAAAAACAGCTATATAAACTTAAAAATACAAGCCTCCAAATAAAAACAAAAGTTGTAAAGAAATGGTAAATATTCAGAACTTAATACTCTATGATCCTAGAGAGACTGGCATCACTTACTATTCTTTTGAGCTATTTTTTTTTTTTTAATGTGGGTACCGGGAGTCGACCTTAGGACCTCACGCTTGCCAGCAAGCGCTTGTGCCACTGAGCGATATCACTGGCCCTTTTTTTCCTTTATGTGGGTATCGGGAGTCGAACTCAGGACCTCGCGCTTGCCAGGCAGGCGCTTATGTCACTGAGCCATCTCACTGGCCCTCTTTTAAGCTATTAGTAAAAGGTAAGATAATGTCAGTTTCATTCTACATGTTTCAAAAAAGATTTATGATTGGGTTTTCCTCCTATACAGACTAGTTTTTTTTTTTTTAATTAATAAACAAGGTACCCGGGCCGGTGAGATGGCTCAGCGGCTTAAGCGCCTGCCCGGCAAGTGCAAGGGCCCGAGTTCAACTCCCGGAACCCACATACGAAAAAGGGGCCGGTGATATCGCTCAGCGGCACGGGCGCCTACTGGCGCACGAGGTCCTGAGGTCGACCCCCCGGTACCCACCAAAAATAAATAAATAAATAAATAAACAAGGTACCCACATGAGGAAAAAAGGAGAATGAACATCTATAAAATTCAGGTCCAAGAGGATTAAAGATCTAAATGTAAAAGCAGAACAATAATGCTTTTAGGAAATAACATATATCTTTGTGATCTCAGATTAAGGAGAGAGTTCTTAAACAAGACAAAACATCAGCCATAAAGAAAAGGATTAAAATTTTATTACAATAGAATTCTATTAAAGACAGGGCAGAGAGCCAGGAATAGTGGCATTTGCCTATAATCCCAGCAATTCACAAGTCTGAGGCAGGAGGACTTCAGGTTTGTGGCCAGCTTGGTCAAAATTTTTTAAAAAGGCTGGAGATGCAATTTAGCATTCCCTGGTTTCAATTCCCAGCACAATATATAGATAGATTGATCAATTTACCAATCTGGCAATATACTTCAGGCTTTTTTTAGACAGCCTCCTAGAACTGGAAATATTTACATTTTTTAAGATGTCATAAAACAACAAAGATAGGCAACAGCAACCCCATGTGGCCCAAAAATCCTAACGCATTCACTATAAAAGTCTGTCATCTTCTTATACTAAGATCAAACGAAACAAAGAAAAAAAGGGCTGGGAATGTAGCTCAATGCAAAGGCCTTGGTTCAACCTCCAATATCTCACCCCTTCACCCAAAATAGACTAATATGCCTTATAAACACTGATACAAATGTTCTCAAAAAATACGAGCAAACTAAATTGAACAACATAGTAAAAGAACTATACATTTTGATGTAGTGCGATTTTTCTATAATGCAAGCATAGTTTAATATGCACACACACAAAAATGATCAGTGTAATATACCACAGTAACAGAATGAATGAAAAAAACAATCATCTTGGTTTATACAGAAAAGGCACTGGACAAAACTTTAACACCTATTCACAATTTTTAAAAAATTCGACCAACTAGGAATAGAAGTAACAATCTCAACATAATAAAAGACCCACATGAAAAACCCACAGAAAACATCAGACTGGCCAATGCAAGACTGAAACTTTTCTCTAAGATTAGAACTAGACAAACATACCTGCTTTCATCACTTCTATTCAACATAGTAATGAAGTTCTAATTAGGCAAGGATATAAACGAAACACAACCCAATTGAAAGAAAGAAGTAAAATTACCTGTTTGCAGGTAACACTATACAGATACCCTAAATAATCCAAAATAATCTGTTAGAATAAATGCATTCAGTAATATACAAACAACACACAAAAATCAGCTGCATTTCTAAACAGTAACAATGACCAATTGAAAAGGAAATTAAAACAATTCCACATATCAAAAAGAAAATACTCAGGAATTAACTTGACCAAGAATGTGACTTACAATAATGAAACATAAAAACATTGCTGAAAGGAAAAAAAAAAAAAACAACACATATCCCATACCCATACATTTCAAGACAATAATTGCTAAAATGTCAGTACTACCCAAAATAACCTACAATTGCCTGTAATCCCAGCACTCAGGAGGCTGAGGCAGGAGGATTGCCGAGCAGTCAAGGACGGCCTGGACTACATGGTGAGACCCTGTCTCAAAAAAAACAAAAAACAAAAAACAAAAAAACAAAATAACCTATAATTATGTTCTAAGCACTTTTCTGTGCATAAGTTATATTTTGTAATTTTAAAATGTTAAAAAACCTCACTCCTAGTTGTTGATTTAAAAAGTGTAGTTTTATAGAAATAAGGTTAAAAAAAAAAAAAGGTCAAAGACTTAGGTTTTTTTTGTTAGGAGGAGGAAAAGGTTCTACAATGCAATGTGAAGTCCTTTCATTAAAGGACAGACTTAGGCTAGGAGGTCAGCCCAGTGGCTAAGCACCTGCCCAGCATTCATAGGCCCCAGGTTTGCAGAGCTGAGGAATGAACTAAACATATGCAAGGTAAGCGCTGCACCACTGGAGCTACATCCTCAGCAAGGACTTTTTGGGGCATGAAAAACTTCATTTTTTAATCTGCCCAACAAAGTTAACTTTAATTTTTTAATTACTCTGATCTGAAAAGTGTGAAAGTGAGATTAACTTGAAATTCTTTATCATAAACACATTGTAAAAGCAAAAACTAACTTTTATACACTGTTTTCCTATATCCAATTTCAGTTGGCAACAAATCTTTTTTTTGCTGATTTTCACGATCCTTTTCTTTTGAGGAAGGGTCTCATGTAGTCCAGGCTGGTCTCACACTCATGATCTTCCTCTCTAAACCTCGAGGTACTGGGATTACAGGTGTGTGCCACCATGCCCAGCTTACTTTCTTCCTTTGAATAAAGGTAAAGTGCTTATTTGGGACAGTATTTTATATATTGTCTTAATTTATTCAACAATTAGAACACAATCATAAGAGAATTACCATTTATTAATTTTGACAGCAGATAATTTTTTAGCTCCACAACCAGTAGAGGTCATCAGTGCAAAACTTTGAAGACTAATTCAATGCCTATCCGCCTAAACTTGGTTCACATTACTGCAGTTTCTAAAATAACACTATCTTGCCTAAATCACTAAATTTGTTCTATTGCAAGATTTTTCTAAAACTATTTAGCCCAAAGCTAACACTAGATATAAGTGAGGTTTGTTTAATGATTTTTAAACACACTAGCATTTATTGAAGAGCTGAGAAATATTAAGAAACAGCAACAGCATTAAGGAGCAAACTAAAGAAAGTTTCAAATACTTCAAATTTAGGAGGAAGTTAAAGGCAAATTCAGGTTATAGCAATTAATAACAAACTGATAATGCTACTATTTAAAATGGTAGGTTCTCCCTCAGTGATCAAATAAAATTATGGTAAGTGAACTTAAACATATAAATTGAAAGCATTTAAATATTTGGAATTAAAGCAAGGTTCACTTTAAGATAGAAAGGTGAGGGCCGGTGAGATGGCTCAGCGGCGTAAGCGCCTGCCTTGCAAGCGCGAGGGCCCAAGTTCGACTCCTGGATCCCACATACGAAAAAGGAGCCGGTGATATCGCTCAGCGGCACGGGTGCCTGTTGGCGCGCGAGGTCCTGAGGTCGACCCCCGGTACCCAC
The DNA here is from genome assembly GCA_028451465.1 of Erethizon dorsatum. Classification (NCBI taxonomy): domain Eukaryota; kingdom Metazoa; phylum Chordata; class Mammalia; order Rodentia; family Erethizontidae; genus Erethizon; species Erethizon dorsatum. Next base: position 29,747,426 of record CM051823.1, on the reverse strand, counting down.
AAAAAAAAAAAAAGATAGAAAGGTGACACTCTGGTATTTTGCATAAAACCATACCAAAAAACCACATAGGAACACTTCAAAACTTAGCTAATTCAGAATCACCAGGCGGCTTAGATTTTTTTCACTTTTTTATTAGTACATGTTTGTTTACCTTCCTTATGCAGAATTGATAGACGTATGCAATATATCTTAATTCCTTTTTTCCACCCCTATTCCTTACCCTCACTCCCCCCTACAGTCATCTTGATTGCCTTTCTTTTGTGCATGTTTGCAACACGTTTATATTCCTTGTGCAGAGTTAGTACATGTACGTAACACATCTTTATTCTTTTTATCCCCACTTCCCTCTCCTCCCTCCACATCTCTTGATCCCCTTTCCCTACTTCCTACTATCTATCTTTTAGTGTGCTCTTTATTTATACTTTAACTTTCTCATATAAGAGAAATCATGTAATATTTAAGTTTGTGTGTTTGTTTCATTTCATTTAACATTATGATCTCCAGGTATATCCATTTTCTTTCAAATGACTCCAGTTTATCTTTCTTTTTTTTTTTTTTTTTTTTTTGTGGGTACCGGGGGTCGACCTCAGGACCTCGTGCGCCAACAGGCACCTGTGCCGCTGAGCGATATCACCGGCCCCTTTTTCGTATGTGGGATCCGGGAGTCGAACTCGGGCCCTCGCGCTTGCCGGGCAGGCGCTTAAGCCGCTGAGCCATCTCACCGGCCCAGTTTATCTTTCTTTATGGCAGAGTAATACAACACTGTATATAAATACATTTTTTTGTCCAATTATCTGTTGATGGACATACAGGCTGCTTCCAAGATTTAGCTATTACTAACTGTGCTGCTATAAACATGGGTATGCATGCATCACTGTAATATGTCTTCAACTCTTTCAGGAAGATATCTAGAAGGGTAATAGCTGGGTCAAACTCACAACCTCGCGCTTGCCAGGCAGGCGCTGTGCCACTAAGCTATATCCCCCCCAGCTGTTTCTTTTGCTGTACAGAAGCTCTTTAACTTTTAGTATGATTCCATTTGTTGATTCTCGGTACCATTTCCTGTATTAGTTTACATTCCCACCAACAAAAAGAAGGGTTCCTTTTTCTCCACAACCTCTCCAGCATTTGTTATTATTTGGTTTCTTGATTATGGTCATTCTTTCTGGGGTAAGATGGAATCTCAGTGTTGTTTTAATTTTCATTTCTCTAATGGCCAGTGACCTTGAGACTCTCTTCACATATTTATTGGCCATTTGTACTACTACTTTTGTGAAGAGTCTATTCATTTCAGTTGTGCATTTTTTAACTGGGTCTTTTATTCTGAGCTTTTTTTTTTTTAGTTCTTTATATATTCTAGATATTAGTCTTCTATCTGAAGAATAGCTGGCAAAATTTTTTTTTTCCCATTCTGTAGGTTGTCTTTTCACTGTTTGTTGTTTGTTTTTTTTTTTTCTGGTACCGGGAATCAAACTCACAACCTCGCGCTTGCCAGGCAGGCGCTGTGCCACTGAGCTATATCCCCCCAGCTGTTTCTTTTGCCATACAGAAGCTTTTTAACTTAGTATGATTCCATTTGTTGATTCTCGGTACCATTTCCTGTGCAACCAGGGTTCAATTCAGGACGTCCTTGGCTATACCTACGACTTCAAAAGTTTCACATATTTTGTCTTCCAGCAGGTTGTGTTTCTATTTTAACATTTAGTTCTTTGACCCATTTTGACTTTAGTACATGCTGAAAGATACTGGTCTAGATTCATTCTTCGGCATCTGGATGGCCAGTTTTCCCAACACCATGTATTTAAAGAGGCTAACTTTCTTCCAGTATATGCTTTTGGCTCCTCTGTCAAAGATCAAATAGTTGAATGTGCTTAGGGTTGTTTCTCCTTCCTCTATTCTGTTCCACTGATCTTCATGTCTGTTTTTGTGCCAGCATCATGCTGTTTTTACCACAGTAGCTTTGGAATATTACTTCAAGTCCAGGATTGTGAGGCCTCCCACTGAACACACACACACACACCACACCCTGTAATTCAATGTTGAAATAAAACACATAAACCTTTGCATATTCGATCATCTGCTAATATAAGCAATCAATCCCCACTTAAAAGAGTGCATACACAATTTCTGTCTTTTCAAGGAAAATGAATAAACAAAAACCATCCTTGCAAAAGCTTGTAACATTTTTATTAAATACTTTTCAGTTTAATTGATGGGAACTTCAAGGAAAAGAGAAACATGAAGAAAATACTAAAGACATCCAAAAAGGAAATAAAATTGTTCTTATCTGTTCTTTTTATAGCATGGACTAAAACAAGGTTTAGTAAATTATCAAAGAAGAACCATCATCCTCTAAAATCCCAATGTCATTTTACATGGCAACAGTCGTTTAAAGCATCACTGATTTTCAATGGGGGGGGTGACTGGGGACCAAATGCAGGGGTGCTCTACCACTGAGCTACCCTCCCCAGTCCTTTTAAAGACAGCATCTCACTAAATTGTTCAGGCAAGCCTTGAACTTTATGAATCCTCCAGCCTCGGCCTCCAGAGTAAATGGGATTACAGACACACGTGCCAATAGGCCTGTCCTCAATTATCACTTTTAACTGTATAAATTCTCATTCATCCAACATTTGAAAGCATTAAGCCATGGGTAAATCCATTTTCCATAAATATAGGAAGTATACCCCTTCAACATATGAAACAATAAACCATGTTGGTATATGTGCTGCTGAAGCAAGCACTATAAACCATTTTAATGGTACTTTCTAAAATAATGTTTTCTGAAATCTTGACCATCTTTTTGCTGTTGTTGTTTTGTGATGCTAGGGATAGAACTCAGTGATCTGTATATGCTAGGCAAACGCTCTACCATTGATTCACATCCTCAGCCATGTCTTTTAAATGTTATAAACAATATCATATACAAATTCATAAAAATTATGAAATATTGCAAAAGCCACCAATATGATGTTGTAGCACCAATTCAGAATCTGCACAGTAATAGAATTAATACTCACCCTGAGCTAGCTGCACAGAGCCATTTCCCCTATCAGAATTCTATACTCACAACATTCTAGCAACTTGAAGTTTTCCTACTCTCTTAATAAGGGTTGCTTTATATGCTATGATATCGAGGACTGACAATCCACTTCCCTCTTCCCTCAACCATTGTTTTCCAGCAAGCTAGCTGAGAATCCAAATTATATCTAAGCTAAAGAATAAACAGACTCTACTACTTCTAACTTATTTGTTATGTGCACTTGAAGAGAGAATAAAATTCATTTTAGAATATGGTAGGATATAAATTTTTAAAAATACTTTATCTTTCATTTGTTTTTACTACTGACAAATCGATTCTTGGGAGTGAAGCTAGTATGAGAATGTTGATTAAATGAAAGATTACTGTCCTATCATAAAATATGATTGTTTCCATAATATTTTATCAGTGAGGAAAAACTTGCTAGAAGGCAGAATTATGTGAAGACTGCTGTGTTTCTTTCCAGGGCCTCATACATTAAAGGCAAGCACGTTATCACTGACCTATTATATCCACAGCCCTATTAAGACATAGTTTTGCTCCCCAACATGAACACACTATTTAATGATAACGAATTCTCCTCTGCTCATATTTTTGTTTTAAAAATCTTTGCCTTATTTTAGTATGTCATTTATCACAGATGAAATAAGTACTTCCAGGCTTGAGATTCTTTGAGATTGAATATATATGGCTGTTCCCATGTTTTACATGACAGCATTTTATTCAGCAAAAAAAATTTATTGAGGTTTTACATATATCAGGCATTGTTTTGAATATCAGGAATTTATCAGGGACCAGAAGAGAAAAATTCACGTTTTATGAACCTTACAATCTGATAGCATTTATCTGATTTAACAAATGGCAGAACAAGGACTACTGATTTGGTTTAATATTCCAATTTTCTTACTGTAAAATTGGGCAGGTAAATACTTTTCATGCTGCCCTGTTAATTCAGGTAGTTTTGTGAAGCTGCCTAGTGAACGAATTCAAAATTCTAATCCACAGGTGAAGTTAATGATGTTAACTTTCGGTCTGATGGGGAACTGGTAACAAACATCATGAGACTGTCTAGCCTTGTAAGTCCTTACTTTTGTAGTGAATTTTCTGTCCCTATTCTTTAGAGCAGCTTTATAGTCTGCCGAACAGTAAAACAAGCTCTGGAGTAAGACTGCCTGGATTCAAGTATTGGGGCCGCCATTACTTTTCTTGTGGTTCTGGGCAAGTTACTTTAACATCTTTATATTTCATTTGATTAGGAAAGTAATACTAACTAAACACTGAAGTAATACATTTTTGCCTCAGTAGGCTAAAATGAGTTAATACACTTAAATACTTTAGTGTTTGACACAACATACTTGATAAGTATTTATGATGGTTATTATTCTTCTTTATTTACAATTCTGAAATACAAAATCGTCTGAACACTTTAGGACTTTTGTTAAGCATCTGGTGACAGAAACCTTACCTGAAGTGATGCAAGGCTATTTATGTTCTTTATTTACCATGTTTAGTAAAAACTTGTATACATTTTTAGGAAAATACAAATGTGATACTGCCCCAATTTGCATTAAATGAGTATTATGTCATACTATATGTGATGTATATATTTTACTAATAATTTCTAGAACATATCTGAACTCAAGGCCTTTGATAAAGGAATATTACCATAACAAATGAAAATCATACTACGTAGTTAAATCTTTTTCTCATAGCATCAAGATTTGTAATAATTTTAAGTATAGCATACTTGTCAGTAATTGCCTTAATTATTGGGGTTTTTTTTGGTACTAGGAATCGAACTCAGGACCTTGTGCTTGCCAGGCAGGTGCTTGTCCCGCTGAGCTATATCCCCAGTCCTGCCTTAATTACTGATTACTAAATGTACTTTGAGTTTCAAGAGAAAAATAAATTAATCTAAGCTGTTATTTTTGAAAACCTAATGCAAAATTATTTGTAATACTATTTTCATTGTAAAATTTAAAGTATAATGTCAAAAAATGTTTACAAGAAACATAGCAGCCTTAGCTGGGCATGGTGGCACATGCCAGTAACTCCAGCCATTCAGAGGGCTGAGACAGGAGGATCACAAGTTTCTGGACAGCCTGGGCAACTTAAAAAGGGATGGGGATGAAGTTCAGTATTATAGCACCTTTGGTTTGGATATCCTGTACTCCAACCCCTAAAAACGTGTTGTGTTTGTGATTTCAGAGATTCTGTTACTCTATTCTATGCTAATTCAGTTTATTAATAATCAAAATTAAGGAAATATTTTAGACATTTAAGAAACTGAAGATGGATAAAAGAATGTCAAACTTGCAAATCTTAGGTGTTTATACTTACATTTACTACCAAGACACTAAATTAAATCAATGTATAGTTACTTAACCGAAAATGTAAAGTTTCCAAGGAAAAAACCCAAATACAATCTCTGTAACACATTTAACTGTAAGAGAGTCAATAAACGAAATAAATGTTCTTTGGAAACTCCCTTTAATAGCTCATGTAGACATTTATCAATTAAAAGTTTCTGCAAAATAAGACATCTCTAATTTGACCCAAAGCCACAGATACTGTAAGATACCCTGGGCCTTTACTCTCTCAAATTCCACAAGAATAGTCTCTGAAAAGGCTTAAATTTACTCTTTTCCATGAAAAATTCTTGATAAGAATTAATGTCACTTAATTTTAATATCTCAGAAAAAATATTCACATTACTTATTACTAGCTCATTAAAATAACTCTGAAGTGTAACACATACAGAGTACATTGCTTTCATAATTTTGATAGTAGGAACTCAACAGCTTAATTAGTTGCAACCCTTCACACATAACAGATATTTAATGATTTGAACAGAGAGCTAGACATAAATAAATTCCTAGGATATGTATCTTTTTACTCAACCATGTTTTAAATTCTTTAAAGTTAAATGTAATTCAAGAAAACTTGTTATTATTTTTAAATAACCAAAATACTTAGTACTGACTGTGAACAGATTCATACATATTTCTTATCCGGGAAAATACACCAAAAAGAGAACCCTTCTTTCACATCCTCACATAAAGGTATGTAATGGTGATCCATGTTTTCAAATGTTTATAATTTCACCATAAGACACAAAGCACAATATGAAATTTGGTAATTTTCCCCAAACTGTTGACACAAATGTCTCCTAAAGAAACTTTTCCTTTCACAGCAATATCTTTTGTTGATATCCTTTGCTTACATTTATATCCTTCACCATTTTTCTCTGTACAAATCCTACTTATTCTTTAAGACTTAGCTCAAAGGTTTACTCCATTAACACATTCACAACGGGGGCTTGATTCATGTGTCTTACTGCTGGGCAGCTTGAAGTACCAGTGGTAGATGCATGACTGGTCCCATCAAGCAGCTTTTCATCAACTGTATTAGTAAAAAGACTGCTAAAAGTGATCAGATCTGTTTGTACCATCAGTGGTACGTGCCACCAGATGGGACAGTCATGCATGTGCCACTGGCAGTTCAAGCCAGTGGGAATGTGTTAAGCCTCCTTATTCTCAACCTAAGTATTTTCTCTCTCAGGAATCCTCAGCTCTAACACCAATTGTGAAACCCAGGGAAAGAAACAATCTTACAATGAGAGAAGTGAAGGTATAAAAATTCCCTCTTTTTTTGGGCCGGTGAGACGGCTCAGCGGCTTAAGCGCCTGCCTTGCAAGCGTGAAGGCCCGAGTTTGACTCCCGGAACCCACATACGAAAAAGGGGCCGGTGATATCGCTCAGCGGCACGGGCGCCTGCTGGCGCGCGAGGTCCTGAGGTCGACCCCCCGGTACCCACAAAAAAAAAAAAAAAAATTCCCTCTTTTTTATCTTCCTTGTAACTGTGCATACAGGTTCATTGGATGGGTGCGTTGAGGGACAGGTTTGCTTCTAAAATGGTAATAATAAAGGGCTGGTTTCTAAAGGAAGAAGAAAAATAATGGCTTGCCTCTAGATTGCTTTAGGATCAAAAGAAAGTAAAGAGAAATAGCCAGGCATGATGACCCACTCCTGTAATTTCAGCTACTCAGGCTAAGGCAGGAGGGGTGAAGTTCAAGACTGGCATGGTGAGACCCAAACTCAAAATGGAACCGTAAAGAGGCTGGGGGTAACAGCTCAGAAGCAGAGTACTTGCCTACAATGTATGAGGCCCTGGGTTCGATCCCCAATACCTCAAAAAGAAAAAAAAAGCCCATTTACCAAGATAAGAAAAGTAGGAAGGAAAAGTTCAAGTTTTTCTTAGAAATTATGTGCATTTGGCTGAAATACCTTCAAGAACCCAAGCATTTCTCAGTAATTTGAATGTTATAGTAGTAGCTAGATGAGATGTATTTGCAAATAACAGAAGTACTTAAAAGGTAATAAACCACTTACCTGATACCACTACTGCTATGCTTTACTTTCTACACTATGAAAAAGGTTCCTTGAAAACAAGCCACATTACTGTATCTCCTACAGTGCTATCTAGCAGCTTTCAAGTTAATTTTGCATCATGCATAATCCAGGTGTCAAGTATTTGGTGAATAAATTAATGTTTCCCTAAGTCTAAAAAATAAACAACAAAGGGCCGGTGAGACGGCTCAGCGGCGTAAGCGCCTGCCTGGCAAGCGCGAGGGCCCGAGTTCGACTCCCGGATCCCACATACGAAAAAGGGGCCGGTGATATCGCTCAGTGGCACGGGTGCCTGTTGGCGCACGAGGTCCTGAGGTCGTCCCCCTGGTACCCACAAAAAAAAAAAAAAAAAAAAAAACAACAAAAAAAGTGTAACTCTTTCTGGCTTACATGTACTTTAAATATAATATAGCTCCACTCCTAAACTGAAAGTAACAATACTTTTTCAGTAGTAAACAATGCTGATTAGCTGGGTGTGGTAGCATACACCTGCAAAACCCCAGCACTCAGGAGGCTGAGACAGGAGGATTGCCCCAGTTTCAAAGCCAGCTTGGGCTACACAGTGAGTTCAAGGAAAGCCTGAACTACATAGCAAAATCTGTCTCAAAAAAAAAAAAACAAAAAACAAGAACAAAAACCAATGCTGATTAATTTGAATTTAACACAAGTTTAAACTCTCAAGGCAAAGGGAAAAAATAACACTAATTTTCCTCAAGCTTTCTCTCCCCACATTTAATTCACTCTATAATTGTTCTCAATTCTATAAAGTAAAATGTTCATTTTTTTTTTCTGCTTTGGCATGTCCACTTATTTCACACTATGGAAGATGAGTCAAAGACAGTACTTAAGCTCCAATTACCAATAACCCTCCTTTCCTCCATCTCAGCATCTATATCATTATCTTCTATGGTATAACAGGATATATAGTCCTTCAAACACATACTGAGTATCAGTACATACACTATGTTAAAACTTAGATGATACAAACGACAGTAAAAGTCCGAAAGAGGAAGAAGAGTAACACAGAGAAAGGCATGGCAGCAGGAAGGAGAAAACACAAAATACAATGAAACCTGAGGCTAGACAGGTTAGAACAATGAAGGACTTTGAACACTTCATTAGGAATTTGGGAGAATCATGGAAAATGAAATAAAATAGTGAAATGATCCAAGATTTGCATTCCAAAAATATTATTCTAGCTATTCATTATGAGCAAGCCTCCTTCAAAATTTTTCAACATCTGAATATAATTTTTTCTTATTTCTTAAAGTATTCTCTTAGAATGCCTTGTATATCGAACCAACTTTTAAATTCTCCTTTTGGACTGTTAGCCACGTGTTTCTATATCCCAGACACTATATAAAGTAGAAACCTACTGAGCCAAACTACAACAAAATTAAAGTACACCAATGAAGAGAGGTAAAACAGCAAAAGTTGGTTGGAATGCAGATTTACTTTCTAGAATGTGAACATTTCAAAAAAGAATAATAAAGAAAATGAAGGCACAGTACAATTATAGAGCAGGTCCTGTCCCTTCACCCCTGCTAAGTCTTGAATGGCTCATACACAGTCCCAACAGGCAATTTTCAAAGCTCTTTCCAATCTATCACTGTTTTTCAGGCTTATTTTTCATTATTCCTCTGTATTAGTGGTAGTGAACGTATGGCATGTGTGCCACAGCCGGCTGGCTGTTATCAATGAAAGCTCTAAAAGGTTTGCCACCACTGCTCTCTATTTTACTCATGTACAGTCACCTATCAAAATTTGTACTTCATGGCCACAACACCTCTGTTCACACTACTTACACTACAGAAGCAACTACTCATCCTCTGCATTCTCCATCTGCAATAATAAATTATTTCACAGATTAAGCAACTAGACCTCCTCCTCTGGATGTGAAAGTGACTTAACCATAAGTACCGTCTTGGCTAGGCTAGAAAACAGATGAATCAGAACAGTAGATCTCAAGCCTACTGGCTTCCTAGGGCCCCATGTTTTGCCTATACCAGATGGACTTAGCCCTCAAAGAGAAATCATTCATATGAAAGGAGTATGAATCATCCACAGAGTTTAGAATGGTCAAGTTATGGGGGGGTCAGTTATCTTATTCCTTGGCCACCTGACACCCTGCTACAAACACTACCCACAAACGGATTCTGATTACTTCTTCAATGTGAGCTTTCTTTACAATAACATCCATATCTGTACACGATAACTTGCTGCTATATACCAAGGCCTGGCTTAAAAACCCTTCTTTTTCATGACTGTTCAGTGACATAGTAACTGTATCTCCAAAGGCATCAGATCTGGGGGAAGGAGAGCAGCAACAGCAGTTCAGTGTCACTGGAACAAGAACACAGGATTTGCAGCCAGACAACAGATTCTAATTCATAATTCCAATCCTAACACGTAGTAATCATGTGACCTCAGACAAATTACTTAGTTCATATCAGTAAATGGAGTTCATGATTATACTAATTCTTTTTTTTTTTTTTTTTTTTAAAGAGAAGAAAAAAACAAAACACAAAACAAATCAAAAGAAGAACAAATTTTCAAACCAACATAATAGGAGGGTAACAATGGTTAATACATTACGTATTACTATCTTTAAGTTAGTTATTCAGGACACCAGACATTAGCATTCAATTGTCCAAACATTATTGGCACAAACCTTACTCTTCAATGAACTAAGTAAAAATGGTAGTGTATCTATCTTAACCATCTTATATATATATATATATATATATATATATACAATTTTTTTCCCTTTCCCTTCTTTCTTTTCCCTATTCCAGTCTCTCTTTCCTTTTGACCAGTTTCTTTTTGATTCACCATGTCTATTGTACATTTTGGATCTTATTTACTCTTTCAGTTTCTCATACTAGAGAGATAATACGATGCTTACACATGTGCTTCTGGTTTATTTCACTTATGAGTATTTTCTCGAGTTGCATCCATTTACCTATAAAAGTCTCCAGTTTATCCTTCTTTATGGCTGAATAGTACTCCATTGTATAAAAATACCACATCTTTCTTATCCATTCCTCAGTTGATGGGCATTTGGGTTGTTTCCAAGATCTGGCTATTACAAATTGTGCTGCTATAAACATGGGTGCACATATATCGCTGTGGTACGATGTTTTTAATTCTTCTGGGAAGATGCCCAGAAGGGGAATAGCTGGGTCAAATGGGACCTTCAATCCTAGTTTTCTGAGGAATCTCCACACTGACTTCCACAGTGGCTGTACCAGTCGACACTCCCACCAACAGTGAAGAAGGGTTCCTTTTTCCCCACAGCCCCTCCAGCATTTGTTATTAGTTGATTTCTTAATAGTAGCCATTCTTTCTGGGGTGAGATGGTATCTCAGTGTTGTTTTAATTTGCATCTCTCGAATGACTAGTGATGTTGCACATTTTTTTGTATATTTATTTGCCATTAGTATTTCTTCATCTGAGAAATGTGTATTCATCTCAGATGCCCATTTTTGGAGTGGGTCTTTAAATTTGGGAGGTCTGATTTTTTTGAGTTCTTTATATGTTCTCGATAGTAATCCTTTGTCTGAGGAACAGCTGGCAAACATTTTTTCCCACATTGTGGGTTGTCTCTTCACTCTGTTGGTGGTTTCTCTTGCTGTGCAAAAGCTTTTTAATAAGATGAGATCCCAGTTATTGATTCTTTGGGATAGTTCCCGTGCGGTTGAGTTTTTATTCATAAAGTCTTTGCCTACACCAATGTCTCCAAGGGTTTTACCTATCCTACCTTCCAGCAGATTTAATGTTTCTGTTTTAATATTTAGATCTCTGATCCATTTTGAATTTAGTTTAGTGCATGGTGAAAGATATGGATCTAGTTTTAATCTTCGGCATGTGTAGAGCCAGTTTTTCCAGCACCATTTATTAAAGAGGCTATCTTTCTTCCAGCGAATGTGTTTGGCACCTTTGTCAAAGATAAGGTGGCTTAGTATGTCTGGGGTTGTTTCAGCATCTTCTAATCTGTTCCATTGATCTTCAGGTCTGTTTTTTTGCCAGTACCACACTGTTTTTATCACAGTAGCTTTATAGTATAATTTCAAGTCGGGGATAGTGATGCCCCCTGCCTTGCCTTTGTTGCCCAGAATTGCCTTTGCTATTCTAGGTCTCTTCTGATTCCAAATGAATTTTAGGATTGTTTTCTCTAATTCTGTGAGATATGCTGTTGGAATTTTGATTGGAATTGCATTAAATCTGTATAACAATTTTGGAAGTATGGCCATTTTCACTATATTGGTTCTTCCTATCCAGGAGCAAGGGATATCTTTCCATTTTCTGATATCCTCTTCAATCTCCTTTTTCAGAGTACTGTAGTTTTCAGTATAGAGGTCTTTTTTTTTTTTTTTTTTTTTTTTTTGTGGGTACCGGGGGGTCGACCTCAGGACCTCGCGTGCCAACAGGCACCCGTGCCGCTGAGCGATATCACCGGCCCCTTTTTCGTATGTGGGATCCGGGAGTCGAACTCGGGCCCTTACGCTTGCAAGGCAGGCGCTTACGCCGCTGAGCCATCTCACCGGCCCCAGTATAGAGGTCTTTTACATCCTTCGTGAGGTTGATTCCTAGGTATTTCATTTTTTTGGATGTTATTGTGAAAGGTATTGTTTCCCTAATTTCTCTTTCAGTAAGTTTGTTATTTGTGTACAGGAAGGCTATTGACTTTTGAGTATTGACTTTGTATCCAGCTACACTACTGAATTTGCTTATTAAATCTAGCAGTTTTTTAGTGGAGTTTTTGGGGTCTTCTGTGTAGAGTATCATGTCATCTGCAAATAATGATAATTTAACTTCTTCCTTTCCAATCATTATTCCTTTTATTTCTTTCTCTTGTCTAATCGCTCTGGCTAAAGTTTCCAGAACTATGTTGAATAAGAGTGGGGACAGTGGACATCCTTGTCTTGTTCCTGATTTTAGAGGGAAGGCTTTCAGTTTTTGGCCATTTAGTATAATATTGGCTGTTGGTTTGTCATAGATAGCTTTTACCAGATTGAGATAAAGACCCTCTATTCCAATTTTCTGTAGGGTTTTTATCATGAAAAGGTGCTGGACTTTGTCAAAAGCTTTTTCTGCATCTATTGAGATGATCATGTGATTTTTGTCTTTGGTTCTGTTAATATGCTGTATTACATTTATTGATTTACGTATGTTGAACCATCCCTGCATCCCTGGGATGAATCCAACTTGGTCATGGTGTATAATCTTCTTGATGATTTGTTGGATTCTGTTTGCCAGTATCTTATTAAGGATTTTTGCATCTATGTTCATTAGGGAGATTGGCCTGTAGTTCTCTTTCTTAGTTGGGTCCTTCTCTGGTTTTGGTATCAGGGTAATGTTTGCTTCCAGGAATGAATTTGGGAGTATTGCTTCCCTTTCAATTTCATTGAAAAGTTTGAGAAGTAGGGGCGTTAGGTCTTCTCTAAATTTCTTGTAGAATTCGGCAGTGAATCCATCAGGGCCTGGGCTTTTCTTTGTTGGGAGGTTTTTAATTACATCTTCAATTTCATTGGCTGATATTGGTTTATTTAGGATTTTTAAATCTTCTTGATTCAGCTTTGGTAATTCATACGAATCTAGGAATCTGTCCATTTCTTCTGCATTTTCCATCTTAGTAGAATATAAATTTTCAAAATAGGTATAGATGATCTTCTGGATTTCTGCAGGGTCTGTCGTGATATCACCCTTTTCATTTTCAATTGCATGGATTTGAGTCTTTTCTTTTCTTTTTTTAATAAGGTTGGATAAGGGTTTGTCAATCTTATTTATTCTTTCAAAGAACCAACTTTTTGCTTCATTGATTCTTTGTATTGTTTTTTTATTCTCCAATACGTTAATTTCTGCTCTGATCTTTATAATTTCCTCCCTTGTACGGACTTTTGGCTTAACCTGCTCTTCTTTTTCTAGAAGCTCGAGGTTCACCCTTAAGTTGTTTATTTGCGCTTGCTCTATTTTCCTGATATAAGTGTTTAATGCTATAAATTTCCCTCTTAGGACTGCTTTCATTGTATCCCATAAGTTCCGGTATGTTGTACTGTCATTATCATTCAGTTGTAGAAAGTGACTAATTTCTTCTTTAATTTCATCTGTGACCCATTGGTTGTTCAGGAGGATGCTGTTTAATTTCCATGTGTTTAGGGAGTTTTTGTGGGATCTTTTGCCATTGATTTCCAATTTCATTGCACTATGGTCTGATAATATGCATGGGATAATTTCAATTCCTTTGCATTTACTTAAGCAGGTTTTATGAGCTAGTATGTGGTCTATTTTGGAGAACGTCCCATGTGCAGCTGAGAAAAATGTGTATTCTGATGTTGTGGGATGGAACACTCTGTAGACATCTACTAAGTCCATTTGTTCAAAAGTTTGGTTCAGTTCTACTATTTCATTATTGATTTTCTGTCCAGTTGATCTATCTTTTTGTGACAGTGGAGTATTGAGATCTCCCAATATAATTGTATTAGTGCTTATTTGATTTTTCATGTCCTTTAGTACTTGTTTTATATAGCTGGGTGCATTGGTATTTGATGCATATATATTTATGATCGTTATCTCTTCCTCTTGGATTGTTCCCTTTAAAAGGATGTAATGACCGTCTTTATCTCTCTGAATCCTTCTTGGCTTGAAGTTCACTTTGTCTGCAAAAAGAATAGCTACCCCTGCTTTTTTCTGGGTTCCTGTGGCATGGAGTATTGTTTTCCATCCTTTGACTTTCAGTCTATGAATTTCTTTCTGAATTAAATGTGTTTCTTGTATACAGCATATTGTTGGATCTTGCTTCTTGATCCATTTCGCCAGTCTGTGCCTTTTGATTGGTGAATTGAGACCGTTAACATTGATGGTTAAAACTGATATGTATTGACTTGTCATGATATTTTCCTGTTGTTGGTTCCCACTCTTTGTTTTTCCGCTTTCCGGCTATTTAATTATTTGCCCTGCCTGGTGGATTCCTTCTGTTGGGGTTCCTATCTCTTTCTAGAATGTCCTTCAGAACGTTTTGGAGTGCTGGTTTGGTGGTCATAAATTTTCTCAGATGTTCTTTGTCATGAAAGTATTTTATTTCTCCATCAATTTTGAAAGATAGTTTTGCAGGGTACATCAATCTGGGCTGAAAATTATTTTCCTTTAGAGCTTGCAATACATCATTCCAAGCTCTTCTTGAATTGAGGGTTTGTGCTGAAAAGTCAGCTGTGATTCTGATGGGTTTTCCTTCATAGGTGATTTGTCTCTTCTCCCTAACAGCTTTTAAGATTCTGCCCTTCTGTTGAATTTCTGGGATCTTGACTATAATATGTCTGGCTGAAGTTTTTTTTTGATCATGTCTAGTTGGTGTTCTAAAAGCTTCACTTATAGGGGTGTCAAATTCCTTTTCTCTTCCAGGAAAGTTCTCCCTGATTATGTCTTTGAACAAGGTTTTAATGTCGTTGATGCTATCTCCTGCTTTTTCATTTATTCCAATTATTCTTAAGTTGTTTATCTTTGAGTCATCTAGCAGCTGCTGAATTGATTTTTCATGGTCCCTTGCTATTTTTAAGAATTTTTCCATTTCATGATCACTAATTGCAAGCCTGTCTTCTATATCTGAGATCCTGTCCTCGCATTGGCTTATTCTGCTACAAATACTTTCAATGGAATTTTTTATCTCTTGGATATCTGCTTGAATCTGCCTTATAGATTCCATTTCTTTCCTATGCTGAGCATTCATGGTTTCTATAGTTTTCTTAAGTTCATCTATTTTTTTGTCTGTATCAGCTATAGTGTCCTTAAGCATGGTCTTCATTGTAGACATTATCTCTGCAGTTATCTGTGAGATTATTTCTGTTTTAATTTTTTCCAGAACCTCATTCAGTTGCTTTGTTGTTACCACTTCAGATAGGCCAGGTGGGTGGCTTTCGGATTGTCCCACCTCGTTGCTCCCTAGGTTTGCCTTTGGTGAATTGGATGTGTGTGGTTGCATCTTGTTTAAGTGTCGTCTCATTTTTTCTTTCTTTAATTCCTGGGGTGATGTTTGCAAATTACCTATAGTAGGTTACTTTATTGCTAGTGTTTAAGATCTTTAGAAGATGACTACTTCTCTGCAGTATCTTCCAAGTGGAGCTTGCTTTTAGGTTTTGAGCTTTCTGCCAGATCCTACCTCTTCAATTCGTTGGGTATGCGAAGTTGCTACCTGTTTGGCCCAGTCCTTGATTCTTTGGTACTGTGCCACTGTATTTTCTGTGTCCCTTAGTCAATCTCAATCATGAAATATCAGGAAGGAAAGATGTTTAGAACAATTATTTCACATTTGGCTATAATGTTAACTAAAGCATCAAACACAGCCTAAAAAATGACAGACTGAGCTAACCAGTTATTTACCACTTTTAGCTGTATAGAGTTGCGGTTATATAACAAAATCTAAAACACACCAGAAAAATTATATGCAGTATACAAGTCCTATGTATGTCAATTTTTCCTTGAGGAGTTTAAATTTAAGATGAGTTAAGGAGGAAATAGAGTATTGGGAGAAGAGGAAGGAATTAGATGTAAGGTTAGAGGACCAAGAGGGATCCCACTAAAATTGGGACACTAGTGCAGAGGACAGGTGGTAAAAAGAGAAGGAAGGGATAAAAGGAAGAACAGATCACAACCACAATCACAAAGAAGTTAGAGGCGCTGTTTACACTCATATAAAAAACCAGAGAGAATAATGAAGGAAAGAGCAAATACACATACAGAAACAAAAACAAAGATAAAAACAATAAAACAGACAGATCAAAAATAAAACCCCACCAAAAAACAAAACAAAACAAAACAAAAACAAAAAAAACCCTTCGACAGAACAAAAAAACAAATCAGTGAGAAAAAAAAATAAAAATAAAAATAAAAAATAAAAATAAAAATAAAAAATATAAAAAGAATCAGTTCCAGGTGTTGACTCTGTTGTAGGCAGGTACCTTGTGACAAAGTCCTGTTCTGTGCAGGTCCGTCCCAGTAAGCCAGGAGCGCCCTCTGGCGGGTGGTGAGCAGAGGCGCGTACTTTCAGGCAGAGACCAGTCTAGCTCGCCTCCGCTCTCGCCGCCCTTTCACGATCCCTGGGCCTGAGAGGCTCAGCGTGCTGTCCGGAGCGCGGGTTCCCTGCACTGGTTCCCGCCGCTCTGGTTTTTCGCCACGCCCCCCACAATGGCGCCGGGCCAGTCGCTCTCTGGCGCGGGACAGGTGTGGCTGAGAGTCCAGTCTCGTTCGCCTGCTGACCTCAGCACACTTTCGTGGGCTCAATTGAGAGGCCCTGTGCTGCCCTGTCCGGAGCACAAGTTCCCAGAGCAGTTTCCGAGCCGCTCTGAGTTTCGCCACACCCCCCACAATGGCGCCCGGCCGGTCGCTCTCTGGCGCGGGGCAGCTGTGGCTGAGAGACACTCACCACCGGTCAGCGCCGTTCTCCGCCGCTCCCCTGCCCCGCCGCTGTCTCAGGATCCTCCGTGGGGGCTCCCTGGGCGCCAGCTGCCACCGTGTGTCCGTAGAATTGAGCCTCCGCCGGCGCTCCAACTCCCGGGATATTAGAAGGTGCACGCGCGCGGTCTGCTCCTTCTTTCCTTCTTCTTTGTTGGAAGTCACCCGTCACTGGTGCCGGGGGTCCCAGATTGCGCTTCAGAACTTTTCTGGGTTTCGGGGAGGCATCTCCCCCCCTCCTGCGCTTTCTGGGTCGCTATATTCCCGTGTTCCAATGGTAACTTTTAGAGAGAGTTTTGCTGCCTGCTTCTTACTCATCCGCCATCTTGAGGTCTCTCTTATATACTAATTCTTAAGCTACATTGAGAGAGAGAAATAAAGCTCAAAGAAAATTAAGGTTCTCTGTCATTCCAACTCAGAAAAGTGGATTTGAGACAGACAAGACGCTAGGCTATGAACACAGGAGACAGGGACTCAGGTATATATAAATTTCCTGTGCCCAACAACGCAAGAAGTTAGAGAAATCAGTAAACCTGAGTGTTGTTACAGAGTGTCCTAGCAGAGTCTTCTGGGGCACCATGATTCTTAAGAAAGAGTAGACTTGATTTTCAAAAGGAGAGGAGCGGGCTTCCTTATAATGAAGACCACAGGAATTAGTGTACATACAATAAGAAGAGTAACAAAGAGCTGAGTGTAAGTACAGTTCAGTGGAAGAGTACTCACCTGACACGCAAGAGGTCCTGGGTTCAATCTCTAGCACAGGTAGGGGAGGAAGGGAGGAAGAAAGGAAGAAAGGGAGGAAGGGAGGGAGGGAGGAGGGAGGGAAAGAAAAAGAGAAAGAGAAACAGAGAGAAAAAGAGGGGAAGGGGAGGGGGAGACAGGAAGAGGAGAAGAGGGGAGGCAGGCAACAGAAAATGTGAACAGACTCCCTAAAACTGACAAAGCACAGATTCCGCCTGTGACAGTACTGGAAAAGGAAGGAACTGGGATACAGCATCAACACGTTCCTGCCAGCTTGAAACACCAGTGGTACGTGTCTGACTGTCCCGTCAGACAGCTTGTACCACCCAATGGGACTGTCTCATGCCACACACGGGACAGTACACTGGTACCACCAATGGTTCAGAGCTGACCAGCAGCAAGACGTAAGAATTATGGGCCTGTCATGAATGTGTTAAGGTAATTATGACTTAGTTTACCCCTCACTGAAAGAGAAGAAACAATCTAACCATCAGCTGTTTCAGGGGCAGGTAAGAAGTATTCTTGGGTTCTATGTTCAACCTGGTTTTAGTCAGATATAATCATACAATTTAGCCCAGAGCGTTCATTAGTAAGAGGTGATGCAGAATACGGCAAGGTAAGAGTAAACCTTTCTCATCCATTACTAAGCTGTTTCAATAAAAGAACTTACGTTAAATTTGATATTACTCAAAGTTCCATGCACATACTAGACATGTTGATGTAACACTGGTACTAGTATTCATTCTTTTAATTATTTTCTGAGTGCCTCCTATGGCCAACGCTCTGGCAATACAATGATACATACGGCCAACACGATCTCTACCCTCACAGAGATTATACAGCCTACTGTATAGAGAAAGTAAATATATAGGCCATGTATCTTAATAATACAATAAAAAAAGTTTACCAAATAGGAGAAATACCTGATTTGTATCTGCAAGCTCAAAAATGGGTTCCCAGAGAAAATGACAACTAAGCTTTGACCTGAAGAAAAGAAATTGGATGAAACGGGAGAGGAAGAGTTCACAAGGACCAGAAGGGAAGAGAAATTTAAATAAACTGAAAGAATTTTGTGCATGCATGTGAATCTTAAATTTTCTTGTTGCTGAGACAGAATACCCAACATCCAAAGTTAAAGGGGGAAAGGTATTTAGCTCACAGTTTGTAGAGATTTTAGTCAATAATCAGTTGGTTCCAAGGCAGGGTGGCACAGCAGGCGGGCATCGCAGAGGAGAAACAGTCCATGGCAGGCAGAAGGTAGCAAACCAAGCAAGGGATGACCACAGCTCTTTCTATCCCTTATATCTTATCCAATGTACTTAGGACTGGGGCACTCAAACCCTTAATCCCAGTGCCCTGGATCCTAACATTGCACCATGAATCAATCCCATTGTCACACACTCTAGATCCAGCCACCTCTGAAAAAGCCTCACCTATGACCGCAGGAGGCTTTGGGGGGACATCTAAACATAAGCCGTAACAATGTGTGCGTGTGTTTGGAGGGAAGGAATAAGAAGGGAGAGAAGAGCTACAAAGAAGATAAAACTGGGAACGTTAGCAGAAGCCATATTGAATACATCAGTCCACATAATGTAACAAATGACCACTAAAAACATTTATGGAAAACCATTTCGGACATTCTCAAACATAACAGTAGGGGTAACAGAATATAGAAAACTCAAAAACACAAACACAAATACCCAACTGAAAAATGGTGAAGGACCTGAATAAGTATCTCTCCAGCCAGGTGTCATGGCATATACCAATAACCCCACCACTCTAGGAGGTTGAGGCAGGAGGACTGCTGCAAGTTCAAGGCCAGCCTGAACTACATAGTGAGACCCTGTCTCAAAAAACAAAAACAGGGCCAGTGAGACGGCTCAGCAGCGTAAGCGCCTGCCTGGCAAGCGCGAGGGCCCGAGTTCGACTCCTGGAACCCACATACGAAAAAAGGGCCGGTGATATCGCTCAGCGGCACGGGCGCCTGCTGGCACGCGAGGTCCTGAGGTCGACCCCCAGTACACACAAAAAAAAAAAAAAAAAAAAACCAAAAAACAAAAATTTCTCCAAAGATGATATTCAAATAGCCAATAAACACAGGAAAAGAGGTTCAACTCACTAATCAGGAAAATGTAAATCAAAACCACAATGAGATAATCACCTCGCACCCATGAGGTGGACTACTAGCAAAAAACACCCCAACAAACAAACAAACAAATCAGTAAATAACAAGTGTAAGTGATAATGTGGAAAATGGAACCCTTATGCACTATTGGTGAAACTGTAAAATTGTGATGGTTTCTTAAAAACGTAAAACTACCAGATGATTTCACAACTCCACTTTTGGGTATATATCCACAAGAATGGAAAGCAAGATCTCATACCAGCACTATTCACAATAGCCAAAAAGCACAAGCAACCCAAGTGTCCATCAACAGATGAATGGACAAACAAAACACACTATATACATACAATGAAATATTACTTGACCTTAAAAAAGGAAATTGTGGGTGGGTGAGATAGCTCAGCGGCATAAGCACCTGCCTGGCGAGTGAGAGGTCCTGAGTTCGACTCCCGGTACCCATGTACGAGAAAAGGACTGGTGATGTTGCTCAGCGGCACGGGCGCCTACTGGCACGCGAGGTCCTGAGTTCGACCTCTGGTACCCACAAAAAAAAAAGGAAATTGTGACATATGATATACTATGAAGCTAAAGGACACTGTTCTGAGAAAAAACAGTCATAAGAAAAATACTGTATGATTCCAATTACCTGAGGTATCGACAATAGTAAAATTTACGGGAAGTAAAATGGTGGTTGCCAGGGGTTGGGAAAGTGTAAATGTGTTGTTTAATGGTACAGTTTCAATTTTACCATATGAGACATTCTGATGATTGGTTATAAAACAATGTGAATACACTCAATGCCACTGAACTGTATACGTGGAAAGATGGCAAATTTTGTTGTATGTTTTCTACTATAATTTTTTAAAAAGTATAGAAAGTCTCATGTATACATATATTCATTACCTAGATTTCCAAGAGTGTCAATGTCTTATCTTGCTTCATTTCTCCCCTCAATGGTGTATTTTTTTTTAATGGTGTATTTTAAAGAAGTTTTCTGATTATTTCACCCATATATACTTCAGTATATATTGCTAACAAATAAGGATATTTCATTTACATGGCCAAAAACCTAATAAAATTAACAAAAACACTTTAATATCAAATATCAGTTCATATGCATAGCTCACCAAGTGCCTCAGAAATGTATTTTTATAGATGGTTTTTATAAAAATAAGATTTACATGTTGCATTTGGTTATGTTTCTTAAATGTGAAGAATCTTAATAGCACGGAAAACTATTTATTGATGGAAAACTGCCAGGTGTGATGGCACATACCCATAATCCCAGCTACTTAGGAGGCTGAGCCAGGAGGATGGCAAGTTTGAATCCAGCCTGGGCAATTTAGCATATTAACAAGACCCTGTCTCAAAACAAAAACGGGGAGGAGGAACTGGGGCTCAAAAAGAGGAAAGGCACTGGGCTCAAACCCTAGCACCACAAAAAATTTTAAGAAGACGTACTCAACCAATAAAGACTATTTAAATGTTCTAACCCTGGAAAAACTCTGAAATGTTTAACATTTATGGCCCCAAGCCTTTTAGATAAGGGATACTCAACCTGTAGCAAAGTTGGGAAATACTGATCATTTGCAAATTATCTTCCTTCCTTCTAATCTAACTTTATGCCCATCACACTTCCTTAAATCAATCCTTTCACTTTTATTGGGAATAACTTCAGAAAAGAGTAGGAGAACTACATGGTTTGCCAGTGAATGCTACATAATTACGGATGAATAACTATGTTAATTAACTAGAGTAAGTATCTTAAAGGTTGCTAAGTATTTCAACACTTTTTCCTCCAGGATCACCTACAAATGACAGAGTGGCCTGGAGAGAACAAGAAAATAAATACATTTAACAAATGTGTCCTGGGCAGCCACAAGGTGCCTACTGTTGACAAGAATAAACACAATCGAGCAGGGCATGGTGGTGCATGCCTGTAATCCCAGCACTGGGGAGGCTGAGGCAGGACTGCCAGCCTGGGCTACATAGTGAGTTCAAGGTCAGCCTGAACTGCACAGCGAGACCCTGTCTCAAAAAAATAAAATAGGGCCGGTGAGATGGCTCAGCGGCATAAGCGCCTGCCTTGCAAGCGCGAGGGCCCGAGTTCGACTCCCGGATCCCACATACGAAAAAGGGGCCGGTGATATCGCTCAGCGGCACGGGCGCCTGCTGGCACGTGAGGTCCTGAGGTCGACCCCCCGGTACCCACAAAAAAAAAAAAAAATAAAATAAAATAAAATAAACACAATCACAATTCACACTAAAATGTGTGACTCTAAACATGGCTTGAAAGACACCATTTAAATTTTTCATATACATAAATATGTCTTTAACATGTATCTTAAATATACCTACTACATTATATAAACTCATTTCAGATTCCCTAAAATTACTAAAAGCTTAAAGCACCGTTGTTTGTTTGTTTGTTTGTCTGTCTGAGACAGGGTCTCCCTATGCAGTTCAGGCTGGCCTCAAACTCACAGTGATGCTCCTGCCTCAATTTTCTGGGTGCTGGGATTACAGGCATGTGCTACCACACTAGGCTTAATGCACTATATCTTAAAATTACAAAAATGGTAAGACTCTATTGCTTCTATTCTGCATACTAAAGAATCTCCTTCCCTCTCACAACCACACACTAATTTCAATGCATCAGCCAGTGCACTGATGACAAAAGTCAAATCATTTCCTCTAGTCAAAATCCTGCAAAGAGTGAACCTTACTCAGAGTAAAAGACAATGTCCTTACAATGGCTTACATGGGCCATAATTACCACTCAGCTCTCCTTTTGTACTAGTCTACTACTTCGCTCCACCATCATCTACACCAGTTGCCTTGCTAGTTTTTGAACACACCAAGCACCTACTTGCCTTGGAGCCTATTAGCTGCCTGCTACAACAGTGAACTTTTCCCAGATATGTCCATATAACTCCCTTACAAAATCTTTGCTAAAACTTATCAGTGATAACCTATCCTAAAAACATCTTTTCAAACACTACAAACTGTCCTACATCCTCAATTACTTTCAACCCCTCTCTACTCTACTGTTATTTTTCCCCATTCTTGCCTTTTAGTTTGGCCACGTTTAAGATTTCAGTCAAATCGTCTTCCTCAGCATTATCTCCTTCCCACTTCCAGGAAGCTTTCTTGCTTTCTCTATAGTTGATTATTATTATATTTTTGTTGGAAGTTTAACATCTGTTCAAATTTGGACCTTTTTGAAGATAACTTTATAAATAAAAAGGTACTGAACTCCCATATTTGTCTTCACTCCTGGAAATTTTTCAGCCTATATTCAAACATTGCCTTATTATTTCTCTTGTTCATAAGCCTACATTGGTCATTCTTCTCAAAAAAAAACAAAACAAAACAAAACAAAAAACACCAAACCAAACCAAAAAAAAAAAACCTTTCAGGTTTGTTTGGCAATGTGGTCCTTACCTCTCCATGCATACCTCTGTGCCTAAATATGTGCCATTCCTGAATTAACTAGATTGTACCATGTGTTCTGTGTCCTTTGTACAGGGTCTGTAAGTTACTTTTT
This sequence comes from Erethizon dorsatum, assembly GCA_028451465.1. NCBI lineage: Eukaryota > Metazoa > Chordata > Mammalia > Rodentia > Erethizontidae > Erethizon > Erethizon dorsatum. Next base: position 29,724,117 of record CM051823.1, on the reverse strand, counting down.
CCTCTTACCACAGTATTTAAGCACTTCTAAACAATAATTCTTATTCATAAAAATTCAATAATATAACTATATTTATCTTTTATTGTTTGACTCCTCCCATTCCCCTGCCCCACAAGAATCTAAGTTGCAAAAAAGTGTGGATATTACATTGTCTAGTTCACTGTTAGATCCTAAGGATTTAGAACAGTGTCATGCAAGTAGCAAGCAGGGAAGGAAAGGAAAGGGAAAAAAAACTATAGAAAACCCCCTATGGAATAGGCAGATGGATGATAATTAGAATTTTCAAAGGTAAGGACACAATAAAACTGCTATTGGTATTCAGCTCAATTTGTAATTATTTTCATACATATCTATGTTCCCCACTAAAAAGTATAAACTGTTGGGCATGGTGGCATGTGCCTGTAGTCCTAGCTACTTGGGAAGCAGGAAGGTAACTTCAACCCAAGAATTCGAGGCCAGCTCAGGGAAATATGGGGCTGGGGGTGTAGCTCAGAGATAGAACATATGCTTTGTATGCAGCACAAAGCCCTGGGTTCAAACCCCAGCACCAAAAATAAAAGAAATATACAACGAGAGTGAATCTTTGAAGACTAACACTCTTCTCAGAAGTCTATGGCACCAGATATTTATTATGAAAAAATTCCTACTATTATAAAGTATTACTCTTCTATAAAGGGATTTTATCTTCCTTTTTCTCCCTTGTTGCCTACAAATATACACACATAAAATATGACTGATATTCTTTTAAAAATTTTGTATACTTTAAGTTGGTATCATCAGGTGACCTGACATCGACTTCTGTAAACTAATATAGAATTCCAGAGACAGATTCTCAAACTCAAGGAATAATACAGACCCCTTGTACAATAGGAATGTTCTTGTGTTTTACACATTATACGTAAGTTGTCTTTAATCTTAGGTTAATTAAATCTATGCCAACCTAACATAAGCCTGAAAATAAACTCTGTATGCATATAGATCTTATATAAACGTAAAAAAAAAAAAAAAAAAACAACTAAAATCAAAACTTCCAAATAAAATGTAACAAGTTATATATTTAAAACAATGAGCCAGGGCCGGTGAGATGGCTCAGCGGCATAAGCGCCTGCCTGGCAAGTGCGAGGTCCTGAGTTTGACTCCCGGTACCCACATACAAAAAAAGGGCCAGTGATATTGCTCAGCGGCATGGGTGCCTGCTGGCACACGAGGTCCTGAGTTCGACCCCTGGTACCCACAAAAAAAAAAAAAATAAATAAATAAATAAATAAATAAATAAATAAATAAAACAATGAGCCAGGCGTGGTGGCACATGCCTGTAATGCTAGCCCTTGGGAGGCGGAGGCAGGAGGATTACCACAGAGTTGAAGGCCAGCCTGAGCTATGTAGTGAGCTCAAGGCCAGCATAGACTACACAGTGAGATCCCGTCTCAAAAAAACAAATCAAACTAAAAAATCCCCAATATTGCTTGGCACCATCACAAACATAAATACAAATTCAAGGTCTGACCCCAAAGTCAAGTGACAATTATGATACTGATGATCTAGAATATGTGTAAGATAATCCACCACTGAAATTAGAATACAAATTTTAAAATTCTAGAGCACCTTGACTTCATTTGAAAATCTTATTCATTGTATGATCCTGCCAGCAAATTAATAGTGAAGAGTTTCCATTACCTGATAACTCAGTCACTAGGAAGAAGTTTCCAAAGTTAACTATGGAATCATCTTCCAGGAAGGTTAAAAATAAATTCAATTAATCTGTCTAAAGTGATATAACTCCAGAAGTAGACTTGTGGTTGTTGGGGACCACAAATTCACAATGGCTAGTTTTACATACTTTCCTAAGGGATGAACAGAGGGTTGGGATTTTTGGTATCACCCTTTTGAGATTTCCCATTATCCCATTAGGGGTGGGCCATCCTCTCCCACCTACTAAGACTAAAACTAAAACCACTAAGACTAAGACTAAGGGCCGGTGATACAGCTCAGCGGCATAAGCGCCTGCCTTGCAAGCGCGAGGTCCTGAGTTGGACTCCCGGTACCTGCGTATTAAAAAAAAAAAAAAAAGACTAAGACCATTAAGACTAAGACTACTAAGACTAAAGACATTCCAGGGCAAGATCCTCATTAGCTTAAGACCACCACCGCCCTCTGAGTCACCTGATAATCCCCTCTTCAATCAATAAATGTCCAGGTTCTGGCTGCCACCTGGCCTTTTTTTCCTCCTGAACAACTGGTCATCCCAGATCCCCACTGTACCGCCATGTTGTCTCTTGCTCTTTCTTTCTGCCGTGCGTCGTAACACCTGGCAGGAGATTGGGGCTCACTGCTGGGGTCTCCGATAGATGGTTATTAAAATACCCGCATACTGTTAAACACTGTTCCCGGGAGCAAAAACATGACTCTAAAGGCCATTAAAAAAATAAATAAATAAAAGCCCTCTTGCTCACTTTTAGAACTTGAATACTGCCTTAGAAATTTTAAGAAACTAATTACAGAGAGATGGAGGGAAGAGTAAGGGAGGGGAGGGGAAGGGGACAGAGTAAGAATTAAGATATGTTATGTATGCATGTCAACTCCCCACGATATGATCATTATATACTGCAAACATATTCTAATAAAAATAAAAACTAAAAAATTAAGTGAAAAGGGTACTCGCTTGCCCTTTGGAAATCTATATTCCAATCCTTACTTGTCACTAACTAGCTTTATAGTCCTTTATCTCTCATTCTCAGTTTCCTCATGTCAAATGAGAGGGCTGAATTAGATGTCTTCTTCAGATCTGCTACACATTTCAATTCCTATGATTAGAATTTTAGGACTCTAGTATGACATTTCTAGTACTAAAATAAAAGTCAACTCATTTACACACATCAAAAACATTTTTTCAAAAACACCTTAGGAAGAACTATTAAGATGCACAGAACTTGAGAGAATCACGTTTCAGATTTCCCAAGAAAAACAAATTCATTTTTAAACGCCACAATTACTTTTTTCTTTGTCTTTTTAAATTAGATTTATTGGTATAATTTAGATATACATATTGATCACATTCATCATAGGGAATTTGTACCTGTACATAATATCTTGGTACCTCTTTTTTCCCCTCCCTTCAACCTCTCCTCTCCCTTATTTACAAAGCTTTGTTTCCATTTTATCCTTCTTTTTTCTTTCTTTTTTTTAAATGTGGGTACCGGGAGTCGACCTCAGGACCTCGCACTTGGGAGCAGGCGCTTGTGCCGCTGTGAGATATCACTGGCCCCCCCCTTTTTTTTTTCCTTTATGTGGGTACCGGTAGTCGAACTCAGGACCTCGCGCTTGCCAGGCAGGCGCTTAACGCTGCTGAGCCACCTCACTGGCCCCTTTTATTCATTTTAAATGCCACAATTTTTAAAAAGTGAAAAGTAAGTAAATCATAATTAGAAGAAATCATATGAAGGTACATGTAGCAGACACTGTGAGGTACTCCCCATATCCCTCTTCTGGAAGGAAGGATTTATATTATTGTCCAGCTGCTGCGAGTACTACTTGAAAACAGCCCTCAGCTGTCAGTTCTCTTCAGGAATTGCCTCAGCTAAATTCAGCTGCCTCTCCAAGTCGCCTTCATTCAATGACTGATTACAGGAGCAAAGGGGCCTAGCCCCTTCTCCCAACTTAGGACAACTCTGACAGCTACACCAGCTACAAAGTTACTAACTGGGGTCAACTGAGCTTTTGGTTAGTACTGCACTGCAGCCCACTCTATCCCTTCTGTTCTCTTTCACAGATGCTGATTATAAATTATTCCCTAATAAGTTCTTACACGCTAACAGCTGTCTCAGTTAACTACCCTAAGACACCTAACTTGCAACCACCACCGAGAGGATGGTTTAGGAAGCAGGCTTTCAAGTGAAGTTGAGGAGTTGGGTCACCATCCACCTAACCACCCAAGTGACAAAGGGAACACCATTACTGGTGGTTAGTAGAACACAGAGCCCCCTAGCACAAAGTAATACTGCAAGTGATAAAACTTTCACTTCTGGTCAACTAGGTAATTTGTAGTGGACGGGGATGTTGGCAAATCTTTTCTATAAAGAGCCACATAGTAAACATCTTACCTAGGCTTTGCACCATTTCATAGGCTTATTGTTTTGGTTTGCATCTCTTTAAAAAATGGGCCACCACAAAGGCAGGCTCTGGAATCTATTTAGCCTGTAAGCCATAGTCTGCCAACCTGTTCACCAGAGGGTGAATGTATCAGGTATCTTTGAAACAGGAGGAAAATGGCCATTTTTGTATAGGACTGGGGAATTAGGTTGCTATTGCTAAAGGCAACTGACTCTTCAAAAAAATATAAAAGTATGAGTAACAGGTAATGAAAAATGAAATGAGAAACCCAGAGGATTCTTTGTTAGCATAAAAAGACATCCATCTCTAGAAATAAGAAGCTAGAAAAGGCTAAGGACCAGGACAAGGATAAAACTGTAAGAGAGACAGTAGTAGAACGTCAAAGACAGTCAAATTCTCAATCTGGACACATCTGTTATGCCAAAGTTAAGGCTGGCACATGAAAAAGGAAAGAATTAAAATCCTGAAAATCTGGGCATGGTGGCGCATGCCTGTATTCCCAGCACTCAGGAGGCTGAGGCAGGAGGATCTCGGGGAGTTTGAGGCCAGCCTAGGCTACACAGTGAGTTCAAGGCCAGCCCAAACCACTCAGCGAGTCTATCTCAAGAAAAAAGAGAAAAAAAAAAAAATCCTGAAAAATGGAATGGGGATACATGCTTATTAGCCTGGGCATCTTCAACTCTTAGTGTATTGTGTATATGTATTCTTTCTCCTGTATGTTACTCTTTGACATCTCATCTAAAACAACTTTCTGGCTAGGCAGACTTCCCCTCACCATGCTAGTCAATTTTTAAGAGATGGCAAGGGCTCAGCAGGAAGCCTGCCTTTGAAACTAACCATTCCAGAGCCACACCTTCTCTATCAGGCCTGTACACCCCAGGTGGCAATATTCCTCTGCCTTAATCACTCTAGTGCCAAGTATTAAACCACCATCTTTACCTACAGCTCTCCAAAATTATTCAAACTAGCCAATCCTAAACAATTTATCCTACACTAACTTGCCTTATCTTTTTTTTTTTTTTAATGTGGGTACCAGAAGTCAACTCAGGACCTCGTGCTTGCCAGGCAGGCACTTATGCTGCTGAGCTATCTCACCGGCCCACCTTATCTTTTTTGTGGAAACTTCAATAAAGGCTCCGGCCTTCCCTTCTTGTCTTTTGCCTCCTGACCACCCTAGAAGGCCCTGCGTGGCATGCTATGCCAACTGTCTGTAGAACCTGAGAATATCATAAACACTGTTTTCTTGAGCCTCTTCTGTGTCTCTTCTTGTGAGCTCTCCTGACTGATTATTCCATAAAAGAACATGGAACACCTTGACTCTTCTGAGTTCTCTAAGCTTGGAGAAGGAACTCACACATCCTTTACTAATGGATAGTTTTTCTTCCGTCCTTGCTTACAGTAATGAAAAGGATCAGTAAAGACGGCACAGTGAAATCCACTTCTTTATAAAAGCAACATGGAACACTGCAGAAAACTAACAATTATAGAACTGTACAAACTAACCAAAAAATTGAGGCAATCTGAGGAGTGTTTATTCAACAAGTATGGCTGAATCTTGCTAAGTACAAGCTTGTGGCGTTTTACCTTGCTGTATTCCCATTTTATTCCCTCCTAGTTCCACACCCTGAAAACCAACAGCCCACAGTAACAGTGAAAGCTAGCAGACACTTGTGGGAGCACAGAACACAGCTGGGGCTCCTCCAAAGCCCCATCCCAAAGACTTGTCCTTATTTGATAGGTCTGGTGGTTCCCTAGAAGACTACTAGCAAAACTGCCTTTATCTGACCTGCCACTTAAGTCATGTAGAGCAAACAGGCTTTTCTCTGGGTATGCTTTAGTCAAAAACAGAGGCAACTGCCCAAAATCCTGGCTGCCTAAAGTAGTTGACAATATCTGAGACTAAAGACTAAAAACCTTACTCAAAACAAAAGGCTGAAAAATTAGATGTCAGCAAGGGGCTCTCAAAGTCTCAGCATACTCTGGAATTCTGGAAAACCATGCTTACACATAGCATTATGTACTTCCTTAAGAAAGACCAGACAGGGGCCAGGGATATAACTCAGCGGCACAGCGCCTGCCTGGCAAGTGCGAGGTCCTGAGTTTGATTTCCGGTACCAAAAACAAAACCAAAAAAAAACACAGAAAGACCAGACAAGTTCCTGAACTCTCACCTCTTGCCAACCTCGAGGCTTTGCACAAGCAGGAAATTAAAACTACGGTAGAGTTATAAATTGCCTGGCTGAATACTGAAGTCACGACTCAACACACACTTAAGACCCCTTGGCAAAGACTGGAAGCCTTTTTTGGGGAGTGGGGGGTGTTGACACAGGGTCTCGCTATGTGGTTCAGGGTAGTCCTGAACTAGTGTGTAGCCCAGGCTGGCCTTGAACTCCCAGCAATCCTCCTGCCTCAGCCTCCAGAGTGCTGGGATTACAGGCATGTGCCACCACGCCCGGCCACATGGAAGACTTTTATGTTCCAGGCATCCAAGGAAATCTCTGCTTACTCATTAGTTTAATGATTACACTAATGAATGAGCAGAGAAGCTAACTCAAGAGATTTCAGTAACCACACACGGCAAAAAATACAGACTTTACAATATTAAGTTTAGAAAACAAATGTTATGTCAGGAGAACTGTGAGAAATAAACTATGTGGATACTGTCTTTTAAAAAAAAAAAAAAAAAAAAAAAAAAAAAAGAAAACAAATGTTAGTTTAGAAAACAAACAGCAATAAATAATCCTGAGGAGGGGGAGAATTTCATTTCCAGTTACCATCTTATTTGTACACACAGAGACAGAGAAGGAGGGTAGTGGTAACTGGGGTGAAACAGTGGTAGAGTGCTCATCTACCAAGTATAAGGTGCTGGATTCTATTCTTCAGCACTGCCTCCCACCACACCAAGTCCACTGCGCAATAAAAAATGACTAGGCATGCAAGAAACAAGTACGGCATACACACCGGGGAAACAGAGTCAATACAAACAGTTTCTAAGGAAGCCCAAACACTGAACTCTTGTCAGACTAAGACTTAATTATGAAAAAGGACCAAGTAGAAATTCCAGAATTGAGACGTAAAATAGAAACTAAAAACTCAATAAAATGGCCCTTTCCTTTAATCCCAGAACTGGGAGGCTGAGGCAGGACTGCAGCAAGTTCAAGGCCACCCTAGGATACATAGTGAGTTCAAAACCAGACTGGAATACACAGCAAGACATGTCTCAAAAAAGAGGTCAACAGAGCGGCTCAACAGCAGATACAAGCAAACAGAAGAAGGAATTAGCCAATTTCAAAATAGATCAATTGTGATTATGTCGTCTGAGAACCAAAGAACATGAAGAAAAATGAACAAACCTTAGAAACCTGTAAGACACCATCAAGTACATTAATTTATGTATAGTGGGAATAAAGGCAGTAAAAATAAAATGACAGAAAACTGTTTGAAGAACTTAATGGCCAAACTGTCCAAAAATTTGATGAAAAACATTAATCTACACATTTAAGCTCAATGAATAAGTAGGATAAACTCAACAAGATTCACACCAAGACGTACCATACAAACTGTGAAAAACCAATGAAAAAGAAAATCTTGAGAACACGAGAGAGAAGTGACACATCGCAGACAAAAGATCTTAAGAAAATGACTGAATTTCCATCAGAATCCATGATGGCAGTGGGATGATATATTCAAAGTGCTGAAAGAAAAATGATTACCAACATACAACAAAACTATCCTTCAAAAATGAAGGAAAAATTAAAATATTCCCAGATAAAGCACAACTTGAAAAAACTTGCTGCTACTATTCTTTTCCTAAAAGAAATATTAAAGAAGTCTTTTGGGCTGTAAGGACACCAGCCAGTAATTCAAATCCACATGAAAACTAAAGAGCACCAGTGAAGGCAACTTCATAGTAAATCATAAAAGACAGTGTAAATGTATGTCTGGTAAGTTTTTCTTCCTCACTTAAAAGACAACTGCATTAAGCAATTATTAGAAACCTGTTGGCTGTGTATAAATGGATAGATGTAATTTGTAAGATAACAGCACAAAGAATGAAGCTTTATATGAGCAAAGTTTTTATAAACGACTGTAATTCAAATGGCCCTAATCCAAACTGTCGTAAATTAAGATGTTAACTGTAATTCCCAGGGCAACCACTACTTAAAAAACCAAACCAAACTGAACCAAACATAACAAATAAAACACTAAAAAGAGTTAAAATGGGATACCAGAAAATATCCTATTAACACAAAAGAAGGCAGTAATGGAGGATGCAAGAAAACAAAAGATAATCGTATCTTCAGCAGAAAGTTCTTCCCCAGGGACCCTACCTAAATAATATCCCTTGTGTATCAATCCACTACTTTTCAACTTTCTCTGATTTTCCTCTACAGCACTTATCACCATCTAGCATTATTTTATTTCTCTGCCCACCAGAACTTAAGCTCCAACAGGGCAAAGGCTTATCTTGTTTACAGTGCCTGATACCACAGGAGGTGCTGAATAAAATAAGTAAACCAACATACTACTCGTAGCAACAGCCTTGTAAGAACAGTAATGTCTTTCCCATTTTAAGAGCAGCACTATGAAGAAGGGGAAAGTGCACATACAAGATTTGTAGATTTGGTAGCAAAAATATAAAGAACTCCCTACCTGACGGGCTTCAATTTTTTTCTGTTGGGTAGGAGGTAAAGATGTATGCTGAGTCACAGATAGATCTGATAGGGTGGAAGGTTTATAGAGGAGCCAGAAACTTTGGATGCTAGTGTTGAAATTAATGCCTGTGTCAGATTCAAATTCTGGTATATTTACTAAGCATTGTATCCTTTTATCCGCATTCATGTGAAACTGTCCACCAATAATTCATGCATTCTTATAATTTTAAAACATGTTAAAATTTTAACAGAATCAATAACGGAATGACCTGAACTCAGATTTGTGGGGGGGGGTTACCAGGAATCGAACTCAGGACCTTGTGCTCCCCAGGCAGGCACTTGTGCCGCTGAGCTATATCTCTGGCCCCAAACTCAGACTTTGAGAAAAACACAATAGCAAATGAAAAAGGGAAGAACCCTCTAAGCACTGAATTTATCGATTTCATTATCAAGTAAAAACCAGTTATACCAAAGGAATTTAAAGCAGGGTTTCAAAGAGGTATTTATGCACCCATGTTTACAGCAACCTTACTTACAATAGTTAAACTGTAAAACCCACATGCCCACTAACAGGTGAAGAGATAAAATGTGATATATAAGTACAATGGAATATTATCCTGTCTGAAAAGGGAAATTTTGACACACTAGCTATGACATGTCTGAACTCTGTGGAATTAATGCTAAGTGAAAACAATTCAGTCACAGAAAGATAAATATTGCAATGAATCCAGGTATATGAAGTACTGAGACTAATACCATTAAAGTGTACCCTTAAAATGGTTAAGAAAGTAATTTTATGTTATATATATATATATATTGCCACTATAAAATACTGAAGAAAAATTAATTCATGCTGGATCACAGACATACTGCAAAACCATACTGCAAAACCTGCAAATGTTTCTAGAAAGAAAATCTCCTGCCTCAGGATATCTGGCATGAGCCACCATACCTGCCTTCAGAATACCATTTTTTTTAAGTTAAGAAGGAAATGGTTTTACAAACTTAAGTTTTAGTAATAGTACTAAAAAGTTAACAGAAAATACCTCAAAATAGACCAAAAAGAGAAGAAAATGAGAAAAGAAAATTTTAAGATACAACAGGTGGTTCAACATCCTCTAGCTAGACCAGATGTACCCTAAGAACTTGGGATCTCTAGAAAGGTTAGTGCTACCTTCCCTGGGGGGGCTGTTTGGAAATCCCTGGGGACACACTTATGCCTGTAGTGCCCCCCATTGAGAAACAGAGATCTATGGATTGAAAGTATTCTCTCTGTGCCTGACATATTATGCATTTTTATACTGTAGAACACCAAGATAAACCGTGCATTACCACTACACCCAACTAAGACTTTTATTTTTAAATAGTGAAATATGTATTAGGAAATTTTAAAGTGGTTAGACAGATGGACTGGGTAGACAATTATTTTGTCTGTAAATATTTGACTATTCTTTTGAGTAACATTTAAGAAACAATAGTATCTCATATAAAGGTAACACAGTTAAAAAATAAAGCTATCTGTTGTGCCACAGAACTGTAATCCCAGCTACTCTGGAGGCTGAGGCAGGCAGGTCATATATTTGAAGCCAGTCTGGGTAACTTTGACTCAAAATTAACTACCACACAGACAAAAAAAAATTCACTAGTGAAACTTAATTGTAATAAAAGTAAATGCCTACTTTATAATGTTTTCTGAGTAATTTTGAAAGGATAAAAAGAAAAAGTTGGCAAAGCCAGGTGTGGTAGAGCATACCTGTAACCCCAGCACTCAGGAGGCTAAGGCAGGAAGATTGCAAAGGGTGCCAGGCCAGCCTGGGCTACATAGTGAATTCAAGGCCAGCCTGGGAGTTGCCAATAAACCATTAGCCAAAAATCACTAAGTATTTTAAAACATCTGCACTTTTTCAATGTACTTTTTCATATAGTTGACACATAAAATGGAACTCTGCTTTTTAGTTTATTCTAAGCACTGCCTAGTTATTAGGCTTTCTTTATAAAAATTACTCTTTTTGAAGGAAAAAAAGCACTAATCCCAAGCACCAATTTGTTTTCATTGAATTGTGATTTTTCTGACATACCATTTCCCTGGGTGGGGAGGGGACATAAATTATTTTTAATAAAATAAAATCAGGAAGTTTGGTTTTATTCCAATATCAAATGAGAGGCTGAGGAAAAGTAAATAGCATGCTCCTCTTACATTATCTCCATCCTATGGGCTTTCCCTCCTAGTAAATAACACAAAATTTACAAGTACATAGTTCAATGAAATGTTCTCAGCAACTTACTCACTTAACAAATATTTAGCAAACATCTATGTGCCAAGCTCTTCACTCTCACAGTGGGTATACATACATATGCAAGTGCAAAAGGGGGGGGGGATTTAATCCCTTCGTCTCAAACCCAGCATGGTGGGCACATACCTCCTGTAATCCCAGCAATCCAGAGGCTGAGGCAGGAAGATGTCAAGAATATACTACAAGACCCTGTCTCAAAACAAAACAAAGTTAAAGCAGCCTATGATCCTTAATCTCAGATTTAAATGAAAGCCATGAAACAATAAACTACAATATAAAAATTTTAAATTCTGAATTTTGTACAGCTGATAGTAATTGCAACAACAAAAAAGGCAATACAATAGAAGCAGCAAGGCTCGTGGCTCACACTTTTAAGAAAGAACAAAATTCTAAGAAGCTACAAGTGTTTTGTGAAAGTTTAACACAATCATCCCAGTCTCAGTGGCCTACTTAAATCATCTATGGCCCATCCACACAGAATACCATGCAGCTGTCATATAAATAGAGGATGCTCTCTATTTAGCAGGTTTGAAATAATCCCCCAGATATGTTAAGAGAAATAAGTTAAACATAAGACAAATAGTTTACCACATGTTGTATCAGAGAGGAAAATAAATAATTCATATTTGTTTACAGCTATCTACAAAGAAACACACAGTACTAGTAAAAGTGGTCAGTGGTTAGTGGTTAGTTAATGTTGTGGGGTTGAGAGCAGGCAAGATCACGGTGAGTATGACTTATTTTTGAACCACACATTACCTATTCAAAACACAGTTTAAAAATTTCTTAATCACCTTTTTTTATTTTATTTTATTTTTTTTGGTTTATTGAGACAGTGTCTCTTTATGTAGCCCAAGTTGGCCTTGAACTCCTGCCTTGGCCTCACAAATGCTAGAATTATAGACATGTGCCACCAATACATGGCTCAGAATTCTTAAGTATCTTTTTACAAGGCCTGTATAGAGATGGTCCAAAATTTCACTACAAACCTGTATTTATAATTACTGCACTTAATTACTCGCCTTTTAAATCTTGTCATACTGAGCCTACTCATTAATCATTTGTTTACAATTTACCACCTAGGTGGCCCCAATGAACACAAAGCAGAGTGTATTACCTTGAGACTACACATTGGGCAAAAAACATCACCAGCTCCTGGCTTTATTTCCTGCTAACTGTTTAATGTTGAGTGAAGTTACTTAACCTCCTGTCAATGCTTCTTTCCCTCTAAAATAAAAATAACAGTTACTTATGACATAAGATTGATGTGAAAATTAGAGTAATTCGAATATGGAGAAAGTATTCATTAAATGTTAACAAGTTCCAAGCCTGTAATCCCAGCACTCGAGAGGCTGAAGCAGGAGGCTTGCCACAACTCTGAGGCCAGCCTGGACTACAAAGTGAGTTCAAGGCCAGCCTGAACTGCATAGTGAGACCCTGCCTCAAAAAGACAAAAAATACGTCCATACATCCATCCATCCATCTATAAATAAATAAATAAATGTTAACAAGTGTTACTAACAGTTCTCTATATGGACATGTAATGCTTTCATCTAAGTAATCTTCACCACTGTATGTTTCAATGAAATCCAACAAAAAGTCCTAGCATATTCAAAACCAGTAAGTTCCTGTTAGCAAGTGGTTTCACTGTGCCAGGAAACAGAAAATTAAAAGTAATGATAAAAATAAAAATGCAACAATACAAGCATGTTCAGTGCAAATCACTAATCACAAAGAAAGGAATGATAAATTTGCTGAAACCTAAAATACCAATAATAGTTGGCTGGGGGTGTAACCCTATTAGGTAGAATACTTGCCTAGCATGAGTGCAGTCCTAGATTCAATCCCCAGATTCTCTCTCACATACTCACATACACACGCACACACACGCTCATGCAAAAGGAAAGTGATTTACCCAGGTGTAATGACACACCCTGGAATACCAGCTACTCCAGAGACTGAGGCAAGAGGACCAGAAGTTGGAGGCCACGCTGAGCAACTGAGCAAGGGCCTCTCTCAACATAAAAAAAAAAATTTAATTTAATTTAAAAAATTAAAAAGTAGTATGCAGCTCAGTGGTACTAGCTCAGCATTTGTGAGGCCCTGGGTTGGGTCTGCAGCAACATATACACAAAAATTCTTTGGCCATGCATCTTCTTGGTTTACAGAACTGGGTGGTAATCACAATTGTCAGGCATGCATTTTTAAAACAGATACCACTTCAGATGCTTTATCACGATGACCAAGGATGGAACCTAAAAATCAGTATTTTTTAAGCATTTTAAGTGATTATAATGGTTGATTAGGTTTGAGAGCCATTACACATCTCACTCTTACAATTAAAAAAACTTTATAAATACCCCTAAATTTAATCATTGCCTTTTGCAGCTTCACTGGAAGGAGAGCCAAAAGCAAGGGGATATTACAATTAGTCATTCCTTTAGATTAAGCCATTAAAGAACATTTTAAAGGTAAATATGTAACAGGTGTTGGAAGTAATAAGTAAACACTGAGTGCTATTTAATGAATATTTACTTATAAATGACTGAAATATCGCCCAACATTATCCCATTCAAAAACAATTTCAGGAGGAACAAGCTACAGAGAAAACAATTTTAAAATGTACAGAAGTTGTAAACAGACTACTCACTAAAGCAAATAAGTAAGCATAAAGAAAAGATGCTCAACAGCGAAGACAGCGAAATTACTTAGAAATATTGTAGGCAGTCAGACAGGGCTGGGCCCTGGAGAGGTCAGTGCAGAAGACAACTGTGGCTGGAGGAGCATTCACTGAAGGCCAGGCTTCAAGAAAAAGAAGAACTCATATACTTCCCCTAGGGAAGAGCAGCAGTGATTGATACTCTAAATAGGCATCAATCACCTTGGGGTGGAGGACCAAACCTCCTTAACCCACCCCTTCCAGGAAAGTCCTTGTCTGTCCCATGTGCACTTGCTACTTGACTCATTTCCCAATTTGATCCCCATTTAATCAATATTACCCAGGCGGCTATACTTGCTGTAACCTTATTGGTTCACCATAGTCTTGTCCCACCTCATACCCACCTTGTGATTTCCCATTGGATCAGTATTACCTAAATAGCTTTGGTCAATAAAACACCCTTGAGAAGCGAGTTTGGCGGGCAACCCACTTTCTGGGTCCCCTTCTGTCCCTCTTAGAAGCTTTCTTTCTCTCAATAAATTATCCTACTCTTAACCTCCATTGTTCCCAGAATTTATTCCTTGATTTTGGAGAACACGAACTCAGCATTTCATATATCTAGCAGGTTAGGAGTTTCTTTCTCCTATATCAAACATATTTCATTAGGGAAAATGTAAATTAAAAAAACATACCACTACACACCTATCAGAAAGGATAAAATCTGAACACTGGCAACTCCAAATTCTGGGTATGGACCTTATAAGGCACTCACTGCTGGTAGAAACACAAAATCGTACAGCCACTCTGGAAGGCAGTCTGGTAATTTCAGACAAAACTAAGCATACACCTATCATGTGACCCAGCAATCAAGTTCCTTGGTATTTACCCAAATGACTTGAAAACTTACAACCACACAAAAACCTGGTATATGAATACTTAACAGCTGCTTTATGTATGAACTGCCAAAGCATGGAAGCAACCAAAATGCCCTTCAAAAAGTGAATCAACTATGGTCCATTCACAATGGAATATTATTAGGCTCTGAAAAGAAAGGCCACAAAAAACACACAGGAAATTGGGCAAGATGGCATTTACCTGTAATCCTAGCATTCAGGAAGGCTGAGGCAAGCAGATCACAAGTTTAAGCCCCTCCTGGTCAACTTACCAAGATCCTGTCTCAAAATAAAAACTTTAAAAATGTGCTGGGGGTGTAGCTCCCTGGAGCACCCTGGGTTTGATCTCCCAGTACCCCCCCCCCAAAAAAAAAGATATTGTCATAGCTTGTGTCTAGGTGTCCCCCCAAGCCTCACAGTCTTGGGGTGCAAGTTTTTCATAGGTAGCTGAGTCCAGAGTTTGTGACTGATTCATGGTCCAATGCTGAGATTATGGGTGTGAGTGCTACACCTGCCCTAGGGCAGGTAGCCTGCATACAGTATAAGGGACAGAAAGAGATTTGTCTTTCTCTCCCTTGTTGCTTTGCTACAGTCTGCCCACCATAAGCTGTTCTCTCCTGCCATGCTACCCTGCCTTGGAGCCGGCCATTTATGGATTGAAACCTCTACAAATTGTGCTAAATAAACCTTTTCTCCTTTAACTCTGGGTGTCCAGTATTTTGTCTCAGCAATGAGAAAAGTAACTAAGACACAGAGAATCTTAAATACATATTATTAAGTAAAAAGGCTATATACTATATGATTCTAACTACATGATGTTCTGGGAAAGGCAAAAAACTACAGAGGCAAAAAATAAGTGTTACTGCCAGGGATTCAGAGGAAGGGAAGAACAGGAGAGGCACAGAGGATTTTCAGGGCAGTGAAAACTATTCTGTGGATCATAAAGGTGGATAATTGTCAGTGTACATTTGTCAAAACTCACAAAATGTACACGACAAAGAGTAAATCTAACCAACTATGATCTTTGAGTGACGATAAAGTGTCGGTGTTGGTTTATCAATTATAACAAATGTAGGGGGGGATATTGATGGAAAAGGCTGAAGGGGGAGGAGTTATTCAAAACTCTTCCATGCTGCTGTAAATGTAAAACTGCCCCCCCTTTTTGAGACAGGGTCTTACTATATAGCCCAGGCTGGAATCCTCCTGTCTCCTGAGGGATTACAAGCATATGCCACCACAACTGGCCTTATAAACCTATAAGTGCTTTAAAAAGCAGTTTATAAGAGGTATGGAAAGGGAGACAGTGTATGCCTAAGAGAGGAAGGACACACATTTGGGAATCAAAAGAAAAATAAATTTACAGGAAGGGCATTTTGGAAAAGAAAATCCTTAATAATAAAAATATAATTCAGGGCTGGGGATATAGCTCAGTGGCAAAGCACCTGTCTGGTAAGCACGAGGCCCTGAGTTCGATTCTCCATACCAAAAAATAAAAAGAAAAATATAATTCAAAGGTGAAAAAGAAAAGGTGTTCCTGGAGCCCTATCTTACTGGTAGGAATGTAAAATGATATTGCCACTTGGACAAACAATTTGGCGATTCCTCAATACATGAACCAGTAACTCAACCCAAGATATACACCCAGGAGAACTGAAAACACAACCCCACAAAACAAACAAACAAAAAAACCACATTCATAACAGCATTATACTGTACACAATAATGCCAATAAATACAAACCATCCAAACATCCATCATGGATAAACAGAACAAAATGTGGTATGTCTACAGAAGTATTATTCAATGCTAAAAAGATACATAGTACTGATACAAGCTACAAGATGGATGAACCTTGAAAACATCATGCTACGTAAATGAAAAGGCCACATATTATCCTGTTTATAAGAAATGTGCAGAATAGGCAAATCTCACAGACAAAAAGCGGATTATACTGGTTACCAAAGGAAGGAATTCGAACTAACCGTTAATTGGTTAGATGGTTCCTTTATGGGGTGATGAAAATGTTCTGAAATTAAACAGTGATGTCTGGCACAACATAGTGAATACACTAAAAACCACTGAAATGTACACCTTAAAAGGCTGGCTTTTATGTTGTGTGAATTACATCTCAATTTCTTAACTTTTTTTTTTTTTTTTTTTTTTTTTTTTTTTTGGTTTTGGTTTTTTGAGATGGTGTCTCACCATATAGTCCAATCTTCTCACCTCAGCTTCCCAAATCCTGGGATATAGGCATGTACCACCACATCTAGCATCCGAAAATTTTTAAAACTGCACATGGTCCTACTGAATGAGTATTCTTAACTACTAACATCAAATAGCTATTAACATCACAAGACGACTACTGTTATGTATCTTCTGAAAGAAGACCACATCATCACCTGGGAAACTGTCTTGACCTCCACCTCTCCCCCCCACAAAAGAAGATAAACCAATTCTGATCAAGCATCTAGAGTCAACGAACAACGTTTTCAGGAAAACACATGTTAAACCACACAACAGGGAAGTGTTCTGCAAAACCCAGATTCTGGGAACTTTCAAAGGAAGCTTGCCCTCATTTCTTCAACAAAAAACTGACAAAGATGGAGAGGGTCCCAATCATGTGTTATTTGGATCCTGATTCAAGCAAACTGTTCAAGTATAACTGAAAAACTGGAAATCTGGACACTGAATGTTGGGTAATAGTTAAACTGCTAATTTGTCTTAACATTTTGGTATACAACACTGCAGTTGTCTTTTACGTATGTGCTGAAATATTCATGGATGAAATTATACGAATCTGGGATTTGCTTCGAAATACAGCACAGTGGTACCTCGGTTCACAAACTTAATTCTTTCCACGACTCTGGCTGCAACCAAATTGCAAGCATATAAATCATGGAAGAATTAAGTTAGTGAACCAAGGTACCACTGTAATTTGGGATGAGGAGCAGTGGATAGAAGTACAGGTAAAATAACACTGGTCATGAGTAGTTACTATTTAAGATGAGTTACAGACTGCAGTGGGTCACAATACTATATGACTTATGTATATGTTTGGAATTTTCCATAATGAAATATTAAAGCAATATCATACATAATGCTATTTGTAATCCCAAAAATAAACCAAAAAAAACAAAAAAAGGGACTGGATGGAAAGAAATAGATTATCCCAGAAAATTCAGAGAGAAACATCCTGAACTAAAAGAGTGGTAGTAGTGAGAAAAATTAAATCAGGGTTATTTCCCTAGGTCAGTGGTCAGGCGTCTTGCACAGTCCAGGCAAAAAAAAAAAAAAAAAAAAAATTTTTTTCGAGACAGGGTTCACTATGTAATTCAGGCTGGCCTCGAACTTCAACCAATCCTCCTGCCTCAGCCTCCCTAGTGCTGGGATTACAGGCGTGTGCCACCAAGCCCAGCTTAGGCAAAATTTTTTTACTCTTCTCAAAAGAAAACAACAAAACTAGAAAAGGCTTCATTGCTCTTGTTGGATATTCAAAGGAGATTATAATCCCCCCAAATTAAGAATCACTGAATTAGAATCTACTTTAAAAAAGTGGGGCTGTATTACATGGCCCATTCTTTGAATCACTACAGTTCAGTTCTTCAACAGAGTTCTTCCCTGCTTGAACGCCTCTACTAATGCTGTTGCTTCCAGATAGAATCTTTTTTTTTTTTTTTTTGTAGCGAGAAATGAACTCAGGACCTTGTGCTTGCCAGGCAGGCTCTTGTGCCGCTGAGCTATATCCCTGGCATAGAATCTTCTTTATATAGTCAGGTCTACCTGGCCATGGTGACACAAGCCTGTAATCCCTCCACACTGGGACGCTGAAGCAGGAGGATCAAAAATTCAAGCCCAGGCCGGTGAGATGGCTCAGTGGCTTAAGCGCCTGCCTGGCAAGTGCGAGGGCCCGAGTTCGACTCCCGCAACCCACATACGAAAAAGGGGCCGGTGATATCACTCAGTGGCACGGGCGCCTGCTGGTGCGCGAGGTCCTGAGGTCGACCCCCCGGTACCCACAAAAAAAAAAAATTCAAGCCCAGCCTGAGCAATGTACTGACTTAGCAAGATTCTGTCTGAAAATGAAAACCAAAAGGGCTGGAGATGTAGCTCAGTGGAGTGACCCTGGGTTCAATCCCCAGCATCACCAAAAAAATCTAAAAGCATACTTTTATGAGCTTTTAAGAAGAATTAAATGAGCTAAGGTACATATTGCAGAACTTACAATAGTGTCCAACAGACAAGCCTGCATTCTGAATCCTAGTATACTGGGAGGCTGAGGCAGAAGGATCTCAATTTTGAGTCCAGCCTGGGCAACTTTGCAACTCAGTAAGATCCTGTTTCAAAAAAAAAAAATTTTTTTTAAAGGGATGGGGATGTAGCTTAGTATAAAGGCTTGATAAGAAAGTGCTGAATAAACACTTGCAATTACTCAAAATCCCATTATATACAGGTTTCCCATCACTGTCTATTCTCTCACCATCTGGTTAATTTGCCGTTTATAGTATTTTATTATTTCTAGCTCTATAAGGGCAAGATCTTTGTTTTATACACAGTTATACCCAACGCCTAGCAGAAAGTAGCACTCAAATATATTCACTGAAAAAATAAGTATGCTAGAATCAGTAAAACTCAGATATTGAACAGGGGGAGGACCCACTAACTAGGTATCTGTCTAATATCCAGTGTTTGGAAGGCTAGTGATAACATTAACAGTAACAGGGAATAAAGAATGAACAAGTTGGGGTCGGTGAGACAGCTCAGTGGCATAAGCGCCTGCCTGGCAAGCGCGAGGTCCTGAGTTCAACTCCCGGTACCCACATACAAAGGAAAAAAGGGCCGGTGATATCGCTCAGCGGCACAAGCACCTGCTCGCCAAGTGCGAGGTCCTGAGTTCGACCCCCGGTACCCACACACACACAAAAAAATGAACAAGTGCATTCTGTCAGGGTGGAAGAGGCAAGCATTTGAGCGCAACTGCATAGATGTACTGAAATTGAGGCAGAAGAGTTAAACAGGAAGTTAGAAATGTGTTTGAGACATCTGGAAACCAAAAAATGTACTGGCTAAGAACACAGCCTCTGGAGGCAGGCTGTTTAGTTTTAAATCCCAGTGATTCTGCTGCCTTCTAACTGCATGATCTTGGGCAGATTACTTAACCTCTGAGCCTTAATATTCCAGTGGAGAGGGGAGGCAGTTTTGCCAAACTCACTTGGTTGTTTTGAGGATTAAATTGGCAAATACTGAAGCACCGGACTAACAGCAAACAATAAGCAATAAATGTTAGGTATTATTAAGATGGTAAACAGTTGCCAAAAATTGGATTTCAAATGAAATATACACTGAAAACATAAGCGAAATAGAACCCCAGTTAATAACTGGGAACAAAGAAAAAGAAACATATTTTAAAGTAGTAAGCAGATAGTAAGGGAAATGGGGAATAAAGAGGAAGCCAAAGGAAAAGGATTCTGAAGAAGAAATAGTCAACAGTACAAAGTATAGGTTAAGTACATATGGGCTTTATGGCCACAGAATCTAGCAATTTGAAGGTTTATCAAGAGGAAAAAAACCCTACAAATGCTCAGAAAGCATGAACCCATTTATGCCCAAAGGCTGTAAGTTTTTTTTTTTTTTAATTTTTACATGAAATTCACATATGGTACCTAAAAAAATTCAAGAAACAAGAATTTGAAGAGAAAAAATTTTATTAAGTTATGGACATTCCAAAAATGGAACACTGAGCATTTAAAGGTTAAGGGAAAGAGAAGAACAAAAGTGCAGCCTATCAAGTGAAGTTTGTGAATAGGTGGAAGAGAATTAAGAAAACTCTAAAATCCGCCCTGGTGGTGTGGTGGTGCACACCTGTGTTCCCAACACTTATAGGGCTGAGGTGGGAGGATCACCTCACTGTGATCAAGGGGCTGGTTCAAGGCCAGCCTGGGATACATAGTGGTATCAAAAAAGAATAAATAAAAAAAATTCTAGACCCATACTTCTTAAACTTTTTTCCAAAGCTTCAAAAAGAAAACAGCTGAGTGTGGTGTAGCACGCCTGTAATCCCAGCTACTAGGATGGCTGAGGCAGGACAGCAAATTCAAGCCCAACATGGGCAACTTAGTGACAGCCTGTCTTGAAATTTTAAAAGAACTTTTAAAGGGCTAGAGATAGAGATTAGTGATGGAGCACTTGCCTAGTGTGCCCAAGGCCCTCAGTTCAATCTCCAGCACCAAAAAAAAAAAAAACTAAATTTGTAGACTCCAATTCTATTAAAAGGTTTAACTATTATTACCATCATTTCAAACAGGAAACTGAATAACAGCAAAAATGTATGAAGGCTTGAACTCTCAGACTAAAGGAAGCACCTTTATGAAAAAAAAATCACCAGATTTTTTGTAATGTCATAGTAAATTCATAAAAATCTTGTCATGAAAAAGGCACTCAGAAATTGCAAATCCTTACTCTAGACCAGCCTATGAAACCCTGACAATAAAAAAAAGAGTATCAGGAAAAGTTATAGGTTTTCTCCCTTAGAAATGAAGAATCCGGGCCGGTGAGATGGCTCAGTGGCTTAAGCGCCTGCCCGGCAAGCGCAAGGGCCCGAGTTCGACTCCCGGATCCCACATACGAAAAAGGGGCCGGTGATATCGCTCAGCGGCACGGGCGCCTGCTGGCGCGCGAGGTCCTGAGGTCGACCCCCCGGTACCCACCAAAAAAAAAAAAAAAAAAAAAAAGAAATGAAGAATCCAAGCAAAATATCTATTAACTTTAAAACCTTCACACAGCAACATGTCATGTTATGGCCAATCTGTTTGCCAGAGTATGCAAATAGAAATTAAAACTTTTATATTTGCTGGACAACCAGTAGTTTTATAACTGCCTGGACTATTATTTTCTGTGTATTTGCTATATCACATTTTAAAATTTTTATTAGCTGTATCATATGTTGGCTGTTCACAAACACTTTGCATATAACAAATACATTTTATTACATACCAACTGTGGAAAATGTAAGGACATATTTGTTTTTGTTTTTTGAGACAGGGTCTCACTATGTAGTTCAGCCTGGCCTTAAACTCACTATGTAGCCCTGGCTGGTCTCGAACTCAGAGTGATCCTTCTGCCTCAGCCTCCCAAGTGCTGGGATTAGAGGCATGAGACACCACACCCGGCCAGGACATATTTATAATATGCATATACTAGGCCTCATACATCATGGAGGCTCAATAAAATTTGTCATAATCAGGTGGTGCATGTAACGTGTTTGATACAGAATTATAAATCAAATTCCATTTCTTTAAAAATGCTAAGGGGCTGAGGGGTGGGGGGGACTCAGTGATAGAGGACATGTCTAGCATGCACAAGGCCCTGAGATCAATCCCCAGTGCTGAAGTTAAAAAGAAAAAAAAGCTAAGACAGTATAACCAAGTGGTTACAAAGGTGACAGTAAGACTACAGTCTTTGAGCCAGGCATGGTGGTGCATGCCTGTAATCCCAGCAGTCGAAAGGCTGAGGCAGGAGGATACTGTGAGTTCGAGGCCAGCCTGAACTGCATAGTGAGACCCTGTCTCAAAAAAAAAACACTACAGTCTTTGGAATCACATAAACCTGGTTTCAAACCTCAGGTGCAGTAATTTATAGCTGGAAGATCTTGGGAAAGTTATTTAACCTATTAATTTGTCTCATCTGCAAATGGGAGTAATACCAACCTCATAAGGTTATAGTGCTAATTAAATGCATTATAATTTGTATATAACATGAACTGCCAAAACCCATCAATAGTCCTTTTTTTTTTTCCCCCAAACACTATAACAAATCAATCCACATCTCTGGAGGATAAGGAAATGGCTAGAATACTTTTTTAAAGTTCTATAAGTAATTCTGACTCTGATGTTTAGCAACCACTGTTCTTAACAATGCCTTAGATGAGTCCCAAGGAAAAGAAGGCATCACAGAAGACAGCTTAAGACATGATCTAGGGCCGGTGAGATGGCTCAGTGGCTTAAGCGCCTGCCCGGCAAGCGCGAGGGCCCGAGTTCGACTCCCGGATCCCACATACGAAAAAGGGGCCGGTGATATCGCTCAGCGGCACGGGCGCCTGCTGGCACGCGAGGTCCTGAGGTCGACCCCCGGTACCTCCCCCCCAAAAAAAGACATGATCTAATGGTTTTACTTCAAATATCTAAGACACACTTTTACCCCAAATTGTACAGAGAACAGAATCACACTACAAGGCTCCATTTTAATATCTTTCCCAAAACTAGGAAAATATTCCATATTAAAATTGTACATCAATATCAGGTACACCTAAACCTCTTTGTTTATTACAGAAAAGTTCAACAATGGACACTTTGTGCACCCAGGACTATATTTAGTAATGATACAAAGGTGTCTTATTCCTGAGTGATTTTGAAACCTACTGATGCTTCACTAAACCAAACACATTTTTACCTGTACATATACATTCAACACATATATTTTTAAATATGCCTCTCACAAGCAACCTTATAGAGACTGAAGGCAAAATTCAATTTTCTAGACACAAACCTGAAACTTTATTGCTCAATAAAACATTTAAAAGAAATACACAGCACACAAAAATCCACGAACATTTTATTCCAAAAGAAATTTGTATTAAATAACAAAAACCCCTGGAAAAATATAGAGTCTACATACACTGTAGCAATACTTTTTCAAAACAATCTTAGACTGCTATATCAGAACTCCCAGGCCAATAGATATCTGAAGGCTAGCAAGCAAAAGGAATCTTCCTTAACTGTCTTTTCTGTTGCTATTGAGAAAAGATACAGAAGGGAAAACGAGAGTGAGCAGAAAATACTTTCACTAACGTAAACGTTTTATTAATTTAAATAAATTTTCTCACCTATTAACATTAATGAAACTTACGAGTGACAAATGCAGTGCTAAATTAAAAAGCGTTAAAATAAAAATTTATGTACAACAAACTTCAAAAACCCTATCAGAAAATGATGATGTATTTAGTGAGCCATAGCCCCAACGCAATTTTTAAAAATAAATGCTTTACTAACTTCTCCACTCACACGGAAAATGATTTTGCAGCAGTGTATTTGTGAAAGCTGTATACCAGCAACTACATAAATCCAAAAACAGTATTTTAAGGCAGAATATAAACAAGCCACAAGCAATTTTGACTGAAGACTACTGAAAATTGTATTTTTTAAAGCCCAATAGAATAGCAAAGCACAATTCTAAAATATCAAATTAACTAAACATGTCAAAATATCTAAGTATTTTAGCCAGGCACTCTGAAAGGCTGAGGCTAGTGCTCGCTTCGGCAGCACATATACTGAAAAGCTGAGGCTGAGGCAGGAGGATTTCAAATTTAAGCCCAGCCTGGACAACTTAGCGACTTTGTGAGATCCTGTCTCAAAAAAAAAAAAAAAAAAAAACTGGGGATGCAACTCCCAGAGACGGCCCTGGGTTCAATCTCCAGTACGGAGGTGGGAGGTTGGGGGGGGGGGGTCGGGGGAGTATTTAAGCATTTTTATTTTTAAAAGTTTAACTTGACCCATTTTGTGTAGTCAAAAGTTTACTAGTTCAAAAATCAAACTAAGTATTTATATTTGAGGATAGTCTTTCTACATGAATTCAATTTTCCTTCTTTCAACATTCCATCGTTCCTAACTATTCACCATATGGTTTTGTACAACAACGAACAAATACTAGTTACATCCTAAATATAAAGCAGTATGAAGAACAGGTGCAACACTATTTAGATGCGTATTCTTTCTTCTAAGCCTAAATCTAAAAATAAACACAAATATACAAAAGATCAATAATCCTTTCAAAAAGATGCAACAATTTTTAAATCCAAGACACGAGCCCTATACTACTAGTATGTTCCAAAAGTTAGGTATTGCAGCCTATCGAAAGTTCACAGTAAGAGCAACGATCCCTACTACTCTCTACTCACACAGAAAATTACAGAGTTTTCAGGTCCTCAATTACTAAGTATATTTAACTTTGCTTCATGAGTTAGTATCATGATGGAAAAAACGCTATATTCAAATTAATGTTAATTCTCTTCTCAGTCATTTCACAAATACAGCACAGAGAATCTAATTTGGCTTTGTATCCATTAAAAAAGAAGAGTTGAAGGAAAGAGGTCTAAAGAACAGTACCCTCTCTAGAAAAATTCAGTGTTCAAGGCGTTGGTGAGTCAGTAAGAAACTAAAGGGAATCCAAGTAAGTAAAGCAGCATCCCAGGTAAGCAGGTACTCAAGAGTTGACGGTGGGAAAACTTCACAGGTCAGCCGCGAACTCTAGCGCCTGAGAGAAGCCAAGAAAGGAGCTTGGCTGTCAAGGGGCAACTGCGTACCGAGTCGCGGAGGAGGGGGGCAAGACAGGCCAAATCGGAAGGGGGGTGTCCAGGAAAAAGTGGTAACATGCCCATCGCAGTCCGTCTCCTCGGGTTCTCAACCTCAAGGAGAATAAATCAGAGCGAACTCAGTGCCCTGCAGCCCCACGCCAGACTCGCAGAGAGGAGCTGGGCCCCACGCCCCGGAGTTCGGGGAAGGCCGCCTCCGTAGGAGCCCCCGCAGACGCCATACTAAAAGTCAAAATGGCTGCCCCGAGGAAGCCCGCACCGCGTAGCTAGTGAGGGCTGGGGAACAGGCATCTGCGGGAAAGGGGGAGGGGGACTCGAGGAAGAGCCGTCGCGGAGACCGTCAGCGCCCGAGTCGCAGAGGTAGGTCCTCCCCGGCTTCCCAAGACGCGGGCTCCGGGTGGAGGAGTCCCGGCCCCACCCCCCGGCCGGGAACCCCGCCGCGGCCACCGTCCTGCACACCGACCCCGGCCAGGTACCTGCAGTTCGGCCCGCTCCACCTCCCAGTGCGCTCGCTCCATCTCGAACCGAGCCCACTCGTGCTGGATGTAGTGCAGTATCCCCGGGATAGTGTACTGCTGTGGCCGGGACAGCTCGGGGCCTGCCGGGGGACCCGCTCCCTCGGAGGCCGGAGGACCTCCGCCGCCCGCCGCTCCATTGCCCCCAGGCGAAAGGCTCAGGTTCCCCCCAGGTCCCTGCTGCTGCCGGGGAGGGGCTGCCATCCCCGGGCCGCCACCACCGCCTCCGGCAAGCTCGTCCATTGTGCGTGGGGCCCCGGTCGGGGCGTAGGGCGAGACGCCGACTGCTGGGGGAAGGACCGGGGAGGGTGGCCCCGCGCCGACGGCGGGCGGAGGCTGGCCGGGAGAGGGGCGGGGAGGGGGTCGTTGCTGTGTGCCTGCCGTGGGTCAGAGCAGGGAGCTGCCGGCCGCCGCCATTACCGTCCCTCCTCCATCTGCCCGTCTCACTCACTCACTTTAGGGAAAGGGGGGCCGCGGCGGAGCGGGGGAAGGGGCAGGGTTGGGAAGGGGATAGACGTAGGGCCGCCGCTTCGCACAGCCTGCCGGGTAAAGAACGCCGCTACCGCCACTCTTGATAGCCAAATAGAGTCCGGCCTCACCCTACGCAAGCGCACTGGGCACGCAGTCAGTCGTCACTGGGGGCGGGGAGAGCTCGGGCCCCGCCCTAGCCCCGCCCCCACACCGGCGCGGGTGCTCAGCGAGGTTTCGGACGCCGGGACTCGGACTCAGACTTTTGGAGCGAGTCGGCCTGTGGTTTAGCTTTGTCGTGTCCTCTCGCAGGCCGCCCTCAGGGGCCGCTTGCTACCCCACGGTCTTGGCGATGTGCCTGCCTTTGGAGTTGAGTTTAATCCCTGCTTGTTTCTGGCCGCGGTCCGTCCTGGATTCCTAACGCTTCTCCTGCATTCTTTGCGTGTTTCAGGCAGTCCCAGAGGGTCGGGCCTCTTTCTCTGCCTGTCACACGCTCTGTCTCTGATTTGTTAGCACCGGTTTCCCGGATTTGGGAGGTGTTCTTTTTTGGCAGATAGCCCAGGTCCTTCCGGACGTGGTGACTGATTCCTGGGCTCTGGCCCCGTTTCTGTGCACCCAGCCGCCTGTCGTAACTTGTTCCCCCCCTTTCCTGTTTTGGGATGGGTTGTGTTGTGGGAGTTTGAGAGAGAAGCAAAAGCGATTGTTTTCCTTTTTTTCTTTGGAGAAGAGGGGATCGTGTAATCCTTTAGATCTTGAGGATGATGGATAGAAGGAAAAAAGGTAACTTTGAAGGGGCTTGTTAAACTAAGAATTTGATGTTATAAAAGTGAATGAGTTCACAACTTACCGTTGATGGTAGGATGTTTCGGTCGAAATAGGTTCAGTCCCCACAGCACCCCAAAAAGTTTTTTTTTTTTTTTAAAGTAAGGGAACGTGTTGTGACAACAACGTAGAATCCTAGATGAACAGCTAAATATGTTTTCCTGGGTTATTAAATGTTTTTTGAGTGAAATAGTATGCATGTGCCTGTAACTCCTTCACTTGGGAGGCCAAGGCAAAAGGATCTCAAGTTCAGGACAGCCTAGGCTACATAGTGAGACCTTGTCTCAAATAAATAAATAAATAAAATCCAGGTATAGTGGAGCATGCCTATAATCCCAGCACTCCGGAGGCTGAGGAAGGAGGATCGCAAGGAGTTAAAGGCTAGCCTGAACTACACAGCCAGACCCTGCCTCAACCAAAAACAAAAGGAAGAGGAAGATGGACCGAAACTGCCTGAGTATTAATAGTACAGGCAAGATGGACTTACTTGGTGGCCGGCACCTGTAATCCCAGCAAGGGAGGCTAAGGCAAGTGGGTCACAAGTTCAAGACCAGCCAAGGGCATATAGTGAGTTCAGCCTGGACTAAATAGCGAGACCCTATTCCAAACAAAACAAAAGTACAGAGCTGTTAAATGTTCTCTTCTATTGGAATGTGTTGTAGACTACACACGTTGCACTTTGTGTCCATGACTCCTGGAGACATGCTAGTGAGTTTCTATATAAGAAATGAGCTCTCCCTACATTGTCACCTACACCTTACCTAACTGGAATTTCCTCCCTAATCTGTGGCTGAGTCATTTCCTGTGTTCAGTCTCACCTGCGAAACTTCCTATTTGTTCTGTCCTTTCATCAGACCTGTTCATCCCTCCTCCCTGTCCACAGAATCTCCTATTCTCATGCAAGCTTCAAGAATGTCTGTTTTTGCCGGGGATATTGCTCAGCGGCACAAGAGCCTGCCTGGCAAGCTCAAGGTCCTGAGTTTGATTCCCAGTACCAAAAAAAAAGAATGCCTTTTTTTATTTTTTGACACAGGGTCTCGCTATGTAGTTCAGGCTAGCCTCAAACTCACTATGTAGCCCAGGCTGGCCTGGAACTTGTGACAATCCTCTTGCCTCAGCCTCCTGAGTGCTGGGATTACAGGTATGTGGCACTACACTCAGCTTTATATCTTTGATCTGTTTTTTTTTTTTTTTTCCTTACAGGTAATCTTTCACACCTGTGTACCTATGCTATTTTTGACCAGAGGGACTTGACTTGTGATATTTTATATTTACATATATTATTACTGGCCACTTAGATTCATATGCTCAGGTTCATTTGCTTGCCTCCAACCAAAGCAGAGGAGGCCATTTATTTTGGTAAAAAGGATTTATTCAAAGCTAGATCCAAGGAGATGGAGGAGCCTCAGCACCCATATTACCATTTCTCCATGTGCAAGTGTGTTTCAGGGGAGAAAATACAATGAGATAATAGACCTGTCCAGGCTTGCTTCATTCCTTTCTAGATCTTGCCCCCTCCTTCCTCTCCCTGTGGAAATGAAGCTAGAGTTTGACCTCCTGGAACCAACATCTTTATATTCTGTCTGTTCATCTGGACTGAGGAGAGGTGGGGATGTCAAGTTTATGCTGTAGGCCTGAAGAATTTTAAAGAAGCCACTTGTCTCCAAAGGGAAAAAACTAACCTTTAATGTTCTGTTTTTCCATGCAGGTTACAATATTACATTAGCAAAATATGTGAAGTCCAGCCTTTTTTCTTTTTGAGACAAGGTCCAGCCGTATAGTTGAGGATGTCTTTGAACTCACTGTGTAGCCCTCTAACTTGCAGCAATCCTCCTGCCTCAGCCTCCCGAGTACTGGAGTTACAGGTGTGCGCTGCCACAGCTGGCAGTCCAGCCTTTTAAATAAATCAGGAATAGCAAACAGACAGATACCGTCTTACCAGTTATTCAAATAATAGATGTAGAAAGAGTTTTGACTGTCTTTGAGAATTAAATACTCTTATAATTATTCACCTGAACATATAATATTATTCCATGTTGACCATGTATAGTACCTGGCATCCTTCTACCAAAGAGCACAAACCAGTTAGTAAACACTACTTTAGTCATCACCTAAAATACTAATCATCAAACACTAATTTTTGCATCATCTACAAAAGTTGTGATACGTATTCTTATCTCCTTAGGGTCCGGGGTTTGGAGAAAGCTGAAATAAAGAGCGCTTGGTCATTTTGTTTTATTTTTTTATTAGTACATATTTGCAGTACATAAGCCCTTGGTCATTTTAGCAAGGGAACAGAAAGTACTTGCCACTTCTATATGAGTGTGTATGAGTATTTAGAAACAAAATCTCCCTTCACTATTTTGCTTCCTACTTGGTCTATCAGTGGCCATTTTACTATCTCTAATTCCCGAATATTAGAGTCCAGGGGAAGATCTTTGAGAAGCACTGACTTGTGTTCAAAACCAAAGGAGCAAACCCAGTACAAAATGCGGATGGAACAGAAAAGGAGGACGCGGCTTTGACCTGTACCTGGATTTAACCTGCTGAATGAGATCAGATGTCCACTTCTCATTATAGTAATTGCCTGTGGCTAAGAAAGTTACAAGAATACAAGCAGGGCACTGGAATTGTTCAGATCATATATGTATACAAAAGAAAAGGGAAAGACCTTTATGGATTATAGAAAATAGATACCAAAACCTTTAAGAAAGTCAGGGTACTATGTAAAATTCTAGTCCAAGTTCTTTCCAGAATTGTCTCCTGGGTAATATGAGTCAGAAAAAAGTAGGCCGTGATACTATTGTATAATAGCTAACACAAAGATGTCAAAATTGAAAAGGATTTAAAAAAAAAAAAAAAGATTGCCTGGAGCGAAGTCCCTCCTGGACATTGGCTAAGCTTGAACCAGCAGTCTGTAAACAGGGGAGCAAAATGACTGGAAAATGTGACCGAGTGGGAAACTGCCGAAACTTTCCAAGGTAATAATTTAACAAGCTTGGAAATGTGGTCTGTCTCCTGTTGGAGGAGCAGGGGAGAATCTTCAAAAGAATGATACTAGACACGGACACCTGGCCTGGGAATTGTGTTAAAGAGAGTTCATTTTGGAGAACATTTTCTTGTTTTTCCTCTGGTGCTGGAGATCAATCGAACCCAGAGCCACACACATACTAGGCAAGTGCTTTACCATGAGCTACATCCTCAGCCCCTGAAAATGTTTTAAATTGGCAAAATTTCACAAAAACATTTACAATAACAATATATTTTTAGATGATGGTAACCTTTAGTTTTGTCTTTCTGTGCATAGGCCAACCTAACGTACAATTAACCCACAAAGAAGATTGAAGAATTCTTTAGATCATTTAAAAATAACTCCAACTGCACTTTATTTCATTTTCTTTTTTTTGTGTGTGGGTACCGGGGCTCGAACTCAGGCCCTCGCGCTTACCAGGCAGGTGCTTACGCCGCTGAGCCATCTCACTGGCACGCCCTTTCATTTTCTTTAGGGTTTAAAATTGAATATTTTAAATTGTATTGTGTATAGACTTTTGGAAGTAGTTTATTTTGTTTTTGTTTATTTATTTATTTATTTTTTACTACGGGGGACTGAACCTAGAGCCTTCCCACTGAGCTACAGCCCCAGCCATTTTTTTTTCAATTTTTCATTTTGACACTGGGTTTCCCTAAATTGCTAAATTGTCCAGGCTGGTTGGAATTTGTGATCCTCCTGCCTCACCCTCCTAAATGCTGGGACAATGGGCATTGCTACCACGCCTGCCTAATTTTGACATTTTTCCTATTCAAAGATTGTTCCATATAGGTGAGTGTTAATTTAAATATGAATATCCTGACAAAGGGACATGCTTTTGTGTGACAGCTTTAATCTCCTATTTACATTTTTAGCACTTGTTGCTGTACTTTACTATGAAATTCAAAATAAAAAAGAAAAGAAATGCTTCTGGGCAAAGGGCAGCCAAATAGGCCATTTATTTACAAAGTTGTATTCTACCCTGACATCTGATCTGAACAAGAATTCAGATACTTGTCTGAATCTTGCCTTCGTTGGCACTTGCCTGATGGTATATTTTATTTTGTGGAAGTAGAAAGGAAGATTAGCTCAACTCTCTGAAAGAACAAATTAGACTTAAGAATTTTGGAAGTATTAGATTTAACCACAAATATAAAACATACTATCAAATGTAACAATTGAGCTTTACTGTCTTAAATTTTAATGTTATCAGATTGGCCCACTTCTTAGGCTTCATGTTGATATCAAGGGAAAGTGACTAATCTGTCCGAATTGTGCCTTTTGATGTATTTCTGGCCAAGACAGAAACTGCCAAAACATACATTGTAGCTAGTGAAAAGCTTTTGTATAGGGGCCGGTGAGATGGCTCAGCGGCTTAAGCGCCTGCCCGGCAAGCGCGAGGGCCCGAGTTCGACTCCCGGAACCCACATACGAAAAAGGGGCCGGTGATATCGCTCAGCGGCACGGGCGCGCAGGCACCCAAGGTCCTGAGGTCGACCCCCTGGTACCCACAAAAAAAAAAAAAAAAAGAAAAGCTTTTGTATAGAGTACAACTGGTCAGAGCTCAATTTACACTAGTGAATGGGGAGTGAAACTGTGCATTCATGGTCTTGTTACAGCCAGCACTGAATTACTAGTCTTGAGGACTCAGAGGTAATGGCGTTAAATGAGAACACTCACACTAAAGCCAGACAAACTGAAATTGGGTCCTTCCTCCACCATTTTACTGAGTGACCTTTGTCAGGTATGTTTTCACATCTGTAAAGTAAAGAAACAGTCCAACTCATAGGACTGTTAGGAGGACTAAAAGAAGTAGGTAAAGCCTTCAAAACAGCATCGGGCACCTACTAAGCTCTGTGGAAATGTCCTCTCGTTCTGAGTTGGTAAATTCAGTTGTTATATGAGCACAATCTACAGAATTTGAGAGTCTTCTGTCTTATTTAATCATGTATTTATATCAGTATGCAGTCATGTATATATTTCATATTTTGAATTATAATCCAATATTGTTCAAATTGTTCCAGATTTGGCTATTGGGATCTCTTCCAGATTGTCTGATCTGTCTGTCTGTATCTCATTTTAACAGCTTTATCAAGATATAATTCACAGGGCTGGTGAGATAGCTCAGCGGCATAAGCGCCTGCCTGGCAGGCGCGAGGTCCTGAGTTCGACTCCCGGTACCCACATACGAAAAAAGGGCCGGTGATATCCCTCAGCGGCATGGGCACCTGCTGGCACGCGAGGTCCTGAGTTCGACCCCTGGTACCCACAAAAAAAAAAAAAAGATATAATTCACAAACTAGACAGTTCACTCACTCAAGTTCTATAATTCACAGGCTAGTCTGTGCTCACATATTCTACAAATATCCTTACAGCCCCTCACTACTTAAATAACACCCTTTAAACCCCTACTCCCTAAGCATGAATCTACTTTTTATCTCTTCAGATTGGCCTGTTCTGCATAGTTGATGTAAATGGAGTTATATGATATGTCATAACTTTGTGACTGGCTTCTTTCATTTAGCAAAATGTTTTCAAGATTCATCTGGTGTATTTTTAATCTTTATTTAGATGTTCCTTTTACATAGTTGTAATCCATGTGAATGTAGAATTTGTTGTTCTGATTTTGTGATTTAACATTATGTATTTTACGGCATTTTTCCATTCTACGTAGTCTGCGTGCATACCCCTCCCCCCACCCTTCTGAGGATTGAACCCAGGGAGGAATGAGCTACATCCCCGGCCTTTTTTGAGACAAGGCTTTGCTCAGTTGCCCAGGCTAGCCTTCAATTTGTAATCCTGCTGCCTCAGTCTAAGTGGTTGAGATTACAAATGTGCACCTCCACCCCCAGAAGCATATCCACTTTAATGGTAAATGACATCAAACCAATGTTCACTTGATACTGAACAATTCACAATTTGTACAGTGCTATCTGGGCTTGTTTCATGTTTCACCATTTGTTTTGTTTTGTTTTGTTTTTCAGTGCTGGGGTTGAACCCAGGGAGGTTCTACTATTGAGCTACATCCCCAGTCCTTTTTATTTTTTATTGAGACGGGGTCTTGCTAAATTGCCCAGGCATGACTAGAATTTGCAATCTGCCTTTTTCAGGCTCCCTCGGTGCTGGGATTACAAGTAAAAGCCACCACACCCTGCTCTTGGCGATACTAGGGATTGAACCCAGGGCCTCACACATACTAGGCAAGTGCTCTACCACTGTGCTATGTCCTAGCTGGTGTATATAGATTTTTAATTACACCTTAGGATAAATTCTCAAGACTGAAACTTTGAGAAATTGTCACCATGCCAGGAGGATCTGAAGGACATGGGAAAATTAAATGCAATGTGGTATCCTAGATGGGATCCTGCTGCAGAAAAAGGAAATTAGACAAAAAGTAAGGAAATCTGAATAAAATGTAGAGTTAATAATAATGTATCAGTATTGGTTTATAAATTATAACAAATTTACTGTGCTAGTACAATATGGGTAATAATAGAACGATAGTGGAAATAATAATAACAGTAGACGATACTGGGTATGGAGTGTATGGGAACTCTGTGGGGGGGAATCCTTCCGTATTATTGTTGCAGTTTTTCTATAATCCTAAAACCGTTGTAACTAATAAGATCTATTAATATTTATTTCAAAGTAGACCATAAATAACATTTCCCCCCAACATTTTATTACAAGTTATTCTCAAATATAAAAGTTGAACAAATTTCACAGTGAATTCCCATATATTCACCACCTGGATTCTACCATTAACATTTTACTACACTTGCTTTATAGTCCAGCCACCTATCTTCTCTGTATCCATCCATTAATTTATCTTGGGTTTTTAGTGTTTTTTCAAAGTAAATTAAAGATACCAGTACACTTCCTCCAAATACTTCAACATACATATCATTACTTTGTTTTAGTTTTTTCTTTTGATATAAAATTTACATATAATAGAATGGATTATTTGTTAATCTTTATTAATATATTTGCTGTTTGCTAAGTTTCAACAAATCCATATATCTGTTTATCACAAACCCTCACAACTGAATTTTTTTTTTTTTTTTTTTTTTTCTGGTGGTACGGGGAATTAAAACCCAGGCCTTTGCACTGAGCTATATCCTCAGCCCTTTCTATTTCTTATTTTGCTTGCTAAGTCACTAAGTTGCCCTGGCTGGGCTCAAACTTATGATCCTCCCGGAGTGTTGTGATTACAGTCATATTCCACCATGCCCTGCACAATGACATCTTTTACAAAGAGAAATGTCACTTTAAAAAAAATAAAAACCAAGCCAGGCATGTTGGCACATGCCTGTAATACCAGAACTGGGGAGACTGAGGCAGGAGGAGCTCTGTGAGTTCTAGGCCAGCCTGGTCTCTGTAGTGGGTTCAAGGCCAGCCTGAACTTCATGGTGAGACCCTCTCTAAAAAAAGAAAAGAGGCCGGTGAGATAGCTCAGTGGCATAAGTGCCTGCCTGGTAAGCACAAGGTCCTGAGTTCGACTTCCGGAACCCACATACAAAAAAGGGCCAGTGATATTGCTCAGCGGCATGGGCGCCTGCTGGCGCCCGAGGTCCTGAGTTCAACCCCCGGTACCCACAAAAAAAAAGAAAGGAAAGAAAAAAAAAAAACAGCATGTACCACATGCAGTAGAGTGAGCAGACAACTTCTGTTTCAGATATATACCTACTTAGATCACAATGTAAAATCTCTTACAGTCATATTAAAAAAATCTAAATTACAATTCTGGTAGAGGATCTTAACATGTAATCAAATAATAGTTACATAGTTTATAAACAGGATAATCAGCTCTTATAGTTGGAATATGATTGGGATAGGCAGGAAAGGCTTCATGAAGGAAAAGGCAGTGTGTTGTCATGGCATTGGCTAATGCATTAGCACTGGGTCACACGCTGTTCTAATAATGTTACATATTGGGCCGGTGAGATGGCTCAGCGGCTTAAGCGCCTGCCTGGCAAGCACGAGGGCCCGAGTTCGACTCCCGGATCCCACATACAAAAAAAGGGCCCGTGATATCGCTCAGCAGCACGGGCGCCTGCTGGCACGGGAGGTCCTGAGGTCGACCCCCCGGTACCCACAAAAATAAATAAATAAATAAATAAATAAATAAATAAATAAATAAAAATGTTACATATATTAACTCCTTTAATCCTCACCATTCAGGAGATAGGTACTATTATTATTCCCATTGTACGGGAGACTGAGCTCAAAAAAGATTAAGTGTCTTGCTCAGGGTCACAAAGCTAGGAAATAGTAGAGCCAAATAGTCAATCTCTAGTTCATATCTTTTTCCATTGTGATCAAACCCAGGGACAACTCTACCATTAAGCTACATCCTATATCCCCCGCCCTTCTATTTTTTGTTTTTAAATGGGATCCTGCTAACTTGCCCAGGCTGGCCTTGAACTTGGAATCATCTTCCCTCAGCCTCCCCAGTGCTGGGATTCCAGATATGTGCCACCATACTTGGCCCACTTCATTTTCTTGACTATTAAACTGTACTAGTACTACACACCAAATTAGTACTCATTTTCTAGGTCGAAATTTGCTTTTTAACTTGGAAAACTTTATTTAAATCATTTTTCAGGAGAGAAAAAAGGAAATGTCTTTGTCTGATACTACCTTCACACTTGTGTGTTTGTACATTTATCTGTGTGTGTTATGATATTAAGTTTGTGAGGTACGTAGAAAGCATTAAGGGCTAGAAAAGATGTTAGGCATCATCAAATATCACTTTCAAGCTGAGTGCAGTGGTGTGTGCCTGTAATCCTGGCACTGAGGGAGGCTGAGACAGGAGGATTGAAAGAGTTCCGCCTGGGCAATTTATTTATTTATTTATTTATTGGTACCAGAAATCGAACTCAGGACCTTGTGCTTGCCAGGCAGGTGCTTGTGCTGCTGAGCTATATCCCCGCCCCCCCTCGCATGGCAATTTAGCCAGACCCTGTGTCAAAATAAAAAATAAGAGGGCTAGGGATATAGCTCAGTGGTAGAGTGCCCCTGGGTTCAGTCTCCAGTACTGGAAAATAATACACAATAATATATATAACATATTGTATACTATGTTATTATATATTATATATTATTATTTATTATATGCTATATCTATATCTATATCTATATCTATATATCTCAGTTATTGAATGGCTCCAAGCTCAAAATTTCCACTACTTGAAGAGTAACATTCAAAAAAAAATCTGCTCAGTGTTCATAACTTTACTCAATAATGGACTGAAAATCTGACTTGAAAAAACCTGTGAGGTCAGAGAGTGAGTCAAGCATCACTCCTCAGGGCGGACAGAAAGGGGTGCAGTCTATACCACTGGCCCAGACAACATACAGTGCTTGTGTTAGTGCATTAAAACATTCATCATTGTGGGGTTTTGTGTTTTTTTTTTTTCATTTTGTTTGCATAAAATATCATGACCACAGCTCCAAAGAAAGTTAGTGATACCAGCAGTGAAGCTAAGAGGAAAACTGAGAACCACGATAGAGTTTAAGAAAGAAATTACTGTGAAATTTGTTAAGCTCGGCGTGGTGGGCACACCTGTAATCCCAGCACTCGGGAGGCTGAGGCAGGAGGATTGCCATGAGTTCAAGGCGAGCCTGGACTACATAATGAGTTCAAGGCCAGCCTGAGCTACATAGCAAGACCCTGTCTCAAAAAAAAAAAAAAAAGAAATAAAATTTGTTAAGGTCCTGGAAAAATGAATATTTAAGTTTAATTTTGGGGCCTCAGAACCAATTATGAGGATTTCCATTATTATTTCATTATTTCCATTATTTCTGAACATAAAAAATAGGTTTAGTTCTTGAACTTTTCGGTGTTCAAAAACGAATTTGGAATGAATTGAGTTCAACAACCGAAGTATAGCTATATATATAATCATTTTCACTTTTAGAAACTATATACTCCACTTTTTTTTTTTTTTTTTTAGTACTGGAGATTGAACCTAGGGCTTTTGTACTGGGCTACATCCCCAGCCCTTTCCTGGTTTTTATTTTTGAGACAGGATCTCCCTAAGTCATTAAGTTGCCTGGCCTGGGCTGGGGCTGGAATTCCCAATCCTCCTGCCTCAGCCTCCCAGAGTGCTGGAATTTTACAGGCATATGCCACCACACCTGGCTACTCAACTTTTCTTCTGGTGATTTATTTGGTATTTTTCATATTAATTGTGGGGCAGCATTAGAAAAGAGAATATTGACTTGATCATTATCAAAGCTACCTGAAGTTAATACTTACTAAACTTAAATAAACACTTAATGACACTAATATACACAGTAAGGCAAAAAGGTGGTATGATAAATACAGCATTATGAGTCAAGAGAGCAGAATTTGGGATTTCACTCTACGTCTCTGATTACCAGTTTTCCTGTCTGCAAAATAAAGAGCGTACACATCAGGGATGACACATATAAGGTGCATAATTGCCACTCCCTGCTTCGTCACCCACAGCTGACAGGAATCGTTCATAGCATCCCTCTGTGTTGAACCTGGATGCAGCTCCGGAACCCTTCCCAAAGCATCTGGTCCACTTAGTCACAGCTGACACTCAAGTTGAAATCTATTTGCTATCTTTGGATGTGATAATCTATAAAGACTCTTCAAGTTCTAACTCCCAAAATACACTATCAGAAATATGAAAACCACCCAATTTAGAATGTCCTTAGGTCTTTTCAGTATCTCTTTTCTCTGGATATTAAGTTTATATCATGTAGAATCCCGGGACTTGGATGTGCTCATATCCTTCTGTGACTTTACCAGCCTCACAAGTCTTGACCTTAGAAGCATGTCCATGCCATCCTAAGGAAAGTTGTTTGATTTATTTACTTTCCTGTTGGGGTTTTCTAGATTTCCTCATTTGGGCATCTTAGTACCCTTTGTGCGATGGTGCTTTCCCCAGTGAAGTTTCCTTTCTTCATTCTTCCTTGTTTTTCATACACATTCACACAAGCTTTTGAATGTGGAATCTCCTGACTTCCTGGCTATCAGAACACCTTCCCCAGCCTTGTGTGTTCTTGAATGCAAAGAGTTCATAAACAGGAAGTTCCTACCTGCTCCCTGGCCACTCCCAGCCTTTGTCTAAGCCTAGTCTTATTGTCTTACCTCAGTCTCAGAATTATTTGATCTGCCTCCTCCCTGATGGTTACCAACCAGGGTGGGTGCTTATACATTCATCTTCAGTTCTCAAGTACTTGTCTGTTTAGTCTCCACGTTGTTTATTTTGGCAATGTATATTTGAGAGTAGAAATAGCTTTATAGCTTTACTTCTCTGCTTTATTCCTCCAGTGTAATCCTACAATTGTAAATTGTGTAATTATTTATGAGCATGCAAAAAAAAAGATATATTCAAGTCTCTAGGTGCTTTGAACTATTCTTTTGAAAACTTGCATCCTAATGAGTATTCAACATGTCCTTGTTTGTCGTCCTTGCTGTTGAAGTCAGTGAGAAGGAATGCCACGCTTGTAAGGTGGAAACCGATTTGTTCTCTTGTAACATCTCAGTGGGATCTTTTTACTTCTCATTTTACACTTATTGCAACTGAGATATTTAAAGACAAAGATGTACAGCAGCACAGCGCCTGCCTGACAAGCACGAGGCCCTGAGTTTGATTCCCGGTACCCAAACAAGCAAACGAAAGATACCCTTTGGGCCAGGGATATTAGCTCAGCAGCACAGCACCTGCCTGGCAAGCGCAAAGTCCTGAGTTTGATTCCCGGTACCAAAAAATAATAATAATAAAATTAAAGACAAAGGTGTGGCCATGGGTACCTTTAAGACTGTTTTTTCTTTTACCTGAGAGCTGAAATCCAAGATATATGATTATAATTCCTGATTACCATAAAGTTGTTTCTCCTCTTCCTCTTTCTTTTTCTTATCGTGAGATAAGATCTTGCTCTGTAGTCTAGATTGGCCTTGAACATATTATGTAGCCCAGTCCGGCCTCAGGAGCCTCAGCCTCCCAAGTGCTGGGATTACAGCATGCACCACCATGACCAACTTCACCAGAAAGTCTCTTTTAAAATAAATAACTTTGCTGAAAGGGAATGAAAGAAAGGCTGGCAATCTTAACTTTCTAGTTACCTGCTATAATTTACTGGCAGGGCCGGTGAGATGGCTCAACAGCGTAAGCGCCTGCCTGGCAAGCGCGAGGGTCCGAGTTCGACTCCCAGAACCCATGTACGAAAAAAGGGCTGGTGATATCGCTCAGCGGCACGGGCACCTACTGGCGCACGAGGTCCTGAGGTCGAACCCCGGTACATACACACACACACACTATATATATATATATAATTTACTGGCAATAATTTGTAAGGAGAATAAAAGTAACACTTAATTCCAAATGATTACACACACTGCAGTGTGTGTTGCAATCTCACCCATAGCAGTGAGCTTATCTTCCTGGAAAAGGCGGCCAGTGACACAGGCCTCCCGTGTGGCCCAGCTGTTGCAGCTCTGGCTGAGCTGGCCTAGATAACATCCTGTTCTGCGCAGTGAATGAATGCCGCAACCCCAAGCATTCCCCTTCTGGGCCTGGCTCTTCATAACATAGTGTTGGGAATTGTTGTGAGGTAATTACCTGTCTGATAGGGCTTAGGAAAGATGTGATCTGGAGAGCAAAAATAATAGTAATATAAAACTTAGTCCAAGTATTATCCCACAGTGTTTCTAGTCACAGCAAGGAAGCAATAATAACAGTTCAGTCACAAAGTGAACCCTTGTTTGCTGAGTGCTGCTCGCATGTGTCTCCTCTCACTCTTACACTTCAGGGTAGCTGTCCAGCTGGGATAGAAAGGCCAAGCACCTTGGAGTCACACGGCAGGTATGTGGCAAAGCCAAGGCTTGAGCTAGGTCTGTCTTACTCACATCCAAGCTTTAGGCAGCACATTCTCCATCTCCTGAAGCTGACAAAATCTCCAAAGGAAAATACTTAGTTGCTCTATCTAGCATGAGCCTAACTAGACACTTTTCTATGAAGGTGTCCCCCCAGCCTCTGTACTTTGCTGGGATTCTGATTAGTCCCAGAACCACTCATTCATCAAAGGTACAAAGGATCATCAAAACAAATGGAGAATGTCTAAATTTTTAAAAATCACCTAGCACTCGGGAGGCTGAGGCAGGAGGACTGCCATGAGTTCAAGGCCAGCCTGGGATACATAGTGAGTTCAAGGCCAGCCTGGACTACACAGGGAGACCCTGTCTCAAAGAACAAAAAAAAAAAAAAAAAAAAAATTAAAAGTTCATTTTAGCAAAATACCACCCTCTCATTAAACACACTTTTTAATTTATTTTTATTTGTATTTTTGTTTTGTTTTTTGAGACAGGGTTTCACTATGTAGCCCGGGTTGGCCTCGAACTCACAGTGATCCTCTTGCCTCAGCCTCCCAAGTGCTGGGATTACAAGTGTGCACCACCGGACCGGTGAGATAGCTCAGCAGCATAAGCGCCTGCCTGGCAAGCGTGAGGTGCTGAGTTTGACTCCCGGAACCCACATACGAAGAAAGGGCCGGTGATATCGCTCAGCGGCATGGGCGCCTGCTGGTGCGCGAGGTCCTGAGGTCAACCCCCGGTACCCACAAAAAAAAAAAAAAAAAAAAAAAACAAGTGTGCACCACCATGCCTGGCAAAACACACTTTTTTTTTTTTTTGGTACTGGGAATCCAACTCAGGACCTTGTGCTTGCCAGGCAGGTGCTTGTAATGCTAGAGCTATATCCCCGACCCAAAGCACACTTTTTTAAAAAACTAAAACCATGTTCATTAATGCAGCTTACAATATAGAAAAGTAGGAAACAACCTAAACATTAAAACATATGAGTTGAGGTAAGTAAATGAGATTCATCTATGTAATTGAGTACTCTTACAATTTCAGTAGAACTGAGCTTGTTGCTATAGCAATCTATTCATAAGACATTAAATGACAACAGGTGTTATCAAAGAATATAAATGGCATTGTGGCATTATAGTTACATTTATTTTATTTTATTTATTTATTTTTTTTGTGTGTGTGTGTGTGTGGTGCTGAGGATGGAACCCCGGGCCTTATGCATGCAAGGCAAGAACTCTACCACTGAGCCACATCCCCAGCCCCTATAGGTACATTTAAATGTATAAATATACATTATATATATATATATATAAAATGCTACGTAATTATATGAATCAGTGGTTATCTTGTCTTTGGGGTAAGATTTGGAGATACTCTTTTTCTTCTGTTTTTCTTCTATTTGTCTATATTTCCGATGTTTTTGTAATAATGAAAATAGCCTGGCTGGGCATGGTGGTGCACACCTGTAATACCAGCACTCAGGAGGTTGAGGCAGGAAGATTGCTGAGTTCAAGGCCAGCCTGAACTACATAGTGAGACCATGTCTAAAAAAAAAAAAATCCAAGATTTTGTTTTATTGAAAAAAGAAAAGCACAACTCTCCTGGGTTAGGGCAGACACAAAAAGCAAGAATAGGGACCGGTGAGATGGCTCAGTGGCATAAGCGCCTGCCATGCAAGTGCGAGGGCCCGAGTTCGACTCCCAGAACCCACATACGAAAAAGGGGCCGGTGATATCGCTCAGTGGCACGGGCGCCTGCTGGTGCGCGAGGTCCTGAGGTCGACCCCCAGTACCCACAAAAAAAAAAAAAAAAAAAAAAAAGCAAGAATAAGTGTTGTGAACAAGGCAGAACCTAAGGTAAGGACTAGCCTCCTTGGGAGCCATTTTCTTCCCAGGACAGAGCCAGGCTTCAGTTGCCTCCAAATTGACAAAGATCCCAGGTCTACCAAGCCACACCTTCTCTCTACATCTAAAGTACCAAGAGAGGACAGAGTTACCGCTGGGCAAGTCTCACCTGGCTTGGGCAGGGGAGGGGACAAAGGCACTAAACCGCTGACCGTGAGACACACTGACCAGGCCAGGTAGCATCTGCTAGAAGTGGAGCCCTGGTCCCCAGGGAAACAGCTGTGATGTGAATGTGACAACTTCTGAGAAACAAGAATGCCGACAGGTGCTTCTATCTGAAAGTGACCCAGTTCCAGATAAGACAGCGTAATCTAGAAATCCAAGGGAGGAAAAAGTGAAGGCTTCCTCATAGGGGAAAGTCGACCAGAACTCCCATAGATGAAATAGAAATTGATGCTCAAAGACAGATTTAAGATGGTCCAAATCCCAGGAGGAATGGTATCCAGATGTGACAGGAGCCAAGAGGAAAGGAGGTCTCTTCTCACAGTGTCTGTCTGTCCAACCAGTCATAATTCAATAGATAATTCTCTCAGAGTTACTCTCACTGGTTTGGGACTGGACTTGTATGGCTTCTTTGGCTTTTGAGGCCCTTGTTCCAGCTTCTGCAGCTGCAAAGTGAAAGAGCAGCCACCATGTTATCTTCCACTCAGTGGCTCCTGGACGGGCTGCCTGGGAACTGATGTAAGTGGCTTTTTTGGGGGTCACTGTTGTTCCACCATTGTTGGGCCCATGTTTCTCCTGCTCCAGCCCCATCTCTCCTCAGCTTTTGATGATATAGGACCTCCACATGACATAAGGGAAATATTATAACTCCCATCCTGTTAGATGTCCAATATACTGAGTTCATGTTCCCCAAAATCAAAGAATGAATTCTGAGGAACAAGGGAGGTTAAGAGTAGGGAATTTTATTGAGGGAGAGACAGCTCCTGCCTGAGAGAGACAGGGGTGGACCTGGAAAGTGGGTTGCCAACAAGCCCACTTCTCAAAGGAAGTTTTATAGACTAAAACCACAAGGTGGGTACAACGTGGGTCAAAACTATGATCAACCAATAAGATTACAAGTATAGCTGCTTAGGTAATATTATTCCAAGGGGAAGGGGGAAGCAGGGGAAGCAGGGGAAGCAGGTCATGTAGCAAGTGTATATAGAAAGAACAAAGAACTTTTCAGGAAGGAATGGGTCTGAGGGTCTTGGTCACCCACCAAGGTGACTGATGTCTATCTAGACTGTATTGGAGAAGGTGTTAGCACGTTCTCTTGGGGAGCCATGTAGGCCTGGTCATTCCATCTTTATCTTGAGACCTGGCCCCTAATAGATGCTCCTCCAGCCATAGTTGTAATGTGTTTTCATCTTCTGTATTGACCTCTTGAAGGCCCAGCCCTGTCTGATTGCCTATAATATTTCTACCTAACTCAGGTATTTATAATATTCCCCCCTCTGAAGAGGTACCTCTAACTGCCATGAGGGGGCAAGGGGCAGTGATCATTCTGGCTACTTCTGGCTGAAGGGGGTCGCAGTTGTGATTGGCAGTCAGAGATGCTCTCCAGAGGGTCTATCTCAAGGTCCTCGATAGACGTCAGGCATTGTTGTCTTGGGAAGGCGTATAGCTTTAAATCTAGGGGAAACAAGGCCAAAGAAATGGTTAAGTATGCATGGGCCAAATAATAAGATCAACAAGGTTATTATGAATACAACCAACAAATGTTTCCACCAGGAAGGGCAAGTAATAACCTCCCACAAAGAGGGTAAGGAGAAGGTCCGGGAATTTCAGAATCCAACATGACATTAACCTGTCATTTAATATCTCGAACA
The DNA here is from genome assembly GCA_028451465.1 of Erethizon dorsatum. Taxonomy (NCBI): domain Eukaryota; kingdom Metazoa; phylum Chordata; class Mammalia; order Rodentia; family Erethizontidae; genus Erethizon; species Erethizon dorsatum. Next base: position 29,680,748 of record CM051823.1, on the reverse strand, counting down.
GCCATCAAGATATTAGCAGAAAAATCAGAAATGTACACACAACATCCAGCTTTTATAATTCCACTAAGCCTAGTGCAAAAAAAAAAAAAAAAAAAATCCACAAGTACCCCCTTGTGCTGCTGATAGAATGTCTAATGCCAACTGATTTTGGAGGATAGCATGCCTTGTTAATTTTATTTCTTCATTTAGGAGAGAGAGACCAGTCAAGGTGTCACTTAAGGCCCATTGAGTATAGTTAGCCAAGGCCTCAGTGAGTTACATGTCATTCTCTAATCATAGGGAAGGGACAAAGATAGAAGCCAAATGATCGTATCAGTGAAGCACACTCCTAGACCTTCGATGTCGTAGATGGGGTAAGTTTGCAGATTTGTCGATATTTTTGACCCTCCTGCCTTGTAACCACACAAATCCCAGCATGCACCTCCCTATCCATCCAGGGGGTAGCTAGGCCCACAAATTGGTTCCACAAGACCAATGAGTGCCATTGTGGGCTTCCCATCTAATACCAGGGCGATTAAACCAGTCTGTTGCACACCAGTCTTCGACCTGTAAAGTTATGGTGTTTATACTCTGTCCAGGGGTGTCCATCCCATGCATTTGGTAGAGTTAGGCCAGTGAGAATAAGAGTGATTTCTTTGTTCCCCACATAAGGGGGCTTTTCTACTAAGTTGTCTATAGTTGGAGTTAACCGTATAGAATCAGCGCATATCTGAAAAGTAGCCATCTTGATATCTGTGGTGGTTGACCCTCAGGATAGGACCCTTACTCTTACTTAATAGGGTTCTACTAGAGTCTGTGAGAGGCTTCAGTGGCATCCTTAGAAAAATTTCTATTATGTCCAGGATTGTTAAGGGTGGAGTTTATAGGCTGCTCAGTTATCTTGTAATGGTGGGCTACACTGTGACCCACTGAACTCTTTCATGTCTCATCAGTGTAGTCTTGTAGCTTATTCCAACCATCTCCTTGAAGTGGGGATACGCACCAAGGAAGTCCTGATGTACTCGACAAGGGGAGCAGGCCACATAGCCAGCAAGATGTTTGTTGTAAGGACTCTGTATATTCCTGTGCCCACACTAGGAAGGAATGGCATGCTCCTTTAAGTGGTAAAGTAATTAGTAAAAGTGCTAAGAGTAACATCTTAGATTGACTTGGCATTCTTTTTTTTTTTTTTTTTTGGTACCAGGAATTGAACTCAGGACCTTGCGTTTGCCAGGCAGGTGCTGTGCTGCTGAGCTGACTTTGCTTTCTTTTTGAACAAGAATTTTAAGTCTTCTATGGGTTCATAGGAGTATTCGGATGGTTACTCACACTCAGCAACAATTTCTGGTTCTGAGGGTTTGAGTCGGGTGTGGTGTATTCAGAATTCCAGGCCTGCTACCTTGACAGCTGATGGAGTTGGCAGGATTACAGTGTATGGTCCCAAGTTGGTCCTAAGGAAGGGGATGATGGTGGAAGAGACTTTACCATTACTAAATCTCCAGCGTAGAATATAGGATTTCCCTTATCTTTAGACTGAGCTTCCATTGGCTGTTGAAGAGTCTTGGAATTTAGCCAGTGAGGTGACATCTTTCAGTAAGGCATCTGTTTCTCTGTTGAAGAGAAAATCATTAGCGAGAAAAGGGCATCCATAAAGCATTTCAAATGGACTAAGGCCTAGAATTTCACAGGTAGTTCTTAGTTTGATAAGAGTTAAAGGTAGTAAGTGAGGCCACTGTAAGTGGTTTTCCTGAACCATTTTCCGAAGATACCTCTTTAGAGTCTCATTCATTTTCTCTGCCTTTCCCGATGATTGAGGCCTCCATGCACAACGAAGGTGGTAGAGGATGCCCAGTGCCTGAGAGACACCCTGTGTGACTGTTGCTTTAAAAGAGGGCCCATGATCACTCTGTAAGCTCTTAGGAAGTCCAAATCTGGAGATGATTTCTAAGACCAAAACCTTTACCACCTCTTGTGCCTTTTCTGTTCCACAAGGAAACGTCTCAACCAGTTTTTGAAAGTATCCACCCAGGTAAATAAGTGTTGAAGCCCCTTACTCTTAGGCATATGAGTAAAATCAAGCTGCCAGGGCCGATGAGATAGTTCGGCGGCATAAGCGCCTGCCTGGCAAGCGTGAGGTCCTGAGTTCAACTCCCGGTACCCACGTATGGAAAAGGGCCGGTGATATCGCTCAGCGGCACGGGCGCCTGCTGGTGCACGAGGTCCTGAGTTCAACCCCCAGTACCCACCAAAAAAAAAAAAAAAGCTGCCCATCTTCTCCAGAGTATTTACCATGTCTCTGTATACCTGGAGGGGCTATGGTCCGGTTAAGAGGATTGTCCTCTTGGCAGAGCTCACATGTCTTAACTACCTGTTGTACTGTCTGAGAAAGTCCCTTTCCTATAAATAACTTTGAGGCCATCAGGTGGGTCTTGTCTCTCCCCAAGGGAAAGGTTTGCTGTAAAGACTTAATAATTTTCCATTTACTAGCACCAGGAAGGAACAATTTACCATCATCTGATAGGAACCATCCTGATGAAAGGAACTGACACCCATGGGAGAGGACCCATTCAATTTCTGACTGAGAATACTTAGGTCAAGTGTGATCAAGGGACCCTTCCCAGATCAGGGGGGCCCTTGAGAGCTTCTTTTGCAGCTGTGTCAGCCAGTTGATTTCCTTGAGATACTTCCTCAGCTCCTTTTTGGTGCCCTCGACAGTGAATTACCACCACTTTGGTGGGCATATAGACAGATGATGAAAGTTCATCTATCTGCTTGTGATACTTTATGGGGGACCCGGTGACTGTCAGATAATTCTTTGCTTTCCATATGGCTGCATGTGCGTGTAGCACTAGGAGACCTTACTTTGAATCAGTATAAATACTGACTTTTTGTCCTTCACTGAGTTTCAAAGGCCATTTCAGAGCTATGAGTTCCACTATTTGGGCACTACTTCCAGGGGCAGGTGAGGAACTTTCAAGTGTCTGATGTAGAGTCACTACTGCATACCCGCCTTTCTTGTCCCGTTTTCCATGAAGGAACTGCCGTCACAGAAGAGGACAAATCAGGACCAGTAAGGGGTGTGTCTAACAGGTCTTCTCTGGCTGCATACATGTGGAGAATTACTTGTTTTCAGTCATGTTTTTCAGCCTCAGTTTCCTCCTTTCCTGGTAGAAAAGTGGCAGGGGTTAAGGAGGAACATGTCTTTATTTGAATGGCTGGTCCTTCTAGAAGTACAGCCTGGTATTTAAGAAGTCAGTTGTCTGATAGTCATAGGTTCCCTTTGGAAGAAAGAAGTCCTGCCACACTGTGAGGTGTATATACAGTGAGATCTTTGTCTAAAGTCAGCTTGGATGCCTCTGGTACCAGGAGAGCTACAGCAGCCAAAGGTCTAAGGCATACAGACATCCCTTTGCTACAATATCTAACTGATGACTCAGATATCCTACAGATTGTTAAGCAGGTCCTCGATCCTGCATAAGCACTCCCAAAGCCATACCCCATCTTTTGTCAACAAATAGATTGAAGCCTGGCGTGGTGACACACGCCTGTAATCCCAGCACTTGAGAGGCTGAGGCAGGAGGATCGCCAAAAGTTTGAGACTAGCCTAGGCTACATAGTGCATTTAAGATTAGCCTGAATTACAGAGTGAGACCCTGTCTCAAAAAGAAAAAATAAATAAATAAATAAAAATAAAACATACAGATAACAGATTGAAATAGCATCCTGTTGGTAGGCTCAGTGCCAGGGCACTTAGAAGCACTTGCTTAAGCTTCTAGAATATAGTATGAGAATCAGGTTCCCAGATTAAAATATGAGTATCTGTCTTTTGGGCTTTTTTTTTATAACTGAGGGGTCATGCGATCTCACCATACCTTGCTATCCAAAGGCAATAAAAGCCTGTAAATACTAGGAATCCCCTTAGCTGTTTTAGGGTCTTAGGCTGCAGGAAGGGAAGTATTTGTTTAATTCTCTCTTCCCCCAACTTTCAGGTTTCCTTAGATATGATAAGGCCCAAGTATTTTACTTCAAGGCTGTAAAGTTGTACCTTAGACCTAGAGATCTTATAACCTCTAACTGCTAGAAAATTTAGCAGAGTTCTCTTTTCTAGAGAGTTCTTCTGAGGGGGCACATAGCAGTATATCATCTACATATTGTAAGACCAAGAGATATACACCAGTGTGCAGCAAGAGGCTGGTTTCTTTTCTCTCCACAGTCATGATTACCTGGGGCTTCTTTGTGGAGATGTCAGTCTGGCCAGTGGGAGAAAGCAGAGAGTGCCCCAGGGCCCTTCAGTCTTATTGGACCAACAGGTAAGATGGGTCTTATCCCTGGCACCTTCATCTCAGAGGGCAGTCCAACTTCCAGTGGTCACCTTTGCAGTCAGGGCATGGCTCAGGCGGCCTCTTGTTATGATGGTTTTTATCACAGTACCTCCTCAGGTCGCCTGGCTCTCTGGAGTGGTAGCAGGTGAGGTTGGTTGTGGAGCTCTTCTTGGAGCTCTGAGAATCAGACTTGGGGTCTGTTCTTTTTAAGGCAAAAACCAAGGCAACCATTTTCTCCTGGACTCTTTGTTTTCTCCCCTTGGCCTCACCCTGGTCTCGATATAAAATATTGAGGGGGCAGTTCTCACTAGAGTATCAAGTGAGCTATGTAGAGCAAAAGCTATCTTCTAGCTATCTGTAGTTTTTTCCTAAGATCTGAGCCTGACTGGGTAATAAACCTCTCTTTAAGAATAATTTGTCCTGGGCCGGTGAGATGGCTCAGCAGCGTAAGCGCCTGCCTGGCAAGCGTGAGGGCCTGAGTTCGACTCCCGGAACCCACATACGGAAAAAGGGCCGCTGATATTGCTCAGCGGCACGGGCGCCTGCTGGTGCGCGAGGTCCTGAGGTCGACCCCCGGTACCCACCAAAAAAAAAAAGAAGAATAATCTGTCCTGCCCAGTGTGGTGATGTATGCCTGTAATCCCAGCACACGGGTGGCTGAGGTGAGAGGATTACCGTGAGTTTGAGACCAGCCTGGGCTACGTAGTGAGTTCAAAGACCAGCCTGGACTACAGAGCAAGACCCTGTCTCAAGAAAAATAAAAACAAAACCAAATAAGAGTATTCTGTCCTTCTACCAAATCAGGAGCCAGGGATGTATGTTTTATCAATGCCTCTTGTAAACGACCTGAGAAGGCAGAGGTGTTCTCATCTTTCTCCTGATGAATAGTTGACAATTTAAAATAATTGAAAGGCTTAGTTCTCATCCTTCTCAGACCTTCAAGAATACATGCCTGCAGATGTCTCCTATTCCACTTTGCCCTCTGGTTGGTAGGCCAGGAGGGATCTTGTGTAGGGACTGCTTGGGCTTTAGTAGGAACCAGCTGTTCCCCCAGCTGCCTATCTTCTAGCCTTTTAAAATTAACAGTATGATATTCATCTCCAAATGTAATAGCAGCTTATAATGCTGCTTGTCTCTCATTAGAAGTCACTGTTTGATTTAAGAATAACATTACATCTTTCCAGCCTAGTTCATAGGTCTGAGTGAGTTCCCTCAAGACCTCAACGTACTTATCAGGGTCATCTGACCATTTTACCTCTCTGTTACTGTACAATTCTAGTTGTGAAATAGTATCATAATTAATACTTCTCTCTGTATTTTATTTCCCCTCTAGGGAGTAAGCTGGCCTTGCACAGGTGCAGGAAAATTATTTAACAGCTCTTTCTCAATATATGAGGGTCAAACAATTTCTAGTGCCTAAGAATATATTTTAAAGGAATTTGATACTGAGTTTGAATAGAGTTTGATGTTCTAAGAGAATTTGATATTGAGTTTCCATCTGCAACTCAAGAGGAAGAAATATGTATCCCTTTGAATCCCTACTTGGTTTCTACACTCTCTAAGGCATCCCCCGAGGCGACCTGCTCCAGAGCAGGCGATTGGTATTTGGACAGTAACCAGAAGATAGGTCGGGTTACACTGGCCACCCTGACCGAGTCGTAACCCTACCTTCCCCAGGAACTCATACTCCTAACTCCAGCATGTGTTTCCAAAAGCACAAGCTACAGTTAATTCTAGCTATAACGGTCATGTTTAAAGAAGAAAGCTTTACTAGCAAAATAAAACCAATAATCAAGAGACCTGATTGACTACTTTCCAATTCTTTGAAAGAAAGTGAGGGAAAAGAATGAAAGGGCAAATTGGAAGTGGTTGGAGCGCTTCCCAGCCTGCAGAAGAGACTCTATCTTCTAGAGATAGATGGAGTCAAGTAATGGGTCGGAAAAATCCTTCCCTGGGCCCTAGGGCAAAGAAGTCTCTAAGACATTTGTGCCGTCTACCTAATCACCAAGGGAATCTTTCCTTAGCAGCAAGACAAGGCTAAGTTTTACTCAAAATCAACTCTAAAATTTCTGTGTCTCTATATCTGTAACACAGTTGTGAAGCTCACAGGTTAAAATTAATACTCATTCAGCAACCATAATTTACACATTAGCAAATGTACTTCTCTCCCCTACACATGTAAATGATGAGAACCAGACCTAGGAGGGGAGAGAGAGCCAAGAGGTTGGGGATTCGCCCTTAAACTAAATGTGCTTTGGTCCCTTAAATGTTGCGCTTCGGAAATAGCTCCCTCTGGTCTCACCCAGAAGTCGGTTCCTTCCATGGCGTCTCAGGTTCAGTCTCCTGAGGGAAACTTTCCCAGAACACTTAAGCTGGGACATGGCTTTCATGTGTGTTCTTCTGGATGGGCAAAATTTTGATGTCCCATCTGACCCAGAGATGGGTTGTGTGTCCCTCATCTAAGATGATTCCCCTGTCTTCGGTGTTAGCAAACACTCATTTTCTATGGGCTCAGCTTAAAAGTTGTTAGTTGTTGGATAGGAGGGAAAGGTTGAGACAGTTTAGGGTTCCTTCCTCTCTAATCTTTAGTAAAAACATGCCTCCCAAAAAGGAAAGTATAAAGTGAGAGGAAAAGATAAGAAATGAGATCAGAAAAAGAAAGTCTTTTCTTCTCATGCTCATGGTGAGTTATTGAGACAATTTACCACTGAGTTTTCACCCTCAGCCTGGAAAGGCAAGAGTGGGGAATCTCAAGAGTTAAAATTGCCTCCTTACCACCAGAAGATCAGACCAGAGGGAAACTGAGGCAGAAAAAGCTTGACATTCCCTCTAGAGTGTGGAGGAGTGGTGGGGTCAGACTGTCCTAGTGAAACCTGTCCTCCAAGTCTTAAGAATGGTTACCAGCCTATTGCCTTTTAACTGGCAAAGGGAGTCCCATGACTTATTGATAGGCATGTATATTTTCTAAATATAAACTAGATTTCATAAAAAGACCCATTTTACAGCATTTTATGTCAAAGTCCACTAGGGGACAGTCTAACATTACTTTCCCTAGCACTGTTGTCTGACAAATGAAACAGGTTAAGCAACGAGCACCAATAAATTTAGCAACTAGTAAGTCCAAATGAAGCATATGCAAAACAGGAATACAAGACCTTGCCTGCAAAAGTAAAATGTCCCATCAAAGAAACATCATAATCTTCCCATGTTCTCTACTTAAATTTACCATCATTTTAACAAAAACAATACACAAAAAGACAAAAATTTTTATGCCCTGTCATAAGCAATTGACAAACAAGGATGACAATTTTTGATTATATAAATGAGTCACAATCCACAATCCATGAAACAAAAGCAAACTCTTACCTCCTTCCAGTTATCTTAGTGGGGCCTCCAAATGAAACAGGATCTCCAAATGACATAAGGGAAATATTATAACTCCCAACCTGCTAGATGTCCAATACACCAGGTTCGTGTTCCCCAGAATCAAAGAATGAATTCTGAGGAACAAGGGAGGTTGAGTAGGAAATTTTATTGAGGGAGAGACAGCTCCTGCCTGAGAGAGACAGGGGTGGACCTGGAAAGTGGGTTGCCAACGAGCCTACTTCTCAAAGGAAGTTTTATAGACGAAAACCACAAGGTGGGTACAACGTGGGTCAAAACTTTGATCAACCAATAAGATTACAAGTATATTCATTTAGGTAATATTAATCCAATGGGGAAGCAGGTCACGTAGCAAGTGTATATAGAAAGAACAAAGAACTTTTCAGGAAGGGTTGGGTTTGAGCGTCTTGGTCACCCACCAAGATGACTGATGTCTATCTAGACTATTGGAGAAGGTGTTAGCACTTTCCCTTGGGAGTCATGTAGGCCTGGTCATTCCATCTTTATCTGGCCTCCAACAGATGCCCCTCTGGCCACAGTTGTAATGTGTTTTCATCTTTTGTATTGACTCTCTCGAGGGCCTAGCCCTGTCTGACTGTCTATAATATTTCTACCTAACTCAGCTGTCTGTAATAACAGTGTGTGAGTGACCCCTCCAGGAGTCAAGTGTCCACAGCCTCTGGTGGTCTTGGAACTGTGCTTTCAGAACCTCCTTCCTTCTCATGCTTCAGGAAGGTGTCCTCTCTCAACTGGGTAAGATGCAACAGGAGTGGCTGATGCAGGGCCAGATCTGAGATCCCAGACTGAGAGGACAGGAGCGGGAAACACGGGACAGTGCTGGGTGATCTGAACCTCCTGGTCCCCTCATTCTAGTCATCAAACACTGATCTCGTCATTCTCACCACTTTTTTTTTTTTTTTGTGGGTACCAGGGGGTCGACCTCAGGACCTCGTGCACCAGCAGGCGCCTGTGCCGCTGAGCGATATCACCGGCCCCTTTTTCGTATGTGGGATCCAGGAGTCGAACTTGGGCCCTCGCGCTTGCCGGGCAGGCACTTAAGCCGCTGAGCCATCTCACTGACCCTCTCACCACTTTCTGAAGCAGTTCTGGAAGTCCTCTTTCATGAATGTCTTTATGAGGTATCATCAAAATATGGGGAATGCTGTTGCTGAGTGCCATCTAACAGAAAGGCAGGCTTCCAGAAACATCACAGTGTGTCTTCATCCACCTTATTTACTGGATCTGGCACTATGGAATTTCCATCTCTTCTCCAAAGTCAAAATGACCATGAAAGCAAAATGTTTTGAATTGATTCCAGACATCAAGGCAGCGACGTCAGTGCAGCTAAAGACACTCATGGGAAAGGACTTCCAGAACTACTTCAGAAAGTGGCAAGAACAGCAGGAAAATGTATTTGAAATGAAGGGGAATATTTTGAGGGAAATTAATGGCCATGTGCTTTTTACTCTAATAAATTTTTTAAAATTTTAACTCGGTATTTTTCTATCATACCTCCTACAGTTCTTTCATGCAATGTGCATATTTCAGTGGAACTTAGTTTATCATGAAGTCTGAACTGTTTTTTTTTTTTTTTTTTTTTTTTTTTTCCTTTTTGCTATACTGATGACTTTACCCAGAGCCTTCACACTGAGCTACATCCCCACAGCTTCTAACAAATTTTATAAATGAGACAGGGTCTTGCTGAATCTCCTACCTGAAATTTGAAGTCTTCCTGTCTCAGCCTCCTAGAGTACTAGGACTTGAGCTAATATGAATGCTTCATAAAAAAGATAATGTTTTGTGTTTAAAGAAGCTGTGAAGTAGATCAAACCCTGTTAAGTCATCTTCTCTCTTATGTTGACAGCTGAGTCCTTTGCAAACTGACTCTTAGCAAACACTTTCCAACCATTGTTAAAACAGCTGTAGATGCTCACCTGGGCTGAGGCAGCCTTGTAATGATACTGTATTTCTTTTTCAGTCTCCTAGGCAGTACATTGGGAAACTAAGCTCTGTAATTGCAGCTGCTAAAAGTGACAGCTAATATTTGTGAGCAAGTAGTAATTATGCATCAAAATTAGACTTTTCCAAAGAATTCAGATTGATCTGTATGCCATATTCATTTTATAACATTTCACTCACTTACTGTAGTTATAAATATAGTGTATCTTCCATGTGCCAAGTAGTAATACAGTGACTGGGAAGATTAAAACAAAAATCCTAGAAGTCCGTTTATTTTTAAGGGACTTGTAAACCATCCTATCTCACTCAGGGAAGTCTGTGGACGCTCAGAGATTGTTCTACAACATTTCAGTACATACCTCTTTGTATGGCATTTTCCTGGAAAAGTCCTTTACCTTTCCTTGTATTCTTAGGAGCCTGGCTTAAATGCATTTATATTATTCAAGAAGATGACACCATAGTTTATGGATTGCCTTACAGCACACAATAAGAATTCACTAGGAATTTATAAAGTAATACATAAATATTAATGCTTGACATAAGAAAAACAAAGCTAAACCTATTTTATGTGTGGCAAGACCATCAGAAGTAATTAAGTAACTTTGGTATACTTAAGGAAAAGAACTCAAATATTCTCACCCTGTAACATCCCCAATATTGTCATGTAACTATCATGTCCTCACTGATATGATGGGTTGAGAAGGACACTTCACTTCCATGGCTTTTTCTTTTTTTTTTTCAAAAAAGTCTAATCATAAGAAAAACATTAGGCAAACCTACGTTAGGGGACATTCTACAGGACACGTGGTAGTATCCTCAAGACTTTCAAGGTCATTAGAACCTATCATAGACTAGAAGAGACGAAAGAGACATTACAGTTAAATGCAAGGTGATATCCTTTTTTGGGGGGGGGTACTGGGGGTCGAACTCAGGACCTTGTGTGCCAGGAGGCGCTCGTGCTGCTGAGTGATATCACCGGCCCTTTTTTCGTATGTGGATACCAGGAGTCAAACTCAGGACCTCACGCTTGCCAGGCAGGCGCTTACTCCGCTGAGCCATCTCACTGGCCCCGCAGTGTGATATCCTGAATGGAATGCTGGAACAAAAGAAAAGAAGACATTTATGAAAAAGTTGGTGAACTCCAAATATATTCTGGAGTTGAGTTAATAATAATGTATTGTTTCTGAGCCTGGCGTGGTGGCGCACACCTGTAATTGCAGTGCTTGGGAGGCTGAGACAGGAGGATTGTCGTGAGTTCAAGGCCAGCCTGCACTTTACATAGCGAGACCCTGTCTCAAAAAAAAAAAAAAAGTATCGTTTCTTAGTTTTGCCAAACATACTATGGTAATATGAGGTGCTTATTCCAGATTTTATAACTTGATGAATTTGAGTTAGAGGCACGTACTTGGTCTCTGAGGGACCCTGCACCTCTGACACAGGGTAATGCAGTGGTTTTGCAGTGTCTTAATGTTCCTAACCTTTACTTTGCTTGACCTTAAAGGCAATGAAAGTGCCTATCTCAAACCGGGCGCGGTAGCACACACCTATAATCCTAGCACTCAGGAGGCTGAGGCAGGAGGATCTCTGTGAGTTCAAGACCAGCCTGGGCTACATAGCAAGATCTTTTTTTTTTTTTTTTTTTTTTTTTTTTTTTTTGTGGGTACCGGGGGGTCGACCTCAGGACCTCGCGTGCCAACAGGCATCCGTGCCACTGAGTGATATCACCGGCCCCTTTTTCGTATGTGGGATCCGGGAGTCGAGCTCGGGCCCTCGCGCTTGCAAGGCAGGCGCTTATGCCGCTGAGCCATCTCACCGGCCCCATAGCAAGATCTTGTCTAAAAAAACAACAACAAAAAAAGTCAGCCTCAGAACAATTACAAGAATTAAATATCATAAACTGCCTACTATAGGACTTTATAGGATTTGTTATAGGGTCTTAGAAGAATTTGACAAGTAAGTTTTTACTATTGCCACCACTAAAGAAAAAAGAGCACACTATAGATCTTGTCTACATTGCCCATAAATAAAGCTCAAATTCCTTTCTTTGATTTTTTTTTTCTTTTTTTTTTTTTGAGACAGGGTACCACTATGTAGTCCAGGCTGGCCTTGAACTCACTATGTAGCCTAGGGTGGCCTCAAACTCGAGGTGATCCTCCTGCCTCAGCCTACCAAGTGCTGGGATTATAGGCATGCGCCACCATGCCAGGCCTTTTCTGTGATTTCTAAAGCCAGTTTTACTGTATGTGAGCAGCTTGATTTCCTGTGACCATTCTTGCTGCCCCATGAACTGCAGCCATAATGAACTCTCCAGAGCTTTGACATCCCTGTTTTCTCTGCCTGAATCTCTCCTCCTAGGTCATCCTTGAAGATGCTGCTTAGCTGCCCCTTCTCTAGGAAGTCCTGAACTCCTGTGACATTCCTTGGTCCTCCCTGCTATGTACACATGGAGGTGCATCTGACCAGTTATAACTCAGCACCTTGCACTGCTGTTATCTATCTGTCCTAGTACCTGTGCTAGGTATAAAAATCAGAAGATCAAAAAACTTCACTTAGCTGGGGGTAGTGGCACATGCCTGTAAACCCAGAACTCTGGGAGGCTGAGGCAGGAGGATCCCAAGTTTGAACCCAGCCTGGGCAATTTAGCGATGCCCTGTCTCAAAACAAAAAGCAGTGAGCATGTACAGAGCTTAGCATGAAGGTCCTGAATTCAATCCCCAGAACTGGGGGAAAAAAATCATGCCTTGTCTTCTTCTTCCCTTCCTCCTCCATGCTCTATTCCTTCTCCTTCCTTCCCTCCTCCTCTCCTCTGGCTGTAGCAGGTGCGCACCAGGCCAGAAACACAAATGTTTTTCCACCTGGAATTCCCAGCACCCAGAGCTGGGGAGGGGGTGAATCGACTTTGCAGACCTGGCAAAGATATTTCCTGATACAGTACACAAGGGAAAAGTCCAGGAGGCGGATATGTCCTGAACCATGGAGAGAGGGAGCAACTAATTGGTTGAGCTAGAAATAGAATTTTTAACCCTCCTCCCAATGCCCATATATTTCTTTCTTTTTTTAAACCATAAACTCTGTAACCCCGAAGCGTATCTCATTTCAAGCAGGCCTCTTTTTAAAAGTTCTCTCCTGAGATGTTGTGATGTTCAGGCTTGCTTTCCCAGTTCCTATCCTCCCCTTGATTTTTCTTATTTTGCAGGGAGGAAGCATTAGACGTCTCCAAACTACCAAGTTGTGAGTAGAATTTTGAGAGCATATTTGTGTTCTATTGGGAAGGAGAATGGGTTGGTTTTATCAAACACCTGAAGAGATACATGACCTGGAAAGGTTAAGAACTGTAGTCTGGGCAGCCCCTGGACCTCCACTGAGTACCTTCTGTGGGACGTTGCCAGCTCAGGTGGCAGGGAAGCAAGGAGAGCTCTAGCAGCTCTTGTCTTCATGCTGTCAGTATTTACGCAGGCCCTTCAGCAGGAGACATGGGGATCCCGCTGGAACACACAGGTCTTGTTTCTCCTGGAGCTTACCGTCTGTTATGGATTGTGTCTAGACGTCCCTCCAAAGCCTCACACAGTCATAGGTGCGGCTTTTCAGGGGTGGCTGGGTCGAGAGTGTGTGATGCTGGGATCAAGGGTGTGTGATTGCTATATTAGTCCACTGATGCGTTTGGCATAGTTCTGGGTATGGATAATGGGAAGGGCCACCCTGGATAGAATATAAGGGACAGAAAGTGTTGCTGTTCTCTCTTTTTGCTTGCTGCTTCTTCGCTACTTTGCTGTTTTGCTGCCCACTATGAACATTTCTCCTCTGTGATGCCCCTGTGCCATGCCACCATGCCTTGGAGCCAGCTCCTCTACAAACTATGAGCCAAAATAAACCTTTTCTCCTTTAACTTTAGATGTTGGGTATATTGTCTCAGCAATGAGAAAAGTAGCTAAGACACAATCTTATGAGACAACACACAATAAACAAAGACTTTAAAAATCATCACTTCTTCATCTCCATGGTCTTCCGGTGTTTGACACATAGTTGGTGCCCAACAACACTGATGAATAAATTGAATGAATATGAGTAGAATTACTGTTGCTCAAAATTGTTTTTGAAGATAACTAATGAAAATTTATGTTTGGTTATTACTTATGAAAACCTCATTTGGTTCATTGCAGTGAAAACCGATGTTACCAGATAGTATTTTATTTACTTCTGATTCATCTGTAGAACACAGTTGATATGTTGAGAAACTTAATCTTGGCTTGCTGTTCTTTTTTCTTCCATGTTCCAGTTATAGCCGTAACTTTTGAACTATATTTGGAGAACCACTGGCCAGGAAAAAAATGATAAAATTCTTCCTTATGGTGAATAAACAAGGACAGACCCGACTTTCTAAGTACTATGAACACGTGGACATTAATAAACGTACACTTCTGGAAACAGAGGTCATAAAGACCTGTCTGTCTCGATCCAGTGAACAAGTAAGTTTCCGACGTTCTCTCTCATCTCTGCAGTCGGCTCAGCTTGGCAGTGTGTTATTACTGCATCTCAAGGGCCGTCGTCATCTCTGAACTATCTTCCTTCAACAGCTATTAGGGAAAATAAGGAATGAAAACCAAAGGAAGCATAGCTCTCTTTACATCCCCGGAAGAGAATAAAAACAAGAAAAACAGAAAAAGTCTTGGGTTCTTACTTAGGTCAGTGTATTTGTCTCAGTACACCATAGAAGTGGTAGCTAAATTTACTGCTGCTAGTAAACATAATCTTTTTTTGTTCGTATGAATTCAACCCTTGGAACTCTTAGGAGTGCCTGTAGCAGGTGGCTTTTGGTAAGCCAAAAACTGAAGGTCAAATGACTGGTTTGAAGGTGAATACTCAAAGATAATAATATCATTTGTGCTGGAGGATAATAATATGATTCCCATTTGGGAATAGTATTTTTTCTTGATTATCATTTTTGTAAATATACACTGATATAGTGCTAGAACTAGGGATTTGAAAACAAATGATATGAATTTGTTTTATTTTATCATGTAGATAAGGAAAAATGGAAGTTAAAAAGTCATATAAGGGCCGGTGAGATGGCTCAGCGGCATAAGCACCTGCCTGGCAAGCATGAGATCCTGAGTTTGACTCCCGGTACCCACATAAAGGAAAAAAAGCAGGCCGGTGATATCGCTCAGTGGCACAAGCGCCTGCTGGCAAGTGCGAGGTCCTGAGTTCAACTCCTGGTACCCACATTAAAAAAAAAAAGTCATATAAAACAACAAATCTGTCTATCCCGTCAAAATTTCTTTTCTTTTGTGGCTCTAGGTATTGAACCCAGGGTCCTGAGTATACTAGGCAAGCTCTCTGCCACTAAGCTAAATCCCCAGCCCCCTCCTTCCAAAATCTGAAGGTTAAATAAAATCATTAAAATAATAAATAGAATTTTTGTGGGTGTTGATCTGGGCATCAAACTCAGAGCCTTGCACTTGCTGAATACACACTCTACCACCAGTGCTGTACCCTAGCCCATAAGTAGTATTTTTTAAGCTGAACTGATTTTTTACAAAGAACTTCAGAGAATTATTTATTCCAGGTCTTAAATGTCAAATCTGTTGGAACTCAACAACTGAAGCAAAATCCAAGGTCTTACCTCAATCACCCGTTGGTTTCCTCAGTTCCCCGTTTCCCTGCACAGCTGGAAAGGCCACCTGCGGGAACCACTGCCAAGTCCGAAGCTATTAAGCTGTGTCAGAGCTCGGAAGTTACACAGTGCAAATGTGTTTCCCTTGGCTTTTAGCTGGGAGTGGGGGCACATGCCTGTAATCCCAGCACTTGGGAGGCTGAGGCAGGAGGATTGCTGCAAGTTCGAGACCAGCCCAGGCTACATAGTGAGTTCAAGGCCATCCCAAATGACATAGTGAGACCCTGTCTCAAAAAAAGCAAAATACAAAAACAAAACAAAACGAAAATATATTTTCTAATTCGAACATCTCAGAGTTCCTGTTCGAATTACTATTTTGGCCTTTTGTGGTACACTTCCCTGAATGGAAACAGTGTACAGGGCTGTGTGAATAGCCACATGCTGTAAGTAAAGGTAAACAGGCAAGCATTGCTGTTTGAATCTTTCTACAGAATAGAGTCACTGTAATATTAAACAGAATTTTCACTGAAATACAAGCCTTTTTTTTTTTTTTTTGTGGGTACCGGGGGGTCGACCTCAGGACCTCGCGCGCCAACAGGCACCCGTGCCGCTGAGCGATATCACCGGCCCCTTTTTCGTATGTGGGATCCGGGAGTCGAACTCGGGCCCTTGCGCTTGCAAGGCAGGCGCTTACGCCGCTGAGCCATCTCACCGGCCCATTTTTTTTTTTTTTTTTTTTTTTTTTTTTTTAATTCAGTACTGAATCCAGGGCCTCCTATATGCTAGGCAGATTCTCTGCCACTGAGCTACATCCCTACCTTTTTCTAAATTTTATTTTGAGACAGGGTCTCGCAAGTTACTAGGCTGGCCTCAAACTTAAGATCCTTCTGCCCCAGCCTCCCAAATAGCTAGGATTACAGGCCTGCACCACTGTGTCCAGCTACAAGCTTTGGACCGAATATACTGTTAGAAATTTTTGAAGCATTTAAAATTATTTTAGGGCCGGTGAGATGTCTCAGCGGCTTAAGCGCCTGCCCGGCAAGCGCGAGGGCCCGAGTTCGACTCCCGGAACCCACATACGAAAAAGGGGCCGGTGATATCGCTCAGCGGCACGGGCGTCTGCTGGCGCGCGAGTTCCTGAGGTCGTCCCCCCGGTACCCACAAAAAAAAAAAAAATAATAAAATAAAATAAAATTATTTTATATTGTAAAAGAAACCCACTGGTCCTTTGGCATAATCAGGCACTAAATTATCATATTAGCTTAGTGTTTATTTTATCCACTAGGGTGCTTTGATGCTCTTTTCTTAACATCAAAAACTACTAAAAGACTGAAAAATGTCCCTCAGCTGGGTGCAGTGGCACACACCTTTAATACCAGCCCTGAGGGAGGCTGAGGCAGGAGGATCACAAGTTTGTTCTACCTGGGCAACTTAGCAAGACCCTGTTGCAGAATTTTAGGAAATTTAAAAAGGACTGGGTTCAGTCTCTAGTACTGGGGGGGGGGGGGAAGAAAAATGTCCCACAGTTCTTTCAAATGAGTTGTGTTTCCTTGAAAAATCCAACTGAGAGAAATCACATTGGTCCTACCATGAGCCACAAGCTGCAGAATGGTCTTATACTCATTACCTTTATTCTAAATTTTAACACGAGCCTCAAATCCCTCCATTTTATGTTATCAAGTGGCTTTCCTGTGGAGGAGTTTCCTTAATGAAAAGTTACAGCTTCACCTGGGCAAGATAGCCTGTGTCTGTAGTCTCTGCATTCCAGGAGGCTGAGCCAGGAGGATCTTGAGTTTGAGCCCAGCCTGGGCAACTTAGTTTGACTCTGTTTCAAAATAAAAAATGAAAGGGCTAGGGCTATAGCTCCATGTGAAGGCCCTGGTTCAACACTCAGTACCAACGAAATAAAACAACTCGCAGCTTCAATGGCAGGTGTATCCAGGCACCCAGCAGTAACACCTCACAGTACAAAAGGCCGTAAAGTTTACACTCAGTCACGTTCAGTCAGCACTCCCTGACAGGGTCCAAAGAGGAATAACCGTGTGCCTTCAGCTTCCTGTCTAATTCCCAATGCAGACGTACAGGCCTCTGTGCCGTGGCTTCAGGAGAGAGATGAGTGAGAAGGGAGTTGTTTCATCCACAACTCGGTCGTCATAAGCTAGTTATTAATTCATATGAAGCAGCGTTTACAGTGGGAGATTTTGTCCAGCATCCACCACACAAAGGCCATCTTTAAATAATTTATAGAAGAATCTACATTGATTCTTATCACGTGTCTAGGAAAAAGCAATATATATGTATGATATATATTTATATATACACACATATATCACACACATAGTGCTGCTTTCACTGTATTTGTCTTCTCAGTGACTATTAAATAGTACACAACTGAGCGTAATAACTACTCCCCAAGACGCCACGGGGAGGTGGAAGGAAGAGAGCCTTTATCGCGTTTGTGTATCTTCACATTGGAGGCAGTCTAAAATGCTGATTATTCATTAGCTTTGCCTGCTGGGTTGGTTCCACGCAGAGCCGAGAGATGGGATGGAAAGAGTCCAAGTGGTAAGGCATATGATGGCTCAGACTTCCCCCCAGAACACTTCTCCACGCCCCTCGAGGTGCTCGCAAGGAGCCCCCTGCATGCTGTGAGGAGGCCACCAAAGGTTGTGTAACATTTCACTGTTCTAGGTTTCTAGGACTGTGTGGCAGATGCTCAAACCAGAACCTAGAAATTATGCATGCCATTTTGAAGAAGTCTCTTGTCACCAAAGGACATTAATACCTATCTGTGTTTTGTCTAGTGTTCTTTCATCGAATATAAAGATTTTAAGCTGATATATCGGCAGTATGCAGCTCTCTTCATTGTGGTTGGAGTTAATGACACTGAGGTAAGATATTAGAAGAGCCCATAGAAAATACAAGGAAATGAGGGATAGCTCTGATTTTTATTCCTTCTCCTACCTATCTCCCTGAGAATTACTATAATTTTTTTTTTCCAGTACTGAGGATTAAACCTAGGGGCTGGCACATGCCATCTCAAGCCCCCCCTGTTTTTTTGGAACTGGGAATCGAACTCAGGACCTTGCGCTTGCCAGGCAGGCACTGTGCCACTGAGCTATATCCCTGGCCCCTCAAGCCCTTTTTTTTGAGGTCTTGCTGTGTTGCCCAGACTCCTAAGTAGCTGAGATTATAGGCATGTGGAACCACACCCAGCTGATTTTTTTTTTTTTAATTGTATATAGTTCCAGCTGGCCTTGAACTCTCTGTGTAGTCCAGGCTCGCCTCCAACTTGTGGCAATTCAGCCTCAGCCTCCCAAGTGCTGGGATTACAGGCACACACCACAATACCTGGATGATTTTTTTTTTTTTTTTACAGACTGGGTCTCATTATGTTGTCCAGGTTGGTCTCAAACTCATGGACTCAACTGACCTCCCACCTTAGCCTCTTGGGTAGTGGGAGGGCAGACACACTCCACTGGACCCACCTAGAATGTCTTCTTTTATCCTAAGCCATTCCACCGTCCTGCTCCTGCCCTTGTTCACACAACGGAGGCAGCTCAGATGAGGGTAGAGGTCAGTCATCACATGGGCTGACACAGCAAAAGTTAGAGTAAACTGTAAATATGATGGTGTTATATTTACATCTCTTGAAAGATTGGTCCCAGATCAGAGGCACATGTGGTCCCCTGAAGGGTGTTTCAGATCTAAAACACTAAACTCTCAGTGGATGGTTTTTACCCATGAACCACTTTGAGGTGATTTTCCTGTCTTCGCAGATAGAGAAACAATGGCAGGAAGAACCTGAAAAATTGCTTAAGCCAGTTGGTGATAAAGTTAGAAAGTAGAGTTTAGAACTCTACACACTGGGGCCGGTGAGATGGCTCAGTGGCGTAAGCGCCTGCCTTGCAAGCGCGAAGGCCGGAGTTCGACTCCCGGAACCCACATACGAAAAAGGGGCCGGTGATATCGCTCAGTGGCACGGGTGCCTGTTGGCGCGCGAGGTCCTGAGGTCGTCCCCCCGGTACCCACAAAAAAAAAAAAAAAAAGAACTCTACACACTGGATTCTGAAATTTCACTTTGGTCAGATTCATTATGGTGTAAATTCAAAGATAGTCTTAGATGAAGGTTTTCTACACTACATTTCCTCCATTAATAAGCACCTTCTGCCTTCCCTCAATGCCTGGAATTAAACCCAAGGCCTCAAGCATGTTAGGCAAGCACTGCACCAGAGAGCTACATCCCCAGCCACACTCCTAGCCCTGCGCCATTTTTTTTTTTTTTTTTTTGGGTGGCAGAGGTTGAACCTAGGGCCTCTGCCATTAGCTACATCACCACCCTTTTTAAAAGATTTTCAGACAAGGTCTTGTTAAAGTGCCTTGTCTAGGCTGGAACTTGTGACCCTCCTTACCTGATCCTCCCAGAATGCTGGGATTACTGGCATGCACTACCACATCCAGACTTCTTTTAAATTTTATTTTGAGACAAGGTCTCAGTAAGTTACTGAATTGCTCAGGCTGGCCTTGAACTTGTGATCCTCCTTACCTCAGCCTTTCAAGCAACTGTGATTATAGGCATGTGCCACCACAACCAGCTAAATAAGCATCTTTTAAATAAGCCAGTAATAGTCTGTTCTGAATGTTTGTCAGTGGAAAGCTGGTTTGCTGGCATTATTCTTTGCTAAGCCACATGCTCTAAAACCTAGTAGCCAACTGGGCAAATTTCTATGTCTGATTTACATGAAGGCCATTCTAATTTTTTTTTCTTTTTCTTTCTCAGTACTGGGGATTGAACTGAGGATCTTTGCACTGAGCTATATACATCCTCAGTCCTTTTTCTCTTTTGAGACAGAGTCTTGCAAAATGGTTAAGTTGCCCAGGCTGGCTCAAACTTACCATTCTCCTGCCTCACCTCTCTAGACTGCTGGGATTGTAGGTTGGTGCACCATGCTCAGCCGCCATGTTATCAATAATTGCACTATTCCTCTTTTCAGAACGAGATGGCCATTTATGAATTCATCCACAATTTTGTGGAAGTTTTAGATGCATACTTCAGCCGAGTGGTAAGTCTAAGGACTGAAAAATGATTTTCTGCCTCAGCCTGCTTTTCTAGAAATTGAGCCACTTTAGGTGTATATCAAGATCATGTGTTAATACAGATATTTAACATGTAGAAGTTAAAATTCAAATGATGCCAGATTTTCCTTATCTTTCCTTCTGGTTCATCCAAAGAATTACAAGCCTATGTATGTGTTAGATCTTTATAAAGAACTGGCTCTCAACTAAATACTTCTCAGGTACAAAATTTTGCTCCCACTTGTTCTCTCTTCTTCACTCCACTTTCCCTGCTAAGACACTTGAACCCTTTTCATGTTATGATTTCCATCTAAACCCTCGCTTTGAGCGTGAAAATTCAACTCCTCTATAGGAATCCATGAGTCCATTTTAAACCATTCTCTTTTATAATAGCTGTATTGAAATATAATTTACATTCTATACAATTCATTTACTGAAAGTACATAGCTTTTAGTATTTACACAGAGTTGTGCAACCATCACCATAATCAAGAAATTTCAATAAACATAATATCCATTAGAGTTTCCCCCAGTTATCCCTGTCCACCTACAGCAGGCCCTAGGTAACCACTAATCTTCCTGTCTCTATACACTGGCCTGTTCTAGACATTTCAGATAAATAGGATTATACAATTATGAGGTCTTTTGTGACTGATGTCTTTTACTTAGCATAATGTTATTAAGGTCCACCCATGTTATAACATACATCGGTACTGCTTTCCTTTTTTTTTTTTTTTTTTTTTTTTTGTCTTTTTGAGACAGGGTTTTGCTATGCAGTTCAGGCTGGCCTTGAACTCACTTTGTAGCCCAGGCTGGCCTCAAACTCACAGCAATCCTCCTGCCTCAGCCTCCCAAGTGCTGGGATTACAGGTGTGCACCACCATGCCCAGCTTCTGCTTTCCTTTTTATTGCTTAATAATATTCTATTTTGTGGATATACCAAATTTTCTTTATTCATTTATCGATTGATGGACATTTGTGTTATTTTCAGTTTTTGGCTATAAATAATGCTGCTATGAACACTTGTATCCACGTATTTATGCAGAACCATGTGTTCAATTCTCTTGGACATATACCTAGGAGGAGAATTGCTGGGTGGTATGGTAATTCCATATTTAACATTTGATGAACTGCCAAACTATTTCCAGTGTCTAGATTATTTAAGTTCCCATCAGCAGAGTATGAGTGTTCTCATTTCTCCACATCCTCAGAAAAACTTATTTTCTAAGTTAGAACCATCATTGTGGGCATAAAGTGATATAGAAGCTGACCAATTATGGTTTTGGTTTGCATAATGATGTTTAGCATTTTTTTCATGTTTATTGGCTACTCATACATTTTCTTTGTAAAATAAAAAAGTGCTTAATCCTTTGCACAAATCCTGCCCACCCCCTGTAGGCTCCCCCAAACTGGGTTTTGAACCAGAAAGCCTCACACACGCTAGGCAAGCGCTCTGCCACTGAACTACATCCCCAGTTCCACGCCCTCCATTTGTTCAGTTTTGAGACGCGGTTTGGCTAAGTTGACCAGGCTGGCCTTAAATTTTCCATCTTCCTGCCTCAGCCTCCTAAATTGCTTGGGTTACAGGCATATCTGCTACCACGCCTGGCTCCTTTGTCTATTTTTATTGCATTATTTGTCTTTTTATTGTTGAGTTGCAAGAGTTTTTTTGTATATTCTGAATATAAGTCCCTTATGATTTGAAAATATTTTCTCTTATTCAGCAGTTTTCATTTTCTTGATGGTACCTTTTGAAACATAATAGTTTTTAATCTATTGATGAAGACCAGTTAATCTTGTTTTTTGTCTGGCTGCTTATGTTTTTGGTATCATGCCTAAAAAGGTTTTGCCCAACCTAATTACATCATAAAGACTTACTCCTATGTTTTCTTACTAGAATTTAATAGTTTCAGCTCTTATATAGGTCTATGTTCCATTCTGAGTAATTTTTACATAAGTTGCAGGTCTAACTTCATTCTTTTTGCATGTAGCTGTCTAGTTGTCCAAACACCTTTTATTGAAAAAACTGTTCTTTTTCTTGGCACCCTTGTTGTGAATCAATTGACCATAAATATAACGGTTTATTTCCGGACTCTCAGTTCTGTTCCATTCATCTGTGTGATTATCCTTATGCCAGTACCACAGTATCTTTTTCGTAAGAGTGTTCCTTTTGATAGCATTCCCTCCTCTTTTTCACTATTTTTATCTGGTTATATAGATTAGTGGGTTTCATTGTGGCAGATTTGTGCATGCCCGTAACATACTTTGATCATTTTCGTGCCCCACCCCCTTTTCTGCCATACCTCCTCCCCAGTTTCACATATTGGGGGGTTTTGATGTATACATTTTGCTCAGATCTGTCCTCCTATTACTTGCCCAATCCCTCTCTTTTAGTCCTTTCCCCTTGTGTAATAAATCGCCTTTCTATTTTCTTGTCTTCTTCTTTAGATTCCACATATTAGGCAAAACATAGGATACCTGTCTTTCTAAGTCTGGCTTATTTCTCACAACTTGATGGTCTCTGGGTCCTCCGTTTTCTTGCAAATGACAAGATTTCATTCTTCCTTGTGGCTGAATAATTCCCCATTGTGTATACAAACCACATTTTCTTTATTCATGTGTTGATGGGTATCAAGGCTGGTTCCATATCTTGCCTATTATGAATTGTACTGCAGTAAACATGGGTATACAGGTGTCCCTATTATATGCTGCCTTTAATTGCTTCAAGTATATACCGAGGAGTGGTGTAACTGGGTCAAATGGTAGCTCTATGTTTAGTATTTCGAGGAACCTCCATACTGATTTCCATAGTGGCTATACTAATTAACATTCTTACCAATAGTGTAGATGCATCCTCATCAGCATTTATTGTTTTTTGTATTCTTGATGATAGCCATTCTACGGGTGTGAGATGAAATCTCATTGTAGTTTTGATTTGCATTTCCCCAATGGATAAAGATGTCTAACATTTTTTTCATATACTTATTGGCCATTTTGTACTTCTTTTGAGAAGTGCATCTTTTTTTTTTTTTTTTTCTTTGAGACAGGGTCTCGCTATGTAGTCCAGGCGGGTTTTGAACCTATGTAGCTCAAGCTGGCCTTAAACTCACAGCAGTCCTCCTGCCTTGGCCTCCCAAGTGCTGGGATTACAAACATGTGCTGTCACACTTGGCGTATAGTATAATTTGAAATCAGGTATTGTGATTCCTCCAGCCTTGCTCTTATTTTGGCTGCTGTGTCTTTTTGTGTTTCCATATGAATTTTAGGATTTTCTAGTTCTGTGGAGAATGTCATTGTATTTTGATAGGAATTGCATTAAACCTGTAGATCACTTTTGGTAAGATGGCTATTTTGAAACTATTAATTCTGCCAATCCATGAACATGGGAGGTTTTTCACCTCTGGTTCTTCTTAATTTCTTTCTTCAATATTCTAAAATTTTCATTGTAGAGGTCTTTCACCTTCTTGGTTAGATTGATTCCTAGATTTTTTATTTTATTTGAAGCTACTGTGAATAGAATTGTTTTCCAGATTTTTTTTCCACAGCTAGTCTATTATTGGTGTGTAGTAAAGCTGTTTGTCTTTTTAATGTTGATTTTATCCTGTGCTACACATTGCTGAATTTATTTATCAGCTCTAAAAGTCTTTTGATAGAGACTTTAGGGCCTTCAAAGTATAAGATCATATCATCTGCAAACAAGGATAATTTGAGTTTTTCCTTTCCTATTTATATCCCTTTTAGTTTTGTTCTCTTGTCTAATTGCTCTAGTTAGAATTTGAAGAACTACATGGAATAAGAGTGGTGACAGTGGACATCCTTGGCTCATTCCTAACTTGAGAGGAAATGTTTTCGTCAGAACCATACTATCTTCATCCGCCAGCTTTGTAATGAAATTCAAACCCAACAGTCTTCTTTTTTCTTTTTTTTTTTCTTTTTGGTGTTCTGAGTTTGCTTTTCTTTGCAGCCATGGGTCTTCCTGAGGCTTGATTAGATACTCTCGAGGAGTAGCAGTGGTATGAGCTCATTATTTTGCAAAGTTGTTTTATTTATTTTGCTTTTATATGAAAAAGATTAGGAAGGAACTGTTTCCAAGCTTCTGCTTCCTGTGGCAGAATAGAACCTGCCATAATCAGTAAGATCAAGTGCACTTAAACCTGCAAAGGGCAAACCGCGTGTTCAGAAGCCATACTCTCAGCCAAGCTCCTAATGCCAGAGAGGAATTTTGGCAAACTCCTCCATGGGCCAGTCCACCAGCCCATCCTCACTAACTTAGCGCAGGGGTTGGTTCTCAAATTTTACCTCCTGGACCAGGAATGTAAGCAGTGTCAACAGGGAGATGGTAAGAGAGGGCCCTCCTCCTCCTGGAAATGC
Organism: Erethizon dorsatum; assembly: GCA_028451465.1. Taxonomy (NCBI): domain Eukaryota; kingdom Metazoa; phylum Chordata; class Mammalia; order Rodentia; family Erethizontidae; genus Erethizon; species Erethizon dorsatum. The sequence continues at coordinate 29,656,044 of CM051823.1, read as the reverse complement.
TCTTGAGGCCTTGCTGGTATATGGTGAAGGGAAAAGTCATTCATCTGCACATTTATTTTAAGTTACTTCAAAAAAGATGATTTTTTTTTTTTATGCGGGTACCGGGAGTTGAACTCAGGACCTCACGCTTGCCAGGCAGGCACTTATGCTGCTGAGATATATCACCAGCCCAAGGTGATATCTTTTAAGGAAAAAATGAAATATATTAAAAATGCAAGTTTCGAAGCTAGGTGTTGTGGCACACACCTGTTATACCAGCACTTGAGAGGTTGAGGCAGAATTGCAAGTTCAAGGCCAGCCTATGCTATATACTAAGACCCTGTCTTAAAAAAAAAAAAAAAAAAAGATATATAAATTCTGAGCCCTAACCCAGACTATTGAGTCTGAAACTCTAGTTTGAGGCCCATCAGTCTATGTTTTACAAACCTCCCAGGTGAGTCTGACAGATGCTTACATTTGAGAACCATTATCTTAATGCATAAGGCTCGCTCTCAGAAATTTCCTAATTCAGGGGTTGGAACTGGAAAGATAGCCAGTGGCCTGCGATGAGATAGGGAATCTGTGCAGGAAAGGATTAGTGCCCTTCAAACGTAGGAGAGGGCAAGAGGTCAGGCGAGTCCAAGACTGGCTTTGAAGGGGCAGAGCATTGGGACCGGCTTTGAAATGCAGCGCTGTCCGTGAAGCTTTCTGCAGTGGTGAAAATGCCCTGTACGCTGCTCCCCAGTAGCACTAGCCATGTGCACTTTGAGCACTTGAAATGTGCTTAGTGTAACTGAGGGCTTTACTTTGAAATTTTATTTAATCGTAACTAATTAAAATGAAATCACTGCATCAGGCTGGTGGTTACCATGTTGAACCTGTAGCTATAGTTCCTGCTTATCTCCTGGTGACCACTCTCAAGTGAAGGTAAACTAGTTGCAAGCCAGGCTCTGCAATTCAGAGCTGGCCATGATTAGCCACGTTAACATGACACCCACCAGGAAGAATATACTTTCCCAAAATAACAATGTTTTAAACCTAGGAGAATAAAAAGTGGGTACAAGCACTATCATTGCTAAGGTTTTATTTTTTTAAATTATTGCATTCAGTATCTAAAAATAAATAGCACATTGCTGAATTATTGCTATAATTTTAGGGAGTCAGTGACCACATAAACCACAGAAGCAAAGCTTAGAATCTAATTTAAGCAAGGTGATTATGCAGGCCTTGACTGTCTGAAGGATGACCCAGTGCAGAATCAGACCGTAGTAAAAAGAAGACAAGGGAAGAGTACTGTGAGAAGAAAATGAGATCAGCCCCACTCACGGAGAGTGCCTGGGCTGCTGAGATTTATATTTAGATTTGTGAGTTTCATATTTATTTATTTATTTATTTATTTATTTATTTTTGAGACAGCGTCTCGCTATGTAGCCCAGGCTGGCCGCAAACTCTCTGTGATCCTCCTTGCCTCAGCCTCCTGAGTGCTGGGGTCACAGGTATGCACCACCACGCCAAGCTAGGTTTGTGAGTTTTAAATGTTTGGGGGCTAATAAAGAAGGATAAACTTGAGACATTCCTAGGTAAATGGATACACCTTGAGACCATACTCTTAAGTGAAATAAATCGGACACACGTGTAAATGCCACATTGTTTCTCTGGTGTGAGAAACTGCAAGTGTAAAGACCAAAATGTATAATAGGTATTGTGAAAAAGGAAGAAAATGTTCAAATGGAGAGGGGAATAAGGGAGGGAGTCAGGGGAAAGGAAAGCAGGGAAAAGTAAAAAAAAAAAGTGAGAAAAGAAGGAAAAAATGGAAACAAAGCTTTTGCAAATGGGGAGGGGAGGAGGGGTTGAAGGGAGGGGAGGAGAATGGGAAAAAAAAGAATCAAGTTATATCATGTACAAGTACAAATTCTCTATGATGAATGTGATCACTATGTATATCTAAAATGTACCAATAAACTGATTGAAAAAAATTAAAAAAATATATGTTGAGGGCTATTTTTTTAATCTTTGAGTTTCCAAATTTTCTTTTTTTTTTTTTTGTGGGTACCGGGGGTCCAACTCAGGACCTTGCGTGCCAGCAGGCGCCCGTGCCGCTGAGCGATATCACCGGCCCTTTTTTCGTATGTGGGTACCGGGAGTCGAACTCAGGACTTCGCGCTTGCTAGGCAGGTGCTTATGCCACTGAGCTATCTCACTGGCCCCCAAATTTTCAATTTGGAGATCAGTTTCATGCTGTCTGGACTGAGAGAAGCATCTCAGTATCACATTTGTAAAGCCAAAAGCCAAATCAGCTTCAAAGGAACCAGCTTCTCAAGAGGTCAGGGGTGCTGCAGTTGAAGCAGAGGCAGGAAGGTTTCCATAGTGCGTTTGACAAACTAAAGTCCATTCACACACAGATGAACTTATTTCTGCTTACCATTTTCTCCCTCTATGACTTTTTCATGTTACAATCATGTTTTCCTTGAAAAAAAATGAAAATACAGGTGTAGGGAAGGGAAGGATAAACACATGTCATTATACATTTGTCTAGACCCATAGATTGTACAACACTGCAGCATGTGTTCTCTGGTGGCAGGATGTCGACAAGGAGGCAGGGTGTGCATGTGTGGAATGGGATACGGTATGTGTGGGAAATCTCTGTACCTTCCTCTCAACTTTGCTGTGAACCTGAAACTGCTCTAAAAAAATTAAACTTTTTTTAAGTGGAAAAGGATCATCAGTAACTCCATCACTTACTGATAACTGCTGCTAATTTCCTTTTAGACTTGATATATCTATATTTCTACAACAGTACACCTTTCTATATGCACATATGTATGTGGGATAATACCGTATGCAGTCATCCATCCATATCTGTGGCGTTGATTCTAGGGCCCCCCACCCGCATGGATATCAAAATGCCCGGATGCTCAAGTCCCTTACATAAATCAGCATAGTATTTTCATATAACCTATGCATAGCCTTTCGTGTACTTTAAATCATCTCTAAATTATAATAAACAATACCAGGGAAATGTTCTGTTATAGTCTGTTGTTTAGGGAAGAACAGCACAGGGTAGGGAGGTGTCTCTACATGTTTCATACAGACACAATTTCCCCCCAAATATTTTGTATCTGTGATTGATTGAATTTACAGATGTAGACTCCACGGAGACTGAGGGCTGCCTGTATACCATTCCCTACTTTGCTTTTTTATTTAGTGGTATGTCAGTACTTACATGCCTGCATCATCATTCGTGGATATGCTATTATTTGCTTAACTGATTCCCACTTAACAGATAAGTTGTTATCGATAATTTGCTGTTATAAACAACATCCCCTGGAATGTTCTATCACATATCATTGTGCCACTGTTCAATTATTTCCTTAGGATAAACTTCTAGAAGTAAAATCAATGGATTCAAAGCATATGGCACATTGTTAGGATTTCTGATACATGTATCAAATGCCCTACCACCTGTAAGGGTCGAATTTGTTTATTTTTCCCTCAACTTTCTAAAGAGAAATTATTCTGACCTCTCAGATTCTTCTGTAGGTTACAACTTAAATATATATATATCACAATCCATCACTCAGGGCTTTCCACTTCCGGGCAGAGGCGGAGCAGTCGGTGTCCGCCTCAGAGCACCCTCCTCAGGGGCCTCCTTCTCACCTGTGCACTCTTTTTCTCTTTTCCAGAGTGAACTAGATGTATCCTTTTTCAATAGTGACTTCAAGGGCATGGGAAAGCAACTGTAGTTCTAATGAGGTAAGTGTCACGGAACAGGGAAACCACTCGGCAGAACCCAGAATGTCACCAGCAGCTTTGACCAGGCAGCCAGAGGCATGGGACTTTCACAGAATCCCCACCCACCCTTGTTTACAAAAGACTTGAGACTTTTTTTTTTTTTAATAGGACAATGCTATGACAGTAGCTAATAAAAATAGTATATATTAATTTAACTCCTATTAAACATGTGGATGAACCAGGCATGGTGGCTCACACCTGTAATCCCAGCACTCGGGAGGCTGAGGCAGGAGGATTGCCACAAGTTCGAGGCCAGCCTGGTCTACATAGTAAATTCAGGGGCAGCCTGAACTATATCACAAGACCCTGTCTCAAAAAACCAGAAAAAAAAAAAATGTGGATGAGTTTGTTCAAAGTTTGTATAACACAGCCAGAAAAATGCTTGGTCTTCTCAGAGACTGGATTTTCAGGGGTCCAGGTATAAATCTCCAAAAGGTTCCTCCATGATCAGCAGGCCTTAAGTATTAATAAGGAGGGTTAAAGAAATTGCTTAGCTTGTGTTCATTTCCTTTCATAGCAGAATAAATTCTCTTTTCCTTTGCTCTCTTTTAAATCAAAGGTCCCCAAGGACCCCAACCCCGAGTGAGATGTGCTTGGAGCACTGTGGTCCTGCAGATCTTGGCAGGAGCCCCCTAGGCTTTGTGTGAGCGTTCTGGGGGCATGTTGACTTTAAAATTAACTTTTTACTTCAAAAATCTGCCTGCTGCTGGAAAATAAAAAAGGAGTCCTTTGGGAACACAGCAGGCTTGAATCTAAAATAGTGACATTAATTGTGACAAATGTTTATTAACATATAATACTTAGTGTGTAACTTGTATGTGAATTACACCATATTTATATTTTTATATATTCGTGTGTGTGTGTGTGTGTGTGTGTGTGTATGTACCTATGTCCAGAACCAGTATGTTTGCTTCAACTTAATATCCTGGAGAAATGGCCATTTACCTGTTACTGTTGATAGGAAATGTCATCATGTCGATAAAATTCATTGCAGGCAGTATTTGGAAGCCTCTTTAAATTAACTGAGGGCCGGTGAGATAGCTCAGTGGCATAAGCGCATGCCTGGCAAGCGCGAGGTCCTGAGTTCGATTCCTGGAACCCACATACGAAAAAAAGGCCGGTGATATCACTCAGCGGCACGGGTGCCTGCTGGCACGCGAGGTCCTGAGTTCGACCCCCAGTACCCACAAAAAAAATAAATTAATTAATTAACAGGAAAAACTGTGTGCCCTCTAGTGGTGAGTGACCTAAATCTATGATCCCTTTGACCTAGAAGACGTAAGACCAGGTCCTGGTCTAGTTTTTAATTCAGCACCCAACATTCTGTTTTAACTAAGCAGTTTAAAGCTATTAAAAATGAATCTCCTTCTGCTTGGACAGCTGTTTTTAAAAAAGACTTTTGCAGCCAGGAGTGGTGGCGCATGCCTGCAATCCCAGCACTCTGGAGGCTGAGGCATGAGATTGCCTCAAGTTTGAGGCTAGCCTGAACTACAAAGTGAGACCATGTCTCAAAAAAAAAAGACTTTTGAGCCAGTGTGATGGCACACACTTGTAGTCCAAGCACTCTGGGATGCTGAGGCAGAAGAGTCAAGTTCAAGTCCAGTCTGGGTAACCTAGCAAGACCCTGTCTCAAAATAAAAAAAGTTTGAGGCCAGCCTGGCCAACTTTGTGACTTAGTGAGATCTTATCTCAAAATAAGAAAAATTCAGAAAGGGCTGTAGAGCAGTTGGAAGGCCCTGAGTTCAATCCCAAGTACCAAAAAGGCGGTGGTGGTGGGTTGCTTTTCAAAAAGTCATCAGGAAGATGGCAAGGGGTAACGGACACTTTTTTGGAAGGACTTAGAAAATCAAGACCCACTTTGAGCTCACCACCAGCTCGCTGTGTGTATTGGACAAGACATACCACCCCTCGCACAGAAAGAAATAGACCATGGGAGCTTCAGTACCCTCTCAGCCTGAATTTGGGCTCCAGGTAACTGAACTGAGTAACCTTACACCTAAGCAGGAAGAGTCTTACAAGTTCAGGTACCCAGAGAATTAAAGTCAATCAGATGTAATAGGGTAACAGGACGTGTATTATAGTTGGATGAGTTGTGTTAATAGGCCATAAATTAGATGTTTACTGGAAGTAGAGACAGGTGTGCTGATCTTTTTTTTTTTTTTTTGGTATGGAAATTAAACCCAGGGCCTCACACTGAGCTTTAGCCACAGCCTTTTCTTTAAAAAAAAAAAATTATTTTTTTCTTTTTGAAGATGAAGTCTGTGTCTGAGTTACCCAGGCTGGGCTCAAACCTGCAGTTCTCTTGCCTCAGCCTCCCAGAGTGCTGGGATTACAGGCATGTGCCACCACACCCGCCTAGGTGCGCTTGTCTTTGTATCCCTTTGCTGTATAGCACATGTCTGTGGAATGACTGCCAGCATTCTAGTTTGAATGTAATTTCCACACCAAAGCACACAATTTGTATCTTTTCCTGTTTTTTTGGTTTTTTGGTTTTTTTTAGCCTAGTTTCATTTTCACTCTTCCATATTAGACTTCATGGGGGCACCTTCTTCTATCGACATTCTTCAAAGGTCACCATCTTCAGCCATATGGAAAACAAAAACTAAAACTAAAACTAAAACTAAACATTCAAACCCATGCCTCTCCTCTGCTCCCTACAGAGTCCTTTTTAACTCTCACCTGTCCGAGAGGACGTGTACAGATGGGGTGCACAGCAGAAACACAGAGGACTCTGTAGAGGCTCAGCTGCAGTTTCCTGCTCCCCCTGGCACCGGGCCACACATTCTGCATCGCTGTTCTTTAGCTCGCAGCCGGGACCTGCCGAGCAGCTAGCAGCCCTGGGGTCTGTGCTGTCAGGAAAGCTTGGTAGGCTGGAAAGGTTGAAAACAAGCAATGCCCGCAATTGCTACCTGTAGGGGGTTCTCCCAGCACTCAGCACAAAATCTTTCTGTGTTTGTTCAGGCATAAGAAAGCCCCCTGTAGCAGACACGATTTAAGGCAAATGAAGGAAGTTAAAACCTCACAAAATTCCTAAGAAGCCCCTTACAGTCCTTTTTTCTGAAAGTTTTTCCATCCTGTTGCCTTTTAAGGATGGGGAAGTTTTTCAGAGCCTGCAGGGTTCAACTGAGAAATCAAGTGGACCATTTACATTTCTCCCATTGTGCTACTTCCAGCAAGACTAACATTACAGAATAAGACAGATGGGGTTAAAAAAGAAATGACCCAAGTGCAGGAAACCGGGACAGAATTTCTGGCGTGTTGAAACCTTTCCATCCCAGAAAGTGGAAAGCCTCTTGAACAGTGGAGTCAGGTGGGGCTGATTGTCCCTCAGGACCAAGCACAGCAGTGGCCTAAATCATTCACACACTGGGAATAAACTATACAGCTTCACATTCCCCGCCCCCACTCTCACTACTAAAGAGTCCCGTGTTAGAGGGAAAGTTTGCCCTATCACCTAGCTTGCTAGACTTAAGACTTCAAATTACATGAACTAAGATTGTTTTTAAGAACCACTTGATGAGCTTCCTAAATTGTGCCGGCTAAGGAGCCCCAGGAAGCTTGTATTCTCCAGACAATTCCTAATTCAAAGGAACTGGGTCTGCTTCCATCTGCTAAATGGTCGGCGGATGGCACCAGTGGGCAACATATACCAACTCAATTCAGGTGCAACTGCTGTAGCACAAAGAACAACAGCCTTTTTGGTATTTGGAGCCTTTAGAGTTAATGCCTGCTGCTAGGGTCTGTGGAGGCCTCTCCTGCCCCACCCTGGGACTAGGGGCAGGAATAATGAATGGGTAGATGGGGAAGGTAGCTATCCCACATAGATGCATGCGAAGAAGCAGGGAGCAGGTTAGCATCCCTATTTTTATTCTTGTGCCCCCTCCCTATACAAATATAGGGTATGCAGAATGTTTTCTTGGTTTAAAAACCTGTTTAGAACATTCCTGTTTTTATTCTTTAAAGCCCTGAAGGCTGAGCAATTAATTCTAGAACCCTGAACTCCTGCAAGTGATAGGACAGCAGCCTACTTCATTCCATCTTTATTGCATCCAAATGCAAGGGCATAGGAAGGGCCACAGTGCTGCGCCCTCCCTGTGGCTCAGACCTCACCTAGCACGGTGCTAGGTGGGGAGACAGGATACAGACCACAGGGATGGGCATTGCCCAGAATCAGGACCCAGGGCTCACCCCCATTTCCTTTCGTCATTTCCTAAAATCCTACTACCTGTAGAGGTCCCGAAACCAGAATCGAGCTTTTCTGTGTAGGAGATAACCTCATCCTGATTTAATGAGAAATTGCAAAAGTACTCGTTCAAACTAGGAGCTACAGAAATACTGGCTAGAAGAAACATTCTCCAGGGAAGCCATCGCACACCAAAGTGGCAGCCTCTCAATGAACTGAAATTCCCCGCACGTTCTCTCAGAAAGTGATAATCATAATTAATGGCATGATTACAAAATGACTTCTTTTGAGGCTGGAGCATACGACTGTTTCAAGAATGACTTGATGTTAACAGAAATACAAGCTTTCCGCAGAGCTTATATTTAGAGTCATGGGGCTGAGTACTTCGGAGCTGGAAGAAACCTAAACAATTCCTGGTTAAAACATCACTTTTTAGGGAAGAGGCTGAGACCCAGAGACGTTCTGTGACGCACCCCGATCCACAGAGTTACTTTGGGGCACAGCAGGTACTGCTGCGATTTCCGGGCCTCTTGACTAGAGGGATGTAACTAGGTGGATTAAAGTCGATACTGTTTTGTTTTGTTTTGAAATAGGATCTCACTGTGTTGCCCAGGCTGGCCTCAACTCCTGGGCTCAAGTGACCCTTCTTCATCCTTCTGAGTGCTTCCTGGCTTCTGTGGCTCCCACTAGCCCTGGCCGCTCCACTCCTTTTCACTGCGTTGAGTCCTCAAGGTCCATACCCATCCACTGCTCTCTTTCTCCACCAAGCCCCTCTGCCTTCCCCCCACTCCTTTTATTCCATGATTCTGGGTTCTGTTTTAGTCAGAAGACAGGCTTTTTTGACTGAACACTGACTTTCACGTTTAACTTTGCATAAGCAAAATATATATAAGCTGTAAGCAAAATTGTACCTGACTGTCCTGCTGTTCCCAGAAGATGAATGGGCCTTTAAGGAGGCAGATACACTCCTGTCCTGTGGCCTGATTGACAAGGGACCCACAAAGCCTAAACGTGAGCCACAGCCTGTGCTGCAGGAGAGCCTGTCCAGGGCTGGGCAGGACTCCCAGGCAGTCTTCTCTTCAGTGGTGGTCGAATTCTTGTGGGAAACGTGAACACAGTGGCCCTCGGCAGCTTTCCTACTTTCGTAGAAAATCGAATTTCAGTACAATAATAAACAAGTATGTTCCCACCCTACTTTTGTGTTAAAGAACTCTGTTTAGCTAGGATCAGGTGAGAAGCCAAGGGACCTAAGACTGAAGGCTACAGTTAGGGATTTTAGTTTCTAGGCTGGCTCTGCCCTAGAATTGCCTTGAAGGTTCCATCTTAGTTGATGCTGCTTGGTGTTTTCACTTATTAAAGGATAACAGAGCCACCCCGATGGCCTTAAAATACCATACTAGAAAAGTGTTTTGTGATGCAGAGTTCAAAATTCCAACATAGGAAAAAAAAAAAAAAAAAAAAAAAACCAACGTAGGATCTATAAACTTTTTATTGTTGTCTTAGTTTTGTCTTTTTTTCTTTTTTGGTACAGGAAATCGAACTCAGTGCCTTGCACTTGCCAGGCAGGTACTTGTGCCGCTTAGCTATATCCCTGGCCCATTGGTTTTTTGAGAGCGGGTTGCCTTACGTAATTCAGGCCAGCTTTGAACTCACTATGTAGCCCAGCACAGCCTCGAACTCATGGTGATCCCCTACCTCAGCTTCCTGAGTGCTGAGATTACAAGCGTGTACCACCACTCCTAGCTTTTTTGTTTTTGGGTTTTTTTAATCTGTAAACATTTTAATCACTTTAATTAAAAATTGGTTTCAAGCTGGGTGTTGTGGCACACACCTGAATTTGCAGCACTCAGAGGCTGAGACAGGAAGGTCACAAATTTGAGCCCAACGTGGACAACTTAAGTGACTTAGACTGTTTCAAAATTTTAAAAGGGCTGGGGATAAGGTGCAAGGGCCCGGGTGCAACACCAGTACTGTCAAAAATTTACAAATGGCACTAATATTAATGGTCTTGTGATGTTCAAGTCCAATCCACATTACATAAAAATTCAGAAAGGCTCTCAGTCTTCACAGTTGAGAGAAAGTGGGACTTGAGTAACTCTGCTCTTTGGGAAACTGTTTCTAGTTCGTGTCAGGTCCACGAGCCCACGAGAGAAAGAAATTGCCTTGGGGTCAGTTAAGTTCAGTATGGCCAGAGGCAAGTTCCTAGTGCAGTGGTCACTCTCAGCTGACTAAATCAATAGACCCATAGTCCAGTCCTTTCTTGTTTCTTCCTATTTCAAATGTCAGGGTTGAAGTGTGTTTGCCTATGTTTATTGCCGTGAAGCTTGGCATGTAGGCTATGTTTTTTAGTCCCTGCTTTCCTGGCACAAGGCCCAGATGCCCAAATCCTGGCTTCACCAGTGTGTACGAGTTGCTCATAAACCGAATCAAGATGTGAACAACAGCTGGATCCTTATTTTAAAGGAGTCACATGATCACAGGGTAAGCTGTCAGGCCTTGCCTCCCAGTGGCTTTGGTCTGTGGTTTTCCCATATAGTGCCAGAAGTTGCAAGATTATTAGGATTTGAGCCAGATTCACAGACAGGCAGTCACATGCCCCCGGTACAGAATGGCCTCACTGAGTAACTCAAGTTTCCAGGATGTTGAGACCTTCAGACTTGCCGAAGGATCCTTGCAAGGAGGGGATGTCAGTGGTTGATATAATTAAGCAGTAAATTCTGAGCTCAGTTTCCAAACATTTGGGCAGTTGCTCAAAGGGACATCTGAACTTCACATCGTCTGCTTGCCAGAGATGGAGGAGTTCTCAGAGCAGCTGGATCCCAGAACCAATTCAAACAGGTTAACGTTAGATTTCCTTTCCTCAAAGAAAATAATCAGCATTTTCAAAGGCACTGAGGCTTCCATTTCCCTTAATGAGTACAATCGGGGTTCTGCAGGCTTTTTTTCTGTTTTCATGAAGCTACCTGTGCTTCTCCACTCTGCCTTTTTATTTACCTGGTTGTCTTTTCCTCTAAGTCTCAAGCTTGTAAATTCTGGCTTCTGAGGCTGGGGAACAGGTCTGAGTCAAAGGCCTAACATTTGTTCCAGTCCCAGTTTGGCCATGGGACAAAGCAATCATCTATGTAATTGGAAGGCATTATTAATAGGTATATCAGAGTAAAGCTTTTTTTTTATTTTTCTGGGTCACTTAAGGACAGTTCCCTTCGGCTCCTGAAAAAGTTTATTCTGCTGAAGCACTATTTGCACAGAGCTTAATGAGATGTTAATGGAGTCTAGTGGAAACTTAGAAGTCATTCACAGGTTGTCCCATTCTCTACAGTTGTACTTCACTGAGCAAATACAGCATGAACTATGAGCATCTGGAATGACCGAAAAAAATCACATGGTAATGATGTTACCACGATTCACTAGTTATGAACTCCCCCGGTTTAATCACCTATTTGTTGAATGAAGTTTGTCTTTTTTTTTTAAAACAGACCTCTTTGAAGACAGAAACTTCAGATTTTAGTGTGTAAAATTTAGCAGCTTTCAACCTTTGCCATAATCTGATTCCAGTGCCCTTACTTTCACAAAAGAAAATTTAGATACTCAAATGAAGAGGTTCCTAAGGGAAGAATTTGGCTCTTTCTGGTCTGCCAGATATTATTGTCTATTTCTTCTTTCCCTTTATATTATAGTAACTTGTTCAATAAGAACACCATTAGCTAAAAAGTCTCCATAATTCATAAATGATTTCTTAGAACACTCCATTTGTAAAAGAAATTCAGAACTTTTATCTTCCTTAGGAATGTAGTCAGCATACCTTGCCTCCTTTTTTCATTTCTCATTATTTTGACTTCAGTCTGGCAGTAAGTTAACTGAAGATGTAGGGTTATAAAGGCAGTTTGTGGGCTGGGGATATAGCTCAGCGGCACAGCGCCTGCCTGGCAAGTGTGAGGTCGTGAGTTTGATTCCTGGTGCCAAAAAGAAAAAAAAAAATGGCAGTTTGTTTTGGAGTAGAGATTTGGGGGCTGAGGGAAGATGTCTCTGGTAGCCTCAGGCCCCTCTTGAGAAGCCTAGAAAACAGCACTAGACATTGGCTTTGAGCTATTTGCTCCTGGATAAATAAGGATAGTACATAATGTGTACATCAGAGTGGTAGAGAAGAATAAAATATGTAAAATGTGCAACACAATGCCTGGAACAAGAGGAATATTCAACACATCATTGCTATTGTTGTAAACTCAGAAGACATCTTTCCCGAAGTCAGGTCATTCTCTTGCCAAATGTTACTTGCTTTGTCCTCTAGCTCGAAATACAACTCCTTTTGGCTAAAAAAAAATGTAGCTCTTTCATTTTTATTTGTATTTATTCTGTTAGCTTAACCAAGAGTAGGTATGTATATATGAAGGTAATAATTTCTAATATGGATACTAACTTTAACTTTGTGAATTCTCTACCAAAAAACCCCTCATGCATAGGCCTGTTTATATAGGGAAATTCCATGCTAAGCTGTATGTTATTATTTACTGAATGTTAACTTTTTTTATAATTTGAAAACTAATTTCCTTAATATGATGCTAGATAATGTTTAATCTAGATAAAGTACACATCATTTTGGACGAGATGGTATTAAATGGCTGCATTGTGGAAACTAACAGGGCAAGAATTCTTGCCCCTCTACTAATTCTTGATAAAATGTCAGAAAGCTGAATGGAAGGCTCTACCAGACAACAAGAATTTACAGGAAACATGAACACCATGGATACCACTCAACATCTGCAGCTGCAAAGAATCTGGAAGACCACACATTGCAAAATAGGGTATCCTTCCAAACATACTAAATGGCTGTTTTTCACAGTTCCTAAGTGGAGAACAAAACTATATTTTAAAATTTGTACAAATAAAAAAAAATTTTTTTTTTGAGACAGAGTCTCGCTATGTAGTTCAGGTTAGCCTTAGACTCATTGTGTGGCCCAGGCTGGCCTCGAACTCACAGCAATCCTCCTAGCTCAGCCTCCTAAGTGCTGGGATTACAGGTATGCACCACCATGCCCAGCTTGAAATTTACTCTTTTTTTTGTTTTTAACTCATTACTGTTCTATGTTAATCATATGTTAAATAACAATACTTTTGAAATATTAGGTTAAAATAAAAAAAAATTTTAATTACACATACGGCTCATGTTGTGCTTCTTTTAGACAGTGAGGTTTTATAACTTCTTCAATACAACATACAAGACAAGGAACTTAAGTTTTTTTTTTTTTTATATTTTTTTATTTTTTTTTTTTGTGGGTACCGGGGGGTCGACCTCAGGACCTCGCGCGCCAACAGGCACCCGTGCCGCTGAGCGATATCACCAGCCCCTTTTTCGTATGTGGGATCCGGGAGTCGAACTCGGGCCCTCGCGCTTGCAAGGCAGGCGCTTATGCCGCTGAGCCATCTCACCGGCCCGGAACTTAAGTTTTTAAAGTATTTGCAATCCACAGCCCACCAACAAGGAGCCCTAAGGATAGTGGAAGAACAAACGTACCCACCAGAAAGAGACCCTCCTCCAAGGGTGTTCCTCTGAGCTCCATGACCCTGAGGACCAGAGTGGGATGTGACAAGTTAGCAACACAGCTAGAACCAAGCCCAAGACCCCTCAGGTTGATTCAGTCACTTTTTGCACCATTCAAAAGTACCTACTGGGAGAGTCAGTGCTTTAACTTCAGCAACTGGAACCCTGGGCTGACGAGAGCTGGAGTGTGAGGCCCATGACTTTCAGAAAGCAGGGTCCTCTGGGAGGGTGTTGTAGTCAGGGTTTACAAGGGAAAAGATTTAATATAGGACACATAATTTATAGGGTTATTTTATAATATCCACCCAAAGAGTCAAATGCAGAAGAGTGCTGAAGATCTCTCTATGTACTAGAAACTTAAAAGAATCCAGCTGAGGGCCTGGATCCCATGGCAGTGTCCTCCACGAGCCCACCTGGAGGCCGAGAGCCCACAACAACGTCTCATGCAAGTCTGTGTCAAGGGTCTGCACTGGGAAGGCCCAAAGGTCTGTGGTGGAAGCTAGAAAGTCTGCACCAGCGGGATGAAGGATCTGTGACAGCAGGCTGAGGGATCTGCACTGGAGCTAGGAAGTGACGCTCAAAAGTAAGGACCAGAGCTCCCCCAAAGAGAACCGCAGCCATCCTCAGCGATAGCGAGGACCCGAGCTCCTCCGACAGTGAAAACAGCTGAGTTCATATCAGGAAAACCAGCTTGATAAACTTCTGCAGGAGAATCAACAGCACCATCTCCCTCTCCAGTTCTCTTTCTTATGCTGTTGGCAACAATCCTCAGGTGGGCCTTCCACACCCAGCACCATGCTTATTCAGTTCAGCTGGGTGTTACAAGTTGACCATTGGTTAATCCACCACAGAGGGTTTGCAGATGGAGCCAGACTTTAAGCCACAGCTGGACACTGCCCAGAGGCACCTTAGGCCTGTGTTACTTGCAAGGGTAGCTCTTGTTGCAGATGAGGAAGTCTGAGATGTCGTGGCACACGTTGCTGTCCTCATAAAGGAGGGTTATGGAGGACTGCAGTGAGGGCTGCAGCGTATGCTGGTGGTACTCAAAGAGCCACATTGCAATTCCCCAAATCATCCCGGTGTGCATAGGTAACGGGTCCCACCTGGGCTCAGGGATGTAGCCCTTGTTCATGCCCAACGGCACAGGGCAAATGGGACATGCGATGTCAGGACGTGATGTCAGGTACGTGTTGATTTGGCTGTGGATGTTCTTCTCTGCGAACAGCAGCATGCGCAAGGTGGGCAGCCAGGACCCAGTGTGCCTGGTGGGTCTGGCCTTGCATGTGGGCCTGCAGGGCACAGAGACCCTCATAGGCGATCGTAAAGCAGGCCAGGTTCCAGGAGTGGATGTAGGTGGCCTGCAGCTTCTCCCAGAGGATGCCGTTCCTGAAGAGAAAGGTCCTGAGCAGAGCATGAGGGGCCCGGATTTTGCCTCCATAGTTTTGATAGAAGACAATGTACATAAAAGGTCTCCACCACCCCACTCAACTGACCTCATCAAAATTTACTCTTAACTGAAAAATAAGCTGTTTTTTCTCACTGGAACCATATTTTTCCCACTTTAAATTTTGTTGAGTCCCTGAAGGGACCCTTTTTGGTGTGTGCTTCCTTTTGCAAATTAAATTCAGAAATAGGATGGTGATGAGAAGAATGTGTGGCAGTTGTCTATCAGCCAATAAGATTTTAAAACTTATATATAGCATTTTGAGTAAAATTATCTTCTGAGTGGTTATCTTTTTCCTTAAGAAGTCCTAGTAAAGCCAGGCATGGAGCCAGCTATGGTGACACACACCTGTCCTCCCAGCTATTTGAGAGGCTAAGCTAGGAGGATCCCAAGTTCCAGGCCAGCCTGGACTACTTAGCCAGACCCTTTGCACTGTGCTGTTCTCATTTGTGTGATGATAGGAAGAGGAGGCTCCAAGCTCTTTATTATCTTCTAAAAATCTACATATATATATATATGTATTTTTTTTTTTTTTTGTGGGTACCGGGGGGTCGACCTCAGGACCTCGCGCGCCAGCAGGCGCCCGTGCCGCTGAGCGATATCACCGGCCCCTTTTTCGTATGTGGGTTCCGGGAGTCGAACTCGGGCCCTCGCGCTTGCCGGGCAGGCGCTTAAGCCGCTGAGCCATCTCACCGGCCCCTCTACGTATATATTTCAAAAGCTTTAATCTGTAAAGACCCCGAAGACTTGTTAGAACTTCAAAAGCAAACCTATTGTTTTGGACACTTTGAGGAAGGTGGAGGAAAGGCTTCTGACCTGTGGGAACAAATGAGTGGTATGTGTATGTAGATCCCTCTTTTTATTAAGTAGTCAAGGTCTAGGGAAAGCCCAGTCTAGAAAGTGCTTTGGAGGTCTTTCTGAGACACATGAGTGGGAAACACTGCCCTAGTTGGTAGGCACTTAATCAGCAGCACATTCAGGTAACTGCTGAAACTGGTACACCAGAAATAGCTAGGGAGTGAACAAAATTAATTTTTGGGTCACACCAAAATAGTAGTTGAAATACATCTTGGCACAGATTTTAGTACCTTGAGAGAATGGTAAGAGTTTAAAAAACAGGTATCACAGGAAAAAAATACTCAAGAACTTGTATATTTGGAGACCATGTCACATAATTCAAAATAAACTATAATTTGACTATTTGTACTTATAGGCTGTGATATCATTTTACTTCAGTAAGACATTTCAAGTGATTTTTCAGACTCATAAACTTAGTAAAATAGTTATGTAAAACAGTTATTGATTTTATGACTCATCAGTATACCCTCTGACAACCTGCTAGAATAGGGCTCAGCAAACTTCTGTAAAGGGCCAGACAGTAAATATTTTAGGCTTTGCGTGAGACGCATGGTCTTTGCTAACTACTGCATCCTGCCATTGTAGTACAGAAGCAAATGTAAATGTATGTAAATGAGTGAACGTGACTGTTCTAATAAAACTTTATGGACACTGAAATTTTATATCAATGTAATTTTTATATTATAAAATACTTTTCTGATTTAAATTTTTTTTCCAACCATTTAAAAATTTTAAAGCTACATTTAACTCATGGGCGGTACAAAAACAGGCAGCAGACCAGTTTGCCAACCGCTTTGCTGGCCTACTCTTGGTGAAAGTTGACTATTGACAGGCACTTTATAGATTTAAATAATGGCAATACTATACACAAAAGCTGGATTTCAATTCTAAACCTAATATAGAATTTTGGTCATGTACTCAGGACTGTATTGAAGAAAACACAAATATCTTTTGGACTGAAACATAGGTCATACATTTAAATATTACTATTATGCTTTAACTTTTAGTCTTAGAGAAGTTCAAACCTGGCAATAAGGTGAAATATTTAAATGCTGCCTCTGATTACACACAACGTTCTCATGCAGCAAATAAAAATATAGTTGTCCCTTTGTATCCATAGGTTCCATATCTGTGAATTCAACCAACAGATTGATACTATTTGGTGGGGGGCAGAATTACATCTGTTCTGAACACATACAGAATATTCTTTTTTGTCAATAACAAGTATTGGGACCACAGGTCAGAGAAGGGAATCACACACTCTGGACTTTGCCCTGGCTCCCAGCTCCTGGCTCACCAGGGACACCGTGTAGAAGGTGAGCACCAGGGCTCCAGGAGGCTCCAGGTAGGAGCGGTGGACTGGACAGCAGTTGTGATCTGCAGAACAGCAGAGGGTTTTGCTCTGACAGGAGTCCTTCCACAACAGCCAACAGCGGGAGTGGGATCCCAGGGCAGGCACCTGCCACGCTGCTGGACAGACTGCAGGATTAGGCACTGTTCCGGGAAAGGGCTGAGTGTTGAAATCTTGGACTCAGAACAGCTACAGGATGGCTTCACTTCAGGGTCCTCAGTGTTACCCTCCCACAGTGACTAGGTGAGACAGCAACAGGAGCTGGGGGCAGGCAGGGAGCAGGACAATGTAGACAGAATTTCAGAATTATAAGATAGGGATGCTTTCAAAGACCAGCTACTCAAAGATATCTTAAAAACAACAAGAGAACATGAAAAATGGACCCAACAGCTGCATGATGACACAAAAAGACTATTAACTGGAATAAGTGAAAAATCAGAAGACAGTACAAATGGCATAAAAAAACCTGTTTACAAAAATACTAGCAGAAAACATCCCAAATACAGGGAAGGAAATAAACATAGAGGTGAGACATATAGAATCCCAAATAGCCACGATCAAAAGAGAACCTCTGCATGTCACATTATAGTCAAAATACCAGGGATAAAAATCTTAAAAGCTATTAGGAAAAGACAACAAATCACTTACTTGTAAAGGAAAACCCATTAAAATTACAGCACGATTCTCAACACAAATCTTAATGGCCAGGAAGGCTTGGAGTGAAGGTGTTTCAAGCCCTAAAAGATATCAGCTTCCAACCCAGACTTATAAATCTGAAACTTTCTTTCAAAATCAATGGAGAAATAAGGTATTTCCATGACAAAGAGCACCTCAAGAAATTCATTACCACCAAACCAGCATTACAAAAATTTCTCAAGGATATCCTAGAAAGGGACAATGAAGTCAACAATAACAGTATGTCAAGTAGAATGAATATACCTGGAGGGTAAGCACTTACACAGAAGGGAAAAAATAAGGAAATCAGCAAGAGGAAAATACTTCAATGACAGGAATAAGGCAGTACCTTGCTTTTTTTCTTTTTTTTGTGGGTACCGGGGCTCGACCTCAGGACCTCGCGCGCCAGCAGGTCCTGCTGAGCGATATCACCGGCCCTTTTTTCGTATGTGGGTTCCAGGAGTCAAACTCGGGCCCTCGGGCTTGCCAGGCAGGTGCTTACGCTGCTGAGCCATCTCACCGGCCCCAGTACCTTTCAATAATAACTCAATGTGAATGGTCTCAATTCCCCCATCAAAAGACACACACTGGCAGAATGAATGAAGAAACAAATGCCCATGATATGTCGTACATAAACACATTTAGTCCAAAAAGTAATTCACAGATTAAAAATCAAATTCTATGCAACAGGAACCTGGAAAAAAGCAGGAGTAGCTAGCCTAATTTCAGACAAAGTGGATTTCAAGCCAAAACTGGTCAAAAGAGACAAGGAAGTTCACTATATATTATTTATGGAACAATTCACCAGGAAGAGATAACAACTATAAAATATATATGAACCAAATACTAGCACACCCAACTTAATAAAACAAACTCTACTGGACATAAAAAAGCAATAAACACCAAATAAATTATCATTATTTATAAATGACATGATACTTTACATGGAAGACCCAATACCACCAGAGGACTAGAATAACCAAATTCAGTAGCATAGCAGGATACAAGGTCAACTCACAAAAATCAATGGTGTTCCTGTTTACTGAGAAAGAAATTAGGAAAACAGTACCTTTCATAATAGCATCAAGAAAAATTAAATATCTACATATTAACCTAACCAAGGAAGTGGAAGATCTCTACAACAAAAACTACAGTACTCTGAAAAAAGAAATTGAAGAGGATATCAGAAAGTGGGAAGGTATCTCCTGTTCTTCGATAGGCAGAACCAATATTGTCAAAATGGCTGTACTTCCAGAATTGACACACAGATTTAATGCAACCCCAAAATGCCAACAGCATTTGTCACAGAACTAGAGAAAACAATGCTAAAATTCGTATGGAACGAGATCAGACCTAGAATAGCCAAAGCAATCCTTGTCAACAAGAGCAAGGCAGGAGACATCAATATCCTGGACGTCAAGTTACTACAAAATGACAGTGATAAAACAGCATTGTGTTGGAAAAAAACACGGATGTGGATCAATGAAACAAAACAGAGGATGCAGAAACAACCCCAAGCACACTCAGCTACCTGATCTTTGACAAAGGAGCCAAAAACTTGCTGGAGGAAAGATAGCCTCTTTAACAAATAGTGATGGGAAAACTGGCTATCCACATGCAGAAGACTGCAACTACACCCATGTCTGTCACCATGTATTAAACTAAAAATCAAAATGGATCAAAGATCTAAATGTTAAAATAGAAACAATTTGTTAGAATGCAAAATAGGTAAAACTCTTGAAGACACAGGCATAGGCATGGACTTTCTGAACAGAATCCTGGTTGCACAAGAATACCAAGAATCAACAAAATTGGATCCTATCAAATTAAAAATCTTCTGCACAGCAAAGGAAAAAACCACCAATTGAGACAACCTATAGAAAAGGGAAAAAAAAGCTAGGCATGGTGGCACATGCCTGCTTGGGCTACATAGTGAGCTCAAGGCCAGCCTGAACTACATAGCGAGACCCTGTCTCAAAAAAAGAAAAAAGAAAAGAAAAGATAGGAAAGGAAAGGAAAAAAGAAAGAAAGAAAAGAAAGGAAGGAAGGAAGGGAGAGAAAAAAGAAAGAAAAGGAAAAAAAATTTTTGCAAGTTATTCCTTGGACAGAGGACTAATAGACTATATGAAGAACTTAAAAAAAAAAAATTAGACCCTTCAAAATAAAAGAGCTAGTCAAAAAGTGGGCAACTGAATAGACACTTCTCAGAAGTAGTACAAACAGCCAATAAATAATGAAAAAATATTCAATATTATTTGCATTGAGAGAAATGCAAATTAAAGCAATGCTGAAATTCCATCTCACACCAGAAAGAATGGCTATCATCAAGAAATCAAATGAATGCTGGAGAAGTTGTGGGGAAAAAGCCCTTCATTGTTAGTGGGAATGTAACGTAGTATAACCACTGTGGAAATCAGTATGGAGCTTCCTTAAAAAACAAACTAGAAATTCCATTTCACTCAGCTATTCCCCTTCAAGGTGTCTTCCCAAAAAAGTTAATCATTTTATAGTGATACATGCATACCCATGTTTACAGCAGCACAATTCACAATAGCTGAATCTTAGAAAGGTATGTTCCTATATGTTAACAGGTGAATGGATAAAGACATTGTAGCACTTACACAATGGAGTAACTACTCTGCCACAAAAAAGGATAAACTTGAGTCTTGGTAGGAAAACGGATTGAGACCACAATAAGTGAAATGTCATGCACACAAGCTTAAATATCATATGGTGGTTCTTATATGAGAAACCCAAAATATAAAGTGCAAAATAAATCTTTACCATATGGGAAGGGAAGGGATGACGCAGAATGTGGAAAAAAAAAATGAATTATGTTGTATACATGTACCAAGGAGAAATGTGATCTTTATGTACTACAATGTACAAAGTAAGAGGAGTCCAAGAGATGGGGGGAGATGGAAGGTGATAAAGGGGATAACCACAGAATTAAGATGTCATGTACAGGTGCCAACACCCCTCAATAAATGTAATCATTATGTACTACAAACACGTGGTGATATTTACACAGCACTTATATTGTATTATGTAATCTAGAGATGATTTGACGTATACAAGAGGTTTCCAGGCACGCCGGTCATCCCAGCACTTGGGAGGATTAGGCAGGAAGATTGCTGAAACTTTGAAGCTAACTTGGGCTAAGTAGTGTTTTTTTTTTTTTTTTGGTACCGGGAATCAAACTCGGGACCTTGCACTTGCCAGGCAGGTGCTGTGCTACTGAGCTATATCCATGGCCCTATATAGTGAGTTTGAGGCCAGCCTGAACTGCATAGTGAGATCCTGTCTTAAAAAAAAAGTATACAGGAGGGTGTGCATAGATAGGTCAGTGATGGTGAACTTTTGGAGCTTTCAATGATAACAAACAGCTGGCTGGGGTACATGTGCCATAGGTTCGCCACCACTGGTATAGGTTACATGTAAACACTAGACCATTTTATATGAGAGATTTCAGTATCCTTGATTTTTAATATTCATAGGGGATCCTGCAATCAATCCTGTGAAGATATCAAGGGACAACTTGTACTCAAATCATTGACTATATAGTAGGAGTTATCTCTTCTAATGTAGAAAGGTCATAATGTACCTTTTAAACAGGTAACTACTGGGCAATTTCAAACATGCCCGGGCCGGTGAGATGGCTCAGCGGGGTAAGCGCCTGCCCGGCAAACGCGAGGGCCCGAGTTCGACTCCCGGAACCCACATATGAAAAAGGGGCCGGTGATACCGCTCAGCGGCACGGGCGCCTGCTGGCGCGCGAGGTCCTGAGGTCGACCCCCCAGTACCCACAAAAAAACAAAACAAAACATGCTCTTAGTGCCTTAAAAAAAAAAGCTATATGGGGGCCGGTGAGATGGCTCAGAGGCATAAGCGCCTGCCTTGCAAGCGCGAGGGCCCGAGTTCGACTCCCGGATCCCACATACGAAAAAGGGGCCGGTGATATCGCTCAGCGGCACGGGTGCCTGTTGGCGCGCGAGGTCCTGAGGTCGACCCCCCGGTACCCACAAAAAAAAAAAAAAAAAAAAAAAAGCTATATGGAAAAATCAGGCCTAGTGACATTTATTCCATCTATATGCACAGATGTATTAATTACAGGAACTTGGCAAATGGCAATATAACCCTTTCTTGAAAACAGAAAACAGAAGAAAGAGAAGGAAGAAGAAAATAAAACCAGAAAATAGAAATATTCTGGTGGTTTCTTTTCACACTAACATAACATTTAAAAATCATTCTGAGCTGCATATGGTGGCATCCTCTGTAATCCCAGCACTCAGGAAGTTGAGGCAGGAGGATCCCAAGTCTGAGGCTACCAGCCTGGGCTACACAGAACCAAACTCAAAAAAAAAAAAAAAAAAAAAAAATTCTTGATTTTAGACTTGCTGCAGATACAGTGGTAAAGTGGACTTGCTATTTAAAAAGTTAACACACAAAACTGACTGAAGAATATTTTACAACTTAACATAAGTGGGTCACAAGTATTGAATATTCTATTTTTCTAATTTCAGTAAATGCATTTGCTGAAGAAAAGTATATTTCTTCTCATAATCTCAGAAAACTAAATTTGAATGATTCAGAATGAAAATTATCTGGTTAAGCTTTTAGATCTGATTACTGCATTGAATTAGTCACACGACACAGTTTTGTACGCTGCAAACATTTTAATGATTATTGTTGAGCATACATTTTGGAAATTTTTTACTTCAAACTGCAACAAGTTAAATAAATGTTTATAATATACAAAGAAAATACAACCAAACATAAAACTTGCTTTAAGTGTGCCTTGCACCTAGACCAGTGTCCCCCCCCTTAATATATCTTTATTTTTGAGCTGCACAAACACACTTAAGAATTTGATCTTTATAGTATGGCATTTAGGAAATAAAAATATACTCCCACCTCAAAGAAATAAGAAGGTTGTGCATGATTATATGCCAAACAAAAGAGAAAACACTAGAATAATCTGATAGTGCAGGCATCATTAAAAAGGAAAAGAAAAAGCTTGAGATGCTCATTAACTTTCTATGTTTTAAGAACGAAGGATTTTTGACCAAGTAGCTTAAAAGCCAGCAAAATGGAGATCAGTGATGGCAAACTGTAGTGTATTGAGAATGAAATGACAAACGTTACACAAATACACTGTTAGAAATTTAGCAGTGAACTCTGAAGTCTGGGAAGCTGCTCTTGGAACAGTCAAGCAGGACCACCGAATTCCAGTCACACAAGCCCTTGTAAAACAACACAGTGCTCTGTGCTATACATCTGCTGGCTGGGCAGTTACAGGATTTGTTTGTCTTTAGCAGCTAAGGAACTTATTCCACATGTTCTGAAAGCCTTAATGGTGGAAAAAAGGCATGTGTCATTAGCGTGGAGGATCATACACTTCTCTGCACACAAACACAAGAGGCTTCACTAATATTTTAAAAGTCTGATGTCTCCCATTGCACTTCAAAACTCAATTGAGATGAAAGCCCTTCTCCATTGTAGCAGCTAGCAAGCGCTCTCTCATGATCTCCTCAGAAGAATACTCAGGCAACTTCAGGTAATGCACACATGTATTGACTGATGGATAGCTTGCATCAGTAGCATCGACCTATGGAAAGAAAAGTGAAAATAACAGAAGACTATCAGTTTAAATATTTTATTCCTTTCAACCTTAAGTAACTAAATTCTATTTAGATTCTGCATTACTAGAGTCTGTACCTTTCGTACAACTGTGAGCCTGGGATGCAGGTTAGCCAGTCCGCCTGGGGGTAGAGTTGAACAACCAGTGGTAAACTGCAGGAATGCTTTCCTTTCATCTGAAGACATGCCACATAAAACCCTCACGAATCTCAGGAAACCAGGGCTAAACAAACAAAAGTCACGTTACAGTGATTTGACAGCAGGTGCAAGTGGAAAGCACCAGCACTACTTTGTAAAGCCAGCAATTAACTGACCCCCCAAAACAATATTCACATATCCAAAGAACAGAATTATCTAAAGACTATGGGTTAAGTATGAAATAGGCTGATACATGCAACTATTAAAACCTCAGACAGTCCCTCGAACACTGTCTTACACTTATAAACAGTAACAGCAATGGAATGTAAGATCAAACCTGCTACAAAGCCATAAATCAGAAAAGCTCAAGATGCACATGTATAATTAATTCTAATGAGGTTAAATTTATTAAAAGGGACCAAAAAAAGGACAAAATAACTAATTTTTGTTCTGATGAAGTGATTAATTACCTTGTGGTAAATCTGTGTAAAATACTTCCTATCAATGAAATGTACTTAAATGAAACCATAAAGAATGTAGATGACATGATTTCATTTATTGAAGCTAAAAAGCAAGCAAAATTAATCAATGAATATTGATTTAATTACCAGAAAAGAATATGGAAAAAGGAGACTTCTGAAGTTCTTATTCTGGGTTCTAATATGCAGGTATGCTCATTTTGTGAAAATTCTCTAAGATGTATACACAATTTGTACACTTCTGTTCAGTAAAAAGTTTGACATATACACAATGTAGCCTAAGGGTTTACAATTTACCCAATTTAAAAAATGAACAATTAAAATATAATGAGAAAAGGAATAGTAACACAAGCTACAATTCAACTGTCTTTTTGTGTACCCTCAGCCTTATCAAAGGATAGACATCTTGACATCTTCACTGCTTTCTCATTTATTTTAATATAATTGATTGAGTTATAGTTCTTTAGAGAATTTGCCATTTGATTTGTGGATATAAACAATTTTGTAGATCTTCAAAATTATCAAAACATACCTGTCACGTGTATAGCCCAGCTTAGGTTCAGTGTAGTTGATAATATCCTCTGCTGCCCAGGATGGTGACTGGTTTCCACAAAGAATCATCTGGACTTCTTCATGGCTGAAGGAACTTAATTTCTCCATTGGAAAAACTTTATTAAATCCATCTACATTATACATATAGAAAAAAGAAAACAAACAACTCAGCTTCCAAGTAAGCTATGATTATGAAAGACCAAATTTCAAATCAACTAAATAAAAGATGGAAAAAGTTCATAAATGTTTGAGTAAATATCAACTAGAATAGTTTGAAATTAAAACTGTGCTATGGTTTTAAGTACAGACATCTCTGCTTAACATGACATGTGACGAGAGAGAATATTTAGTCACTATATATTTTGGTGAATATTTAGTCACCAGCCAAATTTTTATAAGTACCCAACCTAGAGCTCACTAGCTCTGTATCATACAAGTTGTGTTCTTATTTTCAAAAGTGACTTACAGTCTAATATACTTTGTCCCATCTTCACCTGAAGAACTTTTCATGGTTTAATTCATCCTCATCATGTAGTGTAGAATGTATGCAACAAATGAAGGAAGGGCCAAAAGCAGGTCCCCTAACTCCACAGGCACAAAATGAGGATAAAGTGTGCCCTGCAAATGTTCAACCCACTGTGAGTACTCTGTAGGACCTAACTATCTAAAGCACTAGCGGGCAGGTATAGTGACTACTAGCACTATACCTTAATTTCCACTGTCTCGAAGTAAAAGGAGGGGGAATTATGCTTTCAAATTACCTCGGAAGGCTTCCATCTGTTTCTGAATACCTGTATGCATACAGAAGTCAAACATCAAATCCACATATTCTTCTGCATTATCCATCGTTATCATCTGTGAAAGAAAAAACGCCAGTATTATTATTAATATCCATGATGAATTCAGTAGCACCTAGGACAACTGGTCTCATTAAGAGGATGTTTCACAATTTAACGACTGTATTAAATGCAAAATTTTTACCTCGTCTTCACCACTTGGCTTGAGATCCACAGCTGTAAAACCATATATTCTTGAGGAAGGGCAAAACTGGAAATTTAAACTGAGTAAACAAAAAAATTAGATTAAGTGACACTTAGCAACTATTGGTATTTAATTTTTATAACACTGCTACCAAAACTACGAATGGCCCCCTCCTCCAACAATAAGATTATACCAGCTTAGATGTAAACATGAAGCCTTTATTTGTTTGTTTAGTGGTGCTGGGGATTAAATACACAGTCCAGTACCAGAGGCCCAATTTTTAAATGTGAAATTCTATGCACAGAATCTAGTAGGCCAGGGCTAGGGATATAAACTCCATGGTAAAGCACTTGCCTAGCATGTGCAAGGCCCTGGGTTTGATCCCCAATAATGCAAGATTTAAAAAAAAAATTTTTTTTTGGTAGCGGGAATCGAACTCACAACCTCACGCTTGCCAGGCAGGTACTGTGCCACTGAGCTATATCCCTGGCCCTTAAAAAAGATTAAAAAATATATAAGCTTCTAAGTCAATTGTTCTCAAACCTGTCTGACTTTGCAAAGACTGCATGAAAGAACCACCTTTCCATATTTTACTTCCTCCTGACAGCAGAAAATAAATGGACTAAAGATTTTTGCAGTAAGTTATGGTAGAAACATACTTATAACAGTATGGATTTTTCCCCCTCAGAAAGAAACTATTGCTTCACAAAAGTTATTCACACTATATACAGAAAATACATATATTTAGGAAAAAATCCTTAAACAGTCATACATCATTTAATAATGAGGATACATTCTGAAAAGTGTCATATAACTACCCAGCCTGGAGCTCACTCACTCCGTATCATACAAAGTTGTGTTCTCATTTGTATATGTGATTTACAGTCTAATATACTTTTCTATTTTTATGGTTTAATTCATCCTCTCATGTAACAGAGAGTGTGTGCAACCTTATGTCCACTTACAAATGAAGAAATAAGGATTAAAAGTAGGTCCCCAGGGGCCAGTGAGATGGCTCAGCAGCGTAAGCACCTGCCTGGCAAGAGCGAGGGCCCGAGTTTGACTCCCAGTACCCACATACAAAAAAAGGGCTGGTGATATCGCTCAGCGGCACGGGCGCCTGCTGGCACGTGAGGTCCTGAGGTTGACCCCTGGTACCCACAAAAAAAAAAAAAAAGTAGGTCCCCATTACTTTAGAGGGGGAAGATTTTGTTGTTGTTGTTGTAGTACAAACATAGGATAGGCTGGGCATGATGGTGCACACCTGTAATCTCAGCACTCGGGAGGCTGAGGCAG
Source organism: Erethizon dorsatum (assembly GCA_028451465.1). Classification (NCBI taxonomy): domain Eukaryota; kingdom Metazoa; phylum Chordata; class Mammalia; order Rodentia; family Erethizontidae; genus Erethizon; species Erethizon dorsatum. Next base: position 29,629,137 of record CM051823.1, on the reverse strand, counting down.
GAGGATCGCTGCGAGTTCAAGGCACACCTGGGCTACGAAGTGAGTGGAAGGCCAGCCTGAACTGCATAGTGAAACCCTGTCTCAAAAAGACAAAAAAAACCCAAAAAACACAAACCAAACATAGGATATATTTACACAAACCTCGATGGTATAGCTTCCTATACACACCTAAACTATATGGTATATAATCTATTGCTCCTACTCTAGAAAAATGTATAGCATCTTACTGTACAGGATACTGACAGACAACGATTACACAATGGTAAGTATCTGTATACACAATGGTAAGTAAAATTGTCTAAACAGCCATGTGTGGTGACAAACTTTTGTAATCCCAGCACTTGGGAGGCTGAAATAGGAGGATCACTGCAAGTTCGAAGCCAGCCTGGGCTAATAGTGAGTTCAAGGCCAGTTTGAACTATGTAGCAAGACCCAGTCTCAAAAAACTGAAAAAAAAAAAAAAAAAAAATTGGGGCCGGTGAGCTGGCTCAGCAGCGTAAGCGCCTGCCTGGCAAGCGCGAGAGCCCAAGTTCGACTCCTGGTATCCACATACGAAAAAAGGGCCAGTGATAGCACTCAGCGGCACGGGCGCCCGCTGGCACACAAGGTCCTGAGGTCGACCCCCGGTACCCACACACACACACAAAAAAAAACTGGAAAAAAAAAAAAGTCTAAACATAGAAAAGGTACAGTAGAAATGCCAGGTGATAGAAATTTTCTACTCAAATATTATAGAACCATCCTCAGCGTGTATATATGGTACACTGTTGGCTGAAACACTGTTATACAGCACACAGTATAACCATTTAGCAAACACAACTTTCCAATATTATCAGGAAACAGAAAAATATGAAAGCCTTGCAGTCAACCCCACAACAGGAAAAGATGCTGAAAGGTGTGATAATTATAAAAGAATTTTATCAAAATATTTGCAGGCTGGACATGGTGGTGCACACCTGTAATCCCAACACTCGGGAGGCTGAGGCAGAAGGATTGCCACAAGTTTATGGCCAGCCTGGGCTACATAGTGAGTTCAAGGCCAGCCTGGGCTACGAAGTGAGACCCTGTCTCCAAAAAAATAAAAAATGATTTGCAGCAGTTAAAACAGCCATTGGGGATAAAAGCTTACATACCTACCAATTCTTAATCTTTGCCAAGTAGGCTATATATACATATTGTTGGCTTTGGATTTTTTTTGTTTTGTTTTGTTTTATATGTGGGTACAGGGAGTCAAACTCCAAGACCTCATGCTTGCCAGGCAGGCACTTATGTCACTAAGCTATATCACCGGCCCTGGCTTTGGATTTTTTGCACAACATACACAAACCTACTACATTTGGAAAGTTAGGTAATTTTCAGAGGTTCCAGACGTCTGACGATTACTAAGCTATATAATGGCATTCTAAGTATTATCATTATAGTATTACTAAAACAAGGTTCAAATCGGTATTATTTCTTATAGCATATTACTGTTGTTGACAGTTTACTCATACAATACAAACCAATGGGGACAGAGAAATGGAAGCTTTCAAACTTATTCATTAGGTTGAAGAATGCATATACAAAGCTTACCCTAAGTCCTCTATGCTAAGTGGAGGTCCAGAACCTGATGGATTCTTCAGCACTAGTTCCTGTAATTTTGTGTTTTTCTCATCTTCAGAAAGACCTTTGTTGCTTAAAATCTGGCGCCTCTTGATGGCAAGGTCTTTAACTTCTTTTAAAAATCTGGCTCTGTGTGGGTTCACTAGTTCGAAGTCTTCCCAAGTCAAAATCCCATTAAACCAAGCTGGTGGTTTGGGCTTAGGGGGATCAATAATAAATTCTGATTTTGAATCTTCTTCAAAACTTCCTACTGAGAGTGAATCATGACCTTCTTCTGTCGAAGCTTCAGACTGACTTTCGGTACAGTGTAAGTCTCTATCACCTCGTGACTCATAGATGAGTTTACTCATATTGCTTTTAATGTCACCCATACACATAAGTTTAAAGAAAGGTTTAGAAATAGGTAAGTCTACAAGTCTATTGTCTTGAATGCATTTGGCCAAGAAAATTCCAAGGAAATGAAAGAGTTTTGTGATCCTTTCAAGCTCGTCACTATCTTGTGGAAACGGTGCTGTGAATAGTCCACATGATCTCTGTACATAGTATCCAGGAGGTTTCACTCCACCGCCAAGATCAACCTAATTTTTTAGTGGCAGAAATGCAAACAAAATTAAATAAAAGCCAATGATAACTACACCCATCATCATCATCTTACCAAAGGGAAAAAAAAACATTAAATATCTTCATGAATCAGCTCTCTAAAATTTTATACGTATTTTATTAAATAGCTTTTTGTTGAATAAATTTTATCTTTTAGAAATATTTTAATGTCAAGATTATTTAATAGGGCTGGTGAGATAGCTCAGCGGCATAAGCGCCTGCCTGGCAAGTGCGAGGTCCTGAGTTCAACTCCTGGAACCCACATATGATAAAAGGGCCAGTGATATCACTCAGTGGCATGGGCACCTGCTGGTGCGAGAGGCCCTGAGGTCGACCCCCGGTACCCACAAAAAAAAAAAAAAGTTAACATGATTATTTAATAATAAAATTAGAGTCAGAAAACCTGGCTAAGTTCTGAAAGGAGAACCTAACACTTTCCAAAAGTAGAATCACAACTCAAATCACAACATGAGAGATAAATCTTACATGGCGAGATTCATCATCTGGGAAGTTATCATCACAAAGCCATGCTCCCAAGTCAGTCCTCTGGAATTCTGCTGCCACCAGAGCATAAAACTCTAGTGTGGGTCCCAAGCCAGTACCTTCTTCTCCTAAAAATTCAACCTAAAATATGAACAAATAAATGATGAAGAAAAGTGAACTTAGAGTATTTTTCTTCATTTTAATATATTTAAAATATGCTAAAATATGTCATATCTGATCCAGTGGCATAGCTCTTTTATTTTTGGTACCAGGAATCGAATTCAGGACCTTGCGCTTACCAGGCAGGCGCTTGTGCCACTGAGCTATATCCTTGGCCCAGCACAGCTTTTTTTAAAGAACAGCAGTAAGGTACATTAAAAGCAACATAGAAATTTTATTCTAGCTTTTCTAGAAAGAGAAGAGTGCCATTTGTTATAATTACACACTTAAGCACTGTACTGAACACACTTCACACATTTGTTACTTCTTGCAACACTCTACAGAGTAATTACAGTGGTACCTCAGGTCACTAACTTAATGTGGTCTATGATTTTGGGAAAGATGGCCACATTTGTGTGGGAAAGATGGCCACAGTCGTGTTTGTCATCTGATGCACAGTTTGCAAATAAAAACAAAATTTTGCCAAATGCTTCTGTCTGTCTGCAAACAAAAGTGTTCATGAACCAAGGTACCAGTGTATCTGCTTTTTTTTTTTTTTTTTTTTTTGGTAGGTACCGGGGCTCAAACTCAGGACCTCGCGTGCCAGCAGGCGCCCGTGCCACTGAGTGATATCACCGGCCCTTTTCTTGTATGTGGGTACCAGGAGTCGAACTCAGGACCTCACGCTTGCCAGGCAGGCACTTATGCCACTGAGCCATCTCACCAGCCCTTTTTTTGTTTTTTGAGACAGGGTCTTTGTAGTTTAGGATGGCCTTAAACTCACAGTGATCCTCCTGCCTCAGCCTCCCAAGTGCTGGGAGTACAGGCATGCACCACTACGCCCAGCTTTCTATCTACTTTTTTACACCAAAGAAAAATTTCAGATAGAGGTTTAAATCATTAGCTTTAGGAAATGATGGTGTACAGATTGTTATGTGTATCTTTGTGATACCAACACTTAAATTCCTCCACTTACCTGTAACTTTATTTTTATTTATTTATTTTTGGTACCAGAAATCGAACTCAGGACCTTGCAGTTGCCAGGCAGGCGCTTGTGCCACTGAGCTATACCCTCGGCCCATTTGTAATTTTAGACAATCACTTTAAACGTTTTTCACCATATCTACCTCTTCCAAAAATGATTTGAAATTTCTTATAAAAACGGCGGTGAGATGGCTCAGTGGCTTAAGCGCCTGCCCAGCAAGCACGAGGGCCCGAGTTCGACTCCTGGAACCCACATACGAAAAAGGGGCCGGTGATATCGCTCAGCGGCACGGGCGCCTGCTGGTGTGTGAGGTCCTGAGGTCGACCCCCCGGTACCCACAAAAAAAAAAAAAAAAAAAACCATACGGGGGGGCCGGTGAGATGGCTCAGCGGCGGCAAGCACCTGCCCGGCAAGCGCCAGGGCCCGAGTTCGACTCCTGGAACCCACATACGAAAAAAGGGCCGGTGATATCGCTCAGCAGCACAGGCGCCTGCTAGCGCACAAGGTCCTGAGGTCAACCTCCGGTACCCACGGAAAAAAAAAAAAAAAAAAAAAAAAAAACCAGGGCCAGTGAGATAGTTCAGCAGCATAAGCGCCTGCCTGACAAGCGTGAGGTCCTGAGTTCGACTCCCCGTACCCACATAAAGGAAAAAAAAGGGCCGGTGATATCACTCAGTGGCACAAGAGCCTGCTGGCAAGCGTGAGGTCCTGAATTCGACTCCTGGTACCCACATAAAAACAAAAAACATACAGCACATGGTAAAAGAAAAAACAGGATTATCTAGGCTAGAAGAATATAAAGATAAGAGAAATAAGATAAAGGCAAACAAAGTCTGTATATAAAGTGAAAGCAATAAAACTTTGTACGCTGTCTAGACTTCTAGATATTTTCACAATCAGTTTAAGATACAAAAGATCAAACCAACTAGTTCACATCTGTGACAAGAGAGATGTTTCTGGGGTTCCTCCAATAAGGAATACTGTGTCTATGGGATATAATCAACAATATCTACAACAGCATCTCTACAGTAAGTATATCGAATTCCATACTGTCATTTGCTATAACATCTCTCAATATAGACTAATGACATAATACCAAGTACAGTGCAGGTGAAACAATATTACAAAATAATGTACTCCAAAAATGCAGATTATCTAATAGAACAGCTTATGAGAACAAAATTTAGACTATTAAAAAGAATCCTTGATGGGCATGGTGGCGCATGCCTATAATCCTAGCACTAGGGAGGTTGAGGCAGGAAGATCGCTACAAATTTGAGGTCAGCCTGGGCTACATACTGAGACCCTGTCTCAAAAACCAAAAAGAATCCTTTGTATTATTATTCAGTTTAACTTCATTAAGAAGTGGGTAGTGGCCTTCAGACTTTGCCAGAGTACAAGTGCAGTTTATTCTTAGTGTTCATTAAGTGTACAAGATCCTAAACCTGACATGGTGGTGCATGCCTGTAATCCTAGTGACTTGGGAGGCTGAAGCAACAGGACTGTGAGTTCAAGGACAGTCTACGCAACTTATCCAGAGTCTTATCTTGAAATAAAAAATAAAAAGGGATAGGAGGTAGCTCAGCATGAGGCATTGGGTTCAATCTCCAGTACTGCAGACCCACCAGAAAAGAGCTCATAAGATCTTGACTCCTGAAGAGATGGACCAGCATCCTTTTACGAGATGTTCTGCCAGGAAAGAAAAGTCTCCTCATAGAAATCCCTTCTCAAGTTCACCTGAGTTTTTAAGCAGTGAAAGTAAAGACTGGCTGGCTCACCAAGTGTCATTCCTTCTCCCTAAAATAATACTATTTTGTATGAGTTACCTCAAGAACGGATTTCCGATCTGCATGTATTTGCATGACATTCTCAGCCCATTCCATTAGTGATTCACCACGTGGAACTTTTACTCTTTCATGCTTGAGGCGGCCAACTCTAAACTCTCCTGGATCATCTCGCCTTACACTGCTTGTGGTTCTTGTTCGCTCTACTGTGGCTTCACGTCGGTTTTGCAACCACACTATTGCTCTGAAACAGAAAAATATCTATGTAGTTATAGCATACTTCAGCAGCTGAATATACTACTAAACCAGCAACAGAATACAAAGACTAGAAACTGTAAAGGACAGTGTTTATTTGGAAGATTTTTAAACTTTCTTTTCTTTTCTTTCTCCTTTTTTGCTTTTGCAGTTTTGGGGACTGAACCCAGGGCCTTTACAAAGAGCTATATTCTCAGCACCCTCACCTTTTTTTGAGACCATGTCCAATAGCCCAGGCTGGCCTTAAACTTGGTATGTAGCTCAGGCTGGTTTCCAACCTACAATCTTCCTGCCTCAGACTCCTGAGTGCTGGGATTACAGACATATGCCACCAAATACTATTTTTTAACTGCATAAAAACTGTCTCCTTTCTACATAAAAATGTATGAAATTCTTTTTATTATAATCTCCTTTAAACTAAGAAAAGTACTGGGTCTACCTTTCCCCTCTTTTAGTGATTAAATAAAGTCTGTGGTCCAGCCTCACATGATGCAAAATATGAACAGTTCCTATCAGAGAAACTAAAATATACTTACCTTTATTACTATGATACAAACCGAAAACCACCATACGAATGGTTAAACAACACAAAGCTAATCCATCTAGGGTGAAAGAAAGAACCTCTAACTCAGAATAAGAAGATGAAGGTCCCATTCTCTCGTGTGTGCTACTCCTTTGTTTTGTAATCTCAAGCAAATCAACTATGTACTTTGAGAATCAATTTCCTCATCTATAAAACCCAAGCAAATGCCATTTATCACAACAGGCCTAGAGTTCTATTGATACAAATGCTTTGTAAATGGTATTAAATGTTAGAAAAATATAACTTATCAGGAAAGAAAATATAACTTATCAGAAAAGAAAAGCTGTATTTTAAATTATGATTTTACATCTACTTTGACAGAATATTCAGGATATAGAATCATTTGACAAAGTACCACCTATAATGTACTATATATATATATATAGTATTTTAGGCCCTCAGCTAGACCAGTGGGCAAATCAACCATAATTTCCTCCCTTCATGAAACTTTGATATAGTAAAGGAAGACAGATACAAAATTAAATAAAATATGCAGTACATTAAGTAGTACACTATTGGTATATTCTGCAAGACAAAATATGATGGTCAGAAGGAAGATATATTTAAAAATTATTAGAGCTATCTGCAAGCACTTTATTTGGTATTGCTAAGAATTTTAACAATTACTTGTGTGTATTACTAAATGTTAGCTTATAGAAGAATCTGACTCAATCCAGACTACTCCAATAAAGCATATATACAACTAGAAATGGAAAATTTTAAATGATGACAACTTTTTACAAAAACATAAAATTTGCCAGACATGGTGGCACAAGCCTATAATCCCAGCACTTGGGAGGCTGAGACAGGAGGATTGCTGAGAGTTCAAGGCCAGCCTGGGCTACAAAGTGAGTTCAAGGCCAGCCTGAACTGCACAATGAAACCCTGTCTCAAAAAGACCAAAACAAAACAAAACAAAACAAAAAAACCCATAAAATTTATTCCTGCCATCATTAGTCTTTTTTGTATGTGTGGTTGTTTTGAGATAGGCTCTTGCTATGTAGTTCAGGCTGGCCTTGAACTCACTATGTAGCCCAGGCTGGCCTTGAACTTGTAGCAATCCTTCTGCCTCAGCCTCCTGAGTGCTGGGATTACAGGCTAGACCACAATGCCTGATGTTGCCATTAGGCTTAACAATGTATTTGCCAGAGGCCATCTTGGAAAATTCAGTGAGACTCTGTCTCAAAATAAAATTTTAAGAATGTCTGAGGATGTAGCTCAGTGGTAGAGCACATGCCTAGCATGCACAAGGCTCTGGATTCAATCTCTAACACCACAAACAACAACAAAACAGTGTATTCATACATTTTGAATTTATGTATCACGAAAAACAATACTTATTCTAAAAACATAAAAAGATGCACTCCCTACCTTGATGCACCAAATGCTGTACATGTGAAATAAAGCTGTCTAGTTTCAAATGGTATTAGAAAAGGACACTTGCTGGTTAACTGTTCACACCAGTCTGGCAGAGCCCCACTAGCCAATGCCAACGGTTCCTGCAAGTTAACAAATAACAATGTTTTAGTGCTAAGACTCAATCTCAATTCTTTAATGTAACTAATAATTACAAAAGACCATATGGCCCAAATTACTGAATGAGAGGGAAAGGGAAGTATTAGGAGGCAGAAAAGGAAGGAAAGAGAATAATGTGAAAAGTCCAACAGTTTTAGAACGAAAAGTTCATCGAGGTGATTTTATTACCTCAATCTGCTGCAAAATTTTTGTTGTGATTTTTTTGCTAGTAAATTCATCTGGTGGAAAAGTAAACTGAGGCTGCTCATCACCATCTATAAAATTGATTTAAAAAATTAATAAAATAAACTGGTTTTTAAAATGCTATACAAATGAAATAAGGCTTGTTACAGACCTTCTTGGGATATTCTTGAATAAGGATCACTTGCAACTATATACAGAATACGCAGAAGCTGAAGAACATCTTCCACTCCACAAGAGTTCTGTCCATTGCCTGCTTTGGCCTGAGGTTGTTCTTTTGTCAGATTAAGAATATCACTATTTTGAAGAGTAGAAATGGCCCCCTGATTTAAACCAGACTTTGTTCCATGCTCACAAAAATCCTGAAGAAACAATTAGTGAAGTTGGACATTAATCACATTTTCAAGAATGCATTGTCATTCTGTTGGTATTACTTTGAAAAGGTTGGAATTTTTCATAGAATTGCCTCCTTTTGAAATATAAACACAGTATCACATAAGACACACAAAAATATCAATGTGTTATAAACCATGAAAAATGCCAAATAAAACAGTTAAAATCCCTAGTTAAAGAAGTCTATACTGAGATCCAATGCCACAAACCACATTTGAAATTTTAGCATTGGCACATTAACAATGTTATGCAAATTCATTTTTTATAAAATGTCCCAATATACCTCTCCTCTGCTTTTTAAGCTTGTGTGTGTGTGGTGCTGGGAACCAAACAGAATACCTTGCGCATGCTAAGCAAGCGCTGTACTGCTGAGCTACAATCCTAGCCCCTTAAGAAGCTTTTAAAGCTACAAAACAAAGCATAAAGCCATTCCCATTCAAAATAGTGTTTTGATGCCAATATATACCTTATATGCAGCTATGAGCTGAGAACAATTTCTGTTTTTCCTAATACTTTTATTAGTGCCAGTTAATTTCCAGTGGCGCAGGAAAGCGGCATCTGCATTCTTCTGCAGGTAGGTTATCAAGTCATTCTTTGGTAATTCATCAGTGCCAAGGTACTGCTCCACATGCTCTATAGACCAGCAGCCCTGCAACAGGGAAAACCATATGTTGGCCTTTCCCACATATAAAGTCTGTAATATTTCACATGCATTACATGAGGTAGCTTCAAGATCATGCACATAATCTAAAGAATTCTAGTTAGTCATTTTTTTCGCTCAAATGTTCAAATGCAGTAGTGTTAGTTTTTCCTTTCCTTTTTTCACTAGTCAAGAGTAAGAATCATTTTTAAAAATAACTTACCGTTTTCCCATTTTCCTTTTCTTTGTCAGAATCCTTCATTTCTCTGTATATGATTCTAAACATGAAGACATTATTAGAGTTAATTCATAAATCAAATGATTTGTAGTTACTTCCAGTAAGGCTCCAATTCTTAAAAAAAATATGCGAATGATATCATTCACTAGACATGTGCTGCATTGAACACTGAACGCAAGGGGTTTTTTTTGCAGCACTGTGATGGAATCCCAGGGCCTTGTGCATGCTTACCCAAGTGGTCTACCACTCAGTTACACCCCCAGCCCTCTTTATTTTATTCTGAGTCAGGGTCTCACTGAGATGCCCAGGATGGGCTCCAACTTGTGATCCTCCTGCCTCAGCGTCATGGGAAGCTAACATTACAAATGTGTGCCACCCAGCTTCAAGAAAAAATTTTAAGAAAAAAAAAATCATTTGTTAAACATAAGGGAAAAGGGCCGGTGAGATGGCTCAGCGGCTTAAGCGCCTGCCCGGCAAGCGCGAGGGCCCGAGTTCGACTCCCGGAACCCACATACGAAAAAGGGGCCGGTGATATCGCTCAGCGGCACGGGTGCCTGCTGGCACGCGAGGTCCTGAGGTCGACCCCCCGGTACCCACCAAAAAAAAAAAAAAAAAACATAAGGGAAAGTATCAGAAACCACATTCCAAAGTTATGATTTATAAATTTAGCACTTTTGCAAAAAAAAAGCACTCAAATCTAGAACTTTTTTTTTTTTTTTTTTTTTTTTTTTTTTTTTTGTAGGTACCGGGGGGTCGACCTCAGGACCTCGCACGCCAGCAGGCGCCCGTGCCGCTGAGCGATATCACCGGCCCCTTTTTCGTATGTGGGTTCCAGGAGTCGAACTTGAGCCCTCGCGCTTGCCAGGCAGGCGCTTATGCCGCTGAGCCATCTCACCGGCCCTAGAACTTTTAAAGACAAAAAATGTTCTATATTATATACCAAGTTTTATGGCATTTGTATATTGTTGTAAAAGCAAAATGACATTCATACATTGTTGTAAAAATAAAATGTTGATAGTTTTTCTGTGTCTTCCTGAAAAGAAGGGTAGGAATAACAATAATCAGGAGTGCTTATATTCATATAAGGGGTTGAAATCGATTTTTAAAATCCAATAAAAATCGAAGGGAGGGAGAATATGATTATCATCTTCTATCTCAAAAGGACTTAAAATACTATTGGACATTATATAAGAGTATCAATGATGTTAAGAGAACATAAGAAAACACAAAAGTTATAAGAAGTATTGTAAGACAATAATTTATTCTTCACATTATTATTATGAAAAAGTGATTATTTTCTAATACTTTTTTTCTGTAGTATGGAGATTGAAGCCAGAGCCTTCACACTCAGCTACATGCCCAGCTCTTTTTCATTTTGTATTGAGACAGGAACTTGCTTAGTTGCTAAATTACACAGGCTAGGCTTGAATTTGAGATCCTCCTGCTTCAGCTTCCCAGAGTGCCAGGATTACAGGTTTGCACCATTAAGCCCATCTTAAGTAATACTTACTGAGTACTTACCACATCCTGGAGAGTACTGGAAACTCTTTACATATATTAATTCATCAACTCCTCACAACTACTCTCATTTTACAAATTACAGATATGAGACACAAAAATGTTAAACATGCCCAATATTTGTATTTGATAATTAAATATTTGATAATTATTTGTTAATGAACAAAGTAAATTTAACACACGCATTCCAAATAAAGAAGCAAATAGAAAATATTTAGGACTTCATACATAATCTTGATCAAAGAGTTCAAATAGCACTCTTTTCAACAATTATTACTGAGCCGGGGATACAGCTCAGCGGCACAACGCCTGCCTGCAGGTGTGAGATCGTGAGTTCGATTCCCGGTACAAAAAAAACAACAAAAAACAATTATTACTAATTCTAAATGTCATTCCAGTTCTAAAAATCAGCCATTCTACATCAGTCAGAAGTGCTTTTATCTGCTCCCCTAATCTAAATAGACAAACACATGCTTCTTGGCTCATATGTTATGACAATGTCTACTTAAAAGTTAAAAAAAAGTTAAGTTAAAATCTCTTACGTGTATGTTGGCTCCCAAATACGTCTAAGTTTATCTGATTTCACACTGCCATTACAGGATAACTGAAGCAATTTTTGTACATAGTAAAAGATGGTTGATCTGAAATTGGTGAGTGGCAATTCAACTTCACGAGTTGTCCCAAGACCTGTTACTTTCAAAGTGAGGGCTAATCGAGGTGAGGGAGTGCATTCAACTTCTTCTAAGAGCTCTGAATGAGGTGTTCCTGAAAAGTGGGAAGATACATAAAAAATAATCATACTAACACAAGCAGTCCAGAAAAGAAAACTGTACTAAGGAGGCAAGGCCACATGAAATCCAAATGATTTTGCCATACATTAGCTAAATGATGTCAGCTACTTAAGACTCTCCTGGTTTGAACATTTCTGGTTTGTTTTTTCCTCAAAAATGGAAATAGGCCAGTGAGATGGCTCAGCGGCATAAGCGCCTGCCTTGCAAGCGCGAGGGCCTGAGTTCGACTCCTGGAACCCACATACGAAAAAGGGGCCGGTGATATCGCTCAGCGGCACGGGTGCCTGTTGGCGTGCGAGGTCCTGAGGTCGACCCCCCGGTACCCACAAAAAAAAAAAAAAAAAAGGAAATAATTACATGCAATTTTTTAAAAGAGAGTGCTAGAACATAATATATATGTATGATATGGATCCCTCACTTTGTTTTGGAAACACATAACTATGAATACTTACAAAGCATGTTTATTTTATTAATCAAAAAACTGAAAATATCTGTATCTCGATAATTCAGAGAAAACTACCTATTCTGGGCCAATGACCAGTCGAACTTTTACTTATACTACATGAACGACTTACTTTTGAGGTAAACACACACAAATATAATTAGGTTAATAACGTGTTTGGGGCTCTCTTCTTTTTACTAGCTCCTGAATCTTTGTTTCTTATCATGATAGTCATTTGAGATATTATTTTATTCACACATGACATCCTACTGTACCTTAACCATATCTCTGTTATTGGACATAATTAGGACATTTTCAGTATTTTGGCAACATATTTAGTATATTTGTAGCCATCGATGTATATAAAACAGAATGCACAGCTAATATTCTTTAGTGTAAGTACAAGTGGCAAAAATACTTCAGAAGGTATGAAATACATTGTCAGAAATCTCTACAAAATGTCTACACCTATTTATACTCTCTACAATCCTTTTTCCTTTCCCTTCCTTTCTTTTTTGTTAGGGTCTCACTACACAGCCCAAGTTGGCCTCAAAACTGCTATTCTGCTTCAGCCTCCTGAGTGCTCAGATTGCAAGCACGTGCCACCAGGCCCAGTTTTAGCTTTTGTTGGGGGAGGGGAGGCACTAGAGAGTGAATACAGGGCTTCACCTGTGCTGGGCAAGCACTCTATCATTAAGCAATATTGCTAGCCCTTTTCATAGACAGGATCTCATTAAATTGTCCAGGCTGGCCTAGAACTTGTGATCCTTCTGCCTCAGCCTCCTGAGTAGCTGAGATTACAGGCATGTGCCATTGCACCGGCTTTTTCATTTGTTTTGAGACAGGGTCTTGTTATGTAGTTCAGGCTGGTCTTGAGCTCACTTAAGTTGTGGAAATCCTTCTACCTCAGCCTCCTAAGTGCTGAGATTGTATGTCTTTCTTTCTTCGTTTTTTGAGACAAGGTGCCTCATGTCATTCAACCTGGCCTCAACTCACAGCAATCCTCCTGCCTCAGCCTCTCAAGTGCTAGGATTACAGGTATGCACCATGATGCCTGGCCCCAACTGCTGAGATTATAGACATACACCACAATGCCCAGCTAGGTTTTCCTTTTTGAAGAGACCCTGGAACATCCTGATTCAACATCAGTCCACCTTCACCCATGGAATAGTACATTACAAAGTGCACCTATGTTCATATTTAACACAGTATCAACTAACAAGCACACTCCAGACTTAACAACTTAAGTCTTCTTTTGTAAGAATTATGAACTAGTTACAGTAACTGACATTTACTGAGGCACACATCAGGCACCATGCTAACCCCTTTGAATTTATTTAACTTGTTTAATCAGACTATACCTTGTCAAACAGACTATCATTCTCTCTGTGTTAAGAGATGTAAAAATTTAGGATTAGACAGTTTAGGGGACTTACCTGATATATTAGTTTCCTATTGCTGCAGTAAAATATTACCATAAGTTGGGTAGTTTAAAAAATAAAAATTTACTGGTGTTATCTCACAGCTCTAGAGATCAAAAGTCTAAAATGGATTTGTAAGACTCATTCCTTTTGCAAGCGCTAGGGAAATCTGTTTCTTTGCCTTTTCTTACTTCTTGCTATCCACATTTCTTAGCTCATGGCCCCTCAATGATTCTTAGACACATCTTCTCAATCTGACTCCTCTGCCTCCTATTATAAGCACTCTTAGAATTATACTGGGCCCATTTGATAATCCACGATAGCCTCCCCATCTGTAGAAGTTTCACTTCATTGTATCTGCAGTCTCTTTGTCATATTGAGAAAACAGTATGTATTTATAGGTTCCAGACATTAGGACCTGGAAATCTACCCTGCCCTTTTAAAAATTTTTTGTAGTGCTAGAGATCGAACTCAGGAAGCAATGAGCTACAGCCCCCTTTTTATTATTTTTTACATTTTGAGATAGGGTCTCACTAAATTGCTCAAGCTGTTCTTAAACTTGCACTCCTCCTGCCTCAGCCTCCCAAAATGCTGGGATTATAGGCACGAGCCACTGTGCCTTGGCAACACCCGGATAACTTTAGGGAGGCCATTCAGGTGCCTCTCATACCTCATAAAAGTTTTAAGTGAGGAAGGTGTCACCAAGGCCAATTGACTCCGGAGGCTAAAAGTAAAATCACCATTCAAAGTGGATAGGAATAAATTCTTTTTTTTTTTTTTTTTTTTTGTGGGTACCGGGGGTCGACCTCAGGACCTCACGCACCAGCAGGCGCCCGTGCCACTGAGCAATATCACCGGCCCCTTTCTCGTATGTGGGTTCCGGGAGTTGAACTCGGGCCCTCGCGCTTGCCAGGCAGGCACTTACGCCACTGAGCCATCTCACCAGCCCCAAGGAATAAATTTTTAGTAATTTTTATCTAGGAGAAATAAAAGGAAAAATTCCCCACTTTTACATGATGCAATACTTCAAAGATAGCAAAAATACCATACGGTTTTTTTTTTCCTGCACACATGCATATGTATATGTACTGTAGACTGAATGCCTTTGTACTGAGCTGTATCCCCAGCCCCTGCTTTTTACATTTTATTTTGACACAGGCTCTCACTAAGGGTGATCCAGAATTTACAGTCCTCCTGCATCATACTCCCAGAGTGCTGAGATTATAGGCATCAACCACCAGGCCTAGTTTAAAAGCTTAAAATGATTTGTGAGTTAGCAATGTAGTCTGCAGCTGAATGCAGGCTTAGCGTGCACTAGGCCCTAGGTTTAATCTCCAGGAACACAAAAATAAAATGAAATAAAAAATATGTAATTTGCTCCTCTAAAAGATACATATTTTAAAGAACTAATAAGGGAGCTATTCAAGAAATTTTTACTTATAATCTGCGTGTGTAAGAACACCTTACTTTTTAAACTGCATGTATCTTACTTGGTTATCTTTTAAAATTAAATCACAGAACTCAAATATTCTATACCTGGGGGTGGAATTTCTAGGTCAGTTGTCTGTTGGACGTTAGTACGACCAGGTCTAGGATCAAAAGCAGGAACCAATGCAGAAAACTGCCGCTTTAGCACATAATCATCATCCCATGTTCTCCGGCGTCCTCCTTTAGTTTCATACTCTTCTTCTTCCTGTTAAAATAAAATTCCATGTATACTTACACATTACAAGATGAAAACTATTATCATTCCAAAAGTGATGTGCAAAGTTCTTTATACTCTCTATACGTCCTTACTTTGCCACATTACATAAGTACAGAATAAGCTAACATAAACATGTATAGGTATATATGTTGCTTAATGGTTTCAGTTTATCAAAAGCAAGTTGCATTCAGTGGTAGCTACATGAATCTACAAATGTTGTAATATGAGAGAGTCATACACACATACTATAGTAACATCAATTCCATATCTTTGATACTATAGTGAAATATGAAACTAACTGCTTGGAAAAACTGGGTAAAGGACATATAAGACCTTTTTGTGATACTTTTAAAACTTCCTTTTTTTTTTGGAGACAGGGTCTTGCTTTGTAGTTCAGGCTGGCCTCAAACTCAAGGCAATCCTCCTGCCTCAGCCTCCTGAGTGCTGGGATTACAGGCACACATCACCACACCTGCTTGTAAGTTTTTTAATCATAAATTTCATTTCATATTGAATTATTTACATACAAAATAGAATGTCTGAAAATTGCTTTAAATTATGATATGGTAGACAGATTGACAATTGTTAGTTAAATGATATATACTTAAGATGCACACATCCTCATAGTTTGTATACTTAACTGAAATTAACTTCTACGACACATCGAAACACCATTTGACAGCTCTGGAACCAGAACATCTGGGTCTGCACCCAGGACCCACATTATGTGTGATTTTTAGCAATCACTTCATCTGAAAACTGGGGCTAATAATAACATTCAGAGTTCTTGAAAAAATTAAGCCAATACATACAAAGTGTTGAGAACTATGCCTATCACTTATTATCAATGTTTGTAAGACCGCTACTGCTACATATTCCACCACCAGCACTACTACTATGACAACGAGGACGACGACAAATACCTATTATTATGTGCTGTTACCCAAGGGACAAAATGAAGGGGTTTCAAGTAAATAACTGGCATTTGCATTATGCCAGAGTAATCAGGGATTCTAGCTGGAATATGGAACCCAAGGAATAGGGAAGTTTATTTTTATAACGCTGGTACCTCCCTTCCTTTTCCCTCCTCCCCACCCCCATGCACTGTATTACAGGTATTTAGGCATTTTGTTTGGTGCTTTCCTGTGAAAGTAAAAGCATGCAGTAGGGACGCTAAACATGACAGTATTACCTGCTCCCCAATAGGTCGGCTCCCTGCTCCGGCAGGGACCTGTGGTAGCTGCGAGGTGACAGCATGGTGTGTTACATCAGAGCGGGAGCCAGCTCGACGTTGCAGGGATGGACGTCTCAAAATCTGAAGAAAAAAAAAAATGCCAAGAGATACATGTCTAATTACTTTATTCATATATATTACCAACATTTTACCTTGCTCTCAAACTATCAATCTGTATTAACAAAAGTGTCACTAATAAACCTCTTCACTACCATCTTTGGAGAAGTTATGAATTTAATGTTTTAATGCATCATACATTCTATACTAATCTGCTTTGTAAGAAATACTAATGTGGTTTCTAAGCAACATATACTAAAAGCATTTTTTAAATTTCTTACCTCATTAAACTTAGCTTTTCAGTTTTTTTGTTATTAAACAGTTTTTTGGTTTTGTTTTGTTCTTTTGGCAGTATTGGGGATTCAACCCAGGTAGCACTGAACTATACCCCCAGATCCCCATTTTACATTTTGAGACAGGGTCTAAGAATGACCTAGAAGTTAGGATCTTCCTGCCTCAGACTCCCTAGTATTTGGGATTACAGGTGAGTACTAGCAAGCTCGGATATAGAGAAATTTAAAATATACACAAGTTACAATAAAGGATATTCAAGGCACAAGTTTCAATTAGAAGATAACCATAGTGGTTAAATACTGAGAGTTCTGGATCACAACACCTAGGCTTGGGTCCCCACTCTTCTACTTAACTCTGACAATATGGGCAAATTTTTTTTTTATACCTTTGCCTCATTCATCTGTGTTGGGACTGAGCAGAAAACACACAAATACAGCTTGTAAAACAAGTTATTACTAAAATATTCCTTTTTATAATTATTATTGAAGAACTGTAAAATTTTGTTGTTGCCTTTTTTATTTTTTAGTGTTTTTTTTTTTTTTTTTGTGGGTACCGGGGGGTCGACCTCAGGACCTCACGTGCCAACAGGCACCCGTGCCGCTGAGCGATATCACCGGCCCCTTTTTCGTATGTGGGTTCCGGGAGTCGAACTCGGGCCCTCGTGCTTGCAAGGCAGGCGCTTACGCCGCTGAGCCATCTCACCGGCCCCCTATTTTTTAGTTTTTTTGAGACAGGGTCTCATTCTGTAGTTCAGGCTGACCTTGAACTCACTATGTAGCCTGGGTGGCTTCAAACTTGCAGTGATCCTCCTACCTCAGCCTCCCGAGTGCTGGGATTATAGGTGTGCATCCCTATGCCCGGCTGTCTATTTTTGTTTTTTGAGACAGGGTCTTACTGTGTAGCTCAGGCTGGCCTTGAACTCACAGCGAGCCTTCTCAACAGCCTTCTGAGCACTGGGATTACAGGCATGCACCACCATGCCCAGCTAAGAACTACAAAAAGTATTCTTTAAAATTACTCTAGTTGTCTATAATTTTACACACCTCTAAGCCTTAAAATATCAGCATGTAAACTGTAGTGTTTTTCAAATACAAAGAGTCTCATAAATGCTAAGAGTAAGGAGTGCTTTTCTTAATTAAGCACATTTTTTGTACTAGTGCCATATATCTTTCCTTCAAAGTTTAATTATGACTTAGCTTTTCCTCTCTTCAATTATTAATACTCTATCTTAGGGAAGAAAATGGGGGACTATCTCTCTACCATAACCTCCTCGTATTCTTGGTCCTCCTGATTGTCATCTTCATTCTCATCATCTTCCTCATCAGGCTCAGGCAAATCCTCATCATCATCTAGCTCAGCTAACAGAGTACTGGCACGACAGCTATCAAGAAAATCTAGAAAAGAAAACCAACAACCTTATTGTCAACATGATACAAAGCATAGCAAAGTAACTGCATTTTGGGCTGTACAAAACAAAAGTAAAATTTAAAAGGTTTAAGTATAAAGACCACACATAATGATGACATCCATGTTCCACTACCAAACATATAGAATGATTTAACCATGGGCAGTAAGTCACAAGTATAGCAGAAAGCAACAGGATAATGGATTACCATAAACTATATCTGAATCTACAAAAGCATAATATAAAGGGTCAACTAGGTGGGTTATGAAACAAAAAAAACAACAACAAAAAACCCCCAACAATTCTATTGCTTCTCTGGGTATCAGAGGAAGCTCAACATGGTGGAAAGAAAATACTTTGAACTCACTCATTCTACCCACAGATACCGAATGAGCACACACTGTGGCCAAGAACTGTGTCAGGCACCTGATACATATAGTTGTAAACAAAGTAGATATGGTCTTAGTCTCTATGAAGCCTACAGGGGACAGCAGCATCTAACAAATAAACAAACCAATATATATGTGCAAGCTATGAAAGAGCTTATAAAGGAAAACAGAATTTTAAGTCAATCAGTGACACCTGGGGGGGAAAAAAAAAAAATCAGTGAGACCTGGGCTTAGATGGGCTAACAAGCTATTCATCATAGGAACTGAAAAAAATAAAAATAAAAAAAAAGAGGACGAATGAGATTAAAACAGAACACTTTACTGGACCTGGAAGGGGAATAAAAACAGCTAACAAAGCCAGGCGGGATGGCACACATCTGTAATCCAGGCACTTTAAGATGCTAAGGCAGGAAGATCAAAAATATGAGTCCAGCCTACACAATATAATGACTGCAAGACTTGTCTCCAAATAAAAAATAAAAAAAGGGCTGAGGATATAGCTCAGTGTGAAGGCCCTGGGTTCAATTCCCAGTACTGCAAAACAAAAGAAAACGAAACAACCCTCCTGACATTAATAACAGAATTGAACAAAGGAAGGTGATACAATATATTCCTAAAGAACACCTAGAAGATTTTTTATGATTACTTAGAAACTTGCATCTACAGATCTTTGAATCAAATATTTTTTAGTTTAATGACTACAGGAGTTATTTAGTGTGATTTACTGTATTTAGTACACTGTATTTATTACTATATTTAGTAATATAGCCATAATATTTATATTTAGTAATATAGCCATATACTATATTTATTACTGTATTATATTTAGTGCCATTTACTGGGTAGCCTACAGAAGAAAGAGGCCTGATATTATATTTAATAAATTTTTAAAGCACACATTTTTTTAATACTTAATGTTCTGAAATCAGAATGTGTTTTGCAATTAGTATCAAGTAGGAGCTAACTTGGCAACATTTTTAGCTTTAGTGACAAAAAATAGTGTTTTACAACCAATGGGATTTTAAACTTTATTAAATATTTTACCCCTTACAGATGTGAAGGGCCATTTTTCAATTTATGTAGTGGTTCTCACTATCAAAATGAGGTAGTACACAAAATAAACCAATTAGAACTGTAGGTTTATCATTTTTTTTAAAGATAGGCTACTGCTAAGTAACCCAGGCTGGTCTTGAACTTGTGATCCTACTGCTGTAATCTCCTGAGTGCTTGTATTACATGTGTATCACTACACTACCATGTTTCACCTTTTTTTTTTTTTTTTTTTTTTTTTTTTAATGGTGTTTGGGAGTAAACTCAAGGCCTTCATACTGAGCTACATACTCAGTTTTTAAAATTTTTTTTATTTTGAGACAAAATCTGTCAATTGCCCAGGCTGAGTTTGAACTTGTAATGCTCCTGCCTCATCCTCCTAGAGGGCTGGGATTATACATGTGTGCTACTATGCCTAGCCAGCATGACTTTTCTTTTTTTTTTGTGGGTACCGGGGGTCGACCTCAGGACCTCACGTGCCAGCAGGCGCCCGTGCCGCTGAGCAATATCACTGGCCCTTTTTTTGTACGTGGGTTTCGGGAGTCGAACTCGGGCCCTCGCACTTGCCAGGCAGGTGCTTACGCCACTGAGCCATCTCACCAGCCCCTATTTTTTAAGGAACATACACTCTAACTTCATGTATTAAAATTCTATCTCTTATACGTTACAATTTACCCAAGTCAATTTTTCTCATCTTCCTTCTGTTTTACCAGCATAAGAGCACAAAAGTTCCATAGATTTGATCACATCATGAAGTCAAATCATGTCTCTCGACATGTAGCAAAGTAAAAGTTTGCACTGTATATACAGATATTATGAGAACTGATGTCATGAAGATCCTTCATACTAACAGTCATAAAGAATCCTTGAGTAAAAGAAAAAATTTTCATCACCTAACAATTTTTAAAAGTCAACCAGTAGCCCTAACTTTTTAGTACTTTTACCCACTAGTATATCCACAGCCTTTTTAAACTTTACATGATCAGAAACTAAAGATTCGAGTTAAATAGTAACAAATGAGTAAGGGCAAAGGTTTCTCATGAGAAATAATAAATAGGAAAATAACTTTATGAATTTAAAAGACTTTGATATAATAATCACCATCATTTTGTGCACATACACTTAAAAGACAACACAATATTTCTTAGAAACAGAAATATGATAAACCTCCTAAAATCATAAAATATCAAATCAAACCTTTGGCTTGGAATAGAAGAGACCATACTCTCAGAAAAAGAAGAAAAACTATTAAAATTATATTCATAAAATGTACTTAAGGAACGGTGAGAGAGCTCAGCGGCATAAGCGCCTGCCTGGCAAGCGCGAGGTCCTGAGTTCGACTCCCAGTACCCACGTACGAAAAAAGGGCTGGTGATATCACTCAGTGGCACAGGCGCCTACTGGCGTGCAAGGTCCTGAGGACAACCCCTGATACCCACCAAAAAAAAAAAAAAAAAAAAAAAAAAAAAAAAAGTATTTAAAATGTATCTCCATATAAACTTTATCTTTAAAACTACCAAAAATAAACCAGGCGTGCTAGTGCACACCTGTAATCCCAGCACACGGTAGGCTGAGGCAGGAGGATCGCTGTGAGTTCGAGATCAGCCTGGGCTACACAGAGAGTTCAAGGCCAACCTGAACTGCATAGTGAGACACTGTCTCAAAAAAACAAACAAATAAAATTACCAAAAATAATTTTCAAAAAAAGAATAGAGGGGGCCGGATGTGGTAGTACATGCCTGTAATCCCAGCACGTGAGAGACTGAGACCGGAAGATTGCTTTGAGTTTGAGGCCAGCCTGGGCTACCAAGTGATTTCAAGGCCAGCCTGAACTGCATAGTGAAACCCTGCCTCAAAAGAGCAATACAAAACAAAAAAACACAAAACAACAACAACAACAAAAACACAGGGCTGGGGATACAACTCAGTAGAAGTATGCTCATTTAGCATGTATAAGGTCCTGGGTTTGATCCATGGAACCACCAAAAACAAAAACAGACGAACAAAAACAAACAAACAACAAAAAAATGAATAGTCAATGTGATCAAGGATGTGTGGTAAAGGGTACTGAAATTAGAATGGGAGTACAAGCTTTTGCAAGGCAATTTAGGAATTTATCCTGAGGAAATCTATACAGGTACAATTCTGCAATGCAATTCATAATAATATTTATATGAAATGAAAAAAGCGTAACTTAAATATATAAAATAGAGAATTTATTAAACAGTGACCATACAAACAGTGGAATATTTGGCAGCCGTTTCAAATGTTGTCAAAACCTATCCCGATAATGTGAAAATATTTTTAAAATGTACTGAGTAAAAACAGCTGGCTGAAAGGATATAACCTTTTTCGTTAAAAAACATACACATCAAATGATATGTAGCAAATCAGATCTGGAAGGTAGTTATTATAGATTTAATTTTGTGTGCGTGTGTGCTGGAAATCGAACTCAGGACCTCTTGCTTGCCAGGCAGGTGCTGTGCTGCTGAGCTACAACCCTGGCCCCAGATTTAATTATTTTTTGTATTTCCTGTAAAAAGTATTCCTTTGGGCTCAGGATGTAGCTCAGTGACAGTGCTTGCCTAAACCAAAACCAGCACCACCAAAACGGGAAAAGAAAATTTTTAAATAAGACAAAAGAAACATTTTAATTGCATCAAATACTACCTCTGACTACACATGGAAGCTATGATTATGAACTATAAAACTTTCTAAACAAAATTTAATTTGAAAAATGCAAATGTTACCTAACAAGGGACTTATTTCCTAAAGACCATAATAGTTACTAATCTATTACACTTCTATTCATAAAGGCATCAAATACTTTTGTTACTATGGTTCTTCATTAAAACTTCATTAGTGCTGGGTGTCGTGGTGCATGCCTGTAATCCCAGCACTAGGGAGGCTGTGGCAGGAGGATCGTCTAAGTTCAAGGCCAGCCTGAGTTACATAAGCAAGTTCAAGGCTGGCCTGCACTACATAGTGAGACCCTGTCTTGAACTCCCCCCAAAAAACCCTTCATTAATGACAAAAGGAGAAAAAAGATGACACATGAAATTTTTTTTATAATCATAATTATTCATTTATTTTTTTGGAGGGTGAGACAGGATCTCTCTATGTAGTTCAGACTGGCCTTGGACTCAAGGTGATCCTCCTGCCTTAGCCTCCCAAGCACCAGGATTATAGGCATGCACCATCACACCCAGCTCATAATTTTTTTTTTTTTTTTTTTTTTTTGTGGGTACCGGGGGGTCGACCTCAGGACCTCGCGCGCCAGCAGGCGCCCGTGCCACTGAGAGATATCACCGGCCCCTTTTTCGTATGTGGGTTCTGGGAGTCGAACTCGGGCCCTTGCACTTGCCGGGCAGGCGCTTAAGCTGCTGAGCCATCTCACCAGCCCCCAGCTCATAATTTTTAATAGTCTCGCATATCAATGAGTTTTCTCATCTTAAAGGAAGATTTCATATTTATGAGAGGACAGAATAATTTTTTTTCCAACCAAAGGTTAAAAATATCCCAGGAGAAAAACATCACAAAAGCAACACGTTATCAATATTTAAATGTATTTATTTTAAACTATAACTTACCATATAAGGAATATTCTGCTTCCTGCCCTGTGTCACTCTCACTGGAGGTTGATGTGAGGCTGGTGGTTAAAGTGTTACTTAAGGATTGACCAACTGATAAAACAGTTGTGGCTGTAGCTGCATTGCTGCTGCTAGTAACACTGGATGTTGACATAGTCACTGTCGATGTGGTACCAGGTGTGGTCAAATTAGGGAAACTCTGAGCACCCATAAGAGGGGACGCTGAAGATAAAAATAAAGCAAATCAGTATTAGCAGTAGGATAATAGGAACCTTAGAAAAAGCAAGATTTATATTTTTAAGAGAGATCATGAAACACTAATAATGGAAAGACTGAAAAGCAACAACTTTGGGAACCCAACTGAAATCCAACTAAAAATTCTTGTTTTCAAAGCACTATTATTTTAAAAATATTAAGCCTAGCTTAATGAAAATAATTCCCAATATATTTTCTAAGGGAATTACTTTGACCCATTAATAGCTTAAATTAGAATTAAATTCAATTTAGGGGCTAAATAAAAGCTATAACCAGAGTGAAGCTTTGGTTTCAATATTTAAGAGTTATGTATTTCTTCATGCAATTTTCCTTAACCATTTATCGTAACAGAAAAGCAGGTATGTTATTGTTTTATCCTCTTACAAGAAGAATCTTCATAGCTGATCTCAATTATTTAAATATTAGGATTCTATAGAGCTTAACTTCGTATTTCTGAAGCATTAAATTTGATGTAGTTGTCTCTAAACATGGTTAACGATCTAGTTAAAGATCACAGCCAGAACACACTGCACAACAGTGTATCCCTCAGAGTGGGAAAAGCATTGGGTTCCAGAAGGAAAAGCTCACTTACTTGCTGTGCTCATCACATTCCTCCCCAAAGTATTAGTGTTGTTATCACTGCTGCTTCGACTTAGATTCATGTTGTTCGTGGCATTAGTCCGTGCTATGTTTGCCACTCTCCTTACAAAACTCTCCAAGCTAGATGTTTCTCTTGAGGACAGGTTAGGTACACTTGCGCTAGAGCTCATAGGAGCCCCAGCAGCCAACAAAGAACTCACTGATAGTCTGTTACTTGCTGAAGAGCTAAGGGGTCGTTGTGAAGCTGCTTCTTTATTAGTTAATTCAGATACTGAACTAACATCAGGAGAGCTAACACTAACAATCCCCATAGATATTGCGCTAGACTCGCCAGGAGTACGAACAGAACTATCAGGGCCTAACTTCCTTTCAGCATTTTCACTTCCCGTCTCCGCTGTTAAGGTGCTGGTGCTTGCACTGGAAGATGACCCTACTTCTGTTTGAGGGACGTTTTCAGCAGATGAAAGAACAACAATTGGTTCATGGACATCAGCTCCTGAAACTATACTGTGTTCCATTACAATTTCTGATCTCCGTTCCGTTTTGGTCGAACCCAAGCTGATGTCGCTGCTACTGGCCACGCTACACACAGAGCTGCTGCTTCCTTTTCTACTTGAGGAGCCTGCAGCAGCAGATGTCTTGTCTGGACAGTTGTTTTTCACCAAGCTGCTCCATGACTGCGTTGTGCCTGAAACAGTGGATGAAACAGGTTTGGGTGATGCCACTGTATCAGGGTCGTACCCTGGTGCAAGCTTGAGGTCAAATTTTCCTTCTGCGCCCATACGGTAAGAGTTTGAGCCACCAGCATCCCAGGTGACATCAATCCAGCCTGGAAAGGGACAGGAGTTTGTGAGACCCAGCAGAAAGCAGATAGGAGCGTGTCAGACAGTAGCTCCACAATATGGGATCAGCATTTCCATCAGTGTTGAACTTCTCTGAATTTCTAGTTATTTAAAGTCTGTTAACTAAAATGTAAATTTTTGGATGCTAATCAAATGTTATTTGACTATATATAATTACTCTAGCTATCTGAAGATCTCCATTGTTTAACTCATGACAAAATTATACTAACGAAAAGAAAGATGTGCTGTACACATTTTTGGGAAACCTTTAAAATTCTTCCTTTTATTTCCTTTATTTCTGAACTGTTAAAGACTAGTGATATTTAAAAATAATGTAAGGGTCATGTTTACATCTACTGTGTTACATTCTAAATGAAAGAATTTTTAAAAATGTTTAAAGACTGATACAAGTGTTATAATACAGTAACTTCAGCAAGTAAATGAAAAAAATTTTAAATTACTAAATATGACTATGTGGTCAAATGTTCTCTCTAGAAAAAAGTGCTGGCTTAGCATTAATTTCTAAGGTGGAGCTAACCCGTCTAAATAACAGAGAAAATATTCATGTATCACCTGTAGAAATTTCAGGTTACTAGCTCAAATAAAACGCTAAGTTAGCATTTCGGTTGTGTTCTCAAAGTTCAGTGGTTACTTGATTCTCTTATGAATAATAAATTTGAATAAGCATAGAAAATTTTTAAAACAAAATTTAAACAGCATGCTGAGCTCTTTTAATAGAACCTATATGCTAAAGCTATTAATATGTAAAGAACTACTGACCATAATGATATTCAGTCTATATTTACTTGTACTTGGAAAATGATATTCTTTTTAAAGAAAGTAAAAAACAAAATTCCACAATTCTAATACCAAAGAAATAAACTACTACAAAGAAAATTACTAGAAATTTTACAATCTTTCTTTAGTGTTATAAACTGTTTCTGAGAAAAACACAACACATAAAAACATTTTTTTAAAGTATAACAAGTTTTTATAAATTTTAAAAATACTTTACCCACACACCCACACAGTGTAAGCTCCAGCATACAACCCACCAACATACCCAGCTGTCCAACCACCCATACACCAGGTTCATATGTTTATGGTCATGAAGCTCAGAGAGGTGTAAGTAATACTGAATCACCTGTGGGGATTATTTGCAAATGAGTTCTTTGAAAGGAAGAGCGACTGCCCCAAATATCCGTAAGTGGCTGAGATGAAATCAATTGCTTCAATTTATTCTGTATACTGAAATAACCTCTGAAGAACCAACATTTAATTATCTCTCCTGCTACACAGTCAAGTATGAGCAAAGGAAAGGTTCAAAAACATATCCCAATCCTAAATAAAAATGAGTTTTGTATTATATTAGATGGTCCAAAAATATACTGATAATTTCACAGCACTTACCAAAATTTATAATTGTATGCTTATTTGTTTTACTGAGAATACAAGGGTTCATACTTTTTCTTGACCACTGTATATGTGAAGTTTAACAAAGTAGTTTTACATAGTAGGTATTAAATACTTATGGAATGAATAAATGTGTATTCTACCAACACACAAATTCTTCAACAGAAATAAATGATATAATGTGGAAACATATTTAAAAATTTCAATCATTTATTTTAAGGTTGAGAACATTGCTTAAACTGGTATCTAAAACCTCTGCTGTAACTAAAAAGGGGTACATACATACAATTAAGTGTAGGAGTATTAAAAAAAAAAAAAAAAAAAAAAAAGCTATGCCCAAAACACACATACAAAGAGTTAGTAAAGACTAATCATTATTTAAAGAAATGGTTGGTTCAAGTTTTAAAACTAAGAAACTTCTCTGGCATAAAGGTTTTAAGCCAAAACTGAATCTCTGCATTTGTAAGGTCAGTAAAAACAAGCTTTCTTGAATTAAGATTCTGATCTTCTTATGGTTGCCTCCCAAGTGACTCCATCCCAAGAAAGATGAAAAGCATTAACATGATCCAAACTAGCCTCCTCTCACGAAATTACATGCCTCAAAGCCAAAACAATGTATGGGAGATAGAATAGGAACTTAAGTATCATCAGGATAATATTTTAAATTTCTGAGTTAAATGATACTATTATCATCTGAACTGGTATTTATAAATTTTGCCTTTTAACCTGCTTTGTTTTGGCAAAGACTGGAAGCCTTTCTTTGGCGGGGGGAGGTTGAGACAGGATCTCACTATACAGTTGAGGCTGGCTTTGAACTCATGGCGATCCTCCTGCCTCAGCCTCCCAAGTCCTGGGATTACAGGGGTACACCCTCACGCCTGGCTTATAAACCTGCTTTGACTGTAATGATTTGTAACAATTTATAATTAAGATTTGATGCCACAGAGATGCGTCAGGTAGTGTGGCAATTCAAGGAACAGAATCTTAAAGGCAAAAAAGGATTTCTTTATTTTTTTTTTTATTTTTATTTTTTTTTGTGGGTACCGGGGGGTCGACCTCAGGACCTCGTGCACCAGCAGGCGCCCGTGCCGCTGAGCGATATCACCGGCCCCTTTTTTTTTTGTATGTGGGTTCCGGGAGTCGAACTCGGGCCCTCGCGCTTGCAAGGCAGGCGCTTAAACCGCTGAGCCATCTCACCGGCCCAAGGATTTCTTTAAATAAATGCCTTTATCATATAAAACACAAATATATTATGAAATTAAATGTTAGCTATTCTCCTAAGCACTACCACTTCTATTATGACTTTTTAAATATTCAGTGTAAGTTGAGAATACTTTTTTTTTAAATGCAGAATGAACCCACTATTGTTTAGGCAAATTATCTCATGATCAATCAACTTCATAGTTATAAAAAATTAGTACAGTTGCTTTGGAAATTAATAGCAACTTATCAAGTGGTAATAACTTCACTAAAACCTATAAGCCTCAAAAGCTACATATGAACTTGATTTATACAATAAGGCCTACTAAACATGAAAATTTAAACTCCTCCAAAAAAGCTAGTAGACTGACACACTGAAATAATCATAATATACTAAAAGGTCCTCTACATGACCTTAATGCAGTAAAAAATTATTACCTGATTCTTGTGAGATGAGTAAGATAAAAAGAGCTTGAGACATTAAAATCAAGCCCAAAGGAAACTTGAAAATAATAAATGAAGAAAAAAGTCTTGAATATATTCAGCTTCTACTAACTCGATAATCACTAATAAATATCAGCAATAACATTCTAATCAAAACCCAAATACTTAAAAATTTCCCTTATTGCTAAATTAATTTTTTCCAGAGCTGGGTGTGGTGGTACACACCTGTAATCCCAGCACTTGGGAGACTGAGGCAGGAAGATCACCATGAGTTTGAATTCAAGGGCAGCGTATACTACAAAGACTCTTTCTCCAAAAAAAGAAAAAAAAATTTTTAATTTTTTCCAGTTTTAATGTTAAGTCATTATCAGTTGTTCTATATAGTTCTGATATGTTTATATAATTTATAAATTATCCCAAATAACAAAAGAAAAGACATTTTAAGATTTAAATTCTTGGGCCGGTGAGATGGCTCAGCGGCTTAAGCGCCTGCCCGGCAAGCGCGAGGACCCGAGTTCAACTCCCGAAACCCACATATGAAAAAGGGGCCGGTGATATCGCTCAGCAGCACGGGCGCCTGCTGGCGCGCGAGGTCCTGAGGTCGACCCCCCGGTACCCACAAAAAATAAAAAAAAAAAAAAGATTTAAATTCTTGGTTTCCACATCACAAGTGTTAAGCACCTACACACCATTATGCAGTTCTCCTGTGACGGTGCCTTCTCCCTGTGGGCTGCCATCCTGGTCTCGCCATTTCCAATCCAGGCCTCTGATAACACGAGCTCCAGGAACCATGTACTTCAGAACCTGGGAGCGGACTAGACGTCTCTGCCTTCTAAGATTAGCTTCTGCTTCCTTAGCTGCTTTCCCTATAAGATAACAATTTGAGAAAAAGACACCAAATCACTTTTTAAAAATGTAACTGTCATAAAGTTAGAAAAACTTTATTTCCTCTCATTACCTAGCTGATCTTCACATACTCCATTTACAGTGCCATAAAGCTCAAATCCAGAAAGGGAGAGGTAGTGTGTCTGTCCGCTAGCATTCTTCCCCATCTGTTTAATTCTCACATGTCGCCACCCTTGTTTTTCATCCTTTGGTGGATCAAGAGGCCAGGTTGCAGTAGACCTATGTTTTAAAACAGATGAACAAGATGTTCAAGACAGGAATATTTCTTCTGTAAAAGAGAACTTTTGTATTTACTCAACAATTTGTTATAAAAATCAAGAAATCGGGGCCGGTGAGATGGCTCAGCGGCTTAAGCACCTGCCCGGCAAGCGCGAGGGCCCCAGTTCGACTCCCGGAACCCACATACGAGAAAAGGGCCGGTGATATCGCTCAGCAGCACGGGTGCCTGCTGGCGCGCGAGGTCCTGAGGTTGAACCCCGGTACCCACACACACACAAAAAAAAGAATCAAGAAATCAATGGACAACAAAAGTAAGACATAGTAAACATGAAATATAGCCCAGTATGGTGGCACAGCCTCCACAGCACTGGAGTTATAGGCATGTGATACCGTACCCAGCCAAAATTTTCAATAATGTATTAATTTTTAACATTAAAGCTTAAGAAAATCGATTACCTATTAATCCTGATAATAAGAATCTCCTTTCATAATGTATCAAACACAGAAAGCAACTGAACTCCACACTCTACCCCTTGAAATGTGCCATACAATTAAAACTTAGAATAATGAATCTTTCAGAAACATAATTACTAAATAATATACAATCTAGGATGGAGATATCACTCAGTGATAGGATGCTTGTGTAACATGTAGGAGGCCCTGGGTTTGAATTTTGGCACAGAAAAAAAAAAAGAGCACACACACAAAACAAAAAACTAGAGATATATAGATGTGTGTGTGTGTTTGTGTGTATGACCAATACACAAAACTGGGAGAGATACATAAAAATAAAATTCCAAGTAGCCATAATTCTGTAACCAGCAATAGCCACCATTAATTTGTTGAACATCCATATGTATTATGTGACTATGTGGAAAGTTTATAAAAAGCTAATTCCATTTCTCTTTGTATGCTATACACATACACACCCGCATACACACACAGACACCCACACTCTCTCTAGCTTTCTACTCATATTTAATCTAAACTTGAGATCAAATGTTTTTACAAAGAAAATCTTGTTTCAATATTTCACAAAGAACAGACCTTTATATTATATAATTATAAAAATAAGCCAAGCTCATCACTGAGCTTTCCAATTTGCAAAGACTCCTCAACTAACCCTGGTTCATTGAGACTGCAGTCATCAACATGGGTATACAAAGAAGTCCAGTTCTGTCCATCTTTGGATACCTGGAAAACCCAATTTCTTAGTGCAGACCTTCCATAACCTCGAGCATGACGAAGTGTATATGCGGATGGTATCACCCAGAGACCCAGATCTATGGCAAACCAGGCATTCTTATCATCATTGCTATGGCAATTTAAAGCTGAATTATCTCGACTTAGTATGTCTTCCAGGCGACCATAAGGTAGATTTCTGCCTTCTGATGATGTTACTACTACAAGTCCATAAGCAGCAGGATTTACCCATTCATATGCAGTTCTATGAAAAAATAAAGAAAAACAGAAATTAATAATTTTAAAATAATTGCATTTGGTCACATTAGTTTTCAAATATAAAATTATATTAACTTAAATAAAATCCTACAATTAGCAACTCAAACATTTTTTCCCTTTACAGAAAGGAATTTAAATCTTTTTAACACATAAGACAAAATAATTGCAGGATACTCAAGGAGTTGCTAATAATTTTATTTTACACCTAGAATTCTTTTCCAGGTGAATAGTATCACTCTAGGTTAAGCAGAATGACTTACTTTGCATTTGTCCCAATCCAGTAAATGATTCCATTTTCATCAAAATCATGCTGATGCCGAAATACAAAATTCTGGCCTTCTCTTAATTTTCGAACAAAAACAAACGAAGACCGGTCAAAATCATACCACTGTTTTGCTACCTAAACCAAGGAAAATAGTGAAGATATTCACTTTTAAAATGCTATTTTCAAATATATTAGCCATTTCTTTCCCCTCTGTTTAAAGTCAATTGTTTTATTACAACAAATGCTCATTTAAGGGCATAAGCCTAGGTCCAAAGGACCCATCCCATACTTTTCTACTGCAAATTTGTACTTAAGCATTGTAGTAGCTGGCTGTGCGTCTCAGTACCTTTCCCTGAGGGATACAAGAAACTCCCTATGTGTTTACCCTCTTGGTATGACGAATGGCAAGGAGTGTGCACATGTGCAAGTATCTGCTTGATATTATTTTATGGAATGAAGGTATTTTTTTTTCTTTCCCAGTTTTTTGAGACAGGGTCTTGCTGTGTACTCCAGGCTAACCTCTAACTTGCAGTGATCTTGCTGCCTCAGCCTGCTGGTTTGCACCATCACACCTGCCTGGTATGAGAGTTCTGCGTACTATTTCAACATTACAAAAAAATATAATAAATATTGTTATGTAGAAGGCACTTATATAGTGTATAAGATTATTTTCTTAACCGGGCATGGTGGCGCACATCTATAATCCCAGCACTTCAGACAGGAGGATCTCTGTGATTTTGAGGCCCACCTGGGCTACATAAGCAAGTTCAAGGACAGCCTGTACTACATAGTGAGACCCTATCTCAAAAAAAAAAAAAAAAAAGAAAAAGAAAAAGATTATTTTCTTAAAAGATTCCTGGGTTGGTGAAATGGCTCAGTGGCATAAGCGCCTGCCTGGCAAGTGCGAGGGCCTGAGTTCAACTCCCGAAACCCACATACGAAAAAAGGGCCAGTGATATCACTCAGCGGCACGGGCGCCTCCTGGCGCGTGAGGTCCTGAGGTCGACCTCCAGTACCCACAAAAAAAAAAAAAAAAAAGATTCTTAAAAATAGAATTACTAGATCAAATATATTATCATATTCTGGATACATACTTCCCAAACTACTATTCTAAAGGGTTAAACCACAGTAGAGAATGCTTATTTCACCATGCCTTTGCCAGAAGGAAGCTCACCATTTTCAAGAGATACTGTTCCAGAGATTCCACTGTAGCTAAGGGTTCCATCTTCAACATTCTGCCAGTCCGATCTATCAATGCAGTTTCCCCAGGTGCACGTTCTAACCGAAATCGTAATCTTCTTGTAAGTATCTGTACAAAAATGATCAAAATCCTTTGGAAAATACCTTGCTTTTTTCTTAGAATTATAAAAATGACACGTAATACTGAACCCAACAACGGAGATTTATAAGGTATAACCCTAATGGGAAGATAAATGAGTATCTGTTTTCTAATGTTTTTTTATAAAAAGGACCACTGAATAAGTGATAGTACCTATTGAGAAAAAAAGTTAAGATTTCTATGTGACTTCAAATATACATACAGTACTACCTCCGTTCACGAATGCTTCCATTTGTAAACAATTCAATTAGCAAACTTCACACTGGGTGATAACTATGCCCACAGCCATCTTCCCCCAAATCATAAAACAAATAAAGTTTGTAAACTGAGGTACCACTGTAGTTTAAAAAAATTGTTATAAAATACTTTAACAGAAGTATTAAATCTCTAAGTTAAAACTCATTTTCTAGTTAAGTTTCTAAAAAGTAACTAAGTAGTTATTCCTTTATATATGATCTAACGCTAATAAACTTTTTGAAATGTAAGATAATTTTTAATCTAATACATTTTAGTAAGCAGTAAGTGTGGAACTAGCAATTTCTGCTGGCTTTGTTTCTGTATAAATCTTAACCAACTCCTACAGAAACATTAAATATTTATATGTGCATTTTGGTAGCAATGTAAGGTGCAAAATTACCAAAAGGCACATTGCTGGCCTTCCTGTCTTAGGATCTTGCACAATTTCCTGCAATAGAAAGTGCAAAAAAAAAGATGTGAGTGCTTCTACAACTATATAAGCAGGTGAATTTCCAGTCTTTGAGACTATTTTCCTACTCGATTATCAAAGATAAAGCCTACAAAGTATGAACCATATACCAGTCCTGTGGTCCTATTACTCTGTCTAAACAAAACATAAAGTAGCAGTTTATGATTTTGAATATTTATACATATTGGGTACACCAACTACACTTGAACTCCATGGATAAACTCACTGTGTTGAAATCTAGTCTATCTGGCAACTCTACCAGGTTCTCAGGGGTAGGTCAAGTTTTGTTTGCTTTGAGTAGGCAATGCTTGGGAAAACACAAATCCCCAGTCACTTATTAAAGGCTGCATTTAAGAGAAATTAAAGGTAATATTTAAAGCAGAGGACCTGCAAGGGAAAACTAAAGCAACCCAAGGAAGACATGGTAAAAATCTGGGCAGGGACATTAACAGTCAAAGCTTGTTTTATTGTTCACATCTAGAGCCTAGCTACTAACAAAAACAATGGAACAAATAAATGAGCATCTATAAAGGGAGAGAGGGAAAGTGGGGGGAGAGAGACAGAAGAAACAGGCTATGAAGCCATGTGATCAATACAAACAGCAAAGGCTTGCACAGTATGGCTCTAACCAATGACACAGAGACATGAAAAAAATTATGCTTCAAATATTTTCACACTTTTGTATATTCAGCACTTGTAGACAAAGAAGGAACTTGCTATGGTCTGAATCTTTCTGTTCTCTCCTACCCCCACCAAGCCCAAATTGATATATTAAAATTTAATATGCACTGCACTGGGAGGGGCAGGCGGGGCCTTTGGGAAGTAATTCAGGTCATGAGGGTAGAGACTTCAGGAACTTGTTCATTCCCTGCTGCAGTGAAGACATAGTCAAGAGGCTCTCACCAGACACCAAATCTGCTGGTGCTTGACAAAGGACTCTCCAGCCTCCAGAACAGTGACCGTTAAATTACTATTGTTTGTAAATTACTCACTCTTAAGGTATTTTGTTACAGTGGCCCAAATGGGACTAAGACAGAACTCAACTCAAAATTCTAGACCAACTCTTTTATCTGTGTTTCCTACTGATAAAATATTTTTCCATTTATGATATATAAAATATAACTTATTTACGCTACTCTTAAATGAATAAATGTAGTTTATTCTACAGTTATTTCATTAAAAAAAGGATTGAAATGCCAATACATTAAAGACAATACTCATTAAAAGGATCAATCAAATGGCATTTAATCCAAAAGCTTACAGATTAAGCAAATTTGTTAAGAAAGAAAAGGGTATCACTGTTCCTAGATGCATTCAGCTGTACTACTACTGCCTTTTTCATGGTTACCTGGAGGTTATATGTGGATCCAGGCGTATCATACAAATGGAGAGGTAGGCGTTCAATTGACTCTAGTACAGCTATTAATTTTCGAATTAATGCAACTGCTGGTCGACTGTGAAGAAAAAAATAAATGTTAAGAGCTTACTGCACTCAAATGCTCATACGGAAACTACTGTAACCAACCTGACCTAGTCCCCTGCTTTCATGTGTGCAAACTGGACTTTGATTTGGTATTACAGCACTTCCAAATAGAGATGTGCTCATAACTCAATTTTCTTCATTTATGAATACTGCATTTTTCTAATAAAATTATCAATTGCATTCAAAGCAGATGTAGAAGTTTTTTTGTGTGTGTGTGGGTACCGGGGGGGGGGTGTCAACCTCAAGACCTCGCGCGCCAGCAGGTGCCCGTGCCACTGAGCGATATCACCGGCCCCTTTTCCTTATGTGGGTTCCGGGAGTCGAACTCGGGCCCTCGCGCTTGCTGGGCAGGCGCTTACGCCGCTGAGCCATCTCACCGGCCCTAGAAGTTATTTTTTAACATTGTTACATAAAAATATAAAATATTAAAGTTGTAAAAATGAAAATACTTCATGGAAAGGGATTATAATGTTTCTCACATAGTATGAGAGCATAAATCAGTGTAACGTTTCTGGAAAATAACTTGAAAATTTGGATCAATAACCTTTAAAAACTACCATAACATTTATCATAGTAAACCACTTAAGGAATTTATGTAGAAAGTTATTTCCATTGAGATTAGTATATTGTAGTATTAATTTGCAAAGATTTAAAATGTTTAG
Source organism: Erethizon dorsatum (assembly GCA_028451465.1). Classification (NCBI taxonomy): domain Eukaryota; kingdom Metazoa; phylum Chordata; class Mammalia; order Rodentia; family Erethizontidae; genus Erethizon; species Erethizon dorsatum. The sequence continues at coordinate 29,594,008 of CM051823.1, read as the reverse complement.
TACAGTAATATTTTTTAATCTTTTATTTTTATTTTTTATTAGTATATATTTGCAGAATATGATTACATTCATTGTGGGGAGTTAGTGCATGTACGTAATATATCTTAATTCTGAGTTCGTGCATATACATAATATCTTTTTTTTTTTTTTTTTTTTTTTGTGGGTACCAGGGGGATGACCTCAGGACCTCGCGCGCCAACAGGCACCCGTGCCACTGAGCGATATCACCGGCCCCTTTTTCGTATGTGGGTTCCGGGAGTCGAACTCGGGCCCTCGCGCTTGCAAGGCAGGCGCTTACGCCGCTGAGCCATCTCACCGGCCCCATAATATCTTTTTTATCCCCCCAGTACAGTAATATTTCAATAAATTATCCATTAAGATTTATATGCTTATTAGAATGTTAACTGAAATCTATAAGAAGTTATTAAAATAAATTCAATCACATTCACAAGCAGGCAAAATGGAAGGGGAGGATAAATACAAAGAATTAAGATGTTATGTACATGTCTTGTACTAGTAAAATTTTTAAAAAATTAAATAACAAAAATATTGCAAAATAGTATATATAATGAGCCCTCACTGACCCATAATCCAGCTGCAACGATTTGCTACTTATAGCCAATCTATTTCTTTTTTATTTTTCTCTTTCGTATTGGTACATTGTAGATAAACATAACATTCATCATAGGGAATTTGTACCTTACACGATAAATCTTGCTTCTTTTTCCCCTTCACATCCCCTCAACCCTTTTTCCCCTCCTTATTTACAAGTTTTGTTTCCATTTTTCCTTCTATTTCATTTCCCTTCCTTTCCCTGTCCCCCCTCCCTTGTTCTTCTCGTTTGAACATTTCTTCCCATTTCCCAGTATCTATTATACATTTTGGTCCTTATTTACACTTTCGGTTCTCACACCAGAGAAACAATGTGGTATTTAAACAGGTGTGTCTGATTTATTTCACTTAAGAGTATGGTCTCAAGGTGCATCCACTTAGCTAGAAATGTCTCAAGTTTATCCTTCTTTATAGCAGAGCAGTACTTCACTGTATTAAAAAAAAAAAAATCTTTGTCCATTCTTCAGTTGATAGGCTTTTGGACTATTTCGAAGAATTAGCTATTACAAACTGTGCTGCTATGAATAATACGAGCGTGCATGTATTGCTGTGGTACGATGGTTTTAATTCTTTCATGAAGATACCAAGAAGGGAAATAGCTGGGTTGAATAGAACCTCTAGTCCTAGTTTTTTTAGGAATCTCCACACTGATTTCCACAGTGATTGCACTAGTCTACATTCCCACCAACAGTGGAGAAGGGTTCCTTTTTCCCCACAGCCCCACCAGCATTTGTTATTTGTTGATTTCTTGATGACAGCCATTCTTTCTGGGGTGAGATGGAATCTTAGCATTATTTTAATTCACATCTCTGGAATGAGCAGTGATGCTGAACATTTTTCATATATTTATTTGCTGTTTCTACTTCTTCATCTAAGAAGTGTCTATTCATTTCAGATGCCCATTTTTGGATTTGGTCTTTAAATCTGGTGGCCAATCTATTTCTAGCTATACTCCAGTTATCTCCTTCCCATATATCTTGAAGAAAAAGACAGCCTATCATGTCACCCAGAAATATTCTGAGTATGTATCCCTACAAAATAAATTTTTTTTTTTTTTTTGTGGGTACCGGGGGTCGACCTCAGGACCTTGCGCGCCAGCAGGTGCCTGTGCTGCTGAGCGATATCACCGGCCCTTTTTTCATATATGGGTTCCGGCAGTCGAACTCAGGACCTCGCGCTTGCCGGGCAGGCGCTTATGCTGCTGAGCTATCTCACCAGCCCAAATATTCTTTAAAAAAAAAGAAAAAAAAAAAAAAAAAAAAAAAAAAGCTACTTAATATACCATCAAATATTTACCCAGTGTTCAAATTTTCAACTATCTTAAATAATCATGTACTTTAAGTAATCACCTATATTCATAGCAGATATGAAATTTAAATAAATTTTCTTTTATTCTATTGGATTAAGAAAATATTTTAAATTTTTTCCCTATACATTTATAATATAAGCTACTTTTTTATTAAATGTCTTTTGTATTGATAAACATTGTATTAAACTTAAAGTATACCAAATGTATAAACACTACAAACATCAAATTTTTCAAATTAGGGGTTTTTGTTTGGTTTTCGTGCTGGAGGTTGATCCCAGGGTCTTGTATATGCTAAGCACATTATCTACGTCAGTGACGGTGAACCTTTCAGAACTTTCAACAATGCAAACAGCCCACCGCGGCAGGCATGCCATAGGTTCGCCAAAACCGATCTACACCATTGAGATAACTGCCAGCCCCTGGATTTTACCTTTCATCATCTTCATTTTCACTAAAGGCTGTTTTGAAAACATTTATTCTTTCTACCAGTTGACTACAATCTTGTTTCAAATCCAAATCCATGCTCTAAAGGAAAATAGCACAAAGAACAAAAATTTATCAAAAACTAATGAGATGAATATAATTTTACATATCAATATATTATTAGTATCTTATCAAAAGTTATACATTTGAGTAAAACGTTAATCATTTAATCTTTAGATAAAAATTCTCTTTACTGTATAGCTAGTAGGTCTGGCTTTACATACGGATATTTCTCCTTCTTCAATGTTTTTAAGTAGTCAGCAATTGTGCTGCTAAATCAATGTTTCCCAAAGTATATATGCAAAGCGATTTCAGGTTACATATAAATGAACACTTTCTATTTTTATAATACTATATACTTTAAGGAGTATTAGAAAAAAACTGATATGTCAATATCAAGATTTCATACATATTACTAAGTAATATGTATCTCTATAATTTTAATGGGAACAAATGCTAATGGCAAAATTTATGAAGGAATATGAGGCTATTGAAGTTAAAGTAAACTTTAAGAAATTTCAAAGTGTATCATTATATACAAATATTAAAATCAAGAAAGTAAAATGACAAGTAGAATTGAAATAGAAACATTCTCTTTTATTAAAATAGAGGGCCAGTGAGATGGCTCAGCAGCAAAAGCGCCTGCCTGGCAAGCATGAGGTCCTGAGTTCGACTCCCAGAACCCACATAAAGGAAAAAAAGGGCCAGCGATATCGCTCAGTGGCATAAGCGCCTGCTGGCAAGCGCAAGGTCCTGAGGTCGACTCTCAGTACTCACATTAAAAAAATAAAATAAAATAAAATAAAAAATGAAATAAAGGGAATAAATGTACCACAATAAGGAGAGATTCAAGGTAAAGAGTTGTATTATTAGCAAATTCTTGCCAAATATTGATATAAAATTCCTAAACATCATTACTTATTTTATGTATATAGTTTAGGAATTTAAAATTTACCATATTTTACATCACTTATGAGGGAACTAGAGGAATGAATAATGTTAAATACTAAGCCAAAGTGTTTCAACAAAATCTTGTACGAATTATAACTGGAGAACTTAGAAGTCAAAGAGGACTAAAAAAAACAGACTCAATTACTTCATTCAACTGGTTTAAAGTAATGATATAACTTAAAAGGCAGGAGAAATTATAAGTATTAACATTTACTCAGATTTTTGAATATGAAAAATAACTCCCAAAAGAATAGCCACAATTTTTAAATTGTCAGAAAAACCATATTGTATTGTACTGTTATTCTCTAGTATTTAATAAACTTACATTATTTAAAACAGTAAGAAGTGCTTGTACTAAACCACTACTGCACATTTCATATGGTGAAATTGTGTTTTCATCCTTCAAAAGAACAATTAGGTTTTCTAAGGCTGTCTTCATTAAATCTCGCCAAGTGTTCTCACCTTCAATACACTGAAAGAAAAAAACAATGAAAACAATAAAAGAAGAAAACTACTGCCCTTATAATAATTTATCAGGGTTGGAAATGTAACTCAGTGGTAGTGTTTGTTTCACATGCTCTAGAGCACCACACCCCCTCCCACAAATAACCACCACCCATTATCATCATCACCATCAATTTTCATGATATAAATAAGATATTAAGAGTAAAAGTTCAAATTCTCTCTCCCAGAGGTTAGGAAAATTTTTTGTAAAGGGCCACTGTAAAACACTATCCAGGACATATAGTTTCTGTCACAATTATTCAACCCCTTGACACACCAAAGCATACACAGATACTATGTAAATAAATGAACACAGCCATGTGTAATAAAAGTATTTATGGACACCGAAACTTGATTTCTGTATAACTTTCAAGTGCCATGAAGGATTTTTCTTTTGATTTTTTTAACCACTTAAAAATATAATTTAGTGACACTTACTATCCAGAACACAAAGGATAGAGGTGGGACTAAACTAAATTTCACTGTGTGTCATAAAATCAGAAGTTGATTTTACCTGTCTATTTGTATGAAGTTCCCAAGAGGACTCTAACTGAGTTGCTATGTTTCTGAGTGTTACCACTACTCCACGTGGCATACTTTCAACAGCTTTAAAGTGGTCATCATACAAGTCTCGAGCCATGGTTCGTACCTACCACAGTAATCAAAGCAAAGAAGCAAAATAAACAAAGTGAATTTTCACTATAATTAAGTTTTACCATTCCACTTTATACTTATTTGTACAATTTTCTTGTTTTTTTTTTTTTTTTATTTTTTTTTTATTTTTTGTGGGTACCGGGGGTCGACCTCAGGACCTCGCGCGCCAGCAGGCACCCGTGCCGCTGAGCGATATCACCGGCTCTTTTTTCGTATGTGGGTTCCGGGAGTCGAACTTGGGCCCTCACGCTTGCCAGGCAGGCGCTTATGCCGCTGAACCATCTCACCAGCCCATCTTGTTTGTTTTTTAAGACAGTGTCTTGCTATGTAGTTTGGGCGGGCCTTGAACTCATTATGTACCCCAAGCTGGCCTCGAACTCCCAGCAATCTTCCTGCCTCAGCCTCCCAAGTGCTGGGATTACACCTGTGTGACCACCACACCTGGTTTATGTGTACAATTTTAAGAAAAAAAAGTTCGGGTTGGACATGGTGGCACATGCCTACAATCCCAGCTACTCAGGAGGCTGAGGCAGGAGGATCCCATGTTCAAAGTCAGTTAAGTAAGCCCTTGTCTCAAAATAAAAAAGGGCTACGAATGTACTGTAGTTAAGCACTAGAGCACTTGTCAAGCAAATGCCTGGGTTCAATCTCCAGTACTGCAAAAGAAAAAAATGAAATAAAATTTTGGGGTTGGGCACTATAACTCAGTGGTAGAATGCTTGCCTAGCATGCAAGAGGGCCCTGAGTTTGATCTCCAACACCACAAACATGAAAAAGAAATATGATTTTTGTGCCATATCAACTTCCAAAAATGGTTACCACTTCTGTTCATATATGTCCAAGGTTGTAATGGTTGAAAAGGTACTCTAAAAGATTTAAATGTTAGCTAATATAATTAACGTTAAATTTGTACTTTTTGGTTCTATTAATATGCTAAATAAGTATTTCACGGTCCCCCCAAAAAAGGAAAATTAAACCAATTATAATTCCATCAACCACGGTTTACCCTTTCAATAACATCCTAGGATATATGTTAGTTTTTAAATATTATTCACATGTAGTATACATGATACTCACAAATTTCCATACTTCACCATGAGAAGGAATGATCTTGCTGTCAGCCTTAGCACTACTGATCTGTCACTCAAGTTAAAAAAGTTATCTGAGAGAACAGTGACCTAGGTTTAGGTCTGATTAAATTTATTATACTGTCTATAAATATACACTTATATTCAAGGTTTCTCATTCTATTGATTCTATTTTAACCATCAACTAATTCAACGTAACTTTAATACAACAGAAAAAAATTTTCTTCCAAAAGTACGTTTCATTGTGGCATGTCCTTTAGAATTAAAAGATGGCCAGTCCTGGATAATGGACAACTTCAAAGAAACTACTCCTTTATAAAACAGTATTAATAAATAAACCTAAGGTTAAAACTGAAAGTTAAAATTACTTTTACTTAAAATAAGTGTACTTTGCAACATAATGTGTTTTTATATGCAAAAGAACCACCAGTTGGTCACTGGCTACTGATTCCAAGTCAAAAAGTGAATCAAGGGCTGGTGAGATGGCTCAGCGGCATAAGCGCCTGCCTGGCAAGCGTGAGGTCCTGTGTTCGACTCCCGGTACCCACATAAAAAGGAAAAAAAGGGTTGGTGATATCACTTGGCGGTACAAGCGCCTCCTGGTAAGCGCAAGGTCCTAAGTTTGACCCCCGGCACACACATTAAAAAAAAAAAAAAAAAAAAGTGAAGCAAGGGCTGGGGATGTGGCTCAGAAGTAGAGTGCTTACCTAGCAATGGCTCAATCCCCAGTGGAACCAAAAGGAAAAAAAAAACAGGTGACAGTAAATCAGTAATCCAGGTATGCCTCTACCACTGAGCTGCATCTCAGCCCTTTTATGTTTTGGGACAAAGTCTTGCTGAATTGCTCAGGCTGGCCTCGAACTTCCCATCCTCCTGCTTCAGCCTCCTAAGTAGCTGGGATTACAGGCCTGGATCACTGTGCCTATCAGTGCTAGTTTTATTTTTCTGTTGTTTTAGGTACTGGAACTTGAACCCAGGGCATTTGCAGTGAGCTACATCCCCAGCCCATTTTTAAATTTGAGAAAGGATCTCACTAAATTGTTAAACTGCTCAACTAAGCTCAAACTTTTGATCCTTCTTCTTCAGCCTCCTAGAATGCTGAAATTATAAACAAGCACCACCATGCCTGGCTACCAATTCTGTTTTATAAGAAATGAAATTATAGGATTGAAATAATATTCTCATTGATTTGTCACTGGTACTATAAAATCTCAGTGCCCTGTTAGTCTGGATTTATTTGATTAATACAACATACAGATTAAGCATCCTTGATCCTGAAATCTGAAATTCAAAATACTCCAAAAATTTTTGAGTGCCAATATGACATCATGGTGGAAAATTCCACACCTTGAAACTTTGTTTTATACATGAAATTTTAAATTTTGTATATAATTATCTTCAGGCTCTGAGGGTTCACTGTTTAAAATGCCCCCCCATTGTTCTGAAAGCCTGCCTAGTTTCTAAACACAAGATTGTGATCTATCTTATAGAACTCAAAAACAAAACAAAGTAAAATACCACAGGGGCAATCAATCAAAAACTTACATAGCTATAAAGGGTAACTTATAAGCATTAAAAGAAATCGAAGCTAGATTCTTTCCAAAGTCTAGCAGTAGGAAATAGCATTAGGACAACCCAGCACATTCACAACAGGAAATGAAGACATGATTATCTTTATAATGAAAGAAAGAAAGAGAGAAAGAGAAAGATAGAAAAGAAAGAAAAAAAGACAGACTGACTCTAAATAAAGCCAATTAGGGCTGCTGAGATGGATCAGCGGCATAAGCGCCTGCCTGGCAAGTGCAAGGTCCTGAGTTTGACTCCTGGTACCCACATACGAAAAAAGGGCCGGTGATATTGCTCAGCAGCACAGGTGCCTGCTGGCGCATGAGGTCCTGAGGTCGACCCCTGGTACCCACAAAAAAATTAAATAAATAAATAAATAAATAAAGCCAATTAAATACAAGTACTATACTCTCCCCTAATCTGAACTACCTACACTCATTCTTTATATACTGTTTTTTTTTTTTTTTTATTTTGGTACCGGGGAATCAAACTCACGACCTTGTGCTTGCCAGGCAGGCACTGTGCTGCTGAGCTATATCACTGGCCCTATATACTGTATTTTAAAACTCTTTTATATTATTATTATTATTATAGGTAAAACAAATATATATGTCACTATAAAAATATTCAATTTAGGGGCTGGTGAGATGGCTCAGCGGCTTAAGCGCCTGCCCGGCAAGCGCGAGGACCCGAGTTCGACTCCCGGAACCCACATACGAAAAAGGGGCCGGTGATATCGCTCAGCGGCACGGGCGCCTGCTGGCGCGCGAGGTCCTGAGGTCGACCCCCCGGTACCCACAAAAAAAAAAAAAAAAAAAAAAAAAATTCAATTTAAATCTATAGTTAAATCTATATTTTAATTTCCTTCTTAAAAATAAGAACATTTGATAAAGATGGGAATACATGGGCTATTATTTTAAAAGAATAATTCATACCTGGTGAATACACTAGAAAAATTATTATAATTTTTTAACTCAATAATGCATTTGGAGAGCCAATAACACATTTGATCCCTGGATCTTTTTTGTCTTTAAAGGCTGAGGAACAAACCCAGAGTCTTGTACATGTCTCAGCAAGGACTCTACCACTGTGCTACGTTCTGAGTTCTTTATTTTTTTGAAGTACAGTGGCACTGAAAGGCACAACAAGCACCAAATGATTATTGTGGCTGAGTGAGTAAGCCTTACGCTGACAAGTTCTAGCATTCCCACTGACCACCAAACAAACTATGATTACAGGGACAAAATTTTGGTGTTAAAATGAGTACCAAATTTGATGAGTTTTAAGGCAGCTGAGTACTAAGGTACGTAACTGAGGTACATAACTGTAATGACTTCTTGTAAGATGGCCATCACACTAAGCATTAACATAATCTAATTTTAGAATTAGGCAGTCAAATTGCATCATCACAAACTATTAATTCTGGATTGTAAAATACGGTATTTTTATCCTTTTATATCACCAAAAACTGTATCATGATTAATAATCTCAATATATCTTTAAAGACGTACATTAATAAGTACAAAAAATTTAAAGCAGTTTAAATTTCATTCTTTTTCTCATTAATTTCTATTTTGCTTCAGTTTTAATGCTGGTATTTAATATACCTATAGCTATAAAATTACAATACTGTGAAAATAAAGAACAAAGTAAAACTACAAACGTTATATTTGGGAAGCTTAATGGCTTCCCAAATGGCTCCCCAATGGCTTCCCAATGGCTCAGTTTTTTCACTGCTTATTATCTACCTTTGAAAATTTACCTAGTCAATGTAAGACAAAAAAAGCACATTCCACAAATATACCTTTTGCTTTGTTTTTTCTAACTTGGACTTCAGTTTTCTTCCTCTTTTTCCAGTCCATCCAGTCACAAATTCTGAACCTTAGGGAGACAGAGAGAAGATCATTTCACAGAACAAACTTTATTACAATTTAACATATTTATTCTTACCTGCTAAACTTACATAAGCTACATACTTACCCAGAGAAGTTTCTGCAGTAAATGAGTGTTTGGTTCCTCTATTAGATTCAAATACAAAACCAGGTAAATCTTCTTTCAATATTGTAGCTTGCTGACCATCTGAGTTATGAATGGCCATCTCTCCTTCTTTCAAACATGTTAATGACCAGTTCCCTACAGTAAGTTTAGTGGACCCTGGTGCTGAGAGTATAGGTTGACTTGAAGTAGATGGTTTCACTTGGCCTCGGGCTCTCTGTAACTTTTCTAAGAATTCACTTCTGCTTTCTACAAAGACAAAATACTTGTTTTAAAACCTCCCTCCTTTCAAATATTCCACATTAAAAAAAATACAGGAACTACTTATTGGAATGTCTATTTTATAAAATAAGAACGAGGAGAGTTTTGTTCTTTGGCATCTTCTCACTGGTCTGATTTATTTAGATTAAGACATAAAAACAATTCAACAGGCCTAGTTTTTTAAACTGAGATTTCTCAGAAAAGATATAACTTCAGATAGCAATATACCCAGGCAATTTATCATTAAATGACAAAAAACACTCCTATGTAAAAGACTGGGGAAATTAAAAATAGTTATAGTGCTGTTCCTTGTCTCATACAATAAAGAGGCAATTATGAAACACTTTCATAGTACAATAATTTTTCTTGGGGCCGATGAGATGGCTCAGCGGCGTAAGCGCCTGCCTGGCAAGCACGAGGGCCCGAATTCGACTCCCGAAACCCACATACGAAAAAAGGGCCGGTGATATCGCTCAGAGCCACAGGCGCCTACTGGCGTGTGAGGTCCTGAGGTCGACCCCCGGTACCCACCAAAAAAAAAAAACAAATTATAGAAACTAAGAAAATATTTTAATTGACACAAAATATTACCTGAACTGTCTGATCCACCTTCAGGACTACCGCTTGAATACATGGTGGCAAGTTTTCCATCCAATATAAATCTGAACCATCCGTTACTGCCATTAGATAACTCCAAGGCTGCTGCATCACTCCAAATATATAAGCAGTCCCTTCCTCTAATGATTGACCAGTCTCTCCAATGATACGGTTTACCTTGCTGCAATTCTTTAGCATCCTCCTGTGGTTCATCTTCCTAAATATACAGAATTATTCAATAAAATGTGAAATATAATCTTATTTCAAATATTCTTAAGTATTTTTAAAACATAACTATAAATCAAATTTAGAATTTAAATATCCTAAGCATAATACTGTATTCAGTTGCTTGTAGTTTAATACATACTGTGATCAACTAATTACCTATAAGTCTTAAACACAAGTCCTAAAAATGTTAAGATGATCATATAAATAATCCGTAAGTACATCCTGTCCAGGAGTAGTGATAAAGACCAGGTAAGAGCTCTACATACATTTAGCTAATACGCTAAGACCTTGGTAAACTCACTACATTTCTAAGCCTAATTCATGATTTATAAAAAATTGAAGCTTAGACTGAATCATTGGTATTCAAACAATTAGGTACAACAGAATCACCAGAAAAGTTTAAAATTCTGGACTGGGGATATAAATCAGAGGTAGAACATTTGCCTAGCATATACAAGGCCCTGGGTTTGATACTCAGCATCATAAAAAAATAATAAATTTTTGAAGAAAATGTGGTATGTATACACGACAGAATACTATTCAACCATTAGGAAAAGAAAAATACAATCCTGTTTGTGGCAACATGGAGAGAAATGGAGGACATTACCTTAAGTGAAATAAGCCAAGCACAGAAAAACAAATACTATCTATTCTCACTCAGAGGTGACAGCTAAAATACAGTTATCTTCTGAAGGAAGAAAGTAGAATAGTGGTCACTAGCAGAGAGAAAGGGGACAGTTGGAATAGAGGGAGGTCGGATAACATAAAATACAGTTAGAAGGAACGAGTACTAATGTTCTATAGTATAAGAGGGTGACTAAAGTCTACAACAAATCTCTTAAAAGACTGGAAGAGAGGAGTTTGAAGCCTGCCGACCCAAAGAAATGACGTGTTTAAGGAGATCAAAATGCTAATTACCCTGATTTGATCATTATATACTGTATACATGAAATTAACACACTGTACCCATAACATAATGTGTACAGTGATTACATGTCAAACAAAAAATAAATTCTAAGGACCCATCCTTTAGTCAAGTAAATCAAATGTACAGGATCATTCCTATGATCATCCTGATAGTTTATTTAGAGCATTTTTTCAAGACATGGAATAAAATTAGACAGTAAACATTTTGTAGCCTAGCCTAAGATTCTAAAAGTTTCTACTGACATTTAAAGATTGAGAATATTCACACAAAATGAGGATTATGTATTTCTCTAAACATAAGAATTTCTGCTCCAGGCAAAAGATGGATTAACAAGGACCATGTCTTTCATCCATTATAATTAACTAAGAACTTGACAAAATATACAAAAATGGTATTTTCAAACATGGGGCAGTAGGCAACACAGGTCTGTGATCTCCAAGAAATGGAAACAATGTGAGCCTCTTAGACCCAGAGACGGTTTTCTGGCTGGGATTATGATAAGTGAGAACACAGAGTACAACAGTCTAAAATGAAAAAAGAGAGACTGGAGCTTTGGTTGGACTATGTGGAAACTGAGTTCAGGATTAGGGAGCTAAGCAATGAAGGCCTACAGAAGTCAGCAAAGTGGTTTCCACTGAGTAGTAGACTACTCATGTATAGAATGATACTCTATAGTGTGTGTGCTGCCGAAGCAAGCACATAATGATAATACTCTGTAAGACTGAGAAAAGAACACCTGGTAAGTTGTCTGAACAACTCCGAAAGGTCACAAAACGTGGCCAGACAGCCAATGAGGTTGTTCTAAACAACCGGAATGGAAAGCCCTTATGGATCATCCAGGGTCATCAGTGAAGATCTCAGAGGACGCACATACTAGGGATCACTGAATATTTTAAATCTATTCTAGTAAATCTTAAAAACAGGCCTGAAAGGAATTTGTTCTTTTCTAAGAGTAATGATTGCCCTCAACATTCTTTAAGAAAAATGACAAAATACAGAATTCATCAATATAACATGTATAATGTCCAGTACTTAATAAAAAATTACTACAAAAGAAGCATGAAAATATGACACAGAATTAGAAGTAAAGTCAGTCAATATAAAGAAACCCAGAAATAAGAGCTGATAAACAGGGCCGGTGAGATGGCTCAGCAGCTTAAGTGCCTGCCCGGCAAGCGCGAGGGCCCGAGTTCGACTCCCGGAACCCACATACGAAAAAGGGGCCGGTGATATCGCTCAGCGGCACGGGCACCTGCTGGCGCGTGAGGTCCTGAGGTCGACCCCCCCGGTACCCACAAAAAAAAAAAAGAGCTGATAAACAATGAAGCAAGGATGTTAAAACAAATATAAATATTTCCAAAAGGGAAATATTAATGCAAAAACAGAAAAAAAGATGAAAATAAAATACATAAAGTGAAAATCTCACTGGAACAAATCAGTGCAAGGAAAACAATTTGCAGACTTAACCAGGCATGAAGCAAAACAAAAACTGGGAAAGAAAAAAAAAACAAAAAAACAAAAAAAACCCAGAGTTTCAGTGACCTGTACGACAATTAGTCCGAAATATTAATTTAAGAAATAGGCAAAAATATCTGAAGCACTAACAATAAAAATTTCCCAAATCTGACCAAAACTATAAGCCCATACATAAATCTAAGAAAATTAAAGAATACCAAGCATAAGTACAAACATTCAAAAAGGCATGAAAAGTGTGCACAATGCCCTCGAACATAGCAAGGCACATCCAAGTGAAAATGATAAAAATCTTAAAAAGAGACAGAGGAAGAAAAGATACATTACATACAAAAAACTTCTCATCAGAAACTAGGGCAGTGAGCTGGGTGTGGAGGCACATCCCCGTAATCCCAGCACTTGGGAGGCTGAGGCAGGAAGATCACTTCGAGTTTAAGGCCAGCCTAGGCTCCACAGTGAGTCCAAGGCCAGCCTGAACTATGTAGCGAGACCTGTCTTGTGGTTAAAAAAAAAAAAACTATGCCAGTCAGTGAACAATGAAACATTCTTAAAGACCTGGAAAATGAGTCAGGTGTGGTGGCACATGCCTACAACCCCAGTACCCAGGAGGCTGAGGCAGGAGGATCATCATGAGTTCAAGGCCACCCTGGAAAATACTGAAATACGAGTTCCATGAACAAGTGACAGCTAAAGAGGCTATGGCAGTAGCTCAGTCGTAAAGCCCTTGCTAGCATGCACAAGACTCTGCATCTGATCTTCTGCACTGGTGAAAAAAAAAAAAAAAGCACCAGATATTTTCAGATAAGCAACACCTTGACAGAATTCTTTGGTTAACAATTTTTTGTTGCTACTTTTTTGGAGAGTCTTGCTATGCAGTCCATGCTGCCCTTGAACTAGCTATGCAGCCCAGGCTGGCCTCAAATTTGTGATCCTCATGCCTAAAACCTCTCAAGTTCTAGAAAAGACATGCACTATCAACCCTGGCTTTTAACAATGTGATTTTGAAAAGCAAAACTTGGATGAAGTTTTGCTGATTTTTAAGTTATAGTGTAACCTTTTAAAGATCCATTTAAGAAAACTTTGCCAAGGCCAAAAAGTTCTCTTTTCCTTTAGTAGAGTCATTGTTAATCTTTACATATACTGTATATGTAAGTGTTGGGGTTCAATGCTGTATATATGCTATCCACTTTTTTTTCAAAATACCATCCTCTTTCCTGACTGAACTGTCTTGACAATTTTGCTGAACATCAACTGACAACATATATATGGTCATTAGTCTGTCTTTATACTATTGCCACTCTTCTTCATTTATAAAAGACTTGCAAAAAAAAATACAAATTAAAAAAAAAAAAGACTTGAAATTCATTAATGGGGCTGTCCCAGGATATAGCTCAGCAGCACAGCACCTGCCTAACAAGCATAAGGTCCTGAGTTCCACTTCTGGTACCCAAAACAAAAAAAGAAATTCACTGATGTACATCTTTCAGCTTCATTCCTTTTCAAGGTAGCACTGGCTAGATCCTTTGCATTTACATATAAATGTTAGAATCTATTAATTTCTACAAAATGATTGCTGGAAGTCTTGGTTAGTTTTGCTGTAATCTATTTCTTTTTTTCTTTTTTTTTTTTTTTTAAGACAAGGTCTCACTGTGTAGTTCAGGCTGGCTGGCCTTGAACTCTCCTGGCAATCCTCTTTTCTCAGCAAGTGATAAGATTAAGGCATGTGCCACCACGCCTGACAACAACCTATTTCTTAACTGAAAGAATTCCAGGGGGGCTGGGCATGGTGTTGCATGTCTGTAAACCTGTAATCCCAGCACTCCAGAGGTTGAGGCAGGAGGATCACTGCAAGTTCGAGGCCAGCCTGGGCTACAAAGTGAGCTCAAGGCCAGCCTGAATTGCATAGTGAAACCCTGTCTCAAAAAAAAAAAAAAAAAAGAATTCCAGGGGGTTGCTCTCAGCAGTAAAGCATATACGTAGTATGTCCCAGTTCCTGGGTACAATCCCCAGGATTGTATAAAAAACAAACAAAACAAACCAAGAAATGAACACAGACAAGTTTTTGTTTTTTCTTATATCTCCCACTAATGTTAAAGATTAACTAGATTTAGAAAACACACATACACTTTCATCTCCCTTAGAATTTTGCAACCATAACCCTACCCTACCACTTTCTCAAACATATTACTACTTTGTCAGAAATATAAAATAAACATTCACTAAATGTTAGGAATAAATTTTGCTGGTAATTTGTAGAAATGGATGAGGCATACTGTAACTACAGTCTAAGGCAAGAATTATCTAAAAATATTGGAACTAGTATATGAAGTTTAATGAGAAACATTATCTACATAATCTCAATTTATCTCCTTACAAACTTATTAATTACCAAAGGAAAAATAACTTTACAGGAAAGAAATCTAGTAGAGTAACCAAGTGATCCAAATGAACATCATCAACAAATGGGAAAACATATTATACGCAAGGCAAATTCAGCGTAACTTTGACAGTAATCCTACTAAAACACATAACCTGAATCTAATTACAAAGAAACACTGACACAAATGCAAAGTGATGCTCTTTGTGCAAATTACTGGTCTGCCCTCTTTCAGAGGGTAGGAAAGAATAAGTAAGGCTGACAAAACTACTGTACCTTGGCAGAAACATGATAAATAAATGTAGTGTGTGCCTCTGGATTGGATTTTAGACCAGAAAAAAAATTGCTATGAAGGACATTAAGCATGACAGCAGGGGCCAGTGAGATAGCTCAGTGGCATAAGCGCCTGCCTGGCAAGCGCGAGGTCCTGAGTTCGACTCCCGGTACCCAAATACGAAAAAAGGGCCGGTGATATCGCTCAGCGGCACGGGCGCCTGCTGGCGCACAAGGTCCTGAGGTTGACCCCTGGTACCCACAAAAAAAAAAAAATGATGACAGCAAAATTTAAACAGTCTCTGGACTAGGTACTAGTTTTCTATAAATATTAAAAAAAACCTTTTTCATGGTGTTGGTGATAGAACTAAGGCAAGCGTACTACCACTGAGCTATATCCTCAGCTCCTAAATATTAAACCTTCTGATTTGGTTAACTGTATTAGGACTACACAAGAAAATGTGCTGCATTTTACTATGCTTGTGATAGTGGTAGAGTGGATTAAACCCAGGGCCTTCCCAGTAAGCTGTATCCCCAGCCTATTTTATTATTATCTTTGAATTCTGAGACAGGGCCTCACTAAATTGCTAAGTTGTCAAGGCTGGGCTCAAATGTGAAATTCTTCTGCTTCTACCTCCTAGAGTGCTGGGATTACAGGTACGTATAACTATGCCTACCGAGAATACAATGCTTTTTTTGGTGAATTATTTAGGAATAAAAGGGGCATGCTGCCGGATGTGGTGGTGCATGCCTGAAATCCCACCACTCAGGAGGCTGAGGCAGGTAGATCACTGCAAGTTCAACGCCAGCCTGGGCTCCATAGTGAGTTCAAGGCCAGCCTGAACTGCACAGCGAGACCCTGTCTCAAAAACAAATGAACACGGGCTGGTGAGATGGCTCAGTGGCTTAAGCGCCTGCCCGGCAAGCGCGAGGGCCCGAGTTCGACTCCCGGAACCCACATACGAAAAAGGGGCCGGTGATATCGCTCAGCGGCACGGGCGCCTCGTGGCGCCCGAGGTCCTGAGGTCGAACCCCCGGTACCCACCAAAAAAAAAAAAAAAAACAAATGAACAAACAAACCCCCCCCAACAAACAAAAACCAAAACAAACAAAAAAGGGGGCACACTATATTCAGCTTATCTTCAAATAATATTTTTAAAATGTAGAGAAAATGATAAAGCAAATGGGGCAAAATGTTACTAATGAGTGAATGCAGAGGGTATTCTGACTCTCTTTTAACTATATGTGGAACTTTGTACATTTCAAATCATATCAATAAAAAAATTTAAAAAGAAAATTGATCAACTAAAAAAGCGTAGATAGTAGTATTCCATATCACCATTATTTTCGCAAGAGCAATCATAAATTGAAAATACATTTCCTTAAAACAAGCCCTGTTTCTGACATCATTACAATTAAGACCACTTACTTTTTCTGGTTTTGATTCCTCTTCATTCTCATCATCAGAGGAAGGACCTGCCAGAGTTGACACTTTGCTAATCACACCAAGTCTGGCTAATTGATCCAAGAAAATATCACCACCTTTATCTACTAAATCCCTTATGATCTGCAACGCCAACAAGTGGCCATCATCATCATCCTAGAGGGAGAAAAAGAAAAGGAGTACATGATAGCAAGGAAATTAAGGGAATATGATAAAAAAAAAAGTTTAATTTCCTAAAACAGACAAACCCAGTAATGTGCACAAAATGGTTTAGTGGAATTAAGACCAAATTTCTATTTCACTAACTACTATCTAAAGGGAATTAAAGGTACAAGAGTTTCAAGGAAGATGAAAAACTGACCTCCTGATCAAGGACAGTTGCAGTGATTTCCACTAATATTGTAGGCAAATTGTGACCAACATCAGAATCGCAAACTTCTTTTAACAGTGCTTCAGAACAAAAATGAATCATTTTTCTGATTAGCGCAAGACTTGCTTTCCTTGAAAGAAAAGAATTTTGTAAAGCCAAGTTATAAAGTTAAATTAAAGCAAAATGCAACAATACTTTAAATAGAACCAAAGTATCCAATATTAAGTTTTATTTACTCTGCTAAAAAGTACAAGAACAATAAAACAATACAGAAAAGTTAGGACAATACTAGCACAGGGATGGGGATAAAAAAAATACTAAAAAAAAGGTTCCACTAACCCCTGCAACCCCGCAGCTATTTGGAGAAGAACTAAAAACTATGTTCTTAAATGCTCAGAGTCAACTATTTTGTGGCCACTTCTCTTCTACTTAAAGCACATTGCCTGAACTTCAATGTCAACTCATAATACTGGCATCTGAGCACCTGACTCTTAGGAATTTATAAACCTCCTAAACTTAAAATGACTAAACTCAAATTCCCAATCACCCAACTAAAAAGCTGGTGATTACCCTTTGATCTTTTTCTTCAACCTTCATATCTTCAATTGATCTCGTAAGTCCTGAATTTGTTCCCACTACTACAGCCTAAAGTTTCTATTGCAATGAACATTTAAGAAGTCTGTCACTATAATCCCAGCACTCGGGAGCCTGAGGCAGGAGGATGGCCTCGAGTTAAGAGGCCAGCCTGGGCTACAAAGTGAGTTCAAGGCCAGCCTGAACTATATAGTGAGACCCTGTCTTAAAAAAACAAAACAAAAGGGCCGGTGAGATGGCTCAGCGGCTTAAGCGCCTGCCCAGCAAGCGTGAGGGCCCGAGTTCGACTCCCGGAACCCACATACGAAAAAGGGGCCGGTGATATCGCTCAGCGGCACGGGCGCCTCCTGGCGCGCGGTACCCAAAAAAACAAAACAAAACAAAACAAAACAAAACAAAACAAATTTCTGGGTACAGAAAGTCTCAAGAATATAGAAAACAAGTGCAAAAACGCTAAGAGATATACTTACAGTGTTCCAAAGACAGAAGGAACACCAGCATAATTTAAATGTAATGGTTGGGAGTTAAGTAGTGATAAATAAAGTGAAAGAGCTGGCTGAGGATAACATAAGACCGTGCAAGCCTGAGGATTAAGGGGGTAAGTTTTATTCATGGCTAATCAAAATCTACAGTGTTGAAACAGGATAGTGACATGATGTAATTAAAAATTTAAAATATAATTCAGCCTAATATATATGAATAGATTATAGAAGGGCAAGAGAGAAAGACAGAGTAGTTAAGAGGCTAGTATAGCAACTACAGAGTAGCCTGGACCACATTACTGACAAAAGGTGGAGAGAAATAGCATACACTATGGATATATGATTAAAGGAAAACCACCAGGAATTGCTAATGGATTAACTCACAACTCCATATTATCTGTACATATTGTTTCCCACCCATACTTCCAAATATGTCTACCTAGAAAATTAATAAGTAGGCTTTAACCCTAACTCTTTGCAAGCTAGTGAGGAAATAAGTAACAATACAGAGTGATAGGTGACCGATAAGACATTTCATCAGAGTTCTCTGGGCATACAGATGTCTTGCCTATCACCTTATCACTGTGTATTGTTACTTACTCCCTCGCAAGCTTGCAAAGGTACAATAAACAATACAGTAAATAAGCTTGCAAAGGTACAATAAAGGTACGACCCGAGTGTGTAACTCCTCCAGTGGCCATCTCACACTGACCCTGTCAATAGGCCTGCACAGAGCTCAATGCAAATTTTCTACATTTCAAATTTCTCTAATAAGTTAATATTTGGGGCCGGGGATTTAACTCAGTGATGCAGCACCTGCCTGGCAAGCACGAGGTCCTGAGTTCAATTCCCGGTACCCAAAAAAAAAAAAAAAAAAAAAATCCAGTAAGTTAATATTCAAAGAGCTAAAAAAAACAAGCTAAGAATCTGATCTTTTTGATTTTTCAAACACTTGCTCTTAAAAACAAGAAAAGATATGACTTTCTAACTTCCAATCTAGTTTTTATTCTTACTATACCTTTCTAACATTAAAACTCAAATCATTCTAGAAAATGTATAAATAAAACCATATAATTGGTGTAATTTTAGTAACAAATAAAAATAATATAAATAACTACCTTATTGAAGGCAGCATAGTCTGCTGAAATGTTTGTGCAAACACTGGCAATAACCTTTTCAAGTATATTGGTGCCATTTCTGGATCTCCTTTGGGCTCATTACATTCTTCTTCATCTTTGTTTGTATCTTTCTTTTTCTTATCATCTCCTTTATTAACTGGACACATCCAGTCACCTGCAGATAAAGCATTGTTTAAAAAAATACTTTCTGGAAACTTTCTCTAAGGAAAATAAAGCTTAACATAATACCCACTTTAAACTACAAATTATTTAGGAGCTAAGAATATTGCTTAGTGGTAAGGCACATGCCTAGCATGCAAACAGCCCTACGTTCAATCCCCAGCACTGAGAAAAAAGAAAAAAAAAAAAAAAAAATTATCATCTCTGACTAACAATAAAGTGAAATTAGGGCATTATATCTATTGACAGTGTTTTTAAGAACATTGAGATAATTTTGAATACTCCATGTAATTTTAAGAAAGTATTTCACAGAGGCTCTGCATTCATGAATTCTGGGAAAACTTAAAAATTTGGTCAGACTGTTGGGTGTGGTGGTACACACCTGTAATCCCTACACTTGGGAGGCTGAGGCAGGAGGATCGCTGCAAGTCCAAGGCCAGTCTGGGCTACCCAGTGAGCTTAAGGCCAGCCTGAACCATAACGAGAGACCTTAACTCAAAAACAACAAAATGAAAATTGGCCAGATTACTTCATTTACATAATATCCAATTATTCTTTATCTGGCTGTCTCTAAATCCCTTGAACTTTAGGTTTTGGTCATTTTGGAATCATGCAGCCAGTCTTAAGAACATAGAACTTAACAACATAAACTGTTAAAGATTTCTGAAAAGGGTACATGTACATATATGATTATTTGATTTTAAAGGATTACTTCATTCTGTGAATGTGTCTATAAATAGCTACTTCTATGGAACTGAAACAGAAAAGTGATACCAGATGGCCTAGAAGGAAAGAATTCACTACTCACCTGGAGACTGAAGAATAGCTACTACTTCACTATGGCCCCTTTCTCGAGCTTTATCTAATGGAGTTTTCCCATCTTCATCTCTCAGATCCGGATTTGCACCATGCCGTAACAGAGTCTTGAGAAGAAAAACATTTAATTTGAATACAATACCTTATTTCTTTGATATTCAACTCTGCAATCTAAAGATTTTCCAGAATTAATCACATAGGCACCAACCCAAATCTCTGCTTTTATACTATCACCTTAAAACCAGCTATTCGTATCTTGAAAGATTATAGGTTAATTTCACTTGGTTATATCCCTCGAGTTAAATTATGTTGCAATCTAAACTTGTCACCTTCTCCATCAAATCTGTACTCCCAATTTTTTTTTTTTTTCTTTTTTTCTTTTTTTTTTTTTGTGGGTACCGGGGGGACGACCTCAGGACCTCACGCGCCAACAGGCACCCATGCCGCTGAGCGATATCACCGGCCCCTTTTTTGTATGTGGGTTCCGGGAGTCGAACTCGGGCCTTCGCGCTTGCAAGGCAGGCGCTTAAGCCGCTGAGCCGTCTCACCGGCCCTTTTTTTTTTCTTTTTGAGACAGGGTTTCACTATACAGTTCAGGCTGGCCTTGAACTCACTTTGCAGCGCAGGTGGCCTCGAACTTGAGGCAATCCTCCTGCCTCAGCCTCCCTAGTGCTGGGATTACAGGCATGCACCACCACGCCTGGCTTCCCAATTTCTTTACAGAGGTACTATTCAGTTTTTGAACTGGCAATCATTTTCATTGATTCTTATACAATGTCAATTAATAAGTTATTTTTTGACCCAAAAAAATTAACAAGAACTGTCCTTCCGACCCAACTAAGAAAGAGAACTACAGGCCAATCTCCCTAATGAACATAGATGCAAAAATCCTTAATAAGATACTGGCAAACAGAATCCAACAAATCATCAAGAAGATTATACACCATGACCAAGTTGGATTCATCCCAGGGATGCAGGGATGGTTCAACATACGTAAATCAATAAATGTAATACAGCATATTAACACAACCAAAGACAAAAATCACATGATCATCTCAATAGATGCAGAAAAAGCTTTTGACAAAGTCCAGCACCTTTTCATGATAAAAACCCTACAGAAAATTGGAATAGAGGGTCTTTATCTCAATCTGGTAAAAGCTATCTATGACAAACCAACAGCCAATATTATACTAAATGGCCAAAAACTGAAAGCCTTCCCTCTAAAATCAGGAACAAGACAAGGATGTCCACTGTCCCCACTCTTATTCAACATAGTTCTGGAAACTTTAGCCAGAGCGATTAGACAAGAGAAAGAAATAAAAGGAATAATGATTGGAAAGGAAGAAGTTAAATTATCATTATTTGCAGATGACATGATACTCTACACAGAAGACCCCAAAAACTCCACTAAAAAACTGCTAGATTTAATAAGCAAATTCAGTAGTGTAGCTGGATACAAAGTCAATACTCAAAAGTCAATAGCCTTCCTGTACACAAATAACAAACTTACTGAAAGAGAAATTAGGGAAACAATACCTTTCACAATAACATCCAAAAAAATGAAATACCTAGGAATCAACCTCACGAAGGATGTAAAAGACCTCTATACTGAAAACTACAGTACTCTGAAAAAGGAGATTGAAGAGGATATCAGAAAATGGAAAGATATCCCTTGCTCCTGGATAGGAAGAACCAATATAGTGAAAATGGCCATACTTCCAAAATTGTTATACAGATTTAATGCAATTCCAATCAAAATTCCAACAGCATATCTCACAGAATTAGAGAAAACAATCCTAAAATTAATTTGGAATCAGAAGAGACCTAGAATAGCAAAGGCAATTCTGGGCAACAAAGGCAAGGCAGGGGGCATCACAATCCCCGACTTGAAATTATACTATAAAGCTACTATGATAAAAACAGTGTGGTACTGGCAAAAAAAACAGACCTGAAGATCAATGGAACAGATTAGAAGATGCTGAAACAACCCCAGACATACTAAGCCACCTTATCTTTGACAAAGGTGCCAAACACATTCGCTGGAAGAAAGATAGCCTCTTTAATAAATGGTGCTGGAAAAACTGGCTCTACACATGCCGAAGATTAAAACTAGATCCATATCTTTCACCATGCACTAAACTAAATTCAAAATGGATCAGAGATCTAAATATTAAGACAGAAACATTAAATCTGCTGGAAGGTAGGATAGGTAAAACCCTTGGAGACATTGGTGTAGGCAAAGACTTTATGAATAAAAACTCAACCGCACGGGAACTATCCCAAAGAATCAATAACTGGGATCTCATCTTATTAAAAAGCTTTTGCACAGCAAGAGAAACCACCAACAGAGTGAAGAGACAACCCACAATGTGGGAAAAAATGTTTGCCAGCTGTTCCTCAGACAAAGGATTACTATCGAGAACATATAAAGAACTCAAAAAAATCAGACCTCCCAAATTTAAAGACCCACTCCAAAAATGGGCATCTGAGATGAATACACATTTCTCAGATGAAGAAATACTAATGGCAAACAAATATACAAAAAAATGTGCAACATCACTAGTCATTCGAGAGATGCAAATTAAAACAACACTGAGATACCATTTCACCCCAGAAAGAATGGCTACTATTAAGAAATCAACTAATAACAAATGCTGGAGGGGCTGTGGGGAAAAAGGAACCCTTCTTCACTGTTGGTGGGAGTGTCGACTGGTACAGCCACTGTGGAAGTCAGTGTGGAGATTCCTCAGAAAACTAGGGTTGGAGGTCCCATTTGACCCAGCTATTCCCCTTCTGGGCATCTTCCCAGAAGAATTAAAAACATCGTACCACAGCGATATATGTGCACCCATGTTTATAGCAGCACAATTTGTAATAGCCAGATCTTGGAAACAACCCAAATGCCCATCAACTGAGGAATGGATAAGAAAGATGTGGTATTTTTATACAATGGAGTACTATTCAGCCATAAAGAAGGATAAACTGGAGACTTTTATAGGTAAATGGATGCAACTCGAGAAAATACTCATAAGTGAAATAAACCAGAAGCACATGTGTAAGCATCGTATTATCTCTCTAGTATGAGAAACTGAAAGAGTAAATAAGATCCAAAATGTACAATAGACATGGTGAATCAAAAAGAAACTGGTCAAAAGGAAAGAGAGACTGGAATAGGGAAAAGAAAGAAGGGAAAGGGAAAAAAAAATTGTATATATATATATATATATAAGATGGTTAAGATAGATACACTACCATTTTTACTTAGTTCATTGAAGAGTAAGGTTTGTGCCAATAATGTTTGGACAATTGAATGCTAATGTCTGGTGTCCTGAATAACTAACTTAAAGATAGTAATACGTAATGTATTAACCATTGTTACCCTCCTATTATGTTGGTTTGAAAATTTGTTCTTCTTTTGATTTGTTTTGTTTTTTCTTCTCTTTAAAATAAAAAAAAAAAAAAAAAGAACTGTCCTTCCTCTATACCACTAATATCACCCTAAACCTTTCATAACCCCTTGCTGAGACTATTTAATTTAATCAAAATGGCTCAATAGGGCCAGGGATATAGCTCAGCGGCACAGTGCCTGCCTGGCAAGTGCGAGGTCATGAGTTTGATTTCCGGTACCAAAAAAAAAAAAAAAAAAAACCTCAATAAAAACTTTGTTGGCTTTAAAAATATCTGAAATAGGGCCGGTGAGATGGCTCAGCGGCTTAAGCGCCTGCCTGGCAGGTGCGAGGGCCCGAGTTCGACTCCCGGAACCCACATACGAAAAAGGGGCCGGTGATATCGCTCAGCAGCACGGGCGTCTACTGGCGCACGAGGTCCTGAGGTCGACCCCCCCGGTACCCACAAAAAAAAAAAAAAAAAAAAAAACCTGAAATAGAACTGGAGATGTAATTCAGTGGCACAGTATTTGCCTAGCATGCACAAGCCCCTGGGTTCGATTTCTAGCACTGAATATTACCCTAAAATAGAAACTCTAAAATCTGCTTTGCTTATTCATTATTATTTAATCACCCTTAGAAGCATCACTCTAAGAACTAATCAATTCGAACTGATTCAAACAGAACTCAAACTTGAAGTGACCACATTCCCAAGCCAGAAAGCTACTAAGTCGTTACCAAAAATTTTAACATACAGACGTTCCTTGTTTAATGACTGAGTTCTGTTCTTGCAACTAAGTCAGTAACTAAATTGGTGGGTAAATGAATTGCATATAGTATGTACATTATAACATTCATAACAAAGAAATAGTCCAAGGAGACTGACATGATGACTTTACTTTTATTTGCATTAACTCTTACATGCAGTAATGTAATATATAACAGAACATAAAACTATAGTACAGTAGAATCAGCAGAAATTACAATACTGTATAAACAAAGTATACTGTACCAAAAACCCCACTGAGGATCTAAAAACAAGATGTAGAAAACTGTACCAAAAAGAGAGACGAGTCATAAGTCAACACAGTCGTTACACGGGTTAGGTGTTAAACAAGGAATATCTGTAGTATAAAAGTGCTATAACAGCAGTTATCATTTGAACATCTAAAATGATCTTACTACTACATTAAGTGCTTTACAAGTAATTTTTTTCTAATTCTCACAATGATCTCGCTGGGAATATATACATACCCATTTTACAGACAAAACTTCAAGTCAAACTTTAAAAACTTGCCCAACACCACGCAGCCTTAATTGTGCATGAGCTGAAACTCGAATTCGAGTATGCCTGATTTCAGAGTGGACTACCTTAAACTGTGCCAAATTAATTCACAAGACAGATTCTAGAGGCCTGGATCATACATTTGATTTGACCTTTTTCATTTTGCCTCGCTGAATCTTAATTTCCTCCCTGTAAAAATAAATCTCCAAAGTAGGAGTCAAAGACACAGTTCTTGTGCCAACAGGAGTATCTGCTTAACTGACGAACAGAAACTACAGAAATACATACAAATTTATTCATGGTCAAGGGTAAGAAATTAGAAACAACCACATATTCACTAAAAATTGGCTGGCTGAATTAACTTGTAGTATAACCCATATGGACTAAGTATGCAGATGTAAAAACATTCTCTATGTACTAATAGGGAACAGTCTCCAAAATATATGAAGTCAAAGAAATAAAAGTGCAGATTGGTGTATTTCATTTTGCATATGGAAAAGAGAAAATAAGCATATATATTTGTTTAAACTTGAATCTGTATTAAGAAACACACAAAGCTGAGGCAAGAGTATCACTGCAAGTTTGAGGCCAGCCTAAACTAAAAGGCGAGACCCTGCCTCAAAAAAAACTAAAAATATGTACAGTGGGGGAAAAAAAACATGTATAGTAGAAAACGGGGTGGAGTATATGGTGACAGCATGGAAGCAATACTTTTTTGTTTGAGATAAGGTCTCACTACGTAGTTAAGGCTGTCCTTGAACTCACTATGTAGCTGAGGCTCGAACTCGAGGTAATCCTCCTGTCTCAACCTCCCAGGTGCTGGGATTACAGACATGTGCCACCACATCTGGCTAGCACAAAC
Organism: Erethizon dorsatum; assembly: GCA_028451465.1. Lineage (NCBI taxonomy): Eukaryota > Metazoa > Chordata > Mammalia > Rodentia > Erethizontidae > Erethizon > Erethizon dorsatum. Next base: position 29,568,172 of record CM051823.1, on the reverse strand, counting down.
TATCAGAATAAAAATTTGTATTATCAGTCTAATTTTTGGACAACATAATTGTTAAAAATTAATACTTTAAAAAACCAGACTTTACCTTTGCTACTTGAGGTCTTCCAAAACATGCAGCATAATGTAACGATGATGACCTTTGACCCCTGTTAACATCAGCACCTCTCTCACAAAGAAATTCCACCTGTGAAATGATTAAGAATCATGAAGTTGCTTGATTAATACTTTTATTCTTGATTTATTTTGTAAAAATTTTTTGTGGTACTGGGGATTGAACACAGAGCCTTTGCACTGAGCTACATCACCAGCCCTTTTTATATCACTAATTCACTAAATTGCCCAGGCTGTACTTGCAATTCTCCTACCTCAGCCTCCCAGAGTACTGGGATTATAGGTGGTATCTTTGGTTTAAAATGCTAGCTTTTATCTATTAGCTTACCATTTCCTGAGTTCCAAAAGCGGAGGCCCAGTTTAATAGAGTCTGACCCACGTCATCCATAAAATTTACTTCAAAGGCTGAAAGTGTGAAAGGAAAAAAAAAACACCTTATTTTTAAAGCCAATAAAATAATACTGAACTTTCCTACAGTTTGAATGATTTAAAGACTGTTATTAATAATCCACTAAATACAGAGTCAATTGTTTTAAATATTGAGATCAACTATAAAGCAGTCAAATAATCAGCAAACCTAAGATCAGCTGAGAAACAATATTCTAAAATTTTTAAACCTCTAAGGATTTATAAGGCTTTAAACCTTAGAAATACAAGATACATGAAAGGAAGGAAAAAAATTAAAGTATAACACAGCTCAATGGGGTACTAGCTACATTAAAATGTAAAGTCTGGCCAGGGATATAGCTCAGCGGCACAAGCGCCTGCCTGGCAAGCACAAGGTCCTGAGTTCAATTCCCGGTACCAAAAAATAAATTAATTAATTAAATAAAATAAAAAATAAAAATAAAATGTAAAGTCTGATGACCCTGCAGCACCTTTCACAAGTTTACATTTACTCCTCACCTCATGAAGTAATCTACAAAAATTTACTATGTATTACAATTTACTCATGTCATTTTCCATTAATCAATAAAACAGCCCTAAATTCAACCTATAATTCACCTTAGAATTGGCAAAATCTCCTTTAGTTAATAAAACAGGCAAATTTAAACTCTAGAAGTTATACTCATTCAACAAAATATTTATTCAAGTTTTACACTCCACTGACAATTATGAAACTATACACAGGGAGAAGAAAGAGTATTTGAAGGGACTGGCCACAGCATACCACAATTACTAAGAATACTGTCCAAAAATGAGAAATCAGAAATTATCTATAATTGCTTATCACACAGTTCCTATGTTTTAAAAATATTTTTCTGACCTCCTGTGTCAATTGCATCTATAAGTGCATCAGTATCTTTACTCCGAATACAGTCTATAAGCTGCCGATGTGAGCGCTCCCCAGAACTATCCAATCTTCGGAGTCCTGGAATTCTGCCTGTAGACCCAGCACTAGACTTAGGCAAAGCTTTTCGTCCTTCAAATAATAGCACCAAGAGAAGGTCAACCAAACGCATGGTATCAAGCACACATCTTTCATCACCCTGTAATGCACTTTCAATTGAATCTGGAAGCTCTGATCTCAAGAGATCCTAGAAAGAGAATGACAGACAAAAGTTCAACACACTGTATAGTACAAAAGCATTTTTTCTAAAAGATTAGAAAACAGATTTTAAAAACATTCTTACATGTGTTACTACTGGAGAGCCTCTGCAAAGCGTTGAGAGCAGACTTACAATCGTTGATACCTGGTTACTCAATTTGGAATCTGCAGTTGTGGAAGGTGCTCCTGTGGTGCTGCGACTTGGTTTGCATGCCGATGACGGTCCTGATACAGTACCACCAGCAGCAGCCATTCGAGACAACAGCTCCTCAGTTAATCCATGCTTGGCTAATGGAGCTGGATCAACACCACGACGGGTAAATCGGTCAGCTAGTGACGCAAAACATCGCAGAGCTCCATCCGAAACCTAATGATGTAAAGAGTATGCACATGGATAAAATTCACCTAAAAAGCACTAGTACTGATCATTTCAATACTGGCACTATAAGAAAGGCAACTGTAGCAAAGTGATGAACTGTATAATTTATCTACATATGAATCATGGCTCTATAATCTGCTAACTGTATAACCTAAGTTACTTTAGTGCTACAGGACTCAGTTCCTTCATGTACAAAACAGGTATAATAATCATGGTAACTTTATCTCATTGTGTCAGCTTACATGGAAAACCACCTATACGAAATATAGATGGAAAATAAAATCTCAAAAATATTAACTACAGATGGGCGTAGTGGTGCACATCTGTAATCCCAGCACTCAGGAGGCTGAGGCAGGAGGACCACCGTGAGTTCTAGGCCAGCCTGGGCTACATAGTGAATTCAAGGCCAGCCTGCACTACACAGCAAGACCCTGTCTCCAAAAAAAAAAAAAAAAAAACTACTACTATGTACAACTTTGACAAGATAATCTATGACTTATCACTGAAATAGTATCTAAATGTAAAAGAGCATGAAGTCAAATTTCATTTCCTGAAGTATAATAATTCAACAAAAGATTACAAATAAGATCATAAATGTTGTGTTAATAAGATCTTATTTTCAGTCAACCAAATTGCACTGAGTCAAAAAATATACTAAGTGAAGGTATAGTTATAGAAAATAACATATTTATGTAACATTTAACTTGTGAGAATATATTATCACTTGTATAATTTTTAAAAATTTTACTGCCAAAAGAGATATGATATATGGGGCCAGACAAGGTGGCTAATGCCTACAATCCCAGCACTCAAGAGGCTGAGGCAAGAGGATCACCAAAAGCTCAAGGCCAAGCTAGACTACATAGTGAGATTCTGTCTCAAAAAACAACAACAACAAAAAAAACAAACAAAAAAAGATATATATGTAGAAATAAAACATGAAAGGATGGGATTCTCTCTACTTTATCAACGAGAAGTTCAAATTACAGTGTATCATAGTTCTAAATTCAGAACATTATGAAATCACTTTTTGAGAAGAGTATACAATAGCTATTTATTTACCTGATGATCTTCATGCTTTAATAAACTAGAAAGAGATTCTACACAAATTTCTAAAGAAGAATCTTGAGGTTCCATTTTGCCACAAAGTCTTGATACCACAGCCATGGCAGAGTGCAAGGTATCTTTATGAACCAGGTGTCCACTGTCACGAATGAAGGTAAGCACACAATTCAAACCGCCAGCCTCAAAGACTGCTCCTGACTCACGAGTGCATATCAGTTCCAACACCTACAAAATTCACACAAGAACACAAGTCTGATTTTAATTTGCTAGAATCACAGAAAATATAATGCACCCTCCAAATTTACCAGTAGCTGTATTTTAAAAAATTAAACATGAAATTAATTTTAACAATGTTTTCTAATTTAACAATATATCCCTAAAAAACCCACAATATATCCAAGGCAACATCACTACAACATAAAACCAATATAAAAATTAATATATTTCACATTCTTTTATGTACTGTCTTTGAACTCATATGTGTATTTTATACTTACGACACATCTCAATTTTGAGTAGTCACATTTGAAAGGCTCAATAGTCACATATGGCCACCATATTGAACAGCACAGGTTTAAACTGTGAAACCTGCACAGCAAGCTAAGGAGCTACCTGTAATTTAGTAAAGTGTGTGTCAAAACATTTTATGAAAAGGGGCTGGGCATGGTGGCACAAGCCTGTAACCCCAGAAGCTCAGGAGGCTGAGGCAGGAGAATCACAAATTCAAGGTCAGCCAGGGCAACTTAGCAAAATATGTCTCAAAATAAAGGGGGTGGGGATATAGCTCAGTGGTATAGCACTTGCCTAGTATGTGCAAGGCTCTGGGTCTATTATATAGTACTGCCAAAAAAATTGGATAAATTCTAGCTATTATTGTCATTCATCATCCTCACTCAATTTACTACATCAAAACACTAAAATTTGACTTTTATTTTCTAAATTATATTCATGGTTAGCTAAGAAGTTAACAGGGTCTATCAATCTTATTTACATCCAAAATTTAGACTTTATCCTGAAGTCAAGAAAAACGTCTTAAGCAGGGAAATAATACAATTAAATTTCCAGTCAATAATGGTGTGCAGAATAGAGGAAGGGAAAGTTTATGGGCAAGTGCAAAATTCCAGCATTACCATTTAAGAGATCAGGGCCTCACTAAGGCAGTAACAGCATGAACAAACAGAAGGAAGTAAACTAGAAAAGGACCATCAACTACAGATGTGGAGTGGAAGAGAGGAAAAAAAGGACAAAACACTGTTCTGTCTTTAATGACTGGATGGAAGCAGATTAACAAAATAGGATTTTATCTGTAGTGAAAAATAATGAGTGCTGACATTCAGTTAGAAATGTCCAGAAAAAAAGATGGCGGATCTGTAAGAAGCAGGCAGTGAACCTCTCCAAAAGTCGCCATCCAGACACTGAAATATAGTGACTGGAGGAGGACAAGAAAGAGGGAAGTGGCTCCCATGGACCCAGGAAAGATCTGAAGCGCAGTTTGGGGCCCACGGAGAAAGTGAAGAGAGAAAATCCAACAAAGAAGAAGGAGGTGGCCTCCGGCGCCATTTCCCTGTGTCGGGAATCCTGACGCGACTGAAGCGGTTCAAATCTGCGGACACGCGGTGACGGCGCACCCCGGGGCCTCCACGGAGGAACGCGAGACGCCGCAGTACAGAGAAGCGGAGGCTGTGAAGGACACACTGACTGGCGGTGAGTGCTGACACCCAGCCGCCAGGCGCGCAAGAGAGCCACTAGCCAGGCACCATTGTGGGGGGGGGCAGCAGCTGAGCTGAGAACTCAGGGCGGCTGCCACTCCATCCACAGCTTCAGTGGGAACCTCCGCGAAGTAACGCGAGACGCTGTGGTACAGAGAAGCACCAGCCGAGAAGGACACACTGACTGGCGCTTTTCTTCCTGGTATTCCAAGAATCTCCTAAGAGTTTGAAATACTAGCAATAAAGCAACCTACCATAGGCAATTTACAAACATCACCCCAGGAATTAAACTAAAGAAAGAAAAGAAAATGAGATGACACTTAAACAAGATGCAACCCCACACATCCAGTTCACCAAAGGCAAACCCAGGGGGCAGTGAGGTGGGACAAACCGAAAGCCACCCACCTGACATCTCTGAAGTGGTAACAACAAAGCAGTTGAATGAGGCTCTGGGAAAATTTAAATCAGAAATAATTTCTCAGATAACTGCAGAGATAATGTCCACAATGAAGACCATGCTTAAGGATGCTAGAGCAGACACAGACAAAACAACAGACGAGCTTAAGAAAATGATGGAAGCCATGAATGCTCAGCATAGGAAAGAAATGGACTCCATAAAGCAGATTCAAGCAGATATCCAAGAGAACAAAAATTCCACTGAAAGTATTTGTAGCAGATTAAGCCAATGTGAGGACAGGATCTCAGATATAGAAGACAGGCTTGCAGTTAGTGATCATGAAAAGAAAGAATTCTTTAAAAATAGCAAGGGACAATGAAAAAATCAATCCAGCAGCTGCTAGATGATGCAAAGAAGAATAACTTAAGATTGATTGGAGTCAATGAAAAAAGCAGGAGATAGCACAAATGACATCAGAACACTGTTCACAGATATTATCACAGAAAATTTCCCTGGTAGAGAAAAAGAATTTGACGTTCAGATAAGTGAGGCTTATAGAACTCCAATTAGCCACGATCAAAAAAATCTTCAGCCAGGCATATCAGTCAAGATTCCAGAAATTCAACATAAGAGTAGAATCTTAAAAGCTGCTACAGAAAAGAAACAAATCACCTATAAAGGAAAGCCCATCAGAATCACAGCGGACTTTTCAGCACAAACCCTCAAGTCAAGAAGAGCTTGGAACGATGTATTTCAAGTTCTAAAGGAAAATAATCTTCAACCTAGACTGATGTACCCCGCAAAACTATCTTTCAAAACTGATGGAGAAATAAAATACTTCCATGACAAAGAACATCTGAGAAAATTTATAACCACCAAACCAGCACTCCAAAATGTTTTGAAGGACATTCTAGAAAGGGATAACAAGGACTACAACTCCAGAAACCCCAACAGAAGCAAACCACCAGGCAGAGCAAATGATTAAAGAGAGGGAGGGAAAACAAAAATTAAAAGAGAGGGAGCCAACAACAAGAAAATAACATGACAAGGATAAGTCAATATATATCAGTTTTAACCATTAATGTTAATGGTCTCAATTCACCAATCAAAAGGCACAGACTGATGAATTGGATCAAGAAGCAAGATCCAACAATATGCTGTATACAAGAAACACATTTAATTCAAAAAGAAATTCATAGACTGAAAGTCAAAGGATGGAAAACAATACTCCATGCGACAGGAACCCAGAAAAAAGCAGGGGAAGCTATTCTTTTTGCAGACAAAGTGAATTTCAAGCCAAGAATGATTCAGAGAGATAAAGAAGGTCACTACATCCTTGTAAAGGGAACAATCCAAGAGGAAGAGATAACAATCATAAATATATATGCAACAAATACCAGTGCAACCCAACTATATAAAACAAATATTGGGCCGGTGAGACAGCTCAGCGGCTTAAGCGCCTGCCTTGCAAGCGCGAAGGCCCGAGTTCGACTCCCGGAACCCACATACGAAAAAGGGGCCGGTGATATCGCTCAGCGGCACGGGTGCCTGTTGGTGCGCGAGGTCCTGAGGTCGTCCCCCCGGTACCCACAAAAAAAAAAAATAAATAAATAAATAAATAAAAAAATAAAACAAATATTAATGGACATGAAAAATCAAATAACGACTAATACAATTGTATTGGGGGATCTCAATACTCCACTGTCACAAAAAGACAGATCAACTAGACAAAAAATCAACAATGAAATATTACAACTGAACCAAACTTTGGAACAAATGAACTTAGTAGATGTCTACAGAGTGTTCCACCCCACAACATCAGAATACACATACTTCTCAGCTGCACATGGGATGTTCTCCAAAATAGACCACATACTACCCCATAGAACCTGCTTAAGTAAATGCAAAGGAATTGAAACTATCCCATGTATATTATCAGACCATAGTGCAATGAAATTGGAAATCAATGGCAAAAGAAACCACAAGAATTTGCTAAACACATGGAAATTAAATAGCACCCTCCTGAACAACCAATGGGTCACAGATGAAATTAAAGAAGAAATTAGACAGTTTCTGCAACTGAATGATAATGACAGTACAACATACCGAAACTTATGGGATACAATGAAAGCAGTCCTAAGAGGGAAATTTATAGCATTAAATTCCTGTATCAGGAAAACAGAGCAAGCACAAATAAACAACCTAATGGCGAACCTCAAACTTCTAGAAAAAGAAGAGCAGGCTAAGCCAAAAGCTCATACAAGGGAGGAAATTATAAAGATCAGAGAAGAAATTAACGTATTGGAGACTAAAAAAACAATACAAAGAATCAACGAATCAAAGAGTTGGTTCTTTGAAAGATAAAATAAAATCAACAAACCCTTATCCAACCTTATTAAAAAAAGGAAAGAAAGTACTCAAATCCATGCAATTAAGAATGAAAAGGGTGATATCACAATGGACCCTGCAGAAATCCAGAAGATCATCTATACCTACTTTGAAAATTTGTATTCTAACAAGATGGAAAATGCAGAAGAAATGGACAGATTCCTAGATACATATGAATTACCAAAGCTCAACCAGGAAGATATAAAAATCCTAAATAAACCAATAACTACCAATCAATGAAATCGAAGATGTAATTAAAAACTTCCCAACAAAGAAAAGCCCAGGCCCTGATGGATTCACTGCTGAATTCTACAAGAAATTTAGAGAAGACCTAACACCACTACTTCCCAAACTCTAACGAAATTGAAAGGGAAGCAATACTCCCAAATTCATTCCTGGAAGCAAGCATTACCCTGATACCAAAACCAGAGAAGGACCCAACTAAGAAAGAGAACTACAGGCCAATCTCCCTAATGAACATAGATGCAAAAATCCTCAATAAGATACTGGCAAACAGAATGCAGCAAATCATCAAGAAGATTATACACCATGACCAAGTTGGATTCATCCCAGGGATGCAGGGATGGTTCAACATACATAAATCAATAAATGTAATACACCATATTAACAGAACCAAGGACAAAAATCATATGATCATCTCAATAGATGCAGAAAAAGCTTTTGACAAAGTCCAGCACCCATTCATGATAAAAACCCTACAGAAAATTGGAATAGATGGTCTTTATCTCAATCTGATAAAAGCTATCTATGACAAACCATCAGCCAATATCATACTAAATGGACAAAAACTGAAAGCCTTCTCTCTAAAATCAGGAACAAGACAAGGATGTCCACTGTCCCCACTCTTATTCAACAAAGTCCTGGAAACTTTAGCCAGAGCAATTAGACAAGAGAAAGAAATAAAAGGAATTATGATTGGAAAGGAAGAAGTTAAATTATCATTATTTGCAGATGACATGATACTCTACGTAGAAGACCCCAAAAACTCCACTAAAAAATTGCTAGATTTAATAAGCAAATTCAGTAGTGTAGCTGGATACAAAGTCAACACTCAAAAATCAATAGCTTTCCTGTACACCAATAACAAACTCACTGAGAGAGAACTTAGGGAAACAACACCTTTCACAATCACATCTAAAAAAATGAAATACCTAGGAATCAATCTCACAAAGGAAGTAAAAGACCTCTACACTGAAAACTATAGTACTCTGAAAAAGGAGATTGAAGAGGATATCAGAAAATGGAGGGGCCAGTGAGATTGCTCAGCGGCTTAAGCGCCTGCCCGGCAAGCGCGAGGGCCTGAGTTCGACTCCCGGAACCCACATACAAAAAAGGGGCCGGTGATATCACTCAGCGGCACGGGCGCCTGCTGGCGCACGAGGTCCTGAGGTCGACCCCCGGTACCCACAAAAAAAACAAAAAAAAAAAGAAAATGGAAAGATATCCCTTGCTCTTGGGTCGGAAGAACCAATATAGTGAAAATGGCCATACTTCCAAAATTGTTATACAGATTTAATGCAATTCCGATCAAAATTCCAACAACACATCTCACAGAATTAGAGAAAACAATCCTAAAATTCATCTGGAACCAGAAGAGACCTAGAATGGCAAAGGCAATTCTGGGCAACAAAAGCAAGGCAGGGGGCATCACAATCCCTGATTTGAAATTATACTATAAAGCTACTGTGATAAAAACAGCGTGGTATTGGCAAAAAAACAGACCTGAAGATCAACGGAATAGCATAGAAGATGCAGAAACAACTCCAGACATACTAAGCCACCTTATCTTTTTTCTTTTTCTTTTTTTTTTTTTTGTGGGTACCGGGGGGGTCGATCTCAGGACCTCGCGCGCCAACAGGCACCCATGCCGCTGAGCAATATCACCAGCCCCTTTTCGTATGTGGGTTCCGGGAGTCGAACTTGGGCCCTCGCGCTTGCAAGGCAGGCGCTTACGCCGCTGAGCCATCTCACCGGCCCATAAGCCACCTTATCTTTGACAAAGGTGGCAAACACATTCACTGGAAGAAAGATAGCCTCTTTAATAAATGGTGCTGGAAAAATTGGCTCTACACATGTCGTAGATTAAAATTAGACCCATATCTTTCACCGTGCACTAAACTAAATTCAAAATGGATCAAAGAACTAAATATTAAAACAGAAACATTAAAGCGCCTGGAAAATAGAATAGGTAAAACTCTTGAAGACATTGGTGTAGGCAAAGACTTTATGAATAAAACCCCCATCGTACAGGAAGTATCACAAAGAATCAACAACTGGGATCTCATCTTATTAAAAAGCTTTTGCACAGCAAGAGAAACCAACAGAGTGAGGAGACAACCCACAACGTGGGAAAAATGTTTGCCAGCTATTCCTCAGACAAAGGATTACTATCGAGAACATACAAAGAACTCAAAAAAATCAGACCTCCCAAATTTAAAGACCAATCCAAAAATGGGCATCTGAGATGAAAAAACACTTCTCAGATGAAGAAATACAAATGGCAAAGAAATATATGAAAAAATGTTCAACATCACTAGTCATTCGAGAGATGCAAATGAAAACAACACTGAGATTCCATCTCACCCCAGAAAGAATGGCTATTATCAAGAAGTCAACTAATAACAAATGCTGGAGGGGCTGTGGTGGAAAAAGGAACCCTTCTCCACTGTTGGTGGGAGTGTCGACTGGTACAGCCACTGTGGAAATCAGTGTGGAGACTCCTCAAAAAACTAGGATTGGAGGTCCCATTTGACCCAGCTATTCCCCTTCTGGGTATCTTCCCAGAAGAATTAAAAACATCCTACCACAGTGATATATGTGCACCCATGTTTATAGCAACACAATTTGTAATAGCTAGATCGTGGAAACAACCCAAATGCCCATTAACCGAGGAATGGATAAGAAACTTGTGGTGACACTCCTGCCTCAGCCTCCTGAATGGTGGGATTACAGGCATGAACCACCACACCTGGCTTACATCCTGATTCTTTTTTAAAGTTATAAAGAATATGTTGGGGACCACTGGGCCTATAAACTGCACATTATATACTATTGAGTCTTGTTAATTTTTACAGGTGGAATAAATGGTTTGTAGAATGTTCTTGTCCTTTAGAAGAAAACACGTTAACATATTTAGGGATGAAGTATCATGATGACTGCAATGTATTTTCAAAGGTTCAGTGAAAAGAATAGGAGGGCTAGGAGGAGACAAGAGGGAGAAAAAGAAAAAATACTAACAATTGGCAAATCTGTGTGGATGGTAAGATGTAAACTGTACTGGATCTTTCAACTGTAGATTTAAAAATTATAAAAAGGGCTGGGGATATAGCTCAGCAGCACAGAGCCTGCCTGGCAAGCACGAGGTCCTGAGTTCAATTCCCAGCACCAATAAATAAATAAATATAAAAGATAAGGTTTGGGGGGTTAGCTCAGTGGTTGAGTGCTTGGCTAGCTAGCACAAGGTCCTAGGTTTGGCCTCCAGCACACACACACACACACACACACACACACACACACACACACGGCTAGGGAAATGTAATCAACACAGAAAAGAGATGGCTCATGACTTCTGCATGCAAATATGAAGACATGAAGACAGATAACAAAGAATATGAAAATAAGGGTCGCAGCCAGGCCTGTAATCCAGCCACTCTGGAGGCTGAGGCAAGAGGATTATGAGCTCCAGGCCAGCCCAAGACTTTGCAAGACCTTGTCTTAGAAACAAAAAAAAAATTTTCAAGGGGTTGTAGTTCTAACTAAGGGAAAAGCCCCTGCAAGGGGTACAAATCCTACTGCTACAAAAAGAAAGAAGGCGGGGGGAATACAGCTCAATAAAAAAAGTAATGAAGTATTATGTCTACAGGCAAAGAAGGAGGAAGTTCTCAAATAAACTTGTTTCATAATAACACTATAAAACTTTAGTCTGTTTCACTCTCATTCTCAGAATATGGGGTAGAATTTTCCAGAAGTTCCATGAGATGTGATATTGCAGCAGACTAAATGCAAAAACAGATATTAAAACCTAGCTACTACAGCCAGAGGTTGTTTTTGTTTTTATTTTGTTGTTTTTAGCCAGGGGTCTTTAAAAAGGTTTCCAAAAATGCCCAGCAATGGCAGTCTCTTACTAATTTTCTTTTTGTTTTGGAAGGTTATTTTTCATTAAAATTGTTGCTGGGGATATAGCTTGGTGGCACAATGCCTGCCTGGCAAACAAAGTCCTGAGTTCGATCACTGGTACCAAAAAAAGTTGCTCATTAAAATTGTTATGCATGTTAACATACATTTTAAGAGCAATTAATGAATATTTAAAATGTCTTAGTTGTACTACCTAATACGGTAAATATAAATTAACAGAATCAAAGACTCTTTAAAGAACCTCAATAATTTAAGACTTGTAAAGGAATCCTGAAATAAAACACTTTTGAGAACCACTGACCTAAAGCAACAGTAATCATAAAAAGAGTAAAGGAGAAATCATAAAAAAAAAAAAAAATCATGGCCAGGCACATGGCTATAGTCCCAGCATTTAGGAAGCTGGGGCAGAACAATCACTTGAGCCCAGGAATTCAAGACCAGCCTGGGTGACATGGCATGATTCCATGTCAAAAAACAAAAAAAAAATATAAATGTGCTTGCCAAGTAGTTTCAATAAATTACTGTCCCAGTGCAGATGCTTTTAAAGCTGCATAAAATTTAGTCCTGCAAGAAATAAAACAGCTTACTCTAAAGAGAATACAGCAAAATTCCACAGGTCCTAGAACCAGACTTCCTAAATTTTCAAATTTCTCATCTTCAAATCTTAGCTGTCCTGCTCATTACTTATATATCCTTCAAGAAAATTACTTAACTTCAGTATACTTGAAGTTTTTCATCTGTAAAGCAGAAAGTTTTTTTTATTTTTTAAGACACCATCTCCCTAGGTAGCCCAGGCTGGCCTGGCCTCAAACTGGGTATCAAACTACTTCAGTCTCCTAAGGGCCAGGATTACAGGCATATTCCACCAAGTCCAATTAGAAATGATATGATATTAATGGCACCTATTTCATTTATCATGAAGGATAAATGAGCTAGTACATTTAAAAGTGCTTAAAATAATGTCTGGTACCTGTTGTTTGTTGTGGTCTGCAAATATTTTCATACAAAATAACCTTGGGTAAAAAAAAAGCATGGGGGGCCGGTGAGATGGCTCAGCGGCGTAAGCACCTGCCTGGCAAGCGTGCAGGCCCGAGTTCAACTCCCGGAACCCACATACGAAGAAAGGGCCAGTGATATCGCTCAGCGGCACGGGCGCCTGCTGGCACGCGAGGTCCTGAGGTTGACCCCCGGTACCCACAAAAAAAAAAAAAAAAAAAGCATGGATAACCCATCTCAAAGTATCAGTCACTACCAGAACTGAAGAGCACTCAAGTGGCACAGAGAAGTGATTAGTGGCCTATAATTTTTATTCACAGACAATGATTCTTTCTCCAAGCTTTACAAGACCTCCTCTGATGCCTCCAAAGGGTTGTGATCTCCACTGTTCTCAATCACTTTTAATAAAGTAAGATTGATGATAGGAATAATTTTATTTTTTAGTAAAATATACTTCTATTTTCTAAATGATGTTCAAATAAGCTAATAAATGATACTCACCTTTACACATTGTTCGGCTAAGTCTCTGCTAGTCCTGTTATTCAGTTCAACCACAACCAAACGATTACAAAGTGCTTTTATTGCTCCATCTACACCAACAATCCTTCGGGTGCATTCTGCAGACACGTCCAGGTAGTATGTTATGGCGCGGGCTGTAACCTCTAACACATTGTCTGGAGCACTTTCATCAAGAAAAATCTTGCAGAGGGCTGGTAAGAAAGTACGAGGAGGACATCTGCAATAAAAGAAATCATTACACCTTGGATTACTAAACAAGTAATTTTGTTAATTTTATATTAACAAAATAATACATAAAACACTAACATACATTGTGTTCAATACCCTATCTGAATGTGTATTAGGTAATATTTTCACAGTTTTTGCTTCCCTTACTCAGGTGCAAACTTCATCATTACTGAAAATAACAAGATAGAAACAGTTTAAAGTAGCAGCATTAACTTGAAACCATGTTCTAAAAAAAATTCTTATTCAATATTCAGCTCAAGCATCAACTGATCTGTAAAACCTTCCCTGACTTCCCCAAACGGTTAAGTGGTACTTTCGCCTTCCCAAAACTTCATAAAATCAGTGCACACACTTTTTAATATATTTATTTCCTTACTTATACCAGAATCTCTGAAGGTCCATTTCATGTTAGGAACAAGCACTGACTTTGAGTCTAAAAGACCAGAGTAAAACAGAAAACAACAGCTGTGTGATCTTTGTTCTCTCATTTGTACAGCAAATATCTAAGCAATACCTACTTTATGTGGTTGTTATAAAGGTTAAATTAAATCATACAGATTAAAAATCATATACATTAGACATTTAGCTCAGTACCTACTTCCATATTAAACTAACTCCAGCAGCTACGAATAGTCTAATATCTGTTATATATACTCGTATAAGACAGTTTTAGCAAAAACAGAATCTGTGAGGTACCAATAAGACATATTTTATTAACACATGAAAAAGACCAACATTTACATTTAGTAGAAATCTGTTACATGACATCAAATATATTATTCTAACTCTCTGCACAGATTAATACAGTACTCTTAATATTTTAGAATTATTTTTCCAATGTTTAGTGTGTGCAATTATGTACTTCCCATACCTTTAGCACCTTTTATAAAATAACTGTACACATGTCAGAGTACCTCTAATCTGTTCTTTGGTATATACTCAACTTTTAACTTAAGGGGTCCAGCAGCTAAAATATTATCAAAGACAGGCTTCGTAGACTTCTTTCAGTCATGATGGAGCAATAATTGAACATAACTGGTTTTTATTTTATTTTGTTGACAGCAACACTGGCAACAGAATCACTTATAGTATTTCCAGGTTAAAAATCAAATGCTTTGAGGCCAAGTTACAAAAGCTTACTCCCCAATTCTCGGTAAAACCACAAGAATGTCAAGCATACCAGAATTTTAAGCATTATCCTGTTGTTCACTACCAAGCAGGTATGTACCCATTTGTAGTAAATGGAATAGATGAGGAAAAAAGATGGTGAAAGTGTTAATACTACAGAAGAACACAGTCCAAAAAAGTACTGTTTCTTCTTTAGAAAATAGCTTTATTCAAAGAATAAAATGAAGTTGGCAGTCCTCACATCAAATGACAAGAATAGATTTATAATTTATGTTAAAAAGAAAATTATTCATCTATTCTTTTTTATCTAGTATAAACACAACATATCAAAAAAATTTAAGAGAAATCTGTAAACTTCCTATATTTCATTGTTTTTGTTAATTTGGGGAATGATGTTAGTTCCTGCTGTGTCCCTCAAAATGTGAAGAACTTCTTGAACAAGTACAATTAAAGAACCAATTAAAAACAAACCAGGGGTGGGGATGTAGCTTAGTGATAGAGCACTTAATAAGGCCCTGGTTCAACCTCCAGCATCACAAAAAAACTTTTTTAAAACTGAGAAAGTTCTGGGCCGGTGAGATGGCTCAGCGGCATAAGCGCCTGCCTTGCAAGCGCGAGGGCCCGAGTTCGACTCCCGGATCCCACATACGAAAAAGGGGCCGGTGATATCGCTCAGCGGCACGGGTGCCTGTTGGCGCGCGAGGTCCTGAGGTCGTCCCCCCGGTACCCACAAAAAAAAAAAAAAAAAAAAAAAAAAAAAACTGAGAAAGTTCTAACCTCATGCTCCCATTTTAAATGTGATTAATTTTATTCCTAAGAGAAAAGCTAAAATGGTTTACATAATACATAGGACCTTGCTTATTTTACGTAAGTATAATGAAACACAAAACATCTGTTGTACTTTGGCTACTGAGTAATGAAAAAAATTGCTTTTCTACCTCAGTTACTTTTTCAACAGTGAGAAAGTATTTACAGTATATTCATATGTAAAATCACTAATTTTTATTTAACCTTCAAAGAGAAATACAGTTACGTCTTCTACATTTCCTATGAAACTAGTCACGTAACAATGATTTTCACTTTCTGTGATTTTTGCTAGTAAGAACTCACATTACATCAAGTGTGGTGGCACACACCTATAATCCCAGCACTTGAGAGGCTGAGGCAGAAGAACCATGAGTTTGAGCAGCCTGGACTACATAGTGAGATCCTCTCTCAAAACAAACAAACAAACAAAAAAAGAACCCACATTACTATATGCATCTATTATGCATACTTCAATTGCCAATTTGAAAGGTAATCAGTAATGAAGAGCTAGATTAGACAAATTTCTAATGAATGTGACTGTAATAGAACAACTGATTTGGGCCGGTGAGATAGCTCAGCGGCATAAGCGCCTGCCTGGCAAGCGTGAGGTCCTGAGTCCGACTCCCAGAACCCACATACGAAATAAGGGCCGGTGATATCGCTCAGTGGCACGGGCGCCTGCTGGCGCGCGAGGTCCTGAGGTCGACCCCCGGTACCCACAAAAATAAATAAATAAATAGAACAACTGATTTAAGGCAAATATGTCATAGCTGAATTTTTGAACATTATTTTTTTTAATGGAAAATAACTGCCAGGTGTGGTAGCACATGCCTGCAGCCCCACCACTTGAGAGACAAACGCAAGAAGATCTGAGGCCTGCCTGGGTTACACCGTGAGTTTAAGGCCAGCTTGAACTACACAGTGAGACTCTGAATGCAAAATAACAACAATAAAATAAGAAAGAAAAATAACCACAATTTACATACGAAAAAGTAAAAAAATAAAAAAATCACTAGTCAACTTAAAACTCAGAACCTTTGAAGTGATAAAAATGTAAAGTGGGGGCCGGTGAGATGGCTCAGTGGCGTAAGCGCCTGCCTTGCAAGCGCAAGGGCCCGAGTTCGACTCCCGGATCCCACATATGAAAAAGGGGCCGGTGATATCGCTCAGTGGCCCGGGTGCCTGTTGGCGCGCAAGGTCCTGAGGTCGACCCCCCAGTACCCACAAAAAAAAAAATGTTAAGTGGTTACAACACACTACTCAAGTGAAAATAGGAGATGTAATTACATACAATTCTATAAAACTTTATAAAAATTTAAAAACACTATTACAGGATTCCTAGCAATAGTTCTCAATTAAAATATAGATTAATATTTGTTCAGAACCAAAAAGCCAATTACAAAACCTCAATGACACACCTATAACTTGAGCAAAGAGATACAGAAAAATATGCCTGTGTTAATTCTAAAGTACAGCATAATTCAAAGAAATACAGTTGTATTACCTAAAAGCTCATATTGAACCTAAAACAAATTACTAACAAGTGTTATTGCCTGATCTATACTCTGCTGGATATCCTGCTTTAATATAGTCATTGTATTATAAATATGTAAGATATTAAACTGACCCTACAGGGCCGGTGATATGGCTCAGCAGCATAAGCACTTGCCTTGCAAGAGCGAGGTCCTGAGTTCGACTCCCAGTACCCACATAAAATAAATAAATAAAAAATAAACTGACCCTTCAGTTGTTGGTTAGGGATTTTTTTTTGGGACACAGGATCTCCCTATGTAGTTCAGTCTGATCTTGAACTCACTATGTAGCCCAAGCTGGCCTCAGAGTGCTGGGATTACAGGCGCATGCTACCCTACCCAGTTGGTTAGGGAATTTCTTACTGTCACTTTTCATACAGACTATATGTTACTACATAATTCAACTTGGTCTTTGAATTCAACTTGAGCTTTATGGTTATAACACCTCTACATTTCTTCCACTGTCTACAATGATTATTTCATATCTTTTCTCAATTTTTCCTGGCTCCTCTCATTTTTACACTGGCTTTCACTACTAGATTCCCTTCTCATCTCTCCTATATTGTCTCTGATTATCAAATCCATTCCCTTAGTTATACAAATCACTTAGTTTATACATCAAGGGTATAAATCTCATCCACATTCCATAAAAACTCTTCAAGTAGCCGGGCAAGGTGGCGCACACCTGTAATCCAAGCCCTCAGGAGGCTGAGGCAGGAGGACCACCGTGAGATTGAGGCCAGTCTGGGCAACATAGTGAGTTCAAGGCCAGCCTGCACCACAAAGCAAGACCATCTCAAAAGAACTCGAGTGTTATCTCCACCCCAGACCAACTCACTTTCTTCATTTAGAATTACCATGGGCATCTGAAAATGAATTCATTCAAAACAAAACTCCTGATCTGTGCTCCACTCCCCAATTTCCATCATACATGTCAATGATCCAGACATCCAGAAACCTGAGAACCATCCTTGATTCTTTCCTAACATTACACAGCCAACCTCTCAGTTAAGTCCCACCAATTAAGCCCTCAAAAATATATCTCACATTCTCCCACTTCGCTTCACATCCTCTTTTAAAACCCTAATCTAAGTCAACTTCAAAGTCTTTTATAAACTATTGAAATAACTCCTTAGACATCCACATAAGAGATACATCCAGCACTGGAGCTGAGGAAGGGAGCAGAAGGAAGGAGGTCATTCTGGCACATAGTATCAGAACCATGAGAAGGTGAGGAAGGCATCTGTGCAGGGGAATAGATTGATTAAATAAATAAATAAGCCAGGTTTCTCACTGTAGGGAATGGGATTTACAAATAAGTATTGAAAGAAAACTAGCATGAATTTGAAGCATCAGACTGGAACTGTAGGTATTGGTAGAAATTCATGGCTTTCAATACACAGAAATAGAAAAATAAACATATAGATGGTCCCCAACTTACAACAGTTCAATTTACAATCTGCCATAAAGTATAAACTTGAGTCATTTGTAGGAAAATAGATGTACCTTGAGACAATAATGCTGACTAAAATAAATCAGACCCACGAGCTTAAATACCACATGATTTCTCTTATGTGAAAAACCAAAAATATAAATAAACAGCAAAATTAAAGCTAGATAATAGGAAATAGGGAGGTAGATTTTTTGCAAAGGGAAAAAGACCAAGAGAAGGAAGGAAAGGGGATGGAAGGGGATAAGAATTAAGGTATGTTATGTACATGAACCAGCTCTCCAGGAGGAATGTAGTCATTATACACTAGAAAAATGTACTAATAAAAAATAAAAATTTTAAAAAACACAAAACAAAAAACAACTCTGACTTCACAATCGTATGAAAGCAATATATATTCAGTAGAAATCATATTTCAAACTTTGACCTTTTCCTGGGCTAACAATATGCAGCACAATATTCTCTTATGATGGTGGGCAATGTCAACAAGCTACAGCATCTCCCAGTCTGCCCCATGGCCACAAGGACAAAGAACCCATACTCCATAGTGTATCATGTTGTTAAGCTATCATGTCTGGTAGTTCGGTGTGTGAAATACATTTTTTGCTTATGTTATTTTCAACTAACAATAGGTTTACTGGGATATAACCCCATCATAAGTTAAAGATATATGTAATTAGTCATGCACAAAAATAAATTTAAACTTTGGGGTCATTCGACATGGAGTAAGCTTACTACAGTCTATCACACCTGATGATTACAACCAAAAACCTTGAACAGACCACAAAAAAGCAAGGCTCTGAGAGGTAGCCAAGAGCAGATGGACAATGGAAGTGAATTTCAAGGTGGTGGTGGTTGTTTTTTCCTTTCCTTTGTTCTCTCCAAGCTTTGACTCCTTGCAGTTATTTGGATCTAGAATGTCCCCGAAGGGCTAATATGCTTGAAATTGGCTGCCAACCAACTCTGCTGGGAGGTGGCAGAGTCTTGGGAAGGTGGGGCCTAGTGGAAGGTAGGGTTATTAGGGGAATGTCCTTGAGAGAAACGTTGGGACACCAGCCCCTTCCCCTCTCTGTTTCTTGACCACCATGAGGTAAGCAGCTTTGCTCCACCAGGAGCTCCCCCATCATCATGTTCTGCCTCAAAAGCCCAAAAGCAATGGAGCCAAGTGATCATGGACTGAAGCCTCTAAAATTATGAGGCAAAATAAATCTTTTCTTCTTACAAGTTGCTTTTCTCAGGTATTCTGTCACAGTGATGGAGAACTAAAACACCCCTGGCTAGGCCAAATCCCAAAACTATGTAGCAGGAACACACAACAGAAACTGGAAGAGCCATGATTAGCCAGCGGGTATGGGGAGAAATTCCTGGGTTTTCTCCTCCTAACCAGGCCAAGAATGGCCCCAAGGTACAAGTCTCAAACTAATCCTGAGTGATACATGCCTAGTGGCAATGGAGACTATCTGTGCCTCAAAACCCACAAGAAATGTGAAAAGGAGTGCCAGTGGTTCAAAGAGTACAAGAATTTTTTTTTTTAGATCTCTCTTTTCCCTTACCACTTTTACCCAGAAAGTAGTCCAAGTGTCAGAAATTCTATGACAGCACAAAGCAGGGATGAAATTAATGAAGGGTGAGGGAGAGTTTGGCTAAAACCTCAAGAGTCTCAGTTTTCTAACCAAAAGATCAATGAAAAGGATTCCTGGGAGCTGAAGGATTTGGAGGGTCCCAGTTATGGCTTCTGTTTAGATGTTCCCCCAAGCCTCATGCAGTCATAGGTGGAGCTTTTTCAGAGGTGGCTGATCTAGAGTGTGTTTAACACCGGGATTGATTCATGGTGCAATGTTTGAATCAAGGGCACTAAGACTAAGAGTGTGAATGCTACCTACACTGAGTAGCCTGGATAAGATATTAGAGATAGAGCTGTGGTCATCCTTTGTTGCTTTGCTACCTTCTGCCCACCATAAACTGTTTCTCCTCTACAATGCCTGTCTGCCATGCCACCCTGCCTTGGACCCAGCCAATTATGGACTGAAACCTCTACAAATGTGAGCTAAATAAACCTTTCCCCCTTTAACTTTGGGCTATTTTATCTCAGCAACGAGAAAAGTAACTAAAGCACCCATACTTGGAGAGAAAAAGAAAAAAGGAATCCATGATACAAGTCCCAAATTCATCTCCAAGCTGCACTGACGGAGGTTGGGGCTAAAAAGCAGTTCTCAAAAACTTTGAGAACCGAACTATGTTATAAACCATTTCCTGAGTCCCAGACTAAACCGTGAGCGACATATGCATAGGGTAGACCCAAGCAACACAGCAAAGAGTGTGAAAACTGAAACGACATTAGATACCACCCAGAGAGGGTAAGAGAAAACAGTCTAAATCTAACTAGGTCAACTATATATTAAAGTAAAACAACAAAATAATATTCTCCAAAGGATTTTTAAAACCCAAGAGTCTCTTAATATAATGTTCCAAATGTCCACGTACAATTCAAAATGCCTTAAAATATAAAGAATCAGGAAAATACAAGGAACTTAAAGAAAATGACAATCAACAGATGCAAACCAAACACAACTGAGATGTGGGAATTGTACGACTTTACACCAAACATAACTAACTACTCCATGAAGAAAAATGTGAACATTCATGGAACAACTTCTCAACAAAGAACAGAAAGTATGAAAAACAAAAACAAAATCAAACCAAACAAAACTGTGAGAAATAAAAAAATACAAAGCCAGGCATGGAGATGCATGCCTGTAATCCCAGCACTTGGGTGGCTGAGGCAGGAGGCTTGCTGAGAGTTTGAGGCTACCCTGGACTACACAGTGAGTTCAAGGCCAGCCTGGCCTATACAGCGAGGCCATCTGGAAAACCAAAACAAACCAAACCAGAAAACGATATAAAAAGTACAGGGAGTAGGGATGTACCTCAGTGACAGAGCAACTGCCTATCTGTTGCAAGCTCCTGGGTTCAAACCCCAGTACAGCCAAAAACAAAAATAAGTTGTAGTGTTTATATTTATATATTAGAAAAACAGACTTTAGAATTTAGTTCAATCCATTGTGGGGGGGGGGGGGAGGACATTATATAATGATAAAGGGGTCAATCTACCAAGAAGACATTATAATCCTGACTACAACTAACAGGGTTTTAAAATACATAAAGGAAAAATTGAGAGAAGAGAAATTTAAAAATCAACAATACTACCAGGAGACTTCAATCTCCTCACTCAGTGACCCTCAGAATTTCAAAGGGAGAGCTGGTGAGATGGCTCAGTGGCGTAAGCGCCTGCCTTGCAAGCGCGAAGGCCCGAGTTCGACTCCCTGATCCCACATACGGAAAAGGGGCCGGTGATATCGCTCAGCGGCACAGGCGCCTGCTGGTGCGTGAGGTCCTGAGGTCGACCCCCCGGTACCCACAAAAAAAAAAGAAAAGAATTTCAAAGGGAAAACCAATACAGATATAGACTTGAACATGATTGGTCATTTGGACTCAATGTGACCAAGAAACTTCCACCCTAAAACAACAGAATATACAATCTTCTCAAGTGTTATGTGGACCATTCACCAAAAATTGTTCATATATTCTGGGCCATAAACAAAACTTAACAGCTGGGCATGGTGGCACATTCCTGTAATCCCAGCACTTGGGAGGCTGAGACAGGAGGACTGCAGCAAGTTTGAGGCCAACCTGTGTTGCACAGCGAGTTCAAGGACGGCCTGCCTGGACTGCCCAGCAAGACCCTATCTCAAAAAACCTAAAAAAGAAAAAAAAAAAAAAAAAAATTAAACCAAAGGGAAAAAAATCTTCAAGAAAAAAGTTTTAAATATAATGAACTAAATGGATATACAACATTAAAATATAGGATACAACTTATTAGTATTTGGAAACAAATTTATGGCAATAAAAGCTTAAGGGGGGCCGGTGAGATGGCTCAGCAGCATAAGCGCCTGCCTGGCAAGCATGAAGTCCTGAGTTCGACTCCCGGAACCCACATACGAAAAAAGGGCCGGTGATATCGCTCAGCAGCACGGGCACCTGCTGGCACACCAGGTCCTGAGGTCGACCCCCAGTACCCACCAAAAAAAAAAAAAAAGCTTAAAGTATCAAATCACTTTGTTTTCTACCTACAAAACACAGGGACCAGGCATGGTGTCACACGCTCATAATCCCAGCACTCAGGAGGCTGAGGCAAGAGGATCATTATGAGTTCAAGACCAACCTGGGCTACACAGTAAGTTCAAGGCTAGCATGGACTACATAGTAAGACCTGTCTCAAAAAACTAAACAAACAAAAAAGTAGGGTGGGAGTGGGGGGGTTAAACCCAAAATCAAAGGGAAAAATAACAGAAATCAATGCAACTTAAAATGGAAAAACAAGAGAAAATAAATGAAGTCAAATGCTGGTTCTTAAAAAAGACTGACCACACACACACACACATAAAAAAAGATAAACATTATTAACATGAGGATGAAAAGGGACTATATCGTTACGTATGCTACAGATATCAAAAGGACAGAAAGGGAGATCACAAATTCTATGCGTATAAATTTTAACCTAAATAGACTAATTTTTTTTTTTTTTTTTTTTTTTTTTTTGTGGGTACCGGGGGGGTCGACCTCAGGACCTCGCGCGCCAGCAGGCGCCCGTGCCGCTGAGCGATATCACCAGCCCCTTTTTCGTATGTGGGATCCGGGAGTCGAACTCGGGCCCTCGCGCTTGCAAGGCAGGCGCTTATGCCGCTGAGCCATCTCACCAGCCCCTAGACTAATTTTTAATAAGATATTCTACCAAAATTCAGTCAAGAATTAGATAACCTGAATAAAATCATATCTATTACAGAAATTTAGTAGTACAAAAAATTCAATCATGTAAATTTATTCTCATATAGATTGTGCTTTTATTATTTATTTAAACACTTATTTGCCTAACCCAAGGTCACAAAGATTTTTTTTCTAGAGTTTCATAGTTTTATATTTTACATTTATGTTTATGGTTTTGAGTTAATTTCTGAATGATATGGATCAAGTGTTTTTTGTATATACATACCCAATTGTCCAGCACCATGAAAAAAAAAACTATCCTTTTTCCACTAAACTGCTTTTGTCCATTTATCCATATATATAAGTCTATTTCTGAACTGTATTGTTTGATCTATTTGTCTATCTTTATATCAATATTAGTGGCCTGATTAGCTATATACTAAGTATTAAAATATGGTAGTGTCAGTCCCCCAATTTTGTTCTTTATTAAAGTTTTTTTGGAAAAAAAGTTGTTTTGGTTTTTCTATGGCCTTTGCATGTCCACATGAAATTTTTCGATGCATACATCTTTTCATATTTATCTCCAAGCATTTCAGAAGAAATGAAAACTCACATTCACATAAAAATCTCTATGCTAATGTTCATAGTAGCATTCATCATAATCACTCAAACTGGAAAAACCCAAATATCCTTTCATAGATAAACAGATAACATCCATAAAATGGAGTATTACTTAGCAAGTAAAGGAAATTAACTACTGAAACACAGAGCAAGATGGGCATGGTGGCAATGCCTGTAAGTCCAACACTGTGGGAGGGTGAAGCAAAAGAACCGCAAGTTCGAGCCCAGCTTGGACAACCTAGCAACTTAGTGATACCCAGTTTTAAATTAGAAAGGGGAAGGGGAGATACAGCTTACTGTGAAAGCCCTGGATTCAATCCATTGTACTGGGGGAAGAGAAGAGAAGAGAAAAAAGAAAAGAAAAGAAAAGAGTGTAGGTGAACTTTAAATGCAATATACTAAATTAAAAAAAAACAAAAAAGGCTGGGTATGGTGGTGCATGGCTGTAATCCCAGCACTTGAGAGGCTGAGGCAGGAGAATTACCACAAGAGTTCAAGGCCAGCTTGAACTATGAGATCCTGTCTCACTAAAAAAAAAAAAAAAAAAAAATCTAATGCCTGATGATCTAGACTGGAGCTGAGGTAGTGAGGCTAGCCGTCAGGAGTGACTGTAAAGACAAATTAACATTAGCAGAGCCAGGCATGGTAGTGCACCCAGCACTCAGGCAGCTGAAGCAGAAGGAAAACCATGAGTTCGAGGCCAGCCTGGCTACACACTGAGTTCAAAGCCATACTGAACTACATAGCAAAATCCTGTCTCAAAAAACAAAAACAACAACAATAATAAATAAACATTAGTAGCAAGGTTTGATTGTGCAGAGACCATAATAAATCAATTGCTTACAAACTCATATCAAAACCCTATCAGTGACAATTAGCTGCATGTAGTGGCAGGCTCTATAGTGGCAAGTGAGTTTATGCATTTCAATTGTACAGCTACATCTGGTGGCAGCACACTGTAAGTCAGAATCCAACACTTCAGTCTGCTCAGGGACTGCCCACTGTTTTATTTACCACTTCCACCCATGCCTCTTTCCTGTACTGCTCACTTGTCTCCCTCAGTTTTGGCAAGCTGACAAGCCAACTCTAGCCAAAACGAGTACGCAGCAAATATCATTGGACAGTCTCTCTGAAGAGAGGGAAAGACCCAGTGATGGGACAGAAAATTCTAAAACTGCCAACAAAAATGAAACTGCATTTAAAAGAAATACCAAGAGTTTTACTTAAATTTCTGGGTTCAGTGCAACAGGTGATTCACATTCTCCAAGCCCACTTTGTACAATATGTGAAAACCAGCTATCAACAAAACCATGAAACCTTGAAAACTGCTTCATGGCAAGTGCCCTGTATTACAGACACACCTTTGAAGCTTTTCAAAAGAAAAACACATGAACATGAAGCAATTATAAACAAATGTTTCTGCATTGAGGGCATTCTTAGAGTCTAACCCATTGCTAAAGCTAAGAAGCTCTTTACTATTTGTGAAGAGTGGATCCTGTCTGTTACTAAGGATATGTGCTGTGAATTTCAGGAGAGGCTACAGTTCAAAAGGTGGCACGTTTTCCTCTTTTGGCTAGCACTGTAACTACACAAATTGATGACACAGAGAATGTCTTAATTACTTTTCTCAATGCTGAGACAAATCACTTGACACCCAAAATTAAAGGAGGAAAGGTTTATTTTGGCTCACTGTAGAAGTTACAGTTCATAATCAGCTGGCTCCACAAGGCAAGGTGCATGGCAGAGGGGCATCGAAGAGTAGGCAGAAAGCACCACAGACAAGAAGCAAAAAGCGAAACAGCAGCAGCAGCCTTCTTTCTGTCCCTTTATATTCTATACAGACTATACATCTACCCAGGGTGAGGAACCCTTAACCCCAGCATCACATCCTTAATCACATCCTTGGGGGGACATCTAGATACACTCCATACTGAGACAACTGGGGGGACATCTAGATACACACCATACTGAGGCACAATTGTTAGGACAAATGAGTCACTGTGGCACACAATCCAGATTGACAAATCCACTGATGCTGACAAAGTAATACTTGTTTTTGTGCAATATATATTTCAGGAGGAAGTGCATGAGGATATGTTATGTGCACTTCTGTTGACAACCAACACCACAGCTGCAGAACTATTCAAACCTCTGAATGATTACATACCAAGAATAATAAACTGGTCCAGCCAGGCGTGGCAGTGCACACCTGTAATCGTTGCAAGTTCAAGACAAGCCTGGGCTACAAAGTGAGCTTAAGGCCAGTCTGAACTGCATGGCGAGACCCTGTCTCAAAAAAAAAAAAAAAAAAAAAAAAAAAGGAACTGGTCATTTTGTGTTGGTATATGCACAGACAGAGCAGTTGCCCTAACTGTATGGCTTTTAGTGTCAATTCAGGTCAAAGTCACTTTTGAATATGAGTACTGTGTCATCATCCATAGAGAAATGCTAGCTAGGCAATAAGTGTCACCCGAACTAACAATGTTTTGGAGGATGTGATTAAAAATATCAATTACAGGGCCGGTGAGATAGCTCAGCGGCATAAGCGCCTGCCTGGCAAGCGCAAGGTCCTGAGTTCGACTCCCAGTACCCACATACGAAAAAAGAGCCAGTGATATCGCTCAGCGGCATGGGCACCTGCTGGTGCGCAAGGTCCTGAGTTCAACCCCCAGTACCCACAAAAAAAAAATAAATAAATAAAAATATCAACTACAAAAAAAAAAAAAAAATCAACTACAAGTCAGATGTGGTGGCGCACACCTGTAATCCCAGCACTTGGGAGGCTGAGGCAGGAGAAACATCGTGAGTTCAAGGCCACCCTGGGCTACACTGTGAGTTCAAGGCCAGTTTAAACTACATAGTAACACCCTGTCCAAAAAAAAAAAAAAAAAACCCTACCTCAAAAGAAACCAAAAAAATTTTTTAAAAAATCAACTACATAAAAATACACAACCTTGGGGCCGGTGAGATAGCTCAGCGGCATAAGCGCCTGCCTGGCAAGCACGAGGTCCTGAGTTCGACTGCCGGTACCCACATACAAAAAAAGGGCCGGTGATATCGCTCAGCGGCACGGGTGCCTGCTGGCGCGCAAGGTCCTGAGGTCGACTCCCGGTACCCACAAAAAATAAATAAATAAATAAATAAATAAATAAATAAATAAATAATAAATAAAAATACACAACCTTGTGCCGGTGATATAGCTCAGCAGCATAAACGCCTGCCTGGTAAGCACGAGGTCCTGAGTTTGACTCCCATTACCCTCATAAAAAAAAATACACAACCTTAACTCCCAACTGTTCACACAGCTCTGTGAAAAGATGAACACAGAGCACATGTCTTACACATGGAACTGAGATAGCTTTCTAAGGGTAGATCACTGGCCAGAGTTTCTGAGTTTCATGAGCCACTCCAGAGAGTTCTTTTAGAAAAACAGTAACTAGAGCCAGGTGTGGTTGGCACATGCCTGTAATCCCAGCACTCAGGAGGCCGAGGCAGGAGGACTGTCATGAACTCAAGGCCAACCTCAATTACACAGTGAGACCCTATCTTTAAAAAAAAAAAAAAAAAAGACAAGTCAGTCACAACTGGCAGCACATTTTGGTGACAAAAGAATTGGTCACAAAACTTGCTTACTCGTGTGACATATTCAACATGCTTACCAAACTCAATCTGTCACTTCAGGAGAGTGACAACTGTGTTCGAGTTGGCAGATACAGGGGCTGTATTCAAAGCCAAACTGGAAATATGGTGGTAATGAGTGAACACTAGGATTTTTTGATATGTTTTAAAATCAGAGATTCTGAAACAGACTGATCCTTCTTTCTCCCAGCCTGGGGCATGATCACCAATCTCAGCTTTCAAAAGTTTGAGCATTCCTTCCCAAACACAAAAGACCACCTAACTGAGAAGAAATGGATCCAAAACCAACTTGTAAATATGCCAAGTGAATCAACTTTGTTCATACTAGAAGAGGATCAACTGTTTGAGACCACTTCAAATTTCCTATGTTCTGAATTAAAGTCAAGATAGAATATCCTGGGCCGGGGTGAGATGGCTCAGTGGCGTAAGCGCCTGCCTGGCAAGCGCAGGGGCCCGAGTTCGACTCCCGGAACCCACATACGGAAAAAGGGCCAGTGATATCGCTCAGCGGCACAGGCGCCTACTGGTGCGTGAGGTCCTGAGCTCGACCCCCAGTACCCACCAAAAAAAAAAAGATGGAATATCCTAACATTGCCACAAAAACACTGAAAAGTCTGCTTCCATTTCCGACATCCTACCTTTGTGAAGCGGGGTTTTCTGTAGTGACGGCAATGAAAATGAGATTATGCCAGGCATGGGGGTGCACGCCTATAATCCCAGCACTTGGGAAGCTGAGGCAGGAGGATCACCTTAAGTTCGAGGCCAGCCTGGACTACACAAGCAAGCTCAAGGCAAGCCTGCACTACACAGTAAGACCCTGTCTCAAAAAACAAAAAAAAACAACAACAAAAGAGATCATGGTGGGGGCCGGTGAGATAGCTCAGCAGTATAAGCGCAAGCGCCTGCTGGCAAGCGCGAGGTCTTGAGTTCGACTCCCGGTACCCACATTAAAAAAAAAAAAAAAGATTATGGGGTAGACTAGACATAAGCAACACACTCCAGGTGTCACTGTCTCCCACCACCCCCAGATGGGACTGTTACAGGAACACATGCTCAGAACACCCACTGATCCTGCATTGTGGTGAGTTGTATTAATTATTTGCTATATATTACAATGTAATAATAATACAAGGAAATGCACAAAAATTGTAATGTGCTTGAATCATTCTAAAACCATTACCCCATCCCACCCCTAACCCCAAGTCCATGGAAAAATTGTCTTTCACAAAACTGGTGCTTGATGTCAAAAAGCTTGGGAGCCACTAATTTTATGTATAATTACAGTTGCTCATAATTTTAAACTTGCTAAATATTTACCCCGTATATTTTAGTAGTAATTATTTGTACATTATAAAACCAGTACTATTAATACCAATTTATAGACCCAATGTTAGTCTAATTAGGAAACTTTAGATTACTCACTACATATAAAACTCCTGGCAGACTAGTCAACTGTATAATGAGATGAAGAAAAATCTTCAGATGATTTCAAATATAAGCACACTTTTCCAAAATACTATATGCAATGACATCAGAATCTTTCCTAAACAGAAGCTGTGAGCATTAATCGTGTCAACTTGAATGGATTAAGAAATGCCTAACAAAATTAATAAAGCACAGCTCTGCATATGACTGTGGATCACTGACACGTAGGCCAGCGAACTGAGGGAAGACCCACCCTGGTTATGGGTGGTACCAAGCAATAGGCTTATAGCTTAGATGAAATAAAAAGATGAAGAAAATGTGCCCATTTCTATCTACAGAAGTGACATCTTTGTTATGGCCTTTGGACATCAGTCTCTAGTTTCTTCAACCTTCCAATGCAGACTTGCGTTGGTGACTCTACAGTGAAGGCTCCAGGCCTTGACCTTGGACCACTGCTGCATCCTTGGATCCCTCTTGTTTTGTGGCCTGCATCTCCTTGAGCTGAAGAGCAGCTGGATCCTCCAGCTCTCAAGCATGCAGACAGCCACTGAGGATTCTTCCACCTCTGATCCTGCAGACCTGCCTCTGATTTCTTGGATGGCCATTTTGAACGCTTCTGCCTCTGATCCTCCCTAACAATGCCCTTTTATAGTTATACCTATATTTTCTATTGACTCTGTTCCTCTGGAGAATCCTAACTAATACAGAAGTGGAAGTATCTTTGCTTGTTTTAGTTTTTTTTTTTTTTGAGACAGGGTCTTGCTACATAGCCCAGTATCTTAACAAAACAAACAAAAATCCCAAAACCAAAACCATGTTCATGAGGTTCTAAAGAGAAAGTGTTTCCTTGGGAATGCTAGTATTTTCTTTTTTTTTTTCTTTTTTTTTGAGACAGGGTCTCGCTATGTAGTTCAGGCTGGCCTTGAACTCACCATGGAGCCCAGGCTGGCCTCAAACTCATGGCTATCCTCCTGCCTCAGCCTCCCAAGTGCTGGGATTACAGGCGTGTGCCAGCATGCCCAGCTAGGAATGCTATTATTTTCTGTACTATAACTACCATACGCTTTTTCCAGACATTAGTTGGACTTGGGCCATGATTTCAGAAGACTGATAACATGAAAAAATTCAACTCTGTTTTTGAAAAACAAAGGATATCCCAGGCATGGTGGTGCATGCCTGTAATCCCAGCACTCAGGAGGCTGAGGCAGGAGGACAGCAGAGAGTTCGAGGCCTGCCTAGGCTACATAGTGAATGAATCTAAGCCAGCCTGAACTACATAGTGGGACCCTGACTCAAAAAAAAGAAAGAAAAGAAAAACACAAAACAAAGGACATTACCTATAGTAGAGATATTTTATCAAATATGATCTGTAAATGGAGCACTTTATAAATATTTATATTTAAAAAATTAACTAAATCTGGCTTCTTAAAGATAATAAATGATATATTTTGATCCACTTCATTTTTTATTTGATTTTTGCCTTTGCTCCTAGTCTTGACTCTGCATTCCTGAGCTAAAAATGACTACTGTTATAGCAACTGAAAATTGTTCTCTCTCCAATAAAAAGGAGTAAGATACGATAAGTAATGTAAAACCTGATTTTCCCCAATTAAAATAGACAAACAAACTTGGCCGTAATTCATTCAACACATGTCTACTGAATGCCTTTTGGAGCAGTAGTGGGGATCAAGCCCAGGGCTTTTGAATTGATCTATAGCTCCAGCCCCGCCTCCCCCGCTTGTTTTTGAGACAGTCTCTCTCACTAAGATACTAGATTGCCCAGGCTGGGCTTGAACTACAATCCTCCTCCCTCAGCCTCCAGAACACTGGGATTACAGGTGTACATCACCATGCCTTGCTTACTAAATGTCTTTTTGTGTCAAGTACTGTGCTTGGTACGGGGGGCAGGACAAAAAGATGAGTAAGACACAGTGCTGGACTTTGAAGAACTCAACAGTCTAACAACACAAATCAATTAAGTATACAAAATATATATACAAACACAATGTCATATGTATACATAAAAATGCCACTTTTAAAACTTCCATAAATTTTTATTGCATTTTTCTGTAGAAATTAGAACAATATTTGGGGTTTTTTTCATATATATATTTTTAAAGTGACAGATACTTTAGTAATCTTAAAAGCTCCCTGAAGCTCATCACCTATGGATTTCCTGGAGTCCCAGGTTAAGAACCCTGACAGAGTACATTTCTCATTCCAGTACTTTCCTCTGCTGGGCATTCACAGTTGCTGTTTACAGAAATTAATTTACTTAACTTTATAGGATTTATATGTATTTGATTTATTAATGAACATTCCCTATCCAAGGAAATATCAGCTGGCAGGATTAATCAATGAAAGTAATTTAACTTCCCTATTACTCTGCCATTCTGTGGGAGAAAAAGGGATCATATGGGAAAAAACCAGTTCATCGCCCAGAGTGGTGGCACTTGCCTGTAATCCCAGCACTCGGAAGACTGTGGTAGGGAGGATTACTGTGAGTTCAAGGCCAGCCTGTACTACTACATAGTGAGACCTTGTCTCAAAAAACGAAACATAGAGAACAGGTTCATTAATGAAAAAGAGCAGGGAAAATACGCATTGACATTATTACTATTTCCGCTACAGAGAAGAATCCAACACTTTTCCTCCTGCACACTCCCAGTTTCACGACTCCAGAAATATTTTAAGCATTTCAGGGATAAGAAGTGGAAAACAGGTCCAACATAAAGAACTTCTTCAATTCATTCACTATATCGATATTAGCTATTTGTATGCCAAGCACTATGTTTAGCAATGGGAGGAAAAAAGACGTCATAGTCACGCTGAGAACTCGGAAGTACAGTAAAATAGTAGTCATGTGTATCTGTGAGACTGTAAAGAGGGGGTTGAAGGCATTTAAATTTGACCCATTAAGACTTTGCAGGGGCCGGTGAGATGGCTCAGCGGCGTAAGCGCCTGCCTTGCAAGCGCGAGGGCCCGAGTTCGACTCCCGGAACCCACATACGAAAAAGGGGCCGGTGATATCGCTCAGCGGCACGGGCGCCTGCTGGCGCGCAAGGTCCTGAGGTCGACACCCCGGTACCCACAAAAAAAAAAAAAAAAAGATTTTGCAAAAGAGGCCAGGGATATACATCAGTGGCACAGCACCTGCCTGGTAAGCGTGAGGTTGTGAGGTCGTGAGTTCGATTCCCGGTACCAAAAAAGAAATATTTTGCAAAGAGGAACAGTAAAATCCAATCAATATTTTAGGAATGTAACTCTGGTTATAGTTACCTTAGAGGAAGGTCTGTCTGTTATGAAGCGATCTGAGGATACACATTTCCTCATACCAATCCTAGATAGTACCATTTTTTTAAATCTACTTCAGGAGATTTAATCTCCTACTTTCAGGAAGAAAACAGAAGTTATCAAACTGAAATCCCTTCCACTTTTTACCATCAAACCTAACTTCACCTTCTCTTTGTTTCAACAGAGTATATATACCTTTTTCTACCAAAAATCAACCTTTCCACCACAGGATCCGGGATTTGCTGGTCAAGGGTTTTCTGACCAAATAACTTCTGCATTTTCTCTGAGCATATTAGCAATGCAAAATATCAGACACCACACCAGACCAACTGACTCAGAATATGCAGTTTAACAAGAGCCCCAGGTGATTCTCATTATGCATATTAAACTTTGAGAACCACCGGTCTAGACAACAATCAACTGTCTCCCAGTTTTTCAGTATCCTTACACTAGGGATTACTCATTTTCTCTCCTAGCTCTTTGACAAAACAAAAGCCCCATACTCCTTTTCCAATACATCACAAAAGTTTTCCACATGTCCAATTCTCAATCCATTCAAATCTGCTCCTCACTGCCAGTCCACTTGGCTCTCATTAATTAAGATCAATGACCTTGAGAACACTGCCAAAATCCAAAGGACACCTTTCAGTCTTCCCCCACTTGACCTTTTACTAGTATTCAACACAACTGCCCTGTTTCTTCTTGAATCGCTCTCTCTTGTGCCAACATGAGCACTAACGATGAACAATGTTAGATAGAACTGTTGGTGCCTTTGAATAAACTGAAGCAGCAGCACTACACTGTACTACTGGTACTGCACTGACAAAAAGTGGCATTAAAAAAAAGCACACGCACACACAAAAGCAGTTTCACCAAACAATAATCTTCATAAAAATAATAATCTTGATGAAGCAATAAGAGGTATATACTCTTGATGAGCAATAAGAGGTGTAAAGGTATATATTCCTGCCTCAGCCTCCCGAGTGCTAGGATTATAAGCATGCCCCACCACACCTGGCCCCATCTAGGTTTTTTTGAGACAGGTTCTCACTATGTAGCACAGGCTGCCCCCCAACTGATTGTGATACTTTATCAGCCTCCTGAGCCTCCTGAGTGCTGTACCACCAAGCCAGGCTACTTCTACACCTGTTTCAGAGCTGCAGAAGTAGCTTTTTTCTTGTAATACCACTCTTCTTGAAAGAATATCAAACTTTGATTATCCAGACTCAGATATCTGGCAGCAACTTCTCAAAAATTAATCAAGTATGCCTTTCACCTCAAGTAAAACAACTGAAAGTGTTTGTTGCTAATAATATTAAAGCTTTCAAGCAAAAATTACGATTTTGGAAAATATATTTGCTTCCAAGAGCATGACACCATTCCAATAAAAACTTTTCTGATGAAATCAGCAGTCATATTAACAAATACAAGTTTCTTTATACTGTGGAATGACATATGTCAACATTTGGAGTATCTAACCAACACAAGATTTTAACAAATTAAATGTGCATAAAACATTCATTCAAAGTACAAGACACACCAATAG
Organism: Erethizon dorsatum; assembly: GCA_028451465.1. Taxonomy (NCBI): domain Eukaryota; kingdom Metazoa; phylum Chordata; class Mammalia; order Rodentia; family Erethizontidae; genus Erethizon; species Erethizon dorsatum. Next base: position 29,534,470 of record CM051823.1, on the reverse strand, counting down.
ATTTTAATGTAACAGAACATGAAAAGTCCACTGATATGATATTACAATCTACATTGTAACTAAATCTTAAGCAGCTACCACTTGCTGTGTTTTGGTATAGTATCAAAGAACAACACCTAGCCAGGATGGTGGCACACGCCTATAATCCCAGCACTCAGGGGGCTGAGGCAGGATTCCAAGTCTGAGTTTAAGGCTAACCTAGACTAACAGCAAGACCTGTCTCAAAAACAAAAACAATACTCATAATTACGTAAAGTTATTATGCTCCAAATACATCTATAGATGATTTTTTTTTTTTTTTTTTTTTTGTGGGTACCGGGGGGGTCGACCTCAGGACCTCACGCACCAACAGGCACCCGTGCCGCTGAGCGATATCACCGGCCCCTTTTTCGTATGTGGGATCCGGGAGTCGAACTCAGGCCCTTGCGCTTGCAAGGCAGGCGCTTACGCCGCTGAGCCATCTCACCGGCCCTATAGATGATTTTTATACAATTCAATCAAAACAACGTAATGCAACAGACTAAATGCAGAAGCAAATAGGTGACTCAACTATCTTCTACTAAAAAGCTTCGCAAAAATGTTAATGCCACACTTCTCCCAAATATTTTATTTGGAAAAAGTTGCTTTTTATAAAACTATATTTATGGCTGGGCATGGTGGTCATGCCTGTTATCCCAGCACTCGGGAGGCTGAGGCAGGAAGATTCCCCATGTGTTCGAGGCCAGCCTGGGCTACACAGTGAGTTCCAGGCCAGCCTGAGCTACACAGTAAGACTCTACCCCCCACCACAAAACAACAACAACAACAAAACAGCCTTATTAGCCTTCTAGTTTTCTCACAGTGAATGGCACCATCATCCACTGTAACCGGTGTCATCTATAATACCTTTTTCTACTTTTTTTTTTTTTTTTTTTGAAAGAAGATTTCACTATGCAGTTCAGGCTGGCCTTGAACTCAATGTGTAGCCCAGGATGGCCTCAAACTTGCAGCAATCTTCCTGCCTCTCTGAGTGCTGGGATTATAGTCATGCACGACCACACCCACCCAGCCCTTACTTTTCTCACACCCAATCATTCAGCAAATCCTGACCATTTAACCTTTTAAACTGTTCTGAAATCTATCCCTTTCCCAGAAGACATACTATTATTTACTTATAATATGAACACATACAATAAACACCTATTTCGATGTGAATGCAAAAGTATTCATTAGCTAATAACTTATATTACATTTTAGAGCTTAACGATGTATCACAGATGAGAGCAAAAACTAACTTTGAACCCATTTTACTTCCTGGAGCATTATCTCAGTAAGTTTAGGCACTAATAGGAAGGATTGCAGAAAGTTGTATTTCTTGGCTAGGAGTGGTGGCTCACACCTGTAATTCCAGCACTCAGAGACTGAGGCATAAGGATTCCCATGAGTTCAAGGTCAGCCTGAACTACATAGTGAGATACTGTCTCCAAAGAAACAAAAAACAAACAAACAAACAACAAAAGTTATATTCCTTAACTTAAAGATACATTTGTCAAAACTGGTACAAAAAATGAGGAGGTGTGAAGGAAGTTAAGTTAAAGGAAGGGCCGGGGATATAGCTCAGCGGCACAGCACCTGCCTCGCAAGCACGAGGTGGTTAGATTCCTGGTACCAAAAAAAAAAAAAGGGAACTAAACAAGTATTACGAGAAAACCACTGTGTTGGGCCATTCACATATATTAGTCCATTTAATTTTCACAAAAACCCCTGCAAGGAGAAAGAAACAAGCTTGAAAGGCTATCATATAACTAATCAGCAGTAAAGGTAGGCATCTGAGCCCAGGTCTAGTCTTACTGCAAATGTGATTGTTTTTAATACGCCACTTGTATTTCTTAACTGAGCAGATGTATACTTAATACAAGCAACACGGCAAAAACGAACAAGGGGTGATAATGGTAACTATAAATTTTTAAAAATTATTACAGTAAAAGACATATTACCTTTAATCCCCCTCAAAATACTTCCCCTTGCTTTGAATACACTTATCCAATCATTCTTGCCACTCTGAAGTCATCTTTCATCATGAGTGTCTTTATGAGGTATGACCAAAAATATGGTGAACGTTGCTACTGAGTACCATCCAATGGAAAGGCAGACTCCTAAAAACATCATAGGTGGATCTTCATCTACCGTATTGAATGGACCCGATACCATGCAACTTCTTGCTGTTCCCCAAACTCAAAATGACCATGAAAGGTAAAAGTTTTGAACTGATTCAGGGCATCATGGCAGCCATCAGGGTGTACAACTAAAGACACTGACAAAGAAGGACTTCCAGAACTGCTTTGGAAAGTGGCAAAAACAATGGGGAAGTATTTTGAGGGTGATTAACAGCCATATGTTTTTTACTGTAATAAATGTTTTAAAATCTAAACACACTGTATTTTTTAAATCACACTTTATCTGAGTTTACAGGCATCTTTTGCTATATTAGACATAACCAAAGGCTATTTATCTTTTGAAATCAAATTATTAGTAAAGAAGAGTCTCACCAATATTAAAAATACATACACTACATTACTGGTTTTCACTTGCCTTGTTGATTGTTCAAAAGCATTTTAAGCCTCTCCAAAATCACTCACTGTTTCAAGGAATAGTATCCAAATAAAATTCAAAATTAGGGGCCGGTGAGACAGCTCAGCGGCATAAGCGCCTGTCTGACAAGCACAAGGTCCTGAATTCGACTCCCGGTACCCTCATACGAAAAAAGGGCCAGTGATATCGTTCAGCACACAGGCGCCTGCTGGCGCGCGAGGTCCTGAGTTCAACCGCCGGTACCCCCCCCACACACACACACACAAAAATTAGATACTGATGATGATGAGCCCACTTTGCTCAAAGTAGTTTTCACATACAATTCTCTCCTTCTTTGTCACAAGAAATCCATTGAAATATGATTACTGCCATTTTACAGAGGAAGGCAAGGCTCTCCTAGGTTAATACAAGCAAACTAAGAACTTGAGCCCATGTCTCTGATGATATAACCAATTCTTCCCATCTCACTATGCTGCTTCTCTGGTTTAAAGAAGGAACCAAGATGGTTTTTCCTTGTGACAATGAATGAAGGAAAAAACAACTAAGGCTTAAAAACAAAATTGTTACAAAATTTAATCAAATATCAAACTGGGCCTGGTGGCACAGGCTGGTAACGCCAGCACTCTGGTAGGCTGAGGCAGGAGAATTGTAAGTTTGAGCCCAGTCTGGACAACTAAGCAAGGGGAACTTAGTGAGTTTGAGAGATCCTGTCTCAAAATAAAAAATAAAAAATGGCCTGGAGATGTAGCTTAGTACAAAGCACGTGCATAATGCAAAAAAAAAAAAAAAGTCTATTTTTGGGACATAACTGGTATGTCACATGAAACAGGGCTAACCATTTCAATTTGAAATGCTATTATATTTTCATACAGAGTACCACATCAGACTTAATTTTAATTTCATCTTTCTTAAAATCACATTATACTAAATATGAATTAACTAGAAAGGGAAAATGAAAACAATAATGCAGCAGCTATATCTGGATAATACAATTTTTCAAAGGGATGAATTTTACATTTGAAATTCTTCCTTTAAATGTTTTAATATAGTAACACCTTTTTAAAATGTCATTACACAAACCTCTACCATATGTGAGTACTAAATAGAAGATACGAAATGAGAGTCGATTTGACTGGCAAGTGTACCTTTTTACTGCCTGTTGGGGATTAAACCCAGGGCCTGGCACATGCTAGGCAAGCACTCTACCAAAAAGCTACATCCCTAGCCCCAAGAACTTTTTAAAATACCAAAAATAACTCTCAGGATAATGAAGACCCTCCAATGAAACATATGAATACTCAAAACTTTTTCACGTTTCTATAAATCTTGCTAAACCAAGTGTCAAGAGGGGCTAAATTGGGCCAGTCATATAGCTCAGCGGCATAAGCGCCTGCCTGGCAAGTGTGAGGTCCTGAGTTCGACTCCCAGTACCCGCATATAAAAAGAAAAAAAGAGGGGCTAAATTATTCTTATGTATTAAACAGTTTGCTGATAACAAAAACTAGTTAAAAAGAAATGGATCACTGTGACTTGAAAACCTCACTTATAAAGATTTTTATCAAAATAACACTGTTTTAGACGGGCATGGTGGCGCACACCTGTAATCCCAGCACTCAGGAGGCTGAGGCAGGAGAACTGCTGCGAGTTCAAGGCCAGCCTGGGCTTACAAAGTGAGTTCTAGGCCAGCCTGAACTGCATAGTGAAACCCTGTCTCAAAAAGACAAAAATAAGGATGATAATAATAATAATAATAATAATACTGTTTTAATGAGGTTTACAACTAATGATTTTTTTTAAAGCAAAAGTAAAAACAAACAAAAATCCTTTGTCAGGGCTGGGGACGTAGCTCAGTGGTAGAGCACTTGCCTAGCATGCATATGATGTCCAACAAAAAATTTAAAAATAAAAATGCCTTGTCAATTTAGTGAGTAATACAGTCTTTATTCCCACCTCGAAGACAGCTATCTTAAATTTTAAGTCAGTATCTCAAATATTTTCTACTAGTTAAAACTGCCTGGCAGGCATGAGGTTGTAAGTTCGATTCCTGGTACTAAAAAACAAAACAAAACAAAAAAAATACAGAAACAAGAATTTTCAAACAGTTATTATTGGAATTCAGAATTGTACGTATAAATTAAACAATAAAACCCAAGCATGTTCACCACTCAGAAGAATGGTTAATCTGATTAGACTATCATCATGGCTTTAATAGCCTCCTAATGAATTCTCTTTCACATTTTTGCACAAATTCTCAATTTTAACTTCTGAATAAAATTGTTTAAGCTCTCCAAACATGAGACTGTTTCTACTAAAAAGTATTCTATAAGTTTAATGTCCCACTTACACTTTCACAAAATAAAATTTATAAACCAATGGTTTGCTTTAACAAAAGTACAGTAACATATGACTTAACACCAATTAAGAACCAGGCAATTTAAAAAACATAGGTTCATTATCACTTCTCTTCTTCCATAAGTCAGTTTTATAGTACAGAAATGGCTTTAAAAAGATAAATATTTGTATTCTCCCCAGGTTATGACATATTTTAAAAATGAATCACCCAAGCTGGGGGTTAGTATTAGCATTCCTAATTCCCATTCATTCAACAAATAAGTATCTGCATAATCAAACTATCGTTACTAGAGTTACTTCACCTACTAGTCTTTATTTCTTAGAAAAGTATAAATACAAAACTGCAGAAAAATTTAAAAGTATATGTTCTAAAATTCACCAGAGAAATTTGTGTACAAATGGAAATCAGCAAATGGTTGAGAACAGATGTCACTACAGCAACCCCAAAGGAAGATGATTAAGGAATGTACTTACGTTTCAAAACAACGATCCACGTTGTCAGACATCAAAAGGAGCATACATAGCTGTTCAAGGGCAATTAGTTGCATGTCCCTTTCATCTCCTTGTCCCATCTGTAGCCATTCCAGCAATGTATCTGGATCCACATCTGCCATGGTTTTTTAAAAGCCTCTGCTTGAATTTAAAAAGTAAAGGGGAAAAGTTCTTTAAATATCCTGGACTGATTAACTTGAGTTTAACATTTTTTTCTATCACATTTATTAGAACCAAACTTTCGTGATGCTCTCCTAGGAATTAAAAAACTCCTAAGTATGTCTGAATAAAGAGCTTAATGCAGTTTTCGACTTTCCCGAATCCTTGGATTTAACGTTCAGATATACTAAATAAAAACCAGTTTTGCACAATAGTATAAGCTGATTAGATTGCAGCTTAACTAGAAACCGGAGCTGTCTTTGTCAAAGACAGTCAAACAAGCTTTGGATCGCACTACTGCTATCACTAATGTCTGCCAAAAGGCAAAGAACACCTACGAAAGGTTATTTTTTTTTCCCGAACAAGCTTCTTCCCCTCTTCACCAAAACTGATCTTCAGATAAAGATCAACCCAATATTTCTAAGGAGACTAAGCACTTTGAGTTTCTCTTTAACCTCCAACTTCACAAATTCTGTCGACTTCTCAATTCACTTGCATTTTAAAGATATCTAAGAACAAATGATAATTACATACAAAATCTATTTACGAATAAAAAATTGGTTAGGAATTTTGGTAGCCTTTCCAACTGTTCTTAAAACTTTAAAAAAAAAATGCTAAAAGTGCGTGCAACGGACTAACAGGTTACAAATCAGAATATAGGCCAATCTACAGCCTTTTTCTCCATCCCCACGGGATGGGGCAGTTAGTTTAAAAAAAAAAAAAAAAAAAAAGAGGGAGAGAGAGAAGCAACCCCAGCAGTAAAGTCATCACAAACGCTCCTCGTAAGCGCCCTGACCAGAGGACAGATTTGTGTCCCACGTAATCCAGGTGCAGATGTGGGAACCAAGCAGCGGGTCGCCTTGGGCACCCAACGGCGGCCACCAGAGGGGTTGACCCACCATCCTGGGCCCAGCCAAGTCTGACCGGGAGTCGCTGGCACTAAACCCCGCTAAGTTAGCTACCTGTGTGTCTCGGAGGAGGGGGACGTTGTGGAGGAGAAGCACCGAGCCTGCGTGCTTCCGACGAGGCCGCCGAGCCCGGCGCCCGGAACTCTGAGGCCCGGCGGGACGTCCCTGGTCGTCGCCGGGAGGCGGACCCTTCTCAAGGGCACGGGGAGCCCGACGTGGGCTCTGGCGCCGACAAGTCAGGCCCGGCCGCCGGCAGGGCCCGGGAAGGGAACAAAGAGGCCAAGCCGGGGAGCCGGCAGCAGCTCGGTGGACTTCACCCGGCGCCAGGGTCTCGTCCCCGCCCGCCGCGGGGCGTCGCGGATCCCGATCCCAGGCCCGGACCTTCCGATAGCCAGATGCGCTCTGGCCGCCCTTCCCGCAGTCTCTTACCCAGGCTAGTCCTCCCAAACTGCTCCGGTCCAGCTCCGAACAGGCCGCGGGCAGAGCCAGGCCCGGCCGCGGCCCTCGAGTTCCCAGGAAGCCGCAGGCCGCGCAGACCGAGCTGGGCAGGCGGCACAGGAAAAGCCGCGTCTCGTCCCTCCCCTTCCTCCGCGGGGGCCTGGTGACAGGGAAGCGAGCGCTTCCTCCTGAGAAGCGGCAGCCAGCGCAGGTCCCGGCCCCGGCACTCGGCTCCTCAGGGCCTGCAGTTCAGAGGGAGGCCCTCGAGCTGCTGCCGGCGGCGGCGAGGAGAGGCCGCGTCCATCGCGGCCCGGGAGGGGGAAGGGAGGCGGGTCGAGCGAGCGCCGGGCGGGGAAGCCGCCGAGAGCAGCGGAGCCGGCGGAGGCGGAGCGACTCGGCTCTCCCGGCGGAGACCTGCGGGTGGCCACCTGGGGCGCTGCAGAGACCGCCGACCCGCGGCGCTGGGGCGCCAACCGGGGGCGCCGGGCTCTCTCGCCCCACGGCCTCGGGCTCCCGCGGGCTCCTCGCTAAGGGTCTTCTACGCTCCGCCCCGGAGCCCTTCCGGCTTCGCTATCAACCCGAGCGCGCCCCCCAGCACCCCGCGCACACTCGTACGCTCACGTGCGGCTTGTTCCGCGCCGCGTGTAGCCCTTTGCGCGCTTTGGTCCTGGGTTGCAGGCCGCCCTGAATGAAAGCCTTTCACAACAACCCTGGGAAGTAGGTACAGTGTGGTCGACTACGGTACTATCGCCATTGCACTAATGAGGGAGTTGAGGCTCTGGGGAAGCGCGCATTCAGGCCCGATGGCGTCCCCAGGACGAAGTAGCCCCGGAGTGATGTTCGGCTCCTTTTCCTGTGGTTTGTGGTCACAAGTATTTCATGGTTATTTTCTTCAAACTTATTTCACACACCTTGCAAATAAAATATGCCTCCTATCGGATGAACTTGGATGTAATTAACTGAATATAGTTTTTTTTTAATCAAGAAATTAATTCCCTGGGTTTGTGAGATAAGTCAAACTACCCCAAGCTCCTACTGTACGTTCATTTTTTTCATATTTTAACCAAAAATATTTCATGATAGTATTTGAGACTTGATCCCTTAATCAGGGGAGCTGCTATGTATTCTTAAAGAATCAGTATTTAGGAAATTACAGACTTGTATTTCAGATAGCAAGGGAAACATATACCACTATCACAGGTAATAATAGGCCCCTAAGTCTCCCATAACAAATTGAATCAAGAGAACATGATAGATGATGCAACTTTCTTACCACAAGTACAACACATGAGAATGATTTTTAGAAGTTGTGTGAGTTGCAGCTGCTAGGAAAATCTTCAAAGGAGGAAGTGGCAGGTGTTCTTTCTGGACTTTGAAAGTGCACAGAATGGACACTGAAAAGGGGAAAGAGCAAAGGACATGAGTCCTCGGCAAAGAACCAGTGTTAAGCAACAGGAGGGAGATAAAGTATGAAGGGCCTTTAGGCTATCAATGTAGAAACTAGGCTGAGCTAAGTAACAAATTCTTGACTAGAATACTGGAAAAATCTAGGTAAGTCTTAAGAGGACTTATGTAGCAAGAGTGTCTAGAATGGCTAAACAGCTACATAGACAAGAGATTAGCTGGGAGTTGATGAAGTGCTCTAACAGTGGAGAAAAAGAAGGCATAGATATTGGCAACAGGACAGAGAAGAAGTAAACAAAACAAAACAAAAACACATTTTAAAAGAAGATACATGAGGAGCTGTTGATATAGCTCATAAGTAAAGCACTTGCCTAGCACAAGATCCTAGTTCCATTCCTGGCGCTACAAAAAAATATATAGAATTTAAAAAAATTTTTTTAACCCTTACCTTCTTGGAAGCCAGGGAAATTCTGATACTATTAACAGAAAATAGAAAAGTTAAGAAAAGTGACCTAGAGTCTTTTACGTATATTTCCCTTTATTCCTGCACCATCTCTACCTATACTCTGTATTTCCTATTCCCAAGATTAATAATAATCAAACTGTGCTTTAAAAAAAATGATATGGGGGCCGGTGAGACGGCTCAGCGGCTTAAGTGCCTGCCTTGCAAGCGCGAGGGCCCGAGTTCGACTCCCGGAACCCACATACAAAAAAGGGGCCGGTGATATCGCTCAGCGGCACGGGCGCCTGCTGGCGCGAGAGGTCCTGAGGTCGTCCCCCCGGTACCCACAGAAAAAAAAAAAAAAAAAAAAAATGATATGACTTTTTTTTTTTTGGTGGTGGTGGTACTGGGGATTGAACTCAAGGCCTTCCCACTAAGCTACATTCTCAGTCCTTTATTTAAATTTTTAATGTTGTGACAGGGTCTTGATAAGTTACTAAGGTGCCCAGGCTGTGCTTGAATTTTAGGTTCTCCTTCCTCAGCTTCCATGAAGACTGGGATTACAGGTATGCGCCACCATACCTGGCCAAGCATGCTGTGACTTTTGATGTGCTTGTTAAAGGATTTGTTATCATATGCATATTTTTGTTGTTGTTGTTATGGAGATTAAAAAACAACTTTCACCTTGCACATGCTAAGCATGATCTCTACCACTAAGCTATATGAGCCCCTATGACATTATTGTTATCCGTGTGTGTGTGTGTGTGTGTGTGTGTGTGTTTCCTTGCGCTGGAGATTGAACTCAGAGCCTCCATCATGCCAAGCAAGTGCTCTACCACTGAGCTATGCCCCCAGCCATGTTTTTATTTTAAACTCAAACATGAAGAAGGAATTCAAATACGAGGTTCCAAAACAAGAATATTAACAGAAAGGAGTGAAGTCCTGAAGAAAACTAAAGATCCAGATGAAGGCAACTGATCATACTTAAATACATGTCCAAAGAAGCCAGGAAGGCTGGGTATGTAGCTCTACACACATAGCATTTGCCTAGTGTGCATGAGGCCCTGGGTTAGGTCCCCATCACTACCCCCTCTAAGAAAGACAGAAACCAGGAAGTGTTAATATGTTGATATTTAACCTTGATACCAAAAATTCAAGAATCACGGGCTATTGAGAATTGCTGTATGCTGGACGCAATGTAAGGCCCAAAGAGTAAGTCACAGACCTCATCCTCAGTAAACTGTAAAAAGTGTAGGGGAAGGTAGATGCAACCATTCTCCTGTGTCTCCTTTCTCATAGCACTTATTACGTGATGTTGTCAAGTATACGCTAGCAAAATCTGGAGGCGATATCATCTTGAAAGGCTTCAAAAATGATGTATGAACTAGATTTCAGATGTTGAGTCAACTGACCAGATATTAGCAAGACCATGCGGGCCTGTGTGTACAGAGCTGCTCTTGGGGGAAGGGAATCAACAGACTGCCTTTTGGCTTCCACTTTCATGAAGAATCAATATGCATACAGTCACTGGGATTCACTCACAGGACCAAAAAGGAGGATATTCATCATACAGACTTAAACTCTCGAAGCCAGCATGGTGGTGCATGCCTGTAATCCCAGAACTCGCTGAGGCAGGAGGATTGGTGGGAGTTTGAGGCCAGCCTGAACTACATAGCCAGACCTTGTCTCAAAAAAAAAAAAAAAAAAAAAAAAAAAATCCTTATTTGATTGACTGTTATGTACTATGAATTAATTTTTAAGTCTTATCATTGTCTTCTGTATGATACAATCATAGGACATAATGTTTTTTATGTGTTAAAAGCATTAATTTACTAGTTGTAAACATTTAAAGTAGGCTACAGAAAATGTCTATTTGGGCATTTCTTCAACTTTGAACTGGAAATGAGAGTGTCCTCTGCTTCCCTCAACTTCTGAGAGACTCTAGATATGAAAGATTGTGTTCTACAATTTTTGAGCAATAGGAAGTTAAATTTGACTAAACTATCTAGGCATGGTAATACAAAGCTATAATCCCAGCACTCAGAAGGCTGAGACAGGAGGATTGCCGTTTGAGGTCAGCCAGGGCTACATAGTGAGTGCAAGGCCAACCTGAACTATATATAACAAGACCCTGTCTGAAAAAAACAATACAGGGCCAGTGAGATAGCTCAGTGGCATAAGCGCCTGCCTGGCAAGCGCAAGGTCCTGAGTTCAACTCTCAGTACCCACATAAAAAAAAGGGCCAGTGATATCGTTCAGCGGCACCGGCGCCTGCTGGCGCGTGAGGTCCTAAGTTCAACCCCCGATACCCACCAAAAAAAAAAAAAAAAAAAAAAGTATAGGAGGCAGGAGGATCACTGAGTTCAAGGCCAGGCTCAGCTACATAGTTCAAGGTCAGCCTGAATTGCATAGTAAGACACTATCTCAAAAAGACCAAAAAAAAAAAAAAAAAGCTATAATAATGATTAATGAATTAATGTGACTAGAAAATAGGATGGTAATAGTGACTGGAACAGAACATTGAGCTTGGCTGGATATAATTTTCCAAACTGAGGTTTGGAGGACCTGAGTTTAAAAACAAGTGAGACCCTGAGCAAGCCACCTAATTTCTCTGTTTTTCCTTTTATGTAAAATAAAGACAATACCAATACTGGAATTGGTATCTGTTCTACTTTCCCTCTTCCTGAAAAAACCAATTCCAATGTTGAGTATTGTCTTTATTTTACATTTAAAAAATAGGTATCAGGGCCGGTGAGATGGCTCAGCGGCATAAGCGCCTGCCTGGCAAGCGCGAGGGCCCGAGTTCGACTCCCGGATCCCACATACGGAAAAAAGCCAGTGATATCGCTCAGCGGCACGGGCGCCTGCTGGCACACAAGGTCCTGAGGTCGACCCCCGTTACCCACAAAAAAAAAAAAAAAAAAAAGGTATCAGCTCTACTTTCTCTCATTCTGAGAAAATCAACACAATAACCAGGTACGAAGGTACACACTTGTAATCCCTGCTACTCAGAAGACTGAGGCAGGAGAATTATAAAGTCAAGGCCAGTCTGGACAACTTAGTGAGACCCTGTATCAAAATAAAAAAATAAAGAGCTGGAGGTGTAGTTCTGTGGTACAGTGCTTGCCTAGCATGCACGAGGCTCTGGGTTCAATCCCCAGTACTACACACACACTATACACAAAAGAAAACCAATGCAATACTCTTTCCATCTCTGACTTTTATCCAGTCTCTTCTATGGTATTTCCAGTGTTGAAATATTCTATTTAATGAGGCAATGCATTTTCGTTTGATCTGTTAGCTCCAGTTATTACACAGTGGTATGATATACACATGATAATTAACAGGCCAGTGTTCATCTTGCTAGCTAGGTCAACTTGGGGAAGTTACTTAACCCATCCCACTCGCAGGTTCTTCATATGTCACATGAGATACCAGCTATCTAGTTGGATGATAATACTGTAATAAAAACTGAAGGATAGGATATATACAGAGATCCTAGGCTGGTTGTTCTCAACCTTAGCTGCATATTAGATTCACCAACAAACTTTTTTAAAAAATAGACTTTATTGTTTAAAGCAATTTTAGGTTCACAGCAGGTTGAGTTAGAAGTATATAGTTCCCATATATATCCTGCCTCCACACATGATAGCCTTCTCTGTGCAATTGACAACGAACCTGCATCTACACAACATAATCAGCCAAAGTCCACAGTTTATGTGAGGGTTCACTCTTGGTGTTGTATATTTTATGGATTAGAATAAATGTATGGTGACATGTATTCAACTTTATACTATACAGAAGAGTTTCACTGTCCTAAAAAGCCACTGTGCTCTGCCTATTCATCTCTTCCCTACAATTCTTGTCAACCACTGATCTCTATAATTCTTTCTCTACAGTTTTGCCTTTCTCAGAATGTCATACAGTTGGAATTTGCCTTTTCAGATTGGCTTTTTCCTTTTCTTTCTTTTTAAGGCATAGTTTCAATATGTAGTTCAGGCTATCTTCCAGCTCTCTGTGTAGCCCAGGCTGGCCTTGAACTCTAGACAATCTTTCTGCCTCAGCCTCCCAAGTGCAGGGATTACAGGCATGTGCCACTATACCCAGCTAAGATTGGCTTTTTCATTTAGTAATGTGCACTTAAAGTTCTTCCATGACTTTTCATGGTTTGGGAGCTCATTTTTTTCTCCTCCTTCTCTTCTTTGTGGTACTGGGGACTACCCAGAGACTTTGTGCTGAGTTTCATCCCCAGCCCCACCCCCTACTTGAAATTTTTTTTTTTTTTTTTTTGGAAAATATTTTTTTTTAATTTTGAAACAGGGTCTCGTCAAGTCACTAAATTGCCCAGCCTGGGCTCAACTTGTGATCCTCCTGCCTAAGCCTTCTCACAATGCTAGTATTACAGGTGTATGCCACCATGCCCAGCTTCATTTCTTCTTAATGCTGGATAATATTCCATTGTTTGGATGTACAAAGTTTATTTACTGAGGAACATCTAGGTTGCTTTTAAATTTTTTTGTTCATTTTTGCTTTTTTTTTTTGGCACTGGGCCTTGTACATGTCACACTCTATCACTGAACTACACCCCCCCAACCCCTTGCTTCAAAGTTTTAACAATTATGAAGAAAGGATCTGTAAACATCTCTGTGTAAGTTTTTTTTGTGTGTTTGTTTTATTTTGTTTTGTTTTTGAGACAGGGTGTCACTGTGTAGCCTAGGCTGGCCTTTAACTCACAGCGATCCTCTTGCCTCAGCCTCCCACTTCTGTGTAAGTTTTTATGTGGACATGAGTTCTCCACTACACTGGGTAAATACCAAGGAGAATGATTGTTGGATCATTTGGTAAGATTATGTTTAGTTTTGTGCTAAACTGTCTTATAAAACTTTACCGTTTTGCATTCACCCTAGCAAAGAGTGAAAATTCCTTTTGCTCCACATCCTTGCCAGCATTTGCTTTTGTTAGCACTTTGGATTTTTACCATTTTAATAGGTGTTTAGTGATATCTCATTGTTTTAATTTGCAATTCCTTAATGACATGTGATGTTAAGATCCTTTGATATGTATATTCGCCTTATATCTTCTTTGGTGAGATATCCGTTCAGGTCTTTTACCATTTTTTAAATCAGGGTATTCATTTTCCATTGTTGAGTTTTAACTGCTCTTTTTTATTTGTTTGTTTTTGTCTTTTTGAGACAGGGTTTCACTGTACAGTTCAGGCTGGCCTTGAACTCACTTTGTAGCCCAGGCTGGCCTTGAACTCACAGCGATCCTCCTGCCTCAGCCTCCAGAGTGCAGGGATTACAGGTGTGCACCACCATGCCCGGCCAGTTTTAAATGCTCTTTGCAGAAGCCAGGCAGAGTGGAACTTTCCTGTAGTCCCAGCTACTCAGGAGGCTGAAGCAACAAGGTCAACTTGTGCAACTTATCAAGACCATGCCTCAAAATAAAATATTAAAAGGGCTGGGGATGCAGCTCAGTTGTAGAGCATCCCTGCATTCAATTGCTAGTATCTTTAAAACAAATTTTTTTTTTTTCTTTCTGGGGCTGAAGTTGTAGCTCAGTGGTATACTGCTTGTGTGGCATGTGGAAAGGGCTTGGGTTCGATCCCTGTCACTGAGAAAACAGTAGAAAAAAGGATTGAATTACTTATATATTTTTGTAACAGTCCTTTGTCAGATATGTCTTTGTCAAATATATTGTCCACCTGGGGAACTTTGAAAATTCTAGATGTATAGGCCATTCCTCTGACCAGCACTTTAGTCAGAATCTCTGAAGGCAAGATCCAAGCGTCAGTATATGTTTTTTCTTTATGTACTCTTTCTTTCTTTCTTTTTTTTTTTTTTTTTTTTTTTGCGGGGGTGGTTTACTGGGGATTGAACCCAGGGGCTTCACACTAAACTACTGCTTCAGCCTCTTTAAAAATTTTATTTATTTATTTATTTATTTATTTATTTATTTATTTATTTATTTTTGGTACAGGGAATCTAACTCAGGGCCTTGTACTTGCAACGCAGGTGCTGTGCCACTAAGTTACATCCCTGACCCTAAAATTTTGAGACAGGGTCTTGCTAAGTCACTAAATTGCCTAGGGTAAGCTTGAACTTGTGATCCTCCTACCTCAGCTGATCAGAGTGCTGGGATTGCAGGTGTGTGTCACCATGCCTGGCTCTTATGTAGTCTTTTTTTTTTTTTTTTTTTTTGTGGGTACCGGGGGGTCGACCTCAGGACCTTGTGCACCAACAGGCACCCGTGCCGCTGAGCGATATCACCGGCCCCTTTTTCGTATGTGGGTTCCAGGAGTCGAACTCGGGCCCTCGCGCTTGCAAGGCAGGCGCTTACGCCACTGAGCCATCTCACCGGCTCTGTAGTCTTTTAATGAGTCTTGGCATTGAAAAATATTATACTTTTTATATTTGATGTATAATCCATATGATTTTAGTTATATTTGTAAAACATCTAATAATTGAATGGTATTATTTCCCTGCTTGAGCATCTCTTCCCATACCTATTATGGCTTCTCCACTTCAGGAATGAAATCTAGCTGGGTGTGGTGGCACACATGGGAGTCTGAGGCAGGAGGATCGCTGTGAGTTAAGGCCAGCCTGGGTTACAAAGTGAGTTCAAGGCCAGCCTGAACTGCATAGTGAAACCCTGTCTCAAAAAAAGATGGGAAAAAAAAAATGAAATCTAACTTGAAGCCCTGAGTTCCATTCCCCTTACCACATGGGGAAAAAAAAAAGAAATCTAAAGCTATCAACATCATACTCAATGCCCTTTATGGACTTCTGCCTTTCCAGTCTTCTAAACTCATATGATAGTGTGTCCTTAGCTGTTCTCTGAACATAAGGCATCAGAAATTTTTGAAGACCTATGGGTAACTAATGTGTAGCCAAAGCTAAGAACTACTGGCCTAGGTCAAAATAATAATGACGATGATGATGACGCAGCTAATTTTCTAGCATGTTTCTCTGAACAATCTTTGTTGTTGTTGTTGTTGTTTTTGGTTTTTTGAGATAGGGTTTCACTATGTAGTTCAGGCTGGGCTTGAATTCATTATGTAGCCCAGTCTGGCCTTGAACTCGTGAGTATCCTCACACCTCAGCCTCCTGAGTGCTGGGATTACAGGCATTCACCCCCTCAGCTGAACAGTCTTCTACATATTTTATAATTATTAACTCATGTGGGTCTTAGCTGCATCACTTTACTATGTGTGAACTTGATCTCTCTGAGCTTTGTTTCCTTTTGTGGGAGGAGGGGTACTGGGAATTGAACTCAGGACCTCACACTTGCCAGGCAGGTGCTGCACTGCTGAGCTACATCCTTGGCCCTTGAGCTTTGTTTCCTAATCTATAAGACAGACATAATAATAGTAATTCCTTATAGGGTAATTATATTAAAAAGACAATACATGTAAAATGCCTTCTACATACTAAGCACACAAAAGAGTCAGCTTTACGTTGGGATGTAACTTAGTGGTAGAGCACTTGCCTAGCTTATGTAAGGCCCTGGTTCAATCTCTTGCACCATATACACAAAAAATGTGTCAGCTATTAATACTGGTTTATTATTAATTCTGCTCTCTGTTATGGCATGGTAAGTTCACTCCCTGTCCATGAGACAGGTCACAAAACAATTGAAGACAATTGTGTTCTCATGTTCCTTCTGTTTTGGGAAGGAAACATGTTCGGTCTCTTCAACTGCTTCCTCTTCCCTGGGAATGTTCCAGTTTCTCCTAATGTTCATCAGTTGATTCCTAGGCCTAAAACAATACTTCAAATATGATCAGACCAGGACAAAGGGATGCAGTGTTCTGTTGCATTGGGTGTAGTCATGCCAGTTTTCTTATTCAAAGACTTTGCAGGAAACTAAAACCCTGACCTGACTTTTTTTCTTTTTTCTTTTTTCTTTTTTTTTTTTTTTTTTTGGTTTTTTGAGACAGAGTCTCCCTATGTAATCCAGACTGGCCCTGAACTCACTATGTAGTCCAGGCTGGCTTCAAACTTGCAGCAGTCCTCCTGCCTCAGCCTCCCAAGTGCTGGGACTATAGGCATGCATCACCATGCCTGGCAAACTCTGACTTCTTGCTTGCTAAACTGCAAAGCCAGATTTCTGTCAGCCCTTTAACAGTTGATAATTCTGTCATTATTTTTTAACCCTATGAAATTTTATCTTGTTGGTTTTGTCTCAGTGCTTCATCCTGTGATGATCTCTTTGAATCCTGACTGGATAGTACTGTGTATCAGCCATCTCTCCAAACGTTTTACTGATAGTCAAATAGATAATGAGATAATGGTGTTGGGCAGAGCACAGCCAAAAGAAAACCTCTTGCATATCATAAACTTTCACCAAGTGGTCATCCCATCTAGTAAATAATATCCTCTGAGTATATTTGTTTACACAGCTATGACTTCACCTAACAGAATTTATCACCTAACCCACTTACTTCCTTCTTTGGCAATAAAAATTTTAATGTACAGTACTTTTATTTAAAAGATGATGATATTAACAAAATGAAACTAGTTTCCAAAACTGAAGATGTAAGACAGAATGTATTTGTCTCTAAGATCTCAAAACATTTGGAGAAGCTGGGTGAAGACTATAAGGAAATTTTAAAATTATTTTTGCAACTCTTGTAAATCTGAACTTATTTCAGAATTAAAAATTAAGAGAGCGCTGGGCATGGTGGTGCACGCCTGTAATCCCAGCACTTGGGAGACTGAGGTAAGAAGATTGCTGCGTGGGTAGCCTGGGTTACAAAGTGAGTTCAAGGCCAACCTGAACTGCATAGCATGTCTCAAAGAGACAAAAAAATAAAAAATTAAGAGAGTAAGTTTAGCTCAAGATGACTAATTCTTAGTAATGCTGTCTTCTAGGAATCACTGTTTTTTCTAAAGATTTTTAAAATGATGTATATAAAAATAAATTCTAGGATTTTGACAGTTTGTTACATGATTCACTATACCTACCGTGTCCCTTAGTAGTAAAGACAAAAAACAAATAAGAGTTGTAAAAGCTGTGCATTTTATGTTCCTAGTTGTTCCTGTTCCAAGGCAAATAAATCCTTCTATAATTTGCTAACATCCTGTCCATTTTGTCTTGAGGAAAATTATTCCTGCCAACAAATAAAAAGATTGTTATTCTGCATTACTGTAGTTGGATGCATAATAGTTACTTTATATGCTTAAAGGAAAAGCAGGATCCAGTTTGCAAAATTTCATCCAGTAGAAAACTTTCGAAATCCCAACTTCTCTAAGGAATATTTTGTTATTATAGATTGCAAAATATATATTGGGGGAAAAGTTATATAATTACTGTACTGTCTAATTTTGAAATTTTTCCTTCTGGACATTTTGGAGTAAGTGATTATTATTGTTTTTAATCTACAGTAATACCACTATGGTTATGTTTTCTGAAAGAGTCCTGATTGCTTAGAGATACATACTAAGGGCCAGTGATATAGCTCAGTGGCATAAGCGCCAGCCTGGCAAGCATGAGGTCCTGAGTTTGACTCCCGGTACCCGCATATTAAAAAAAAAAAAGAGAGAGAGAGATACATAGTAAAATATATACAGATAGCCAGGCATGGTGGCGTATGCCTGTGATCCTAGCACTTGGGAGGCTGAGGCAGGAGGATTGCCATGAGTTCGAGGCCAGCCTGGACGACATAGTGAGACCCTTGTCTCAAAAAAAAAACACAAAACAAAACAAAACAACAACAAAATATATATATATATACAGATAAAATGACACAATAATTAGGATTTGCTTGAAGAACATTTGAAGGGATAATGGATAGAGGACAGATGAAACACAATTGGCCATGTATCAAATATTTTTCTTGAATCAGGGTAATGGCTGCCTCCTAGTTCAATATACTAGTGACTGCACTTTGCATGTGACTGAAAATCCCATAATAAAAATATTTTTAGATATGAAAGGACTAGGAGGATACAAGATGCAATACTGCTGGGTGTGGTGGCGCACACCTGTAATCCCAGCACTCGGGAGGCTGAGGAACAACAATTGCTGGGAGTTCGAGGCCAGCCTGGGCTACACAGCAAGACCCAGTCTCAAAAAAAAAAAAAATTATAAAATATAAAATAAAATGTTGCAAAATCGTAAACATAAAGATACCATTTTAAACTAACTACAGTGTTGCTCAGGGGTATAGTACGTGCTTAGCATATGTAAGGCTTGGGTTCGAGCCCCAACGCCACAAAAAACAGAACAAAAAAAGCTTTATAGTGTGCGTAGTTTGAATAAATAATGGGGTAATTTTAAAGAATATATATATATATATATATATATATGTATGATATATATATATATGTATATATATATCTCAAACTGTTAGGTGATTTCCTCTGAAAGGTACAGTGTAAGAAGAGGAATAAGGGGGGCTGGTGAGATGGCTCAGTGGCTTAAGCGCCTGCCTGGCAAGCGCAAGGGCCCGAGTTCGACTCCCGGAACCCACATACGAAAAAGGGGCTGGTGATATCGCTCAGCGGCAGGGGCGCCTGCTGGCGCGCGAGGTCCTGAGGTCGACCCCCCAGTACCCACAAAAAAAAAAGAGGAATAAGGGAGAGAACTTTGACTTTTTATAATCCCTCTTTAGTGTTTGACTGTTTTCATAATCAGTTTGTAATCGAAAGAAGTGAATAGAAAATTTCAGATGGAATAAAAAGAAAAAAATATTACATCTATGCTCTTTTGTAGGTATAAATATAAATAGGTATAAAATAATATTTTATGTATCAGACTATAATCATATTATTGAGAAATATGGAGTTTAAAAGTCTTAAGCCTTTTTCTTGGACTTTTTTTAATCAACAAAGTCCAAACTTCATCTGTCTATCACCATCCAGGGTCATCTATTATTCTACGATCATTTTTATCTCTCCTATCAGCTGACTAAAGAAGCTGAGGCCCAGGGTTTCTGAGCTAAACCGAAAAAAGTAGCTACTTTACTTTAGCCATGAGGATTACACTTCTACCCTCAGAGGTCAGTGTGTCTGTGATAGCAGAGTTAAAGTGGCAAGCACTTATCCAGGAAAGCTGCTTAGCAGAAAAATCCATCTAGGTTATTCAAAACACAAATTATCTTTTACTTCCCTAGAGGACATTTGCCATAAATTATCTGAATCCTTGAT
The DNA here is from genome assembly GCA_028451465.1 of Erethizon dorsatum. Lineage (NCBI taxonomy): Eukaryota > Metazoa > Chordata > Mammalia > Rodentia > Erethizontidae > Erethizon > Erethizon dorsatum. The sequence continues at coordinate 29,514,554 of CM051823.1, read as the reverse complement.
TATAAGACCTAGGGACATGGATCAAAATTTAATATAAACTCAGAGCCCAGGGAATAACGTTTGATTTACTAGGTAAATGCCAGTGGCTGATAATACCTGCAGACTACAGATATATTAATGTGGGAATGTGGATATGCTGAGGTATTCTATAGATAAGGTGGGTACTTCTTGACCAAGGAAATTAACCAACAAACTTCCAAGAAACTACTATCTATACTACTTATTCTTTGAAAATCATCATGACCATATGATTTCCAGGGTTTCCTCAATTTCTTTATACTTCTATTAATTTTCTGATATGTACATGGGATATTGATAAAAATATAATAGCTTTATTGAAATATAATTCAAATAACATGACGTTTACCCTCTTAGAGCGTACGGTTCAATGATTTTTAATACAGTAATGCAGTTGTGTTTTAGGTACCACTATCTAATTTGAGAACATTTTTATCACCCTAAAAAGAAACCCCATATCCATTAGCAGTCTTGCCACATTCTCCCCAGCCTTCAGTCCCTGAAAACCAATAATCTGTTTTCTGTATCTGTGGATTTCAGATATATCATGTAGTTGGGATAATATATATGTAGCCTTTTATATTTGGCTTCTTTCATGTAGTATAATATGTTCAAGGTTCATCCCTATTTTAGCTTGTATCAGAACTTTATTCCTTCTCAGCACTTTATTTACCAATTTATAAATGGACGTTTGTTGTCTTTTTCTTTTTAATTTCTTTTTAATTTTTATTCTTTTTTATGTTTTTTATTTTGCTGATTTTTAGGTCATTTCTACTTTTTGGCTTCTTTTTTTTTTTTTTGAGACCAGGTCTTGCTGTGTAGCCCAGGCTGGCCTTGAACTCCTACTGATCCTCCCATCTCAGCCTCCCAAGTGCTGGGATTACAGGTGTGTGCCACTAGGACTGCCTCTACTTTTTGGCTATTAGGAATAATTCTGCTGTATACATTTATGTATAAGTTTTTGAGTAAACATATATGTTTTCAGTTCTTTTTGTTACATGCCTAGGAATGGAATTGCTGAACTATATAGTAACTATATGTTTAGCTTTTTGCAAAAATACCAGATGCTTTCCAAAGTGTCTGTACCATTTTATATTCCCATTATCAGTGTGTAGTATTCTAATTTCTCAACACTCAACATACTTGCCAACACTTGTTATTATCTAATTTCCTCCCTTCTTCGTTTGCTTCCTCCCTTCCTAGACAGGGTCTCTGTGTTACTGTGGCTGGACTTGACCTCAAAGGCTCAAACGGTTCTTCTGCCTCAGCCTTCTAAGCAGCTAAGACTGTAGGCACATGGCACATGGGCCATCATGCCTAGCTTTTGATTTTTTTTTTTTTTTCCCAGCACTGGGGATTGAATCCAGGGCCTTCCACATAACAGTTGCTCTACCACTGAGCTACAGCCCCAGCCTCCTATATTATATCCATCCTTGTGGGTGTGAAGTACTATCTCATGATTTTGTTTTATTTTTATGCAGTGCTCCCCAGCACTACAACCTAGAGGCTTATGCATATGAGGCAAGCACTCTATTGCTGAGCTATATCCCCAGCCCTTTCACTGTGTTTTTATTGTTATTGTCACCATGATAGTAATCATTGCAATTTTGATCACATTTCTCTAATGAATAATGATTATTGAGTGTCTTTCATGTGCTTATTGGCTGTTCACATACCTTCTTTGGAGGAATTTCTATTCAAATCCTTTACTGGTTTTTAAATTGGGTTGTTTTTTGGGCATGGTGGCACACTCAGGAGGCTGAGGCAGGAGGATTGCCACAAGTTCAAGGCCAGCCTGGACTACATAGTGAGTTCAAGGCCAGCCTGAATTACAGAGTAAAACCCTGTCTCAAAAAAAATAAATTAATTAATTAAGTTGAAAAAATGGGTGGTTTTCCCATTGTTGAGTTGTTGTAATAGTTCTTTATATATTCTGGATATAAATTTCTTGACAGATAAATAATTTGCAGTGGAAAAAAAATACATTTTCTCCATTCTGTGAGTTGTACATTCAAGTGCTTGATGGTATCCTTTGAAACATAAAAGTTTCTAATTTTGATGAAATCCAACCTATCTACTTTTTATTTGGTTGTGTTTTTGTAACTAAGAAACCACTTCCTAATTGAAGATGATGGAGATTTACATCTGTGTTTTCTCTAAGAGTTTTATAGTTTTAGCTCTTAAATTTAGGTTTAGGATGAATTTGGAGGTTGTTTTTGTTTTTGTTTTGGTGGTTTTGGAGTTCGAACCCAAGGTCTTTGCACTGAAAAGAGCTCTCCTCTTTTTTTGTTGAGACAGGGTCTTGCTGAATTGCCCAGGCAGGACTCAAATTGGGGATCCTTCTGTCTAAGCCTCCTAAAGTGCTGGACTTACAAGCATGTGCCGCTGAGCCTGGCTTTGAGTTCATTTTTATGTATGTTATAAGGTAGGAGTCCAATGTCATTTTTTTTCTGCACATGAATATCCAGTTGTTGGATATCATTTGTTGAAAAGACTCTTCTTTCACCATGAATTGCCTTTGGGAAAATCAGTTGACCGTAAGTATAAAAGTTTATTTGGACTCTTTTTTTTTTTTGTGGGTACCGGGGGTCGACCTCAGGACCTCACGCACCAGCAGGCGCCCATGCCACTGAGCGATATCACCGGCCCTTTTTCATATGTGGGTTCCGGGAATCAAACTCGGGCCCTCACGTTTGTCAGACAGGCGCCTACGCTGCTGAGCCATCTCACCGGCCCTATCTGGACTCTTAATACTGTTTCACTCATCTACATTTCCCTCCTTATGCCAGTAGCACACTGGCTTGATTACTATAGCTTTGGTATGTTATGAAATCAGACAATGTGAGACTAACTTTTGTTTTTCCCTTTCCAAGATTATTTTGGCTATTCTAGGTTCCTTGCATTTCCATATGAATTTTAAGGTCAGCTTGTCAATTGTGAAAAAAAAAAAAAAAACAAAAACAAAAACAGCTATGATTGCTATAGGGATTCCACTAAATCTAAAAACCTGTTAGGAAAGTATTAACATTTTAACAGTATTAAATCTTCTAATTCATGAATATGGAATGCCTTTTGTTGCAATATAAGCTAGTCCTAGTGCTTGAGAGACAGGCCTGAAGGTGCTGTGAGACCAAAAGAAAGAAGCAGTCAGATCTAGGATTGTACAGAGTACAATTTATTGGGGGACTTACTGATGGAAGAATGGTCCTAGGTGAAGCAGGGTCCATTAAATCCCTGGAGTTTGAGTCAGAAAGAGGAGCATGGTTATGGGTTGCAACAAAAATGACTTCATTCTATCTGGGTTGTACATGGTTTATCTTAAGACAATATCAAAGCGAGGGACATACCTGGAGCCAGGGTCCAGGGTAAAGCTCTGTATACCTCTCTAATTGTTTTGTCTATTTATAGTTTGCTGGGAAACAATGCAGGAAAAGCTAGCTAAGGTTATTTTGGTGCAATTATAACAGGTGCAACTCAAAATGACTGTAAACTGCAACTATACATCTTTCCATTTATTTAGTTCTTTTATCTCTCAATGATATTTTGTAATTTTCAGTATATGACTCTTTTCTTTTTTTCTTTTCTTTTTTTTTTTTTTTTTTGAGACAAGGTCTCACTGTGCAGTGCACGCTGGCCTTAAACTTGTTTATGTAGCCCAGGCTGGCCTCAGACTCATGGCGATCCTCCTGCCTCAGCCTCCTGAGTGCTGGGATTACAGGCGTGCTCCACCGCACTTGGCTTAATATATGAATCTTGTGGTTGCTTTTTTTTCTTTTTTTTAATCCTAGAGAATTTTCCATGTGCACTTGAGAAGAATATACATTCTGGACTTGTTGAGTGGGTATCTGTTACATATAGTTAGTTTATAATATTGTTCAAGTCTTCTCTTTCCTAATCGATCCTTTGCCTAGTTGGGCTAGCCATTATTAAATAGTAGAATATTACATTCCTAAACTATTATTGTTGAATATCTCTTTCTCCCTTCAATTCTTTTAGTTTTTTTTTTTTTTTTCTTTTTCAATTTTTTTTTTTCCTGTTTTTATTTTTGTGGTGCTGAGGGTTGAACCCTGGACCTTATACATGCTAGGCAAGCACTCTACCACTGAGCTGCATCCTCATCCCTCTGCTAGTGTATACATATAGTTGTTATGTCTTTCTGATCTATTGACCCTTTTATCATTATACTATACCACTCTTTGGCCCTAGTAACAATTTTTGTCTTAAAGTCTATTTTGTCGGATATTAGTATAGCTAATTAACCTCTGTTTGGGGTGCTGTTTGAGTAGTGTGACTTTTTTCCTTTTCCTTTCATCCTATTTTTTTCTTTGAAGCTAAAATCTGTCTCTAATAAATAGCATATACTTGGATTGAGGGGGGCACAGTTCTGGGAATAAAACTCAGGGCCTTGTGCATGCTAGGTATATACTCTACCACTGAGATACATCCTCAGCCCAGTTGGATCATTTTTTAATCTATTCTAAAAATTCCTGCTTTTGATTAAAGTATGTAGCCCATTTACACTTAATATAATTACTGGTAGCATGGGATTTACATCTGTAATTTTGTTACTTGTTTTCTGTATGTCTTTTATCTGTTTTGTTCCTATATTTCTCAATTATTTTTTCTTTTGTGTTATTTTTTGGTGTACTACCTTTAATTACTCTATTGTTTCTTTTATTCTATACTTTGAATTTTTTATAGTGGCTGTTCTATGGATTGCAATTAACATCTTACTTTAAAAACAGTCTAGTTCAAAAAATAAAAAATAGTCTAGTTCAGGGCTGGGGTATAGCTCAGTGGTAGAAACATTTTTTCCAGTGCCAGGCATGGTGGCACAAATTTGTAATTCCAGCTCTTGGGAGGCTGAGGCAAGAGGATCTCCAAGAGTTTAAGGCCAGCCTAAACTACAAAGTGAGATTCTGTCTCAAAAACAAAACAAAACAGGGCTGGTGAGATAGCTCAGCAGCATAAGCACCTGCCTGGCAAGCACGAGGTCCTGAGTTCAACTCCCGGTACCCACATAAAGGAAAAAAAGGGCCGGTGATATCGCTCGGTGGCACAAGCACCTGCTGGCAAGCGCGAGGTCCTGAGTTCGACTCCTGGTACCCACATGAAAAAACAAAACAAAAACCAAAAATTGCCAGTATTGCTTTCCTGTCTGCTATTATTGACATGCAAATTACATCTTTATACTATGTTGTACACCAATCAACACAGTTTTATGATTATTGCATTATGTAGTTCTCTTAAATGAGTTACAAATAAAAATACATTTACACTGTCTTTTATATTTGCCTACATATTTACCAGTACTCTGTATTAAATAAATGTATATTTAGCTATTATTCAAATTTTAAAACTATCATTTATATCTGCTATTTGTTCCAGATATTTTCCTCTTTCAGTAGTTTTTATACTGTAATTATGTAGAGTAATATGGCTTAGTGGGAAGACTAATGGGTTTTGACCAGAAGTCCTAGCTTTCAGTCCATTGACTGATTTTGTAATCTGGACTAAGCCCTTTAGTTCCTATCTGGGCTTCAGTTTCCTTGGCTCAAAGGTGGAGAGAATAGCATCTGGCAGTGTATACCTGCCAATATCAAATGTAGTACTTCCCCAACTATAGGTCCTACCACAGATTAGAGAAGTTCCAATGTAATTCTGGTCTGTAAGTTGATGTCTAGAGAAAAGGTCAAAGCTTTACAGTATTATCAAGTATAGTTCAACAGTGAAGAAAGAAATGTTCAAGAACAAACTTGAAAATATAAAAGCTACTTCAGGTGGTCTGTTGCTGTTTGTAATATGCTGTATACAAAATCCTTTATCTTGCAAATTGCTTTCTGGGTACATTGCTATGAAAACAAATATAGCTAAAAGAATCCACTCATGATTGCTCTCAACAATATCATAAATACCCATTCCTCGGGTACATTTATTTTAAAAATACAGCTATAATCCACCATAGGGATGAGAAATACCTGATTCTACAGAGTAGATTTAATCTCCCATTAAATTGTCTTACTCTCCCATTTTTCTGGGTCTGAGGTCAACACTTTCTGTCAGCTTTTTAAAGGTAGAAAACAGTCATGGGGCCGGTGAGATGGCTCAGCGGCTTAAGCGCCTGCCCGGCAAGCGTGAGGGCCCGAGTTCGACTTCCGGAACCCACATACGAAAAGGGGGCCGGTGATATCGCTCAGCGGCACGGGCGCCTACTGGCGCGCGAGGTCCTGAGGTCGACCCCCCAGTACCCACAAAAAAAAAAAAAAAAGAATCACCAAGCCTAGAGGCACTTTTATTAAGAAGAGAAACGAGAAAAATGAATAGTTAAGAAGAAAAATTAGAAGACAAGGATTGGAGAAACAATAGAAAGGTAGAATTAGAAAGCCAAGTGGAGTCCGAAAAGAAGCAGTCTGACAGATGCTGCAGTTACTCAAATTCACCCTTCATTTATGTAGCTTGGGAGAGTATTAAGTGAAATGGCCCTTCCGAAAATGAAGCTGAGGTTCTAGTTAATGTGTACCTGCTGTCTGGGACAGTGAAGGAATTCCCTGTAGCTGACAATCAACTGCTCTGTGAAAATGATCATTACTAAAATAGCTATTGCTGAAACTAAACATTATGTGACAAAATTTCCCTGGCATCTTTCATCTATCTCACTTTTCTACCTCAGCTGTCAGAAATTTGCCATGTTAAAGAACCTACCAATAGAAAGAGAAACTGGGATGGGGGAATGGAGAAAAGAAGGAAGGGAAAAGCCAAAAAAAAAAAAAAAAAAAAGGTATATATATATATATATATATATATATATATAAAAGATAGTTAAGATAGTTGTACTACTGATTTCTCTTAGTTCATTGAAAAGAAAGGTTTGTGCTAATGTTTGGACAATTGAATGCCGATATCTTGTACTCTGATTAATTTAAAGATAACAATATACAATGTATTAAACATTGTTACCCTCCTATTATCTTGTTTTGAAATTTTGTCCTATTTTTTTCTCTTTAAAATAAAAAAAAAAAAGAAAAGAACCTAGCAATATTAATTAAGGGTATTACACATTTCAACAGGTAATATGAGCTGGGCACGATGACACATGTGTGTGATACCCATTGCTTGGGAGGCTGAGGCTGGAGGATGGAAAATTCGAGGTCAGCCTGGACAATTTAGCAAGACTCTGTCTCAAAACAAAAACGTAAAATGGCCTGGAGATGGAGCTCAGTGGTAGAGCACCCCTAGGTTCAATCCTCTGTACTAAAAATAATACTAAAAATAATAATAGTATTAGTGGTAATAATAATTATACTCTTTTAAAATTTGAACATAATATTTAACCCAGAGAACATGAAGTAGAGATGAGCTAATTTGTAAAACATCAAATATGTTGCAAATATATTAATAATATTCTATTTTAGTGACAAGAATAACAGTAATACCATAAGGACTGAGAACCAAATAATAAACCATGTGTACATCTTGCATTTTATGGAGGCTATTAAAATAACTTTTTAAATCAAAATTACATATTCAAGGTGTCTTTTTAATGTATGTTTAGGCAGTTGGTGATCAATGCTTTGGGGTAAATTCTATCTCTAGAATACCGAAAAATATCAGATTATTCTTAAAAATATCTTTGGAAGCTGGTCATGGGGGCCCATGAGAGGCTGAGGTAGGAGGATTGCAGTTCAAGCTTGGCCTGGGCAATTTGGCAACTTAGCAAGACCCCAGCTTCAAATAAAAAATAAAAAGTCCTGGGGCCAGGCCTGGTGGCTTATAAGTGTAATCCCAGCACTTGGGAGACTGAGGCAGGAGGCTTGCCATGAGTTCGAGGCCTTCTTCAGTTACGTAGTGCAAGGCCAGCCTGAACTACATAGTGAAACTCTGTCTCAAAAAGTAAAAAAAAAAAATTTAAAAAGTAAAAAAAATAAATGCTGGGGATGTAGGACCTGGGTTCAGTCCCCAGTACCACAAAAAAAATATATATAAAGAAATTTTATATATAAATAAAACATTTTATATGTGAATAAAATTATTTTTTGGAAGGAAACTAAAAATATGACAAGGAATTATTTAAATAGCTGGATGTGATGGTGCACACCTGTAATATTAACACTCAGGAGGCTGAGGCAGGACGATTGTCACAGTTCAAGGTCAGCCTGGATTACGTAGAGAGACCCTATCTCAAAAACAAAAAGCAGGGCTGGGGGTATAGCTCAGCGGCATAGCACCTGCCTGGTAAGCACAAGGTCATGAGTTCAATTCCCAGTACCAAAAAAAAAAAAAAAAAAAAAAAAAAAGCAACAACCAAAACAAGGAATTTCAGACCAATACTTGACATCATACTAACTGACAATTATGATAAACAAAGTTGGATAAAGCAAGGCTTCCCACCTTGTTAATCTTGTAATGGAAATTCTAGACACTGTTCAAAAAGAAAAATCATAGGTATGTTTAGAAGAACTTACAGATAAGTGTAAATCTGACACTAGGATAGAGTTTTCTTAATCCAGTGGTAGTGAACCTATGGCATGCGTGTTATTTGTTTTTCTTTTAAGACAAAAGATGTTAATTTATGAGTTGTTTTTTCTAAACTAGAAACCTCAGTATTCAGGTTTAATTGCATTGTTGGCACTTTGTGTTAAGCAGGTTTTGGGTTGTAGTTTGGCCACTTATCTCTAACAGATTCACCATCACCGTAACAAAACAAAACAAAACAAAAAAAAAAAGAAGGGCCGGTGAGATGGCTCAGCGGCGTAAGCGCCTGCCCGGCAAGCGCGAGGGCCCGAGTTCAACTCCCGGAACCCACATACGAAAAGGGGGCCGGTGATATCGCTCAGTGGCACGGGCGCCTGCTGGCGCGCGAGGTCCTGAGGTCGACCCCCCGGTACCCACAAAAAAAAAAAAAAAAAGAAAAAAGAAAACAGTCTTTACCTTGGAAATGATTTGAACTAGTCAGATATTAGTTTTTAAGGGATAGAACCACTATCATTTAGAATATGCAGCCTAAGGAGGATTGCTGTGAGTTCGAGGCCAGCCTAGGGTACAAAGTGAGTTCAAGGCCAGCCTGAACTGCATAACAAAACCCTGTCTCAAAAAGACAAAAAAAAAAAAAAAAAGACTATGCAGCCTAGTGATCTATAAAATCTGTTTAGGCCATTTTCATTTACCCCTTTTACAACAAAACAAAACAAAAACGGTAGCTGGATGTGGTGGCACACATCTGTAATCCCAGCACTCTGGGAAGTTGAGGCAGTAGGACCACAAGTTCAAGCCCATCCTGGGCAACTTTCCGATTTAGCAAGACCTTGTCTCAAAATAAAGAAAGGACTAGGGATGGCACATGTCTGTAATCTCAGCACTGGAAAGGCTAAGGCAGGATTGCTATGAGTTTGAGGCCAGCCTGAAATATGCAGTGAGTTCAAGGCCAACCTGAACTACACAGTGAGACCCTGTCTCAAACAAAAAAGAGGGTAGGGCTCTTTTCAGTGCAAAGGCCATGGGTTAACTCCTCAGTACCCCCACATACACACACAAAACTGGTATAATGAAATTGAAAATGTTTCTTGTATACTTAAAAGCTAAAGGTGAAGTTCTCCATCATACACATTTAAAGATTATAATTCCTGGTACCAAAAAAAAAAATAAATAAAAAGATTACATTTTAGCAGGAATACCAGTTTTACCTAGAATAACAGAGTACTTGTTGGTTATTCATTTTTCAGAAGGTAAGTTTGTTTTTAACTTTTTATTTTTTATTTTATTTTATTTTATTTTTTTATATGCGGGTACTGGGAGTCGAACTCAGGACCTCGTGCTTGCCAGGCAGGCGCTTCTGCTGCTGAGCTATGTCACTGGCCCTAACTTTTTATTATTGGTACATTTTCAATATACATAATGATAGCATTCATCATAGGGAGTTTGTACCTGTACATGATATATTTTACTACTACTTTTTTTCCCATTCCTCTCCCCTCCCTTCAACCCATTTTCCCCTCTTTATTTACAAAAGCTTTGTTTCCATTTTTTCCTTCTATTTTTTTTTTTTTTTCCTTGTCCCAGAAGGTAAATTTTGGCCTTTTGCTCTTGTCCAATCTGGAAATACTCTCAACTCAGGTGTTGTTGGTTAATGAGGTTCTGACCACCAAAATTCCTGAATAATAATAAATAAGCAAGTCGGATAGATGACCTGGTAAGTATGTGACTAGCATGACTCAAATTTTCTGTGCAGTGATACTCATTCTAAGGAATTCTCTTTGTCCTGCTCAGTCTTGAGGAAAGGTAGCTATATTGACTATACTGTAATCTTTGTAACCATTGCATTATTTTCCATATGAGGGCTTGCCTACCATGAGCAAGGCCCTGGGTTCGATCACCAACACTGCAAAAAACAAAACCAAAAACTTTTTTTTTTCATATAATCCTACTTTATGAGTGGGTGGCCAGCCTTTGCTTTATAATCTTCCAGCTCTTTAAAAAATATTCTTTGTAGGTTGGAGTTGTAGAGAGCAGTGTTAGATTTATTGGCCTATCGTGCTTGAATACCTGGGTTTGATACCAAGCACTGAAGAAATTAATAAATAAATGGAAAAAAGTGCTTTGTAGCCAAATAAAAATGAAACATTTTGCTCTTGTTTCACACTAAAAGGCTTTAGACGGATAGTCTGACTTGTTTTCTTTACTATAACAACCTCTGTCCTTTCAGTAGTGGTCTGGAATCATTAGTAAACAAAATTTGCATGAAGCCTTTATATTCATGTTACTGTACCATCATACTTAGAGGAGACATAATTAGCTTCAGTAAATGGACCAAACTGTGTGCTAAATATTCCCACAGACTTAAAGATCTGAATGAGAAAGTAGTTGTTTCTGAAACAAGCAATAAGGGTTTTTCCCCCTCTCTTTCCCCCTAGGCTGGGCATAGCTGCTATAGAGTTTTTTGTTTTATTTGTTTTTTGACTACTAGGGATTGAACCCAGGGTCTTGAATATGCTGATAAGCAAGTACTCTGCCACTGAGCTACATCCCCACCCTTTTCACTGAGACAAGGTCTCACTAAATTGCCCAGGCTGGACTTGGACTCCTGCCTCAGCCTCCCACATAGCTGGGATTATAGGTGTGGGCTACTATACCCAGCAGCTGCAGGGTTTTTTCACTTTGTTTTAAGGCAACTTTCGGTCTCAAGAAATAAACCATAGAACCTACTTTTCATAATATTGTCATCAATTAAATACATTCTAAACTGCAACATTGGTGAAATTACAGCAGAATTTTTATAATAGGACAGTTGCTTTTCCCCATCTGACCTATTTTAGTCACTGAAAAAATATACTTGCTTCAGCCAGATTTACTTGTTATTGATGGATTAAAAGAAACATATTAATTAGCTTGTTCTAGTTCTTAAATTTTAAATCTTAAGTTTATTTGAAGTTACAACCCGTAAGTCCTGCTTTTCATTTCTTTCATATATAATGCAGAAAGTGGTTATAAGTTTGTAACCTCATCTGCTTCTGATTCTTCCTCATAGGTCTTCTCTCTCCTCCTCCACCCCTCCTCAATGTTACACAATATTAGGGAGCCGGGAACATAATGTCAAAGTCTTTCAAAGGCAGTGGGTGATGTTTACACGCCCAAGCTGCTGGCACCCACAGGGTGACTGGAGTCAAATGTAAACCGTGGCGTTTATCATTCCCAGTCAAACATGTTGCGCAATGGGTAGCCATGGGCACTGTGTGAAAGGTTGCCTAACAAGGCACCCAGCTTTAGGATTAGTCAGCTCCTTGCTGTGAGATGTGTGTGACCAAGATACTGGAGGTTGTAGGTGATGGAAAGGCAGGCTAGCCAATGCCAGGAACCAAAAGGGGAGGACACTTCTGGTAAACACTTAAGTCTGACTTAGCACCAGGCATTTGATCTCTGAGGTGCGGGGACAGAAACTACCAACAAACATTTTCTGACTTTTGTTTCCTATGAAAACTTTCTTCTGCATAAAACTTTAGAAGCCAGTGCAGTTTCTGGCCATGTTAATTTGTAGTGGAACCAAAATATGCTGTCTGAAAATATCTTTGTTCTTTTGGTAATAAAATTTTTCATTATTAAAAAACAATATAAACATACTATAGAAAAGTAGAAAAACAAAAACATAACCCTTTTTCTTAAAAAACCAACTATATTATCAGAACATACATTCTTATTCTTTGAACTTTTTTTACATGGTTGTACTCATGGTTGTATTTGTCACATGATTGGGGGATAATTTATAAGATTTTTTTCCCCAAAGTGCTATCTAACCATATTTTTTTTTTTTGTGGGTACCGGGGGGTCGACCTCAGGACCTCGCGTGCCAGCAGGCGCCCGTGCCGCTGAGCGATATCACCGGCCCCTTTTTTCGTATGTGGGATCCGGGAGTCAAACTCCGGCCCTCGCGCTTGCCAGGCAGGCGCTTACGCTGCTGAGCCATCTCACCGGCCCATAACCATATTTTAAATGACTAATTAACATTCCATTAAGCATGTGTTTGAACTAATGTTCACTTTAATTAATTGATTGATTAATTTGTTTATTTTTTGTATGGCTGAGGATCAAACCCAGGGCCTTATACATACTAGACAAGTGCTCTACCACACCCCACTAATGTTCATTCTAATTATTGCAACAAATAGGCTATTTCTATTTTATGTTGTTATTACTAATACCATTTTGTGTGTGTGTGTGTGTGTGTGGGTACCGGGGGTCGACCTCAGGACCTCATACGCCAGCAGGCACCTGTGCCGCTGAGCGATATCACCAGCCCTTTTTTGGTATGTGGGTTCCGGGAGTCGAACTTGGCCCTTGCGCTTGCCAGGCAGGCGCTTACGCCGCTGAGCCATCTCACCAGCCCTTACTAATACCATTAACGTGAACATAACTTGAAATATATCTGCTTTTAGAATTTTTTAAATTTCAGGTGATTTATATCAAATATAAAACTTATATAACACATCTGTAAACCACTTAAAAAAGAATAATAATTAAACAGCTGAGAATCTAGTTCTCTTTTTTTCTTTTTTTGTTTCTTTGTTTTTGTTTTTGTTTTTGAGACAAGATCTCACTATGTAGCTCCAGGCTCGCCTTGAACTTACAGCAATACTTCTGGTTTTTGTTTGTTTGTTTTTATTCTTGTTTTTTTTGAGACAGGGTCTCACTATGTAGTGCATACTGGCCTTGAACTCCCTTATGTAGCCCAGGCTGGCCTTGAACCCCCTTATGTAGCCCAGGAATTAAGGTGTGTGCCACTATTCTTGACTCCCAAGTATTCACTTTCTGATTTAAGAAATAAAATATTGCTTATAATTTAGAAGATCCCTGATTGCTTCTCTCTGGTAACATCCCACTTTCTTCTTCTTCCATGGGAATAACCATCAGTCTAAATGTTTTGTTTATTACATAATTTTTCTATATTTTATATTTTTCCACGGGATAGGTTCTTTCTAGAGGAATTCGAGCCAGGTGTGGTAGTACACACCTGTAATCCCAGCACTCAGGAGGCTGAGGCAGGAGGATCACTGTGAGGTCAAGGCCAACCTGGGGTGGGGGGAAGGCCAGCCTGGGCTATGAGTTCAAGGCTAGCCTGCACTACATAACAAGACTCTGTCTCAAAAAAAAAAAAAAAAAAAAATCAATAGTTAATGTAAGTGGATTGCATGTTTATCAAGCTAGTCTCTAATGTTTGTGGCAAACATGGGCTTACATTTCTACTTCAGAAATTATCAGGTTGGGCCTATTTGGGCCAAAGAAACACTGGCCTCCTGAGGAAGTATGCTCTGTGGCAGGTTTTTGCAACATGAGGGCATTAGGGAGTGGAGCCAGAGAACTTCTACCCTACAGGGGCATTGAATTCTGGTTTATCTTTAAAAGGATTAGCCTTTTCCTCTCTGTCTTCTCTCCATTCCTCACTTGCTTGGTTTTTAGTTTATTGTTTGAATGCTGCTGTTTTAATCACGTATTCACTTAAAAATTGGCAGTTCTAGGCCGGGGATATAGCTCAGTGGCACAGTGCCCACCTGGCAAGTGCGAGGTCGTGAGTTTGATTCCCCATACCAAAAAAAAAAAAAAAATGGCAGTTCTGGGGCTGGGGTCATGCATAGGTCAGTGTAGAGCACTTGCCTAGTGTGCATGTGGCCCTAAGTTTTATCTCTAGCACTGCAAAAAAAAAAAAAACTTATTTCCTAAACATACCGGTATCTATCTTCAGGGATAAATGCCAACGTAAGTGTCTACATCTTTATGTGACCCTGAAGGAATCAGATTACTCAGATTTATCTTCTTGGTTTTGAAAATGGAGAAACTAAAGTAATTTAAAAAGAATTGGGGACCGGGAATTTAGTTCAGTGGCACAGCACCTGCCTGGCAAACATGAGGTCCTGAGTTCAATTGCTGGTACCCCCCGCAAAAAATGAATTGGGCTGGGGGTATAGCTCAGTGGTAGAATATGTTCCTCGCATGCACAAGACTGTGTATTCAGTCCCCAGTGCTAAAAGTAATACTAAGAATTGACCAATAATAGAACTGATAGGGATGGTTGGCCTTCAGATCACAAGTAAAACCCACAAATGTTTTGACCAGCTGCATCAGCATCAGTAAAGATATTTAGTAAACTCGTAAATTTCCATACCCCACTTGAGACAGTGAATCAGATTCTGTGGGTGTGGTGCCCAACAATCTGCAACTTAATGAGTACCCCAGGTAACTTTTTGGTATCCTAAACTTGAGAGGCACTATCCTACACCTGGGATAAATGACTGGGAGAGCAGTGGTACAGCAAAGATTCCTGTATTTTCCAGGGTTTGTTTATTCAGTACTGAGGTGCGGGGTGGGTGTTCACTTAGGATCATCCTTATAGAACTCATTGTGATGTGTTTTGCTGGATGAGAATGGAAAGACCCAGTTTCTTTCTCTTTCTTTCTTTCTTTTTTTTTTTAGGAGGGTAACAATGGTTAATGCATTACATATTATTATCTTTAAGTTAGTTATTCAGGATACCAGATATTAGCATTCAATTGTCCAAACATTATTGGCATAAACCTTACTCTTCAATGAACTAAGTAAAATTGGTAGTGTATCTATCTTAACCATCTTATATATATATACAATTTTTTTTCCTTTCCCTTCTTTCTTTTCCCTATTCCCCTATTCCAGTCTCTCTTTCCTTTTGACCAGTTTCTTTTTGATTCACCATGTCTATTGTACATTTTGGATCTTATTTACTCTTTCAGTTTCTCATACTAGAGAGACAATGCAATGCTTACACATGTGCGTCCGGTTTATTTCACTTATGAGTATTTTCTCGAGTTGCATCCATTTACCTATAAAAGTCTCCAGTTTATCCTTCTTTATGGCTGAATAGTACTCCATTGTAGAAAAATATCACATTTTTCTTATCCATTCCTCAGTTGATGGGCATTTGGGTTGTTTCCAAGATCTGGCTATTACAAATTGTGCTGCTATAAACATGGGTGCACATAAATCGCTGTGGTACGATGTTTTTAATTCTTCTGGGAAGAGACCCAGAAGGGGAATAGCTGGGTCAAATGGGACCTCCAACCCTAGTGTTTTGAGGAATCTGCACACTGACTTCCACAGTGGCTGTACCAGTCGACACTCCCACCAACAGTGAAGAAGGGCTCCTTTTTCCCCACAGCCCCTCCAGCATTTGTTATTAGTTGGTTTCTTAATACTAGCCATTCTTTCTGGAGTGAGATGGTATCTCAGTGTTGTTTTAATTTGCATCTCTCGAATGACTAGTGATGTTGCACATTTTTTCATATATTTATTTGCCATTAGTATTTCTTCATCTGAGAAATGTGTATTCATCTCAGATGCCCATTTTTGGAGTGGGTCTTTAAATTTGGGAGGTCTGATTTTTTTGAGTTCTTTATACGTTCTCGATAGTAATCCTTTGTCTGAGGAACAGCTGGCAAACATTTTTTCCACATTGTGGGTTGTCTCTTCACTCTGTTGGTGGTTTCTCTTGCTGTGCAAAAGCTTTTTAATAAGATGAGATCCCAGTTGTTGATTCTGTGTGATACTTCCTGTATCTGTGTGATAGTTCCTGTTCTTTCTTTTTCTTTCTTTCTTTCTTTCTTTCTTTCTTTCTTTCTTTCTTTCTTTCTTTCTTTTTTCTTTCTTTCTTTTTCTGTCTGTCTGTCTCTGTCTGTCTGTCTTTCTTTCTTTTTTCTTTTTTTTTTTTGAGACAGGGTTTCACTATGCAGTTCAGGCTGGCCTTGCACTCACTGTGTAGCCCAGGCTGACCTTGAATCGCAGCGAGTGCTGGGATTACAGGTATGCACCACCATGCCTGGCAAGGCCCAGTTCTTTACCAGACTACTACTTTAAAATGTTATTATCGGGGAAGAAGTCACCTACTCAGAGTGGGGTCTAGGAGTACCTTAATTATTTTTGTCCAATTAGTGGTAGATTTTCATTTACTATTGCAAAGATAAAATAATTAGATACAAGATGGGTGCAATTGAAGGCATTTTGTCTGATACAGAGTCTAGGGTTCAGTTAGTTTTTGCTATGCGTAATCTCTTTTCCGTTTTAAGTAGGGTGCTCGTCTGTGATCTTGATACAGTATTTGAAATTGTTTTGCATGCATCCATTTTCCTGCATAGCACTGGTTACACAATAATCATCTTTGAAGCAAGAATCACCAAGCCTAGGGCCGATGAGATGGCTCAGCGGCTTAAGCGCCTGCCCTGCAAGCGCGAGGGCCTGAGTTCGACTCCCGGATCCCACATACAAAAAAGGGGCCGGTGATATCGCTCAGCGGCACGGGCGCCTGCTGGCGCGCGAGGTCCTGAGGTCGACCCCTGGTACCCACAAAAAAAAAAAAAAAGAATCACCAAGCCTAGAGGCACTTTTATTAAGAAGAGAAACGGGAAAAATGAATAGTTAAGAAGAAAAATTAGAAGACAAGGATTGGAGAAACAATAGAAAGGTAGAATTAGAAAGCCAAGGGAAGTCCGAAAAGAAGCAGTCTGACAGATGCTGCAGTTACTCAAATTCACCCTTCATTTATGTAGCTTGGGAGAGTATTAAGTGAAATGGCCCTTCCGAAAATGAAGCTGAGGTTCTAGTTAATGTGTACCTGCTGTCTGGGACAGTGAAGGAATTCCCTGTAGCTGACAATCAACTGCTCTGTGAAAATGATCATTACTAAAATAGCTATTGCTGAAACTAAACATTATGTGACAAAATTTCCCTGGCATCTTTCATCTATCTCACTTTTCTACCTCAGCTGTCAGAAATTTGCCATGTTAAAGAACCTACCAATAGAAAGAGAAACTGGGATGGGGGAATGGAGAAAAGAAGGAAGGGAAAAGCCAAAAAAAAAAAAAAAAAAAAAGGTATATATATATATATATATATATATATATATATATATATATATATAGAAAAGATAGTTAAGATAGTTGTACTACTGATTTCTCTTAGTTCATTGAAAAGAAAGGTTTGTGCTAATGTTTGGACAATTGAATGCCGATATCTTGTACTCTGATTAATTTAAAGATAACAATATACAATGTATTAAACATTGTTACCCTCCTATTATCTTGTTTTGAAATTTTGTCCTATTTTTTTCTCTTTAAAATAAAAAAAAAAGAAAAGAACCTAGCAATATTAATTAAGGGTATTACACATTTCAACAGGTAATATGAGCTGGGCACGATGATGCATGTGAGTGATACCCATTGCTTGGGAGGCTGAGACTGGAGGATGGAAAATTCGAGGTCAGCCTGGACAATTTAGCAAGACTCTGTCTCAAAACAAAAACGTAAAATGGCCTGGAGATGGAGCTTAGTGGTAGAGCACCCCTAGGTTCAATCCTCTGTACTAAAAATAATACTAAAAATAATAATAGTATTAGTGGTAATAATAATTATACTCTTTTAAAATTTGAACATAATATTTAACCCAGAGAACATGAAGTAGAGATGAGCTAATTTGTAAAACATCAAATATGTTGCAAATATATTAATAATATTCTATTTTAGTGACAAGAATAACAGTAATACCATAAGGACTGAGAACCAAATAATAAACCATGTGTACATCTTGCATTTTATGGAGGCTATTAAAATAACTTTTTAAATCAAAATTACATATTCAAGGTGTCTTTTTAATGTATGTTTAGGCAGTTGGTGATCAATGCTTTGGGGTAAATTCTATCTCTAGAATACAGAAAAATATCAGATTATTCTTAAAAATATCTTTGGAAGCTGGTCATGGGGGCCCATGAGAGGCTGAGGTAGGAGGATTGCAGTTCAAGCTTGGCCTGGGCAATCTGGCAACTTAGCAAGACCCCAGCTTCAAATAAAAAATAAAAAGTCCTGGGGCCAGGCCTGGTGGCTTATAAGTGTAATCCCAGCACTTGGGAGACTGAGGCAGGAGGCTTGCCATGAGTTCGAGGCCTTCTTCAGTTACGTAGTGCAAGGCCAGCCTGAACTACATAGTGAAACTCTGTCTCAAAAAGTAAAAAAAAGTTTAAAAAGTAAAAAAAAAAAATGCTGGGGATGTAGGACCTGGGTTCAGTCCCCAGTACCACAAAAAAAAATATATAAAGAAATTTTATATATAAATAAAACATTTTATATGTGAATAAAATTATTTTTTGGAAGGAAACTAAAAATATGACAAGGAATTATTTAAATAGCTGGATGTGATGGTGCACACCTGTAATATTAACACTCAGGAGGCTGAGGCAGGACGATTGTCACAGCTCAAGGTCAGCCTGGATTACGTAGAGAGACCCTATCTCAAAAACAAAAAGCAGGGCTGGGGGTATAGCTCAGCGGCATAGCACCTGCCTGGTAAGCACAAGGTCATGAGTTCAATTCCCAGTACCAAAAAAAAAAAAAAAAAAAAAAAAAAAGCAACAACCAAAACAAGGAATTTCAGACCAATGCTTGACATCATACTAACTGACAATTATGATAAACAAAGTTGGATAAAGCAAGGCTTCCCACCTTGTTAATCTTGTAATGGAAATTCTAGACACTGTTCAAAAAGAAAAATCATAGGTATGTTTAGAAGAACTTACAGATAAGTGTAAATCTGACACTAGGATAGAGTTTTCTTAATCCAGTGGTAGTGAACCTATGGCATGCGTGTTATTTGTTTTTCTTTTAAGACAAAAGATGTTAATTTATGAGTTGTTTTTTCTAAACTAGAAACCTCAGTATTCAGGTTTAATTGCATTGTTGGCACTTTGTGTTAAGCAGGTTTTGGGTTGTAGTTTGGCCACTTATCTCTAACAGATTCACCATCACCGTAACAAAACAAAACAAAACAAAACAAAACAAAAAAGAAGGGCCGGTGAGATGGCTCAGCGGTGTAAGCACCTGCCCGGCAAGCGCGAGGGCCTGAGTTCGACTCCCGGAACCCACATACGAAAAAGGGGCTGGTGATATCGCTCAGTGGCACGGGCGCCTCCTGGTGCGCGAGGTGCTGAGGTCGACCCCCCGGTACCCACAAAAAAAAAAAAAAAGAAAAAGAAAAAGAAAAGAAAAACGATAAAGTAAATGATTTAAAAAATAATTTTGACTACATAAAATATGAAAAAGTTTTATATAACATAATATTCTCTACATAAACATATGAACGATATTAAAGAATTGCAAGATAATGAAACATGAAAAAAACCTTTGTATTCATTAGTAATGGTGAAAGAAATGCAAAGAAAAATGAAATACTATTGTTCCACCAACAAATTGTTCAAAATTTAGAATAATGAAATGCTTGGTGCTGGGTAATTGCAGTGAAATAGGAACTTTTAGATACCATTGATGAGAATGACCATTTTGGTGAGCAATTCATACCCAAATCCTTTCAAATAAATACACAGTGCAAGCACTGTACCACTGATTTAATCATTCATCCACTGGCATTTATTCTCATAAGAAATTAGTGGCATGAACAAAGATGTACAAGAGCATTCATCACAGCTTTTTATACACTACTGAAAACTTGACACAACCCAAAGCCAGAGAATAATTAAATATATATATATTCAGTAGGCTACAATACAGACCAACTCAAAAATCAAGTTTTGCTTCTATAATGTTACAAATGGAAAAAGCTCATTAAAAACAGTAAGGTCAGCTGTTGGATGTGGTGATGAATGCCTGTAATCCCAGCACTCTTGGAGGCTGAGTCAGGAGGATCACAAGTTTGAGCCTAGCCTGGGCAATTTAGTGACTTAGTAACACTGTGTCGCAAACTAAAAAATAAAAAAGAAACCAGGCAGGGTAGTGCATACCTGTAATTCTGGAGGCAGAGGCAGGAGGATCGCCTGGGCTACATAGCAAGACTTTGTCTCAGAAAAACAAAACAGAAATAAATAGATAGAATAAAAAAGGCTGGCCATATGCCCAAGAACAGATGAATAGATAAAGAAAATGTGGTATTTATATACAATGGGGTACTACGCTGCCATATAGAAGGATAAACTTGAGACATTTTTAGGTAAACGGATGCATCTTTTTTTTTTTTTTTTTTTTTTTTGTGGGTACCGGGGGGTTGACCTCAGGACCTCGCACGCCAGGAGGCGCCCGTGCCGCTGAGCGATATCACCGGCCCATTTTTCGTATGTGGGTTCCGGGAGTTGAACTCAGGCCCTCGCGCTTGCCGGGCAGGCGCTTAAGCCGCTGAGCCATCTCACCGGCCCGAATGGATGCATCTTGAGACCATACTCTTACATGAAATAAATTAGGCACACAAATTTAAATAGTGCCTTGTTTCTCTTGTGTGAGAAACCCGAAGTGTAAATAAGAGCAAAATACAAGATAGATACTGGGAAGTAGGAAGAACTTGTAAAAAACGGGAAGGGGAACAAGGGAGGAGAGAAGGGGAAGGGAAAAGGGATTAAAAAAAAAAAAAAAAAAAAAAAAAAAAAAGAAAAAGAAAAGAGGGCCAGTGAGATAGCTCAGCGGCGTAGGCGCCTGCGTGGCAAGTGCAAGAGCCCGAGTTCAACTCCCGGAACCCACATATGAAAAAAGGGCCGGTGATATCGCTCAGTGGCACGGGCGCCTGCTGGCGCACGAGGTCCTGAGGTCGACCCCCGGTACCCAAAAAAAAAAAAAAAAAAAAAGGGAAAAAATGGAAATAGACCTTTTCAAAACAGGAGGGGAAGAAAGATTGAAGGGAGGGGAGGGGAATGGAAAAAAAGGTAAGCTATATTATGTACAGGTACAAATTCCCCATGATGAATGTGATCATTATGTATGGGAAACATATATTAATAAAAAATAAGCATACTTTAGAAAATAGTCGACCCCCCGGTACCCACAAAAAAAAAAAAAAAAAAGAAAATAAAAAAGGCCTGGGGATATAGCTCAATGTGAAGGTTATGGGTTCAGTCCCCAGTACTGGAAAAAAAAAAAAAGGAAAGCCTGATCCTGATTTTGAAAATGTATATATCAGCAGAAAAATAATAGAATAATATACACATTAATGGTAGTTTTCTTCAGGTGGTGAAATTATGGGTCATTTTTATTTTATCTTTTTCTAAATTTCCTATAACAAACACATAACTTTTCAAATTATAAGCAAAAAGTTTAGTAACCATAATAAGTTAACTTCCTTTTATTTTTATTTTTTTAACTCCCTTTAAGAATAATGACATTTGAATTATTTCCTAAGTCTTTTTCTTCTGGCACACAAGGAACTCTTCTAAGAAAATCCTGATCTATATTAAAATTAAAGGCTGTTTTAGTACGTTAATGGTTTCTGGAGAAAGGAAGCAGAAGTAATACAATAAGTGGCTCTTTCACCTGACAGAAACTTTATTCTATGCTAGACCACACATGCACGGGGCTGGGGGGGTGCAGACACGTATACACTAAGGAGCACATCCTCTCGCCCCCCTCCCCTGAGGCTTAGACATTTCTGAAAAACAGTCGAACAATAGGAAACTCCAGACAGCATTTGAACTACAGAGTGTGGTAGAGATCATTGGATACACAAAGCCCTAATCTTCCTTAAGGATCTCCCTGAGCCCTAATTTTAATTGTGAAGCTGGAACTACTCAACACTTGAGATGGGGTGTGGTGATACATGCCTGTAATCTCAGCCCTTGGGAGGCTGAGGCAGGAAGATCAGTGTGAGTTCAAGGCCAACGTAGGCTACAAAGTGAGACCCTGTCTCAAAAAACAAAACAAAAACAACTTCAACACTTGAATTTTTGTGAAATTTTTTGGGTTAAGAAGACTTTTCTGTTCATTAAAGATAAGAGTTGTTATCAAAGATTTAACCAAGATGCACTTGTTAAATAAAACTTACAGGAGGTCATTGATTTGGACTGAGCTTCTACACTAGACCCCAACAGATCAAATGAAAATGGAGTCACTCATGTTCAAATTCCATGTCACCAAGCCGGGTGTAGTAGCACACGCCTGGAATCCCAACCCTTGGGAGGCTGTGATTGCTGTGAGTTCTAGGCCAGCTTGAATTACATAGTGAGTTTGAGGCAAGCTGAAATACGTAGAAAGACCCTGTCTCAACAAAACAAAACAAAGCAAAACAAAACAGAAGTTCCATGTCACCAAACTAAAGCTAAGCTGTTTGCCGGACCTTCCAAGAAAGCAGGAGAGAGGGATACTAGCCAAATTCCCAAACAGGCTAGTTTTAGCTGAGATAAGGCAGTCACTCCCTCTGCCTTACTTAATTCCTTACAAGAAAAGTAACCTGATGAAACCTGATGTTAGCTATTCTGTCTTTGTGTATTATGCTGGGCACCGTGGTATATGCCTGTGATCTTAGCTACTCAGCAAGCTGAGGCAGTAGGATCACAATTTTGAGTCCAGCTGGACAACTTACTGAGACCTTGTCTCAAAATAAAATGAAAAACAGGAGTGGGGAAATAGTTTAGTGGTAGAGTGCTTACCCAGCATGCAGGAGGCTCTGAGTTTAATCCCTAGTACTGGAGACAAAAAAACTCCTAAGATACAGACTTGCGTTTCTAGCACATAAACAATTCAGCACAAGACTCACTTTGATAACTTTAGACCTGTCAGTGGCTCCCTGTACAAATGGCTTGGTGGTAGAAGTTTGTTGAATAGACTTAACCACTTTTTCCAAGTTCAAGAAGAGTATTTCGATTGCAGCTATGTAAAGATTCTGCTGGTACTTGAAACTGTCATATATAGAAGTAGCTACTTCAGTCTTCTCTCAAAACAGGCTATAAACATGAAACTCAGCTCCCTACTTTCCACTTCTCACCTGTAAAGATTACTCAAGTCCAATACCCAATGCCTCTCCTATTCAATCTCTCTCTCTCATTTCCTAGTTCAGCTCCTTTCCAAGTTTGAACAATTGCAGTTTTAAAACTGGTCTTCCTGGGGCCAGTGAGATGGCTCAGCGGTGTAAGCGCCTGCCTTGCAAGCGTGAGGGCCCGAGTTCGACTCCCGGATCCCACATACGAAAAAGGGGCCGGTGATATCGCTCAGCGGCACGGGTGCCTGTTGGCGCGCGAGGTCCTGAGGTCGACCCCCCGGTACCCACAAAAAAAAAAAAAAAAAAAAAAAAAAACTGGTCTTCCTGTCTCAAGGCCTGATTTCTGGGCCGGGGATATAGTTCAGGGGCACAGCACCTGCCTGGTAAGCGAGAGGTTGTGAGTTTGATTCCTGGTACAAAAAAAAGAAAAACTTGATTTCTAACTTTCTCCTTAAAGTTGTACTTTAATACTCACTCTTGTATTTGTAGCATCTAAATAGGCTTTCAGTAAATGTTTGCAACCAGGCGTGGTGGTGGACACCTGTAATCCCAGCACTGGGGAGGCTGAAGCAGGAGGATCACTGTAAGTTCAAGGCCAGCCTAGGCTACATGCTGAGTTCAAGTCTGGACTACATAGTGAGACCCTGTCTCAAAAAAAAAAAAAAAAAAGCTTGCTGAAAGATTAAAGGGCAGGGATTGATTATCAGAAAAATGCCATACATGTATAGAAGCTCTTTTATATGTCTAGAATTATACAGTAGTTATACTGTATACAAGATATACAAGATACAAGATTTATTAATATGAGTGTTCTTTCCATCCTCCTTCCCTCTTCTGTTCTCGATAGAGAATTTTGTCCTTCCAATTTTTTTTTTCCAATACAGATCTTTTATTGTCTCATTAAAATATCAGATTGGTCTTACAATCCAGAAGCTTGTTTCTGTGGCTGGATAACTCTTGGATCTTATTCGTCTGGCTGCACATAGATACCATCCAAAATTTTTCTGATATCCTTGGTTTTGACTGTTGTGGCTTGCTGAATCAAAGCAGCTGAATTTGAAACAAGCTCAGTGTCATTTCCTTCAAAGATTCATCTTTCTGGGCTTGAGATACTGAGCAAGCAACACCTGCTGTCATACGAACCTGGCGAATATATTTTTCACCCAAGAAATTCCGGATTTCGACAAGAGACACCTTCTCCTGAATAATGACGGTGATGGGGAAGTGAGCATACACAGACCTCATCTTGTAACGGAAGCCCAGCGTAACACCCAGAACTTGATCACGTTCTGTATGTGACTACAGATCGTGCAAACAGTAGCCAGTTCCTTTCTGTTTCCCCACCATTTGTCAACCCGGAGCCTCTTCTTTTTCTTTCCTAGGAGACTGAGTTCTACGTTGATGTGGTTGAAGTCCCTCCTCAGGGTCCCTCTGGGCCCCTTCACAATAACTGTGCGTCCCTTTAGAGTGATGTGGACATTTTCCGGAATGTCCACAGTCTGATTGCTGAGAATGGTCTTTATTCTTGCGGGAGATGCCGCAAAGAGAGTGTTCTTTCAAACTTTGTTTCTTGGCCTGGGATATAGCTCAGAGGCACAGCACCTGCCTGACAAACGTGAGGTCCTGAGTTCAATTCCGGGTACAAAAAAAACCTTTTTTTTTTTTGTTTGTTTGTTTCTTGCCTCTTCTTTGCGCCTAAGAAAAATTTTCTGCCTTCCACTCTGGTTCTTGTGACTCAGGATTAGATGACTGGAGAGAGAAGTAGCATAAATCCATGCTGGAGGGAAGCTGGAACACAAAATGAAAAATAAATATAGATGGCCGGGGATGGTGGCTCATGCCTGTAATCCCAACACTCAGGAGGCTGAGGCAGCAGGATTGCTGAGAGTTTGAGGCCAGTCTGGGCTACATAGTGAGTTCAAGGCCAGTTTGAACTAAATAGAAAGACCCTGTCTCAAAAAACAAACAGCAAAAGAATATACATAATGTGGGCTGGTGAGATGGCTCAGGGCTTAAGCGCCTGCCCAGCAAGCGCGAGGACCCGAGTTCGACTCCCGGAACCCACAAACCAAAAAGGGACCGGTGATATCGCTCAGCGGCACGGGCGCCTGCTGGCGCGTGAGGTCCTGAGGTCAACCCCCCGGTACCCACAAAAAAAAAAAAAAAAAAAAAATATATATATATATATATATATATATATATATATATATATACATAATGAAAGGTGAGAAGTTGGGAAAGGGGTATGTGGTGAGAGAGGATATAAATAAACTACTAGGCAAGCAGGCTAGGGATCAGGAGAGAGTCGTGGAAATTAGAAAATGGATGATCTTTGGAGCAATTTTGGGAAAATGAGAAGAAAAAGAAGAAATTTAAATATTGTTATGGGTCACAAATTGGGTCCTTTTTAATATTTTTGAGTTTTTGAATTTTTCTGATGGAGGGGTCTTGCTGTGATGCCCACACTGGTCTTGAACTTCTGGCTTCAGCAAGTGATCCTCCTCAAGTAACAGGTTTGAGGGGGTTCCCTAAAGAGAAGATAGGGACCTCTACCAAGTAGTTTTTTTTTTTTTTTTTTTTTCTCAGTACTGAGAATTGAACCCAGGGCCTTTGCCCTAAGCTACATCCCCAGTCTTTTTTATTTTGAGAGAGGGTCTGGCTAAATAAGAAACTGCCCCAGGCTGGGCTATAACCTGAGATCCTCCTGCCTCAGCTGCCCAGAGTGTTCCAGATTATAGGAATGCACCACCACACCAGACTGAATAGATTGACTTTTTTTTTTTTTTTTTAGATTCTTGACTCTTGTCATGGAAAAAGAATTTGAACATGTGTGAGGCATAGGTAGATCATTAAGCAGAGTTGGCTAGTAAAGGAGGGTAGGAAAAGGACTCAAGCTTGAGCTACTGGAAGATGCTCACTCTGATGCAGACCGGCTTGCTCAGAAAAGCATGAGGCCAGCTTTTATGGGCTAGCAGGTGGGCCAGAGTCTGGTGGGTCAATTGTGGTTTTCTAGTTTGGGATGGAGAGAGGTCCTTATGGCTTGAGGGGCATTTAGGTTTCCTGGAGAAGATCACTCCTGCTTGGGAGGAGGTTGCCTCAGATCCTGTCCTGGGGTAATTGCTCCTGCTTGGGGGAAGTGATATTCTCCTGGGTACTCTGCAGGCTCTGCTTTTCCTGAGTTGTTTGTGTTGGGAGAAATGTTGGCATTGCTGCAAGGGGTCTGGAACTGGATGTTGTTATACGTGGCAACTGAGTATTCCTGCAAACTCTGAGAGTTACTTTAACACTCTTAACTTGGTATCCTCAGGCTTTGAAGGGACATGAGATAGACTAGATAAATTTAAGGCTGATAAATTTTGCAATACACTCTTCAAGTGCTCCTGGCTACAGGCAGAGTTGAGCAGGTATCTGAGAGTTTAAAAGTAATAAGGGGGAAAATTTGGGTTTCCTCATCTCCTATCTCCGTGTCTTTTTTTCTTCTATCCTACCTCTGAGCTACAGGCGTGTACCAAGTCACCCAGCTTAATTTTCTTTGAAAAAAGCAAGTAAAGATAGGAATTCCTTATAAAGTAATTTTTGCCCTCAGACTGTTTCTTTCAGTATGAGATTGAGCTGTGTGGAGTCTATACTGAAGAGTTGAAAAAAATAGTACTCAGGGAGCCAGTCTTTTGCAAACATCACAGAAACGGTGAAGGACAGAATATGAACCAAGGCCTCTCCAGTTTCAAAACTTGTCTTTTTTTTTTGGTACCGGGAATTGAGCTCAGGAACTTGCACTTGCCAGGCAGGCACAGTGCCACTGAGCTATATCCCAGGCTCTTGGTTTTTTTTGTTTTGTTTTGTTTTGTTTTTATTAACAAATGCTACTTGGCTCAGAAATCAGTTATTGAGTTCATTGAATTGTACCGTAATAGGAAGTCACATTCTTAATAGTTGTTTCTTA
The DNA here is from genome assembly GCA_028451465.1 of Erethizon dorsatum. Classification (NCBI taxonomy): domain Eukaryota; kingdom Metazoa; phylum Chordata; class Mammalia; order Rodentia; family Erethizontidae; genus Erethizon; species Erethizon dorsatum. The sequence continues at coordinate 29,487,346 of CM051823.1, read as the reverse complement.
ATATGAATTTCAGTATGAGAATCTTCTTGTTTCAGGAATGGGAGGAAATTGTTTACAGAGCCCTTTCCTTGCCCTGCTATTGTAGAGAAGGAAGAACTTTTACTGTATTTAGGTTCAGGGTCTGGGGGCCTATGGATTGAGCTGCAAGAGAAAAGAACACGTTTACGTTCATACATATTAGTGTGCCAAGTAACTCGAGGAGGTGGTTAGAATTTGGGGTTTACACATCAGACTTACTAAGGGAAAGGTACTGACAAGAAAAGACTCCTATTGGAAGAAAAAGTAAGTTTAGGAAAGACAAATGGGTTTTTAGGAGAACAAGTAAGAAAGGAAAGTTTGTGGTAATGTTTGTCTATACAACTGTAAGTGGTTTGTCTCCTTTAGGGCCTTGAAATTTCCCCAGAGGATTTATGGTAGCCTTGTTTCTTAAAAGCTGCTGCTTTTAATCAGATAAGAGAAGCTTTGAGAAAGCCTTTTTTTTTTTCTTTCCTGTATCTATCAAATTTTAGGATAAAATAATCTTTTTGCAAGACTTGTGTATTTTGGAGTGGCGTATTCTGAACCCCCTCACTGCCTTCTGGGTTACATTTGTGATTCTAGCTCACTCTTTCTGGTCTGCCCCCTAGTTTAAAAGACATTCAGAGAACTAACAAATTCTCCCCACTGCTAAAAAAAAGGAAACATGTCTGCTAGTGTGATTTATTCACAAGCATCACAGGCTCCCACTCTGATTTTTGTTTTTTTGTTTTGTTTTGTTTTTTTGAGACAGGGTGTCTCTATATAGTTCAGGGTGGCCTCAAACTCACAGTATAGCCCAGGCTGGCCTTGAACTCAACAGCAATCCTCCTGCCTCAGCCTCCCGAGTGCTGGGATTATAGGCGTGCACCACCACACCCAGATGTCCCACCCTGGATAGGTGAATATTTTGATTCTTTTTTTTTTTTTTTTTTTGTGGGTACCAGGGGTCGACCTCAGGACCTCACGCACCAGCAGGTGCCCGTGCCGCTGAGCGATATCACTGGCCCCTTTTTCATATGTGGGTTCCGGGAGTCGAACTCGGGCCCTTGCGCTTGCTGGGCAGGCACTTACGCCGCTGAGCCATCTCACCAGCCCTTTGATTCTTAAAGAATAGGCAAGATCTACATTAAGCATACATTGCCTTAAGAGTTTGGAAATATAAGAATTACTGGTAAATAAAGACCATGGGAAACGTGGTCAAGATGAATAAATAATGATGAAGAGAAGGAAGAAGAAAATGATGGTGATTACAGTGATGATCATGACAATACCAGGCATTACTGAGTGCTACTATGAGCAGGTATTCCACAAAGTGCTTTTTACATATACACTGTATAATATTATGAGAAATTAGCTTTTTTCCTTCTCTTCCCTTTTTCTTCTCTTATTTTATTGAGGCCTCTAGTTCCTCGCTTCAGAAGAGGTAATGATCAGGACAGATAATAAAAGTGGCCCACAAGTTTCTCTGGCTTTTGCTTACGTTAAGTCTTTAGGAGAACTTGAAGAGTTACGAATCTAAAGGGAGTAGTAGATTTCCAAGATGAGTTAAATCAGCTGGCCTCTGACTGTTTGGTCTCAGGACCTGTTTATACTCTTAAACATTACTGAGAATTTGCCAGGCATGGTAGAACATATTTGTAATCACAGCACTCAGGAGGCTGAGGCAGGAGTATCATAGTGAATTTGAGACCAGCCTGGGCTGCATAGTGAGTTTAAGGCCAGTCTGAACTGGATAACGAGCCCCTGTCACAAACAAGATTTCTGAGGGTTCCAAACAGCCCTTGTTTGTGGATTATATCTACCAATATTTACCATGTTAGAAAGTAATAGAATAAGTCGCATATTTTTCTGGAAAATAAATTTCCAAAACAAAAATATATTAGGAGAATGGTGGTATTATTTTACATTTTTTGAAATTCTTTTATGTCTAGTTTAATAGAAAACAACTGGATTTTCATCTTCTGTATTCAGTCTGTTGTAATGTTTTGTTGAAGTATGTGTATAAACTCCAGCCTTACACAAATATGCAATTGGAAAAAGAAGTACTTGCAATCCTCCTCCCTTAGCCTCCCAGAATGCTGCGGTTACAGGAATGCACTACCATGCCTAGCTTCAAAAATTGCTGTACTTTAAAAACATGCAGATATTGAAAGGGAAGCACTTAGTGAATGAGAACAACTGAAACATATTGAGTACTTCCCATGCTCCGGGCATTGCTCTGTTTTATTTTTTATTTATTTATTTTTTTTAATGTGTGTACCGGGAGTTGACCTCAGGACCTTGTGCTTGGCAGCAAGCGCTTGTGCCGCTGAATGATATCACCAGCCCTTTTTTCCTTTATGTGGGTTTCAGGAGTTGAACTCAGGACCTCGCGCTTGCCAGGCAGGCGCTTATGCCACTGAGCTATCTCACCAGCCCCATTGCTCTGTTTTAAATGTGATCTTGTTCAATCTACTCACCATCCCCGTGAAGTAGGGTCACTAATATCTGCACCCCCATTCTGCAGGTAAGGAAACCCAGAGATACAGAGGTTAGATAATTTGCCAGAGTGGTGCCACAGTTGGGGGTCAACCTGAAACAGTCCAGAATCTGTGCTAACCATCAAACAATGTTCTTTCTCATCATATGTACTATTTTTGAGATTGCTTCTCTGATCTGAACATGGATTGGGGATAATTGGGGATAGAAGAAAAAGAGGTGGAGTAAAGCAAATACAGGAGATGAAAGAACTACAAAATGAGAGATGGGAGGGGGAAAAGTTGCAGAACAGAATGTGCAATATAAAATTATGATTTAAGAAGCAGGAGACACACACTGTTTAGCAGGAAAAAAAAAAATTTCTTTTCAGACTCATTAGTTTCTTGAGCTGCCCAATTTGTTTTTTGTCTGTCTGTTATTTCATTTATTTTTCAGAATACCAAGTGTAGCAAGAAACTTGTTCCTTGGGAAATAGCAACAAAAACCCACTACATTCTGTAACCCCGAATGCAACAGATTTGGGAATTTGTGTCTAAAGGCAATCAGGAGGCTAGAGGGAGAAATGCCTTGGGGGGACTTCCTCCTCACAACAGTTCAGGGTGTACCTGACTTGGACCTCAAGTATACTTAGAAGAACAGGATATCCTGACAAATGAAGAAGTCAGCAATGGGAGACCTCCAGGTGAGAATCCCAGTTACTTTTCCTGTTACCCAGATTAATAACTCAGTTTAAAAATAAGTTCCAATCAAGTGCAGGGATCCATGCCTATTATCCTACTACTTCAGAGGCTGAGGCAGGAAGATTGTAGGTTCAAGGCCAGCTTGGACAACTTAATGAGACCCCGTCTCAAAATAAAAAGTGCTTGGGATGGAGCTCTGTGATTCCTAAATTCAATCCCCGTACTGCCAAAAACAAACAAAAACAAATTCTGGGTTGGAATTTTCTGGTGTCCTCAAAAGGTAGATCAAAAAAGCCAGTGTGATGAGTGGATAATGGCCCAGTGCCAGATTTGATCTGGGGCCCAGAGGCTGGCTCATCGCCAGGTTCAGTGGGGCGCGGGTGACTGTGTCAGATCCTGCTGTGTGGCTTTTCTCAGCAGCCCCCAGGATCCGAGGTGGGGCCGAGTGAGCTGCCTCTGTGGACTTCCTCCCTCACCTGAGCTGCTCTCCCCTGAGGTGCCAGGCTGTGCTTCCTGGCTGTCTGGGTGCCAGCCCTTACCCTCTTCATTCGCGAGCCTGGCTCTGAGCTCCCGTTCATTGGCAGTGGGGAGAAGCAGGGAGACAGACTCCGAGCCTCTTTGCCTAACACAGCACTTGATAAATCAATAGAGATCCCAGGGAGCACTGAGCAACACTTAATGCAAATCATTGTTATCATTATATAAATAACCTGTGATGAAAACATGGTTTGGGGACGGGAGAAATTGACGCCTTAGAAACAAGAAGAGAGGGCCGTGAGATGGCTCAGCGGCGTAAGCGGCATAAGCGCCTGCCTGACAAGCACGAGGGCTCCAGTTCGACTCCCAGTAAAAAACACAAAACAAAAAAAATCTCTTCTTATTTTTTGTGGATACCGCGGGGTCGACCTCAGGACCTCACGCGCCAGCAGGCGCCCGTGCCGCTGAACGATATCACCGGCCCTTTTTTCGTATGTGGGTTCCGGGAGTCGAATTCAGGACCTCGTGCTTGCTGGGCAGGCGCTTATGCCACTGAGGTGTCTCACTGGCCCAAGAAGAGATATTTAAAAAGACTCAGTGATATGGAAAAATTCTGCAGGAGTCCCCAGTCCTCTTGATTCTCTCAGTCTCTCAGTACCTTAGTGGGATACTTGGAAAACACCAGAGTCAACTTGGGACCTAACTGCCCTCCTCTTTAAGAAATGGAAATCCAGAAGAATCTTCTCATGTGCCTTGCTTACCTCATGGGAAGGGCCTTGAAAATATGTAAACGTCTAAACTAAAAGGTATGCATTTTGGGATAAGTATATGATGGTTCATAACAGCATAATGGATACATTCTCATTTCCTGATGTGAAAATTACACTTATTTACTCAAATACAGAAACTAGTGGAAGGCTTGGTGTACTAATGCTTCTCACTGGGGCTTCAGTAGACTGAATAACTAATGAGGATTCAGACATTGCCATCAAAAGGCCAATTTTGATTAAACCTTGACCCAACTCTCAGTTCTTCATTTTTTTTTTTTTTTTTTTTTTTGTGGGTACCGGGGGGTCGACCTCAGGACCTCACGCGCCAGCAGGCGCCCGTGCCACTGAGCGATATCACCGGCCCCTTTTTCGTATGTGGGTTCCGGGAGTCGAACTCGGGCCCTCGCGCTTGCTGGGCAGGCGCTTAAGCCGCTGAGCCATCTCACCGGCCCCTCAGTTCTTCATTTTCAACATTAGGAAGGCTGGTTATTATTTCCAGAATGATGAATAATGTAGTCACTTAAATACTTTAAAATGTTTTATTAATTAGTTTTGTTTTGTTTGAGACAGGGTCTCACTGTGGAGCCCAGGCTGGCCTCGAATTTGCAGCAATCCTCCTACCTCAGACTCCTCAGTGCTGGGATTACAGGCATGTGCCACCATGTTTGTTTATTTTATTTTATTTATTTATTTTTTGTGTGGGTACCAGGGGTCGACCTCAGGACCTCGCGCGCCAGCAGGCGCCCGTGCCGCTGAGCGATATCACCGGCCCTTTTTTCATATGTGGGTTGCGGAAGTCGAACTCGGGCCCTCACGCTTGCCAGGCAGGCGCTTACGCCGCTGAGCCATCTCACCAGCCCTTGTTTGTTTTAAAACAGGATCTCAGAATGTATTTCAGGCTGTCCTCAAACTCTCAATCCCCCCACCTCAGCCTCCAGATTGCTGGGATTACAGGCATGTGCCACCATGCCAGGCATTAATTAGTATTTTAAATGATAAATATTTATGCCTATGTAAGGAAACTCAATAATGAAGAGTATGGGGTGATTTCCTGATCATGAACCTTAGCCACCAGAAACTACCAAAGTAGTTTCTTATATATCTTTCCTATGCTTATACTTCAGTTTCAACAAATACCCAAATTTATATTCAAATAAATATATATGTATAATCTACTTAAAATCATAGCTGGGGGACCGGTGAGATGGCTCAGCGGCATAAGCGCTTGCCTGGCAAGCGCGAGGGCCCAAGTTCGACTCCCGGATCCCACATACGAAAAAAGGGCCGGTGATATCACTCAGCGGCACGGGAGCCTGCTGGCACGCGAGGTCCTGAGGTCGACCCCCAGTACCCACAAAAAAAAAAAAAAAAAAAAAAATCATAGCTGGGGATATAGCTCAGTGGCACAGTGCCTGCCTGGCAAGTGCAAGGTCCTGAGTTCAATTCCCGGTACAAAAAAAAAGGTCATAAATAGGAATATATTATTTACTTTGTTCTGTAACCTTTATTATATAATTGTTATATTGGATATTTACACATATCATTACAGCCAATCTATGTTGTCAGTATATGATTTTTTTTAAAAGACACATAAACCTAAGTGCTTTAAGTCAAGGTAAACTATTGAACGTACTCCTTTATACTAAATTTTCAGAAAGTTTGAACCTCAATACTAGAAGGAACCATTAGAGAATATAGTTCTTTTCTTTTTCTCCATGTAGGATATTTCTAAGGAAACTCTACTTAAAAAAACAAGCAAAAAGTAAAATAACTTAGTAAGATCAAGGTGCTTAGGAAGGAGCAATTCTTTTATTTTTTTGAGGTACTTGATAGCCAAATGCTATACCACTGAACTGCATCCTCAGGCCCCAAGAAAAATAATATTTTGTTATTCTTCATCCCTAAAAATGGGAAAGGAATAATGATCAATCTGTGGAATTCCCTAATAAAACATTGCTATTTAATTCCAAAGCCTCACATTCATATTGATGAACTGCTGTGACTTCCAAAGGCAGCTGGAGATTTTTTTAGTTAGCTAGAGGAAACAGAACTTTCTAGGACTTTCAAATCAAACAGGCCCAATCACTGACTAGTAGAATATTAATGTTTAATTTCTCCTGGAAAATTTGGAAGCACACTAAAAATTATGTTCCCATTTGGGAGGCAAAGTGTAGATCCAGTCTCTTGCATTTTACATTCTGCGGTACCAGAGCTTGGAGCTCTAAGGCGTTTGTGGCAGGAATACACATGCCCCATCCTTGAGCACGTGGACCCAGAATGAATGCCACTTTTCTAGTCCTAGCAGACCCTTATCTCCTCATCTCCAGTCAGCATGGGCATGAATTTAGCTTGCTTTTCCTCTTGACAAAATGGTGCCTTAGGTTTGCATTAGATTTGGAGGGGAACAAAGTAGGGTATGTAGATTCATTTAAATGACTTAAGGAAACAAAAACTGCTTTCATAGGCCTAGAATGAAGTGGCATGGGGTACAAAACCCCTGAGTGTCAAGTTTCAGAGATCAGGTTTTTTCGTTGTTTTTGTTTTTTGTTTTACAGTACTAGGGATTGAGCCATATCCCTAGGCTTGTGTGGGGGTGGGGGTGGGGGGGTGTATGGGGGTGTGTGTGAGATAGGACTTTGCTAAATCATTAAATTGCCTGCACTGAGTTTGAACTTACAGTTCTCCTGCCTCAGCCTCCCATAGTATACAACCAGGCCTGACTCTGTGTGTGTGTGTGTGTGTGCTGGGATTGAACCCAGGGCCTTTCATATGCTAGGTAAGCATTCTACCACTGAGCTACACCTCCAGCCTCCTCCCCACACCCCAAAGTCAGGCTTTGATTTTGGGCCTCTTTGGTGTCATCTGACCTCTTGTCAGAAACTCCTTCTGTGTAGGACTTGAAGAAGTTAAAATCTCTCCCCACCCTTCTTCCAGATCCATGGATGAGGAGTTAACAAACTCAAAGTCCAGGGTACAGGGCAGGTGGACCAGTCTTAGCCATTATGAGAACCTTGGCTGCCTGCCTCGGTGTACAAAGCAAATGAACACATCTTTTCATTCTGCACAATCCATTAGTTAGCATGGAATGCCCTTCAGCTGAAAGAATTTCAAGTCACATGCCTGGAGCATTCTTGTGTAGTCTTTCTCTCCCGTATTGACCATGCATCACCAAAAACACCTTCTGTAGATCCTCATGAGACTAGATTTTGGTTATGTGTAAACAGGGATTTTCATTAGAGTCATAATTAATCTCCAGATAATTAACTTATGAACTTGTGGCTAATAATCATCTTTGTTAACAGCCTTAGATTCCACCAAAATTGAGCTCACAAAAAAGGAAGGAGAGTGTATTTAGTTGGAAGAAATATTACTAGACGATATACCTCTGAAAGCAGTTTAACTGGATTTTGCTATGTATTTGAACCAGTTTGACCTGATTTTTACTGTATTTTTGATTGGTCAAGAGCAGGAAGAGTCTTTAAATAACTGTCTTAATTTGTTGAGTTAGAGAAGTTCTTTGACTAGTTAGTAACCTTAAATAGCTTCTGTTAATTTAGCTCTTTTAGCTTTTTCCATGAGCCTTCTGTCACTGCTTAATAATTTTTGGGGCTGTGTTTTGGATCCAGCTGCTGAGGAAAAAAATGAGAAGAAACCAATTAGGCAAAATTTATTCTATGAGGTGTGATTGAAATAGCAGTGACTAGGGCCGGTGAGATGGCTCAGCGGCTTAAGCGCCTGCCTGGCAAGCACGAGGGCCCGAGTTCGACTCCCGGAACCCACATACGAAAAAGGGGCCGGTGATATCGCTCAGCGGCACGGGCGCCTGCTGGCGCGCGAGGTCCTGAGGTCGACCCCCCGGTACCCACAAAAAATAAAAAAAAAAGAAATAGCAGTGACTTAAGCATAAAGCCAAAATGAAGTCAGGCACACAGAAAGAGTACAAGGTGATTATGAAGTTTAACTCCAAATTAAATATAAATCTGCAGCAAGCTGCAGTTCTTTCAGTCAGCTAAGAGCCAGCTGCCAGGCTCCGTGGTTCCTTGCAGTGTGGTAAATGTACTCAAGACCTTGAGTTCAGCTGTCTTCCCCCTTCATTTAAGACATCCAAGGATCTTTCTCTTGAAAGTCGTGGCAATAGGACAATAAATAGTCAGCACCAGCCCTGGCAGTCGCTCGCTCTGTTGGTCTTTTTGTTGTTGTTTTTAAGGTCTTTATTAGAAAGCTGATTTTATATGACCCTGCGCGGGAACAATCTGTATCTGAGGATGCGAAAAGCCTCACTGCCTGGCCAGTTCCGAGTACAGTACTCACTGGGAAAGGAGCCTTCATTGGGATGACAGCCAAGAAGTTAGTCAGTTGTAGATGCAGCTTAAAAAGGTCATTGGCTCACTTGCCAGAATGCTGGCAGACTCAACATTTGCTGCAAATCCCTCTCATCAGCCAGCTGTTTTCAGATGTCTTTTCCGCTGGGGCACGGAGAACGTCTCCTGCCTGAGATTGCCGTTCTCGGCTGATCTCTTTTCCTGTGAGATGTTAGGAATGGCGTCCAGCAAACCCTGTGTGAGTCAGAGGTCGGGAGGCAGATGCCTCGGAGTGCTTTCCGTTCAGCCTCTTCCCCCACTCCGCGTGACTCAGTCCACGCTCTCCCAGTGCCGAAAGCGCGCTTGAGAAGCACCTGAGGCTTGAACCCAACAGTGTCGGAACCAGAGAGGACGGCTTCCCAGGTACTGAGAAGTTACCTGGGATGCAGAGCTTTGGGGGCTAAAATTAGGAATCTTAGGCAAATGGAAATAGTTGATCTCACTGTGCCCAGGTATTCTGTGAGAAAAAGTAGGGCCCCGGAGCTTCACTTGCCCAAATTAACACAACTTGTCAGTGGCAGGTCTATTATAGACAGCTAAGGTAGGTAAAAATATTATATTCAGTCAGACAGGGCTGGGCCCTCAAGGGAGTCGGGACTAAAGGTGAAAAACCCACTACAGCTGTGGCTGGAGACATTGTTCCTAGAATTAATTTGATTTTTAGAGAACACGAACTCGGCATATCAGACATCTAACAGGTTGGGAGTTATAATATTTCCCTTATATCATACTTGGAGGTTCTGATATCATCCCTGGAACAGGTCCAGGATTTGAATCCAGACCTAATGGTGCTAGGATTTAGTGCTCTTTTATGTGGAACTTTCTTTTATTCCCATGATGTGTTGTACAAAATGGGTGCCGATATTTCTGTTGTTGAGTTCAAGGGACGTATTTTTCTGATAGGACCATGCCTAATTAGCAGTGGATCTTACTTAAGATAATCATGAGCCAATGGTGAGACCAGGTCTCTACCTCTAGACTCTGAAGAGTGTGGACAAAGAGGAGGAAGCTCGGTGAGTAATAACAGAAGAAGCTGAGCAGACAGCAGCATTGTGCGGAGGTGAAGAGACCTACGTGTGCAGCTCGACTGAACAACACTGCAGGGAGGAAATACGGTGCGGGGTGCAAACACCAACGAGAAGGAGGTATGATCTCCCTCTCCTCAGAGGAAAGCACGTTAGAAAGCATTATAGTTCTTCTGATGGGGAAGAAAGGTAACCAGGAGATAACCCCACCGCCCCTTCCTCGGAATGACCCTATAATGAAAAATGATACCACTTGACGTTCATGGCCATGTGTTTTTCTAGGTCTTCAAAAGACCTAACTCCCAGAAGTACTCTCTGTCCTTCTGGATCCTTCAGTTTTGTCCCCTGAATACTGAATTTTCATAAAGTAGCACAAATTGCTAGAATCATTACTTTGTTATGCACAGATCTTTATTATCACTTAATTAAACACTGCTGTATTCTCTTCAGTGCTGCAGGCCTCTCACCAACAAGAAGTACTGATGTGCTATGTGCTAGGTAGAGGAAACAAAACATGAGGGCAGTGACTTGTTGAGGATTAAAACTGGAGAAATGGGACAACCCATTCAGGACCCTTCCTGTCTTTCAGGAGCTATTCCATTTCCCCATTCCTATTCCACATTCCTTTTCTCCAGTAAATTTTCCCACTCCTAAAAAAAAAAAATAATAATAACCTGGAGAAATGACTACTGGAAACAAGGGCCCAGGAACAACTTTATTTTAAATATTATGGTCATCTTCATCAACTCATTTTGTAGGGCTGTGCTTTAGTGCTTGATTTCTTCTATTTGGGATGGAACCTAAGGAAGTGATACTTCCTTAAACAAAATAGAAGTGACTAAGGTGTTTTGACACTCATTATGATGGGTGTTACTCCCAAAATAGAAGCCAGGTACCTACTTTTCTATTCAACCACACCTTTTCCTGCTGGTGACCAAATGCAGGTTACCAATTCTTCTGACTAATCTCTAAAAATGCAGGTGAATAGAGGCTGAGTTGACCTACTTTGCAAATACCAGTTGTGATGCCAATCAGCAAACTGACTGAAGGCAGTGGTTATCTTCACAGCCATTCTGCTTTAGGCTGAAAGCCAGACTGGGGGATGACTTAAGAGCCATACTTAGGGGGGCAGCCCAGGGGTACAGCACTTGCCTAGCATATGTGAGGCCCTGGGTTCAATTCCCAGCATGGCAAAGGGGGTAAATAGTAAGGGGCATGGGAAATGAGTGCTGGGTAAAAATGCAAGTTATCAGATCTTACCCCAGATATGCGGAATCCAAATTTTGATTTTTATTTACTTTTTATTTTATTTTTGTTTTGGAGGAAAGGTCTTGCTATTTAGCTCAGGCTGGCCTTGAACTCTTCATCCTCTGGCTTCAGCTTTGTGAGTGCTGGGATTACAGATGTGCACTGGTACATCCAGCCTAGAATTTTTTTTTTTTAAGGACTTCATCCACTGTGTCTTTATTTATTTATTTATTTTTATTGGTACATTTTATTTTTTTATTTTATTTTATTTTTAAAGACAACAAGTAAACATTCTTATGTATTAGCAAACTCAAGCATTAGAGAATGTACAAATATCTTTTGGAGAAAAATATTACTCAGTATAAGATTAAGCCATGTAAAAGCTAGGTAAAAATAGAAGACTAAGGAATGGAATAGTCACAGTGAAATTGCATTTTCATACTAGGGAGACAATACGATGTTTACAAATGTGCATCTGGTTTATTTCGCTTGTGAGTATTTTCTCGACAGCCTAGAATTTTTTAAAAAATAAACTTTTAAATTTAAAAGTTTTAGATTTACAGAAAAGTTGTGAAGATATTTTCTTATACCACGTGCCCAGTGTTCCCTATTACTAACATCTTACACTAGTGTGGTACACTTGTCACAGCTTTTTGTTTGAGACAGCATCTGACTATATATTTCAGACTAGCCTTGAATTCACTAAATTGCCCAGGCTGGCCTCGAATTTGTGGCGATCCTCCTGCCTCAGCATCCTAAATGCTGGATTACAGGTGTGTGCCATCATGCCTGATAGATTGCCACAACCGTTGAACCAATATTGATACTTCGGTGTTACTAAAGTGCAACTTTATCAGATTTCCTTAGTTTTTACCTAATGTCCCTTTTCTGTTCCAGGATTCCATCTAGGGTGCCACATTACATTTAGTCATCTTGTCTCCTTAGGCTTCTCTTGGTGGAGGCAGTTTTTCACTTTCTTGCTTTCTGTGTTTTTGATGATCTTGGCAAGTTTAAAGAGTACTGGTCAGGTATTTTATAGATACCCTTCAGCTTAGGTTTATCTGATGTTTTTCTCATGATTAGACTGGGGCTACAGATTTTGGGGAAGAAGACCACAGAGGTAATGTGCCATTCATCACGTATCAAGAGTACTACTATCAGGTACTATCAGTATGACTCTGGTGTTAATCTGATTACCTGGCTGAGGTAGTGCTTATCATTTCCCCAGTGTATTCTTTTGTTTTGTTTTGTTTTGTTTTGTTTTTTAGAGACAGGGTCTCTAAATTGTGTAGTTCAGGCTGGTCTTGAATTCACTATGTAGCCCAGGCTGTCCTTGAACTCATGGCGATCCTCCTGACTCAGCCTCCCAAGTGCTGGTTTAACAGGCCTGCACCACCAAGCCTTCCTTTCTGCCAGTACTCTTTGGAAGGAGTTTACTAAGTACAACCAACACTAAGGTGTGAGGAGTTAAATTTTACCTCCTTGAGGGTGAAATATTTACATAAATTATTTACAGTTCTGCATGAGAGATTTCTCCATCTTCCACCATTTATTCAATCATTTTCATCAGTTTAGAGTCAGTATATGGACATTTATCTTAGACATTGTGTTATAATCTAGAACTCAAATTGTTCTAGCTTTGGCCATTGGGAGCTCTTTCATTTGGCTGTGGTGACTATTTGACAAATCTCCATTGTTTGTATTTGTTATAGCACTTCATTACTTTATGATATTTATTTATATTTATTTATTTTTGAGCAGTGCCTAAATCTTTTTCGTGACTTACATTTTTTTTTTCAAATTAGACAGTTTTACACTAACTGACACAACAATCTGAAGAAAGATAAACTATTGGAGATCTTTTAGGTATATTACAAAACTGCTGCTAGTTCTTACACTTCAATATGCTTGCTCAGCAGAACTAACCACAAGAGAGCCACACGGTAACTCTGTAGCCAGCAGTGACTCTGGCCCACCCCAGCAACCCGGGGCTGGGCTCTGTGAGTGCTGAGCTGTCTTAAACAAAAGTTAAGGCAAAGTCATTTTTTAAATTTTTCATTCTTTAAATATTGTACGGAAATAATTTATTTCTTTAAAAAACCTTCAGTCTTGGGCTGGGAATGCAGCTCAGTGGCATAGCACCTGCCTGGCAAGGTGAGGTCCTGAGTTTGATTCCCGGTACCAAAACAAAACAAAACAGAACAAAAAAAATCTTCAGTCTTGTTAAATAACATTTTGTGGAATAAACTGTGTGGTTACATTTAGCAGGAAATATTTTCATGTCTGCTGCTTAGAATACTTAAACATTTTAGGCATTAAAAAAAAAGTAATTTATATTTAACTTTATTATAAATTTGCTAACTGCCAGGTGTGGTGGCACATCTGTAATCCCAGCACTTGGGAGGCTGAGGCAGGAGGATCACTGTGAGTTTGAAGCCAGCCTGGACTACGTAGTGAGGCCTTGTAAATAAAACAAAAACAGAACAAACAAAAATTTGCTAACTTTAGTGCATCCTTGTCCTTCAGAAGCGTAGGACTTTTAGAAGTGAATCAGTGAGACTCCATCTTGGAAGTAAAAGAGCAGGAATTTCTGCCTCCACCAGCCAAAGAAGGGGAAAACCACAAACACCATTCTCTCACTGTTACACTTTTCAATCCATGTGCCGATGCAGAGGTACAGGAGGACTCCTCATGGAGCCAAGATGTGGGCTCTGAGAGTGCAGGTGGGTGGGGGGACACGGGCAGCCACATGGGGCTGGGAGCCAACATTGTGGCGTAACTTTGCTATAAAGTGTCAGTGACAACAAGGTTCGTATTATCATTTAGGTTCTATTCACAATGTGCACTGAAGTTATTTTATGTAACAGCCACTTGAAACTCGAGTGAGAAGCTGGTTATTTGCTAAGCAGTAGATCAAAACTGAAAGATATTTGATCCTTCTAGGGCGCTCTCCACAGGTTCAGTCTGCCCACCAGGATCAAAAAATGACAAATATATATCTCCAGCTAAGGGCTTGAGTGAGGACACAGCTCCATGCCTGGAGACTGAACACAGGGCTTTTGCACTAAGCTACATCCCCAGCTCTGCTTTTGAATTTTTTGAGACAGGGAGGGTCTCAATAAACTGCTGAGTTCTCAGGCTGGTCTTGAATTTGTGATCCTCTCCTCTCGTCTCAGCCGCCCAGTGTGCTAGGACTATAGGGTTACTGGGCACTGAGCCCAGCCTGGCATTAGTTTTACTCAATAGCTTTTCTGATGTTTTCCAGGCACACTACAGTTAAACAGGTATTAACAGGGAGGAGCTTCTGTCTTTAAGGCACTAAGAGTCATGTGAAGGCCTTATTAAAAATGAGAGTGTCACAGCATCTCTGAATATTCTGACTTTTCAGTTCCAGCATGAGACCTGGATCTGAATTTTTTATTCCAAAAATATTCATTAAACAATATATCCATAATCTATAAATGTGATTCTGGATTTTATAACTAGTACAATGGTCTTCCCCCATTCATGGTTTTGATTTCCATGGTTTGTTATCCTTACTCAACCACATTCTGAAAATATTAAGTGGAAATTCCAGCAATAAACAATTTATGTTCTTTTTGTATTTGTTTTTTAAAGGAGGAAAGGTTTATTTTAGCTCATACTTTATGGAAGTTTCAGTCCAGCCAGTGGGCTGCTTGCAAGACAGGACAGGGCAGCATGGCAGAGGAGCAACAGTCCATGGAGGGCAGGCAGGAGGCAGTGTAGCCCAATTTATGTTTTAAAATACTTTTTTTTTTGTACTGGGGATTTGAACCCAGGGCCTTGCCTTCCACCACTGAGCTACATTCCAGCCCCTTAAGTAACTATTTTACAGTATATTATTATATTATTGTGGGGTTTTGTTTTGTTTTGTTTTGTTTTTATGAGACAGGGTCTGTGTAGTTCAGACTGACTTTGAACTCACTATGTAGCCCCAGGCTGGCGTCAAATTTGTGGTGATCCTCCTGCCTCATCCTCCCAAGCACTGGGATTACAGGTGTGCGTCACCACACCTGGGTATTACTTTTAATGTCTTCTGTGCCTAATTTATAAATTAAACTTTACCATAGGGATGTATGTAGGGAAAAACATAAATATATATAAGGTTCAGTAGTAGCTACACTTTGAAGCTTTGCTGAAACATCTTGGAATGTGCCTCCTGTGGATGCAGGGCCACTACTATATCTCCAGATGATTCTCACCATTAGACATTTTCTTTTTTTTAAGACAGGGTCTCACTGTGAGTTCAGGCTGGGCTTGAACTTACTATGTAGCCCAGGCTGGTCTCAAACTCTTGGCGGTCCTCCTGCCTCAGTATCCTGAGTGCTGGAATTACAAGCATGTACTACCACACCCGGCTGAGAGAGTATTTCTGTACAATTGGGGTTCCAAATATTTTCAAATGCACTATCTCATTTAATCCTCATTATTAAAATATCAAGTAGGAAAAATATTTTGTAGATGAGAATAAAACCCAGATAATAGGGTGGCTTTCCTAGGGTCACACAATTGGATACACTGACATATCATGGAGAGCAGAGGAGAAAGGCATCACAGTCTTTTGTGTTTTAGGTTTTTTTTTTTTTTTTGGTACCAGAAATCAAACTCAGGACCTTGTGCTTGCCAGGCAGGCACTGTGCCGCTGAGCTATATCCCCAGCCCTAGACTGATTTTTGAGCAATAAAGATTTATAATCTGGCATAGTAAAATTGACTACCACTGTTCTTAGTCCCTTTCCTTCCATCAAAGTGTACAATATTCACTTTATTATTTGAGCATCTACTATGCACTAAGTATAGCCTGGTCTCTGAACTTTTTTTTTTTTTTTTTTTTTTTGGCAGTACTGGCAATTGAACCCAGGGCTTTTGCACTGAGCTACATCCCCAGCCCTTAAATTTTTTATTTTATTTTGAGACAAGGTCTTGATAAATTGCCAAAGCTGGGCTTGAACCTGCAATCTTCCCTCCTCAGCCTCCAGAGTGCTGGGACTGCAGGTGTGTACCACTATGCTCAACTTGGTCTCTTCTTTGTAACTGATTCCCTTTTAAAAAGTGAGATACAAATCTATAAGTTTCAGCCCAGAATGGTGGCCCACACCTGTAATCCCAGCACTTGGGAGGCCCAGACAAGGATCACCATGAGTTTGAGGCCAGCCTGGACTACATAGCGAGACCGTGCCTCCAAAAAAACAAAAACAAAACAAAAAACCCCCAAAAATATCATCACATAGTACTGAAGTGTACAAGTCCAAAAAGAGAGGCTGGCAGTGGTCTCCCCAGGACCTCCGGGAGAGGCCCTGACTTGCTTCTCCCGGCTTCTGATAGTCTCAGGTGATCCTTGGTTTGTGGCGGTGTAACTGCAGCCTCTGCTCCACCCGCACACAGGCATCAGCTCTCCGTGTCTGTCTGAGTCCTCACCGGGTGTTATCTTCTCACGTGAAATCAAGTCTGATGGGCATAAGAGCCCGTGGACTCCAGTGTGATGTCATTTCAACAACCTTGTTTCCACATTAGGTCACATTCTGAGGTGCTGGAGGTTGGGACTTCAACCTGTCTCTTCACGAGGCATAACTGAATCCATTACAAATTCACACACCCAAAGTTCACCCTGTTGAAGTGTGTGATTCAGCCTGCTGTGAG
Organism: Erethizon dorsatum; assembly: GCA_028451465.1. Lineage (NCBI taxonomy): Eukaryota > Metazoa > Chordata > Mammalia > Rodentia > Erethizontidae > Erethizon > Erethizon dorsatum. Next base: position 29,470,629 of record CM051823.1, on the reverse strand, counting down.
ACTGAGAATGAGACCATTCTCAGCAGACGGGGCAGTTTGAAAATGTTGGCACTGCTCTGAAGTCATTGTAAAGGGTCCTAGAGGAAGCCTTTGAAGGGTCTTCATTCAATCAGTGTAAAACTCAGTCTCCTTGGAAAGTAAAACAAAAGGCTCCAAGTCACAAACAGTGGGGAAATAGATCAGAATTGACTACCATTCACACTATCTAGTCGCACATGAAACCTGATGGGGTGTTACCTGGGGCTGCACTACAAGGGGAGGTCTCACTTCCCCATCAAGGTTGTTATTCAGAAGAATGAGTCTCTTTTTTGTTTTGTTTATGCAGTCTGGGGATCGAATCCATGGTGTCATTCATGCTAGGCGGGCATTCTTCCACTGAGCCACAACCTCAACTCTGGGTCTCTTGCTGAAATCTGAAATTTCTTGGGTGAAAAGTACATCTGCAGGGTTTGGATGAGACCAGGCACTGTTCATTTAGCACAAAAATGAGTTAATCCTTGAAGGAAACAACACTGACCTTGTTTCAAATTCAACTGCTTTGAGCCAGCAAGCTACAACAGTTAAACAAGTATACAGTATCAGAAGATATGGGGATGGCATCTATATCATTGAGGAAAGAACAGTTCAGCAGGCTGATGAATAAGATCTAAGAGTTGTCCAACTGTAGAAACAAGATCCTGGATTATTAAGACCAATCTGTGATATTTTAATGAAGCAACATAAGACTTCTATTAAAAATATATTGTTTGTGGCTGGGTGTGATAGCACACAGCTGCAGTCTCAGCACTCAGGAGGCTGAGGCAGGAGGTTCATCATGAGTTCGAAGCTACCCTGGGCTACATAGTGAGTTCGAGACCAGCCTGGACTACACAGGGAGGCCCTGTCTGAAAAAACAACTGAGATACGTGGTGGTTATATTTACAAGAATGTGCAACCACTGCTACTAACTCAGCACATTTTCTTAATTCCGAAAGAAAACCCCATATCCATTAGCAGTTACTGCCCAGGCCTCCCTCCTAACTCTTGGCAACCATAATCTTTCTGTCTGAATGGATTTGCCTATTTGTAGGCATTTCATATAAATGGACATTGCATATAAACCGAACCATGTAAGAAGCCTTTTATATCTACCTTCTGTCACTTAGCATGTTTTCAAGGTTCATTCATATTGTAGCATTTATGAGTACTTCATTCCTTTTTATGGCTGAATAATATTCTTTATGGATAGAGCACATTTTGTTTATACACTCATCACTTGATAGACACTTGGGTTGTTGCCACTTTTTGGCTGTTATGAATAATGCAAATATAAATATGCATGTACAAGTGTTTGTGAGAATGTTTTCAGTTCTTTCATACCTAGGAGTAGACTTGCTGAATCATGGTTGTTTAACTTTATGAGAACTGTTTTCCAAAGCAGCTGCACAATTATTATTATTATTTTTTTTTTTTTCGTGGGTACCGGGGGTCGACCTCAGGACCTCGCGTGCCAGCAGGCGCCCGTGCCACTGAGCGATATCACCGGCCCCTTTTTCGTATGTGGGTTCCGGGAGTCGAACTCCGGCCCTCGCGCTTGCAAGGCAGGCGCTTACGCCGCTGAGCCATCTCACCGGCCCTGCACAATTAAATTCTTATCAGCAAAGGTTCTCATTTCTCCACATTCTCCCAACACTTGTGTCTTTTGATGACAGCCATCCTAGTTGTTTGCATTTCCCCAGTACCTGATGATACTGAGCATCTGTTCATTTGCTTACTGACCATTTATATATCTTTTTTTTTTTTTTTGTGGGTACCGGGGGGTCGACCTCAGGACCTCGCGCGCACCAGCAGGCGCCCGTGCCGCTGAGCGATATCACCGGCCCCTTTTCCGTATGTGGGTTCCGGGAGTCGAACTCGGGCCCTTGCGCTTGCCAGGCAGGCGCTTATGCTGCTGAGCCATCTCACCGACCCTTTGCCATTTTAAAATTAGGTGATCTTTAAGGTGTTGAGTTTTAGGGTTTCTTGTTTGGTTTTTGAGAGAGGGTCTCGCTATGTAGTTCAGGCTGGCCTTGAACTCACTATGTAGGCCAGGCTGGTCTTGAACTTGCAACGATCCTCCTATGTCAGCCTCCCAGGTGCTGGGATTACAGGCATGGGCCACCACACCCGGCCATTGTTGAGTTTTAGGAATTCTAGAGACAAGTTCTCCTTCCAGTCTGTGGATTTTTTCATTCTCTTGATGCTGTCCTTCATTGAAGGACAAAAGTTTTGAGTCCAGTTTATTTTTTGTCACATCCAAAGTTATTCCAAGTCAGAGATTTACATCTGTGTTTTCTTCCACAGGTTTTATAATTTTAGCTTACCTAAAAGGTATTTGATCCATCTGGAATTTGTACATGATGTAAGTGTCCAACTTTACTTTTTTTTTTTGGCATGCAGCTAGCCCCTTGTCTCAGCACATAACTCAATGAATTCCTGATGAATTGCTTAGCTGAAAACTGAGCAAATAAAAATAAATGATGTATTTGTTGAATAAGAATTGCATTCATTGCAATGATGGATTTTAATTTAGGAATTAGGGCACTGTAGTGGGTTGCGTGATTCCCTCCAAGATACATCCATGTCCCAGAACCTGTGAATGACTGTACTCTGATAAAAGGCCTTTGCAGATGTAACTAAGGATCCTGAGATAAGATCATCCTGAACTAGTTAAATGGGCCCTAATTCAATGAAAAATATCCTTAGAGAGTCACAAAGAGGCAGATGGAGAAGGCCATATGAAGATGAAGACAGATTGGAATATTAGCCAAGGAATACCAAGGATACCAGAAGCTAGGTGACCCTAGGAAGGATTCTCCCCTAAAGTTTTTGCAGGAGCACAGCCTTTGACTTTAGACTGCTGGCCTCTAGGATGTGAGAAAATAAAATTTTGATCTTTTGTGTTTTGAGATCGGGTCTTGCTTTGTAGTTTAAACTGACGTTGAACTCACTGTGTAGCCCAGGCTGGCCTCAAACTCACAGCAATCCTCCTGCCTCAGCCTCCCAAGTGCTGAAATCACGGGTGTATGGCACCATGCCTGGCTAAAATTTTTATTGTTTTAAACTACCAAATGTGTGGTAGTTTGTTATACTAGTTCTAGAAAACCAATATAGGCATGTTTTTTTTATTTTTGTTTTTTGGTACTGGGAATCGAACTCACGACCTCACGCTTGCCAGGCAGGTGCTGTACCACTAAGCTATATCCCTGGCCCAATAGGCATTTTTATTTTTTTTAAATTTTATTTATTTATTTTGGGTACCAGGAATCGAACTCAGGACCTTCTGCTTGCCAGGCAGGCGCTTGTGCTGCTGAGCTATATCCCTGGCCCCCCAACAGGCATTTTTAAATGACTGTAGAAGAGTATGAAACTAAGTACTGGGTATGGTGGCACATGTCTGTAATCCCAGCACTTGGGAGGCTGAGGCAGGAGGATTGCTGAGTTTGAGGCTAGCCTGGGCTACATAGTGAGTACAAGGTCAGCCTGAAATACATAGTGAGACTCTGTCTCAAAAAAAAAAAAAAAAAAGAAAGAAACTAAGTGATATGATAGGGTAGACAGGTTAACAAGAACAATGGAAACTCATTCTTTTAAAATAGAATGAATTGTTCTAAATGGTTTTGGCATGTGTTTACCCAGAGACAGGTTCTAAGGTGATTCTGGAAGTTCTGTACTTCGTTAAGAATATAAATCAGAGCCGGGCATGTAATCCCAGAACTCTGGGGGCACTGAGGCAGGAGGATCATAAATTTAAGCCCAGCCTGGGCAATTTAGTGACTTAATGAAACCTTGTCTCAAAATAATTAAAAAAAGGGCTTGGAGATATAGCTTAGTGCAAAGATCCTGGGTTCAATCCCCAGTACCACAAAAGAGACAAAAAAAAAAAAAAAATCAGACAATAAGGAATCTTTTTTTTTTATTATTTTTTTGAGACAGGGTTTCGCTATGCAGTTCAGGCTGGCCTTGAACTCACTATGTAGCCCAGGTTGGCCTCAAACTCACAGCAATCCTCCTGCCTCAGCCTCCCAAGTGCTGGGATTACAGGCATGCGCCACCACGCCTGGCCAATCAGGAATCATTTTTATCTTGTAGAAAACCCTGAGAAATCAAAATGGTCACATTGTTAATAAAAAGAGAAAGCATCTGCAATACTGTAGCAAATGACAGAGAAACAATATGGCTGACTGGAGAACAGCAAGTGCAGTCCAACCACTTCTCATTCAATATTGACTCACTAAGGCTCTGTTGGCCACTGAAACAAAATCTTTTCTATAATTTAGAAAATCTATTTTTGAAAGCTTTTATGTTTAAACAAAGGCCTAGATAATGTGTCTTGTATTTAACACTACTAGAGAGGAAAGGATGTGGGAACTGCAGTCACCCTGGAGTGGAGACCTTAAGTAGAAGGCCCAAAGCTTCCTCAGTCAAGATCTGTAACAATCGGCAGAGGGCTATTGGGGTTGAGAGACCTCCCTGTTCACCAGAAAGCCTCAGTTTTGGTTGCATATACATACTTTTTTTCCTGAGGTCATTTGCACTTGCTCCAACAGTAGCATTAACAAAACTGCTCTTGCTGTCGCTGGCATACTTTAAATTGTTTAAAAAATACCTTGTTTCTTCTTGGAATATTTTACAACATATGCTGCTATTCCTGGAAAGTGTGTGTTTTATCTTTGTCTATATAAAATTCCTTTTTTTTTTTGCCTCTAGATATTTTCCCAAAGAAGATTAAATTTCAATCTCATTATGCAGAACACTGTCAATATCAGTTTTTGATAGGTAGCAATAACTTTTTATTTTCTTAGGATACTTGGAATAGTTAGAATTCGTGTTTGTTTTGGTTTTTGAGATAGGGTCCTGCCATGTAGTTCAGGCTATCCTGGAATTCACTATGTGCCCAGTCTGGCCTTGAACTTGCTGCGATCCTCCTGTCAGTCTGTCAGTCTCCTGCCTCAGCCTACGAGTGCTGGGATTATAGGTGTGTGCCACCATGCCCGGCTAGGAAGTTAGAATTCTCTAAAAAAAAAAAAAGGTTTAAAAAAATACACTGCCTAAAGAGTTGACAAGTTGAAGAGTTCATGATATGTAAATACATGTAAGATTGGCGATCAAAAGTAATTTTCCCCAAGTAGCCTGTGGAATCATTTTAAAACTCCAAAATAAAACAGCACAGGGGCACCAAACAAAGAAAAACGAAGTTAAGGGAAGCCAGCATCTTTAAATTTACACAAACTCGGATTATATTTGTGGTTAAGAAGAGTTAACAAGTCGACAATGGCAGTTTACTAACTGACTGATCATGGTCAGCCAGGAGTTGGGTAACTATATTACTAGCAAATGTGGAGGTAAATTTCTGATAACTTGAGGTCTTACAAGGGTTAGCAAGTTATTTGTAATGGAAAAAGTATATTCAGTTGATGGAGAAAATAAATGTATGTAATTATACCGAGTTTATAGTTATGAATACTAAGGAGCCTTGGAAAGATACCCGTAAGACTTGAGGCTTTAGGACTGTGGCCAAAGTAAGAGAATACAATCATTAAGCTGTCAGAAATGATTCAACATTTTAACTTTATAGTTCTTTGGAGTCTACAGTTAATTCACATATTGTCAGTTTTGTACGAGCATTATCACAGTTTGAAGGTTGAATTTCTTTCCTCATAATGTAAATCTAAAGTAGTATTATAGTAACAGGATAAAGTGAATTCTTCCCTTCAAAACTCTTACAAAAGACTCTTGGGTTACATATCTATTCCATCAAGTAAATGCTATTCTCTAAACCTGTATCATCTGATACTCTTTCCACAAAGTTCATCTTGGAAGTCCTACTTTTCCTCTCTGGGCTCTCATAGTTTCATATGGAGGTTTTTCTTTTTTCTTTCTTTCCTTTTTTTTGAGACAGGGTCTCACTATGTAGTTCAGGCTGGTCTTCAACCCATGGTGATCCTCCTGCCTCAGCTTGCTGCGTGCTGGGATCACAGGCATGTGCCACTATGCCCTGCTGGAGCCTTTTTTTTTTTTTTTTTTTTGTGGGTACTGGGGGTTGACCTCAGGACCTCGCGCACCAGCAGGCGCCTGTGCCGCTGAGCGATATCACCGGCCCCTGGAGCCTTTTTAATACAATTTATTTATATCTTTTTAAGTGCCTTCATGTTTCCTTTGAGTTGATGGTGAAGTTTATAGAAGTAAAATTTAGTTTTAATGATTAATAGAAGAAATCTGTTATAACCAATGTTTTCATAATAAACTTCTAAGTAACAGGTTAAACAAAATAACTCAATTAGTAGCTTTATCTCTATTTCTTCCCTTAAGCAAAAACAAAACAAAAAGCCAACAATAAAACCTTTAGGCAGATATTATACCACTTGGTTTGAAGTTGCTAATCAACTTTATTAGTGCTGGGGAATCAAACCCAGGGCCTCAGTCATGCTAGGCAAATGCTCTACCACTGAGCTACATCCCCAGCCCTTTATTTAATTTGTAGTGTTACCAAGCTAATTAATATGCAACTGCTTTATCACAAAAAGAGGTTTATTAAAATAAAACTGATACAAAGAAGTTTTGATATATTTTTCAGTTTTAACAATTCATCTTTAATAAACCCCTCCTTCTCAATATTGAACCAAAATAATCTTTTCTTATAAGCTAGAGGGTACGTTTTCCCCCTTACTATATTAGTCAGAAACCTTTTGGTTGCAGTGTGCATCAATGTAACTGAAAACACATTCAGTAAGGAGAGTGGAAAGCCCCAGGGGCGCCTGCAGCAGTAAAAAAATTCCTTGATGGAGCAAGGACCACAAGAGGACTTGGTCTGTCTCCAACATGAATGCTGGCATCAGATGGGTTCAAATCTCAGCTGTTAATCCTTAGCTTCCTCATCAGTAAGGAAATATTTAGTAATTGTGTTATTAAATAAGGTGATATATTAAAAGGCTGCATGATACTAACTCAAAGTTCCTAACCCCATGACTCTGAACATATTTTTTTTCATAACTATTAACATTCATACTGGGCCAGGGATAGAGCTCAGGGGCACAGAGCCTGCCTGGCAAGTGCAAGGTCCTGAGTTCGATTCCCAGTACCAAAAAACCGAAAAACATTCACACAGAATCTTTAACTCAAACAATTGTCATCATGCCACTAAATGACGAGTAGTAGAAATCTCAACATTAAACAAACCTTAAGAAATATCTGAAACAGATAAAACAATAAAAAAAAAAATCCAAGTCAAACAAATTATGTCCAGAGAACAACGCAGTCCAGCACTTGGCTTGGCAAAAGAGTGTATCTGAGTCCAAATCCAACCTATACATACCACTGTAGTTCAACAGCTATTAAGCACCTCGCTGATGTTGCACAAGCAAAGTTACAGAAGATAACATTTCTCCCTTTGAGGATGAACAGTGTTAGAGGACTTAACATTAAAATGCACCTCGATGTTTCATACATTGAAGAAGGTATTAAGCACTATGGGAACACACATGAGGAAGCTGTTACATTTTTTTGGTGTAAGGCGGGTAAGTGTTGAGGAGTGTTACCAACCAGAATGTCATTTAAACCAGGCCTAGAAGGCCCATGGGAGTTCACCAGATAGAACACGTGAGAGAAAGAGGCATATTAGTTGAAGGGAACTAAGAAATAGATACTCAATTCCTAGAGACACTTAGGAAGACAAAATTTACATCATTGCAAAGAATGCTCCAAGAAAGGCTCCTCTGAGAAAAAAGGCCAAGTTACAAGGGATCTTATTTACTCCATAGAATTAATTTTTCTGAAATCTGTTGTCTTTTCTGAGTAAAATAATTTAAAATACAAGAAAGATAAAGAAAATTAGCTTTATTTATGTAATTTAGAAAAACTGATTATAGTATTAAATTTGTCAAATGTTTTCCATTCTGAACAATTTACAAGAGTATATACAAACATAATAAAATAGAGTACACCACATTACTCTTGCTTGCATCAATGTGTTTTCTCAATTCTGAACGTGCCCATCACTTCAGTTTATAATTTCTAACGGGGAGATGCTTTACATACTGTTTGATTCACAGTGTAACTGAAGTGCAGGAAGAGTCAACGATGACAAACACAGTTAAAAAATATTTTTCAATATTCCAATGACTCTTATCATTAGTTCCTTTTTCTGTATTAAAATGTTCCCTATTAAAAAAGATACTTGTATTCATTGATAATTTGTCGTATAAATATGGCATTCATATAAAACCATAGTTAATCTAAATATAATACAATATATATATATGAATCTATATTAAACTCATCAAATGTTTGTCATAAATGTTTGGAATAGAGGTAATAGAAAATTCTTTTAAGAAATAGTGAAGATACTCTATTCCATTTAAAATGAGTAAAATTTTCATTTTGTGAACAAAATACAAACTAACCCAAAAGACGGTATAAAGTCCTATTTATGGGCATGAACTCTTATGTCAAACTATAGTGCTGCAATTTTTTTTGCCATAATATACTGGATAATTCTAATCCAAGTTTCCTGAATAGCTTTCCAATCATTAATCTTGCTGGAGAAGTCCAAGGAAGTTTAATATTACTGAAAGCAGAATCTTCTATTAGTGACTGGGATTCAATGTATGTGCAGATAATTTATATTAGAGTGAAATCTGTGTCTGTCAAGAATTAAGTATATGACATGTATATGGACAGAAGAAATCCATTTTTAAAGCAGTGGGTTGTTTAGTAAATTTAATTCTTTAACACATCCTTGAAATTCTTGGCTAAAGTTCTGACAGCTCTATTGCCTAATTAAGTGGGAAAAAAATCCTACAAAATGTTTGCTGTCAATTTCAAAGTCACAGCTATTTAAATTAAAACAATCAACTAGATCTCCAAGTGCACTTGAGTCTAAACTTTCACTTCTGTCCCCAAAGAGAAAGAAATGATCAAGTATTATATTAAGGTGCTTACTATTCCAAAAACAAGTAAAATCAGAGGAAATTGGTCTTTAATTGGATGCTTGAATTCTTTCCAGGGTTCTTAGTATGTTTAGATAATGGTAACTTGACTTTGACACTTTCCTGATTGCCCTTTATAGCAGCCTCCAGGCGGGCTTTCAGGGCTGGAGAAGAAGCAATTATATTTTTGAAAACTGATGAATACTGAGGCCCAATCTGCATGAGATTTTGCAAAGCAAAGTCATGTAAATTCCTCATCATTGAAGGTGCTGATGCCAGAGCATTCTCATCCAAAAGGAAGGAAATGAGCATAGGCAGGAGACAGGCCACCAGTTGAGAGCCTAGGAAGTCAACAAACAATGCAAGTTCAGAACATACATGTTTATCATACAAGGCTGCAAAAGCCCTCAAACTGTACACATTTTTCCCTTAGGGAAGAAACAGTTCTTCCAATCTCTTCTGCCAAATTAATACTAAATAATATCAATACCTTGGACTTTCAATAAATGTGAAGTACTGATATAAAGTACTAAGTGAGTGTTTTACAATTAGTACTGAAATTCTGAGTCTGGAGAGATTCTGAGATAGTATGTATTCACTGTTGACACTTACGATGCTTTTCTTCAGCAATGGTAACCAATGCTTCTAAGATCTTTATGCCTTCTTGAAAGATCTGAAGCTCAGTAGTATTTTCAGGTTTTCTTTTGTCTATTTCCTGCAGTTTTTCCACAATAAAAGATGCTAAAGAGTAAATGTATGGGTATGAAACAGCTGGGTTTGGATACTGGAAAATGGAATGTAGGAGCTGATAGGTCTTGAATTGTACCTAGTCAGGAAAGAGACAAGAATAATATAAACCAAAAAAAAAAAAAAACAAAAAAAAACAAGCCAGGTATGGTGGTGCCCACCTGTAATCCTAGCACTTGAGAGGCTGAGGCAGGAGGATTGCCATGAGTTCAAGGCCAGCCTGGGCTATACAGTGAGTTCAAGGCCAGCCTGAACTATATAGCGAGACCCTGTCTCAAAAAAACAAAAACAAAACAAAACAAAAGAATCATCCTTTATTTTATGATTGTATTTGAATAATTATCTTTTTCTGAGAGAAAATTTGGCTCCTGTATCTTTAAGAATAAATATATTTGTGAGTATGGGCTACAAATATATAAAACAGGAAATTAATCCAACAAATGAAATGGCCATAAAGGAATGGGATCAACTTGTATGTACTGTTTTTGAAATGGGTCACATTATTTCACAATCATATTGCTGAACGCATATGTTAGAGCCTTCCTTTGTTTTGTTTTGTTTTCTTTTTTTTTTTTTTTTTTTGCAGTACTGGGAAATGAGCCCAGGGCTGTTGTTGCACTGAGGTACATCCCCCAGCCCTTTTTACATTTTTTGAATTTTGAGACAGGGTCTCGCTAAGTTGCCCAGACTGGGCTCGAACTTGGTGATCCTCCTGCTACAGTGTTCCAGAGTGCTAGGATTGCAGGTGTGCACTACCACACCTGGCCAGAAAGTATTTTCTAGAAGTTCTTTGTTCTATAGAGCTCTATCAAAATTTTATGTTAATAAAAGTTCTACATCTACAGTGGACCCTGAAATTTGCAGGGGTTATATTCCTAGAGCACCTACGAATTGTGAAAAACTACCAATTTCAGATGTGGTCAGAAAAATGCCTATAAATGCCTATTTTTATAGTTTAAACCCTAAATATGCTATGTCTCCCGCAGCTATGTAAAAATACTATATTAATAAAGCTGTAGAAGTTGCAGGGCATTTTGGCAGCATCTTATGGATCTTTTGGTTTTAAGAAGAACAAAACCGAGAACACTTGAGATAGCTATGCATGGTACAGGAGCCTGTTTTGATGAGGGAATGCTGGTGCATCTGCTGGAGATGGGTTACAAGGCAGCAGCCAATCAGCAGCAAGGAGAACTGAATAATGCTCTTAGATTGGCTACTTGCAAATCTCCCGCCAAAAAAAAATTGTGGAGGGTATCTGCGGTTTCTGTGAAATTATGGGGGTTTCTGTGAACAATTATTAGTTAAATTCTAAGGAAAAATCTGCAAATGACTAAGGCCGCAAACTTGGAACCACAACTGTGCAGGGGTACACTATACATCCATTTTAAGATGTCTTCATTTCAAATTTAGATTTTTAACATTTCTTCTTTGTTTCTCCCACTACCTTTTTCCATAGAATGGAAGAATAAATACCATTATTATCTGGTTTTGTTACAAGAAAAAGCATTAATCCCAAATCTAAAAATAAAAAATTGTAGTTTGGTAATTCTTTTTGGAGCTAGCAAAACTACAAAATTTTGCAAAAGCCTAAACATATTCTTATTATAAACCCCTCTCTGCTAAAGGATACTTACCACAGGATCTTTTATCTCAAGAGTAGCCTTAAATTTCTCAATACAGCGATTCTGAAGGCAGGGGATGGTAGTTACTTCTGGACTGGTAGACAAAATAAATATTGTGATAGCTGTAAGTAGGCTGACTTGATCAAGGTCTTCATGTGCTGCATCAACTAAAGGGAAACGATCCATCAGAACAGATCATATTCACAGCTTTGTGCATGTATGTGAAGCTGTCTTTGATAGCAACAATTTTTTTGTGTGTACAGCAGATGCAGAGAATAAACACTAATTGACAAGACTTTAAGAACCCTGGCAAATGTGCATTTTAGTAATTCTAGAGCTAAGAATTAGCAAAGCAGTTATCTTCAAAGGTAAAGACATCAGTAAACACATTCACTAGTTTTGTGATCCTGGACATCTAAGTTTTTCTTCAGTTTTCTTATGTGTAAAATGGGAATAACAGTATTCACATTTTCACGTTGATTGGGTTATGAAGAATAAATGAGTTAATCTATGTGAGACATTTAGGAAAAGGCAAGAGTTGCATTATCTGAAACCATACTACGTGATGCATTTAGAATACATGCTACACATAATGCTCAATATGAAATAGCTATTATACTATTAATAATTAGTATCTTTTGTTTTGAAGATGGGGTTGTGCTATGTTACTCAGGCTGGCCTTGAACTCCTATAATCTAGTGACTCTCTTGCCTCAGCTTCCTGAGTAGCTGGGACTATAGGAGTGTGCTTTGGTACCTGGCTTATTATTTCTACTATGAGCCAACACCAAAATGCTTGGCCAATTATTTTTTCTTTACTAAAAGTATTTAGATAATACATGTACCAAGTAAAAATACCTTAGCACTTTGTTTACATATACCATTTTTTAACAGTAGAGAAAACCAGTAGACAAAATAGCTGTGGAAGGCACAACTGTATGAAGACTTTTGTATTGTAAGTAATTTTTTGGGGATGGGGGGGTACTGGGAATCGAACTCAGGACCTTGTGCTTGCCAGGCAGGTGCTGTGCCGCTGTGCTGTATCCCCGGCCCTAGAAATAATCTTATACTGTGTTTCATTTTTCAAAGTCATACTCACTGAATAATTTAAATGAACCTATTCTGAAAAAATTTCACCTAAGAAAAATATGGCAAATACAACTCATTAAATTGTTTATGAGTGAACTGTAACTTGTGAAAAAGGACACATATATACAGTAGCTTTGGTGTTATGGTTTACAACTAAACTGCCCCCCAAGTCTCTGGTATTTGGAAGGCGACTGAATCATGGGGGTGCTGTACTCATCAGTGGATTCAGTGCTCAGCAGCTGACTGTGCTGTTAGGAAGTGGAGCCTGGTTGGAAGCGGTTCACTGGAGCCCTGACTTGGAAGGGTGTATTCTTGCCCCAGCTCCTCCCTTTTCTGTCTACTTCCTGGCCACCATATAGGTGGCTTTCCTTTCTCATGCCATTACACCATGCTATTTTGCTTTGGAGCAGCCAACCATGGGAAGGTGGTAGTTTTGGAATTAGATTCTCATAAGGAGTGCACAGCCTAGATCCCTCACATGCACAGGTCACTGTAGGATTGGGGCTCCTATGAGAATCTAACGCTACTGCTGATCTGATAGGATGCAGAGCTTGGGGTAATGTGAGTGATGGGGAGTGGCTGTAAATACAGGTTAAGCTTCGCATGCTTGCCCTCCGCTCACTTCCGGCTATATAGCCCAGTTCCTAAGAGGCCAGGGACTGATCTGGGATCTGGGAGTTGGGGACCCCTGGCCTAGGGAATTGGTTCCCAGGATGCAATTCACTGTGCTGCGCCAGGCGCTCAGAGGTCACTACAGCCATGATCCAAGGGGGACTGGCTACCACTGGAGCTGGTGGCAGACCCTGATGTCATCCATTTGGTGCTGGTTTTTCAGGCATGCAGAATGCAAAAGTTGTAGGGCCAGGAAGGCTTATACCCAGATTTTGGAATACCTGGAAAGCCATCCTGACAGGGCAGTGTGTGAAGCTGTGAGAATGAAGCTGAAGGTACAGTGGAGACCCTAGGAATTTGGAGATGCCAGCAACATGGAATATTTGCTGAAGAAAGCCACAGGTTTCAATCAAAGCCACCGAGAGAGCCCATGTGGGCTGTAACCAGCAAAACCATAGGGATAGGCCACACTACTCAAGCCCTTTGGAGATCACATCTCACCGTTATGTGCCCCAGATGCTGGATATGGAGCCTCAGGATTTCATGTTTGCCCTGCTGGGTTTTGGTCTTGCTTTGGTCCAATTCCTTTCTATCCCACTGTTGCTTTCTTTTGGAATGGAAATGTTTACCTTGCGTCAATATGTTAGAAGTATTCAACTTTCTTTTTGATTTTTATAGAGGCTCAAAGCTAAGAGCTGTTTTTTGTTTTGTTTTTTTGAGGCAGGGTCTCATATATAGTTCAGGCTGGCCTTGAACTCATTATGTAGTCCAGGCTGGCCTCAAACTCACAATAATCTTCCTGCCTCAGCCTCCCAAGTGCTGGGATTACAGGCATGCACCATCACACCTGGCATCAAAGCTAAGAATTTGCTTTGAATCTCAGAGGAGACTTTGGCTTTGAGTTTTCAAATCTAGCAAGTACAGAGTTGTTAAGACTTTTGTGCCTCTTAGAGATGGACTAAATGCATTTTACATAATGAGATGGACATAAGCATTTTGGAGATAAGAGGAAGAAAATTACAGTTTAGATCTAAAATATCCCCCAAAATTATTGTGTTTTTGAATTATAGGCGTGTGCTGCCATGCCTGATAAATGTCACGTGTTTATTTTTTTATTTTTTGTGGGTACCGGGGGTCAACCTCAGGACCTCGCGCGCCAGCAGGTGCCCGTGCCGCTGAGCGATATCACCGTCCCTTTTTTCATATGTGGGTTCTGGTAGTCGAACTTGGGCCGTGGCGCTTACCAGGCAGGCACTTACACTGCTGAGCCATCTCACTGGCCCAATATGTGTTTAGAAGGTGATTAAATCATGGCAGCACTATACTCATGGGTGATGAGTTCAGTGGCTGAATGTGCTGTTAAGAGGCTGGGCCTCATTGGAAGTGAATCACTATGGGCATGGCTCTTCCCTTCTCTCTGCTTCCTGGCCGCCATAATATAGGCAGCTTTTCTCCACCATGCTGTTTCTGCCTTGGACCTGGTAGATCATGGACTGAACCCACTGAAACTGTAGCCTAAGATGGACCTTTCCTCCTCTTGAATTGAGTGCATCGGGTGTTTTGTTCCAATGATGGGAAGACTGACTGATGCATTTGGTTACATTTATTTAACAAATAAACACTAAGGTGCCAGCCCTCTTTTAGGCACCAAGAATACAATTTATAGAGAAGATATACTATAAACTGGGGAGAAAATAAAAAAGAAACCATAGAAAGTGACCCAGGATAACTGACAATTGTGTGGTCAGAGAAGGTGTTTTTCTCCCCCTTATTGGTGCAGTATTGGAAAATGAACCCAGGGGCACTGCCACTGAGCTACATCTCCCACCTTTTTTTTTTTTTTTTTGAGACAGGGTCTTACTATGTAGTGTAAACTGGCCTTGAACTTGCTTATGTAGTCCATGCTAGCCTCAAACTCACAGTGATCCTGCTGCCTGAGTCTCCCAAGTGCTGGGATTACAGGAGTGTGCCACTATGCCCAGCTAATATCCTTATTTATTAATGAGAAAATGAAGCCTCAGAAAAATTAGGTAACTTGGCTAGTCATTTAGCTAGTAAATACTGGAGTGATGAACTAGACTGATCCAACTTTAAAATGTATGGCTTACACACTTTTCAGTATACTGTATATACTAAAAAATTTTGTCATATAGATCAGTGGTGGCGAATCTATGGCGTGTGTGCTGTTTTATCATTGAAAGCTCTAAAAGATTCGCCATGACTGATGTAGATCATACTATATTTTAAGATAAACATACTATTAGGCTTAAAGGTCTCTCACTGACAACATATAGGCTTCTGGTCACTTGTATTTAAAGGTTAAAATACTAAAATGTATACATATCCTCTAAACATACAATATGGTCTCCTCCAGGTGAGACTGTGAACCATGATCAAGTAAATAGCTTAGCCTCAAAATACTGTTCCTCTCACTTTTTAAAATAAACCAAGCAGATGTTTCCCAACATCTTTAATTACCTGGGTCCCAGCAGTCAAGAACTGTTGTTAAAGCACTGCGGAGAAGGTCTGTCCAAGCAGTGTGGCTCTTTTCTGCACGGGCCATGGGAGAAGATAATATTCCTTTCAGAGCCTGTAGGGAAGCTGCGACTGTTGAAGATAACTGCCCCCCAGGTAATTTCACAGCAGTTTCTCTAAGGACACCAACTGTGAGGTACAATATAGTAGGGAGAACTGAGATGCTTCCTGTAAGATAAAAAATTTAAACACACTATATAGAGAGGCCGAATCCAGAACATTTTTAAGAATATATATAGAAGCCAAACGTGGTGGTGTACACCTGTAATCTCAGTACTTGGGAGGCTGAGGCAGGAGGACTGCCATGAGTTTGAGGCCAGCCTGGGCTACACCGTGAATTCCAGGCCAGCCTGAACTACATAGCTAGACCCCATCTCAAAACAAATGAACAAATAAACAATATATGTAGGAAAAAAATCCTAAAAAACAAATCAATGAATAAGGTAATGTCAGAAATTTTTTATTTTTTAAGATTGTTTCTTGGGGGGCCGGTGAGATGGCTCAGCGGCTTAAGCGCCTGCCTGGCAAGCGCGAGGGCCCAAGTTCGACTCCCGGAACCCACATACGAAAAAAGGGGCCGGTGATATCGCTCAGCGGCACGGGCGCCTGCTGGCGCGCGAGGTCCTGAGGTCGACCCCCCCGGTACCCACAAAAAAAAAAAAAGAGAAAAAAAAAAAAAAAAAAAGATTGTTTCTTGGGGCTGAGGGTGTATAGCTCAGTGCTAGAGGGCATACTTAGCATACTCAAGGCCCTGGGTTTCATGTCAGCACGCACACGCACACACACACACACACACACACACACACAATTATTTTTCATAAAAGATTGTATCTGTTAACATAATTTAACTTCATTTGTTTTGTTTTTTGAGACGGTCTCGCTATGTATTCCAGGCTGTCCTTGAAGTCACTATGTAGTCTAGGATGGCCTCGAACTCACAGAGATCCTCCTGCCACAGCCTCCTGGGTCCTGGAATTATAAGCATGCACCATACGACTTGGCCTAATATAAGTAATTTATTAAGATTATTTAAAAAAAATTATTCAGGTTGGATGATGATATTATGCAATACTGTGGATTGCACCCAGGGCTTTCACACTGAGCTACAGCTCAAGCTCTGTTTTATTTTTGTCTTTATTTTATTTTATTTTTTTTGGCACCGGGAATTGAACTCAGGACCTTGCGCTTGCCAGGCAGGTGCTTGTGCTGCTGAGCTATATCCCCAGCCCCTACTTGTCTTTTTTGAGACTGAGTTTCACTATGCAGTTCAGACTGGCCTTGAACTTACTTTGTAGCCCAGGCTGGCCTCGAACTTGCAGCGATCCTCCTGCCTCGGCCTCCCAAGTACTGGGATTACAGGAGTGCGCCACT
Organism: Erethizon dorsatum; assembly: GCA_028451465.1. Classification (NCBI taxonomy): domain Eukaryota; kingdom Metazoa; phylum Chordata; class Mammalia; order Rodentia; family Erethizontidae; genus Erethizon; species Erethizon dorsatum. The sequence continues at coordinate 29,453,709 of CM051823.1, read as the reverse complement.
ACGCATGGCCAGCCCTTTTTTATATTGAGATAGGGTCTCAAATTTGTAATCCTTCTGCCTCAGTTTTCCAGAGTGTTGGGATACAGGTGTGTGCCATAACACCCTGCTAAAGTTGTATTAAATTTGGATGGCTATAATTGGAGATATATTTATTTAATTTATTACTATTTTTTGCAGTATCGTGGATTGAACCCAGGACCTTTGCACTGAGCTATATCCCCAGCCTTTTAAACAGTTTTTATTTTGAGATAGGGTCTCACTAAATCACTAAATTGCCCAGGCTGGGCTTGAATTTGTGATCTTCTTGCCTCAGCATCCCAGAGTGCTGGGATATTAGGCATGTCCCACCATGCCTGGCTCTGCAGATGATATTTAAATTCTATCACTTAGCATTATTATGCTGTGTCATTTTGTTTTATTTGGTAGTGGATAAATTTATTTATTTTGTGCTGTGATAAAGCATAAATAACAAATTTTACTATTTTTATCATTTTTAAGTGTACAGCCTAGTGTCATTATGTCTGTTCACAACATGGTATAACCAGTACCATTTATATTCATTTTACATTACTTTTCAAAGAATATGTGGAGGACCAGAGGTATAACTCAGCAGCATGGCACCTGCCTGGCAAGCGTCAGGTCCTGAGTTCTATTCCTCGTTCCCCCCCAAAAAAAAGAATATGTGGAGATCTACTCATTAAAAATATTAAAAGTTTTCATGGTAAGGAGTTGAAAAGTTAGTTCTAAGTTTAAAATGAATGTGAAGAAACTAAAGCTAAAATGTTGTATTTAATTTTCCTGAAGCCTACTCAGCAAAATCAGTACCATGTGTTTTTCCCCCTAATCTTCTGCTAGTCACTTTTCCTGCAACTCTTGGTGTAAGACTATGTGAAAACAAGAAGTTTTAATTCAAATTGAAGTTTAAAGTCATGAGGCTAAAAATCAGCACATAAATTGGGCAAGACACATTTAAGCAGAAATATGCTTACCAATTAAGTATCTATTAAATACTAAATACCTGTTATATGCTGTATAGAATATACAACATTAAGTTGGAAAGACACATCTATGTATCTACATATCTATATCTATATATATCTTTCATATAAAGTAATTACATATAATGCCTCTATGACAGATAACAACTATATACCTACATATAGAAATTATATATACATATTCACACCTATTTCACAAACCTCAGTATAAGCTCGGGTTTTTGTTTTCTCTTCTTGCAGTGCTGGGAGTGAATCCAGGGTCTTGTGCATGCTACTTACGCACTCTATCTCTGAGCTACAACCCCCACCCTTTGTTTTGAGATAGGATGTTGCTAACTGTTCCAGGCTGGCCTCAAACTTGAGACCCTCCTATCTCAGCCTCCTTAGTAGCTGGTATTGTAGATACATGCTACTGTGCCTGCCTGAGCTTGAGTTTTTAAGGAATTCTTCACAGATGCGTTAGGCCTGGAGTTGAACTACTACTACCACCACTTCTTTTTTTTTTTTGATGACTGAACCCAGGGTCTCACACATGCTAGGCAAGTGCTCTACCACTGGGTTACAGCTCCAGCTCTCCAGCTGAACTTCAAAGGATGAAAACTTTTAAAAGGAACAATGGGAATATTTAAGATCAAGTAATAGCATAGATAATGGTATAGAAGGGTGACCATGAAGCCGTCTAGGTTTAGGATTTGCACAGATGGAAAGCACAGACTCAGGAGAGCTTTATGGAGAACTTTACGGGGAGCTGTAAAACCTATGTTACTTATAGAGTATGGACTTGGGGCTGGAAGTGTAGCTTAGTGGTACGATGCTTGCTTAGCATGCATGAGGTCCTGTATTCAGTCCCCAGCACAGGGAATAAAAAGATTAGCAACTATGGTCCTTTATTTACTAAAGCCATTTCTCTTCTCTCTAGGTCAAGTAATCACATACCACAGCATACCTTCAGGAGAGCACACTGCAGGAAGTTCAGAGAGGATAACCAATGCAGCTGAAACCAACCGGCTTCCTTCTTCTGACAGAATCTGTGGCTTTGTTCCTCTCACTCCTGGAGTACCTGTCAACTTAGGATTTAGTTCTGGGAGTTGTCTAACTAGAATGCATACACATAATTCCAATGTTGCAAAGACCAAAGACTTCCCAGGCACAAGTCCTCCTGTGTCCTTTCCCTCTCCAAACTCTGGAAGGGTTTCCTTTTCAGCAGCCCCATCATCAACTAAAAGATAGAAAAAACAGCACTTAATAAATACTTTGTGCTTATTTTGCTTCTGGCAGATGGCAATAATTCATTTCTATTATAGGTAACATTTAATGGCTAAAATTGTGGATCTGTTTAAGGCTGAAGGAGAAAGCAGTTATGGAGGTACAAGTAGTTATCTTTATGATGATTTACTATTGCAATAGATTAAAAAAAAAATCCTTGTAACCCCTTCAGCTTTAAAATATTTCCTCATTAACTCTTCCATACTGTTAAGAATATAAGCACTTTATATTAGTAGTGGCTGGGCACAAAGATAGGAACCAAGGTCCCTAATGTCTTTAAGAAGATGCCATAGCAGCCCTACCGCTGGACCCCCTACCTCTGGACTTCTTGTTAGATGAGAGAATAAAACTTTGTATTTTAAATCTACTATTACATTGAGTTTTCTATTATATGTAGCCAAATAAAATCTTAAATGCTAACCTCACCAATACCACATTAGATTCATAAACAAGCAATCTGTCAACCCAAAACATTAAAAATTATCAGTAGTTCTTGTTATGTACATCAGTAAACAGAGCTAAAATACTCTATTAGAAGGGATTTTTTTCTCCCAAATTTTTCTAAAATTCTTGTTTTCCAAAAAAATAGTGCTAATATGCAGAAAAGAATGAGAAGATTTAAAACCATGCCTAGGATTTTACATTTGTCCTATATACAACAGATTACCTAGACTTCACAGATACATTAAGTTAATACCTTAAAAAATAACGATGCTATGTGACTAATTTGGAATTAAGGGTTAATATTTACCTTCTGCACTTCGTCTTTTTTCCTTCACATGTTCTTGAGCTGCACAGATAATTTGCCTTACCACTTCAAGTGAAGCCAATTGAACGGAAGGTGATTCTCTGGTCAAAATTACTCGATGTAGTACATTCAGCAACTCAATACCCAAGTCCTATCATAGAAAACATGTAGTGGAAACTATGGGAAACTATGCACTATTTTTAACATTGCTATTTTGACAAAATTCAGAAAAAGAGAATATGGCAAATTGCTTATAAGAAATAAAAATATTGCCTAGCATGCATGAGGCCCTGGGTTCAATCTCCAGCAGTCCAAAAATGAAGAAGAAGAAAAAAAGGATGTCAACACAATAATATTTTAAATTAACTCCAGATTGCTTTTAGTGCAATCTTTGGCGCTATGATAAAAGATCATTGTCATACAGATTCTAAATTGGGAAAAGAGAAAAAAGAAATTTCCAAAATACAATGGGAAGTTTGGCTAAAGTAAGAGCTGACATGTTGATTCTTAAGTTTATATTAAGGTTTTCTAGTAGTAAAATATGAGGGAGTAGCCAGGCGTGGTGGTGCATGCCTGTAATACCAGCACTCTGGAGGCTGGGGCAGGAGGATCACCACAAGTTCAAGGCCAGCCTGGGCTACACCGTGAGTTCAAAGACAGCCTGAACTACATAGTGAGACCCTGTCTCAAAAAATAAAACAAAAATGAGGGAGAGGCATGGCATTAAAATGGATGTCTCTCTAATGAATAAAATCACTGGAGAAATGCTATTTCATGTCCCCTTCTCTTTTTATGAGTTACTTTGATCACTTTCTTTTTCCTTTTTTTTTGGGGGGGGGGTTGAGACAGGGTCTTGCTATATAGTGCAGGCTGGCCTCGAACTCACAGTGATCCTCCTGGGATTATAGGCATGCGCCACCACGCCCAGCAATCACTTTCTTTCATTTTTGAAAATAACTGAGTAAATCTATCATTATGGTTGTTTTAACATACAGAGAAAACAGTTTAAGATTTATTCATGTCCAATTCAAGTTAAGTAAGAACTTGACTAATGATTTAAATATAATAAGTAATAAGCATTAAATATTAGTCTAGGTAGAAAGGAAATCACAGTACCCATTTACCTCAACACTCAAGTCAATGACGACAATTAATATACTTAATAATATATTATGCTAAGACCTACAAATGCATATTTACCCATGAGGAAAGCAGTTAAAGGAAGTGCCACACTTTGTGCAGCAATCCTTTTACCAAGGCCACAACTGGGTCAAATATGAGTACCTGACTCATCTACAGGTTAGCTAGCAGTCTTTTTTTTTTTTTGTGGGTACCGGGGGGTCGACCTCAGGACCTCGCGTGCCAACAGGCACCCGTGCCTCTGAGCGATATCACCGGCCCCTTTTTCGTATGTGGGTTCCGGGAGTCGAACTCGGGCCCTCGCGCTTGCAAGGCAGGCGCTTACGCCGCTGAGCCATCTCACCGGCCCCTAGCTAGCAGTCTTAAAAAGACCTGGAGGGACAGCAGGGTGTGGTGGCGCATGCCTGTAGTCCCAGCACTGGAGCCTGAGGCAGGAGGAATGTGACAAGTTCTAGGCCTGTCTGGGCTGCAGAGTGAGTTCAAGGCCAGCCTGAATGATATAGCCAGACCCTGTCTCAGAGGAGGAAGGGAAGAACACAGCCAAGAGGAATACTTTGTAACTGACAGTAACTAAAAGAACCAATGAAGATTTTCTCCTGGGGAAATGGAATATAAGATATAGATAAATGTGAAGATCAGCATTCAGAGAAATGGAGCAAAGAATGAACATATATAACTAGTGGCTACTGTACTGGACAATGCAACACGGAACCTTCCCATCATGGCAGAAAGAAAGTGGCAGAGTCAGAGGCATGATTACTCCTGGGTCAGCAAATATGCTGGTAGCATTCCAGTTCCAAGGCCTATCTCCCTAGCTCTTTAGTTTTTACTTCTCTTTGTTCACTGGAGTTCCCTGAAATCTACAAAAGCCTAACAAAAAATAAGAAATCACCTGATCACTGCCAATTTTAGATCTGGGCCAGGGAACATCTAGAAGGGCCTGTAATGCATGTAAACAAGCAGTAATGCTTTCCATGGTTGCATCTGAGCGTAATGAACAAAGAAATTCCACGCTGACTCCTGTGGAAAGCAAAAAGAGGAGGCATCTTTGAGATTCTTAGTTTATGAAGTTATTTTTATATTTTTTATTTTTATAAGTTATACAAATAAGCTTAGCAAAAAGGAAGTATCAGTAAATTACAATGAATTTAAGACTACAAACAAGTGATGAGGCAAATCTCTTCAGTTAGCAATAATCGTGCCTTGCATAAATCTCACTGGCTCTGATACTGCCATTATGTAAAGTTTATAAGGTAAATCTCTTAAACTTGCTTTTATCACACATACACAAATCACACATACGCATATCACACATACACAAATAATCTCAAGTAAGCCTGTGTACAACTTGCTTAGTTGCTATGCAACAGTTTAAGATGCAAAAATTACAACAAAATTGTAACCAAAGAACTTTGTACTGTTTAGTAACTGACTAAAATTTGAGTAATTACCATGTATCAGGCACCATGCTTTACATAAATCATTTCATTAAATTCTCATAATACCTGTTGAAGTAGGCACTATTATTACCTTTATTTATTGACTGATTGAGCTGGAAGTAAAAGCCAGGACCTGTACATATTATTGGAAGTGCTCAACCACTAAGCCACACCTGCAGTCCTTTAAAAGTTTGTGTTAAGGAAAGTTCTCATACAAAGGCAACTGACAACTGTTTTGATGCCAGAGCCTCACATGTTAAATACATGCTTTAACACTGAGCTACACCTCCAGCCCCTGGAAACACATTTTTAATAGACTCAAGGATATAGGAATCTGGCATGTTGTGGCCTGGTAATGAATAATTAATTGAAATATTATGAGCCATGAATCTTACTGAATTTAATAATTTACCTTTATGATCCTCTAACTTAGTAAGAGTTCTTTATGGGTAATAAACTTACAGTCTGTTTCCTTAGAACTAATTAAATATGTAAAATTTTATTCCATTTATTCTACAAACTTACTATATTATTTTAGAAAAACACCTTACTATAAAAATGTAGTTTTGGCTGGGTGTGGTGGCACACACCTGTAATCCCAGTACTCAGGAGGCTGAGGCAGGACTACCTCAAGTTCAAGGCCAGCCTGTGCTACATAATGAGTTCACGGCTAGCCTGGACTGCACGGTGACACACTGTCTCAAAAAACAAAACAAAAAATTTTTAAAAATGTACTTCTGGGGCCGGTGAGACGGCTCAGCGGCTTAAGCGCCTGCCTTGCAAGCGCGAAGGCCCGAGTTCGACTCCCGGAACCCACATACGAAAAAGGGGCCGGTGATATCGCTCAGCGGCACGGGTGCCTGTTGGCGCGCGAGGTCCTGAGGTTGTCCCCCCGGTACCCACAAAAAAAAAAAAAAAAAAAAAAAAAATGTACTTTTGATAGAGCTCATGCATGTGTGAGGCTTGGGCCCAGCACCACCACTAAAAATGAAAAAAAAGTTCTAATAAAGCTAGAAAATAGATTAAACTTTATAAATCCAAAATTTTCTTAACTTTGACCTTTAATATTTATTTGCAATTCCATTCCATTGAACATATTTTTTTCTTTTTTTAAATTTTATTTTACAGTATGGGGGACTGAATCCAGGACCTTTGCACTAAACTACATTACCAGCCCTTTTTTATATATTTTATTTATTTTGAGACAGGGTCTCACTAAGTTGCTAAATTGCCAAGGCTGTGCTTGAACCTGGAATCCTCCTGCCTCAGCCTACCAGAGTTCTGGGATTATAGGTATTTGCCACCTTGAATATACTTTTTTTTGGTTTTGTTTTGTGTTTTGGCACAGAGTCTCTCACTACGTAGTTTGGGCTGACTTTGAACTCACTATACAGCCTAGGCTGGCCTGAACTCAGGGTGATCCTCCTGTCTCAGCCTCCTGAGTGCTGGGATTATGCTCATCTTGAACATACTCTCTTAAAACCTCAAATGTTCAGAACAAAGGAGACAATTCCTCATCATATTGCTATTTTTTGGTGCATGTATTAAGAATGCAGAGTATTTGCAGACACCACATGGATCTTTTTGAAAATTGTGCAGAAAGAACCAGGCCTCTCCTACAATTTTTATAATTCAAACTGACACTGAGGTCAAACTTTTTGTTTTGTTTCTTTGACACAGGATCTCATTATGTAGTACAGGCTGGCTTTGAATGCACTATGTAGCCCAGGCTGGCCTCCAACTTGTGGCCATCCTCCTGCCTCTGCCTCCCAAGTGTTGGGATTATAGGCGTGTACCACTACACCTGGCAGACTGATGTCAACTTGTAACAGGATTCCAGACGTAATGTAATAAAATTTGTAAGTTTATAAAACATATACAAATTTACCTAGTTACATCAAGGCTATCACTAACACTCAAGGACACCGGCAAGGACACATAATTCAAGAACAACCCTTCTAGCACTGTAAGCTTATAAGCCTTTTACTGACCTAAAATCAGATGGAATCTATCAGTGTAGATTTCCTCAGGGGACTTGACTGCAGCCCCAGATGATGAACCCTGACACATGGAAGTTGGTGTCACAGGCCTTGAGAGATGAGATGCTCCTTCATCTGGGTCAGCAACAACAAAACCTGTGTTTGTAAGCCACAGTGCGGCAGCATGGAGGATGAGGGCCCAGGAGTTATAATAATGCAGTTTTGCATTTTCACTAGTCTCTGCTGTATAGAAAGTGCCACCTATGGGGAAAAAAAAAAAAAAAGAAAGAAAGAAGTAAAGTTTTAGGAGGAAAAAAAGATTTCTTCTAATACATTTTCCCTTTTCTTTGTTACAAGACCATTTTATCACTCTGAAAGTTCACTCACACCCGAAAGCAACTACTTTCTGATTTTTATCAGCACAGATTAGTTCTGTTTGTTCTTAGGCTTCATATAAATAGAATCATATCAGTACTATGTACTTGTTTGTGACTGACTTTATTTTGCCTAACATTATTTTTGGAGATTCATTCATGCTGCTATACTACAAATATTTTGTTACCAATATTATTATTTCTTCTGGGAGTATAACTGTTGGGTTACAGGGCTGTCTTTTTCTTTTTTTTTTAATTAGTTAATTAATTTTTGGTACTGGGAATCGAACTCAGGGCCTTGCGCTTCCCAGGCAGGCACTGTACCACTGAGCTACATCCCCAGCCCAGAAAGTATCTTCATTTTATTTTTTTTGTGGTACTGGGGATTGAACCCAGGGCCTTGTGCATGCAAGGCAAGAATTCTACCACTGAGCCACATCCCCAGCCCAAGGGCTGATTTATTTAACCTTATGAAAAACTGGCATGCCGATTCCTAACTTTTTATAATTTAACCGTAATATTTCAAAATATGTGTATGTATGTTTAAAACAAATACCAATACCATTTACCCATCTCCAAGGCCGACATTAGCATTTTGCCTTATTTTCTTAAATCTCTTTTTTTCCTTGTACTGGGGATTGAGCCCAGGACTTTTACACTGACCTACCTCGCAAGCCCCCCCTCCACTTTTTTTTTTTTAAATTTTGAGACAGTGTCTTGTCAGGTTCCTAAACTGTCCAGGCTGGGCTAAAACTTACAGTTCTTCTATCTTAGCCTCCCTGTGTTGGCATTACAGGAACGTGACAAGCCTGGCTCTTTTTTTCTTAAAAGGCCTAATACATTGTTACACTAATTTGTGTGTGTATGTGTGTGTTTTGAGACAGGTTCTCGTTATGTAGTTCAGGCTGGCCTTGATCTCACTATGTAGCCCAGGCCGGTCTCAAACTTATGGCGATCTTTCCGCCTCAGCCTCCCAAATGCTGGGATTACAGGCATACACCACCATGCTCAGGAACACTACTAATTTCTCTTCTTCTTCCTGTAATCACTTTCCTCAAGTCAGTCTGAATCATTCCTAAGTATATTCTTACACTTTTATTTATTTATTTTTTTTTTTGTGGGTACCGGGGGGTCGACCTCAGGACCTCACGCGCCAACAGGCACCCATGCCGCTGAGCGATATCACCGGCCCCTTTTTCGTATGTGGGATCCGGGAGTCGAACTCGGGCCCTCGCGCTTGCAAGGCAGGCGCTTACGCCGCTGAGCCATCTCACCGGCCCAGTTACACTTTTACAATGTAGGTGCTCATAAACAATATATGCTATTATTTTGTGTATGTAAGAAGTTTACCTAAAAGGCACCATACTGGATGCATCCTTTTGTGTCTTACCTTCTTTTCCCACCAAATATGTTCTTAAGATTTACCTAGGTTGCTATATGCCTATCCTTCATTTCTGCTATAAGTTGGGTCAATAAATCAGTTTATTTCCAGTGTGATCTGTTTTTATGCTACTGAAAAGTATAATAAATACTCTATATATCTCTTGTATATGATCCCAATAAAAATCTAATAGAATTTGACAGGCTGAATCTAAAATATATACCAGAAAATAAAACAACAGGCAAGACATTTTGAAATTAAATGAACATTAGTAAGAGTGGCTACCAAATATCTAACACACTAAATGTGCTATTAGTAATTAACTATAAAATTAGATCCTCATCCCCATTCCACATTTACAAAATAAATTCAAATTTGAATACAATTTAAAATGTAAAAGACAGTCGGGCGTGGTGGCGCATGCCTGTAATCCCAGCACTCGGGAGGTTTAAGCAGGAGGATCCCAGGGAGTTGGGCCAGCCTGGGCTACACAGTGCTTTCAAGGACAGCCTGAACTGCACAGCAAGACCCTGTCTCAAAAAACAAACAAACAAGCAAAAAAACAAACCCCTCAAAAAACAATAAAACAAAACAAAGGAAAAGGAAAAACTGTGAAACTTAAAGGTCTTTATGATCTTAAGCAAAAAATGTGACTGATTACATTATTTTTGAAAACACAAAAGGGCAAGTTACAGACTGGGAGAAAATATATGTAAGGTACCACAAATATCAGTATCTAAAAGATTACTAAACAATAAAAAAAGGAGAAACACCAAATAGAAAGTGATTATGATTAAGATTGATTATGAAATTTATGGAAGAAACTTAAATAGCCCATAAACCTATGAAAAGATTCTCAGAGAAATAAAATAATGAAATACTATTTTATAGCCAGCTGATTAGCAAAAATTATTAAGTGTGATAACATATCATGTTGAAAAGGGTTGAATAAACAGAAATATGTTGCTGGTGTGCCCACAAAATGGTTGTAACCACTTCAAAAAGCAATTTGGCAGTATCTTGGGAGGTATGATTACACATCTCTTATGACCTCAGGAGTCAATTTCTGGGTGTCGACCCTAAAATAATTCTTGGATGTTCATCTTGAATGAATGAAATGAAAATTGTTCTGGGGAAAATGGTTTAGACAAATATGATCTTAGTGCTAATTGAGAAGCTCTGGAAACACAAAAACAATTACTCTAGGAATTACATGATTATTTTACTTCCTTACCTTCAACAGGAAGTTGGGAGGCAAATTCTGAAGGCAAAGATAAGAGAGCATAATCTTGAAGTGCAGCAAGCCAGAGCCTGCTCAGTGTACCAAGATCAGTGTAGACTAAGTCAAGCAGTCCATCTGGTGTGTGGGACCCATTTTTAACACTGTCTTCCAAACAGGTGACAGTCTTCAAAGTTTGTTTGTGGTTTTTATGTCTTTGTACAGCAATTATGTAGACCTGTAAAAAGTTAGTTAATTAATTTTTGTGGTGCCAGGGATCAAACCCAGGGCCTCACAAATGCCAGGCAAGTGCTCTACCACTAAGCTATACCACCAGCCCCTTGAAGGCTAATTTATAAATAGGAAAATCCACTATCTGATGAAAAGGTACCATATTTTTACATCTTCCTGAAGAGGCAGAGTTCACTTTGAGCATATTGAACTTGAAATGCATTGTGGAATCAAGAAGACATACATACGTGTAACCATGCATACAAAACTGGGAGAAAAAGATTCAAAAACATCATCTTCAATGAGATCCACCAGGATTAACAAACACATGGTAAATATGTTATCATTTTGCACTTTAACAACTATGACAACTACAAATAACTGACCACAGCACTCTTTCTCACTAAACTAGGTTATGGCTTCATAATCCATCTCAACGTATGGCTACAGGCACCAATCTCTCAACTGAAAAAAGCTGAAGTAATGGAAATATTTTTATTAAAATTTACTACTAAGTCACTACAAAAATTTACCTAATAGGTTTAACACAGACTATAGAACGCTAAACTTTTCAACATAGTATATAATATGTACTATCGCTTTATCTACAACTCTAAAATCCAAAAAACTGAAAAAAGTAAGATTATGGTAAACTAATCTATTGGCAAAACTGGCTGAACTCTGAATATCTAAACATTTTACCACAGATATACTAATGTGTTTGATTATAGTCTATGGTATTGCTTCAGACTTCCTAGCATACATACAATTATATATTATATAACTTTTCTAAAGTCCCCTAAATTCTACATTCCCAATACACAGCTGGGCATGTGGCTCATGCCTGTAATCCTAGCACTTTCGAGACTGAGGCAGGAGGATCACCGAGAGTTTGAGACCAAAGTGGGCTACAAAGTAATTTCACTAGCAGCCTGGAGTACAAAGTGAGACCCTGTCTCAAATACCAAAATAAGAAAAACAAAAAATAAATTCCAAATATATCTGGCTCCAAGGATTTTAGATAAGGATTATGGACCTCAATTATACAGAGTATGTTGATCAATAACAATCTTTACTGAAGAAAAAATAAGAGGTCATGGGCTTGATCAAGAGCAGAGATTCATATTGTTTTTTTTTGTTGTTTTTGTTTTTTTGTGGGTACCGGGGGTCGACCTCAGGACCTCGCGCACTAGCAGGCGCCTGTGCCACTGAGAGATATCACCAGCCCTTTCTTCGTATGTGGGTTCCGGGAGTTGAACTCGGGCCCTTGCCAGGCAGGCACTTACGCCGCTGAGCCATCTCACCGGCCCTCATTTGTTTTAAATAACACTATCTTGGCAAAGAATTATTTGTAAAATAGGTTATAGAGAATTTCTCTTTGCTTTAGTAAAATCTATGTTTAAAAGTATAAAGAACTGGGCCGGTGAGATGGCTCAGCGGCGTAAGCGCCTGCCTTGCAAGCGCGAGGGCCCGAGTTCGACTCCCGGAACCCACATACGAAAAAGGGGCCGGTGATATTGCTCAGTGGCACGGGTGCCTGTTGGCGCGCGAGGTCCTGAGGTCGTCCCCCTGGTACCCACAAAAAAAAAAAAAAAAAAAAAAAAAGTATAAAGAACTGATTTTTAAAGTTAATTAGATCTAGTTTATTAAACCTAGGCAGAACTATTTCCTAACCAAGGTTTGTCAACCTCTAAATAACAAGAAAAGTAGAGATTCTACAACCTGCAGCTTTAAAATAGCTGTACTGAAGGAAACCCTTCTGCACATGTTGGTTAATTCTATGAGCTTCAGTCTGTAATTATACACAGTACTTTGATTAAAATGATACATGAACTAAGACTGCCCATAGTTGTTAACTTCTGAACCTGGGTGATTAGGTATATATGTGGGTTCACTACACTATTCTATCTACTTTTGTATATGCTTAAACATTTCCACAGTACACTAAAAATGATACAACTTTTTTCCTGATTAGGAAATTAGCTATTTAATATTTCAAAGTAATTCCATAAAAGGAAATTAAAAGAAAACATTAAAGTATGTGTCATATAGCTGATAGACAAGCAGACACATGAATCCATGAACTGATTTTAATAAAAGCTGATTTTAATAAAAGCTGATATTTTAAAATAAAAGCGAATATGGCTATTATAAAATTTCTCTGGTTCACAACTGCCCCTACTTAGAGCATTATAGACAATATGGATTCCTTAGAATGCTTTGCTTAACAGGTCAATTAATATGTAAGTAAATCTCATGCTGGAAATCTCTGTTTACCTTAAAAATGAATTTACTAGCCAGGAGTGGCACACACCTGTAGTCCTAGCACTCAGGAGGCTGAGGTAGGAGGATCACTGCACGTTCAAGGTCAGCCTGTGCTACATAGTGAGTTCAAGGCCAGCCTGAACTGCTTAAGAAGACCCTGTCTCCAGGCTGCCAAGCTCAGGTCAACAGGTCAGGGAGCAGAGTTCAAGCAGAGAGGAGGCGCATGGATTATTGCAGGCTGAATAAATCTGGTTGCAGCCTCACTGCCAGAAACCAGCTTGAAGTTCAGTGAGACTAAAGATGCAGGCATGCTGAGATTAATCAACTTGGATCTGGACTCTGTCTGCCCATGCTGTCTACCAGTGACAGCAGAAACACACCTTGAAGTGGACATTTTTTTCTTATTTTTCTTGTTTGAATTTTTGTGTTTTTTTCTTGATTGTTCTTGTTTTTATATGAGTGTGAACATGGTTTCTAGTTGTTGTTATTTCTTCCTTCTCTCTTTCCCTCCTGTCTTCTGCACCAGTTTCCCAAAGTTTGCCTGATCTTCCTTTGCCCTCCAGCCTTGCTTCTACTTTCTTCTTCTTCTATTTCTCTATTTTTCCCCCAACCCCTTTTAAACATCCTCCCGAGGGTAAAACCACTATGTTGAGGGCTTATTTATTGCATACAATTTTCTGGTTCATTTTAGATTTTGTTATATAACCACAAATCTAGTTCCTATGGTTAAAGGTGGCAAATTAATAGTTACCACGGTTGTCATTTTCTAGGCTGTGTTTGATGCTATTATTATTGCTGATTGTACCACTTTAGCCAAGGTGATATAATTGTTCTAATCAGTTGTTCTTCCTGGTACGCCAAGACTGAGAAAGAGGATCATAAACAATACTATAGGCCAGTGCCAAAAAACCAGCGGCTGGGCCAAATAGGCAGCAACTTCTCATCCCCAATAAATTGAAGGGGTAGGATCTTGCAACAGACTCAAAACCCAAAAGCCAGCTACACCTGAAGGACACCTCTGAGTAGTCATTTCCTAACGCTTCTACATACTAGCAATAAAGTTACTTGCCAGAAGCAATTTACAAGCACCAACCTATGAATTAGACAAAAACAAAAAACAAAACAAAAAAAAAACTAAGGGAGACCCTGTCTCAAAATACAAACAAACAAAATGACTGTCTAATTTTATTTTATTTTAATTTTTATGTGGGTACCAGGAGTCGAACTCAGGACCTCATGCTTGCCAGGCAGGCGCTTATGCTGCTGAGCTATCTCACCGGCCCTGTCTCATTTTAAATAGCACCAACCTTTTCAGTTTCTGACCTAAAGTGTTTATTAACAACTTCCCAAATCCCAGTTACAAATTAAAAAGTACCAACCTCTGCCCAGGCTTTTAGCACAGCTAAAATCTCCATGGTAGAAGTACTTTCACTGTATAAATGACTTAGACCTTCTTTTCCAGCCTGTATTTTTGTTAATGATGAAACAAGTAACTGATGAACTCTTCGTAGATCATTGACGTCACTTACAACTCCACTTGCAATCCAGGCACTGCAAACCTGGTTTTTAAGAAAATCAAAAGTTGTATTTAGAAAGTACAAATATCTTCCAAAGCAAAGCTCACCTATATCTCACCAAAACTATCTTGCTATTAAGAAATACAATGGAATGTAGCTGCTAATGGTAGTCAAAAAGTGTATTTTCTTTTCTCTTTTTTTTTTTTTTTGTGGGTACTGGGGGGTCGACCTCAGGACCTCGCACGCCAGCAGGTGCCCGTGCCGCTGAGCGATATCACCGGCCCCTTTTTTGTATGTGGGTTCCGGGAGTCGAACTCGGGCCCTCGCGCTTGCCAGGCAGGCGCTTAAGCCGCTGAGCCATCTCACCGGCCCAAAAAAGTGTATTTTCTAAAGGACTGTCATCAAAGGTAGAAGTGAGGAAACAAGTGTAATTTAGTATGTATATGGAAGAGTTTCAGATGTTATCAATGAGAAATGACTTTATGAATTCATAATCATAAATGTTTGGGTTAACATTTTAATTAGATCTCTAATCTTGATTTTTTTCATCTCCTTTATTTTATTTTTTTTGTTCTCTAGGATCACTATTTTACTGTTGTCCTTTCTGTTACATGGGATGTACACATCAGGTGTTAAAAGGTACAATACATTCTACAACTGAGCACCACTTTCTGTAACTGAACAGGCAAAGAAATTACACAGAACATCAGCATCTGGCAGTATTTTTTGGAAAAAAAAAAGTGACTAAAATGGGTTTAAGTTGATTAACACTATTAAATCACATCCTAATATTTGATACTACATGATTCAGTACAGCTACACAATTATACAAAATGTGTTAACATGAAAGAATATAACCAAAATTAAGATAGCAAACAAAGCCTATATAACTTTTTTTTTTTGTACAGGAAAATACTTTCAAAGTATGCATGTATCTGCCCATTGTTTTAAAGAAAATCTACTGCAAAGTTATCGACCTTCAGAAAAAGTACACACTGCATTACTAAGTGTATCTCCAAAAAGCGGACAATATGCACACTTGGAAAATACAAAATTAAAAAACAGATGAGCTTCATATTTATAAGAATGTGAAAAGAAGTCCCATTTTTAGCACTGTTGTATAAAGAATTGTCTTTTGATGTGAAGTTCATGAATTGTCCTTCTGCTGGAACCACACTTTACAAAAACACCATGTTTTTCAAACAAGGTTACAGAGCAAGATAGAGCATCTTAGCAATGTCATCTTATTGAAGTTTGTTTTTAAATTTTTACTATTTTATCAAAACAAGTCCCTTAGGTGTGTAGGATTCATTTTTAAAATTCTTCCTAGAAATAATATACAAAGGAAAGGCATATTTATTCCCAATCCCACTCCTGGAAGATGCTTCCCATGGCTGAGAAGGGTCTTCTCTCTTCTCCTCTTTTCACTGGTTGTTTTTGGCCTTAGCATGTGTTAAGATATGAGGTTAGTTGACTGAGCAAACTTCTAAATATAGCCTTTGAAGGGGCACACATAGGGCCTGTCTCTGGTACGGATTCACACATGCGTGCGCAAATTGAAGTCCAATGAAAAGCATTTCCCACAGTCTTTGTGCACTGAAAGGGCTTCTCTCCAGTATGAACCAGCTGGTGTCACTTTAGCCTTGAACTCTCAATGAAAACTTTGTCACATTCTGCACAGACGTGGAGTCTGAGGCTATGGGTGTGCAGACATTATCTCAAAGCAGAGTTATCCCTGAGTATATTTGTGCAGCCTTTATGAGGACAAGCTATTGCTCTTGGAGCATCATCATCTTTAATTTTTCTTGGCTTCATTCTAGCAAATTCTGCCAGTTGTTTAGGTCAATGCCAGGTATGGCTGTCATATACTCTTAATAGGCAGGAGGCGAGTTCTCTCCAGTGATCTATTCTGCAACCACTGTCTCATGGTCAATATCTTTTCTCTCATCTGATGACCACATGATGACTGAGAACTCGCCCACCAGAGTCTTGATCTGTACCTACTTCTGCTCCCACTTCTTGCTGCTCCGGTTGGCCCCGCCACCCAGGTAGCCCTTCTTGCCGCCATCTTTGTTGTTGCTGCCAGCAGGCACAAGTACTAGGATGAGGATCTGGTCCCCGAAGCCATTCTTGTCATTGCCGCCCACCTCCTGCCCTCGGGTCTGCACCAGGATCACCTCCTGGTGGTGGTGCACCTGACTTGGGTTGTCAGTGACCAGTGGCTGCAGCGCAACCATGGGCAGGTGGTGATGGTGGTAGTGGCGGCCAGTGTGCCTGTGGCCAACCCCGCCATCGTCATCCTCTTCCTCCTCCTCGCCCACCACCATGGTCTTGATGGTCTCCATCTCAATCTCATGCAGCTCCACAATCTCACCCGGCATCTCCAAGTCATCCATCTTCATCTCCTTTAAAACTAAAGACTAGGGGGCCGGTGAGACGGCTCGGCGGCGTAAGTGCCTGCCTGGCAAGCGCGAGGGCCCAAGTTCAACTCCCGGAACCCACATACGAAAAAGGGGCCGGTGATATCGCTCAGCGGCACGGGTGCCTGCTAGTGCGCAAGGTCCTGAGGTCGACCCCTGGTACCCACCAAAAAAAAAAAAAAAAAAAAACTAAAGACTAAGTGGCTAGAATAACTCAGCTAAAAGATAAAAGTGCTAGACAGGTGATGTGGCACATGCTGTAATCCCAGCACTTGGGAGGCTGAGGTAGGAGGACTGCTGTGAGTTCAAGAGCAGCCTGGACTACATAGCAAGACCTCTTTATGTAGCCCACGCTGGACTAGAACTTGCTGTGACTCTCCTACCTCAGCCTCTTGAGTGCTGGGGTTATAGACAGGGGGTGCCACCATGTACCGCCCCCCACCTTTTATTGAGATGCTTTTCCTATGTAGTTCAGGCTGGCTTTGAACTCACTATGTAACTCAGGCTGGCCCCAAACTTGCAATGATCCTCCTTCCAAGTGCTGGCATAACAGGTATATGTTACCACACCCAACCAAAGTGCTTAACATTTAAAACTCTAATGAAAATTTATTTATTTAAACCATTTTTTTCATGGTGTTGGGGATCAAACCAGGGCTTCATGTATGCAAAAAAAGTGCTCTGCCACTGAGCTACATCCCAGTCTTTGATGAAGATTTTGATTGCTCACAGTATATTTTTAATTTAAAAAAACAAAAGAGCATTAATATTCTGCATTGCAAAAAGTGTACTCAATTATCAGGGGCTATGTGTTTTTCAGATGCCATGATAGTTCTCTTTTTCTTTTTTTTTTTTTTTTTGAGACAGGGTCTCGTTACATAGTTCAGGCTGGCCTCAGACACACAGTGATGAGTCAGTTTCCCAAGTGCTGGGATTACAGGCATGCAACATCACGCTAGCTATATCTCTTTTTTTCTAGAGAAAATTTATTTACCTTTTTCCATGTACGCATGGTTCCTAACTTAATGATGGTTCAACACTGATTTTTCAACTTTACGATGGTATGAAAATGACACACATTATCAGAAACTGTACTTTGAAGGCTGGGGATGTAGCTCAGCAGCACAGCGCCTACCTGGCAAGTGAGAGGCCCTGAGTTTGATTACTGGTACCCTCCCCGCACAAAAAGAAACTTTACTTTGAATTTTGAACTTTTCCTGGGCTAGCCCTATGGAGTACAACACTCTTATTATCCTTGGCAATGGCAGTGAATCACAGTTCCTAGTTATGTGATCATGAGGGTAAAGAATTGATGGTCTATAACACACTGAGTTGCCAAAGCTGTGATGTTCAGTAGGTTAGGTATATTAAATGCATTTTCAAAAAAAAAATTAATGTATTTTCGATGTGACATTTCAAATTCTTAGAGATTTATTGATACATAACTCCATCGTTAAGTCAAGGAGTATCTGTATTTATTTGTTTTATTTCACAGAATATTTCAACAGATTTATATAAAGAACACATGAAGTGCTGGGCACAGTGATTTACACCTGTAATCCCAGCAATCGAGAGACTGAGGCAGGAGGATCACCTCGAGTTCAGGGCCAGCCTGGGCTACACAATGAGTCAGAGCCCAACCTGAACTACATAGCTAGACCCTGTCTCAAAAAAAAAAAAAAGAACACATAAAGTGATGATAAGTTAGATACTTAATACAATTTTCTGAAGATTGAAGGTATGCAACTATTTCCTAAGCACAATTAATAAAAGAAAGGTACAGTGCTAGAGATACAGTTCAAAGGCAAAGCCCCTGGGCTTAATCTCTAGCATGTGCGCGCGCACAAACACACACACACACACACACACACACACACACAATGGAAGGACTAAAATTAATTTTTCCACTGTTTACATTTTAATTTTCAGATTTTATTTTTACTAGTACATACTTGCATTACATAATGATTACATTTGTTGTGGGTCCGCTATATTTATAATTAATTTATCCATACCACTCCTGATTTTTATTATGTCAGATCACCTAGGGCTGGATACTAAGCGTTTGACAATCTACTCCAAGAAAAGCAATTGTTTAAGACTGTGAATTATATGGCATTTAAATGTATCAAAAATGTTCAACCTCATTTGAAATAGCAATTTAAGTTTTCCTGAATATTATTTTCAATCTTTATCACTAAAACAAAGAACTAAAAATTGACAATTCACAATGTTGCTGAGATTATAGGAAAATGGGTCCTTGCATACATTGCTAGTGGGAGTTCAAATCAGTAAATTCCTACAATATATTCTTTTCCATCAACTCAAATCTGGAGAATTATCTCACAGATATATCCTTGTGTCCAGTGAAAGGACCTATGCAGATTGCCTACAGAAGCACTATTTGTAATAGCAAAAGACAAAAAAAAGGGGCCAGTGAGATGGCTCAGCGGCTTACGCGCCTGCCTGGCAAGCGCGAGGGCCCGAGTTCGACTCCTGGATCCCACATACAAAAAAGGGGCCGGTGATATCGCTCAGCGGCATGGGTGTCTGCTGGCGCGCGAGGTCCTGAGGTCGACCCCCCGGTACCCACAAAAAAACAAACAAAAAAAACCAAAACAAAACAAAACAAAAAAACCCTGTATGTCAACCAGTACAGGTATGGAACTGTATGGAACTGTTCAAATAAATTTTGACACATCCATATATTAGGTTACCATGCAGTTGTCAAAAGAGAGGAAATTTTCTATATTTAAAAAGGAAAAGGATAAGTTGAGATAATAAGACAACTATAAAGTGTAACCTTGGTATCAGATACTATCTGAATTGCTCCTCAAGATCATTTGTTCCTTTTTCTGTTTTGTTTTGTTTTTTTTTGGGGGGGCAGTACTGGAAGTCAAACTCAGGGCCTTGCATTTGTCAGGCAGGTGCTGTGCCGCGGAGCTACATCCCCAGCCCTCTGTTGGTTTTTTGAGAGAGTCTTGCTATTAGTTCAGGCTGGCCTTTAATTCACTATGTAGCCCAGGCTGGCTTAAAACTCATGGCAATCCTCCTGCCTCAGACTCCCGAGGGATTACAGGTGTACACCACCATGCCCAGCTCAAAATCATTTCTTTTTTCTTTTAATGTGGGTACCGGGAGTCGAACTCAGGACCTCGTGCTTGCCAGCAGGCGCTTGTGCCACTGAGCAATATCACCGGCCCTTTTTTTCCTTTATGTGGGTACCGGGAGTCAAACTCAGGACATTGCGCTTGCCAGGCAGGCACTTATGCCACTGAACTATCTCACCGGCCCTCAAAATCATTTCTTAAGCTTTATCTTTTTAACCATTTACCTGACATGCTTTGGCAGTGACATCAGGTGGCGTCTCTGAAGTGAAGGCTGGTCTAAGTGCTGCTCCTACCTGGCAAGAAATTATGACATAACAAACATCAATAAAAGAGCACAGGCCAGGGATATAGCCCAGCGGCACAGTGCCCGCCTGGCAAGCACAAGGTCTTGAGTTCGATTTCCAGTACCAAAAAAAAAAACCCCACAAAAAAACATAAGTTGTTCCCTCTTTTAAATGTTATTTTTACATTATTTTTTTAAATTTTATTTTATTTTTTGTGGGTACCGGGGGTTGACCTCAGGACCTCGCGCGCCAGCAGGTGCCTGTGCCGCTGAGCGATATCACTGGCCCTTTTTTCGTATGTGGGTACCGGGAGTCCAACTCAGGACCTCATGCTTGCCAGGCAGGCGCTTATGCCACTGACTATCTCACCGGCCCCATATTTTTACATTATTTATAACAGTTATTATGGGCATCTGTTATTTTTGCCTGCCCTGCATATCTTCCCTTATTTTTAGGTAATGGCATCCTGGTGTTTCCTTTGGGGAGCTATCTCTTTCCTTAACTTAGTCCATGTGGTTGCTCTGGAGCTGATAGCATTGCCCCACACTGGGACACTGAAAGCTCTCAAGACTTTGCTGCAAATACTGGGGAAGAAGCACGGTCTTTTTATACGGACCCGGGTACTGCACGAGCCATCTTATCATTCGGAGAGGGCAAATCTCAGAATAAATCAGTGTAGACCAAAGCAAGCCAACTAAGAGATTCCTAATAATAATTTTCTTTCTGCTGCCTAAGTGAGCTCTAATTGTACTTTTAACACTTGCAACTAGAAAAGGGCTAAAAATATAAGAGCTCCCCTTAATTTAGTTCAGTTATAATATTTTATTTTAACATTATACTGCACTTCTGTATATCATCAACCCCATCCTTTTGCTGTCTCCCTTAGCATACACTGGTGTTACCTGCTGGGAAGAAGTGATGAAGGCTGTTAACAAACTGGTAAATTGGGGCCAAGGAATACAGCTCAGCGGCACAAGCACCTGCCCAGCAAGCGCAAGGTCCTGAGTTTGATTCCTGGTACCCCCCAAAAACAACAGAGTAAAACTGGTAAATTGCTCTGGTCTCCCTAACTGCTACACGTCAGAAGTTGCATCTGATCCATAATGAGATATATACTTGGATGAATGGTGCTACAGGATTATAAGACAGGTAATGATTTTGCTGTCTTCCTTACTCTTCCTAGACTGTTCAACACACCAAACACAATCAGTTAAAAAGATTAAAAAAGCAGTAAAAGAAACATGAATTCTTCCTAAGTCTAGAAAAAAACAGTAAAGGATATTACACATAATGTTCTATTCTGGAAATAATAAAGATAAAATATGAATAGCTTATTCCCCTTCTGGGTATCTTCCCAGAAGAATTAAAAACATCCTACCACAGTGATAAATGTGCACCCATGTTTATAGCAACACAAATTATAATAGCTAGATCGTGGAAACAACCCAAACGCCCATTAACCGAGGAATGGATAAAAAAGATGTGGTATTTCTACACAATGGAGTACTACTCAGCCATAAAGAAAGATAAACTGGAAACTTTTATAGGTAAATGGATGCAACTCGAGAAAATACTCACAAGCGAAATAAACCGGATGCACATTTGTAAACATCGTATTGTCTCCCTAGTATGAAAATGCAATTTCACTGTGACTATTCCATTCCTTAGTCTTCTATTTTTACCTAGCTTTTACATGGCTTAATCTTATACTGAGTAATATTCTTCTCCAAAAGGTATTTGTACATTCTCTAATGCTTGAGTTTGTTAATACATGAGAATGTTTACTTGTTGTCTTTAAAAAAAAATAAAGTTAGAAAAAAAATATGAATAGCTTGAGTAGAATTTAGTGTTATGTTGCTTACTGAGACACTCTGTAGAAGATTACATTACTAAAGTCTTCTATTCCAAGTTAGCAGAAAGGTTTTAATTATGAAAATTAAACCTTAAAGTTATAAACAACCTCTTTTATGTACCATTTTGCTTTTACTTAAAGTTTTACAAAATATTCCATTTCTTTTGCAAATGTATATTTTTTCTATATACTGTGAAACCAGTGATACATTAGCAGAGATTATAAATTAAGAGATGATATGCCAAATAACCATATAGATTTTTTATTGGTGTTATTTGACAAGATTTTCTTTTTTTTTTTTTGAGACAGGGTATCTCACCATGTAGTTCAGGCTGGCCTTTAACTCACTATGCAGCCCAGGATGGCCTCAAACTCACAACGATCCTCCTGCCTCAGCCTCGAGAGTGGTGAGATTACAGGCATGTGCTACCACACCCAGTGATAACAAAATTTTCTAATAGAAAATGCTTACGTTGGCTTGATACTGTTCCAGAATCACATGACCTGGAAACTCTGGTTCTGGAATAGCTGCAAATCGCCGAATAATAACTAATAGTGTTTCAAGACCAGAAAGACGGAGCTGGTCACTGTGATCTGTGGCAGCCATAAAAGCCATGCGAATTAAGTCAGCAAGATGTAGAACCAGGAAGTCACCTATAAGATTAAAAGTATCTTATTAAGAAAAAGAAATGCTGAAACTAAAATTTGTGTCTAAGTGATAATTTCTGCTTTCAATTTCATAGGTAACCCTGATTTGACTGTTTTATTTTATGCTGTGTTAAATACAAACTTTAAAGTTGAATTTAATGCACATTCAAATACACACGCACGCATGTGCACGCGCACACACACACACACACACCCATCTCAAACCGAATAATTACATGGAGCTATTCAAAAGCCAAAAGCAGAATCAGCATCCTTTACAAGAGTGCTAACAGTCTCTTCGATAAGCATTTTTGTTCAGATTTTCCGATAAAAGTTTATTTAGTTAGTACTTAAGAGTCCTTGGGTTTTGATGAGTCAGACAGTAATTTATTCTCTTCTTGTCAAACTGAAGCTAAGAGACTTAATGTTCCTTAAAAAAAATCATGTAGCTTTTTATATGGACTAGATTTTCTTATTGTTGCATGTCTTGCCAAACATATAAATGGTGGGAATATAAAAAACATCTCTAGCGATAGAAATAATGAGAATTCCTTTCATTCCTACAACACATTCTTTGGTATGAAAATTCTGAGAAGAGATTTTAAGAAAATCATTTAACAGTGTTTCAGTAATGTTTAGGGACACACCTAATCTTTGGCAAGAATGTATTTGAGACTAATTCAAAGAACAGAGTTCACACTGAAGAACTAATGTATCTTAGTAAGTGTCAGGTACTATTCGATTCTATTCTACATTATTTTAACTGGCAGCAAAGGAATTAATATCTTTGGCATACTAATTTTCTACCCATAATAATCTTACAAGTGTTGATCCCAAGTAAGAGTCTCAATAAATGTTTGCCTAAAAAAAAATCATTAAATCAGATACTGAATTCATATTCAGACCAGTAATAGCAACATTTTGCTTTGTGATTCTTTTATCTGATAAAAATATTCCAAGGGCATTTAGAAATGTGCCTTGTGATTTGGAACATATGCCCTTACATGAATTTTAAAAATTAGAAATCAAACTATAAGTATACACACATATAGGTAAAAAATAAAACAACAACAAGAGGTCAAAATAGTCATACATTCAGGAACTATTTACAATGAAATAGGTTCAAATGTTTCTAGGTAATATCCATGTCACAACCAAGAAATCTATCAGGAAAAACTGGTAAAAGTTACAATACAGAAAATAATTTTTGGGAGCTAATGAATGCACACACTATTTCCCAAGAAGATTATTTTCTATAAACTCATTTCACATACTCATTAAGCAAAAGTGAATGCAAAGTTAAACTTAATCATTATAAATCCATTTAAACATTTAAAAATGTACTAACCTATGGCTTACATAAATACTGTAATCAAGTTTCATAACTGATTGAAAGAATAAAAATAACTTTTTAGTTTTATTATTATTTTTGCAGTACTACGGACTGAACATAGGCATTGGACATACTAGACAAGTGGTCCACCACTGAGGTGTATCTCCGGCCCTAGTTTTATTTTTTGAGTTAATATTAAAACTTAAGCAGACAGCACTATTACTTATGCCATTTAGTCTTTTCATTAATATGCCACTTACTTCTTGAATCCCTTCTTTTCATTTCTTGTGCTAATGCAATGTCAAAATGCGCGCTATTTGCATTTTCACACTGGTTAATTATCCTACAGACACATTCAGCAGCAAAGACTCTAGTTCCCCATCGGGGATTAGTAAAAGGATGAGATTTTTCATTACTTCTGGCGGTCAAGACTGAGGAATCATCACCTTTATCTCCTTCTTCCTCTTGCATTGTATCCACACAAGATATGGCTGTAAAATCTTTTATCAGGGGAGAATACATGTAATTACAATCAATGGGAAGATATATTTATAAAGAAACACAAAAGGACTTGAAATGCAGTCTAGAATTACTACTGATCAGTCATATACCTTTATAATAATGTTAAATAATTGGGTCTAATAATTCTATAGGTAACAATGTTGTCTAGACGAAATAAGAGCTATTCCAGGTAAAACTGACAGTTATTAAGTTATAATCCAAGTGAAAACAAAATACAATATTAGATCCTGAAATAATTATCAATCTCTCGCATGTAACTCAACTTAAAATGAATCTAATGTTGTAAAACAAACCATCTGGCTTTTCCTAAACTATCTTGTATGTTGACATGTTTTTGTGTATTATGATAGCAAAGATGTCACTAATATAGTTATGGTAAGCTATATATATATATTTTTTTTTGGGTACCGGGGGTCGACCTCAGGACCTCGCGCGCCAGCAGGCCCCCGTGCTGCTGAGCAATATCACTGACCCTTTTTCTGTATGTGGGTTCCGGGAGTCAAACGCAGGACCTTGTGCTTGCCAGGCAGGCGCTTACGCCGCTGAGCCATCTCACCAGCCCGGTAAACTATATCTTATGATTAAGAAGTCAACAGAGGGCTGGTGAGATGGCTCAGCGGCATAAGCGCCTGCCTGGCAAGCGTGAGGTCCTGAGTTCAACTCCCAGAACCCACAAAGGAAAAAGGGGCCGGTGATATCGCTCAGTGGCACGGGCGCCTGCTGGCACGCGAGGTCCTGAGGTTGAACCCCGGTACACACACACACACACACACACACCCACACACACCAGAGTCTCAACAGAGACTAAAGGGCATTTTCCTAATAAGAAAGAATGAAGCCAAACTACAGACGATAATGAATTAATGGCAAAATAAAATTGAGCTAACAAGCTCAGGGAGTATGAATATAAAATTGAGGTAAAATATCCATTTTTCTATGGACAAAGAGATTTTTCTTTAAAGGAGAAGTCCTTGTAAATTTTGAAGTAGTGATAATAGAAGACAGCATTAAAGACAGAAAACATGTAGAGTCTATGGTTGAAAGAGCAGGTATAGATCACTAGAAAAGATGAGGACTAATAAAAATCAAGGCAGACACAGGAGAATAAAACAACTCCAGAAACTTTATGGTAGCTTTTTCCTTCTCACGTAATTCAGAGATGAGAGCTACATTCAATTATAAATCTTGTATAACTAAATCGGAAGCTAATGAAATATACAGCAGTGGAAAGTTCATGGCTTTAAAAGTTATGTCGGCTTAAAATTGAACCTGTGTCTTCAGATACATTACTAATCTCTCCCAGGTGGTAAAATGGAATAACACTGCCTATTCATAGGTTAGGTTAAAGGATTAAAACATAAAATATGTACAGTTCCTGGAACACAATTGGTGTCTTTTTTTTTCCTCTCGTTTTATTTTCTCTCTCACTTTAAAGATATATAATTTAAAGACTCAAATATACATTTTACAAATACGTTGTATTAGCAAAGACATTTGGGATACATTACTTTCTAATACTACATTTGAAATTAACATTACAAAATGTGACGAAATTAACTTTCTCAAAATGCCACTTTTGGTAGGTTTTTTATTATGCTGATTTGTGGCAATCCCTCTAATAGTTATCATTTGTGTGAAAAAAATAATAGGACCATTTTAAACTAAGTCAGACCTTTTACAGCACAAATAGGAGCTTTACTGTTAAATTTGTTTGATACAGTAAAGTTATTTAAGACAATCAAAATGGAAAAAGCAACCCTCAGTGTTAAGACTTTTTTAATGTTCAAATTAAAAGAGAATTCTAAAACACTAGAAGAATCTTCATTTGAAAAAAGCAATCACCAGACAATTATAATTCAAATAGGTAAGACTGATGAATTGTCATTGGCAAATAATTTTTTTATTACATTTCAATTGACCATGTTTAATTAAATGACATTATGTATTAAGCTCAAAGACACAAAAAATGTGTCAATACAGGTCAATATTTTCATATTAAACATTACAGATACATAATCTAGATATTTATAAGTGATTTACTAAAAAACACACACAACGTAAGTACATTAGGATAGCTCCATCTGGTATTTTCTGTAAATTTTATGAAAAAAAAAAATTTTTTTTTTATTTGGAACTGAGAATCAAACTCAGGACCTCACACTTGCCTGGCAGGCACTTTGCCGCTGAGCTATATCCCCGGCCCCCATATGAAAAAATATTGACATCAAACTTTTTTGTATAATTTCTAAAGTTCTCCATTGCATGGAAATTTTTAGAGGATCTTCAAAATAGGCTTATATATTGGCAAAAAATTCTGAATATGATTTTTACTTTTAATTTTATTACTGCAACTATTAATCCCCAGTACTTACCAGCTGATGCAGCAAGTACATCTTTACAAAGCTTTAACCAAAGGGAGAGTTTTTCCACTGCCATAGATGTGAGCATGTAATTTAAAGTCTCTTTGATATCATGGCATAATCTCTGATCTGTCTCTTTGTCTAGTAAAATCAATAATGCCCCTTCAAGGCCCACTTCTCTGATATTAGCACCTGACAAGAAAAAAACAGATGCTCTAATACAGAAAACAATACTGCCATATGAGAAGCACACACATTCAGTAGTTCTTAAATATTACATATAAATATATTTTAAAGAAGTAACCTAAATATTGTACCCTAATCTACTGAGGTCAATTTTAGCTCGCAACTGAACTTCGGAATTATTTTTGATCATGTATAGCTATTTCTGATTTATCTTAAAGTAGAAGATTAGGGCTGGGGCAAAACTGGTCAAACAATTGGGCAAAATCTGTCACAGTCATGGACACCCAGGGAACTTGTGGAGATACAGAATCCAGGATGACTTTGCAGTTCTTGTGCCTTGTACAGGGAGCCAATCAGAAAAGTGCTATTTCCAATTCTTCCTTTACACCTGGCATGAAACCAAATGTGTTCAATAGAACAGTTTAAATCAGGCAGGCCAACTGAGTTTTTGATAGGACAACTGTCCCAATGTCTTATGTGCATGAGGAAGAAACCAAACCAGGAATTCCAGATACAAAAGAACCCTTTCTTTTATCCTCCTGGCTGTTGAGTCTATTTACTCATCTGCTTTTTTTTTTTTTTTAAACTGTTCTTCCTTGTACATGTGTGTGTATATGTATGTACATATATATGTATATATATTTTGCTGTTGTTGTTTGTTTTTTGAGACAGGGTCTCACAATGTAGTTCAGGGTGGCCTTGAACTCACTATGTAGTCCAGCCTGGCTTCAAACTCCCAGCAATCCTCATGCCTCAGCCTCCTATATGCTGGGATTATGGGCATGTGCCACCACGCCTGGAATCCCCCCTAACCTCCCAGCTACCTTTTCTGTGTGTCTTGTCCAATTCTTTGTTGAGGACACCAAGAACCTGGAAAGAATTCCTCCAAGACCGATCATCTAATAACATTATAATTGAATAAGTCTTTATTAAGAACCATTAATATGCCTTTCCAAGTAATGTTCAATATAGTACATATAAATTCTATCCACTGTTTCTTGGTATTTGATTTCTTCTCTGAAGTTAATTTCAAGTCATTACACATAATTAAGAACTTTCCTCATTCTGGTATGAAGCTACTAAATTTTTTTTTTCCTATATGCACGTACCAGGAGTTGAACTCAGGACCACACGCTTGCCAGCCTGCTTATGCCACTGAGCTATATCACCGGCCCCGCTACTAAATTCTTTAACATGAGGGTACAGGCCAAACAATCATTTTAAGGAGAACAGTATTTAATTACTACAATGAAACTATTGTAGCTATTAAATTAACATAAACCACTATAAAGTATTCTCACTGCAAAGTAGTAAAGCATCTTAAAAAGAGAAATACAAGTCTTTTTTTTTTTTTTTTTTTTGTGGGTACCAGGGGGTCGACCTCAGGACCTCGCGCGCCAACAGGCACCCGTGCCACTGAGCGATATCACCGGCCCCTTTTTCGTATGTGGGATCCGGGAGTCGAACTCTGGCCCTCGCGCTTGCAAGGCAGGCGCTTACGCCGCTGAGCCATCTCACCGGCCCACAAGTCTTGATTTAGTATCATTTTAATTCTGAAAATGCAAACAAAACAAAAAACCCAATCAAATGAATTTCATCTTAAAAGATTTAAGTCGTGTAGCATTTATGAGATAATTTAGATTCTAAAGATTATATCAGACTATTTTAAGAGTGGAACTGTCTTTAAAGATCGGGAGGAAGTGAAAGGAATGTTTCATATTAGCAGTCTGTAAGGATGTAATAATGCAATGTGTGAGTAATGACTAGAGCTGCAATATGGGTGGGGCAGGGGCCATAAAGGACATGTTTTGGGATAGCGTAGGAAATCTGAGGACTGTAAATTATATGATGCTACTAAATCAATGCTGATTTTCTTAGGTGTAGAAATGGTGTGTGGCTACATAGGAGAAGGTCCTTCTTGGGGAATGTAAACTAAAGTATACAGGGGTGATCTGTCAGGTCTGTAGCCTGCTCTGAAATGACCTGACCGAAAGTTGTGTCTGTGTGTCATAACAGCTTGGAATAATCCCAGGACCTGGGAGCTTGAGGCAGGAGGATCGCAAGTTTGACTCCTGCCTAGGCAACTCAGGGAGACCCTGTTTCAAAATAAAAATAATAAGGGCTATGGATGTAGCTCGGTGTGAAGGCTCTAGGTTGATCCCTAGTACCACACACGAACACACACACATGCACATACACAAAAGAAAGAATAGGAAAGGTTTTTTCGGTTTTTTGAGACAGGATCTTGCTATGTAGTCAGGGTGCCCTTGTATTATGTAGCCCAAGCTGGCCTCAAACTCATGGCAATCCACCTGCCTCAGCCTCCCCAGTGCTAGGATTACAGGCATGTGCCACCATGCCTTACAGAAAAGAAAGGATGAATCCCCAGTAACACACACACACACACACACACGCAAGCACAAAAGAAAGAAAAGGAAGTGGGAAAGAAAAAGGAAAGGAGAAAAGGAAAAAGAAAAGGAAAGAAAAAAAGAGTAGGTGAACCTATGTGCTTGTTGCATGGTTCTTAGAGCTTGCCTATGATCTTGAAAAATTACAAAAATTTTAAAAAGTAACAAAATGAGTTTTTTTTTTTTTTTTTTTTTGTGGGTACCGGGGGGTCGACCTCAGGACCTCGTGCGCCAACAGGCACCCGTGCCGCTGAGCGATATCACCGGCCCCTTTTCCGTATGTGTGATCCGGGAGTTGAACTCGGGCCCTCGCGCTTGCAAGGCAGGCGCTTACGCCGCTGAGCCATCTCACCGGCCCACAATGAGTTTTTTACTATAATTTTACTCATTAGTTAATTCAATTATTTCTAGGAATATGTGCCAGCATGTTTACACAAAATATAAAGCAACAAATACAGATAATTTCAGTGGTGAATATACACTGAAGATCCTTTTAGGAAGAATATCTGACAATGTTAGAAGATTAAAAATTTTCCTTTTAAGGCTAGCAATCACAAAATAATTTGAAATTGAGTTCTGCAACCTGTTTAATGATTATTGTATCAGTACAGTCATGCTGATTAACACAACCCATGTTTTAATACAACAAAACTAATTTGAAGAGCATGGACTATTGACAGTGAAGCACATTATGGATCTGAAAGCTTTAAAATATTGGAAAGAGTTGTGAAGTCTGTGACTTCCTGAAAGTATTAAAGTGGATGAGTATAGTGGTGCACCCTTATAATCCCAGCAGAGTGAACTACATAGCAAGACCCTGTCTCAAAAAACCAAACCAAACCAAACCAAACCAAACCAAATAAAACAAAACAAAAACTTTGGAAACCATATATATACAAGTTTAAGAGACTACTGTTACTATTTTTGTAGGGTAGTCTGTAGTACTCATAGTTTAAAAAATGAAGGATATATACTTACTGGCTAAGAAATCTTTTAATTCAGGTCTAAAATGTTGAAAAGGGGGGGCATAAAAATCAATTAAATTGTTATAAGACTCACCTATAATAAATTTTACTAAAATGAGAACTTGAGGCTGGATGTGGTGGCACACGGCTATAATCCCAGCACTTGGGAGGCTGAAGCAGGAGGATCACAGCAAGTTTGAGCCCAACCTGGGCTACACAGAGAGTTCAAGACCTGCCTGGACTACATAGTGAGACCTTGTCTCAAAAAAAACAAAAACAAAAACAAAAACCAAAAAACTGCTGGAGATGGTAGCACATGCCTATAATCCCAGTACTCGGGAGGCTGAGGCAGGAGGATCACTGGCTACATAGTGAGATCAAGGCCAGCTTGAACTGCATAGTGAAACCCTGTCTCAAAAAGACCAAAAAAAAAAAAAAAAGAGAGAGTTTGAGAGAAGGGAATCATACGTAATTACTTCAGGTCTAAATCCAATTTCAATTGACTACTATGAATAAATCTTATTGTAAACTAAAAATGGTCCTTAAACTTTAGTATTAACACAACGGTAGAAATATAAGTGTACACACAGATTGCTGGGCTGTACTCCCAGATTTCTGGTTCAGCAGGTCTGCGATGGAGCCCAGTAATCTGCATTTCTAAAAGTTCTCTGGTGAATGTGAATGTTGCTGGTTTGGAGACCCCAGTTTGAGAACGCTGCCAGTAAACCAGTAAAATTACTTGATGAAATACTTGCTGGCAATTGTTTCTTGTAGTAGTTTAAAACATGTATTAACTTTAAATTTTGTTTTAAAACACTCTATGTTTATATGCAAAATTTAAGATTAAACAGTCACTTGAACTGGACCTAATGTTGATAAAAAAGAATTACCTGGAGTCAACTCTTCTCTGCCATCCTTAGCAAGCACAACAGCATGTTCTGAAACTTCAGCCGCTTCTCTCTGTACAAGCTGACGTAAACAAGCCAGAACTGCTCTTCTTAGTAACAAATAGGGACTACAAAGATTCACCTGAAAAATACCACGTGGGGAATGAAAAAAGCTAAAGCTCTTGATGGCATTTAATAAGTCTAACAAGTATTCATAGGACTACTTTCTTTTGATTTTTTTGTGCCTGAACACAGTTTACTAAATACATAGAAATTTCTTAGAACTATTCTAGTATATGATTGTGTAACTTGGAACTAGCTTAAGAAATAGTACATTTGCTAAATTATGTGCTATTCAAAAACAAATCCAAAAAAAAATTGTATATATATATATATATATAAGATGGTGAAGACAGATACACTACTAATTTTACTTAGTTCATTGAAGAGTAAGGTTTGTGCCAATGATGTTTGGACAATTGAATGCTAATATCTGGTATCCTGAATAACTAACTTAAAGATAATAATACGTAATGCATTAACCATTGTTACCCTCCTATTATGTTGTTTTGAAAATTTGTTCTTTTTTGATTTATTTTGTTTTGTTTTTTTCTTCTCTTTAAAAGAAAAAAAAACCAAAAAAAACCAAAAAAACAAATCCAAGCAAAAGCCTTCTGACAATGTTAGAAGACAGAGTCTGAGTAAAAATAGTTTTGAGAGATAAAGAAACACAACTGAAAGGATTTATATATTTGTGTTCATGCAACTACAATGTTTTAGGATTGTCTAAGAAACTACATAGCAAACAAATATAATAATACAGCATATTGGTTAAACTGCAAGCCCAGGAGTCAAACTGCCTCAGTTTGAGTCCTAGATCCACCAATTACTAACTCTGCACTTTGAGCAAGTTACTTAACCTCTCTGTGCCTTCGTTTCCTTATTTGTAACACTATCCCACCTCAGAGGGCTGCTGTGAAGTTAACACAAATGTGCAAAGTGCTTATCACAGAACCTGGCAAATAGTAATGCTCAATCAATGTTAATGTTAATAAGGTATTGATGATGATAGTTTATTCAGAAAACATATAGAGTAAGCAAATGTATTTTCAAATGAAGGAAGAGTTTTATTCAGAATATATATTCAAAAATGCTTTCTAGGGCCGGTGAGATGGCTCAGTGGCATAAGCGCCTGCCTTGCAAGCGCAAGGGCCCGAGTTCGACTCCCGGATCCCACATAAAGGAAAAAAAGGGCTGGTGATATCACTCAGTGGCACAAGCGCCTGCTGAGAAGCACGAGGTCCTGAGTTTGACTCCCGGTACCCACATTAAAAAAAAAAAAAAAAAAAGCTCTCTAGAAACATTACAGAACAGCAAATTTCATATATATGTAAACACACATGAGTTACAATGTAAATCTCAGTAAATTTTATCTACCTATGGCAAATGATAAGCTTGGTGATATACCTCAAATGATTGATTTTAAGCCTGAGGTTTCTGGATACAAACTCTTAATCAGTGATTTCGTAAGTGAAATAAGGAAGGTCTAGAAATGTAAAATATATTTTGTCCTAACTAGCAGAGTAAAGCTCAGTTTGGTGTGGCCTGTAACAATAAATATGCACTTTTTTGGGGTGTGCTGGGGATCAAACCCAGGGCCTTGTACATGCTAAGCACGTGCTCTTCCACCAAGTGACACCCCCAGATCAATGTGTATCTTTTTATTTTTTTGAGATAGGGTCTTGCTATATAGGTTGGGCTGGTCTTGAACTCATTATGTAGCCCATACTGGCCATGAACTCCCAGTGATCCTCTTGCCTCAGCCTCCCAATTACTGGGATAAACACCCATGCACCACCATACCCAGACAATGTGTATCTTTTTTTTTTCTTTCCTGTGCACCAAGAATCAAACTCACGACCTTGCAGGCAAGGTGCTGTGCCACTGAGCTCTATGCCTGGCCCAACAATGTGTATCTTCGAGAGTGAGTTTTTCAAAGCAAAATTTGAGAAATAATGACTAGTGATGGCTAAAATAATAATGGCTAAAAATTTTGCTAGTGATGTATATTGATTTGGTATATGTGGGAAAAAAAGGACTGAAATAGGTAAATTTGCTGTGAAGAGTAGTTGCTAAATACTGAGGAAGAAAGGCTAGTTGGTAGCAGCTAGTTTTCAATGTTTAAGAAGAACTACATACAAAGACAGCTGAATCCTAAATTTTATCGGAAGACAAAAACCAGAAAAAGTTAACATATCATTACTGAAACATATGTATGGGAATTGCTTTGTAAGTATATTCTATTATACTCTTGAGCCATATAATCAACTCAAAAGTGGACAGAGAGGAATACCATTCACAGAAGTCTCATACAAATGTAATTCCAATCATGTTTAGGAACTTCTGTTGTTAGAAACTAGCACAGAGGATAACAGAGAAGTTAAAATATGAAGAGATTAAGCTCACTCATGCCCAAGATTACTGTTGTATTTAACAATGACAAAACATTCTACAAGACAATGTTTTGAGAAAGTTCATGAATCCACCAGCTATTTTAACTGGAGCTTTACAAGCACATAATACAAGGCAGGTGCAGCATTTATTTAGGCTGGTCAAACTTTTAAAAAAGCATGCTTAGGTGTACTCTGGTAGAAAAGAAGATTGGAGGCTATCACACAAAGCAGAAGAAAAGGCTTAATATTTCCATGTCATTCTCCAGCATTTAAATTGGGAAGAAGAAGAGAGTAATTAAGGCAAACAAACAAAGCAGGCAAAATGCAGAAATTAAATCAAACTGTTAAGTACAAGTCTTTTCTGAAATGAATATATTAAATGAAAATGATGCAAAATGCAGTACACAAAGTGAGTGCTCCAGCTGGAGGTTAAGTAGGAAATGTTTACATTGGTATTAAATAAAAACCATGTAACATGCTATACATTCTGGAATTTACATTGATGGTTAGCTTAAACATACAGATGCAGAGGAAAATAAGAACATCTACAATCAAAAACAACACAAAGAAACAGCAATGCAAACCTCAGAAAGTTAGGAAGCAAGGGTCAGGGACCTACCAACACAGAATTATCCAATAAGATCTCCTGCACAAAAACAAATGACAGACCAGTCATGACAAAACCAAAGGATAAATACTAGGATGACTTTGACAACAATCAGCTAAGCATTAAAATATAAATGTTGATAAAGTTATCATTCAAATTGGCTTAGCTCCAGTTTAAGAATGTGGCATAAATACTTTATTTTCCAACTTAAGAGTTGAGCTAAGATCTTAAAAATAGTCAACTCAAGAATTCTAAGATGTAAAGATATAAAATACACAACAATTTTAATAGGTACATTCGAGTAATCAGGTCTTCCTTTGGAATATCTGATTAAGCCTCAGTATCAGAACCACATCCAGCAGACGTATCTATGAGAGGAATGATCTGGACTGCACTCCCAGGAACAGGTGTCTGGCAGGAGATAAAATTAATGGTTTACCTCATCACAAGTTAATTATAGATTTTTTTTTTTAACGCTTGGAGGCCACGTTTTAAAACCCGAATTTTAAACCAGTACTCAGAATTGCCAGTGTAGCTAAGGCCAAGTTCAGAATGGAAGTTAAACAGCATGCAGTTACAAGGAAATCTTTACAGTATGATTTTTTCCTAGTGACGAAATAGAATTTCCTTACTTCAGAGAATATTCTAATATGATAAATTTTAATGAATTTAGAATTACTGACTGAAATATTAAGACATACAGTGTAGTGTTTTTTTTTTGTTTGTTTTTGTTTTTTCTTTTTTGAGACAGGATCTCATTATGTAGTTCAGGCTGGCCTTGAACTCACAATATAGTCCAGGGTAGCCTTGAACTTGTGGCGATCCTCCTGTCTCAGCCTCCTGAGTGCTGGGACTACAGGTGTGCGCCACCATGCCCAGCATGATCGTTATTTTGAATATGATTTCTATGCAAGAAAAAAAATCAACTTACAGTTTAAATAATATGAGTAACATGTAAGATGTATAATTACTACTATGGATTTTCTCA
The DNA here is from genome assembly GCA_028451465.1 of Erethizon dorsatum. NCBI lineage: Eukaryota > Metazoa > Chordata > Mammalia > Rodentia > Erethizontidae > Erethizon > Erethizon dorsatum. The sequence goes on along the minus strand of CM051823.1, from coordinate 29,418,130 downwards.
ACTGCTCAATGGAACTAAAAGAAAAATCGTTCAGTCTCCATTATTTGTATGCACTTTTTTTTTTTAGTCTGGGGAAGGAAAAAAGTTAATGAGTTTGATGAGATCTTATTCCATCATTAATTACTGTCTTTGTGTGTGTGTGTGTGGGGGTACCGGGGGTCAACCTCAGGACCTCATGCGCCAGCAGGCGCCCATGCCGCTGAACGATATCACTGGCCCTTTTTTCATATGTGGGTACCGGGAGTCGAACTCAGGACCTTGCGCTTGCCAGGCAGGCGCTTATGCCACTGAGCTATCTCACCGGCCCTAAAAGAGAAAATTTAAAAGGCCATTAATGAAAATTTTCTACAACTCAAGAAGAATGGCAGTATCACTATTTTTAGAAGAATAAATGTCAGATCAACTCGCAAAGGGGAGGAAATTTTTCCAATAATTGGTTTTGGCAATGATCTTCAAATACAAAGAGTAATATTCCTGGGCTAAAGTGCTTGAGCAGAAAGGCAAAATTCTATCCCTGTAAGTGCTATTTCCCCTAATACATGATTAACTTAATCTAAAAAAATGAACAGAATTTTCTGCCAGAAAAGTCAGTCATATTTTCTTTTTCAACTTTTATATAACTATCAGTATCGATAATTAATACCATGTATGCTTAAGATATGTGTCAATACAATAAAAACACTTACTGAGTGCTAACTAAATGTTTGGGATATGTGCCTTTCTATGCAATGTCTTATGCAATCCTCATGTTCAATAGATGAAGTAGCTAAAGCTGGAAGAGGTTATGGGGGTTCCCTACAACCATATAGCTAGGAGTAGAGATACGATGTCATCATAAAATCTCTGAATGAGGAGTAAAAAACTCGGAGTCTAAGAATTAGCTACCACTACCTAGATATGGTCCCTTAAGCAAGTTATTTGACTTTGTGGTCCTTAGATAATCTTTTTATTGAGACTGGTTTTAATGATGCAAACATCATTCTACAAAAATAAGGATAATCTATGTGACAGATTTTCAGATTGTGAGGTTCTTTCAGTCTCTGAAATGCTTCATATTTTTGTTCAATCTTCAAAATGAGTCTCTAAAATAAAGTAATGCTTCTCAACTGTCATGTTACTAATGAGAGTTTGCTGTGAATGGTGCATAGGCAGAAAAACTGAAAAGCAATGGTGTCAGGTTATAATCCTAAATGCAACTAATTTTGAGGCAAGTACAGATAGAAATTGGTTATGCTCAAGGAAAATTTTAAAACCGATGATGCTTATAAATCATTTCACTAGAACTTTTAAGTTGGTTGCCTTCATCTTTCTACATTTGTTGGATATATTACAATACAGATATTGATGCGTATGTTGCTAGAATATTAAGGAGAAGTATTTTTCTACCTGAGATGGAAAGAACTTTGTATATAATAATTTAGAATAGAGGAAGAAGAAAAAAAAAGACAGGAGATTACCATAAGTATTTGCATGTCCTATAGCATTTATACATTTCCTGGCATGATATAAGCACCCAATATATGCTTACTGCTTAATAAATAAATATTCCTAAACACTAATGGGGGAAAAATGAAGTCATATGATTTAAAAGATGACTATATGAAAGCTCCTTCCCCACTTCCAAAAAAGATGAAAAGAAAATAGGTATATAACATATTATTTTGTACATCGACTAATAAATAATTAAACTTGAATAAACCTAAATTTCAAATAAAAGAAACTGAGAGCTCATTTATTATTTTATACTCACACAGAGGCAGCTAACCAGGCTAGACAAGTTGACATGTCGCGGAGCAAACATATGAAGCTGCTGAAGACAAGAGATGGCCTGGGCTTGAACAAGGCAGTCTGGATTATCTTGCATAACTGCACAACCCAACAGACAAGAAGTCCTCAAGGTAGAAATTGAAGTACTGTTAACTAAAGTAAAAGCCAGAAGCTTTTAATAATTGGCCCATAAAATCATTACTCTTTAAACATATATTATCAGGTTTAAAGTTTATTTGCAGCTTTAAACTTGAGGATCTGTGTGAAGCAAAATTTCTGCTACAAAAGTGGGAACAGGGGCTAGAGGTATAGCTCAGTGGTAGAGCATGTGCAAGGCTATGGGCTCAATTCTTACCCACCCCCTACCCCAGCAGGGATGATCTAGGTCACAAATATTTAGATAAATATTTAGATTTCCTTATTCTTTCATTCTTCTTTTTTTTTTTTTGGAGACAGGGTCTCACTATGTAGTGCAGGCGTGACAATTTCCTTATTTTTAATTGAGATGTTTATTACAACACAAATCATTAGGCAAAGAACAACCTAAGATATAGGTTTTAACAAATTTTCATGAAAAGTGGAATTAGAAATTGCCAATAAATTTAGCCCTGCTTATATTAGTTGAGTTACTTTTATGTATTATAATCAGGCACTATGTAATTTGAACAGATCTGAACATGAGTTTTTGGATTTATTCATTTATTTCTTAAAAAGGGATCAGAGCTCTTTAAGCTACTCTACTTCATGTCTGTAATTTTCTTTTTTTTTTTTTTAATATGCGGGTACCGGGAGTTGAACTCAGGACCTCACACTTGCCAGGCAGGAGCTTATGCCGCTGAGCCATATCACCGGCCCCCATGTCTGTGATTTTTAAGGGTTTCTTTTTTGGGGTTTTCTTTCTTCATGGAAGTACTGGGGATTAAACCCAGGGTCTTATGCATGATAGGCAAGTATTCTGCCATTGAGCTGCCATCTGCAGTCTCTCTCTCTCTCTCCATGTATATATATATATTTTGTTTGTTTGTTTGTTTTGTGGGTACCGGGGGGTCGACCTCAGGACCTCGCGCGCCCACAGGCACCCGTGCTGCTGAGCGATATCACTGGCCCCTTTTTCGTATGTGGGATCCGGGAGTTGAACTCGGGCCCTCGCGCTTGCAAGGCAGGCGCTTACGCCACTGAGCCATCTCACCGGCTGTTTGTTTGTTTTTGAGACAGTGTCTCACTATCCAGTTCAGGTTGGCCTTAGACTCACTGTATAGTCCAGGCTGGCCTTGAACTTGCGGTGATCCTCTGGACTCAGCCTCCCAAGTGGTGGGATTACAGGCATGCACCACCACACCGGCTCCCCTTTTTTATTTTTTATTTTGAACAGTATCTTGCTAAGTTGCCCAGGCTGGCTGGAGTGGAACTTGGACTCATTCTGCCTTAGCTTTCCAAGCAGATGGGATTAAAAATAGGAAAGCATCTTTAGGACATACCTTTCTAAATACAGTAAATGAAATAAAGCTGAGTAACATTTATACATTCATTTAACAAAACATACTGAACATCTACCATATGCCAAGCAGACTAAGAACCAAATTCATTTTTATATGTACATTTTTTATGTAAAACATCACAAAAGCAGCCTACACATACCTTGTAGCTCTGGACCTAATGTGGTAATAAGGGCATTCAAACAGCGTCCAAGACTTTGGTGAACTTCAGCATGAGTAGGAGGCACATTTAACAACAACATTATAATGAGAGAAAGGGTAGGTTCCACATGCACATGAAAGAGTGGGCCAGCAGAGTCAATTAGAAGTGACAGAGAATGTAGGGCCCAAGTCTGTGAAGACGAAGAAAAACAAACCTGTTAGCGTTAGAAACATAAAAGACATTCACTTGTTCTTTGTTGAAGAAAGTAATAAAGTATACTTTTTACTAATAAAGTATACTTTCTTAAAAAGGGATCAGAGCTCTTTAAGCTACTCTACTTCATGTCTGTAATTTCTTTTTTTTAATATGCGGATACTGGGAGTCGAACTCAGGACTTCATGCTTGCCAGGCAGGCGCTTATGCCGCTGAGCTGTATCACCGGCCCCCATGTCTGTAATTTTTAAGGGTTTCTTTTTTGGGGTTTCTTTTTTGCTACTAATTTGGAAAGAGAAATGGAGAACTTAAGAATTTAAGAAAATTCTTTTCTTTAAATATCTAATATATCCAATATACAACCAACTCAGACAATCATCAAATTTAGAATGATACATTTAGATATAACTCAGCCTTGTAATTCCAAGATAATGTCTGGTATTTTAGCTAATAGCCTGAATCAAATACTCTTTGTTGAAAACTGTTTATTGTTTAATCTGTAGAAAAAGTACAAATTCAAGTTTTCAAAAAGATTCAAGCAAGTCTACAACTACACACAGTATGGACAAATCCCTTGAACATAATGAATGAAGCAGGCGAGACATAAAAGAGAACATATTGTATAATTCCATTTTGTAAAGTGTAAAAGAAGGCAAAAATAATTTATGCTATTATAAATAAGGATGATCACTATTCTTGATGGGCTATACAGTTAACGAGAAGACAGCATGAGAAGAATGTCTGGGGTACTGATAATACACTGTTTCTGGACCTGGGCACTCATTACACAGTGTACCCAGTTTATACACTGCATTCATATATATGTATGTGTGTGTATACATATATATATATATAACATACACACTTAGGACAGGTGCACTATCACTGACATATATTAATATGTACTATGGTTTAAATGAATCAAAACTGGCCATATATTCATTGAAATTGAAGGCAAATTCTGTCAGGTACTAGACACTTTATAATGTGGTAATTCAGAGAAGGAGAACTAACTGTTGATTAGAGGTATTGAAGTCTGATGAGATGGCGGTTAAACTCAATCTTTTTTTTTTTTGTGGGTACCGGGGTCGACCTCAGGACCTCGCGCGCCAGCAGGCGCCCGTGCCGCTGAGCGATTATCACCGGCCCCTTTTTCGTATGTGGGTTCTGGGAGTTGAATTAGGGCCCTCGCGCCCTCCAGGGAGGCATGCAGGCACACCACTGAGCCATCTCACCGGCCCTAAACTCAATCTTAAAATACTAAAAACTCTGGATTATTAGATAAGAAATGGAGAAGAGTCAAAGGAAAAAACTTAAGTGCAGTTACGAGAATGACACAGGTAGAAGGAAAGTGAGATCATCTGCAGAAACCAGAACTTTGGGGAGTAACAGTGGGGGGGTTCTGGCTCAGCTGGTAGGACTGGAATGAGAAGTGGATTAAAGAAGCAATAAGCAGTTTGCCCAGATTTTCAATAGGGAGAATGGTAAAATAAAAGTGTTCTTTTTTTTAAAAACAACTCCGAGCTCATCTCTAGAAAAGGTTGGAAAGAAAAGAATCTAGAAATAACATTACCTGTTAGGAGGCTACTATAGTTATCAGCGGTAACATGTGAAAACTTAAGAAAAGGTAAGATAAGGAAAGTAAAAGAACAGGAGGAATTAAACTCATCCCAGTTCATTAGGACATCAAGACAATAATGGCTTTATTGACCATGGGTAATGCTGTAGTATTTTATTTTGTTTTTTGAGACAGGATCTCGCTATGTAGCCCAGGCTGGCCTCGAATTCATTGTAACTCTCCTGCCTCTGCCTCTCAAGTGCTGGGATTATAGGAGTGTGCCACCATGCCTGGCTACTATAATATTTTATGGAAATGGGTTATGCCTGTACAACAATATGGCATGGTGACTAAGAACATGGGTTTTGAGCATATGATTTGTGTCATGACCAGATTCCATGATTAGCTTTCTAGCTATTACCAAGTTACTTATTATGTTCCATAAGCCCCAGTTTTATTTCCCTCTAAAGGACTATATATGTAAAGCAACCTTGACAATTATGCTAAATATTTAGAAGAATATAATGTAATGACTGGTATCTATTAAACTCTCCAAAATAGTAGGTGCTATTATTATGGTGGAAAGGTGATTCACTTTCAGAAAAAGATACTGAACTTGACTTTAGATACTCTGAGTATGAGAAGATAGATTTAAAAAAAAAAAAAATTTTTTTTTTTTTTTTTTGGAGACAGGGTCTGGCTTTCTAGTTTGGGCTGGCCTTGAACTCACTATGTAGCCCAGGCTGGCCTCCAACTCACAGCAATCTTCCTGCCTCAGCCTCCCAAGTGCTGGGATTACAAGTCAAAGTTCATGACTGCTTTGACATTTATTCTGGGGGAGTTTTTTGTTTTGTTTTGTTTTGTTTTTTTAAGACGAGGTCTCTCTATGAACTCACTATGTAGCCCAGGCTGGCCTTGAAATCACACTGATCCTCTTGCCTCTGCCTCCTGAGTGGTGGGATTACAGTCGTGCGCCACCACGCTTGACTGGGGGGATATTATTCACAGGTTATTAGTGGTCATTAAAAATAACGTGCACAATCTACAAAAAGCATGAGCTTTCAGGAAGGTCTCACATAAGGTACTCACTTGCACATCAGGAGAAGTGCTGTCCTGAGACAAAGTAAAAAGGATTCCAACACAAGAATTCAAGTGTTGAGAATTTACTCCTCCTAAATACCTATGTAGGGATCCCAATGCCAGTGAGTGTCCTGTTCTGGTAACCACATCTCTTGCTGACTTCAATCTGGTGTCAGAATTAGGAAATAAAAATAAGTGACTAACACTGAAACCAAAACAAAGCAAAGCAAAACAGAAACTAATGCATATACCTTATCACTCAGGTGAAACTTTTTATAAGAATATTTACAAAATTGAGAAATACATTTACTGTAAACTAATGAAAATTCTGAAATAAGCTGACAGTTATCTTACGAAGTAGAACATTCTCAATAAAAAGTCTTCACACTGTTGTTTTAGTTTAACCAGTTTCATGTCTTTCAGATATATAAACACATACACACGCAGTTTATAAGGCAGGCATTATTACTACCTTATCATATCCCAAGTGCTGGGATTACAGCTGTGTGCCACATAGCCTGGCCTATACAAAATTTTAAAACCATAAACTTTTTTTTTTTTTTTTTTGTGGGTACCAGGGGGTCGACCTCAGGACCTTGCGTGCCAACAGGCACCCGTGCCGCTAAGCGATATCACCAGCCCCTTTTTCGTATGTGGGTTCCGGGAGTTGAACTCGGGCCATCGCGCTTGCAAGGCAGGCGCTTATGCCACTGAGCCATCTCACCGGCCCTAAAACCATAAACTTTTATTTGTAATTGCTTTGGTTTTCTCATATTACTTTCATATTATCACCTCCTTTATCTTAATCTTCCTAGGGAGGTAGGACAATACAGTATTAACACCCTTCTGCTTGGAATAGAGAGAAACTGGGTGAGAGGATAAAGTAATCTACCAAAAGCTACAGAACTCAGAAATGTAAGAAGTTCATGTTTCCTCATCTATATTCTACAGCTTTTCCTCTTCCTGTAGTTTATTCTAACTGTCATTTATATTTCACAGGATAGTACTGTGTAATTTTCTCACTAACCTAGAGTCCACTCCGTCGATGTTCAGTTATAACATTCACGTAATACTGATCTTTCTCTTGCTATACAAAGACTAGGTCGGGCATGGTGGCACACGCCTGTAATCCCAGCACTTGGGAGGCTGAGCCAGGAGAATCACTGAGTTTGAGGCCAGCCTGGGTTACAAAGTGAGTTCAAGGCCAGCCTGAACTGTGTGGTGGCACACACCTGTAATTCCAGCACTTGAAGACTGAGGCAGGAGGATCGCCATGAGTTCAAGGCCAGCCTGAATTACAGAGCAAGACTCTGTCTCAAAAATAAATTAAAAAAAAAATACATAAATAAATAAAGACTAAAGCTAAAGTAGTAACTTTTATGCATGTGTGTGTGTGGGGGGGCAGATCTGAGACAGGGTCTTTGTGCTGTAGCCCAGGCCAGCCTCAAACTTACAATCCTTCTTCCTCAGCCTCCTGAATGCTAGGATTTCAGGTATGTGCCACTACCCCTGGCTTGAAGTAGTAATAATTTTAAATTTCAAGATCAGCAGGCCAAGAGGGTTCTCCTTTGTTTTAAAGCAGCCATATGTGTCAGTTTTTCTTTTTTTTCTTCCTGTAGCACTGAGGAATGAGCCAGGGAGTGCTGAGTTACATTCCAGGACCGTTTTCAAAATTTTACTTTTAGATAGGGTCTCACTAAACTTGCAATCCTCCTGCCTCAGCCTCCTAAATAACTGGGATTACAAGCATGCACCACCACCCATGGCAATTTTTTTTCCTTAATCTTAGAATGAAGTTTTAACTAGTTCTGAGAAAGCAGCAAGCTTATATCCAGTTGTGACATGTAGCCCATGAGTATTAAAATAAGAAATTCACTTACTTGTCAAAGCTAACTTGAGCTAATCCAGTAGTAAAAGCTCCATCATCAACCACTTGGGCTAGTCTAGCCCATGCCTCTGCAGCTGCACATCTCAAAAGGGGGTTATGACTTTCTAGGGCTCCCATCACTAATGTTAGGGCGAGTCTTTTCATTTCTTCTGAACCTAACCTTCCCTTGGAGCCAGCCATGTACTGAAGTACATAAAGAACAATTCAAATTTATAAGTGTAACAAATTCTCTTATCTAGCTTAAAATGTATATTCTGGTTAACCAAGTATGTTCACATTTTTAAAAAATCAGAACACAAAATGTACAATGATCATATAAACATAATTTGATTCCCCCCCCCACAAAGCATTTAGAATTTTATCTTCAGGCAAACAATATGGCAATAAATTATCATGGTAGCATAAAAGTGTTCGGAAGAACATTAATAGTGATATCTATAAAAGAAATGATCAATGAAGCTTACTATATATTACTTAGAAACAGTAAGTCACAAATGTAACAGCAAGTTGGATTTGGTCCATAGGCCAATGGTCCATCAATTCTTGGTCTAGTTTCATGTGGAGAAAAAGTAAAAGAATCCTAAATCCTGAAACATCTTCATTAAGAGACAAAAATGAAGAAAACAATACCCTTTAAAAAATCATCCTCCAACCTATGTAATTAGTCATACTTTTAAAAAAATTAAACAAAATTTGAATTTTTTAAAAAAATTACCTTCAAGAAATTAGAAATGGAAGAAACAACATGTAACTGAACTATTTGCTGACGAGCTCCTTTTGTGTGCTTTATACTGTTTGAAAGCTGTTCCAATATAAGAAGGCTAAAATGGGAAAGAACAAGATTTAAAGATTTATAAGATAAAATAAGTCAAAGGCAGATGAGAATAAACTGCTAATTTGCTTTGTTGCATTATTTTGTTGGAACTATTAAAATGAGACAAATTGTATACAGAATACTTTAGGAAAAGAAAATACATCATAAACAACAGAAAAATATTTTAATTATGGGCCATTCTGATAGTAGGGAGAAAGTAGTATTTTGTGAAAATTAATTACAAATGCATCACTTAAAAGATTTTACTTGGGGGCCGGTGATATAGCTCAGCTTCATAAGCGCCTGCTTGGCAAGTGCAATGTCCTGAGTTCGACTCCTGGTACCCGCATATAAGGAAAAAAAAAAAAAAGACTTTACTTGGGGCCAGGTGTGGTGGTGCATGCCTGTAATCCCAGCACTTGGGAGGCTGAGGCACGAGGATAGCTGCAAGTTTGAGGCTAGCTTGGGCTACAAAGTGAGTTCAAGGCCAGCCTGAACTGCAAATCGAAGCCCTACCTCAAAAAAAAAAAAAAAAAAATTTTTTTTCACTTGGGCAAAATAAGCTATTCTAGTAACTATTTTCTAAACAAAACATATGTAATTATGTTTACATATGTAAACATAATAGTTTAGACAGCATAATAGACAGCATCTCACTATGTAGTGTAGGCTGGCTTTAAATTTACTTATAGCCCAGGCTAGCTCTGAACTCTTGAACCTCCTGCCACAGCCTCCTGAGTTGGGATTACAGGTGTGTGCTAGCACGCCTAGCTCTACTATGTAGAGTATTATATTTGGTCTGGGGTGAATGTCTGGTCTGAATGTTGAATTAGCTATTTCTATAGCTTTTATGAATAATTTTTCATGTCCTTATTGTACAGAGATTTAAATTCCTTATGATAACGTTAAAGCTACATAATCATGAAACAAACCACCTCATTTTTCTATCAATTTCTTCTTTAAAATACTAATTCTAACTCAAATATTTCCTTTCATCCCTTCTCTCCCTTTAAATCAGGAAAGGTGAAATAGTACTGAAGATTATTTTGCAGAATATGAATTGTCTTGACATCAGTATCAATACCTTATAATTTATCTTCATTCTTCTACTATCTTGTGTTTGGCATGTAGTAGGCTTTTAAATGTACTTGCAGAACACAAAAGGCAACTGCATTGAGCAGGGTATTTTATCTGACCTTTGTGTACTTCTAATAATGTCCTTGAGTCCTGAACTAGAACTCTATCATTGTGCTGAGGCTAAAAGGCTTAGATACAGTTCTGCTCCAAATGGCAATTTTGTTCTCAAAGCAAAATGGATGGGGCATAAAAAGTCCAACTATGGAAGAAGTTAAAGAAAAAGGAAGGTGTGAGGCCAGTTCTGCTCCAAATGGCAATTTTGTTCTCAAAGCAAAATGGATGGGGCATAAAAAGTCCAACTATGGAAGAAGTTAAAGAAAAAGGAAGGTGTGAGGCTATGTGCAAATCATAAATATTAGGGAAAGCAGTATATATAAAATCAATTTACAGAGTATAATAAAAAATGGTGGAGCACTAAGAATTTGGAAAACCACTTTTCCACTGGCATACAGAAGTAATTTTTAGAAAAATGATATCTATAATCCCAGCTACTTGGAAGGCTGAGGCAGAATGATCCAAGTTGGACCTCACTCCAAACAATTTAGTGAGACCCTGTCTCAAAATAATATTATATATGGGCTGGTGAGATGGCTCAGCGGCATAAGCGCCTGCCCGGCAAGCGTGAGGGCCCGAGTTCGACTCCCGGAACCCACATACAAAAAAGGGGCCGGTGATATCGCTCAGCGGCACGGGTGCCTGCTGGCGTGCGAGGTCCTGAGGTCGACCCCCCGGTACCCACCAAAAAAAAAAAAAAAAAAAAAAAAAAAAAAAAAAAAATTATATAAAAGTGGTAGGGATGTAGTTCAGTGGTAAAGTGTCTGCTTGGCATGCTTGAGAACCTGAATTTAATCCCCAATGAAAGAAAAGGAAGACAGAAAAGATGGACAGGTGCATGAAAAGAAGCAAGGGAGGAAGGGCAGAAAGAGAAGGAAAGGAGGAAGGAAGGAAAGAAAAAACAATTTGGGGTCACTTTTTACATAATTTGTTAATAACTTGCTTATGTTTTTCCTCCTAAACACTATTACTGGGGATTTTCCCATCTTTTTTTTTTTTTTTTTAATGGGGGTACCGGGAGTCAAACTCAGGACCTTGCACTTGCCAGGCAGGCACTTATGCCGCTGAGCTATATCACCAGCCCAGATTTTCCCATCTTATTAGCTATTGTAGTGAAACAATTTCCAGTAGCCATTAGAATTAGTCTGGCAATAGAATTTATTTAACCAATTCCCCAGTTTGGGACTTATAGGCCACTTTTAATTTTTATTATATGAAAAAATAAATATCTTACATATGAAATTTTTTCTGCCCATTGTTCAAGATTACTATATTTAAGGCATTTTTTTGCAAGGACATATTTAGGACTAAATTGCCCACTAGGAAGATTGTAGAGGGTAAAAATGATGTAAAGGAAGCATTAAAGACAACTGTATGATCAAGCTCACAAGTTTAAAGATCTAAAATATTATTAGATCATATATTAGATATCTGTTATAATGGAATTGTCTCATGTTACTAAAATTGTGTAGTGATAGAGCTTGAGAATTTTGTTATTATATCATTTGACCTTGTCTTAGTCACTTTCCCATTGCTGCAACAAACTGCCCAACATTCACAGCTTAGAGGAGGACAGGTTTATTTTGGCTCATAGTTTCAGTCCATGGTCAGCTGGTTCCAAGGCAGAAACAGCATGGTGCAAAGACCTGGGAGAGAAAAGCTGTGAAGCCACGGCAGCCAGGAAGCAGACAGAACAAAGATGAGCAGGAACAAGAATATACTTTTCCAGGTCATGCCCTCAGTGACCCTCCTCTAATTGATGCCCTACTTCCTAACAGCACATTCTGCACCTGAACTCATCTATGGATGAGACTTTTGGGGGAAATTGTAGATCTAAATCATAACAGAAATACCTGTACTTTTTTTTTTTTTTTTTTTTTTTGAGTCAGGGTCTAGCTATGTAGTCCAGGCTGGCCTTAAGCTCATGGCAAGCCTCCTGCCTCAGCCTCCCAAGTGCTGGGATTACAGGTGTGTGCCACCATGCCTGGCCACTGTGCTAGTTTTTGATCACATTCATGAGTCAAGTCAACATATGAACAAGACCAATAATATTTCCTTTCTATATAAGATATTTTGTCCTTATAATCTTAGTGCTTTAATATTAACAATGCGAAGTTTTATTTTCAGAATTCTATAGTCAGAGCAAGCACAATGACACATGCCTATAATCCCAACACTTGGGAGGCTGAGGCAGGAGGATTGTAAGTTTGAGTTTCACCTGGGCAATTAAACAAGACCTTGTCTCAAAATAAAAAATGAAAAAAGGGCTGGAGATGTAGCTCAGTGTGAAGGTCCTGGTTCAATCCCCAGTACCAGGGGGAGAAAAAAAGAATTCTACAGTCAGAATAAAGAGAATTAACTATTTTTAAAGGTAATTTAGGCCAGGCATGGTGGCGCACGCCTATAATCTCAGCACTTGGGAGGCTGAGGCAGGAGGATTGCTGCGAGTTTGAGGCCAGCCTGGGCTACAAAGTGAGTCCAAGGCCAGCCTGAACTCCATAGAGAAACCCTGTCTCAAAATAAATAAATAAAATAAAATAAAATAAAATAAAATAAAATAAAATAAAGGTAATTTAATATCTAAAAGCAAAAATAATACATAAAAAGCTTATTTCCAAATTTAGGGTAATCTCATAAAAGATTTCTTTTAAACTGTTTAACCATGATACCACAATAACACAAAATACTTTGAAATATTCAGCTGTTAAATATAGATACTTTTTTCTCTTCTTTTTTTGCAGCGCTGGGAAGTGAACTCAGGGCCTTGTGTGTGCCAAATATTTGGATACTTTAAGTACTCAGGAGGCTGAGGCAGGAAGATCCTTGTGAGTCTGAGGCCAGCCTGGGCTACATAATGAGTTCAAGGCCAGCCTGAACTACATAGCGAGACCCTATCTGAAAAAAACAAAAAAACCTCAAACAAACCACAAAAAAAGACCCTTTAAGATCTTTCATATCTAGAAATATAAATACAAGACCCCCCAAAAAACAGTCTCCCATAAACAAGTATCATAATTCAGATAACACTACTGCATAGTTTCTCTCCTCTGCCTCTTGCTACCAACCGGTAGCTGCTGATAATTGTTATGACCTATTCTGTAGTATCTGGCATCCTGCTAGAAGAATGAGGAAGAGAATATAAACGTGTAAGGATTATAATAATTTGTCAACTATTAGTCAGAATAATCTATGGGAGAGTTCCATTTCCCATTTAGTTTCTTAGATAACAGAATTTCCTAGATAGTGGTTTTTGATCTCTAAGAAAGGTATAGGCCTAGTTATCAATGAAGAAACTACCATTCTCGGTGAGAAATCATTATCTATATCTATCTATATCTATCTATCTATCTATCTATATATTTTTTTTTTGAGACAGGGTCTCACTATATAGCCCAGGCTGGCCTTGAACTAGCAGCAACCCTCTTGCCTCAGCCTCCTGAGTGCTGGGATTACAGACAGGCATGTGCCACCAGGCCTGGCTTCAGTCTTTGGTTCTGAAAACCAAAATTCTTTTTTGGCAGATGCATTCTGCATTTTTAATTTTCTTATAACAGCATAAGAGAAATCCCTTCATAGCATTATATTTGGTTTTTCTTCTTCCCTTTTTAAAAATTAGTATATGTTTGTAATATATAAATACCTTAATTATGGGGAATAATATGTTTTAATGCTTTTAATTTTTTCCTAGTTTTAATGGGGTATAACTGACAAATAAAACCATTTAGGGTATACAATATGTTTTACTCTGAAATGATTTTCACAATCAAATTATCAACATATCCATCACCTCACTTTTTTTTTTTTTTTTTTTTTTTTTTTTGGTGTGTGGCCCAAAGTTCATTTTAAGTGAACTGACAAAATCAATGTTTTAAAATCTACCCAAATGAAAACCAATACTTGAACCTGTAATGGTCGGAAAAATTTTCAAAATAATAAAGCCTGGGAAACCTAGTATAAGCAAAAAAATTAGTTTTTCTTTGTAACAATTACTCATAAATCAATAATCTTGTCATTATTAACCTTTTAATTTATATTTTCAGCTAGATAATGTTCTAATAGTGGGCACAGCACTATATATACAATAGTACCCACTGTTTTCGGTCATTTAATAATTTTTATTCATTATTGCCAAGTGAATAGATAAGAACCTTTATCTTATCTTTACTTGTCATTTACGAGAAATTCTTTATGTTAATAAGAACTTCTGACAATATTCTTCTTACCCATGAGCTCTCCATTAAGCATTCAATTATATATTAATATTTAAGGATAAGTAAACCACTGAAGAGATTTACCTTTGAGTTTCTCCCACATGGGCACAGACAAATCCAAAGAGTTTGGCTGCAGAGCTGATGACTGACAGCGTTGGAGGCAGGGGCTTAGGTACAGAATCTCCCTCTACATTCTTCTCATAAATGGAATAAGGGTCATATTCAAGACTTCCGCAATAAACCCCATTATCAAGCAGAAGCTAAAAGGAAAAAGAGGATATATTAAATTTTAAAAATTACTCGTTAAAGATTGAATCTACCCAAGTTATTTAAAAATAGCCATACCTGCTCTTCAATAAATCTGTGGTCAGTCTCTTGTAGCAAAGGACTTAACATCAAAAGATCATCCTGATGACAAAGGGGTGGAAGTAAAAAGGTAGATGCTGCCACCTGGATATCAGGGGCAGTCAGGTCAGCAGCCAGCTCTCTGAGGATAGCACAGAGGTTTCCTGTTGAGCCAGACAAAGCAATTGCAATTTAGTACTAGCAGTTGACTGGTAAGAGTATGAGACTAAGAGAATGCTTGTACGCTTGTCATCCAAGTATGCTTGTAATCCCAGATTTAGGGAAGCTGAAGCTGATGTAGTGCCATCTTGGAAACTTACTGAGACCCTGTCTCAAAAAAAAAAAAAAAAAAAAAAAAGGGGCTGGGGATATTAGCTCAGTGGTAACTCTACCCTGAGTTTGATCCCACTACTGGTTGGTAGAGGATCCAGGATGAGCTTTAATCCATGCATTGGCCAACTTTAATATTTCATGGCCAAAGATTTATTTCTCATTCTAGAAAACTGCCCTAAAAATGAATGGCTCAACCATGTGTTGTTGCTCACAAGACTAGGAATGAATACTGACATTTCAAAGTATATACCTTATAATACTGAGTAAATTTACCTTCATGTAAAATAAAACAACATGAACTACAAAAATTGTTCAAGGAATCTAATACTCCCATGCTTTAGGTGTTCTTTTCCTGTTTTTTTTTTTTTTTTTTTTTTTTTTAAAGGTGGGCATAGAAGTACATGCTTGTAATCCTAGCATTCTGAGAGGCTCAGAAAGGAAGACTGCAAGCTCGGGCACAGCCTAGGAAACTTATTAAAGAGATCCTGTCTTAAAGTAAAAAATAAACAAAAGCTCCAGGGATGTAGCTCAGTGCAGAGGCCCTTGGTTCTATCTCCAGGATCAATCTCTTTCTCTCCCCCCGGCTCCACACACAATTTATTAGCTGGGCATGTAGTCCTATCTACTCAGGAGGCTAAGGCAGAAGTATCACAAGCCAAGGAGTTTGGGGTCAGCCTGGGTAACACAGCACAAGATCCTTTCTCATTATTAAAAAAAATAATAAATTAATTTAAAAACCCCATCCATCCACCTACAAAAAATTCAAAATGAAATAAATTGGTTTGGAAAAAGCACAGACTTATAGTGGTGTGCACCTATGATTCCAGCACTCTGGAAGTTGAAGCAAGAGGTTCATGAGTTTGAGGCCCGCCTGGGGTACATAGCAAGGCCCTGTCTCTGTAAATAAATAAGCAACTAAATAAAATTAAAAAGTACTCACTGAAAAAATTCACAATTAGATTATTTTTATTATGGGAAACATTAAATATCAAAAGGAGGTATCACTGGGCTGAGGATGTAGCACATGGTGGAGCACTTGCTTACAATGTGTGAAGCCCTGAGTTCGATCCCTAGTACTGCCAAAAAAGGAAACATTACTATCATGACCCATGTCCCTCAAGCCAGCATATGCTCATCAACACTCATCAACAATCCTCTTTCACCTAGATCCTTACTTATTCTCACCATCCTTCATATTATTTAGAAGCAACCCTAGAGAGCATATCATTTCATCCATAAATGAATCCTTGTTAAAGTTAAGGATGTTTTAAGTATCTCTATCACAATCTCATTTTAAAAACTCATTAAATATTGAATATCTATTCAGTATTCTAATTGTTTCATAAATGCCTGTTTCTTGCTTGCTTATATGTTTGAATTCAGATCTAAGTAATACCTATGTATTGCAATGAGTTGATACATTTTAAAATTCTTTCAATATAACATTCTTCCTTTACATATTTTTCTTCCTCATAATTTACTGAAGAAACAAGGTTATTTGTTCTGTAGAACTTTCTACAGTCTTAATTTTGAAGATTACAGCAGTTTAATTTGTTCCTCTATTTCTTTTTTTTTCTTATAAACTGATAGTTTATTTCCTTGTTCTTGTGTTTTTTTTTTTTAATTCTTGGGGAAAGGTAGTTCATTGGCCATATCATATTCTTCTGTAAAACAGGAGACACTGCCCCATTTATCACACTGACCTAAATTATCATCCAAAAAGATTTTTATCCTAATATCTGATGGATTATCAACGGAAAATCTGAGCTTAAATTGGGCTTTTGCTAGTTTTTAATTTAAGCACTACACTACAGGAATGAGTAAAAATCATTTTAAAGCAATATTCACCTTTGAGCAATATTTCTTTGAGCAATAGCTCTAGGGTGAAATGAATACTGGAGATGGTGTCTACTATTTCAAGTGGTAGGAAGGGTTCACATGCTATAATCCCTCCCCCTTCTCTTTTTCTCTTTTGTTTTGGAGAAGGGGTCTTACTATGTTGTGCAGGCTGGCCTCAAACTCCTGGGCTTAAGTGATCCTACTGCCTCAGCCTTCTGAGTACCTGGGACCATAGGCACAGGCCACAAAGCCTGTCATTTTTCTTTACCATCAATAGCAGTAAGACTAGTAACAAATATTGACTAAAGACTTAGTATGTGTCAGAAAAGGTCCTAAAAGCTTTGTACACAAACCTCATATGGGTAGTTTAGCACTGGTGCTAATTTTTAGATAAGGAAACTGGAACAGAATTACTCATTGGCTACCTATTTAATTGTCCCTGGACCAAGTGCTTAAAGATGATTAGATTTTGAAATGGAAATATGCTTTTGTTGTAGAAATTCTTCATAGTTTCCTAATGGTAGTGAGAAGCTATTTTCAATAAAAAGAGTATTAAAATATTTGGAAGGATATCCGCACTAAAACTAAGACAGCCAATAAAAATTAAGACCTCAATTTTTACTCCACAACCTTCAAAAAACTGAGTCATTCTTAAGACAAAAGTCTGTATCTGCTGGATAACAATAAAGAAAAGTTATTTCAATTCTTCATTTTATTTTTCTTTAATGATTTTCTTCCAGATACATTTCTGAAACTTGTAGTCAACAGTTAAAGATCTGACTCAGAGAATAAGACTTGGCAGTGTGATTTATGCCCTCAGTACTCCCTGATAGTTGGCCAGGATCACTGGACTTAAGCTTTTTTCCTCCCTTGTTTCTTTAGTATTTTTCACATAACAAAAGCAATGTTTTTATATGTTTTGTAAGATAACTTTTTGACAATATGTTGGAGTAACTTATATGATCAGAACTTTAAACTTGTTTTGTTAGTCTCATTTTCCAAATTAATTAGATGAGCGAATTTAAAGATAAGCATATTTCTTTGTATGTTTAAAGATTTGTAAGTTACTACAGGCTATTACTATACTATGAGTTATTCATTCAAAATGTTAATATTTTAATGGTAAAGTTCTGGCTACTACGTTCCATTCACATTATACAAATATATTAAAGTAAATAGAAATAGCTCTAGGGATGTAGCTCAGAGCTACAGCATCTGCTTGGTATGTGTGAGACCCTGGATCCCCACCACTGCCCCTCGCAAAAGAAAAAACAAAAAAAATTTTTTCTTAAATTGAAAAGTCCTAAGGGTAGGATAAAAAAAAAAAAAAAAAAAGAAAAAGAAAGACCTATTTTCTGTTGCTAAGTTGTAAAGGTGGAAAATTATTACTTTTGGTTGAAACATAAACATAATACTTCTACGTTTGGGGCCAGTGAGATAGCTCAGCGGCATAAGGGTCTGCCTGGCAAGCGCAAGGTCCTGAGTTCGACTCCCGGTACCCACATAAAGGAAAAAAAGGGCCGGTGATATCGCTCAGCGGCACAAGCGCCTACTTGCAAGTACAAGGTTCTGAGTTCAACTCCAGGTACCCACATAATACATCTATGTTATCATTTGCCTATCAATCGTTTTTCTTTAACTTGTATTACAAAAATAGCTATACATGGAAAACACACTGAGAGTAAATTTAGATTTTTTTTTTTTATAGTAAGTCCGAACTTTGTTTCTTTACAAACATCCTGGAACTGACGTAAAATATCTGTTGCATTCCTAAAATTAAGACTTTCCCCACTAAATCAAAAGGGTAGATTTACATTATCATTTATTAGAAGATACACTGTAGATTTTAAGTTGATATTCTTATATTCCTAAATATTTAATGCATTTTTTTTCAAATGTAGTTAGAAAATAAGTTTCAAAGTACTATACTATTATAAAAATTTGAGGGGAATTATTTTTCTCACAACCTAACAGGTATCAAAGCTGTGAAACACAGAAATTACTCCTCGGTTTTTTTTTTTATTTTTTTGTGGGTACCGGGAGTCGACCTCAGGATCTTGCGCGTCAGCAGGCGCCCATGCTGCTGAGCGGTATCACCGGCCCTTTTTTCATTTGTGGGTATTGGGAGTCGAACTCAGGACCTCGCGCTTGCCAGGCAGGCGCTTATGCTGCTGAGCTATCTCACCGGCCCTCGGTTTTTTAATAGATAAATAAAGGTCACTTTTGTAATGAAAGCACAGAATAAGACATACCTATCATTATGCTGCAATTGTTTATTAGTTCCCTAGCAGGAATTTGTAAGCAGAGAGGCAGCACAGCATGATGTAAACCTTTGTTTCAATCCCGATTCTACTTATTTACTGGGTATGTGCTCTTGAATTGATTTTTCTATGGTTTGTTTTGAGACAGGATTTCACTATATTGCCTAGGCTCGTATGGAAATCCTGTGTTCAAAGGATCTCCCTCCCTCAACCTCCTGGAGTACTTTGGAACACAGCAGCATGTCACCACACCCGGCTATTAACTTGCCCTTTATCTGTCAAGTTAGGAAAATATAACCAGATCAATGTATAAATGAGATATATTACATATAATTTCTAGCACAGTGTCTAGCATATAGACATGGTTCTTTTGATAGTTTCTGAGAAATAGCACTACGTTAATTTTTTGTTTCAGTTCTTTAGAAGTACATATATACTAAATGCTTATTTTACAGTGAACATTTTATAAGTACATTTGTGAACCAGTAAGAAAGCAGGTACAGTACAACTCACATAATGATAAGGGCCAAGACAGAAATTATAGGTTAATATTTTGAATAAATATGGTATATATTATACTGGATTTATTTGCAGAAAGAAATAAGCAAATAAATGTAGTACTTTTACAATAAATATATTTTAAGTAACATTCAGTTTAATAGAGTGGGCTGAAAATTGTCAATACTAAAAGAAAATATAGAAGTTCCCATGAAGACAATTTCTTTCTTTCTTTCTTTCTTTCTTTCTTTCTTTCTTTCTTTCTTTCTTTCTTTCTTTCTTTCTTTCTTTCTTTCTCTTTTTTTTTTTTGGAGACAGGGTCTTGCTATGTAGTTCAGACTGGCCTTGAACACACTATGTAGCTGAGGCTGGCCTTGAACTCACAGCAATCCTCTTGCCTCAGCCTCCCAAGTGCTGGGATTATAAGCATGAGCCACCAAGCAATATTAAACGTTTTTCTTGACAGAGTCACGAACAGAATAATGGGAAGAAATGATTACTATAAGTAATCACTCCAGAAAGTAATTAGGGCCAGCCAAAAAAAAATTTTTTTTAATATGGGTACCGGGAGTCGAACTCAGGACTGCCTGCTTGCCAGGCAGGTGCTTACGCTGCTGAGCCATCTCACCGGCCCATGGTTTTTGTTTTTTTTTTTGAGACATGGTCTCACTATATAGTACAGGCTGGCCTCAAACTCATGGTGATCCTCCTGCCTCAGCCTCCTGAGTACTGGGATTACAGGTGTGCGCCACCACACCTGGCTCAAATTTGTAATAGATTTACAGTATACATTCTGTATAAACTCTAGAGTAAAATCAAAATCAGTGTCTGTGACTCATTCTCCCTCACAAAATAGAATTAGGGACTTTTTTTTCTCAAAGGAGAGAAGAAAGCAAGGTATAAAGAAGTAGGTTTTATAAAAATATATTTTACTTACTATTAAAAAAAAAAAAACACAGACAACTGGATTGCCTAAACCTCTCAGAAACAAGGCATTAAATAAATGTCATGGCCAGACATGGTAGTGCACACCTGTAATCCCAGTACTCAGGAGGCTGAGGCAGGAGGATCTCCACGAGTTCAAGGTCAGCCTGAACTACACAGTGAGACCCTGTCTCAAAAAACAACCCCCCATAAATAAATAAATAAATGCCATAATCCATTCATTCAAGTATTTAATGAGCAACTACAGAACAGCCACAAAAAATAAAATATTTTGGTTTAAAGCACATACCTTCATAGGTTTCGGGAGGTAATAAAATCAACAGTTCATAAAGTCTTTGTCTGTAAACTACTGATGGTGTTTTCAAGGGATTTCCATATGACTTTAGTATTGAAGAAAGCCTTAAAAGAAAAGAAAAAGTGTATTTTAAGTATGTGGGCTATATGACAATGTACAAATACTGAACAAGTTGACACACACATTAGCTATACAGCTGAGATACACATGAATCACCAAAACAGAACTAAGAAGATATAAAAACCCTGAATAATCTAACAATAGGCAATAAAATTGAGGCAGTAATAAAAAAATTTACCAACTAATCCCAGGACCTGATGGAGTCATCACTGAATTCTACAAGAACCTAGGGGAAGACCTAACACCAATACTTCTCAAACTCTTTAATAAAATTGAAAGGGAAGGAGTACTGCCAAAGTCATTCCTGGAAGCTAGTATTACCTTTATTCCAAAATCAGACAAGGATTCAACTAAAAAAGAAAACTACAGGCAAATCTCTTTAATGAACATAGGTATAAATAAAATAATAATACAAAACTTCCCAAATCTTGGGAAAGATACAGACACGCAGGTACAGGAGGCATTTAGAAGTCCAAACATGCAGGGCCAAAAAAGAGGCTCCTCACCTCACAGGATAAACAAGATTGGAAAACCCTTAGCTAAACTAACCAAAAGAAAAGAGAGAGAAGGGGGCCGGTGAGATGGCTCAGCGGCTTAAGCGCCTGCCCGGCAAGCGCGAGGGCCCGAGTTCGACTCCTGGATCCCACATACGAAAAAGGGGCCGGTGATATCGCTCAGTGGCACGGGCGCCTGCTGGCGCGCGAGGTCCTGAGGTCGACCCCCCGGTACCCACAAAAAAAAAAAAAAAAAAAAAGAAAAGAGAGAGAAGACCCAAATCAACAGTCAGAGATGAAAAAGAGAATGTTACAACAGATACCACAAAAATCTAGAGGATTATTAGGGACAACAGTGGATCCTTGAGTTATGGCCAGCCTCACATATGAACCACTTGGGTTATGACTGGAATTTAGGTTTCACTTACGACCAAAGTCTTGAGTTACAACCTGAATGCCGGCCACTTGTGCAGTTGTAAACAAAGACTTGTGATGCCAGAAAGTGTATGTAAGCATCAGTCTGAGCCCAGATGCACATGTTTGTGAATGTGATTTTGGTCAGTGGTTTATATAATTGCTATGATTACTGGTATCAAAATGGCCCCAAAAAAGCTAGAAAAGAAGCTAAGGAAGAAAGAGAAGGTAAAGAAAGCATTCACAATCTAAAAGAAATTGTGGAGAAATATGAGAGTAGTATTCATGTGACTATCTCACTAATATGTACAGCATGTCTAAATCTACCATCTTGATAATCTTACAGAGAAAAGATTTGTATAAGGAAGCTAGTGTTGCTAAAGGTGTTACTCAAATCAGTAAGTCTCGATCAACAGTGTTAAACAAGGTATAAAGGCTACTATTAATGTGAATAAACAAAAGGCAGATGGCAGGTTATAGCCTGAGTCTATAATTTGTGAAAAAGCTATGGCTATAAATGCAGATCTTTTAAAGGATAATCTATCAACGAGTGATAATGGTGAAACATGACAGTAAAGGCTAGTTTCACAATTTTAAAGCGAGAACTGGGGTTTATAGTGTAACTAGGCATGAAGCAGCCAGTGCTGATAAAAGGGCTGCTGAAAATTACATATGCCACTTCAAAATGATGACAAAGAGAAACGGCTTTTGCTCTCATCAAGTTTTCAACTGTAATGAAACTGGCCTTTGCTAGAAGAAAATGCCCAGGAGAACACACATTACACAGGAAGAGAAGAAAATGCCAGGTCACAAGCCTGTGAAGGGTAGGCTAAACTTATTGCTATGTGCAAATGTGAGTAGTGACCTCAAGATAAAGCCTCTCTTGGTTTACCACTCTGAGACCCCTAGAGTGTTCAGAAAATATAAAGTCATGAAGAATAGGGTAGGGGTCATGTAGAGATCTAATGCAAAAGCCTGGGTAACAAGAGTACTTTTCAGCCAGGTGTGGTGGTGCACACATGTAATCCCAGCACTTGGGAGGCTGAGGCAGGAAGATCGCTGTGAGTTCAAGGCCAGCCTGGGCTACAAAGTGAGTTCAAGGCCAGCCTGAAGTGCACAGTGAAACCCTATCTCAAAAAAAAAGAAACCCACCAACAAAAACAAGAGTACTTTTTCTTGAGTGGATCAGGGAGGCTTTCTGTCCTACTGTTAAAAAATACCCTAGGGGACAAAGGTTTATCACTCAAGGCTCTCCTCATCAATGGATAATGCTCCTGCTCACCCATGAGATTTGGATGAAGAATTGCCTGAAGAATTCCCATGGCTCTCAGTCGAGCTCCTCCCACCTAACACAACTCCTCTTCTGCAGCCTATAGACCAGCAGGTTATAGCTAACTTTAAGAAGCTATACACCAAGGAACTGTTCCTAAAGTGCTTAGATTTAACCCTTTAAAAGTTCTGGAAGGAACGTCACAACATCCTTTCCTATCCAGGCATGGTAGTGCATGCCTGTAATCCTAGCACTTAGGAGGCTGAGGCAGGAGAATCGCCATTGAGTTCAAGGCCATGTGGGGCTATGTAAGAGAGTTCAAGGCCAGCCTGCATTACATAGCGACATCCTGTTTCAAAAACAAAAAACAAAACAAAACAAAACAAAAAAAACCAACATCCTTTCCTGTGTGGGGTTAACAGAGAAATCCTGGGCCAGTGTCTCTCTAAGGGCACTGAGTTCTGCCTGGAAGAAAAGTGTGGCCACAATTATACAGGAGAAAGACTTTGAAGGCTGTGTAGAGGAGCCTTAGCCTTCAATTCACCCTGTGATTGATGACACTGTCA
This sequence comes from Erethizon dorsatum, assembly GCA_028451465.1. NCBI lineage: Eukaryota > Metazoa > Chordata > Mammalia > Rodentia > Erethizontidae > Erethizon > Erethizon dorsatum. The sequence goes on along the minus strand of CM051823.1, from coordinate 29,394,390 downwards.
CTATAGCAGAGTCCATAAGCTTTCAGGTAGACAGCGGTGATGTCGAGGAACTGGTGGAGGAACACTCATAGGAACTGACCAGAGCAGAATTTCAGCAACTTCTGGCTGAGCAAGAGAATGGCAGCTGAAGAGCTTTCTGAAGAGAAGGGAGAATATCAACAATCAGTGCAGCAAAATTCTTCTTCTGAAATAAAGGAAATTCTGAAAAAATGGACAGAGCCACGAACATCTGTAGAGACCCACCCAGACAGAGAAAAGCCAATCGTTGCATCCACTTGCTTAATGACAACGTCATGTCACACTACAGAAGAGTGTTAAAGAAAAGACAGAAACAGACAACCTAAGACCAGCTTTTAGTTCTGAAAAAGTTGAGACCTAGTGGGCCAGGAGCAGGTCCTAGTGGGTTACAGACTTTCCCAAGGAGAGAAAGGACACCAGAAAGCCAGAGTCCTGATGTTATTATGGAAAGGGACCCTCCTTCCCAACAGTAACCACCTTCCACCTCATCCTCCCTGCAAGCCAAAGACGTCAACTTGAATGGTGAGTACAGTATGAAATTGTTTCTGGTAAACTAGGCACATTATACAACTTTGTGGTGAATACACGAGGAAAATTATTGGTGTTTCTGGTAGATTACGCACATTATACAACCCTTTTTTATTATGAAAAGGTTAGTTAAGGGGTGCTTTAGGAGGTTCAGAATGCATTATGGATATTTCCATTATTTCTTATGGGAAAAATCATCTTGACTTACAAACAACTTGAGTTACAACCAGCCCTCACAAACAAATTGAGTTCATAAGTCAAGGGTCCACTGTACTTTGAAAAAACTATATTCTCATAAACTGGAGAATTTAGAAGAAAGATAAATTTCTAGACATATATGACCCACCAAAACTGAACAAAGGGAGTAGGTATAACGAACCTAAAAAGATCAGTTATAAGCAATGAAATTGAAGCAATAATTTTTAAAAAAGTCTTCCCCATAAAGAAAACCCCAGGACCAGATAGATGGGTGAATTTTATTAGACCTTTAAAGAAGAACTGGGCCGGTGAGATGGCTCAGCGGCTTAAGTGCCTGCCTGGCAAGCGCGAGGGCCCGAGTTGGACTCCCGGAACCCACATACGAAAAAGGGGCCGGTGATATCGCTCAGCAGCACGGGCGCCTGCTGGTGCGCGAGGTCCTGAGGTTGATCCCCCGGTACCCACAAAAAAAAAAAAAAGAAGAACTAACATCAATACTCCTTAAACTATTCCATGAAACAGAAAAGGAACAAATGCTTCCAAACTCATTCTATGAGGCCAATATCATGCTGATACTCAAAGTAGATAAGGACACAAGAACAATGAAAAAGAAAACTATAGACCAATGTCCTTGATAAATACTGATGCAAAAATTCTTAATATTCACAAACCAAATTCAACAATACATTAAAAAGATCATACACCATGATCAAACTGGTTCCATTCCAGGGATGCAAGGGTGTTTCAATGTATGCAAATCAATAAATGTAATAAACCTCATAAACACAATCCAGGATAAAACTCACATGATCCTGTCAACTGACAGAGAAAAAGCCTTCCTTTCACAATGAAAGTCCTAAAGAAAATAGGTATTGAAAGATCATTCCTCAATATAGTAAAGTCCATATACAAGAAACCTGCAGCCAACATCATTCCAAATGGAGAAAAAGTGAAAGCATTTCCTCTCAGATCAAGAACAAGGCTAAGATGTCCACTGTCACTGCTCCTATTCAATATAGTTCTTGAAATTTTAGCTACAGCAATTAGGCAAGAGAAAGCAACACGAGGCATATAAATTGGAAAAGAACTCAAAGTAGTCTTTATAGATGATATCCTATACTTGCAAGACCCTAAAGACTCTACCAAACAACTTTTAGAGCTAATAAATAAACAGAGCCATGTAGCAGGATATAGTATCAACATTAAAAAAAAAAAATCAGTAACAATAAAGCTTGGTATTTGATTCTTTATTTAAAATTTTATTTAAGTTTATTGGTACAATTTAGGTATACGTAATGATCACATTCATTATACAGAATTTGTATTAGTACCTATGTGGTATTTGATTCTTATAAACAGTCAAAAAATTAATAGCTTTACTATACATCAATAATGAACTACTTGAGAATCAGGAAAACAATTTCATTCACAATAGCTTCAAATAAAATAGAATACCTAATCAAGGAGGTGGAAGATCTCTACAATGAAAATTTCAGAACACTAAAGAAAGAAATTAAAGAAGATACCAGAAGATGGGAAGACTTCTCATGTTCATGGACTGGCAGCATACTGTCAAAATGGCCATCTTACCAAAAGTGATCTACAGTTTCAATGCAATCCCCATCAGAATCCCAATAACATTCTTCACAGAACTAGGAAACGCAATCCTAAAATTCATATGGAAAAAAGAACAAGACTGGAGGCATCACAATTTCAAATTACTGTACACTACAAATCCACAGTTACCAAAAACAGCATGGTACTGGCACAAAAACAAACAGGTAGACCAATGAAACAGAATACAGGGCACAAAAACAAACCTACGCAACTATAACCATTTGATTTTGCACAAAGAAGCCTAAATCTATGTCGGAGAAAAGATAGCCTCTTTAACAAATGGTGCTGGCAAAACTGGTATCCACCTATAAAGACTGAAACTAAATCCCTGCCTCTCATCCTATACAAAGTCAATTTAAAATGGGTCAAAGACATAAGTATAAGACCAGAAACTTTGAAACTGCTAAAAGAAAACAAAAAAACTTGAAGCCTTAAGAATAAGCAGACCTCCTTAGTAGTACTCCAACAACACAAGAAATATTAGCAAGAATCAACAAATAGAGCTACATCAAATTTAAGTTTCTGTACAGCAAGGAAAACAACTAACAGAGTGAATGGAAGAAAATCTTTACCAGCTACTCCTCCAACAGAGGACTGCTATCCAGAATATACAAAAAACTCAAAAAAGTTTATTTTTTTGAGACAGGGTCGTGCTATATAGTTCAGGCTGGTCTTGAACTCACTATGTAGCCCAGGGTGGACTTGAACTCACAGTGATTCGCCCTGCCCTCAGCCTCCCAAGTGCTGGGATTACAGATGTGCAGCAACACCTAGTAGGAACTCAAAAAATTTAACACCTAAAAAATCAAAGAGGGCTGTGAGATGGCTCAGCAGCGTACGCGCCTGCCTGGCAAGCACGAGGGCCCAAGTTCGACTCCCGGATCCCACATACGAAAAAAGGGCCGGTGATATCGCTCAGCGGCAAGGGCGCCTACCGGCGCGCGAGGTCCTGAGATCGACCCCCGGTACCCACACACACACACACACACACACACACACACACACACAAAAAAAAAAAAATCAAAGAGCCCAATCAATAAATGGGCAAATGAACAGATACTTCTCAAATAAAGAAAAGGGCTAATTAATATATGAAAAAATGTGCAACATCTTTAGCCATTATGGAAATGCAAATCGAGACTACACTGGCATCCTACATCAACCCATTCCAAAAGGCTATTATCAAGAGAACAAAAAAAATTTTTAAAAGTGCTGGCCAGGATGTGGGGAAAAGGGAATCTATCAGCACTGGTGGTGGGAATGTAAGTTAATACAGCTACTATGTAAGTCAGTATGAAGTCTCCTCAAAATATTAAACACAGGGCTACTGTTTGATCCAAATATACCACTCCTTGGTATACCCTGAAGCAACTAAAGTCAGCATACTATAGGGATACCCATATACCCATGTTTACTGTGGCACAATTTACAACAGCAGAGATATGGAACCAGCCTTGATGCCCATCACAGACGACTGCATAAAGAAAATGTATATATACACAATGGAGTATTATTCAGCCATAAAGAAGAAAGAAATTCTTCATTTTGAAGAAAAAGGACGGATCTGGAGACCATCATGTTGAGTGAAATAAGCCAGACTCAGAAAGTCAAACAGCACATATTCTCCTTAATATGTGGAATCCAAAAAAGATGACAAGAAAGTGGAAGGGACACTACTACTAGACAAGAGGAAGGGAAAAAGGTGGAGGGTATATTATAGGAGGTAAAGAGGGGACGGATATGAGCAAAATGTATTACACACATTGAAATTCCCCCCAAAATGTGAAACTAGGCAGAGGGTGGGACAAGGGAGGTGAAAGTAATTAATGTTATATGCATATATAAATCTGCCAAAATGAAGTCCATTAATTTGTATAACCAATATAAAAGAGTGGGGGGGAACCTCTGAAGCCAAAAAAATTAAAAATTAATTATTATGTCGTGTCATCCTTCAACACAGTGTGCCCATTCCAATATTTCATTCATTCACTCATTGACTTGAATATTTTAGTCCCTCCTCCGGGCCAGGCACAGTGAGTAATCTACAGAAAAATGGCAGGCAAAGTAAAAACATGATCCCTATTCTCACAGAGCTTATAGACCAATACAGGCCATTCACACTCATCACATGCAAGTAAGTATACACTATAATTATAAAATTTATCATACAGTACAAAGAAAAAGTATAGGGGGCTCTGAGCGTACATAAGAGACTTGGTTCAATCAAAGTGAAGTTACTTCGAGAAACAAAGCAAAGTGGAGCTACCTTGTTGAAGTGCATCAATATATCCCCACACAAGACTCCCTAATACCCCTATATCTTGGTGTCCTAATTTAACAACCCATTCTTTCCATCCTGCTTGATTACTCCTTAGGCAGATATTCATTTCAGAAGTTACATATTTGATACTGAATATATAGTCTCTGGTTTTCTCTCATCCTCTTAAATCTCTACTGGCACCTACTGTTAGCTGAATACAATTAGTAGGTTTAATATAGGTATTAGAGACCCTCCATATACCAGCTGTATCTTAACTTCCTAGTGACTTTTTTGATTTCCAGCTCCAGCCGCACCAGTCTGCTTAGTATTCCTATAGCATTAATTTTCATGCCTCTGTAGTTTGATTCTCATTGATCTCCCTTTCTGAGATGCCTTTCTCCCTGTCTCTACCATTTAATACTATTCACTTTTACACTCAGGTGCCACTCTACTATGAAGCCTCTCCAAATCCCAGGGCATAACAACTGTCCTCTGAGTGCTCTCTTCAGCCCTCTACTGATAATTCTTTTCCACTTTGCTTTGCCAGCTGTTTCCTCATTCCTAGAGGACAGAAACTATATTTAAATCATGCCTCTGTCTTCAAATTGCCTCTCACAGTGCTTTCTACACAAAAGCAGACTGACTGAATGAATATACATCACTTTGAAGATTATAGGATTATGAAGTGTTAGGAACTTTGCTACCTTTTTGTTACATTCAGTATTTAGCATCATGAAGGGGGTACAGTATTACTATTTCACTGTAAATAACTTTTAGCTTTCCATAGGTATGTATTTTAATACCAGTGAACCTCTTAAAAATGTTTTATATACAATACTGGTTTATGTTTTTAAGCATTTCCACTAAATTATAAATTTAGATGAAACTGTCCCTTCTCTACACTTGTTTTTTACTCACCCAAATACTTGTTTCATATACAAATTACTGATATGAAATAAAACTTGTAAACTAAAAGAAAAAACAACCAAAGAAATGAAATTTGCAGTTTTAAATGAAAGTCTTTCCCTACACAAAAAACAACTCTTGACTGTTTTACAGAAGATGACTGTGACAAGTAACTCTAATCTTATATAAATGCTCCCATAGAACTTGATGAAATACTTATTTACCTTATTCTAATGATAATAATATAACTGATAAAAAATTTCATGAGAAGGACAATGCAAGAAAATTTTAGGACTGTCCCACTACTGAATTTACATAGAAATCTCCAAAGTTTATTAAACAAGGTAGTATTTCCAAGCTCAGTTTATTTAAGGAATGAAACCAATTAAAAATTTGATCAAGAGACTTTCCTCATATTAAGGTTTATTAAACTATTTCATAAAAATCAAAATTGATTCATGATAAAAAATAAAAAACATGGTAAACGTAAGATTATTCTCTTAGGGCTGGTGAGATGGCTCAGTGGCGTAAGCGCCTGCCTGGCAAGCGCGAGGGCCCGAGTTAGACTCCCAGAACCCACATATGGAAAAAAAGGGCCGGTGATATCGCTCAGAGGCACGGGTGCCTACTGGCGCGCGAGGTCCTGAGGTTGATCCCCGGTACCCACCAAAAAAAAAGATTGTTCTCTTAGCCTAATAAAGATAATCTACTAAAAGTGCATAGTAAACATCATTCTTATTAGTGAAATATAAGAAGCATCCCCTTTAACCACCCCTCTCTCTCTCTCTCTCTTAAATACAGGGTCTCACTACATTGCCCACATTGGCCTTGAACTAGCCTCAAGTGATCCTCCTGAGTAGGTGGGACAATACAGGCATATGCCACTGCAACCAGCTTCTATTCAGTTTTTTTTTTTTTTTTTTTTTGTGGGTACCGGGGGGGGTCGACCTCAGGACCTCGCGCGCCAACAGGCACCTGTGCCGCTGAGCGATATCACCGGCCCCTTTTTCATATGTGGATTCCGGGAGTCGAACTTGGGCCCTCGCGCTTGCAAGGCAGGCGCTTACGCCGCTGAGCCATCTCACCGGCCCGAGTTTTAAAGACAGTTATCCAGCTAGAACATAAGGGGAGAGAGATAGAGTATGAATGAAGTACTGTAAAGGGAAAAATCCAGCAGGAGAACTTAGGTTTAGCAGGAGAATTTAGCAAGGTGGCTAGATATCAGAACAACTACGGAATCAATAAACGTATTATACATACCACACAGTTACTTAATAATTGCAACAAAGAGAGTAATGTCTTTATAAAAGGTTTGATAGGGGAAGTTTGGGTTCTTTTTGCCCTCTGTCCTTTCTGCCATGTAGGACACAGCATCTGTGCTGTGAACAGGGTGCAGTAATAAGGTGCCTTCTTGGAAACAGAGACCAGGCTCTCACTATACACCAAGATGCCGGCATCTTGATCTTGGGACTCCTAGCTTTCAGAACTGTGAGAAATAAATTTTAATCTTTATAAATCACCTAATCTGATGTATTTTGTTGTGGCAGCACAGACCAAGACAGATCTCTCCCTCACTCCAAAGAGAAAAATCAGTTCCAGATGGATTAAAGACTTAAATATCAAAGATAAAACTTGAAACATTTCAGAGAGAAGTATCAGAAAATGTAACTTTGTAGTAAAGCTTTTAAAACCAAAAGATAAAAAGTACAAACCAAAAATGTAAAAGATTGATACACCTGACATTTAAATAAAAAATGCCTATTTATCAAAAAACTAGAAGATGTTTTAGTATTTGATGAATGGCAAAAGAATGACAACCTAAAAGAGAAATAGGTTAAACATATGTCTACTGTTAATGCACGCAGCCACATTCAGTAGCTATGACTACTTTTGAGCTACAATGAGAGTCTAGCAATTGTAACATAAACCCTGTAGCCTACAAAGGCTCTACAATATTTACTATCTGGCACTTTACAGGAGCATTTATACCCTTTGCTCTACTTACAAGGATGACTGAAAATTATGGTGAATGTTTAAAATTTTTCATATTGCCAGTAATCCCCCTCAAAACATTCCACCCTGCTGGAACACACTCATCCCATCATTCTTGCCACTTTCTGAAGTAGTTCTAAAAGTCCTCTTTAGTAGCACTATCATGGCTGCCTTGATGTCCTGAATCAATTCAAAATATTTACCTTTTATGGTTATTTTGACTCAGGGAAAGAGCCAGAAGTTGCATGGTACCAGATCCAGTAAATAATGTGGATGATGACATACCATAATGTTTTTACAAGACTGCCTATCTGTTGGATAGCACTCGGCAGCAGCATTCACCATATTTTTTATTACACTGTGTAAAGATACAAACAAGGACTTCCAGAACTGCTTCAAAAAAATGGCAAAAATGATAAGAGTGTTTGCAGCAAGGGTGAGTATTTTGAGGGGGATTAATGGCACTGTGTCTTTTATTGTAATACATGTTAAAAATTTAATGGTCACCATAAACAGTAATACCTCGATTCACAAATGTGTCTGTTTGTAAAAAATTCAATTCATAAACAAAGCATTTGGCAAAATTTTGCTTCTGTTTGCAAACTCTGCATTGTGTGACAAACACGACCATGGCCATCTTCCCCACACAAACACAAATGCAGTCATTTTCCCCAAAATTGTAAAACAAATTTAAGTTTGTAAACCAAGGTACCACTGTATTTTGATCACACCTCATCTGCTGGATTCACAGTTCACTTTATTATTATACTTTATAAGTCATACCTTAATGTACTTTTATATATGTCAAATATTATATCATTAAACACTTTGGGGGAAGAGTTTCTCTACACATTTTATTCATTTGGAAATTATAAGTATTCATTATATTTATTGGCTTTTGTCTATTTTTATCATGTATGTATAACTCAAAAATACAAGCAAACAAAACACTGAAACTGTTAACAAGCATCTGGTTCTGACGAACATAGAACAGCAGTAACAAACCAATAAAATGCCTACCTGAAAAGGTTAACAGGGTTAATATTTAATTTCTTGTTAAATCTGCCTGCAAGAAAAGTACATTATTCACCAAAAAATTTTCCTTCCCTTTTAATATATATTTTTCTTTCAAGATCCTAGCCTTAAAAAAATAAAAATAAAAAAATCACACAACTAAATGATTGCCTTCCTTTGCAAACAGAAAATTATCAACCACCCATAGATACTTGCTCTATCAATGCATTCAAAGGATATTACATAATCTAAAGGTAACTAATCGCTCTTAGAAAATTTTATCAATCAAAATAGGTAAACCTTACTGAGTTAACAAATCCATAGCACAAGGAAGTGGTGGAAGAAGATGCTGTATTACTTCTTCAGTAAGGAGATCACCACAGTGGGAAACAAAGCTCTTGATAGCTGAAAAAGAAAACATACTGCTATTCAGTATACTGTAATCAACCAGGAAAAGAGTATTTAATTATGGCACAGCATTTGTATTTTTATTAGAAAGTACATGTACCAAAACCAAAAAACAACTCTAGAAAGTCTAGTATTAAAAGGAAGCTTGTCCCATCTATCCCTAACAGTTAAAAGAAAAACACCACCAGAAAACAAAAAACAAAAAATCCTTCCTAGGATTACTAAAAGGGATCAATAACTAAACTAAGAGAATGCTGCTCTTCTGGGATTTTACTCAGCCTTTGAGCTCAGAGGTTAAGAAACAAATTAGCTTAGACTTTCAAATTTGTCAGTTTTACACTAGTTCTACAGAACCTTGTTGACTCAAGTCAGTATGTTAGGATTTAAAACTGTTATGAAACCAAGAACCTAAAAACAAAAACAAAAACAAAAACAAGAACCTTCTATCAGGAGTTACTTCAGTTATGAATTTCGAGATCACATTCACAATTGATTTCTCACTTTTTTTTTTTTTTAAAGCCAGGGTCTTGCTATGTAATTCAGGCTGGCCTTGAACTCATTATGGAGCCCAGGGTTATCTTCAAACTCATGGCAATCCTCCTGACTCAGCTTCCGGAATGCTGGGATTACAAGCATGCGCCATCACGCCTGGCTGATTTTTGACTTTTAAGAGTAAAAATGTCAGAGCAAACACAACCAAAATCACTGCTCTTCAGTTTTTCCAGGAAACCCACTCTTCCTTAGTTAAAATTTTCATGGTGGAATATTTTCAATACTCTATATATACTGTATTGTGAAAAAGTACAACTTTCATAGATATAGACTAAATGGAAACTACACTTCATTAGTGCTATTTAAATCAAATCCTTATGTATAAAAAGAGGAATGGAGATCTATTTAAGATGAAGAGGGCCGGTGAGATGGCTCAGCGGCGTAAGCACCTGCCCGACAAGCGCGAGGGCCCGAGTTCAACTCCCGGAACCCACATACGAAAAAAGGGCCGGTGATATCGCTCAGCGGCACGGGCGCCTGCTGGTGTGCGAGGTCCTGAGGTCGACCCTCGGTACCCACAAAAAATAAATAAATAAATAAAGATGAAGAAAGCAATCTTGACAGTTTTCTACTGGATTGCATCATGCATTAGCTTAAAGACTAGAACTCTCGAGTTTGGTTTATTATTTCATTCTGCAGTTACCATCATCAACCAATCAACTATGTTCAGTTACAAAAATCATTTGAGGCATATTCCCTCCTCCCCAAATTAAGTGAAATACACAGTACATGTAAAGACAAAGGGTGGAGAAAAAGCCAAAGGAAAGGAGGGTAAAATACTGAACTGAACCTACCACTGAGCGCACCAGCTCGTCCTTCCAGTGTTACTTGCCATGTGAATGAGTCTCCTCTGCTCTTTTCTGTTTCCAGATCTTCAGGAGATGCTGGGAAGACACACTTCCACAACAGCAGAACTCGAGCAAGGTGATGACTGACAACTGCAGGACCTGAAAATTATTCAACTTGTTAGTACAAAATAACCCAAAGAGGTCACTTTTCAAAATTCTATTATTAAACAGGAACTTCCCTCTTAAAATAAACGTATTATAGCCGGACATGCTGGCACAGGCCTTTAATCCAAGAACTCAGAAGACTGAGACAGGAGCATCTCAAATTTGAGGTCAGCCTAGGCTACATATTAAGACTCCATCTCAACAAAACAAAACACCCAAAGAAACAAACAAAAATCCAAAACACATTTTAATTTACTACTGCAATAGTCTCTTACTTTCTGATTCCAAATGAATCTACTACTGAATGAATTACTATGAGAAGGTACTGGAGACAGAGAGGAATAACAAGGAACAAATGATAAACCCTGGGCTCAGTGTAAACTCTTTCACTACTGCTGAGACTCGGTTTATTATATGTATAAAATAAAGCTGGTACCACCTACACTATTTGTCTCCAAGCATTTGTCAGATTCAAATGACAGCATGCCCTCTGAAGTTTTTGGAAAATCTATGATATACTACATTAATAGAAGATACAGTTGCAAATAACATATCCCTGATCTTCAGAATAATGGTACTATTTTTTGGTATTGGGATTAAATCTAGGGGCTCACACATGATAAGCATACACTCTACTACTGAACTGCATCCCTAGCCTCCAATGTTAACTTCTGACAGCAACTTATTCAGGTTAAGAATCAAATATGGCCAGGCGTGGTGGTTCATGCTTGTAATACCAGCGCTTGGAGACTGAGGCAGGAGGACTGCTATGAGTTTGAGGCCAGGCTGGGCTACACAGTGAATTCAAGGCCAGTCTGAACTACAAAGTGAGACCCTGTCTCAAAAAGCCAAAAACTAAACCAAACCCAAACAACCTCCCTCCCCAAAGAATCAGATGTGAAATATTTGAGAGCAACAACATTAGTAAATTGAGTATGAATAAAAAAATCCCAGTGATAAAAGGCAATGTACAGTAATAACACTAACAATTTAAAAAGAGAAAAAAGCTAAGAAAGAAACATAAAAATTAAAACCCACAGCTTTCCTCACCAAGTAATATTCTAGGGCTACCATAAAATTCTCCTATAAACAAGTATTCCCTTTTTTTCACTCCCACATAATGTTGACTGCAGATCTTCCTTCTGTACTACAGCAACAAAGCATAAAACTAAATTGGGTCTTGGCATGGTGAATCAAAAAGAAACTGGTCAAAAGGAAAGAGAGACTGGAATAGGGAAAAGAAAGAAGGGAAAGGGAAAAAAATTGTATATATATATATATAAGATGGTTAAGATAGATACACTACCATTTTTACTTAGTTCATTGAAGAGTAAGGTTTGTGCCAATAATGTTTGGACAATTGAATGCTAATGTCTGGTGTCCTGAATAACTAACTTAAAGATAGTAATACGTAATGTATTAACCATTGTTACCCTCCTATTATGTTTGTTTGAAAATTTGTTCTTCTTTTGATTTGTTTTGTTTTTTCTTCTCTTTAAAATAAAAAAAAAAAAAAAAAAAAAATAATTTGGGTCTTGGAAGGATATGGTTTCGATTAATAACCTGGCTTGGGGGCACTTACTAGTTTTGTAAGCCTGAAAGAGTAAGAACTCTTTTGTGCCTCTGTTTTCCCATGTATGAATGGAGATAATAACAGTATCTACCTCATAAGAGAGTTCCTAAGGCTTATATAAGTTTATATACAGAACAGTGTTTGGCTCATGGTAAGCATTTATAAAATGTTTGACATGCAATTATCACTCAAACATTTTACTTATTTCTACAGGAAGATGTGTTCCTAGTAATAAAATGAAAAGCAACTGCAAGTCAATTTTTTAATGTATGCAATTTAGTAAATTCAAAACTATCCATTTTTTTCCTTTTTTTTTTTTTTTTTTTTTTTTTGGGTACTGGGGCTTGAGCCCAAGGCCTTTGTACTGACCATTTTTAATTATATATATATATATATATATATATATATATATATTTTTTTTTTTTTTTTTTTTTTTTTTTTTTTTGGTGGGTACCGGGGGTCGAACTCAGGACCTCGCGCGCCAGCAGGCACCTGTGCTGCTGAGCAATATCACTGGCCCTTTTTTCGTATGTGGGTTCCTGGAGTCGAACTTGGGCCCTCGCGCTTGCCTGGCAGGTGCTTACGCCGCTGAGCCATCTCAATGGCCCTTAATTTTATATTTTGAGACAGGGTCTCACTGACTTGCCTAGGCTACACCTGAACTCATGATCTTCTTGCATCAGCCTCTGAGTGCTAAAAGAACAGGTCCATTTTTGTTCTGACGTGATCTTTAGGAAAAAGGAACACATATTCAATGCTTGCTGCCCACTACTTTTTCCACAAATGGAACCCAGAGCTTCATGCAACTAGGCAAGTGCACTACCAACAATCCACATCTCCAGCCCACTCGTTACTTTCTTGATAAAGTAGTACCAACACAACAAAACACCCAACAAACAAGCTAGAATTGGAATAAAAGAAGGAAACAGAAGTAAGGTAATGACGGTAAGTGATTGTAAAACGTTTGTGTGTGTGCTGACTACATATGCATGCACATTTCTACTTGTATACAATGAACTATAGGAACAGAAAATTCTGAGAGCAAAATTTAGTTACATACCAATAAATAAATGTACAGTCATTGAAAATATCCATAATTGAGAGAAGTTTCATATGTACAGTATTTGCCCTTGTACCCTCAAGATATCTCACTAGCTTAATACTGGACAGTATACCATGTATTCCTAAAGAGGCATTAAGATAATGTCATTTCAGAGGCATATGAACTAAGTTACTAAAAATGAGTATATTGTAATTGCAAGGTTAAACATACACAAGTTTTCCACATCCAAGAATAATCCCGCGTCTATCAAAACCAACACAAATATATACTTCATGAGCCATCCACAGATTATATAAGACATAGAGATATCTGTAGGTGAACCCAAGTTGTTTTATATGGCATCATATAAACTGGAAAGTGTAACAAGAAAGGTTACAGGGCTGGTGAGATGGCTCAGCAGCGTAAGCACCTGCCTGGCAAGCGCGAGGGCCCGAGTTCGACTCCCAGAACCCACATACGAAAAAGGGCTGGTGATATCACTCAGTGGCATGGGCGCCTCCTGGCGCGCAAGGTCCTGAGGTCAACCCCCGGTACCCACAAAAAAAAAAAAAAAAAGAAAGAAAAGAAAGGTTACAAAATGTTGCAGTACACATACAAGGAGCAGATTTGATGTGACTTAAGTTTATGTTGATACAGAGTAGTGAATGTATTAAAATAATGAAATTATAAATTGTGAAGGAAATGATGAAAACACAGAAGAGACATTAAACCTGAAACCCTATTTATAAAGCATTCAGACTGTTAGCTAAAATTTCCTTCAAAAATGAATCAAGGCTCTTTGAAGAAATGTCTGATGGCAAGCCTGAGGCAGACAATGTACAACATAACACCCAGGATATCTTATCACACCAAAACAAACATGTTATTAAAGAATCTAAGTTCATGTTAAAAGGACATGTGAACCAAGTTCCCAAGGACCAAAGATGAGACAATTTGAGGATCAAAAGAAATAATAACTATACTGGAGTTCATGATACTTAAAAACTTCACTGATCCCTTTTGAGAATTGCTAGGACTCTAATATAGTGTAGTCTAAAAATAGATAACAAGAGAAAAGAAAAATGCATAAGAAAAATGAATAAAGCCCTAGAAAATATAATTAAAAGTCATCAAAAATTTAAATCTTTTATAGTGATTATGAATACACAATAAAATATGATGTTCTAATTTTGTTAAAGGAGAAAGTACATCTTATAGTCTGCAAATGGAATGACATTGGTTTCAAGAATTTTTATTAAATATTATATTTACTAATTAGTTTATTTCCCCTTTAATTCACTAACAACATCAATATGGCATGCATGGAAACACTCACCAAACAGCAAATGAAAGCTTGCCACATTACAGCAATAATATTGTGAAATAATAATATTGTGAAATAATAATATGCTAGGGGCCAACATTTTCTGTCAAAAAATATTTTAGTCTTAGAAAACCATACACTTGGAATTATGTATTCAACCTTTCTGCAGGACCTGATGGCCACAGGCAAACTGTTTCTAGCCACAGAAATTTGACTTTCATATTATTCTTTTTTAAAATTTTTAAATTTTAATTTTACTTTTTTTTTTTTTTTTTTTTGTGGGTACCGGGGGGACGACCTCAGGACCTCGCGCGCCAGCAGGCGCCCGTGCCACTGAGCGATATCACCGGCCCCTTTTTCGTATGTGGGTTCCGGGAGTCGAACTTGGGCCTTTGCGCTTGCAAGGCAGGCGCTTAAGCCGCTGAGCCGTCTCACCGGCCCTACTTTTTTTTTTAATGGTAGCAAAATTTTGCATTTATTAAAGACAGGAAAAGAAAAAGGTTCTGCAGAGTGAGTTTGGGCCAAGGAAAATAAGTAGGCTCTACAGGAGAGAGCAGGCAACCATGAAGGGAAACAGTAGCTGACTTTCATATAATTCTTATATGTCACAAAATATTCTCCTTTTGTCTTTTTTACAACTATTAAAAAAACATAATTCTTCAAACACAGACCTTATAACATTCACAGCAAGCTTTCAGCTCTGACCATCAATGAAACAAGTGCGTAAGCTACTATGTACTCCTTCTTGGGTTTTAGTCTAGTAGGTCCTGTGTACTAACCCTCCTGTGCTAGAGCACAGGCCCTGTTAAAATAAAAACTCGATTTGGTGTTCCTGTTTTTTTTTTTTTTAAAGGTAGCAAAAAATAAAATAAAATAAGTGGCAAGCCAGACTTTGCCTCTGGGGTGAACTTGATCCAGTCCAATAAATTTCTTTCATCATCTTAAAAAGTATTAAAGTATTCCTTCATTAATGATTATTTATTTTAAGATCCCTTTAGATCAAATCATTTCATATACAGCCAGGTACCAAAATGATTTATTGACCAAATCCAAGCAGTTATTTCATATCCTAGCACTAACTCATATAATAGAGACTTAAAATATAACTGTGGGAAAATAATAAAACTAAGTTATAGGATGTGAACAGTCAAGACCATAAAGCAATTACTGATTTTTTTTTGGTGGTGGCAGTACTTGAGATTGAACCCAAAGGCACTCTCTACCACTGAGCTACAGCCCTAGCACATTTAAAAATGTTTTTATTTTGAAGCAAGGTCTCAGTAAGTTATCCAGGCTGGCCTTGAACTTGTGATCTCCTGCCTTCACTCCTACTTGCTTAGATTACAGGCACGTGCCACAGTGTTGGGCTCAATTACTGATTTTTATCCTTTCATTTTATTTTATTTGTGGGTACTGGGGGTCGACCTCAGGACTTCGCACGCCAGCAGGTGCCCGTGCTGCTGAGCGATATCACCGGCCCTTTTTTCGTATGTGGGTTCCGGGAGTCGAACTCGGGCCCTCACGCTTGCAGGCAGGTGCTTACGCCGCTGAGACATCTCACCGGCCCTCAATTACTGATTTTTAATAAATACAGTTTAAATGACCCCTATTCCCTTGAATGCTGTAAACTTATTTATTGGGTGTTACCAATCTTAAAAATAATTATAAAACTAGATTTTTAGACGATATATTCTCTTGCCTATCCTTACACTGTGGAAGGGTTTTTTCTAAAGATAGATATTGATAATTTTTGGAAATGTTCAAGTCATTTTAAGCCTGAAAAATGATTAAATTAGTTTATCCTACTTAAGGCTTATAAACTGATCTGGAAGAGAAATGAAATTCAAATGAGATATCTGAAAATTTTTTTTAGCAATAAAGTAAATAAACGTCATTTTTCTTTTTTTGAGACAGAGTCTCACTATGCTGCCCAGGCTGGCCTTGAACTCCTGGCTCAAGTGACCCTCCTGCCTTAGCTTGAGTAGGACTACAGGCCCGTGCCAGGGTGCATGGTGGTAAGTGTCTTTTTAAAGTGACCGCTAGGAGGAAAATATTTGTGTGGCTATTTAAATTGGTACATACTAAAGTTAATATCCACAAATAATATATACTAATCTTTCCGCTCAGAAAACAAAGTATTTCATAGTTATATTAACCTTCTTCAGCATTGTTACCTAATGTCATAAGAGCAGCGATCAACAACCATCCAGCTTGTGTGCGCTGAGCTGAAAGGCGACTATTTTGAGCAGCAGAACACAGCAAATCCTCTGCTAATGCCATAATAATCTGTTTATGTATGGAAGAACAAGGTAATAAAAATCAATTTATAATTTAGTGGACAAATAACAGCAACTTGAAAAATTAACTCTTACATGTAATAAAGTGATGAAAGATTGTCATTCACATAGACCACATAATAGGATAAATCATACAGGAAAAGTATAAAAATACTAAATTTTTAAGGTTAAATACTGGTAGATTAGAGAGTCTCAGCAAGTCTATAATTCTATGTGGGGCATATGTGACCATAGCATAAGACTTCAAACATAGCTGTATAGATTATTATTATTGTTTTTATTTATTTATTTATTTTTTGCAGGGTTTTGCTATGTAGTCCAGGCTGGCCTTGAACTCTTGGAGGTCCTTCTGCCTCTGCCTCCTGAGGGCTGGGATTACAGGCTTGCGCCACCACCCCTGCGTTGCTATATAAAAAAAAAAAAAAAATTTTTTATATGCGGGTACTGGGAGTCGAATTCAGGACCTTGCGCTTGCCAGGCAGGCGCTTACGCCACTGAGCTATATCACCAGCCCTATATAAAATTTTAATTTACATTTAGTGTTAACCAACTATCTTCTTTGATCAGTAATTACCAGAAAAGTTTCTTTCACATAGTAATCTCCCTTTTTATTTATTTTTCAGACACAGTCTCATTATATAGTCCAGCCTGGCCTTGAACTTGCTATGTAACCCAAAGTGGCTTCAAAGTTGTGATCCTTCTGCCTCCAGCCTCCTTAGTGTTAGGATTATAGGCATGCTCTTTTTAGAATTTGATATACAACTTGCAATACCTCAGTGGCAATATACTACCAGGGTGGAAAGCAGTCAACATAGTCTTGTATTGAGATAAGTTTCAGAGTAGAGTGAAATTCATTAAAATGTCAGTTAAAGAAAAAAAAAAAAGTCTAGGAAACAACAGAACCAGATGTAATATGCTTGAGAAACTTGTTACCAAATACTAACGCAGCAAGTATTAAGAGTTGTATGTAAGCTTTGTAAAGAAGAAGACTAGTGTATTTTAACATGTTTACAATGGGGCTGTAATTTGTACATCTTACTGGCGGGTGACTTGAACAACCGGTCCTACATGCATGACTATCCCACTGGGTGACTTTTTATCAATTTTATTAGTAAAAAGACCAATTAAATTGATTAGATCCACTTGTAGCACCAGTGGTACAAACTGCCCAATGGAACAACCGTGCATGTACCACTGGTGGTTCAAGTGAGGGGGAACTCTTAGAGTGTTAAATAGCTAACCAACTTACTAATTTAGGACTACCTGCAGTCTATGTAGTTAGTTGATGGATGGCACTAAAAAAATAAGGACAAAACAAACCATTTTAGTCAAATCAGGACAAGTGGACATTCCCTAAGGAATTTCAAATAGAATGTGGAGATGAGAATCTTATCTGAACTAAGGAGATGTGAGGGTAAGTTTAATTACATACATGCAATGAAGGCTCTTTACTTAAAATGTAAAGTGTTAGTTCAGAATGTAACTAAAATAATAAATTTAAATGAATAATATGACCTCCTAAAGTTGCAACCACTTTGTTCCATTCCAATGGCATTGAAAATGCTCAAATTTTCTGGAATTTCTGAGGTCCTAAAATTGTCTGTTGTAGAGCCTATGCCATGGAGAACATACTATAAAACTCAACAATGACATAAAAGTGACAATGAGAAAGAAATAATAGTGAGTTATTTTCTCAAAAAATGTGTAAAGTATGTTATAATGTGTTCACTACCAAACAATTCTCCAAAAACTTGCAAGCACTATACTTTGCCTATTTTATGTTCTAGATTTCATAAATTTTATCTTTACTTCTCTTCAAAATTCTTTCTATATTATAACTGAGCACTATCTAATCATTAGAGGGTCCTGTATAGCTTTGACTGAAAGATATACAAAGATTATGATGCTTTTAGGAAAAACCTGGAACATTATTATTAGTATTATTATATATAAAAGATGAAATCATTACCTTGCCCTTTCCATGAGGAATTCCTAAAGGACAATGTTTCACTGCTCCCAGCAAAGCTGCCACAGCAAAACTAAAGCCAGTTACTGCTTCAGGCGAAGACTTCAGTACAGTAAGCCGTTCAAGGCAGCGATCTAAGAGAGGAGTTAGGTAGCAAGGTAATGCAACGGCAATGCAGCGTAAACACCAAGCTGCCGCTAGTCGAACGGAAATGCTAGGATGAAGAACAACTGAAATGACACTGTCAAGAAGGCCTGAAAGAACAGAACAAACAAAAGATGATGTAGAAATACAGATAAAACTCAGCCACAAAATACTCAAAAGACTAGTCACCTGGATATAAGATATATTATTTTTATTAAAAGCCAGTCAGAATGAAAAAAAAATTAAGTAATACGTAATTAAAAATAGTTTTTTTTTTTTTTTTTTAAACCTAGAGGTTAAGGCTGGACATGGTGACACACACCTGCAATCCCAACTCTTGGAAGACTAAGGCAAGAGGATTCCAAGTTTGAGCCTAGCCTAGACAACTTAGCAAGACCTTCTTTCAAACTAAAAAATATAAAAAGGACTGGGAATGTAGGCAGTATGAAGGCCCCAGAGTCAATCCCCAAAACTGAAAAGAGAAAAAAAAAAAAAAAAAAAGAAATGGAATACAGCCAACAGCAAGAAAAAAAAAGTCTGTATTTATTATGATTCAAGATATTCCTTCAAGTCAGGCACGGTGGTTCACGCACATAAACCCAGCACTTTGGAGGCTGAAGCAGAAGGACTGCAAGTTCAAGTCCAGCATGGACAATTCAGCAAGACCCTGTCTCAAGATAAAAAGTAAAAAAGGGCTGGGGATGCAGCTGCACCACTGGGTTCAATCCCCAGTACCACCATCCCCTCCCCTCAAAAAAAGGTATACAGAGTGCTTGCCTAGCATGCATGAGCCCTTGGGTTTAATCCCTAGCATTCCAAAACAAGAACAAGACATAAGTTTCACATCAATTGCTACTTAAATAATGTGTTCCAGATTTATATCACTTATAAGCACAAATATAATGTAAACCCTCTCATTCAGCTGGAAATGTATATCAAAAAGGAGAAAAACCACAAAGAAAAAATTTTGGGGGGGGACAGGGTCTTGTTACATACAAGTTCAGGCTATATTTGAACTCATTACATAGCTTAGGCTGGCCTAGAACTCCCTGTGATCCTCCTGCTCAGTTTCCTGAGTGCTGGGATTACAGGCATGTGCCACCATGCTCAGCAATATTAATGTTTTAACTGCTGTCATGAATTCAGGTTTATTTCTCTTTAAGTTTTTCCATATTATCTTAAACATTTCAAGAAAGAGGGATAGAGAAAGACTTTGAGAACAGCCTTTAATTATAAAAGCAAAACAAAAAAAGGGCAAAAAACCTCCTCATATATATATTCATACTTTAACCTTGATAACAAATTTTTCTTGAAGTATCTTTAATAAGTCTACAGGGGAACCTATAAAGAGTAAGCTATCTGAAGGAGATTTTCTTACTTGAATATAAATAAAATGTAAGGTATTCAGATGAGTCAAACAATAGGTATACCTATACTTGAGTCTTGCAGCAAAGGGGCAGCTGTGGTACCCACATTACATATGAGATTTCCAAGTTCTTGTAAAGCACATACTAACATATGCTGGCTGGCTGATACATCTGTGGAACCAGGCCGGGTTTCCAAATTACCATCACTCAATACAGCATCTGACAGAAACACAAGAATTAATATGCACCACTGTTTTATAAAAATATAGAGAGTGAGTAGGTGTTAGGAGCAGAAAAAATACAAAGGCAAATACTAACACAGTGCCAACCGATTTAGTATGAAACCCTTAAGGCACTGACAAAAATGCTTAAATGGGGAACTGTATCAACAGAGAATGAACTGAATACAACAGATCTAATTAACACAACTTGAACACAGATCCCTTACTACTCTTTTAGAAAGAGGCACTGAAAAGGAAAACTCATGAGAAACTAAAAATTATTCCAATACAACATCAAGATAAGCAGAGTACACTTATAATAGTATTACAGGATCTGAAATGGACTAATTGTTGCAAAAAAATTTACCTAACTCTTATAGGAAGCACAACATAAATTCTGAGAAACCATTATCACCAGCCTTCAAGATTTTCATATTCGTATAGCAATGTATCAGTCTAGCTTCAGCACCGTTACAACAGACTGCCTTCATAGATTCATACCCACAACTTTCTTCTGCTTCCAGATGGCCTGACAGATATCCTTTGCAGCAGCCATTTGAGCCTTTTCTCCAAGAAGGCCTCCTATGGTAGCTCGGAGGATAAATGAAACACACCGGCGACAGCAGATAGCATCGATATGAGTTTGGGTGGCTTTAGGGTGTGACTGTGACACAAGGCTTAGGATATGAGAAAGAAAGACAGCAAAATTTTTTTCTAGCCATGCTCCTCCTAATGTTGAAATAAACACCACGTAAGCCTAAAAAAGAAAGGAATTTTATCTTCAAAATTTAATCACTTCAACTCTGTATTAATATTTTCTACAAAATATATAAAATATTCTCCACAAAATGTACTCTTTCCTCATTTACAGTCGCTTGATAAATATAAATGTAGCATTACTTGTTTGTTTAAAGACAAAGCAGAATAGCATACTCTTTCAAGTGAAATTTCATTCATGCTGCCCCACTGTTTTATTTTGCTCAGGCTGCAAATTTTCAGGACAGCTGGTATTGCCAGCTAACTTGTAAGATGTGCCTATGGCTTTTCTGAACAAAAGTTCCAAGCAATTTACCACTCTGAACAAGAAAACCCAGTTTAAACATATGAAACCATTGTAAGAATTAACTGTACTCCAACACCATAACTGAGAGAATTCAGTTCTAGAAATCTGAGGAACATTTACAGTGATAAATCATTGCTCTTTATTTTCACGAATGTTAATAGTTTGTTTTACTCCATACATACAAAGACATACATTAAATACATAATCTGTTCCTTAGAAAGACACAGTTGATGATTGCACTAGGAAACTCATATTCTCTTGAAGTCTACATACAGTATAAAACAACATGAAGTTTTTAAAAGTATAAGTTTGTTTTGAACCATAATGGCATTTAGGGAAAAAAAAAAAAAAAAAACTCAAAGAAAGAATACAGGGACCTTTGTGTTGTTTCATTCTAAAGTACCTTTTATAAGGGTTTAGCTTTTAAAATTGTTTAGGACCAAAATTAAAGCACTGAAGTAGATTATATGCTCCTTTACTTAAGAATTAACCATATATAAAAATAAATGAAAAGAAATAGTTAACCATATAAGAACATTTATTGCATCCATGCTAAATAATATGTACCCAGTAGCTTAAAATGAACAGTATAAGCACCGATAAACACAATAGAAGAAATGTTAAACCATAAGTCATATTAAGGTTCAAGGACTGGAAACAAAAAAATGTGCATGTTTCAAAGGAAATATAAGTCCTCCATTTATTAGGAACTTAAACATATTGTGGGTATTAAGATTTTCTTACTTATAACCTAGTTATTAAAAATATTTTAGCCTTGTTTTATCTATTTATAAATATGAGCACATAAGGAGTATCACTTCACAGAGTCAGATACTAAAATTTTCATTATAGCCAGTGAGAATTACATTTAGATACTAATTTGTGATTCCAACCTGAGTAACTCCAACTCGAACATCTCTACTGACTGAACTGGTTCCTTTCAGCATATCTCCACTGGCTCGAAGAAATCCTGAACTCCCACGTAGAAACCCTGTTCCTAGTAATTCCAGAACTTCCTCCAGAGATACTTTGCGAATGCTTTGACGTGAGGCTGCTATGACAAAGAACAAAACAAAACTATGATTCATATTTTATAAGACTAAATTTTAGTGCCTGTTTTGTTTTTTTGGGGGGCATGCTAGGGACTGAACCCAGGGCCTTGCATATGCTAAGCACATGCTTTGCCATTGAGCTGTACCCCAGCCCCATTAATGCATGATTTTGATTTGTAGAGACAGAATACTAATAAACTAAAAATTCAAACAAAATACAAAATTTACAGGACATCCTATACATGAATACACAAAAAAAGTCAGACAAGGTTCCAAAAACGACATCTTAAAAGTGTATGCTTCTTTAAGATCCTGACCCATAGTTCCCTTTCCTCAAACAAGAATTTTAAGGGTTAATAATCTTTTTTGGTAAGGGGATTGAGCCCA
The DNA here is from genome assembly GCA_028451465.1 of Erethizon dorsatum. Lineage (NCBI taxonomy): Eukaryota > Metazoa > Chordata > Mammalia > Rodentia > Erethizontidae > Erethizon > Erethizon dorsatum. The sequence continues at coordinate 29,371,508 of CM051823.1, read as the reverse complement.
GGGCCTTTTGCACATTAGGCAAGTGCTCTACCACTGAGCTATATCCCCAGGCCAGGCTAACAGTCCTTTAAAGTAAGGGAAAACATAAAGTTGCTCTATTTTTCTACAAATGAAAATGTTATACATTGCTTTAAAAATTCTTTTGAAATACTAAATACACCAAAACAATTTTCTTTTTCCAAATACTCTGTAACTTTTAATGAAATTCATATTAAAAAAAAACCACCATATTCTGTCTTTAAAAATGCTCAACTGGCAATACAATTTTTGTTATTCTCTCAGTCTGTGAAGAAATCAAAGCTAATTACTACTAAAACTACTCAGTTGGCTCTTACATTATAATAAAAGATTAGATAGGGCAGGAATGCTTAAGCCTGCCTGCAGTTTGACACAGTTGAATTTCTCACTGTGATTCGCAGAATAATATCTCCTCTTAAAAAAAAAAAAAAGAATCCACATTTCCCTTTTCATTTTTCTTCTGAAAATTAACAGTAACAACCTCTGACTCTTATTATAGATTCAAATCATATAGCAGAAGAGGAATAAACTTTCACTAATGTTATAAACAACAACAAAATGTATACTATAGTCCCAAGAGGAAAAAAACATCTGAGACAAATGAAAATCTATCTTCACACTTGGGAGAGAGATATTATTAAGTAATACAAAATCAATCCCTTCATGGATCATAAATTCTAGAGATAATAAATGTAATAAATGACTAAGTAAACTATACATTAAACAGTGATTAAAAACCATGCATTAAATACAGTAAGGTAAATGAGGTCAGGAATTTTTTTTTGTGTGTGTGTGGGTACCGGGGGTCGACCTCAGGACCTCATGTGCCAGCAGGCGGCCATGGCACTGAGCGATATCACCGGCCCTTTTTTTGTATGTGGGTTCCAGGAGTCTAACTCGGGCCCTCGCGCTTGCCAGGCAGGCACTTACACTGCTGAGCCATCTCACCGGCCCTTAAGGTCAGGAATATTGAAGGAGAAAGAAGTACTGTTATTTTAAATAGGGTTGTTATATGCCCTCTTAGCGTAGCCGGCAGTGCGTCAGTCTCATAAATAGGGTTGTTGGGGTAGGAATCATTGAAAGAGTGCTATTTAAACATGGTTTGAATGTATTAAGGAAATTAGGCATGAGGATATCTGGAGAGTTTCTACACAGAAAAAGCAGCTATGGCACAAAGGCCTTGAGGAGAGATATGATGCTCAATGCGTTCAAACAGAGCAGTGTGAATGGAGCAACAGAGAAGGTCCAGCAGGAGGTGGGCTAAAGCATATAGATGGGTCGCAGGACCTTGTAGATCAGTATGGTAAAGACATGATTGGAATCAAGCACCAGTGGTGGACCCTGAGAAAGGAAAGATTAAATGTCACTTTGCTGTTGTGCTAACGGCAGGCTATAAAGGGGCAAAGGCAAAAGCAGGGAGACCCACAGGGAATGCTTATTTCAAGCAAGAGGATTAAGGTGGTTCAGTGAAGAGAGTGACAGTCTGGATATCTATGTATCTATTCATAATTATTTCAATTTAAAAAACCCTCAAAACTATAAAGAAGCTGGGTCCGGGGGTATAGCTCAGTGGCACAGTGCCTGCCTGGCAAGCGCAAGGTCCTGAGTTTGATTCCTGGTACAAAAACAAACAAACAAACAAAATCATCCAAAATTATAAAGAAGCTGCAAGAATAGTACAATAAACTCCTATATAGCTTTCACCTAAACTTACCATATTTTCATCATTTCTTTCTCACTTGTGAAGAACAGATTTATGGCTGTTTCATAGAATGGCTCTTAATATGAGTGTATATGGTATATCCTCAGAAATCTGGCAGAGAACTACATAAGTGATAATTGTATCTTCCTCAGTATCTAACATCAGAAAACACTGTCAAGCAAGCTATCAGTCCATCCCTACATTGGTGATACTAGCTTTGAACATACCAGTAAAGTCAGTCTGCCAGACGTGTTCACTACAAACTTGCCATTTGCAAAGATGGCAAAAATGACCATAAATAGGGCCGGTGAGATGGCTCAGCGGCATAAGCGCCTGCCTTGCAAGCGCGAGGGCCCGAGTTCGACTCCCGGATCCCACATACGAAAAAGGGGCCGGTGATATCGCTCAGTGGCACGGGCGCCTGTTGGCGCGCGAGGTCCTGAGGTCGACCCCCCGGTACCCACCAAAAAAAAAAAAAAAAAATGACCATAAATAACCCATCAAACTTTCCTCCAAGATTATACTGAGGATCCCTACAATCATAAATTATTACCATGATTCTAAAAAGGGTTTTGTTTTTTTGTTTTTTTGTTTTTTTTTGCCAGTACTGATAATTGAACTCAGGGCCATCTCACTAAGCTACATCCCCAGCTCTTTTCATATTTTTTATTTTGAGACTGTTATGGTGTATATCTAGATGTCCCCTCAAAGCTTCATGAGGTTATAGGTGTGGGGCTTTAAGAGATGACTGGATCATGGGGGTGTCATACTCACACATGGATTAGTCCACTGATGATGTTATAGCTAAATGTGCTGTTAGAAGGTGAGGCTTGGTTGGAAGAGGTGGGTCACTGGGGCATGGCCTAGAAGGGTATACAGTACCTCCCTCCCTGGCTCCTTTCTTTATGCTCTATTTCCTGGCTGCCATGAGTTGAGAAGCTTTTCCTCTGCCCACCCCCACATGCTGTTTCTTCTTCGGAACCTGCTGACCATAGATTGAAACCTCTATGAACTGTGAGCCAAATTCAACTTTTCTTCCTTTAAACTGAGTTGCAGGTATTGGGTTTTGTCTTAGCAACAAGAAAGAGATTAAAACAGAGTCTAAGTTGCCCAGGTTGGGCTTGAACTTGTGATTCTCCTGCCTTAGCCTTCCAAAGTGCTGCAATTACAAGCATACACCACCAGACACAGCTAAAAAACATTGAATTTTCCAACTATCCCTTCTGTAGTTATTAATCTTCCACTGTAAGAGCTCTTCCTTTTTTTTTTTTTTTGTGGGTACCGGGGGGGGGACGACCTCAGGACCTCGCGCGCCAACAGGCACCCGTGCCGCTGAGCGATATCACCAGCCCCTTTTTCGTATGTGGGTTCCGGGAGTCGAACTCGGGCCTTCGCGCTTGCAAGGCAGGCGCTTACGCCGCTGAGCCATCTCACCGGCCCGAGCTCTTCCTTCTTTACAGTCACTGTATATGCACAGATTTTTTTATTTAATAGATTATAATCCATTTCTTTTATTATTCATTTTCATAATGATACAGTCCTGGATTTGACCAGTGGCAGTCTCTAAAAATGTTGGTAGCATAAGCTTCTTCCTTTCTGGTCTAAGATGTTCTAGACTTCCAGGCTCAACTTGGACTTCTGTCCTAATCCCAGAATTACCCATTCTCCAAGGAGTCCCAATTCTGGATGTTTTAAGACAGTTAAGTGTGCAAGCAGAGCAGGTATGTGTATGTACGTGGGAACAGAGGATAAGCACTTGGTTTAGGACGAGTTAATTTGAAATTTAAATGGCCATCCAAGTGAGATGTCAAATGGGCAGTTGGGTATGAATCAGGCATCCAAGAGAGAAGTCCAGGCTAAAGATCTAGTCTTCCCTGATAATCAATGGAATTTAAGCTATGAACTGGATAAAAACACGAGAACATAGCCAGGTGTGGTGGTACATGCCTGTAATCCCAGCACTTGGGAGGCTGAGGCAGGAAGATCACTGCGAGTTCGAGGCCAAACTGGGCTACAAAGTGAGTTCAAGGCCAGCCTGAACTGCATAGTGAAACCCTGTCACAAAACAAACAAACAAACAAACAAAATACCCACGAGAGCAAGCATATGTAGAGAAGAGCAAGACCAAGTACTAGGGCATGAGACATCGCCTCCAGGAGAAGTCAGAGACTATCAAACCAGACTAAGAGACAGGCAGCCTAGTGAGACCCTGTTTCAAAACAAAAAAATAAAGGGCTGGGGACATAGTTCAGTGCAAAGATCCTGGGTTTGATCCCCAGTATTGAAAGAAATAGAAGGGAGGAAGGAAGGGAGAGAGGAAGGAAAGATAAGACAAATGAACTAGACTGAAGAGGAATTTCTAGTGAGGAGGAAGTAAAACCAAGTGAGCATCTGAGGGCACAAAAGCTAAGGGGGAAAAAAAGACATGGAAGAGAATCAGCTGAGCTAAATATTGCTGAATGGTCATGTAAGATGACCGAGAACTGCCTACTGGTTTCAGCAAGGTTAAATATAAGCACATAAGCTCCACAAGGGCAAGGGCATTTATCTGTTTTGTTCAGCAACATATCCCACATGCTCAGAACAAGTCCTGGCCCAGCATAAGCACTCAACAAACTGTTGAGTGAAAAGAGAACAAACAAATGAGCAACAGGTATAAGAAAACATGTTCTATAATTAGGGGAATACACATACAATGAAATACCACCTTATACTTGTTAGGATGGCTATTACCAGAAAAGCTGTTAAAAACAAGTGTTTGGGCTGGGGAATGTACGTTAGTGGTAGAGTGCTTGTCTAGTGTGAGCTCTGGGTTTGATCCCCAGTACCACAAAAAACAAAGCAAGACAACAACAAAAATATAGGTGAGGATATGGACAAAGTGAAACCCTTGTACACTGTTTTGATAGGAATAGAAAATAGTGCAGTCATATTGAAAACAATATGGAAGTTCTTAAAAAAATTTTTTTTAAACTACCATGTGGTTCAGCCATTCCACTTGTGGTATTTATCCAAAAGAAATGAAATCAAGATTTCAAAGAGATATTCACATGCCCATGTTCACTGCAGCCCTATTCACAGTAACCAACATATAGAAACAATATAAACATCCATCAACAGATGAACAGCTAAAGAACAGGTAGCATACATGCAATGGAATACTATTAAGCCTTTTAAAAGGAAATTATATAACATGTGAAAACAAGGATGAACCTTGAGGACATTTTGCATAACAAAAAAAGTCACATGAAGAAAAATACTCCTTGTTTCTACCTATGTAAAGCATCTAAAACAGCAGTCAAATTCATAGAATCAAAAGGTAGAATGGCGGTTACCAGGGGCTGAGAGGAGGAGGAAATGGGGAGTTACCAAACAACGACACGAAGTTTCAGATAAGCAAAATGAATAGATTATAGAGATTTTTTTTGCATAACATTGTACTTACTGTCAATAATGCTGTATTATACACTTAAATTTTATAAAGAGTGTTGAGTTCATGTTAATTATTAACATACAAAAAATCTGTCCAGCTGGGCATGGTGACATGCCTGTAATCCCAGCACTAGGGAGACTGAGGCAGGAGGGTCACTGTGAGTTCAAGGCCAGCCTGGGCTACATAATGAGTTCAAGGCCAGTCTTAACTACAAAGTGAGAACCAAAATACCAAAATGAATGAATGAATGAATGAATGAATGAATGAATAGGTCACTGGAGACCTTAACAAAAACTGTTTTGGTGGAGTTACTAGGAAGAAACTCTATTTGATGTGCATTTGAAAGATATGGGAGAAGAGGAAATAAAGACAGTGAGTACCAGTAACTCTGCGGAACTTTTTTTGGGAAGGAAAGGAGAGAAATATGACTCCTGCTTGCTGGAAAAGTAGAAGTATAAAAAGACTTTTTAGGGCAGGTGAGATGGCTCAGCGGCGTACGCGCCTGCCTGGCAAGCGCGAGGGCCCGAGTTTGACTCCCAGAACCCACATACGAAAAAAGGGCCGGTGACATCGCTCAGCAGCACGGGCGCCTGCTGGCATGTGAGGTCCTGAGGTCGACCCCCGGTACCCACAAAAAAAAAAAAAAAAAGACTTTTTAAGATAGAAAAACAAAAGCATGTTTTTATAAGGAACAGTTCATTAGATGGAAAAACTGATGTGGAAGAGAGAATGGAGACTTCTAAGAACAATATTCTTGAGCAGGTGAGAGGATGAGCTTTACTAAAAGACAGGATAGTTCATCCGTAGTAACAGTGGTAAAGCTGGACTACGTAGGTCCAGATGCTAATAGTTGGGATGTGGTAGGGGAACCTATTGAAAATAGGCTATTAAACAAATGTAAGATGGGGGAAGAGGTTTGAGGCTAGCAGAAGGTACAAGACAAGTCAATTAGGAAAGGAAGAGACTGAACGAACTGGTGAAATAATAACACAACTGTCAGCCACAGTTATGAGTAATTTTCGAAGACAACATAAATTCTTGTCAGCTTACCAGAATAACAGGAAAATGTCCTTACTCATTTCTTTTATCTTAAGTACCTTGCTGTAATATACTATCTATATGAAGTCTGTAAGTTTTACTAGGAAAATCATTTCAGTTCTTTACCTTATAACCTTTGTACATTGAGTTGTTCAAACTACCTTCATGTTTGCTTTCAGATATAATATAGTACTCTGTTAACTCAGTCACCTACTTTTAAAAAAGTCTATCATGACATCCAGATCACTTTCTAATTGCGTGGAAATAACTCAATTATGACACAAAGATAGAACTTATAAGGAAAGGTGAAAGAAATCTGTAACAAAAGAATATTTCAAAGGTGTAGGTGAAACTGATTTTTCTTAAGTGGCTTAAAATTTTACCTCTTAAATACAATGCTCTCTTTTTTTCTTTTTTCCACTCCTGGTCTGGGTTTGTTGTTTTTGGTTGGTTTGTTTTTGGTGGCTTCTTCCTTTGCAGCCCACCCCACCCCATAAATAAGATTGGAAGAACCACAGAAAAGAAAATATTCTTATTCTGTATTTTAAATTTAAAGATGTTAAGTTGAGAATAAATAAGTTGTATAGTTTGTTAATGTTTCCTAATTGATTTTGATATGTTGTATTTGCTGTCCTCTCTCATTTCTGGTTGATAAACGTTGCTTTCAAAAACTACAGTCCACTTTGTATAACTACGAAGCAAAGGCTGGCTTTAAACTCATGGTGATCCTCCTAACTCAGCCTTCAGAGTGCTGGGATTACAAGCATACGCCACCATGCCTGGCTCTAATGCTTATCAAAATTTAATGTGCACACAAATTATCTGGGGAGCCTGTTAAAATGAGAATTTGATTTAGTGAGTTAGGTGGGGCCTAGGTTTCTGCATTTATTAAAACCTCCCAGGTGATGCCAGTGCCTCTGGAATGTTTTAAGAAGCAAGGGTCTATAGACAGTATTTTCATTTTCATTTGTAAAACTGTTTACTCTTTGGAGACATAATTATAAAGTAAGTTTTCAGTTATTCATCACTGCTTTATGTACACTATAAATTAAACACAGGCAAACTTCCTTGTTCTAAAAAATACTCCATCCTTGCTTACTGCCTAGAAGTATATAAATGGGGAATAAAATCTAACACATAGCAAATTCTCCAAATACAGCAAATTTCAAGTATCAAACACCTACATTATTTGATCACTTATACCAATCTAGAAAATGATAATAAAAATATAACCAGATGCTGCTTTAAAAAAAAAAATCTGGGGCTGGTGAGATGGCTCAGCGGCATAAGCGCCTGCCTTGCAAGCGCGAGGGCCTGAGTTCGACTCCCGGATCCCACATACGAAAAAGGGGCCGGTGATATCGCTCAGTGGCACGGGTGCCTGTTGGCGTACGAGGTCCTGAGGTCGACCCCCCGGTACCCACAAAAAAAAAAAATAAATAAAAATAAAAAAAATAAAAAAAGAAATCTGAAATTTAGATCTTTTATTGGATGGCACAATTATTCCACAGTTTATTTTTTAAAAAGAAAATGATTAAATATACCTCAAGAGTCCTTGTATTTTTTCCTCAAATTTTTACTGAATTGTTTGAGAAGTAAGTCTTGGGATCTATATCAATGTTTATAAATTCAACTTGATTTATATTCTGCTTCTTTTAAAAGTAATAATGGATAGCTGCAATGCTATGTGTGTTTATTTGTCTGTGTTTAAATCTAAGGGGAAAAAATTACAGGAGATATTTTGAAAATAATTATATGACTTTACCTGCTCCTAGATGTTTAAAAATTATAGCTTTAGCCAATATTGTGCCCAATAATTTTGAAACTGAAATCCGCACATCATAATTGGAACCTTCAAAAGACTTAAAACACAGAGTAGCCACAGTGTCCAGGTCTGAACTCCACATAAAGATGGCCTCTTTCTGAAGTTCAAGAAGACACTATTCGATTAGAGAAACAGAAATTAATGAAAAATAAAATACAGTGTTAGGCTCAATCTATATAAGCTGTAGAAATTACAAGAGTCTAAAAAATACACAATTTTATTATTTGAAAAATGTTATTTGTATATATTACATTTCAATACCATACAATTCACTGGGTCAATAAGATTGTGAGGATTAAATAAAATTACATGAAAAAGTGTCTAGCACAGAGCTTACATGTTATTAAGCATTCAATAAATAACTGCTCTTATATGAGGTTACGCAATAATAAAGCAGGGTCTGCTAACTATCAGGGTCTGGTACTAAAGTATCCATGTAATCACTGCAGAAATAACAAAATAATACTTATTAAAAGTCAAAAAGATATACTATGTAAGGCCACAAAAGGTGGGAAGAGTACCCACTTATTTATCAGTAGCTTATGGAAAGGCCTTTACAATCAATCTGTTGGATATGAGCAATTGTGAGAATAATTCCAATATTAAACACACACACACTTTAATGTACTACCAAATCAAATGTTAAGGAGGCAAGATTAAAAACGAAAATAAAATCATTTCAAAACAATATAAACCTTATATACAAACTTTAGTTTACCTACATATGTAGAGGAAGCATAGTAGAGAATACCTAAATGAACCTAAAAATGAATACCTAAAAAGAACCTAAACCCTTAATTTCCCACCCTCTGACAATCTGTTACTAACTGCTTGAATCTTGGGAAATCCTTATAACCCGCTGGGCCTTAGCTTTCTCATATGTTAAAAGCAGACAGTCCTACCTGATTACCAAAGCTGCAAGTTTAATAATCATGTAACTGTTACCAATACTTTCATAGAGATTATCCAATTTAATTTTCTTTATATTAATTCTCACTGGACATTTTACCTTTGCAGCAGCACAACGCACAGCCATGGATCTATCTGTTAAGCAAGATCGAGCAGCTTTATAAATATCCCTGTGGCAAGGTGCGGCAGCAGCTCCTAGTCCATTCAAAATATTTTGCAGACTCAGCATGATCTCATATCGCCCTTGAGACTACCAAAAAGAAAAATTTAAAGAATAGAAAAAAAAAAATCTGCTGTGAAGAATGCATGAAGCACTGATATTTATCTTACATATTGCAAAAATACTTGTTTTTGTCCATATTAACAAGCCATCCTGAGATCAAAAAACAGTAATTCTATTTACTATTTGAAAAGTGTTATTTGTATATGTAACATGTCAAAAATCATACAATTCACTGGGTTAACATGAAAATCAAATGAAATTATATGAAAAGTGCCTACCACAGAGTTTACATGTCGTTAAGCATTCAATAAATGGCTACTATAATAAAGGATAACATAGTACGAATGCAGGGTTAGTTACCTTCTATCTAAATAATGTTGGGCAAATCTGTTTACCTGTAAAATGGAGGTAATAGTATCTAACTTATAGGCTGTTGTATAATGAACAAATGGATTAATAAATGCAAAGTGCTTATAATAACAGACATAAAGCAAATATTCAATAGATTTAGCAGCTATTAATACTCCATCATTAGGTGGTATAGTTTAATTCAGAATTTAAAAGTTTGAGGGCCGGTGAGATGGCTCAGCGGCGTAAGTGCCTGCCTTGCAAGCGCGAGGGCCCGAGTTCGACTCCCGGATCCAACATACGGAAAAGGGGCCGGTGATATCGCTCAGCGGCACGGGTGCCTGTTGGCGCGTGAGGTCCTGAGGTCGACCCCCGGTACCCACAAAAAAAAAAAAAAAAAGAATTAAAAAGTTTGAATCTTGTCTCTCAGTAGCTGTGTGACTTTTGAGTTGTTCTTACAATTTCCTCATCTACAAAATGAGATGAAGATGAACCTCACAGAACCAGTGGAAGAAATAAACAAGCTCCTGAGGATTAGACATTCACCACAGCATCTGATGTACAGTAAACAATCAAAAAATTAAGCTGCTTGTGCTTGTATTATTGATGTTTTGTTAAATGCCCAAAATGATTTTTATATCCCCAGAAGTTAAGGTCAATGAAACTGGAGAAGACAAAAGATCAGCACCAAGCATTACTTCCATAGTAATGTAATTTATCTTTGTTTAAAGGAGCACAATAGCTATAGATAGACATAATAAAACGAGTTCTAATGGAAAAGTTCTGAACTCTCTTTTATCACAGTTTCAAATGTTGTGTATCACTGATGGGTGCGGGTAAAAGTAGGAATTCCTTTTGATATTGCTGAAATGGTATGGTACCTGACCAACTAAAACATAAAGGCAAAAAAAAAAAGTGATAAAATACTCAACAGTAACTTTAAAATTTTTGATACAAATAGAATAATTCTCTATTAACCATGGGGCCTAAAATGCAGTGTTGCTTAACCAATGGAGATAAAAGGGGGAAAAATGTTTTCAATGGCTATACCCCAGTAAGTAAAAGTTTTTATAGACATTCACTTTTTAATAAAACCAAATTTATACTTAAAAAAAACCTCTTCTCCCGAATTATCCTTGATTCTTCAGGAAACTACTGCTGAGAAGTGTCTACTCAGCAGATTCCCTTACCAGTTATGACTTGATGTCTGAAATTAGCTACATACTTTTGGAAATTTAACACGGTTTATAATTTTTTCATGTTCTGTTCTGTTACATGTCAAAAAATGTACAACTAAACAGCATTTCTATAAACTATTTCTAGAGTGCTCTTAATAAGGCAGGAAGAGTAACAGATGTGATTTTTTTTTTTACATTTAAAGGTGCTGAGTTACCTTTATATATCAGGAGTCATAGTTTTTTTTTTTTTTTTTTTTGTGGGTACTGGGGGTTGAACTCTGGACCTTGTGTGCCAGCAGGCACCCGTGCCGCTGAGCGATATCACCGGCCCTTTTTTCGTATGTGGGTTCCGGGAGTCGAACTCGGGCCCTCGCGCTTGCCAGGCAGGCGCTTATGCCGCTGAGCTATCTCACCGGCCCAGGAGTCATAGATTTAAATTTTTTGTAATATAACCTTACGTGTAACGTAATTTCAAAAGTGGTAAAACTACAGTTGTTAAGAGATTACAGTATCTTGTAGTTAAATGACAAGACAGTCTCAAAACAAAGAACATTACAGGGAAGTAAATGATGAAACTTATCAATGAGGACAAGGCTGAGGATATATTCCCCCGGCAATTAAAAGGTCACCTAATTCCTCCATGCTTTTTCTCCCTGAAAATATTCTTTACTTCTTTCTAATGCTGGTGTAACAACTAATCCATTCACAAGGTTTATGTTAGTTACCAAATATGAAGTCTCCAGTAATATCTACTCTGGTACAAGTAAGTAGTATTAAATGGAAAAGGTGGAGTGAAAGGAAGAAGCAGAGATGGACCTGTTCAATGGAATACCTTAGCTTCTGCACATTTGGATTTATATAAACACACAAGATTCTACTGTATTATTACTTTTTTAATAAGAACTCAATATATGGAATATATACTATCATTTAGAAATATTTACTTTACAGATAAAACAAATTTAGGGGCCGGTGACATGGCTCAGCAGCCTAAGCGCCTGCCTGGCAAGTGTGAGGGCCCGAGTTCGACTCCCGGAACCCCCCCCCCCAAAAAAAATTTAGATATATTTATATAGATATCTATGTATGCTTGTAATATGTAGAGCTCTTTTATTAGCTGAAAAAAGCATAAATCTATAAAATGCTATCATGCTGCTATTTTTTGGCTAAACTTACAGTTACTTACCTCTGCACTCTTCATAGCTTTAAGAATATTCCCCACTGTATCATTGAAGGTATTACTCAGTATTCTACCCAATTTCTTGTGCAAGGAACCCAAACATACCACAGCAGCACTGAAATGACATTTAAATTACAAATTAGTGATGGCTGAAAAAAAAAAGGAATATGAGAAATCTTAGAATATATAAAAATGACTATTAAAATTTTCCCCTACTCTGTTATTTGTGTTTTTACTTTCATGGGAGTATTTTTTGAAATACAAATGTTTTTAATTATCATAAAGTGTCATTTATATCTAACAAAAGATTGCCTAATTCAAAGTCACAGATAATTAATATGTTTTTTCCCCCTAAAAGTTTTCCAGTTTTAGCTGTAACATTTAGACCTATAATCCATTTTGAGTAAATTTTGTGTATATGGTGTGATGGAAGGGTTCAACTTCACTCTTCTGCATGTGAATATCTAGTTGTCCCAGCATTATATATTGTTACTAGTGACTAATTTTACTTTGAAAAGATAAAATTTCCCAGAATCTACTCTGTTAAATTATAAAGCATGACACTTAAGTGAATACAAAATTATATTTTTTGATAAGAATTTTAAATGTTTAAATATACATTCAATTAATCTTAATCTTAGCTCAAAGACTCTACCCCCTCAAATCTGTTACAAAACAAAATTCTGCAAAATATTTTAATAGAACTTCACATACTCAAGGACAGACTTCAGCATAAAAGCAAAACAAGAAATAATATTACTATCAAGTTTGAAATCTAAAACTTTATGAAAGAATATATTCTGCTGTAAGCTAAATATTAGATCAATAAAAATACCTATATAATTACTATTGTGGGACTATAACAGGCGATAAAATGGACTGAATCCTACAGAGAAAGACAGTAAGCTGCTCTTAAGCATCTTATTTATTTATTTATGTATTTATTTTTGGGCACCGGAAATCAAACTCACAACCTCGCGCTTGCCAGGCAGATGCTATGCTGCTGAGCTATATCCCCGGCTCTCCTAAGCATCTTAGGAACTTTTCCATTTATTTTCAATTTTTACTAGAAACTAAAAAACTACAAATATCCAAAATCTAAATAATTTAGATTATTATTATAATTTTGTGTGTGGTGGTGCACACCTGTAATCTCAGCAGCTGGGAAGCTAAGGCAGGAGGATCGTCTGGACTACATAGCAAGACTATCTCAAAAAAAAAAACCCAAAACAACAACTTACATCTAACTATTAAAATCTTAAAATGTTTTGAATCCCAAGATCTACATGTCAAATATGTCTAAAATATTTTTTGAAAGACTTTTTCAGTCAATGGAAAATGGTACTTTTTAAAAAAAAGTGATTAAAAACATGAGTTAAACTGAACGTGCATCCAGTTTGAAAATAACCGTCGGGTAGGCTGTGTACTTTATAAAAATCACACAATTAAGCAATATTTTATTTTCTACTCAGTTTTTTTTTTTTTTGGTCTCAAACTCTTGGCAATCCTCCTGCCTCAGCCTCCTGAGTCCTGGGATTACAGACATGCACCACCACACCCGGCTTCTACCCAGTTTTTTTGTTGTTGTTGTTGTTTTTTGTTTTTTTTTGTGGGTACCAGGGGTCAACCTCAGGACCTCGTGCGCCAGCAGGAGCCCATGCCACTGAGCGTAATATTACCGGCCCTATTTTCGTATGTGGGTTCCGGGAGTCGAACTCGGGCCCTCACAGTTGCCAGGCAGGCGCTTACACCGCTGAGCCATCTCACCGGCCCCTCTACCCAGTTTTTGGTTTTTATTTTCTTTTTGGTACTGGAAATTGACCTCAGGACCTTGCACTTGGCAGGCAGGCACTTGTGCCGCTGAGTTATATCCCCAGCCCTACCCAGTTTTAATGTTCAACTTACAGTTTGGTGGGAAGATAACTTGGAGAATCATCTTTGCTACGAATAAGATCATTACATTTATCAATTGTTTCATAAGCAGAGAATGTGTCTCCAATACTATAAAGTATGGCTAGATTCTCTGCAAGGAGTTTGCGAGCAGGCGGCCCCGGAGAACTATTCAACAAAGATAGGAGCTGTTCAACAAGAATCTTCTGTTTCTCCTTTAAATCATTCTAGAAAGAAAAGAGACAGACGATTCAAAGTCAGCCTAATAACATGTAATTCTCAAATTTTTCTTTCATATATTTAAGAACTAACTAAAAAGACTCCAGAAAAATACTGTATAAATCATTTTGAATAAAAGTTATAAATAAGTTGGTGGTTAGGACATTATACCAACAGGTAGCTGTCTTTCTGATTACCTCCAAAAAATAAATGCTGAATCACATTATACCTGTTTCTATTAACAAAGACAAGGATGCTATTTCTTCTAAATCTTTCTTTATATTTTTGACAGAGTAAATTTGCATTTTTATCTACAGCTATCTCCCCCAAATATATCTGCATAAATAAAGCAGTACTGTAATATGTAATCCATAACAAGAGCTGATCTTATAATGGTTTCCTATTTTAAAAAGATCTTTTTCTAAATTATTGCAATTTTTTTGCAACATTACTATATATATATATATTTTTTTTTTTTTGGCTGAAACATAATTTTATTGAAAAACACAAGGAAATACTGTCAAGTCCATAGAATAATTATTTTAATGAACCTATCAACATTACAAAATGTTTTAATTAAACCTATAAAATTTGAGTCATGAAACACTTGAAAAATATTTCACTATCAAATGTTAAGGTTATACGCATAAATCACTGTTGTACACCATAGCACACCTATCAGAGCTCTGCCTCAATGCTGACATGCCAAAAATCTCATTTACCCTGTTTTATATAACATGAATGTTAAGTGATGGTGAACTGTGGTAACGTGCATGGGAAAAAAGTTAAGATGTTAGGGTGAAAAATGTGTGAAAAAAGGGTGAAAAATGAAAATACAGTACCTCTGTTCCACACAGATGTACCCTGACATAGGTTAGGGAAAGAACACTACCGCTTTTCAGGAATGTTCAAAAACATTTCTGTTCTCAAACTGAGGTTGAGTATTTGGTTTCTTATATGGGGATAGACTACTTCCTGATTATAAGTAATGAATTTATAAAGACTGCTATCCTTATATTAGCCTACAACCTCTTGCCATTTTGGAAAAAACACTAAATATAGGAAACTAATGTTACAGTTTACATGCATGGAACATGTGTGTCTCTATGTGTGTGTACAAATGAAATGAACCAATGCACTGCCTGTATAAGCCCTAAACTTTGTTTTTAATTCTCTACATTTAGTTTTTGGAAAATATATTTTTGGAAATCAAATGTTAACCAAAGTCTCATGATTATAACTTAGCAAACTTCATTTGTTTAAATGTAAAACTCTTTTAAGTGAATATGAACACCTGTAAAATAAAGATCTGCTCCAACAGTGCAGTCAATGCAGTGTCAACACCACATTTTCCCACGTCAGACAACAGTGTCCTTGTTCGTTGCATCAGGGCTGTGCTGTATCAGAACCTACATGAACTCTGGTGCACAGGATCTAAATAACAAAGATGCTGAAAAGCTGCAGCATAAGAGCAACACAGTTTGCACCAGTAACTACACCTTAGTGTGTGGGAAGCAGCTTATATATTCATTATTCATCCTCCTAGCAAACTGCTGCAGGAATTCTCACAGGTGATAAGATTTAATTGCACTTGAACAGAACCAGTGCTTAGCCAGGGAGTAGTTCTAGTTTGTTTGGTGAATGGTAGCACATCTGAATTTTGTTTTGAAAATTCTTCCTGTAAAAGAGGGTAGGGTTTCTCATACATATTATGTGTAATTATGTGGCCAAAAACATTTAAACATCTCTCCATGCTTTACACTCATGTCCAAAACTTAAGAGAATTCTATCCGACACTTGAATCAGTACACACAACAGCGCTACTATGAAGCACTAAAATAACCATCAATTCATATTTTAGTAAATGAGAATATCACCACCCTAGACAGAGTCAGAATCTGTTTTGTGAAGTCTTGAAAGAGAACTTTATCAGTTATGCCTGGATCCCTGAGAACATAAATGTTCTGATTAAAGGCAAGTTTTGGTAAGAAGCAAATCTTTACACCATTCTTTCCCATTCAAAATACACAATAATGTGTTAGGCAGCTTTTGGTGCTGTATATTCTTTATAGCTAATACTCAAATTTCATTTGATGTGAATAATTCTTTTCTCTGAACTTCAACCCAGGCATGTGTGGCAGGTGAGAGAAGCTATATTTCTTATACTCTCCAGTGATGGCAAACCTTTTATAGCTTTCAATGATAACAAACAGCCTGCTGCAGCATGTGTGCTTGTAGGTATATATTATTATTATGTGCAATGTTAATACATTTTACTTGTCTAACCTCTGAAAAAGAGTACACAGCATCATTACTAAGCTAATGGTATTCAGATGTTTACTGAGTCTTGAATTCTACAAGGAAATTAGTGTATAGAATTTTGTCCTTGTTAAATTTATTTTTCAAGTCCAGAGTTGCTTTTTTTTCTTCTCTTGAAAATCAACAAACTTGACAAATGTTTTACATCATGGGAACCAGTCAGCTCCCTGTCTCACAACAAGAATGTGTTCCATAATGCTGTTTTTTTTTTTTTTTTCTTTTAGTTGACAAAATTT
This sequence comes from Erethizon dorsatum, assembly GCA_028451465.1. Taxonomy (NCBI): domain Eukaryota; kingdom Metazoa; phylum Chordata; class Mammalia; order Rodentia; family Erethizontidae; genus Erethizon; species Erethizon dorsatum. The sequence continues at coordinate 29,354,990 of CM051823.1, read as the reverse complement.
GTCTTTTGTTAAATTCTAAATTCCTCCATATATAGTAGGATTTTGTTTGGTTTGGTGGTGCTGGGTATTGAACTCAAGCCCCAGCACTTTTTTTCTTTTTTTTTTGGGTGGTTTTATTTTGTTTTGTTTTTTTGTTTTTTTTGCAGTACTGGGAAATGAACTCAGGGCCTTCACACTGAGCTGCAGCCCAGCTCTTTTTTTTTTTTAGTTTTTTATTTTGAGACAGGGTCTCACTAAATCACTAAGTTGCCCCAGCTGGGCTTGATCTTGCGATCTGCCTGCCTCAGTCTCCCAGAGTGCTGGAATTATAGTCACGCACCATCTAGTTATGAGTAATGTTTTTAAAACCAATTATGCATTACAAATGATACTGTAATTTTGTAAGAGAATGTCCTTAGTTTTAGATGTGTGCTAGATTATTTAGAAGTGCCACATCCAATCAAACAAGGGAAACTGTTAGCAGCCACAGACTGTAGGTAAACAGTATGAATGACAAATATTCTTTTTTTGTTCTACTCCATAAGCTTTTTAAAAGGGAATATGCTTACCCAAAGACTTCTTGATTCATATTTTCCTACACTCTTTGTATCTTTTTTTTCTTTCTCAGTACTGAATATTGAACCTAAGGTCTCATGCAGGCTAGGTAAGTGCTCTATCACTGAGCTATGTCACTAGCCTTTTTTTTTTTTTTTTTTTTTTTTTTAATTTTGAGACAAGATCTTGCTAAGTTGCCCAAGCTAGCCTCAAACTTGTGATTTTCCTACCTCAGCCTCCCGAGTATCTGGGCCACCGAACTCTGCTTTTTTAGGTGAAACTTCCACTAGATTATTTAGCATTATGCTGCACCAGGGATTTATGTATATAAAGGAACACAAGATGCAGAAGATAATAAAAATGAAACACAACGAGGCTGGAGTTAGACATTACATATAAAGTAGTATCAAAAATATTGGCTAATATCTCTGCCTTTTTTTTAACATAGCAAACTTCTCATAATAATGAAAATGTCTATTTGGGAGGAGGAAAAATTTACTATATTTTATTATAAGTCTTTACGAAGTCTAGCTTTTCATTGCTAACTTAGACCATTCTGGACAGAACAAGAAAAACAAAGGAAATGAACACTACCTGGCACTTAAAAAGAAAGCAAAAAAAAAAAAAAAAAAAAAAAAAAAAAAAACTTCTATAATTTTACCCACCCTGCTAGTTGCTATCAAGAGCTTCTCCAAGTATCTCAACCACTCAAAAATAAACTCAGCCTTCTGAACTTCACTTAGTTGACTGCATGCATCTTCATTCAGCAATAAGCTATGCGCTAATTCCATTCCTTGCAGCAAATTCTCCTAGCTGGTCACGATTCTTCTTACTGAACTGGTCAATATATCTAAGAACAAAAATCTGCAAAAGAGGAAGACAACATATTTTAAAAGGAGCGTAAAAAAGAAGGCAATGAAAATACTGGAAATCTTATATCAAAATGTAAAAACACCAGGCACAGTGGCTCACGCCCGTAATCCCAACACTCAGGAGGCTGGGGCTGGAGGCGAGTTCAAGGCCAGCTTGAACCACACAGCAAGACTCTGTCTCAAAAGAAAAAAGTAAAATGTCAAAATAAAATAATTAAATGTATACATCTTTTATAACTGCTCTAGGGTGAATCTGGGAAAACCTCAGTAAGTTATCATTAACACTGACACACAACCACCTTTGTATTTAGTTCTTTTTTTTTAGTGGTATCAGAGACTAAAAAACAAACAAACAAACAAAAAACAAACCAAACCAAAACAAACAAACAAAAAAACAAATGGTATTCTACCACTGAGCTACATCCCCAGCTTGTTATTTTTTGAGACAGGTCTTATTAAATTGCCCAGCTAGCCTCAAACTTGCAATCTTCCTGCCTCAGCCTCCCAGCATGCTGAGACTATAGGAAATTCTATATTTAAGGTCAGACTACTCAGGGTTAGTTTTTAGTTTTCTTTCTTTTTCTAAATACCCTTTTACTAAAATTGGTCATAGGTATATATTATAAAATGAACAAATATCCAAACCTCCTACTACAATTCTATTAGTAAAGCTTGCCACAGTGGCTCATCATTTACCTGGAGAGCCAACCCAGAAATAGAGGGATTTACAACCATCAGTACCTATTTCCTAGCCTAATAATGATACTACTTATAGTTTTAGGCTAAGAATTGTAGAAAACAGTTCCATCTCAGCTAGCAGACAGTGTTCTTATCTCTGTGAGCCTTGTTAAAAAAGCTATACTTTCTTTTTGATGGCACTCAAGAGGATGTTGTCCAGGAATTTTAACAATATAGATCATATCTGTTATGACCCAGATCCAATGTGGCTTTAATTTTGCTGTAGCAAGTAATCAACAGCAGTTTTTTCTTTTATTCATCAGTATCTCCTGTGTACACTCTAAACCTTTCCTGAACATACATAACATATAACTATGTGTCTATATAGATACACACACATCTATAAGATGGCATTGTTTTGATTATGGGACATTTTTTCTTCTAATTTTTAGGGGCACATGCTCAAATATGTTGCCATACAGCACTTTTAAATAATCAATCAACCATAAAATATTGCAAAATGTTAACAGGTGAATGTAATTAGTGGGTATGTGAACAATCACTTTACTGGTCTTCAGTTATTTCTTGCATTTTTAAAAAAATATCACAAATAAAAGTAGAAAGAAATTATTCCACGGATGCATGTGTGAGTGTGCGTGCACGCGCAAACACACTGTACTAGGGACTGAACCCAGGGCCACTGACTGAGCCACATACCTAGTTTTTTTTTTTTTCTTTTATGTGATATCAGGAGTTGACCTCAGGGCCTTGCATGGGTTCTGGGAGTCGAACTTAGGACCTCACACTTGCCAGCCAGGCGCTTATGCCACTGAGCTATCTCACCGGCCCCTACCTAGCTCTTTTTAAAAAATGTTTTTGAGACAAGGTCTCACTAAATTGCCCAGGTCTTGGACTCCCAAGTGTTGAGATTACAGTCATGCACCACTGTACCCAACCTGGATTTTTTATTTAAATTTTCAATTCCTGTCTTTTGTCTTACTTGTGTCTTCTGCCTGGGGCTAATATTCTAAATTACAGGACACTAATCCCAGGACCAAGGAACCACTTCCACCAGCTATTGCTGTCTTCTCAAATCTGTGGTTTTCTCAAATCTGATCTGGGTGGTCCCCTTCCAGTCAGTTCTGTTCATTTATGCATATGACCTAGCACTAACAGTCCTTTATCAAAACAAAACAAACAAACACAATGCAGATTAATTTTGGAAATGTCAATTTTACAAAAAGAGAACAAAACAAAGAATGCTGGCAGAAAACTCAAGTTTTAGAGAGGCAACATGAGTTGTAGCTTCCTGTCTGAAAAAGCCCTCCTGCTGGCTGAGGTGGCACAGCCTGTAATACTAGTGCTCAAGGCTGAGGAAGGAGGATCTCCGCCAGCCTGGGCTACATAATAAGTTCAAGGCCAGCCTGAACTACATCTGGAGACCCTATCTCTAAACAAACAGACACCCTAAAAAAGAAGCCCTCCTTTCTTAAATTATCAAAATGAACTGGCCAAAATATTCGCAATTAAGGATAAAGTTAATAAATGCTAGAGAAATAATTTCTGGAAGAAATCTACTAGAAGGTGAAAAGCAAGTTTGTATGCAATTATTTATGATTGTGGAAAAAAATAACCTCAGTATCAGAGAAAATTTCTATAACCACCAGGGCAAATGAAAACTGTATCTTAATCAAATTACCCTTTCTAGAGGTCATTAGGATTGCTGAAGAGACATTTTTTTCCTTAGGCAGCAGCAATATTGTGGTGTAAAATGATCTATCAAGAAGCAAAATAGCTAACACAGTGTGATAATAAATAATTCAGTAAATAGCTTCACATATAAGCAGGGCAAAAAGTTATCTCTAATGCCCTCAGTATATTCCTCACATAAATTACTCCTAAAGGAAGCAGTCTCTCATAGTGGAAATTTCATAGTGGAAATCTCACTTCTAAACCCCCAAGTCTAAAGTACAAATGTGCTATCAATGTGATGAGCAAATGCACTCTGCAAGTAACATATACTCTTGCTCTTATCTGAAGTCCCACTTTAGGAAGATGGGTACAAATGCAGTCTGCTGCAAGTTTTAGCCACTTACCAGTCCAATTATTTAAATACAGGATGACCAAGAATTACATTTTTCATTAATTTTTATAAGATAACATAACAGGAAAAATAACACAATTTTATCAGATTTATTCAATAATTTTTCTGTGTATGGTATATTTTAAAACATTCAATATACAAGGCAAAGTTACAATCTGGAGACCTGAGAGTAGTATATAGTCTTCCCAAAATGTTTTTGCATTACCGTCTTTCTTTGAACAATACACCTTACACTATCATATTGGCCTTCTCTTTTTTCCTGTGGGTGGTATAATCTCAGTAAAATGTCCACCTTCTAAATGTAATGGTGAAGACGCTGATGATGGATGTCCTGGTTGGCATTTAGCTATCCTGTATTTTTCAATTATTTGGTCTATCAGACCTAACCTAAATCGTAAATGACTTTTTGAACTCCCTTGTTTTGAATAAATAACAAAAGAGTTCCGTACTGTCTGGTCCTGAAGATGCATAAACATTTTATAATAGCCGGGCACGGTGGTGCACACCTGTAATCCCAGCACTCAGAAGGCTGAGGCAGGAGGATTGCTGAGTTCGAGGCCAGCCTGGGCTACATAGTGAGTCCAAGGCCAACCTGAACTGCATAGTGAGACCCTCTCTCAAAAAAAAAATATTTTTTGCCAGGCATGGTGGAGCACATCTGTAATCCAGCAATCAGGAGGCTGAGGCAGGAGGATCACCATGAATTTGAGGCCAGCCTGAACTACACAGCGAGACCCTACCTCAAAAAAAAAATTTTTTTTTTAATAATACTTTTTCCTCACTTTTTAATTACAGTTTAGGTTGTTCGATAGTGGTCAACTCTGTCAACACCACCCATAGAATTATTGTAATCACTGACCATGATTAGAATTGTTTTAGTTTCATTTCTTCTGTCAAGTTCTATCATTTCTGTATTATAAACAGTTGACAACAGAGATGTCTTTTTTGTCTTTCCATTTCATAACATAGACTTTTCCTCTCTGATATGCTAACATTTCTCCTGTTTTCAGTTCTTTCTTTTGCAGATCTTTTGCAGACCTTCCTACTCAGTCTCATTGTCCCAAACATGTCCTTTTTGTATTGTAAAAGAACATCACTAAGTAAGTCCAGCACTAGGGAGGCTGAGGCAGGACTGCCCATAAGTTCAAGGACAGCCTGAGCTACATAGTGAGTTCAAGGCCAGCCTGAACTACATAGCAAAACCCTGTCTCAAAAAACAAAACAAAACAAAGAATATCACTGAGTTCTGAGAAGTATAAAAATTAATGTACTTTTGGTAAGAGTTTTTATAGATTGTAGCATAAAATTATAGCTTATTATTCACAAATAAACATGAATTAGTAAAAGAAAATAATCAGAACTTATTAATTTCACCAGAAACAGACATGAAAGGTAAATACAATATTCTAAATAAACAGATTAAAAAATAGTCAATATAAAACAGACATGAGTGTATTTCCAAACAAGAATCAACTGGTTGAAATGACACCTGCCTGAGCAACACTCAGGATAGTCAGTATGTAAACAAACACGCTGCCTGAGTGATGCTCAGGGTTAACTTAAGTGGTTAATATAACTATAACCCTATAAACACCTGAGGAATGTTATCTAATTTTTCTCTTATTTTCCATTCTTATGACTCTGTTGAGATTACAAAGTGCTTAGTTTACTGAAAGTGAACATATATAGCAATATATTTAATATAAATTTCAAAGTGGAGTTAACTGCCACTTAAAAAAAAGATTTCGTGGGCCGGTGAGATGGCTCAGCGGCATAAGCGCCTGCCTTGCAAGCGCGAGGGCCCGAGTTCGACTCCCGGATCCCACATACAAAAAAGGGGCCGGTGATATCGCTCAGCGGCATGGGCGCCTGTTGGCGCGCGAGGTCCTGAGGTCGACCCCCCGGTACCCACAAAAAAAAAAAAAAAAAAAAAAAAAAAGATTTCGTAAGACAACTACTGCTCCAATTCAATACCAGTCATTTTTAGCAGAAAACTGAGGAGCTTTCTAAGGTCACAAGAAACTGGTCCTATATTAAAAAATCTGATTGTAGATATATGTGCTTTAAGCATTACATGCTATGCTGCCACTCTTTCATCCAACCCTCTCAAACATTCTCGAGGCTGGCTACTTTTAAAAAGCTTAGAATTTGTAGATACCTTGAGGATATTATCAGGCATCAGATTACTGCACTACTTCTTAAACACAGACCTAGTTTCTCATTTTAATAAATTTGGGGGTCTCAGATTAAAACAAAGTTAGGGATTTTCATCTACAGGGTATTTAATGAGGCTAATGTATATTAGTACTCTCCATGAATGCAACATGAAGTATGCAGTACATGCAATATGCAACACGCAATATGAAGTACAGTATTAATGAAAATGCTGCCAGTACTATACTAACTTCTAGAATTAGTAAGCTGCTCCAAAGTGAAACATTAACATGTACCTGTTATGATCATTCATCTTATATCTTTAACAAGTACACAAGATCTAATCTTTGACAGAGGGGCCAAAAACATAAGCTGGAGGAAAGATAGCCTCTTTAATAAACAGTGTTACGAAAACTAGCTAGCCATTTGCAGAAGACTGAATCTAGAACCATGTATCTCACATGGACTAAACTAAAATCTTTCTGAACAGAATCCCAAATGCAAATGAAATAACATCAAGAATCCACAAATGGGATCATATCAAATTAAGAAGTTTCTGCATAGCAAAGGAAACAACCAATGGACTGAAGAGACAACCCACAGAATGCGAAAAAACTTTGCCAGCTACTCCTCAGACAAAGGACTAATATCTAGAACATACAAGGAACTAAAAAAGTTAGATGACCCAAAATAAAAGACCCAATAAAAAAATGGAAGTAAAAATGGGGGCAAGTAAAATGAATAGACACTTCTCAGAAAAAGTACAGTCAGTACATACATGAAAAAATGTTCAACATCCCTGACTATGACAGAAATACAAATTAAAACAACAGTGAGATTCCATCTTACTCCAGAAAAAATTAGCTATCACCAAGAAATCAAATAACAAATGCTGATGAGGCTGTGGGGAATACATACAAGTATACTGTTGTACACTGTACATTGTTGGTAGGAATATACATGAGTGCAACCATTACAGAGATCAGTATGGAGATTCCTCAAAAAACTAAACTAGAAATTCCATTTGACCCAGGTATTGCCCTTCTACGTATCTTCCTGAAAGAGTTAAAGTTATCATATTATAGTGATGTTTAGAGCAGCACAATTCATAATAAATCTTTGAAGTGGCCTATATATCCATCAACAAATGAAAGGATAAATAATGTAGTATTTACACACAATAGAGTATTACTCTGACATGAAGAAGGATAAACTTTGTAGGAAAATGGATGCACCTTGAGACCATGTTAAATCAGACCATGAAATAAATCAGACACCAAAGCTTAAATATTGTATGGTTCCTCTCATATTGAGAAACTCAACATATAAAGAGCAAAATAAAAGATAGTAAGAAACAGGGAGACAGGTCTTTCACAAATGGGAAGGGGACTAAGAGACGGACAGAGGGTGAAGGCAGAGGAGGGCAAGGAGATGAAGAATTGAGATGTGTTATATACATGTACCAACTCCCCACAAGGATATAATCATTATGTACCACAAACATGTACAAAAAACCCCATGATAAAAAAAGTTGAAAAAATAAAAGTATACAAGAATATGTATTGATTCTTTTACTTTACAACCATACCTTGTATGTGCTTACCTTAAAACCAATAATTGAATAGAGTAAAAAAGGCCTTTAGATGCTTCTTAGGTTAAATGTTTCTCAAGGGCAGGATCTACTTCTTTAGCAATACTGCCTCTACTTTGTGTGTGAGAGATACTCCTATGGTAGTTACTCAATTGTAATTTTCACCCCTGAGGTCTTCTCCATTGAACAAAGCACTGTGAACTAGACCTGAGTTACCAAGACACTGTGCAGATCATGTTTCTCAAACAGCAACACACAGCAGTGTGCCAACACAACAAATGAGAGGCATATTACTAGACTTAGAGGAACATATTTTAAGATTTTCTCTTGACATTAATTTAAAACATTATTTTATAATTGATAAATACACATAACATGCAACAGAAAGCAAAACTAATAAAATATTTAAGGATAAAATATGTGACTTCAAGGAAATTCTGAGCATGACAATGTCTTTTTTTTGAGACAGGGTCTTGGTATGTAGATCAGACTGGCCTTGAACTTGTGGTGATCCTCTGGCCTCAGCCTCCTGAGTGCTGGGATTACAGGCATGTGCCACCACGCCCAGCAACAACGTCATTCTAGACTTTCTCTAACAAAATTACTACCCCCTGATGGTAAGAATACCAGTTTAAAGGAAAAGTTTAAGAAGCACTAAGCTAAGTTGGATGCAGTAGTATACATCTGTAATCTCAGTTATTTGGGAGGCTGACGTAGGAGGATCATTTGAGTCTAAGAGTTTAATGCAAGCCTGGGCAACACAGCAAAATCCTGTCTCAAAACAGAAGAGAATCACTAAGCAACCTACAAGCTGATGTATGAAATTGACATTCATATCAGAAAAACAATAGCTGAATATTGGCAATTCATGATTCAACCCACACTCAGCTTTCAAAGGTCAGGCACAGTGTATAAGAGGCTAATGATAGCACTTGGCATAGTACTGTCCAGCGACTTTATTAGCCAGATTAGAGTTACACATACAGATATTGTTGACTATTGTTAGAAAATAGCTGATAGTCAATCTTCCAGGACCAGGGTTTTCTAAAGTAACTCACTTAAAAGTCCAAGAGCAGTTAACAACTATTACCACAAAGAATTACTTTTCCGTCTGAAAATGAGGTACTATCAAATTTATGTAGGCAAGTTAATGTAAGTACCTTCAACAACCTGAAAGATACAGGCTGCTGATGCCAGTCCTGACAGAACATACTAACACAACTATCTCTACCCAGTGTTTACAGATCAGTGGTGGCAAACCTATGGCATGCATGTGATTTGTTTTCCTTGTAAGACAAAAGATGTCAAGGTATGCGGTGTGTGTGTGTGCATATGTGTGTATGTTTAAACTGAAATGTCAGTATTTGGGGGCTGGTGAGATGGCTCAGCAGCGTACACGCCTGCCTGGCCAGTGCAAGGGCCCGAGTTTGACTCCCGGAACCCACACATGAAGAAAGAAGGGCTGGTGATATCACTCAGCGGCACGGGCGCCTGCTGGCGCACAAGGTCCTGAGGTCGACGCCCGGTACCCACACACACACACACAGAAAAATGTCAGTATTTGGGTTTAACTGCAGTGCTGGCACTTAGCGATAAATAAGTGGGTTTTGGGTTGCAGTTTGGGCACTCGTCTCTAAAAGGTTTGCCATCACTGTGGTAGAGAAGGAAATATGTTGAAACTTATTGGGAGAAAAAAGTATTCCTGGGCCGGTGAGATGGCTCACTGGCGTAAGCGCCTGCCTGGCAAGCGCGAGGTCCTGAGTTCGATTCCCAGTACCGACATACAAAAAAAGGGCCGGTGATATCGCTCAGTGGCACGGGCGCCTGCTGGCACGCGAGGTCCTGAGGTCGACCCCTGATACCCACAAAAAAAAAAAAGTATTCCTAATCCTTTTGGTTATTTTTGTTTCCTAAAATCATCTTGGGCCGGTGAGATGGCTCAGCGGCGTAAGCGCCTGCCTTGCAAGCGCGAGGGCCCGAGTTCGACTCCCGGAACCCACATACAAAAAAGGGGCCAGTGATATCGCTCGGTGGCACGGGTGCCTGTTGGCGCGCGAGGTCCTGAGGTCGTCCCCCTGGTACCCACAAAAAAAAAAAAAGAAAAAAAGGAAAAAAATAAATAAATAAATAAATAAAATCATCTTGAAGAAGGAAAGAGGAAAATCACAACTAACCAAAGAGAACACAGACACAAGATAAGATAGGTTTATTATATAAACAATAAATATTGCTTAAGTTTTTTCCTTCTGGGGTTCGAAAAGAGTAGTTCACCAAAAAAAAAAAAAAAAAAAAAATCCCTAAGCACTAATTGAAACTGATTCAAGAATATTTCAAGTGCCTGAGGTTTTAAATATGTTTCATACTTAAATTTCAATTACTTTTCTCTGATTCTATTTTCTCTAAAAGACATAGCAACAGGTCAACTCAGCTTCTAGCCTACTTTCTCTAGTTCTGTTTAAAAGAATAAAGAAAAAAAGAAACCGACTCTTTAAGACACGAACTTCAGGAAACATGCATAAATGTTAAAACTCCAAAATTTTCCAAAAGATACAGTAACTGTTAAATCTAGAAAGAAGCTAGATCATTCTACCCTGTCCTCAGGTTCCCATCTGTGATTTAGGCTTTGCAAAATTACAGGTCATGCTTGACATGTTGCCTAAGGAAGGCTGTGCCTGATTCATAAAGAGAAAATGAGGTAATTTTGTTACCCTGTTTTACTCATCTCTAGGCATGACCCTAAAGTTAGTTTGCTGACTCCTTAATTACTACTTTCCTGGCTTTAGGGTAAAATATAAAGTAAGTCATTTAGAATTAAGTTACAGTTTGGTGATTTTTAAATCTGGTCTGCATTTATCCCACTTTTGAATCTCAAATATCTTGCTTCTTTGTTTCCACAATAAATTCACTATTTTTTTTTTTTTTAATGTGGGTACCAGGAGTTGAACTCAGGACCTCGTGCTTGCCAGCAGGCACTTGTGCGCTGAGCAACATCACCGACCCTTTTTTTCCTTTATGTGGGTACCGGGAGTCAAACTCAGGACCCCGCGTTTGCCAGGAAGATGCTTATGCCGCTGAGCTATCTCACCGGCCCTAAATTCACTATTTTATTTTATTTTATTTTTTATTTATTTTTTTTTTTTTAAAGAGAAGAAAAAACAAAACAAATCAAAAGAAGAACAAATTTTCAAAGCAACATAATAGGAGGGTAACAATGGTTAATACATTACGTATTACTATCTTTAAGTTAGTTATTCAGGATACCAGACATTAGCATTCAATTGTCCAAACATTATTGGCACAAACCTTACTCTTCAATGAACTAAGTAAAATTGGTAGTGTATCTATCTTAACCATCTTATATATATATACAATTTTTTTTCCCTTTCCCTTCTTTCTTTTCCCTATTCCAGTCTCTCTTTCCTTTTGACCAGTTTCTTTTTGATTCACCATGTCTATTGTACATTTTGGATCTTATTTACTCTTTCAGTTTCTCATACTAGAGAGACAATACGATGCTTACACATGTGCTTCTGGTTTATTTCACTTATGAGTATTTTCTCGAGTTGCATCCATTTACCTATAAAAGTCTCCAGTTTATCCTTCTTTATGGCTGAATAGTACTCCATTGTATAAAAATACCACACCTTTCTTATCCATTCCTCAGTTGATGGGCATTTGGGTTGTTTCCAAGATCTGGCTATTACAAATTGTGCTGCTATAAACATGGGTGCACATATATCGCTGTGGTACGATGTTTTTAATTCTTCTGGGAAGATGCCCAGAAGGGGAATAGCTGGGTCAAATGGGACCTCCAACCCTAGTTTTTTGAGGAATCTCCACACTGACTTCCACAGTGGCTGTACCAGTCGACACTCCCACCAACAGTGAAGAAGGGTTCCTTTTTCCCCACAGCCCCTCCAGCATTTGTTATTAGTTGATTTCTTTATAGTAGCCATTCTTTCTGGGGTGAGATGGTATCTCAGTGCTGTTTTAATTTGCATCTCTCGAATGACTAGTGATGTTGCACATTTTTTTGTATATTTATTTGCCATTAGTATTTCTTCATCTGAGAAATGTGTATTCATCTCAGATGCCCATTTTTGGAGTGGGTCTTTAAATTTGGGAGGTCTGATTTTTTTGAGTTCTTTATATGTTCTCGATAGTAATCCTTTGTCTGAGGAACAGCTGGCAAACATTTTTTCCCACATTGCGGGTTGTCTCTTCACTCTGTTGGTGGTTTCTCTTGCTGTGCAAAAGCTTTTTAATAAGATGAGATCCCAGTTATTGATTCTTTGGGATAGTTCCCGTGCGGTTGAGTTTTTATTCATAAAGTCTTTGCCTACACCAATGTCTCCAAGGGTTTTACCTATCCTACCTTCCAGCAGATTTAATGTTTCTGTTTTAATATTTAGATCTCTGATCCATTTTGAATTTAGTTTAGTGCATGGTGAAAGATATGGGTCTAGTTTTAATCTTCGGCATGTGTAGAGCCAGTTTTTCCAGCACCATTTATTAAAGAGGCTATCTTTCTTCCAGCGAATGTGTTTGGCACCTTTGTCAAAGATAAGGTGGCTTAGTATGTCTGGGGTTGTTTCAGCATCTTCTAATATGTTCCATTGATCTTCAGGTCTGTTTTTTTGCCAGTACCACACTGTTTTTATCACAGTAGCTTTATAGTATAATTTCAAGTCAGGGATTGTGATGCCCCCTGCCTTGCGTTTGTTGCCCAGAATTGCCTTTGCTACTCTAGGTCTCTTCTGATTCCAAATGAAATTCACTATTTTAAAATCCACCTTAAAAAAATCAATTGCATCAGAAAACAGGAAAATCTCTGACAATGAAATTCAAACTTATGACATTTTGTATGAGCTTAGTTTTTCTTATATGCTCTGTAATGTAACAACCCTAAATATAAACTGATCATCACTAGTTAATACTTTAAAATGTCAGTGATTTAAACTCAATAAGAAATAGTTAGGGGCCGGTGAGATGGCTCAGCGGCGTAAGTGCCTGCCTGGCGAACGCGAGGTCCTCAGTTCGACTCCCGGAACCTACATACGAAAAAAGGGCCGGTGATATCGCTCAGCAGCATGGGTGCCTGCTGGCGCGCGAGGTCCTGAGGTTGACCCCCGGTACCCACAAAAAAATAAAATAAAATAAAATAAAAAAATAAAAAAGAAATAGTTTACTGCGTGTGGTGGCACATACCTATAATCCCAGCACTCAGGAGGCCTTTGAGGCAAGAGGACTGCTATGAGTTTGAGGCCAGAGTAGGCTACATACTGAGTTCAAGGCCAGCCTGAACTACATAGCTAGCTTCTGTCACAAAAAATAAAAAGTTTGAATTAGCTGAACTGTTCAAAATTACACATATATTAAACCTAAATATGATACATGTAAAAACTTTGAGCCAATCCTGAGATTTTAGTAAAGCTAATAGTTTTATACAAAGTGGCAGTACAAATGTTTCAACTCTTTTGCAAAACAATAAAATATATCAGAAGTCCTAAAACTATCAAAACCATTTGACAAGAGTTCAGTTTTTGAGAATTCTATGAGACAGAAAACGGAGAATTCAGAAGGTAAAGGTGTTAATTATAGCACTGTAGAAGTGGAAACTGGAAAACTTAAAACACTAGAGAAATGGTTACAATTTGATGTACTCAAAGAATATTAAGTTTTCATTAAAAACTGTAATTATGAAAACTACAAGTACACAGTTTTTACATGCCAAGAGACAAACTTACAAAGCAGTGTTTACTGAAGAGTGCTTTGCAGAACAACAGTGCCAAAGAAGGAGAACAAGTGTTCTCATGGTGGGAGGTGGGGAGAATCCAAGTTGAAATACTTTTGGAAAAGGCTGAGGTCAGTAGTTTTCTTTACCAGGGTTTCTCCATACACATGTTCAGATATAGCATATGATGTGTCTCAACATAGTCTAACTACAGACCTCACCTCCACTACTACCACCTTCTTCTTCATGTTCCTGCTGGGACTATCTCATGTAACTGGTATTCTACAGAACAAAATCAATAGACTATTATAGGTCAAAAAATTTAAAAATTCCTTTTGTTCATACTACAATAGTAGTTTTTATTAGAAGTAGAAGGATATATAATAAGTTACAAGGGAGTCATATGTGATTAATATTTTATATCAAATTATATAACATTAAGAGTCCTACATATAAACAAAATATTCTCTTAGCTACTCCTAGAATATGGACAGCTTTAACTTAATATATTCAAAATTTATGAGTTCACACAAAAATATTATTCATATTTTTTAAATTTTTTTTTATTTTTTGTGGGTACCGGGGGGTCGACCTCAGGACCTCGCGTACCAGCAGGCGCCCGTGCCGCTGAGCGATATCACCGGCCCCTTTTTCGTATGTGGGTTCCGGGAGTCGAACTCAGGCCCTCGCGCTTGCCGGGCAGGCGCTTAAGCCGCTGAGCCATCTCACCGGCCCATTATTCATATTTTTAAGTTTCTATACCTATCCTTTCCAAAAAAGGTTGCACCATAAATTTTAAAATTTGATTTTTGAAATTCTGAATATAAATTTCCATATAATCAAATGAATCTGTTTCCTTAGTCATACCACAAAAGTCTAACTTGTAATATGCCCAGGCAGAAAACTAATACCTTATTTCAATATATAATGGAAGCTGAATCCTAGCATTCAGAAGGCTAATGCAGAGGGATCACTGAGTCTGAGCCCAGTCTGGGCTACATTATGAGACCCTGTCTTAAAAAAAAGTATAGACAGACAGACAGACAGACAGATATTCATTGCATTCATGATAACAAGATTTCCAAGAATATTTCCCTCAAACTTCGGCAGAGGGCTGGTGAGATGGCTCAGCGGCGTACACACCTGCCTGGCAAGCGCGAGGGCCCGAGTTCGACTCCCGGAATCCACATACGAAAAAGGGGCCGGTGATATCGCTCAGCGGCACGGGCGCCTGCTGGCACGCGAGGTCCTGAGGTTGATCCCGGGCACCCACAAAAAAAAAAAAAAAAAACCTTGGGAGGAATGGGAAGAATGTTGCTTCTCTCCATTAAAAAAATATGAGGCACTAGGAACAGCAAATACACCAAGCTCCAAGAACTGATGGGGGACCTATCTTACAGTGCAGAAAAGCCAGTGGGGAACAGGACAGGAATGGGGGTTATAGGACAAAGAATTTTAAGAAGTTGGGGTAACGAAGGGCCAGAAGTGGTTTGCTTTCCTTTTTTGTTTTTACAAAGTACTGCAATAGCAACAGTTTTCTACTGCTATCAGGGATGCAAAAAACGGCAGAAGCTGGATTTAATGAAGGTAGTCATTTTACAAAGACAATGAATTAAGAAATTTGCCCCTGGGCTGGGAACGTAACTCAGTGGTAGACAGTTTGCCTGGCATTCACAAGGCCTTCCCTGAGTTTGATCCCCAACATATATACACACACACAAAACAGTAATAATAAAAACAAGAAAGAAGTTTGTCCAAGGTTAATATGATATTTAAGTGGAAGAAGGTTAACACCCATAACTAGTTTCAAGGTCCATGTTCCTTTAGTTTATACAATCTCTAGTCACTGCTATTACTGACAGTTACTGCCACAGCTGCTAATCCTTATAACTTAGTAGTTCTTTCTCATCACTTTACTCTGTCTCCAGTATTTCAAGGCTCTCTGTTAAGTGTTAGGTCTTCTAGAGACATCAGCTTCCAAGAGACCTTTCCACCTGGACTGTAAAACAGTAAGTATTGAAGATGTCAGTTTAGTTTTGGCTTTTCTTCACAACTTTTTCACTGACCATTCCACATATCAAACTTTCCCACCCTTTCCTGGGAAGGAGATTTCATTCAGGGCATTTAGGAAAGCCAGACGTCTAGTCAGCCTCTTAATTCTGTAACTATAGCCTTCTGGAATAACTCCACATTACTCTGCCTTCTGGCCATCACTGCCATGGTCTACACATGTAATAGAATGAACGTACTATTATATCAACCCACATTTGGTTTGAGAAGCACTCTGTCCTTAAACTGACATTTCTGTAGCAAAAAATAAGCACATTCACATAAGATGGGATAAACAATGACTATAAATAGCAGTTGTATCAATTCAAGCCATGTTTTGCTGCCAAATTAATGAAGAAAAAGGTTTCAGAGGCTTTTGGACTCTGGAATTAAGACTTAAGAATTTTGTAGCTGTGTATCTGGGTTCCCCCCTTTCCTTTCCTGTCTGTCTCTATATGCATGTATCTCCTGTTCTAATCAGAATTTAACACGAGAATGAGACAATGGATTCAGTGAATAAACTAGGAATTACTACTAATTCCTTGGGCTCCAGTAAATTAATTTCTTTCTTTCTTTCTTTCTTTTTTTTTTTTTTTTTTGGTACCGGGAATGGAACTCAGGACCTTGCGCTTGCCAGGCAGGCACTGTGCCGCTGAGCTATATCCCTGGCCCCGAAATTAATTTCTTAAGTGAAGCCTATAACAGTTTGTCCACATCTCCTTAAAAAGCAGAATTTTTTTTTTTTAAGGGAACTACGGTCCCATTAAAGGATTATTCAAACTCTTCAATTATACTATGAGATAATTAATGAACACAAGACTCAATAAAACTCTTTTTAAAAAATGCATATACCATTAAGCTGGCTAACCAGAATTTAGACTAAAACAATTTTATAATTTAAAAAAACCTAGACTTTAACTTCTTATTTTATTCATAATTATAGCTCATAAAGGTTATAAATTATTTCAATCCCTTCTTTGAAATAAATTTGGATGGAAGGAAGAAAGATAAATGCACTGGGTAAAGACAAGTAAAGAAGTAAATATATAGAGAATATATTTATTAATTTAATGTAGTTACTTTGGTTAAGAATTTGAAAATTTTAAAAGTATTTTGAAGTTATATATTTTTCGGTCACTAAAGTAAAATATTTAATGAGCAAAGAAAAAGGAGAAGTGACTTAATCTAAGATCTACAAATAGTAGTGAAAAAGCTTAAGCTAGAATTCTGGTCTCTCTGTGTCCAGGGGTCTTTTTTCTGTTCTATACTATCTATGTAAATGGATGCATTCCAAAGAAATACAAATTCAACCTTCAGTATTCTCCAATTATCACTATTCTTACTCATTTTATTAAAGAAAAAAGTCCACAGTTTTAAAATGTAAAACAAATCTCAGTTTAAACAAAATCAATTTCTCAAAGACATACTTTTTTAAAAATATCTGTGATTAAGTTTATTGGTACATTTTAGTTATAAGTAATGATTATATTCACTATAGGGAATTTGTACCTGTACATAATAATATAACTTGATTCTTTTTTTCCCATTCCCCTACCCTCCCTTCAACCCTTCTCCCCTTCCCTATTTACGTAAGTTTTGTTTCCATTTTTTCCTTCTTTTCTCATCATTTTTTTTTTCTTTTCCCTTCCTTCCTTTCCCCCTCCCCCCTCCCTAGTTCCTCTTCCCATTTGGACTTTTTCTTCCTATTTCACAATATCTATTATACATTTTGGTCAAAGACATACTTCTTAAAAGCTTTGGAAAATAAAACAATTTTCCTCCCCCAAGTCTTCTAATATTCAGTTCTGATGACACTTTTGCTTTCCCTAACTTTAATCTCCTGGAAAGTATTTTCTTTCAACGTTCTTGACTGTACTTGTGGATCCTTTTTTTCTTCCTTAAACTTTCAACGTCTCCTTAAGGCTGTAAGTTCTTCAAGGGCGCCAAGTACGCACAGAAAAAGCGCTAAGTATTTGTTTAGTAAATGAATACAAATAAAAACGTATAATTATGACCTTTAAGGAAGGCGCTCAGGCCATCTTTTACCTGACTTGACAGTTCAAATTATCTTAACTTGCCAGAGGTACGCATTATTGTGATTAACAAGTACCGCAAGGCGCTTTATGGACTTTCTAAAGATTCGTAATCACTTGAAACGACGCTGTACTCGCTGGCAGCAGAGCAAACGAAATGTTTTCTTACACTAAGCAAACGCCACACCAGAAAGCCTCTCCCTCCCGGAGAGGAAGCCTGGAACGAGCACTCCCCGCGGAAGGCGGCACCGACCCCCTCTCCCCCGCGCTTCTGGAAGTCCGTCTCCGAACGGCCTGCGGAGGCGCGGGGCCTCCAGGAACGTCGCCAGAGGCCCGGGCCGGCCGACTGCGCCGCGGGCAGGTGGGGGCGGCGCGGGCGCGGCGGCTGCGACCCCCCGACCCTCCCCGCACGCCGGCCACCGCCCCGGCTCCCCGCGGCCCGCGCCTACCTGTTGTGCCCGGGGGAAGCCGGACTTTCTCGGAGCCCGCGGGAAGTAAGGCCCGCACCGGCCACCGGCCACCGGCCGCCCCGTGTCCTCGTCAGCACCCCCGAGGCGGACTCTGGCCCCGTGGGCCACGACACCCAACCCCTCGGCCCGCTCCCGCACCCGGGGCCGCGGCGTCCTCAGCGACACCCTGCAGCCGCGACCACCCCGGGGATCCCCGAGCTGCTCCTTAAACCGTGAGGGTCCGGTGCGCCGTCACTCACGACAGGCAGCCCGACACCACCCCTCGCGCCCGAAGTCGCCCCCGTCCCGGGATCCCCGACAGCCTGCCCTCGGGGATCGCCCTCGACTCAGCACCTTAGCGGGTCCCGACACGTTACCAGCTCCTCCGAGAGGCAGGCAGCACCCGGTCTCGCCGGCGGCGGCGACTGCGGGGCTGTGGGGTGGGCGGGGCGCGCGGGGCGGGGCCGGAAAGCTCCCCAGGCGGGCGGAGACGGCTGGCGATTGGGAGCGCGCCCCGCGCCGCGCCGCTGGTCCGAGGCCCCGCCAGCCGGCCGTGGAGCCGGGAGCGCCCACTGTGGCAGGCCTGACTGCTCCACCACCGAAAGACCGATGGAGGCGCTTGAAGCCCAAGTTGAGTCTAGGACAGAGGCTTTGCGGTCTGGAGATTCCGGCCACAACTATTTTTGGCTGTTTGTATCGCCAGCCAGAATCCGTGGGTGCAACACTGGGGCATCTGAAGGCACAGACACAGCTGGAGCCTGGAGAAATTCAGGCAGGACCAGTGCTGTGGGTGTACATGTTGAAATGGATGGACTAACAGCTTCTGGGGCCTAAGTCATGTCCGTTTCCCCACCATAATCAGGGTTTTGCACGTAATTTTTGTTTTTATTTTGAAACAATCTCAAGGTCAAACTTTGCAAATATAGTACAAATAACATTTGATTCCTGAACCCTTTGAGATTTAAATTGTTGATACCATGCCACACGGTCCCTAAGCACTTTCTACATAATCACAATATAATTATCAGAATAAATTATTTATGTGATATATTTTGTTTTGTCAGTTGTCTCAATAATGTTCTTTATGGTAAAAGAATTCAATTCTGAATCAAGCATTTTAATTATTTGCCGTCTATTTTTAGTGGACTTCAATCTGGAACACTTGTTCAGTCTTTCTTTGAATTTTATATCCTTGACAATTCAGAGAATCCTGCTCAAACTTGCAATCCTCCTGCTTCAGCCTCCCAGAGTGCTGGAATTACAGATGTATGCTATTACAGCTGGCCCTGGCCAATTATTCTTATAGAATGGCCTGCACTGTGGGTCTGTCTTAATATTTATTTCTATTAGATTTAGGATAGGTATCTTTGATAGGACACTCACAGAAGTGATGGGGTATTCTTTTCATCACATCCTATCAGCACAATTTAATTTCTCTCATTATTGATGTTTATCTTAATAAGGTGGTGTCTGCCAGGCTTTTCCGCTGTAAAGTTACTTTTTAAACCTTTATAATGAATGTGTATTTGGAGACAGGGAGATTCTTTGTGGTGACCTTGTTTCAAGATACTTGTAAATAATCTTGTTTCTCATCAAACTTAGAATTAATGTTTGTATCAGTATGTGTTCAGAGTTTCCTATTTCATTAAATAGGTTATGTTTCTATCATTCATTATTTTGATGCTCAAGTTGTCTTAAATTTGGTCAACAGGACACCCATTCATTCTGGCTTCTGTGTATGTGTGTGTTTAAATTCTTTCCTAACATTTTATTGTAAAACATTCTAAAAATACAGAGCATTTGAAAAAGTTTTGTATACCATATACCCATCATTGAGATTCTACATTAACATTTTACTACTCTGGGTCCTTGAGACATATACCCACCATTCTTTGAGCACTCCTTTGTTTTTTGACAGAATAAGATACTCCGGGCTCATCTTGCCCAGGCCCGGATGCAGCCACTTCTCCAGGAGTTCTGGTTCTTTTTAGTTGAGAATGTAGAGTACTAGGTTTGCTCATTGCTATTGAGATATTACAGTCCAAGCTGCCTCCATGCATGCAGCTTGGGAATGTTTATAGATTCATACTCATAAAGTAGATCTGTATATGTATACTCAACACACATATTTACAGTTCTGTTTTTTAACAATTGGTATTGAAGATCCACATCTTCTCAGTATTCCAGCATCACACGGTTCATTCTAGTTTCTGTCCTTCCACATTTGGAACTCCTCTGTCCTACGGAGTAACCTGGTTTCTAATATCCTTCAAATGTTTTCTTAGCCTAGCATGGTGGCATGTGCCTGTAATCCCAGCACTTTGGGAGGCTGAGGCAAAAGGACTGCTGTGAGTTCAAGGCCAGCCTGGGCTACATAGTGAGTTCAAGGTCAACCCGAACTACACAGTGAGACCCTGTCTCAAAAGAAAAAAAAAAAAGTTTACTTATTTGAGCACCCCCTACCTGTAAACAATCACCTGTAGTTGCCCTCTCTTCCTCTGGAAGATGCTGGCCTTACCCCATTAAGGTTCTGAAATCCCCAAGTTAGTCACCTCGAGTCCCACCCCCATTCCCTTTCCTTACCCCTGCTCCCACATCCTGTGCTGATGCCCAGCCTATAATCTCTCTCCATCCTGTTCATTCTCCAATATCCCTTGCCAGTCACGCCCCTTGGCATTCTCTTTATTCCTAAATATATACACATATTATTATTTATAACACTGTATAAATATGCATACTATATAAACCAGTTATAATTCAGATATAGTTATATACTAATCTTTACAGTACTCTACATACATACTGCATATACACAAACATATGCATACATAATATGCATACATATATGCATACACATATATGGGTACCTATATATGTGCATATAGTATATATGTGTGTTTGTATGTGTATTTACATATACAGTATGTATGTGTGTACAGGCTACTATAAAGAATATAATATAGATAGCCAATATATTATATTTATACATATGAAATATGTATAGACTATAGTAAAATGCCCTGAGAAAGGTACAAAAGTATTATGGGATCCTGAAAAGAGCAATTATTATGAAATCCAGTTGGAAGGCATGAGGGATTTAAGAAAGAGATGACATTTAAAATGGAGTTTGATGACAGGTGCACATCTGTAGTCCCAGCTACTTAGGAGGCTAATGCAAGTGGCTCTCTTGAGCCCAGGGTTTGAGGCCAGTCTGGGCAACATAGTGAGACCCCATCTCAAAACAAATAATATGGGCTTTGAAAAATGGATAAGCATGGATGAGTAGGATATTCTTTATATTTTATTAGATATTGAAACTGTGGAAAATAATTTGTGTGTGTCCAGAGCAGAGGAAGTAACTCCTTTTTGACTGAGTATATGGTACAAAATAACACCAGTAAAATTTTAGAGCTGGAAGCGATATGATACATCATGAAGTACAACCACTAGTTTTTTAAAGGATTCAAAGATATCTCCAAGTTTTCAGCTAAATAACAGAATGAAATAGAAGGAGTCAGTGCGGAGCAGAAAAGAATGTTTAATTTTTAACGTGTCATACTTGAGATCACAGTAAGGCATGCAAGGGGAAATGTGGGACTACAGCTTAGAAGATGGGTCAGGGCTAGAGATACAAATTCAGAACTTTTCCACCTAAAGCTGACAACTAACACAATGAAAGAGAAAGAGAAAAAAATGAAAGGAAAATATAAGATAACAAGGACAGAACTCTTAAAAAAGCATCATTTTCCTTGTTCTAACCAAATGGAAATGTGTCCCACCTTTCATCTACTATTATACTTTGTTCAATCTCAAATTGAAATTTTAAGTCACAATAAAGAGGAAACTGTATTATAATTACTGGAAAGAACATAGCTTTAGAATCAGTGACATATTAAAATTCTAATTCTACCACTTAGTAGGCATAACCCAAGAAAAATTACTTCTTATCTCTTAAACTCAGTTTCCTTGCTCATAAAATGAGAATGCCATTTCCTTTTTTAGAGGTGTTCTGAGGAGTCAAGAAACCTAATAACATGTTACCTATTATCCAATGATAGCTAAAATTATTAACTTCTCATCCTAGCTTGCTCCAATTTTACAGCTGCTATTACTGTCTGGCATACAAAAGGCAATCATTAGATTTGTTATAGGAATGGAGAATTGTATAAACTTTCTATTTATTTTCTGATCATCACTATAAAACATTATACTGTATTTTATTGGCCTTCTGTAACAAAGTAATTTCCCACCAATATGTGAAACATTCTCAGAAGTAGAGCTGTTGGTATTTAATGATATGTAAAATTATGAAGCCAGTAGTTACCCATTTAGCTTGCCATGTGATATCATGTGTAAATTTATTATTCAAACGCATCTGATATAATGGTTTTAGGTTCCAACCAGCATTCACTCACAAAAGTGAAAACAATAGATTGGCTTTATGATTACATCAACACCTGAGATTATGAAATTTAGTGGTAGTGGATTTGACTAGCAAATGCAAGGACCTGGGTTCAATCCTCAGCAAAACAAAACGAAACAAAACAAAACAATATTACCCACAGTGGAATTCTATCACATCCATGGAATTCTGGGATCCTCCTCTAGAGGGCAAGAGGAGTTCCTTTAAAAAGGCACTCTTAGCCGGGTGTGGTGGTGCACACCTGCAATCCCAGCACTCAGGAGGCTGAGGCAGCATGAGTTCGAGGCCAGCCTGGGCTACATAGCAAGACCCTGTCTCAAAAAAAACAAAAACAAAACAAAACAAAAAAATCACTGTTAAAGAAGTGTGAGAAATACTATATATTAACATATTATTGCCATTTCTTAGATCATTATCTACTATAGTAACCTACATTTCATGCAATATTTACCAAATTTGTTTTACAATGGAATATGTTATATAATATACAATTTATATTTTTAATATATTATTTATGTATCATCTATATCTACATATACCTATATATATTTTTTAATTTTTATTTTTTTAAAGAGAGGAGGTCCCAAACTCCTGGGCTCAAGTGATCCTCCTGCTTCATCCTCCTGAGTAGCTGAGATTACAGCTGCATGCCACGGCACCTGCCAATATACATATATTTTAAAGTAATGCACACTTATATATTTGAGAATTAATATTCCTGGAAGCAGACTTTGGGAAATATGGCTCTGGAAGTTTGATCCACACA
This sequence comes from Erethizon dorsatum, assembly GCA_028451465.1. Taxonomy (NCBI): domain Eukaryota; kingdom Metazoa; phylum Chordata; class Mammalia; order Rodentia; family Erethizontidae; genus Erethizon; species Erethizon dorsatum. The sequence continues at coordinate 29,331,603 of CM051823.1, read as the reverse complement.
GTCTGTGCCAGGTTGCTCAAGGTGACAGAACCACTGCAGAGGATGCATGCACATGTGGCAAGCTCATGTCACAAACTCATAGGCTGGGCGCAGCTTCACTCTGTCAGTTTCAATGTGACCCGAAGCCTGAAATGACACTGATACTCAGTCCAACAACAGTTCCACAAGCTTTTCCACATTTTGGTCTATTAAGCATTATTTGCCTATGTACTGCTGAGCTTGCTGCAATCTGTGATAGCTTTTAGCACTAAATTTCCAACAAGAAGTTTTGGCCATGGGTAGGATTCCCTCAGTAGGCAAACTACCTCTGTAAATATTCAGTCAAAGAAGTGCTTAAAAATAGCAGCATAGATCTTGAGTCATGATGTCAAGTAAGTAAGTAGGCTGTTTGATCTCAAAGAAAGCAGTTAAATTCAGGGCTAGTTCTTCTAAGTAGGAATACTGAACAATGGGAGATATGCAACTATGTATTTGCTAATATTTTAGATGAGAAAGACTGCAATGATGTTTATACCTTAAGGTTCCTTCCAAATTCTCATTCTCTGATCAGATGAAGAAATGCAGTGCCTTACATGTGCATAAAATTTATGATTTTTTTCCAAAGTTGCTGCCATAAGCAAAAACTAAACTTGATGGGCCTGATGAGAAAGGAAAGTTACTATGATCATTGATACATTGGAGAAAAACATGTAGCTAAATGTGATTGGCAAAGGGTAAATAGAATTTAAAGTGATTTTGTACTCTGCTATGATTCCCCTTTTCCCTCATATCTGGCTTAAAATCTCATCAAACCACTTCTCTGTTTTTGTTTTGTTTTGTTTTGTTTTTTAGAGATTTCAGAAAGCCAATGTTAAGATGCTGCACCCTGGGCTGGGAGAGAAGACCCTGGAGATCACAACTGGCTTACTGCTTTAATATAGTTTTCATCTTGCAAGATGTGGAGGATGTGACCCTGAAAGGGTGAGCAGTAGGACAGGAATATTCCAGCAGAGACGGGAGGATCAAGCAGTCACACACCTGCAGTGGCCAGGGAGAGGAGTCTTTGGATAATGAGATCTAGAGCAGACTCTAAAAAGGGAGGAGACGTCTGTGGGGAATCAATAGAAATGGAGCTGAAAGAATTAGAAGAGAGTCCTTGGTCTGCTTGTCAATTTTTCCCTGCCACAAAATCCCTGATGGGAACCACAGGAAACACCATCCTGCGCCAAATTAATCCCAGTTAATCTATCAAAGTGAAGGAACAGAAAAATATAATGACATTAGCAGTTCTATTCTAAACATGAGCCAAAACCCAAGGAGTGGGATAGGTCAAGCCAGAGGTAGAATGAGAAGAAGGGCTATGTTAAATATCACACAAACCCTTGACTTCCGCTGTAAGCTCTTTAGGCGAGTCACTTATTCGCCTGTAGACAGGTAACTTCAGAAAGTAAATTAATGCTTGCATTTATGGATGCTTCATTATTTCAAGTAGCATATAACTTACCAATTTGAGATTTACTTGAAAGTGAAAACTGATGATAGATGATCATCCACTAAAAAGTCAAATATATTGGAATAATACAAGATAATATGAACTCACATAATTTGTAATAAATTTCACAATTTAATGCTATTTGTCTAGTTCAAGAAATTGAACTTAGCAAAAAGGCAAAACTCAACATTGGTTGATAGTTTTCTTGCTGAATTATATATGAGGAAAAGCTATACAATATTATAAAAATACATTTGGAAATTTTTATCAATTACTGAATACAGATCTATTATTAACTTCCTTGGGACACATTATTCTTGAGGAAAATTCTAATAAAAATTAGTTTATAGGTCAAACCTCTTCTTTCACTACAAACTTAGAGGAGAGAAACTTATCTAGATGCAATTTAACTGACCAGTATGAACAACAGCTAGAAATCAAATTACCAATGTAATATGGTTAACATAATCACTGGAGCCTGACTCATAGATTAGGAAGTAAAAGAAAAATGCTAATAATTTGGAATAGAATTATAGACTTTTGAACTCAATTTGCCAACCTACAGACATTGACAGAGCAGAGCACAAATCCATTTATAGATCATACTTGCTCATCTTAATAAAACTGTATTGACTTACACATTTCTGCTTTTGTTTTCTTCCTCTCTCTTACACTGAGAACAAAAATAAGAAAGCAATTTTCTTATTTATGATATATATTAACTGTTTAAAAAGCAAAAATATATCATTCCTTTTGCTGAATAACATAAAATCATGTAATTATGAACAAAGATTACAAGGAAATAAAAATGAGCAATTATACCCAAACAATAAGAGTATGCACTTTATTAATCTTTTCAATATTTTTCAAATGTTATACTGCTTTTACAAAAAGGGAAAGATATTTTTCTTTAGATAGGGTCTTGCTATGTAGTTCAGACTGGCAGTTATGGCTTGTACTAGATGCCCCCAACCAAGCCTCATGGGGTCATGAGTGGGGCTTTTTGCAGGTGGTTGGATCTAGGGTGTATGATACTGGGGTCAAGGATGTGATGCTGACATTTATTCATGGTGGGATTCTAGGATTAAGACTGTCCCAGTGAGTGCTACACACCCTAAGAGTGTGTAGCCTGGACATGATATAAGGGACAGAAGAGGGCCATCACTTGTCACTTGCTGCCTTCTGCCCTCTATGAACTGTTTCCCCTCTGTGATAACCCTCTCCCATGCCACCCTGCCTTGGATTCAGCCAACTCTGAACTGAAAGCTCTATAAACTGTGAGCTAACTAAACCTTTCCTCCTTTAACTTTGGGTGTCAGGTATTTTGTCTCAGCAGTGAGAAAAATAACTAAGACACTGGTCTTGAAATCTCTATGTAGCCCAATCTGGCCTTGAACTCACAGCAATCCTCCTGACTCAGCCTCCTGAACCCTGGGATTACAGGTGTGTACCACCATGCCCAGCTGGGAAGACATTTTAAAAACTTTTCTCTGTAATTTCCTGGTAGTTTTTCTCCTTTGGAAAGGCACTTGACACATAGAAGGTATTCAAAATAAACTTGTTGAATATGTATAAAAATAGTGACTAAAATTACTGGTAGATTTCCTTTAGAAAAAGCTAAATGGTAGCAGTGGCTATGGTAAGTTAAGGATAAAATATGTTAGTATTAACTCATCCAGCTGTCTAGAGTTCTCTAATTGCCTATCCCTGCTTCCTTCAGCTGTTATTAGAGATTTATTAGGAGGGTGTCCATATAAGTTATCATCCACTGGGACACTTTCGAGAATGTAAAGGGGAGCTATTATAAATATGTTAGATTTTTAGATATGATCTCAAAAGCACAAAAACTAAAGGAAAAATATATAATCAGACTTTATCAAAATTAAAAACTATCAGGACTCAAAGGACATTAACAAGAAAATGGAAAAAAAAAACATAAGGGGAGAAAATATTTACAAATCATTTGATGAGTCAAGTATCCAGAACACAAAAAGTATGCTTATATCAACAATAAAAAGATAAATAACCCAATTAAAGACTGATAAAAAAAACTGAAAGGACATTTCTCCAAGAATATATGCAAATGAGGAATGAGCACATGAATATATGCTCAGCATTGTTAGTCATTAACGAAATGCTAAGCAAAACAGCAATGGGATACACTTTACACCCTCTGGAATGACTATCATTATTTTCCTTTTTTTGGTGGTGAGGATACAACCTAGAGCGTTGCTCATGCTGAGTATGAGCTCTACAACTGAGCTATACCCTCAGCCAAATAGAATGCATAAAAACGTAAACTAACAGGAGTTGGTGAGGAATCAGAAGTCTCATACGCTACTAGCAGGGTTGTAAAATGAGGTAGTTTCTTTGGAAAACAGTTTGGCAGTTTATCAAAAAAATTAAACCCAGAGTTACCATATAACTCCATTTCTAGGTATACTCAAGAGAAATGAAAACACATATCCACACAAAACTGGCACTTGAATGTTCACAGCATTATTATTCCAAAACAGTGGAAATATGCAAATGTCCACTGATTGATGTGTGGACATATCCATACATATCCATACAATGGAATATTATTAAGTTACAAAAAAGAATACAGTTCTGATACATGTGACAACATATATGAAACTTGAAAACAAGTTCAGGAAGTCAGACACAAAAGGACAAATTGTGATTCCACTTATAGTAAAATTAATAAGGAACAAAAGTAGATTAGTGGTTGCAGGGGCTGGAGGTAGGGGAAGATGGGGCTATAACTTTAATGACACAAGGTTTCTCTTTAGATGATGGAAATGCAGCTGGGGAAGTGGCTCAGTGGTAGAGCTCTTGCCTTGCATGCACAAGGCCCTGGGATGATCCCCAGCACCACACACACACACACACACACACACACACACACACACACACACACAGATGATGAAAATGTTCTGGAATTAGTGGTGATGCACAATCTTGTAGAACTGTACTGAAATATTGTGCAATACAACAATATTACACAACCTTATGAACATACTAAAAACCATTGGATTATATACTTTAGAGTGGTGAGTTTTACTCAGGAAGGAGATACTAAAGTAGGTAAGTAATTAAACTGGCACAATGGAAAAACTAGAACTAAATGTATGGTGGTCCGAGATCATGCACTGAATATACTTCTGAGGATAAATAAATGGAGAAAATTGGAACTCAGGGAAATGCCCAAATGTTTTCCCCAGAAGAAAATGTTTAAGCCTAAAGTCTAAAACTTTAAAGGAAAGATTATACTAGTACTCCATATGTCTTCCAGATCATGGCCATTTTGTCTCATCTCTCCTACACAATATAAAATGAAAATTTATGGGTCTCATTTGATTTATATTATCATTTACTTTATCTCTCCTAAACAATATTCAGTCTAAAAATAGCATTATAGTTGTATTTATATTTATTCTCTCCTCTTCCTATAATTCTTTGTGTGCTTCTTAATGACCCTCTGTCTCTTACAATTTAAATCCCTTCAGTCCTTTTCTTTTTGTTACAGTTGAGTGGGCCCAAAATAGTCCAGGTTCTTGTGTACCACAAGGAAAGAACTGCCAAGTGTACACCTCGTAGTATGTAGTAAGTAGCTACATTTATTGAAGATCATGGGATGCTAGCAAGAACAGAGAGAAGGGCGCAGGGAAAAAGAGGGTGAAGGAAAAAGGGGCTCGAGGGTAAAAGGAAAAAGGGACCCAAGTGCAAAGAGGAAAAAGGCACTTAATAACTCAGGCTTCCAGGATTTATAGGGTCAGAAACCACTGATCCAAGGCGCCTCCCACTGTCTCTCTCTCTCTGATGTCAGCAATCTGCATGACCTCCTAAATTTAATCCTGGATAATCATTAGGGTGTTGTTTGCTTTGCGGTTGAATGGAGAGAAGGTAAGTGGCTCACACAACTTGCCTATTTTAGAATTATGGAAGCATGGATAATCATTAGGGTAGTGTGGTATTTACGGTTGAACAAAGTGGAGTGATTCAGCTCCCTTGTTTCTAACTGTACTATTTTCTTTCTCATAATCGGTTTGCTAATTCTCCTACTAATCCCACGTTATCCACTAAGATATCATTCTACCGTTTAATAAACTTTCCTGTAGTGCTAATCTTTCCCTAACAATCTTTGTATTTCTTTGCCAAAAAGGAAACCTGACTTTTCTCTGACCACGTAGGTCCCTTGGGATGAAGGGGATGTCTATTTTGAGACCAGGAAACGGAGGTGATAGTCACCTTGGCTCTATACAAAGGGTTTTCAGACCACGGTTCTCCTCCTCTGAAGTTCATATCCTCTTGAACCATCATTCACCTCATCCTCATCTCTACCTTTTGCTGACTTTCATATCATACTTTCACAGTGCTTAAAGATTTGAGCACAGGGTTATAGATATTGTTTTCTGTTGGGAGTCTTTTCATCCTGGTTTACGTTTATTATTCAAATGGGGTAGTTATATAACAGATAGGCTTTTAAACTCCATGACTCTCCACTACAACTTATACATTCCCACAGACTCATACTCGACTCATACTCGTTATCACTCAGAATAGCTCTGTCCCTCGGATATTCTGCAACCAGCCTTCAATCTTTCAACTTCTCTCTCTCCCTCCATCTCTGCCTTTCCTTTCTCTCTGAACTTTCCCCCTCTTCCTTCCTAAAAGCAGTAGTCTTTGAGAACTCCTCTCTTTAATCTATTAGCTCCTTGTTGATTTTATTCCTTCCGTGTCCAGTTGGTTTATGAGGTCTGTTGTTTCAACTAGCTTCTTAAAAACATTAACAATTCTGAGATAGGAGATCAGGGCATCTCCAAAGCTAGCTGGGGAAATAGGCATGACCTGTTAATTACAAGATCGCGGACACATGCGCAGAACAGTTCCCACAGCCCTGTATGTGGACTTCTCATCAGAACTCAAGCAGGTTTTCAACAGGATGGCTAGACCAGACTTCAGCCCGAGGCATCCCAGTACCAACTCTCAGGACCCATATGTTGAAGTTCTTGTGAGTTCCCTCAAGATTTGGATGGCATAAAAGGACACAGGTGCCAAGAAAAGCTCACTACTGTGGCTTTCTTCAGGATAGCCCACCCTCCAGGGTGTACTTTTTTCTTGCTTTTTCCTTTTTTACTCAGCTCAAGCTCATTCTGCAGAGCCAGTTTCTCCCTCACTCTTCACTTTTACATTTTCAAATAAACTTTGCATAAAAAAATAAATAAATAAACTTTATCACTATTGTTTTGTTTTGTTTTCTCTTTTGCTTGTTTCATTCAATTCTTTGTTTGAGACAGAAAGAACCTGGAATCCAACTCCAGAAGGAAAGGCAAGCAACTCAGAACCCAGTAGCGTTTATTTGGCGAGCCAGTTTTAGAAGGAACTACCTGGTAACAATTCCTTCTACTTCATGACCTTAATGCCTCATATTTCTTCTTCCAGTCCCCAAAGGTGGATCAACACAACCATCTGCTTTTTCCAATCTGTTCTTGGATTGCCAAGAAAATTGCATAACAGTGTTTTCTAGTTTACTGCATTATTTATGATTTATCCTCAGCTAGTTGGCTCACTAACCCATATCTTATAGTGGCTATGTCAAATATTCACTACTGTCCTCAAGCCAATACTCCATGTCATTTTCTTCTCTCAAAGATAAACAGGATATACTCTACAGTAAAAGTAGAGGGCACAATGTCTGAACTACTTCAGAGCTCCTTTTTCATCTAAACTCAGGCATTTTTTTTTCTCATCTCAGGGTAAAACCAAAATTTTCCAAAATCAACCCTGTTTTTTTTTTTTTTTTTCTTTTTTTGAGACAGGGTCTCACTGTGTAGCCCAGGCTGGCCTCGAGCTCACACCTGGCTATCTTTTCTTTTTTAATTTGTGTATGTCAGGTATTTTGTCCCAGTAACAAGGAAGCTCACATATCATATATATGATTTTGATAGGGATTATTATTATTATTATTGTACCAGGGATCGAATGTAGGGTGCTGCACATGCTGGGCAAATGCTCTACCCTTAGCTATATCCCCAGCCTGCTCCATAAGTTTTTGCCTCTCCTTTCTTAAATTTTTCTACTTCTTCCTGTAAAAAAATTGCTGATATTGTCTGCATTTTAAAAAGTTGCCTCCTGGGCTGGTGAGATAGCTCAGCAGCATAAGTGCCTGCCTGGCAAGTGCGAGGTCCTGAGTTCGACTCCTGGTATCCACATATGAAAAAAGGGCCGTGATATCGCTCAGCGGCATGGGCGCCTGCTGGTGCACGAGGTCCTGAGTTCGACCCCCGGTACCCACAAAAAATGACTATAATCCCAGCACTTGGGAGGCTGAGGCAGGAGGATCGCTGTGAGTTAGAGGCCAGCCTGGGCTACATAGTGAACTCAAGGCCAGCCTGAACTACACAGCAAGACCTTGTCTCAAAAAAAAAAAAAAAAGTTGCCTCATATAGAACTACTTATCTTGTATTTCCTTTCCTTAATCTCTTTCTGAAAGAGTTGTCCACACTTACTAAAATTTGCTAAGTCCCATTTAATTTTCATGAGATTTCATTTATGTAATCTAAGACACCTGCACTCAATAATGTTTATAATTGTCAATCCCAATTACTTTTTTTCAATGTTGGGAATCAAACCCAGGGCCTTGTGTATGCTGGGCAAATGTTTTACTGCTGAGTAATGCCTCCCAACCAAGCCTTTTTACAGTACTTTCTTATTTGACCTTGGTAGTGGATTAGACATTGTTCATCACAACCTATTTGAATAGAAATGATCACTTTCTCTTGGATTCCAAGAGAACACATTTCTAATTTTTTTCCTTTTTTTTGGGGGGGGGACTGGAAATTGAACTCAGGACCTCACGCTTGCCAGGCAGGTGTCATGCCACTGAGCTATATCCCCGGCTCTACATCTTTTCTTAAATATTCACCTTCCTACTGCTTTTTCATAGACATCTTTTGTACACACACACACACTTTGTATCTGGGCAATGCCATCTACTTTGGTGAATTTATTATTATCTTTTTAATAATTAATTTATATATATTTTAAAGACAACAAGTAAGCATTCTTATGTATTAACAAACTCAAGAATTAGAGAATGTACAAATACCTTTTGGAGAAAAACATTACTCAGTATAGGATTAAGCCATGTAAAAGCTAGGTAAAAATAGAAGACTAAGGAATAGAATAGTCACAGTGAAATTGCATTTTCATACTAGGGAGACAATATGATGTTTACAAATGTGTGTCCGGTTTATTTCACTTGTGAGTATTTTCTCGAGTGGTGACTTTAAAAAGTGTATACTTCAGTAAGTAGTACATTATTGTGAAATAGATCTCCAAACATTTTTTTAACCTTGACAAACTGAAATTCTCTACCTATAAATAATAACAACTACCCATTTCCCTCTCTCTAGGTCCTAGTAACCATCATTCTACTTTCTCTTTCTATGAATTTGACTCCTTTAGAATACCTCATGTAAGTGGAATCAAACCATATTTGTCTTTTTGTGACTGGCTTATTTCACTTAGCCTAATGTTCTCAAGGTTCATTCATATTGCAGATGTAACAGGATTTCCTACCTTTATAAGTCTAAATATTCCATTCTATGTATATAATCACATTTTGTTTATCCATTCATTCTTTGATGGACACTTGGGATCCTTCCCCTTCTTGACTATCGTAAATATGGTTGTACAAATTCTTTGACCCTGCTTTTGGATGTATACCCAGAAGGGAAACTGCTGGATCATTTGCTATTTCTACTATTATTCCGAGGAACTACCATATTGTTAATTTTGGTGACTTTACCACATATGTTCAGCTAACTCTTAAATCTTTGCCCCAATCTGACTTCTAAAATAAAGATATGAGGCCAAAAAGGAAAAGAGTATGTCTTATCTTTTTATCTTCTGTGTTTTCCAGTACTTTGTATATAGTAGATTCTGCATAAATTCTTTTTGTTGTTGTTGTTTTTGAGACAAGGTCTCACTATATAGTTCAGGGTAGGCTTGAACTCACTATGCAGCCTAGGCTGGCCTTGAACTCACAGTGACCCCTGCCTCAGCCTCCCGAGTGGCACCATGCCCAACTACATAAATTCTTATTGAAAGACTGTGCCTTTGATGTTCTGAGTATCTCCCAAAGTATGCTAGAGAGCCAGTCTATTTTTTCTACCAATTATCATGTGAATCCCGATGAATTGCTGTTGTAAGCTTTTTAATGGTAAGCAACATGCAATATACTTACCTGTTTGCCTATAATGCCTAGCACTGCTTTGCACATAGTAGGTATTAACGTGCACACAGTAGGTAGTAACTATCTGATTAAAACAAGTGCTAATTTCAAATATTTATCAAACAGAATAGTAGTAGCCTAGTACTGAACATTTGCATAATTTTTTCTATCTGTTTCTAAGTGAAAATATGAGGAGAAAAAAGAACAGGAAAATATAGTAATTAATATGGCATTACTATACTCCTACACATATTTTAAGATAAATATAAATATATGAGCTATACACTAGATGGCCTTAGTAAATTCAAATATGCCAATAAAATTTTAAAGAGAAGTTTAGCAAATACCAAATTTATATTACCATTGGGGGAAGAAAAGGATTTTTTAAAAAACCTTGTTGGAGGATATGGACGTTCATTATCATTATTTACAAGATGGTACCAAGGGCACTGAGTGACACTTTAAACAATATCCTGAAATCATCTTGAAACTAAAATTAGGCTCATATTTATAATTGAAAAAAAAAGCTATCTAACACCAAGGTAACTGAGGGTACAAAGTTTAATCACTGTTTAAGCACTATTAGACACTTTCCTCTTTTGCTAGTAAACAGAGCTTTAAAACTTGCAGTAACTTCTGCCAGCTCGGAGCCCTGAGAAAACAAATCAGTTTCTTTTAGGAAAAAGAAAAAGAAGAAAAGGATATTATTAACAATGGAAAAGGAATGTGGAGTGGCAGTGGCTCAAAGTGGCCTGGCAGACCGCGAGCACTGAGTCACCAAGGAAACACGGAGCTATGAAATGGCGAAAGGCTGTGCATGTGAAATGCCTGGGGCTTGTTCTGTGCTTCAGATTTTAAAGAAACAATTGAAATTTCATAAAATATAATAAATATGTACTTATTTAATAATTAGCTCATATACTAGTTGAATTAAAAGAAACAACAGTACCCCAAATGAACACAAATACAACATTTTTTAAGTTCATTTAAGTTTAACTCCTAATATAAAAGATTCAGTTTTCATAGTACCACATAATGGTAGAGCTGATAGAGATCTTAGAATTTTTCAAGTACAATTCCCTCCCTTTTGTGACCAGTCCTAGAGGGACTAAGTAACATTCAGTCCCTGGGAAAGCTGAGACTCTATACAGTTAGGCCTCTTGACTCGCAGTTCAGCATTTTCACCACTAATACACTCAGCTCTCGTGTGCGTGTAAGAGTCACTGGTGTGGTCCTGTGTCCTTGGGTCTGAGATCTAATAAATGATTATAAATGTATTATACATTGAGGTCTTTGTTTCTTTACCTAACTATAACTGGTAAAGCATGTTGTTTCAGACTCTGCCATTATCCCTCAGGCTTGATAGTGTCTAACTACTACCCACCTTAACACCAGCACTGCAAAAAATGAAACAGAACCAAAATGTAGACCCCAAGACCACTCTCAGAAATTCTGATTCAAGAGATCTGAGGCAGAAATTTGCCTTTTTAACATGTTCCACTGATTCTGATGGGTCTTCAGATCACAGTTTGATAGTGGAAAGTTACACAAATCATAGAGCCACTTAGAAATAGGCTCTTCTATATTTCTAGGTGCAGACTTATAGGGATAGCTAATTAACCATACCGGGAGGTGGAAGAGACATTTCTCCAGTGGACCATCATTTAGGACCTTTCTTAAAAGATAAAAAGACACACTAAGTAGAGAGGCTTTCCCATAAACTAAGTATAGTGAATCTGGGTGCTTTAGTGACATGCAGCAGACTCACACAGAACTTGGCCCTTAAGAGGAGAAGATAACCTACAGGAGCAAAAAGAGAGGAAAGAAGAGAAATGAATTTAAATCCTGGCAAACAAAATAACCTTGTTCTTGGAATGGACAGATGGGTGTACAGGTAATAAAGCAAATATAACAAGATGCTAATTGTAGAATCTAGGTGGCAGCTATATGGGTGCTGACTATATAATATTTTCAACTTTGTTGTATGTTTGTACCCACTCCCCCAACTCCTGGAACAAACTCCTGGACACTGGTGTTTCCATTTACTTCTACTTTCTCTGACTACCTGATTCTTTTTCCTTGTCATCTTTCTCTTCCTCCTGTGGCTCTCAATCTGGTCAGATCCCTATGTTTTTCTTTGCTAGGTCATCTCTGCCTTAGATCCTGATTTTCAAAATTATGTTGAAATGTCAATACTTCCTTAATCAGATGGAATCTTTTATCTCCACATGTTGATAGTATTGTTTTTACCTTTCTTTTGGAACAATCACTATCTTTGTGTTTCCAGTTAACTGTTTTAACACCCTATTATGGTGTATGCTCCATGAGTGTAGAAACTCTGCCTTTTTTTTTTGTTGTTGTTTTTGTCTCTTTACCCTTACCAGACTAAGCGCTCAGTGAAGACTGGATGATTAAATTTTCTAAATCTTTTTTTTGGTACCAGGAATTGTGGATGATTAAATTTTGTCTTAACTTTAACTACAATTTTGATAATTAAGATTCAAATCTGGGCCGGTGAGATGGCTCAGGAGCGTAAGCGCCTGCCTGGCAAGCGCGAGGTCCTGAGTTCGACTCCTGGAACCCACATAAAGGAAAAAAAGGGCCGGTGATACCGCTCAGTGGCACAAGCACTTGCTCGGCAAGCACGAGGTCCTGAGATCGACTCCCTGTACCCACATAAAAAAAAAAAAAGATTCAAATCTGTTTCACATTTCTACCTGGATAAAGTTATAGCTGCCTTGAAACCAAACATATTAAAATCTGAATCCATCTTCTCCAGTAACCTATATATTAAATTAAATTAAATTAAATTAAATTAAATTTATTTATTTATTTTTGGTACCGGGAATTGAAGTCAGGGCCTTGCACTTGCCAGGCGGGCCCTGTACCACTGAGCTACATTTCTGGCTATATCAAATTTCTTTTTTTTTTTTATAGGCAGGTACTGGGAGTCGAACTCAGGACCTCGCGCTTGCCAGGCAGGCGCTTATGCCCCTGAGCTATATCACCGGCCCCTGGTTATATCAAATTTTAGAGTGATTTTTAAATTCTTTTTTCTTTAGCTCCACCACAACAAATCAGCTACTGTGAAGTGTATTTTTCTTCAAAACATCAGTCAATATTTCCATTTGTGTTTACGTCCATCTGTACAGCCCTCAGCCTCTAATGTGAGCCCTAATCCCTTTAGATCTGAACTAAAAAAAAAAATAACCAAAACTTCTCATCACCAAATTTTGTTTTCTCAATAATCCTTACATGCCACTCACTATCAGATGAATACTCTTAAAAACTGTTTTATGTCACTATTTTCTTTAAAAGCTTTCAATGGCATCTTATTACCTATTAGTCCGAAGCTCAAAATGCCCTCCCTTATCCCTAATACCTATAGAAATTTTCCCCATTCTTCAAATAGTATGGATTGCCATGCTTGTTTTATTTTGGTTTTTGTTTTGTTTTGTTTTGTTTTTTGAGACAGGGTCTCACTGTGTAGTTCCAGCTGGCCTTGAATTCACTATGTAGCCTAGGCTGGCCTTGATTCATGGCAATCCTCCTGCCTCAGCCTCCAGAGTGCTGGGATTATAGGCACGCGACACCATGCTGTGTTTGCCATACCTTTTTAAACACAGGGATTTACTACCCCAGCCAGAAAGTAGCTTCTCCTTCTGCTGCTGTTTTATACCTCAGACAGCATCATCCAGGTATCACAGGTATCACAGGCCATATATCCCCTCATGGATTTCTGTGTCTAACATGTTCCCTAGAGGGAAGTAAGTTCCTTGGGGCTAAGGGTCACACACCTAAATGGTAGAACATTTTCAACATCTGGATAAAAAGGTAACTATATATACAATTAAAAGAAATAAAAGAATTGAGGACTATCTTATTGTTATCAGGAAAAAGGTAATCCAGGTATTGAGCAAATTTTACTTTGAAGATGATCATATCTGCTCATAAAAAGACTTCCCTTGGGGTTGCAAAGTAAATCAAAAGAATGCCAGGAATAGAAAGTATGCTTCAGTCTATCTACATTAGTAGAAAGCTTAAGTAAACAATATCACAAAATGGAGCCAAGAATTACATTTTTGCTAGTATGGTCAGTTGTATCCTAAGAAACCCTCTATACTTCCCCTCAAAAAAGTCTATAATTACTTCCCCAACCACAAAAGTTGTAAGAATAATAGCTAATGGTTCTCAAATACTATTATAGGGTGTGATACATTCTGTATATAAATTCTCTGTTTTTGTGTTATCTAATGATTCTTCAGTATTTGGCATTGACTTTGTCACTGCTTATTTACACCTTCAAAGTATCCTTGCTTAACAATGAATGCACTTTTGTTCTCCCTCTATTTCTGCTATCTCTAGCTTCCACTGCCCTTCAGGCTTTGTTCCCTCTCCCTCCCCATTTCTTCTCCACTTCTCTTCCTTCCCTCCCCTCCCTTGTCCTCTCTTTTTCTTTTCTGTTACTGGTGGTTGAACCCAGGGCTTTCACACTGAGCTACATTCTCAGGCCTTTTGAGATAGGGTCTTATTAGATTGCCTGGGCTGGGTTTGAACTTGTGATTTTTCTGCCTCAGCCTCCCAGAGGGCTGGGATTTTAGGTGTGTGCCACCATGCCTTGGAGATAGTCTGCAGTGAGGAATTAAAGATAAGAAAAATAGGAAGAGGACAAATAGGAGATTATCAACATAAACACACATTTAAAATGGTGACCAAGAGGGGCTTCAGAATGAAAATGTTACTTTTCTAGTAGCATTTCTCTTTCAGAAACTATTCTCATTTCCTTAAGTTAATCAGAAAGACACTTACATTGGAGTTTCATTATCCTGTATTTTTTTTTTTTACAAACTTACCAAAAACGTATCAGGTCCTATAACATTTCAGGTGCTCTGCAATGTTAAGGAGAGATAGTAATCTGATATGACATTGTTCTCTTATAACACTGTGAATTCTTATTCTCCAAAAGAAGTGGTGTAGAATTCTGTAGTATTTGACCTTGGCGTTTGATACATTTAATTCTTTCATTACATAGTCAATAAATCATTAGTAGAGATATTATTCAAAAATGGAATGCCAGGCAACCCATTTGGGACCCCTCCTGTCTCTCAGGAGCTATTCCTATTCCTCATTCCTTTTCCCCAATAAAATGTCCTAATCTTAACCTCTGTTAAAAAAAAAAATGGCATGCCTTCTCTTAGAAGTTGAACTAATGAAGGGATTACAAAAAATGTATTTCTTAACTGGGTATGGTGGTACATGCCTGTAATCCCAGCATTCTGGGAAGCTGAGGCAGGAGGACTGCAAGTCTGAATATAGCCTGGGCAATTTAAGTGACTTAGTAATGCCCTCTCTCAAAATAGAAAATAAAAAAGGGCTGGAGATGGGTGAAGGCCTGAGTTCAGTCCTCAGTAGCCAAAAAAAAAAGTGATTTTTACTTTATACAAGTATATTGAAGATATTAAAGCCATATCCATTGTGTGTCTATACACAGCATGTTTTATAATTGAATCCAGGATTTTTCTAAATAGATTAAAAATATTTAGGAATTATATTCTATTTGAAACATCCTAAAATCTTAGAAAAACACAGGTAGAAGTTACATAAACTAGGTACAAACCTACATGCACCTAACTTAGTAAATAAAACAATTTATTTGCTGTTCTTTCCTAAGTGATCTACTCTGAGAGACCCTAACACTTTATTAAGATGAATTCAATTTTAACAAGCTTTACTACAAGAAAAGTTAGAAGATGGAAATCACTCCTCCTATTATTATAGACAGCTAAATTAGGTAGAAATATTATAGGCAGTCAGACAGGGCTAGGCCCTCAAGGGAGTCAGTGCAGAAGATGAGAACACATCAAAACAGTGGCTGGAGGCGCATCTGAAGATTAAAATGACAGTGGCCAGATTTACAAACTTCCCTAAGGGATAAACAGAAATTTGAGATTATTGGTACCACCATTTTGAGATTTCCCATATAAATAAACCATTATTTCATTAGGGGTAGGGTGAGACATCCTCTTCCACCGACTAAGACTAAGACTAAGACTAAGACTAAGACTAAGACTAAGACTAAGACTAAGACTAAAGACAAGACTAAGACTGTAGATTATCAATGAAGGTTAATGATGTCATCCGTGTACACTTGCTATGTGACCTGCTTTCCCACTGGACCAATATTACCTAAATGACTATACTTGTAATCTTATTGATTGATCATAGTTTTGACCCATGTTGTACCCACCTCGTGATTTTGCTCTATAAAACTTCCTTTGAGAAGTGGGCTTGTTGGCAACCCACTTCCCTGGTCCTCTCCTGTCTCTCTCAGGCAGAAGCTGTCTCTCCCTTACTAAAATTTCCTACTCTTCATCTCCATTGTTCCTCAGAATTCATTCTTCGATTTTGGGGAACACAAACTCAGCATACTGGACATCTAGCAGGTTGAGAATAATATTTCTTACATCATTTGGAGGTTCCACCGAGATAATTGGAAGGAGGTAAGAGTTTGCTTTTGTTTCATGGATTCTGGTTTGTGACTTATTTAGGTAATCAGAAATTGTCATCCTTGGTTGTCAATTTCTTATGACTTGAATTTTATGCCTTGTCTTTTTTACACATTGTTTTTGTTAAAATGATGTTAAATTAAGTTGAGAACATGGGAAGATTATGATGTTTCTTTGATGGGACATTTTACTTTTGGAGGCAAGGTCTTGTATTCCTGTTTTGTATATGCTGCACTTCCACTAACTAGTTGCTGGATTTATTGGTGTTCCTTGCTTGACCTGTTTGACTTGTTAGAAAACAGCACTAGGGAAAAGTAATGTTAGAGCATTACTAGTGGACTTTGATATGAAATGCTATAAAATGGGCCTTTTTATGAAATTTGGTTTATATTTAGAAAATATTCATGCCTATTAATAAATCATAGGACTCCATCTACCAGTAAAAGACAATAAGTTGACAGCCATTCTCAAGACATGAAGGATAGGTTTTACTGGGACATTCTAGCCCAGTCCCTGTCTACATACCCCATCTCTAGGTCAGATGAGACATCAGAATTTTGCCTGTCTAGGAGGACGCACATGAAAGCCATGTCCTGGCTTATGTGTTCCAGGCACAGTATCCTGGGTGAGACCCTGTGGAAAGAACTGACTTCTGGGTGAGACCAGAGGGAGCTATTTCCTAAGCACAATATTTAAGGGACCAAAACACATTAGTGTAAGGGAGAATTCCCAACCTCCTGGCTCACTCTATCCCTTCCTAAGTCTGGCTCTCATCATTTATGTGTACAGGGAAGAGAAGTACTTTTGTTAAAGTGGAAATTGTAGTTGCTGAATGATGGGTATAAGTTTTAACCTGTGAGCTTCAGAAGTGTGTTGCAGATATAGAGACATAGAAATTTTAGAGTAGATTTTGAGTAAAACTTAGCCTAGTCTTGCTAAGGAAGATTGCCTAGGTGATTGGGTAGACAGTACAAATGTCTTAGAGAGACTTCTTTGCCCTAGGGCCCAGGGAAGGATTTTTCCAACCCATTACTTGACTATCTGTCTCTAGAAGTGATCTCTTTTGCATGCTGGGAAGTGCTCCAACCACTTCCAATTTGCCCTTTGATACGTTCTTCATTCTCTTTCAAAAATTGGAAAGCAGGGGTTTAGGTCTCTTGATTATTGGTTTAATGTTGCTAGCAATACTTCCTTCTTTAAACATGGCTGTTATAGCTGGAATCAATTTAGCTTGTGCTTTTGGAAACATGCTGGAGTTAGGAGTGTGAGTTTCTGGGGAAGGTAGTTGGTAAGGGTGGCTTGTCTGACCCAATCTAACTTTTGGTTACTCTCCAGATGGCAGCCACTTGCTCTGGAGATCACTTCGGGGGATGCCTTGAGAGAATAGAGAAACTAAGTAGGGATTAAAAAGGATGCCTATTTTTTCCCTTGCTGTTTTTGGGAAATTCAATGTCAAATTCTCACACTCCTTTAAAATATACTCTTAAGCACTGGAATTTGTTTGACCCTCATATATTGAGAAAGAACTGCTTAATATTTTTCTTCACCTGTGCATGGCCTGCCTACCCCCTAGAGACAAAATGGAATGCAGAGGGAAGTATTATGATACTGTTTCACAACTCGAATTGCACTGTAAGAGACGGAAAATGGTCAGAATTACCTTATGTTCAGACTTTCTTTGCATTAAGAGATAATCCTTGTGTTCAAAATGTAAGTGTAAGCCACAAAAAAACCAGACACCTCTGGACCTTGAGGCACAATGGGATGCATCTACTATCACTGAGCTTGAGACTCCCTTCCTTTGCCCTTTGGACCCCGAGAAAGAGGTTTCCAAGGCAACTTTAATCAAAGCCTCACTATTACTGAACCTGAGGATACGGTTTCCAAGGCAACCTTGATCAAAGCCTCACCCACTACTACTGAACCTGAGGTTCCCCACCACGCTTGCCCTTTGGATCCTAAAGGTGAGGCTTCTAAGACAGTCATAATTGAAGCCTCTACTGGGCTTATATGCATCCTTAGCTGATTATGTTCAAGTTCCTCAAGGTCAGTGCTCCTTATAGGAAGTGAATGGCAAATTTGGCACTACCCATGTTCATGTGTCCTTTTCTCTCAGTGACCTCAAACAGATCAAATAAGATCTGGGAAAGTTTTCTAGCCAGGCAGGGTGGCACACACCTGTAATCTCAGCAGGAGGCTGAGGCAGGAGGATCACTGTGAGTTGGAGGCCAGCCTGGGCTCCTGGGCTACATAGTGAGCTCAAGGCCAGCCTGAACCTATATAGCAAGACCCTGTTTCAAAAGACAAAAAACAAAAAGAACAAATGAACAAAAGAAAGAAAGAAAAGGAAAGAAGGAAGGAAGAAGGAAGGAAAAAAGAAAGAAAGAGAAAGAAAGAAAGAAAAGAAAGTTTTCAGATGACCCTGATAAGCACAGTGAGGTCTTTAGGGGACTCACTCAGACCTATAAATTAGACTGGAAAGATGTAATGCTACTCTTGAGTCAAACATTGACTTCTAATGAAAGACAAGTAGCACAAGCTGCTATTGCCTCTGGAGATGAATATCACATTGTTAATTTTAGAAAGACGGCTTATTCTTAAAGACAAGTTTATTACCCAGTCAGGTTCTGATACTAGGAAAAAGATACAGAAGATGGCTTTTGCCATCTAAGATACTTTAGTGAGAACTGCCTCCTCAGTATTTTATAATCGAGACCAGGAGGCGGCCAAGGGGAGAAAACAGAGACCAAGAGAAAGTGGCTGCCATGATTGTGGACTTGAAGGAATATACTCGAAGTCTGATTCTTGAGGCTCTAAGAAGAGCTTGATGACTAAACTCACCTGTTACCGCTGTGGAAAGCCAGGCCATCTTAGGAAGTATTGTGATAAAAATTGTCATAAGAAGAGGCCCTCTGAGCCATGCCCTGACTGCAAAAGTGACCATTGGAAATCAGACTGCTCCCTGAGGCAGAGGTTCCAGAGATCAGACCCATCTTACCAGTTGGTCCAACAAGACTAAGGGCCCTAGGGCACTTTCTGCCTTCTCCCACTGGCCAGACTGTTATTTCTATGTAGGAGCCCCTGGTAATCATGTCAATAGAGGGAAAATAAACCAGCCTTTTGCTGGACACTGGCACGTTTCTCTTGGTCCTTCTTTTCAAGTGGGGCCTTCCTTCCAGCTGTCGTAGTTCAGTAAAAGGAGTCACTGGAGAGGAGATATTTCTCACGACCCTTAGGCTGTAACTGGGATGGCTTTCACTTCTTCCATTCCTTTTTGATTATGCCTGGAAGTCCAGTTCTCCTCCTGGGGAAAAGATATCTTATCTTGCTTGAATATTGTAATACACATGCTCCCTGGTCAAATATGCTGCCTACCTCTCTCATGGAGACAGAAATAAATCCTGAAGTACGGGCAACTAAAGGTAACATAGGAAGAGCAATAAGAGCTGCCCTGGTGTAAATACATCTCAAAGATCCTACTATTTTTCCTCACTGGGACAACACCCTCTAAAGCCTGAAGTTAAGAGAGGACTACTGTCTATATTTGACAATTTAAGGACACAAGGTCTACTCAAACGTTGTAATAGCACTTGCAACACTAATCTTGGGAGTTCAAAAATGTAATGGGGAGTGGACGTTGGTACAGGACCTTAGATTGGTAAATGAGGCAGTAGTGTACCTAACCCATACACTCTCTTTTCTCAGATCCCAGAAGTTGTCAGTTGGTTTTCACTCCTAGATTTTTTTTTTCTTTAAAGAGAAGAAAAAACAAAATAAATCAAAAGAAGAACAAATTTTCAAAACAACATAATAGGAGGGTAACAATGGTTAATACATTACGTATTACTATCTTTAAGTTAGTTATTCAGGATACCAGACATTAGCATTCAATTGTCCAAACATTATTGGCACAAACCTTACTCTTCAATGAACTAAGTAAAATTGGTAGTGTATCTATCTTAACCATCTTATATATATATACAATTTTTTTTCCCTTTCCCTTCTTTCTTTTCCCTATTCCAGTCTCTCTTTCCTTTTGACCAGTTTCTTTTTGATTCATCATGTCTATTGTACATTTTTGATCTTATTTACTCTTTCAGTTTCTCATACTAGAGAGACAATATGATGCTTACACATGTGCTTCCGGTTTATTTCACTTATGAGTATTTTCTCGAGTTGCATCCATTTACCTATAAAAGTCTCCAGTTTATCCTTCTTTATGGCTGAATAGTACTCCATGGTATAAAAATACCACACCTTTCTTATCCATTCCTCAGTTGATGGGCATTTCGGTTGTTTTCAAGATCTGGCTATTACAAATTGTGGTGCTATAAACATGGGTGAACATATATTGCTGTGGTACGATGTTTTTAATTCTTCTGGGAAGAGACCCAGAAGGGGAATAGCTGGGTCAAATGGGACCTCCAACCCTAGTTTTTTGAGGAATCTCCACACTGACTTCCACAGTGGCTGTACCAGTCGACACTCCCACCAACAGTGAAGAAGGGTTCCTTTTTCCCCACAGCCCCTCCAGCATTTGTTATTAGTTGATTTCTTTATAGTAGCCATTCTTTCTGGGGTGAGATGGTATCTCAGTGTTGTTTTAATTTGCATCTCTCGAATGACTAGTGATGTTGCACATTTTTTTGTATATTTATTTGCCATTAGTATTTCTTCATCTGAGAAATGTGTATTCATCTCAGATGCCCATTTTTGGAGTGGGTCTTTAAATTTGGGAGGTCTGATTTTTTTGAGTTCTTTATATGTTCTCGATAGTAATCCTTTGTCTGAGGAACCGCTGGCAAACATTTTTTCCCACGTTGTGGGCTGTTTTTTCACTCTGTTGGTGGTTTCTCTTGCTGTGCAAAAGCTTTTTAATAAGATGAGATCCCAGTTATTGATTCTTTAGGATAGTTCCCGTGCGGTTGAGTTTTTATTCATAAAGTCTTTGCCTACACCAATGTCTTCAAGGGTTTTACCTATCCTACCTTCCAGCAGATTTAATGTTTCTGTTTTAACATTTACATCTCTGATCCATTTTGAATTTAGTTTAGTGCATGGTGAAAGATATGGGTCTAGTTTTAATCTTCGGCATGTGTAGAGCCAGTTTTTCCAGCACCATTTATTAAAGAGGCTATCTTTCTTCCAGCGAATGTGTTTGGCACCTTTGTCAAAGATAAGGTGGCTTAGTATGTCTGGGGTTGTTTCAGCATCTTCTAATCTGTTCCATTGATCTTCAGGTCTATTTTTTTGCTAGTACCACACTGTTTTTATCACAGTAGCTTTATAGTATAATTTCAAGTCGGGGATTGTGATGCCCCCTGCCTTGCTTTTGTTGCCCAGAACTGCCTTTGCTATTCTAGGTCTCTTCTGATTCCAAATAAATTTTAGGATTGTTTTCTCTAATTCTGTGAGATATGCTGTTGGAATTTTGATTGGAATTGCATTAAATCTGTGTAACAATTTTGGAAGTATGGCCATTTTCACTATATTGGTTCTTCCTATCCAGGAGCAAGGGATATCTTTTCATTTTCTGATATCCTCTTCAATCTCCTTTTTCAGAGTACTATAGTTTTCAGTGTAGAGGTCTTTTACATCCTTTGTGAGGTTGATTCCTAGGTATTTCATTTTTTTGGATGTTATTGTGAAAGGTATTGTTTCTCGAATTTCTCTTTCAGTAAGTTTGTTATTTGTGTACAGGAAGGCTATTGACTTTTGAGTATTGACTTTGTATCCAGCTACACTACTGAATTTGCTTATTAAATCTAGCAGTTTTTTAGTGGAGTTTTTGGGGTCTTCTGTGTAGTCACTGCTAGATTTAAAAGATGACTTCTTTTGTATTCCTTTACATACAGATTTCCAGTTTCTTTTTGTCTTTGAAAATCCTCATGACCAGGCCTCTGAACTGACTTGGACTGTGCTTCCTCAAGGGTTCAGAGACCGTCCTCATCTTTTTGGACAAGTGCTCTCCCATAACTTGACGTGTTTTGAATTTTCCCAAGTCATGGTCTTGCAACACGTAGATACACTGTTATGTGCCCCTCAGAAGGGCTCTCTAGCCAAGGTACCCATGCTCTACTGAATTTTCTAGCAGACAGAGCTTATAAGGTCTGCAGGTCTAAGGCACAACTTTGCAGCCTTCAGGTGAAATACTTGTGCCTCATTATATCTAAGGGAATCCAAAGGCTGGGGGAAGAAAGAATTAAACAAATACTTTCCTTCCTGCAACCTGAGACCTTCAAAACGCTAAGTGGATTCCTAGGAATTACAGGCCTTTGTTGCCTTTGGATAGCAGGTTACGGTGAGATTGCATGACCCCTCTATCAGGTTATAAAGGAAGCCCAAAAGGTAGATACCCATATTTTAACCTGGGAACCTGATTCCCAAACTGCATTCCAGAAGCTTAAACAAGTGCTTTTAAATGCCCCAGCTTTGGGCCTACCAACAGGACACCATTTCTATCTGTATGTTGATGAAAGGCGGGGCATGGCTTTGGGAGTCCTTATGCAGAATTGAGGACCTGCTCAACAGCCTGTAGGGTGTCTGAGTCATGAATCAGACATTGTAGCAAAGGTATGGCCTGTGAGCCTTAGAGCTGTGGCTGCGGTAGCTCTGCTGGTACCAGAGGAATCCAAGCTGACTTTATTATTTTTTAAATTAATTAAATTAATTAATTGTATTTTTGAGACAGGGACAGGGTCTCATTATGTAGTTCAGGCTGGCCTTGAGTTCACTATGTAGCCCAGGCTGGCCTCAAACTCATGGAAATCCTCCTGCCTCAGCCTGCAAAGTGCTGGGATTACAGGTGTGTGCCACTACGCCCGCCAAGCTGACTTTAGGCAAAGAGCTCACTGTATGTATATACTCCTCACAATGTGGCAGGACTTCTTTCTTCCAAAGGGAGCCTGTGGCTATCAGACAACTGACTTCCTAAATACCAGGCTCTACTTCTACAAGGACTAGCCATTTAAATAAAGACATGTTCCTTCTTAAACCCTGTCACCTTTCTACCAGAGAAAGAAGTAATCGAGGCTGACTGCAAAAGACACGATGGTGAACAAGTAATTATCCTTATGTACGCAGCCAGAGAAGACTTGTTAGACACCCCTTTCTGACCCTGATTTGACCCTCTTCTGTGATGGAAGTTCCTCCATGGAAAATGGGACAAGAAAGGCGGGTATGCAGTAGTGACTCTACATCAGACACTTGAAAGTTCCTCACTTGCCCCTGGGATCAGTGCTCAGCTAGCAGAACTCATAGCTCTGACCAGGGCTTTACAACTCAGTAAAGGTCAAAAAGTCAATATTTATATTGATTCGAAGTATGCTTTCCTAGAATTGCATGACCATACAGCCATATGGAAAAAAAGAAATTATCTGACAGCCAGTGGATCTCCCATAAAGTATCACAAGGAGATAGATGAACTTTTATCATCTGTGTATATGCCCACCAAAGTGGCAGTAATTCACCATAGTTGATGAAGTATCTCAAGGTAATCAACTGGCTGAGACAGCTGCAAAAGAAGCTCTCAAGGGTCCCCATTCAGGCCCCCCGATCTGGGAAGGGTCCCTTGATCATACTAGACCCAAACATTCTCAGTCAGAAGAAAAATGGGCCCTCTCCCATGGGTGTCAGTTCCTTCCACCAGGATGGTTACAATCAGATGGTAAATTGTTTCTTCCTGGTGCTAGTCAATGGAAAATTATTAAGTATTTACATCAAATCTTTCACTTGGGGAGAGACAAGACCCACCCGATAGCCTCAGAGTTATTCATAGGAAAGGGACTTCCTCAGATAATACAACAGATAGTTAAGACATGTGAACTCTGCCAAAAGAACAATCCTCTTAACTGGGACCATAGCCCCTCCAGGTATAGAGAAACATGGTATATACCCTGGAGAAGATTGGCAGCTTGATTTTACTCACATGCCTAATAGTAAGGGGCTCCAATACCTGTTGGTCTGGGTAGATACTTTCACGAACTGTGTTGAGCCCTTTCCTTGTAGAACAGAAAAAGTAGGAGGGGGTACTTGTGTAATTGTAAAAGCAGAATGTTGTGTGTACATTCTTGATCCTTCTGCTGGTATCTCAATGGCTATTCAAGATATTAAACGACAGGCTAATCCCATGTCAGATTCTGAAATTCCCTGCATCTTCTTACCCTCTTCATGGGAGGCTATTAATGGTTCCTCCTGGTGGCAACATTTGTTGGTTGTATGCATAATAGTATTGTTGATCTTATTATCACAACTATGACCCCTTTCACTGGAAGTAGCCAGAACGGTCTTTGGCCCTTGCCCCCTCATGGCAGTTACGGGTACCTCTTCAGAGGGGGGAATATTATAGACAGCTGAGTTAGGTAGAAATATGGGCAGTCAGCCATGGTTAGGCCCTTGAGGCAGTTAGTGCAGAAGATAAGAACAGATCAAAACTGTGGCTGAGGGCTCATCTGAAGAAGACTGAAGTCACTATGGCCAGATTCCATAAATGGAAGCCTGAGGTTACTGGTAACCACTCTTTTGACATTTCCCATATAAATAACACATTATCTCAGTAGGGGTGGTGTGGGCCATCCTCTCCCACCCACTGACTCTAAAACTAAGACTAAGACTAAGACTAAGACAAGACTACTAAGATTAAATCTACTAAGAATAAGACTAAAGACTAAGACTAGAGATTATCGATGAAGGCTAATGATGTCATCCATGTACACTTGCTACATGACCTGCTTCCCCACTGGATCAATATTTCCTAAATGGCTATACTTGTAATCTTATTGGTTGATCATAGTCTTGACACATGTTGTACCCAGCTCATGAGTTTGCTCTATAAAACTTCCTTTGAGAATTGGGCTTGTTGACAACCCATTCGGGATTCCTCCTATTTCTCAGGAGGTATTTCTATTCTCCAATCCTCTTCCTCAATATATTTCCCTACTCTTAACCTCTGTTCCTTAGAAGTCATTCTTTGACTTTGGGGAATATGAACTTGGAATATTGGACATCTAGCAGGTTAGGAGTTACATTTATTTCCCCTATATCATTTGGAGGTCCTATATCACTACTGTGTGGCCTTGGGGAAATTAAGCATTGTCTTTCTATAATGCTAGCGTCCTAAGTTATACTGGGAAGATAAGGTATATGTAAACATATATTTATGTATATCTATGATTTTTTTAAGCATTTTGGGCCAGAAGGGCTACAGAAAGCCAAGATGAAGTTATTTTCATATCCACTATTTTTCTTGCCTTTTCCCTCTTGTTGTAGCCTCCCTGCAAATGAAGCAAAGTAGGTCATCACCTTCTGCTTAATAACCCTTCATGTACTTGAAATTGCTGTTCTCCAGAAGTATCTCGAGTTTTTAAAAAATTGCCTGAACTATAAAATAGCAATCTAGGGCTGTGAGTCAGCATTTTACCTAGACATAAAATCAAAAAGATTTAAAATAGGTAATATAATCTTTTTTGAAAGACATATACATCTCCTTGGAGAAGCTCTGAGAAAATTGTACTTTGGAAGTTTATGAATAGTTTATTACATTTCAATAAGTATATTGCGAATCAATAAAGCAAAAGTTAAGGACAATGAGCTCCTTATAAAGCCAGTTATTGATTCTCAAGTTCCAAAATAGAATAGTACAGAAAGGGTATAGAGAAAATAGTTTTTTTTGTGATAATAAGAACTTTAAGTATCTTAAACACAGACTTACAGAAATTATAAGACACAAAGGAATTTTCAGCAGCTACTCAGGATGTTTAATTAACTTTCCACTCTTAAAAATACTTTAAAGTCACAGGAGTTTGCAAAAACATATTACCTTTTACTGACTCGTTTATTATTTCAATTACTTATATACTTCCTTCTCTTGATTTTAAAAAGCTTGTAGGCTGTCCTATCTTATGTCATTGTCTGGGTCAGCCCAAAGTGCCATAATAAAATATCACAGACTCAGTGGCTTAAATAACAGAAATTTATTTCTCGCACCTCTGGAGGCTCAAAGTTTAAGATAAAGGTGCCAGTGTGGCCAGTTTCTGGGGAGACTCTTGCTGGCTTGTCGAGGGGTACCTCACCACCTTCTTGAATGGTGAGAGGAAACAGCTATTGCTCTGTCTTCAACACTAATCCCATCATGTGGGTCCCATTTTCACAACCTCATCTCAACTCTAATCACCTCCCAAAGGCCTCATGTACAAATACTATCACACTGGGGTTAGGACTTGCACAAATGAATTTGGGGGAGGGTAGAAATATCAGTATATAAAATGTACTAACAGAAAAACTGAAAATGGCTCCAAATCATCTGACTGATAAAAAACTGATTAAAAACAATCAATACTATTTAATTAAAAAAAAAAAAACTATTCCTGTAGAAAGTTTCCCTTTTTCTTCCTTTAATACCAATCTAATTTAACAGGAAAAGAACTTTCCTAAAAGTTTTATGAACTAATATTAATTCTATGAAGTTTTTTAAAAACCAAAGATGGAAACTGCATACATGGTTTTGGTAAAAACTGAGAAAAAGCACACTTATCTATCTTTGTGGGCATGCTTAATAAAAACAAGTATGAATATTCTATGTCTTATTCCTATATGAACTAAAGATTTTTTTTTTGACATTTTAAAATAATCTTGCCAGGTGTGATGGCGCACTCCTTGGGAGGCTGAGGCAGGAGGATTGCCATAAATTTTAGGCCAGCCTGGGCTACATAGTGAATTCAAACCCAGCCTGACCTACATAGTGAGGCCCTGTCTCAAAACAACACCACCAAAAAAAATCTTAACTGAGACATATTAATTGTACATATTTATAGGGTACTAAAGATTCTTAAAATAATCTAAACCATTTGGATATTCATGGAAAGTACTACAATGTACAATAACATTACCAAATTACATTTTCATAGAAATTAAAAGGAATAGTAAATCACATATTCTTTCATTCAAAATATAGAGAATTGGGATGGAAATGTAGCTCAGGAGGAGAATATGTGCTTTGCATATGTGAGGCCCTGTGTTCAATCCTTAACACCATAAACAAAACAAAACAAACCAAGCCAAACCAAAACCAAACCAAAAAAAGGTCAAAAAACAACAAAACCTCAAAAACTAAACCAAACCAAACCAAACCAACAACCTAGCTAGGCCTGGTGGCGCATACCTGTTATTCCAGTATTCTAAGAGATGGAGGCAGGTGGGTTGCAAATTTGCAACTCAGCAAGACCCTGTCTCAAAATAAAAAATAATAAAAAGGATGGAGATGTAACTCATTGCAAAGGCGCTGGGTTCAACAGTACCACAAAGCAACAACAAAATCAGAAACCTGAAATAGTAAAATAAAATTGTCCAAGTTATAATTTGTGCTGGATTTTACCTAATTTTAAAAGAAATAATTATTTTTATTACATATGCATACATTTGAGGGTACAAGAAATATGTTTTTTTTGGTTGTATACATTTCATCATTTTAAAAACATGCTTAAGATTTCTTTAGCGACCATGAAACAAATAGACAGCATTTTTCAAATTTTCAAGTGGAAAGGTTGAGGAAAGCAGGACAAAAGATTCAGATCCAGAGCTTAGGTGATTTGGCAAAGTCATCTAATTAGCAATTTGCAGTAATTTAGGGGACCCAGAATATTCTTGTAGAGAAATGCTGCAGACTGGGGGTGGAGATATAACCCAGTGATACAGCACTTGCCCAGTACCTGCCAGGCCCTGGATTCAAACCCCACTACCACAAAGAAAAAAAAGTGTTGCAGATTAGTATATTTAAAATAAAGGGGAAGGAAATCTAATTATAGTTCAGATCATTATATATAGAAAAGTGTTGTATAAACTAATTTTTAATATTTCAAAACTCGATTAAGTGTGTGTACGGTCCATTGGTATCCAGCTTTAATACCTGCCTGTTCCCGTAGGTGCCATGTTCCACTACAACCCCCGCTTCAGCACACTGGCTGTTAGCAGCTAATTCTTTTTCACATAGAGACACGAATTGTGAATAAAGTTCTAATCCTTCTTCTTTTCCAGAGTTAGAGTGATATTGCATGTTTCTTCCTTTTACTCTGCCCCCAAGGGTGGCTTGAGGGATGATAAGAATGTCGCCAGGTAGATCCAATATAGAGACGTGCTTGCCATTTTCTGTTTCACTTAATTTCACATTTAACAGTGTATTAACTGGGTGGGGAAGAAAGGTAAAAACATTTTGAAGTGAAAAACAAACATGAAGAAAACCATCAATTTTTTAGTTAGCAAAGCTCATGTTTAAAACCCAATTTGTTAGCTCTTGTTCCTCATATAGTCTTTATTTAAATTTAAAAAACTGCTTTACTACACTAACCCAAATGGAAAAATAATGCAAATTTCATGTGGAAAATAGCATGCTTTAAATCTGATTTGGCAGTTAAGACCGCCTAACAATAAATTCATCTAGGGTTGTAGCCAGGCACTACATGTCTTGCAGAGTTTGAGCTCAGCCTGGGAAATTTAGTGAATTAGTGAGAACTTGTCTCAGTGTTTAAAAAAGGGTAGGGATATAGTTTAGTGTGAAGGTGCTGAGTTCAATAATTCCCAGTACTTCAAAGAACTAACTATACATGGAACCTTAAACATTGTTTCCTCCAGAATACATTAAAATATTTTGTCCCCTTGTTCCTTTTATTTATTTATTTATTTATTTATTTATTCATTTATTTTTTTGTGGGTACCGGGTGTCAACCTCAGGACCTTGCATGCCAGCAGGCGCCCGTGCTGCTGAGTGATATCACCGGCCCTTTTTTCGTATGTGGGTTCCGGGAGTCGAACTCAGGCGCCTGCACTTGCCAGGCAGGCGCTTATGCCACTGAGCCATCTCACCAGCCCCTGTTCCTTTTATTTAAAAAATAAACCTCGGGCCAGTAATATAGCTCAGTGGCATAAGCGCCTGCCTGGCAAGCGTGAGATCCTGAGTTAGACTCCCAGTACCCACATATAAAAAAATAATAATAATAAATAAATAAATAAATAAACCTTGCTGGAAAAGACTGAAAAATCCTTCTCACACCAAATTCTGCTCTATAACAAAGAATATTAAATAAAAATTATAATGCATCTATTATTTTAAACTTGGCTACCCAGAGTTTTAAGCTGTGACAAAGCTTCCAGGTTCAATATCATTATAAATCAGCTAATTCTGTAGTGTTATAACCTTAAAGGCACTATTAACATGGACTAATCCTTTTACAAATATAACCCATGGAAGAAGCATACAAGTAAAATTCATTCTTAAAAATGAAAAAGTAAAAAATACATATCTACTGACACTATCTTCATATGTATACACAAGAAAACATAGTAACATTTTAATAGCATTTATGAGACTATTTATAGCTAGTAAACGTCAAAACCAGCATACATATCTTATGTGTAGCTAAAAACCTAAACTTAGTTTTTACACCTTACATTAACCATTTTCAAAACAATAACCAAAGAATTGTCTAATACAAATAAACTTTGGGTCTCCCTATCTCTATGGAGATATAAATGAATTCTGCTTGCCAAAAAACAGTCTTGAGAGTACAAATAGAAAGGAAATTTATAAAACTCAGACTCCTGGCCTCAAATTCGGCTTTAAGAGTCATGCTTTCTGGCAGTGTGGTCAATGGTTTCAATTATTAGAGGATCTGTAGTAAACATTGTTAAGGATTCAGTATGGTTACCCCACTCAATAAATCGTAGAATTAACCTGGTAAAAATCTAAGGTAAGGGGCCAGTGAGATGGCTCAGCGGCTTAAGCGCCTGCCCGGCAAGCGCGAGGACCCGAGTTCGACTCCCGGAACCCACATACGAAAAAGGGGCCGGTGATATCGCTCAGCGGCACGGGCACCTGCTGGCGCACGAGGTCCTGAGGTCGACCCCCCGGTACCCACAAAAAAAAAAAAAAAAAATCTAAGGTAAACACCGAAATGAATTCCTAAGATATGCTTGAAACACCATCAGTTTTCACTTAACTAACATCCATTTTTAAATGCCTCTAATTTTCTCCATTACAAACAGAATTTTGCTAAACAGACAGGAGTCCTTATTGACTCCCAAGGAAACTGTAACTCTCTGGAACACTTCATTCCAATGGAAATCACTGTCTTGCTATCTAGGCCTCAAGCTAGTGACAAAGTAGGCAATTTTGGAATACAGGCCATGAGAGGTAATACAGTTTATTATACTTTCACATACCTCCCTCTACTGGTTATAACTGAAAACTCAGTTAATGCTGTAAGCATATAAATATCTATCTGTATGTAAAAGTCAATACAACACAAATATAAGGGGGAGGGTGGGGAGGAGAAGAGGAAGTTAAAAGAAGATGTATTATTATGTATATGTACCAGCTCCCCATAATGAATATAATCATTAGGTATTACAAATATGTATTAACAAAAATAAAAAATATAAATATAAGTAAATAGAATTAAAATAAGACAATAAATGGCACGCTGGACACTCAAAGATCCTAAGATGGGTTATCAATAGCTTATCTGCAGTGATATATACAGGAAGCTAAGCTTCAGCAGATCCCTGGAACTCCGTCCAATTATACTCAAGATGAATTGAAGAAGATTCTACACATCTCCTTGTTAGCTATGCTATTTCAGACTTGATGGATGCAACTGATTATATTCCCAAGGGATATAAGATTTGATTGGAAAAATCTGAATCCATGTAATAAATGTAAAGTGGGATTTAAGAAAATCCCATCACACTGGCATACTTTGCCAGTTAGAATAGAAGGGAGTACATACTAATGCTATGATTAACAGATGCATTTATTCTGTTGTAACTCAAACCAGCAGAATGTGATTCTTTTTTTTTTTTTTTTTTCTTCAATATTGGGGATTGAATTCAGGGCCTTCATAATGAGTTACATTTCTAGCCCTTTTTAAATTTTTAATTTTTGCTAAGTCACTAAGTTTCCTTGGCTGGGCTCAAACTTGACCCTTTTGCCTTGGCCTCCCAGAGTTCTGGGATTTCAGGTGTATACTACCATGTCTGGCCAGAATGTCATTCTTATAGTCCCATAATTCTTTCCTGAGAATTATGATATATAAGCCTTTGTGTTATACTGTCCACTAAAAGACTTAAAGTAAACCTTCTAGGTGATTTAATTCACCACAATCTTATGCATGTATTTGAAGTGAACTCACAAAGACATATAGAAGCACACAGGAATTTTATCATTATAAAGCAAAAATATAGCTTGGATTTGGTGGGTTTATTTTATCCTATTGTGATAAAAATCCATTTAACCCTCTATGAGACAACTTAGAAAATCAATCTTATATCAGAATGGCAAAAAATTTATTTTTGCTCTTGTAGAATTCTACTTTTTTATGGCCAATAAAGATTTAATCTAAGGCAAAATATCTTTAGAAGGGTGTAGAGAATATGTAACACTCCAGCATTAGGACCTTACAAATTACCCTCCACAACAGAAGCCTTCATTTCATTTTCTTTTCTTTTTGTTTTCTTTTTACTTTATTTTTTTTTTTTTTATTTTTTTTGTGGGTACCGGGGGGTCGACCTCAGGACCTCGCGCACCAACAGGCGCCCGTGCCGCTGAGCGATATCACCGGCCCCTTTTTCGTATGTGGGATCCGGGAGTCGAACTCGGGCCTTCGCGCTTGCAAGGCAGGCGCTTAAGCCGCTGAGCCGTCTCACCGGCCCTGTACTTTATTTTTTTTTGAAACAGGGTCTTGCTGTGTAGTTCAGGCTGGCCTTGAACTTATTATGTAGCCCAGGCTGGCCTTGAACTCACAGCAATCCTCCTGCCTCAGCTTCCGGAGTGCTGGGATTACAGGCACGGGCCACCAGGCCTGGCCCTTATTTTCTTTTTAAATGCTTCCAAGGTTCCTTGATATCCTCTGGATTAAAATCTCAAAACTATTACAGGTACTGGTTTTTCATCTTCATCTGTCTTGGTCCCTTCTTAAGCATCATTTTCATGCTTTGACAAAGCTGTCAAACATGTTGATATATCAATGTAAAATTCCCTCTACAAGCTTTGGGTTTTTGTCTAAGGTGTTTCTCAAAGGGCTATTTGCCCCTGAGTTCCATTATTTGAACCTCTCCCAGGTTAACTTCTGTAAACTTCAACTATGCATGTGTATAATTTATTTATTTGTGACGGTCTTTCTACATTATCCAGCAGGCCTCAAGCTCTTTGGCTTTAGTGATTCTCCTGCCTCAACCTCCTGAGTAGCTGGGACAATGGGCATGTACCACTGTGCCAGTTTATATTTATTAATCTAGCTAATGGGTTCTGCCCTTTAAACTGTCTCTAACTTTAGGGATAGCACCATTAATTACTTTAGCTTTTTGTTTGTTTGTGGTACCGAGGATTGAACCCAGGGCCTTTGCACTGAGGTACATCCCTAGCCCTTTTTATTTGGAAAGGATCTTGCTAAGCTACTAAGTTGCTCAGGCTGGGCTCAAACTTGGGATCCTCCTGCTTCAGTCTCCTAAAGTGCTAGGATTACAGGCATGTGTCACCACACCCAGCTTTTGGGGGGTTTTCTGGACATAACTGCTCTGAGACAGCATATGATTTGATTGGGTCTATCTGAATGTGTGAATTATCATACAGAATGTGCAGTGCTATGGATTGTCCAGGATACTAGAAAGCTGCAGCCAAGTAATTACTGTTCAGAGATCCCTGAATCTTCCTGTACCCCTGTGGGGGTGTGGCTGTGATAACAGCGTTTGGTTCGAGAATCAGGAGAATTGTATTTATACATATTTCCTACAAAGAAGTACATAAGTGGTTAATGTAAATTCTTCCATAGCAATGATACAAGCCTGAGCTATTTCAGGTTTGATGGGACCACCCCCACCTTATACATCTAATGTCATCCACTGCTCTGCTGGGGACTTTTATGTGGAGGATAAGGAAAACTATACTAAGTAATGCAGAATCTGATTCTTTCTATACAGCAACTCTGCTTCCAACAACTTTCTGCATCCTTGGCTGAATTGTGTTGTATGTATATTTGTGTGTGTGCACTCTTCTAAGTCAATCTATTAATTATTTGAAATGCTGTAGTATTTTAAAAGAAGTCTACAATACATGTATATTTTAAATTTTGCAATAGGCAAATAGCTAAAGCCAATAACACAAGACAGAGGTAAGTAGCTAATAACTTAAACACCAGGACAATTTAAGCTTGTGCTACTTGGGATAGGGTATAGCTCAGTGGTAGAGCATTTGGCTAGCATGCATGAGGTCCTGAGTTCAACCCCCAACATGACCAAAAAGGAAAAGAAAAAAAGATTCTGCTTTTTGGCCCTTGTTCATAAATGTCTGTTGCTGATCTTTCTTGCTTAAAAAAAAAAAAAAAAAAAAAGAAAGAAAAAAATATCAAACACATACCCATTTTGGGAAGAAGTTCTTTGTCAGCTCCCTTGAAGAAACACACATAAATCACTAATCCTCTCTGAATCTATGAAAAATCACAGTAAACTCAAATTAGAAAGAACTCTATACAGAGATATGGAGCTAGATGTTACAACTATTATGAACACAGAGCTTAAAAGCAAAGGAAAAGAAACCAGATTTACAATAGATTTGGTTTCTAAATAAATATATGAGAAAATAAAATATTTTTCAAGTTTGAATTACTTCTTCCAAAAATTAAACTTCAATAGCCAAGAGCAGTGAATACCAAAGTTATACCTTCAAATATTTATTTCTATTCAATATCAGAACTTTCAATCAGCTTCTTCCCCACTTAGGAAGGCTGACATTCAGTCACAGAAACATTTAGTTTGCAAAGACCATTTATTCAATACCAAACGCATTCACATTAAACCAGATAGGACTGATGAATAAGCATCGGTGTGACTGATGTCTTTTGACTGTTTATTCCTCCTCATCTATTTATTTGCAGATAGTAAAATAAGGGTCTGATTCTATTTCTATCAACTCCAGGAAACTCTGCAATTATCTTTTTATTATTGTTGTAAATGCTTTACATAAACATAATGATTAAGCTTTGAAAATTACATTTATGATAATAAGTTCTACATGACAAGGTTGGTTGTTATCAGGAATATAAACTTAATTTATATAATGACTGGGTTATTTATTATCTCTTGTAAGAGAGACTATAAGAAACACTTGATAAATGTTTGTGATTCTGTTACTGAGTAAATCATCCAACTTTTGATTCTATGTATTAACTTAGATAACTCCAAGAGCCTCACTGACTCCAGGAGATATTAGGAAGATTAAATGAGTTAATGTTTGTAAAGTGCTTAGAACAGTGCAGGGTTCACAGTAAGTGCTGTCTGTCTATGCATTCATCCATCTGGCGGCACTGGGGATTGAACCTAAGCCTTTGCACTGAGCTACACCCTCAGTCCTTTTTATTTACTTTTTAAAAATCTTGAGACAGGGTCTCACTAAATTGCCCATGTGGGGCTAGACCTGTGCCACCACACCTGGTTCATATGTGATTATTAAATTAGTATATAAAAATAAATTTAAAGATATAAGCATAATTTCACATTTTAACTTTCCAAGCACTTTACAGACTTTTATATATGATGGGGACCCAATTTATCTGTTAATTGCACTAAAATTCAACTGTCTCTTCCAGACTCTACCAGTTACCTAAATGGTTTCTATGTCAATATAAAA
Source organism: Erethizon dorsatum (assembly GCA_028451465.1). Taxonomy (NCBI): domain Eukaryota; kingdom Metazoa; phylum Chordata; class Mammalia; order Rodentia; family Erethizontidae; genus Erethizon; species Erethizon dorsatum. Next base: position 29,296,717 of record CM051823.1, on the reverse strand, counting down.
GCAGCTTTGTATTCATACTTGATTTACCTAGAAAAGGAGTCCTTTTTTTTATTTTGGAGACAGGGTCTTGCTACGTAGTTCAGGCTTGCCTTGAACTCACTATATGGCCCAAACTGGCCTCAAACTCGAAGCAATCCTCCCGCCTCAGCCTCCTGAGTGCTAGGATTACAGGTGTGCGCCATCACACCCGGCCAAAAGGAGTCAGTTTTAACGATGTGCAACTGTGCTTCTGGACAACAGACAAGGGCCTCCAATGCACACTCATAACAAGGGACTGGCTAGGTGAATGATTCAGATAATTTACACTACCATCGCAGGCCTCTCCTTTGATATTATTTCCAGCATGAACCCTAATCTTCAGCATATTCATAGCTGGACACTTGCTATGTCAGAATTAAGTACCTATTAATTTTCAGAAATAGATACTTATTCTTTCCACATACCACATTACCTCCTCATTACATTATTTTCCTTTTGTTTATTCAAATAATAGATCTTAAATGTGACTTATAGATTCTGTCAAGGCAAAATCACTTTCTTTGTAGCTTCTTTTGTATAAAACATTTCAAATTTATAGAAAAATATTGATAATTCATACTAAAGCTTAAAAATGTTCAATTCCCAGGAAAAAAAAGTCTATGACAGCAAAGTTCTAAATGAATGAAACTAAGAACAAGCAGAATAACTCTCAAATCTGTTAACAATTAAGACACTGTTTCTAAAAAACAACGAGAACTGTGATAATAGAACAGGTACAGGATGTGTGAGAAAGGGAAGAATTTACACTTTCTCGCCATTTAATTACTTGTCAACTCTTTAATTAGTCTGTGTGGGAGTGGAAGGGAAAGCCTTTAAAAACAGCTTTTAAAGTTTACAAACACAAACTGATAGTTTGGAAGGCTGCAACAAAAGATCTGTGATTTTGCACTGGGAAATGTGGCATGAAGAACATAAAAGAACACAAAGCAGCCGGGAGAGACTAAATGATTAACAATCAGGAATTTATAGTGCTATGAGGCAATAATCAAAATAGATTATATAAATATTTTAAAAGCCAAAAATTTCAAATATGGAAGAGAAATCAAAACTTCAGCAAAAGGTCCTAACAAAAATAAGATACATGGAAAAAGAATTTTTGAAGAGAGTTAAGAATGCAGGATTTTTTAATGTCTATAAATATTTCCAAATTAGCATAGGGTAACAAGTTCTGATATAAGAATAATCAGCCACATATCACAATTCAGGAGTAGTGTTTAATGACTAGGATTGTGTCTAGAATTGCTAAATCTGGGACCCAATTTAGCAGAAAAGATAAGTGAATGAGCTACACTGAAGGTTCTGAGTACCCACAAGTCTTAATTATGAACTTTTTCTTTATAATTCAACTTACTCCAAAAATATGTCAAGGGACCTAACATTTTGTTTTGGCAAGGGAGAGGTCGCAGGCTGTCTTACAAAGGCAAGTATACAAGGAGAAGTACTCATTGACTGTACATGTTTTAAATTCATTGGAGGAAATGTGTTCAACAATGCAACGTTATAATAAAAGTAGTAGTCTTTGTTTCTTAGTTTGAAACAAATCAAAAACAAGAGTTTCTTGGGCTGGGGACTGAAGATCCATGGTAGGACACTTGTCCGGCATGAGTGAGGCTCTACGTTTGATCATCCAGCACCAAGACAAACACAAAAACCTAAAAACCAAAACGAACAGAACACACACACACACACACACACACACACACACTAAATTGTTTCTTGGGAAATCTCATTTCTATGCTAAGACCAAGTTACAGTCGACATGAGCTAGTACATAAGTGAAAGCAGTTCGCGGATCTTGAGCTCTTGCAGCAAATCTAACCTATAACTTGAACCTGTCCAGCACTGGCCACGAGCAGCAGATGTCTGGGACACTCAGGCCTAAAGTCCACCGAGCTCAGGTAGACAGAGGGTGAGAGCAGGTTCAAATCCCCGCGGCCCGCCACGCGGACAGGTTTGCTCTGCCGCTGTCCCACGGTCTGGCGCCCGTAACAGTGGTGCAGGAGGGCACAGAGAAGCGCAGCCAGGCAGGCCCCTGCGCGCCGTGTGTGCAGCACCAGTCTGAAGTCCTGCGCATCCCAAGGAACAGTAGGAGGATACAGGAGACGTGGGTCACAGAGACTGGGCGTTAAGAGCCGCCCTGCGCATCGGAGGACAACGAGAGTTGCTGCCAGGCTGACGTTACCTCCACCCACTGGGCCGCGGCGTCTCCCTCGGCTGGGCGAACTTGCAATCGGGCGTGCAGGCACTGCTGAAGGAGCGCCCGGGCTTGAGGAGCGCGGCCACCGTCAGCCATTGCTGCCGCCTGCACACGCCCAAGGCTTCCTCCCACTCCCCGCGCCGGCCACGCCTCCAGCACGTGGGTGGGGACGGGGCGGGGCGCGGCGGAGGGACAGGCTCGGCGGCCCGTGGTTCCGGCCCCAGAAAGGGGCGGTTTGCACGAGGAGGCCCGGATGTGCGGTCTCCCCGCAGAGCAGTGTTCAAAGCCGCTCTGCAACTTGCCCGACTCTGTTGCAGGCGCTCTGTGGGAACAATTTTTTTTTTTAATGAGTAGTTACATATTTTTTATTTATATTAGTACATGTCCGCAGTCCATAATGATTACATTGCTCTTGGGGAGTTGGTACACGTACTTAACACATCTTAATTCTTATTACTTCCCATCTGTCTCTTCCTCTCCCTTCCCTTCATCTTTTTTTTTGAGACAGCGTCTTGCTAAGTAGTGCAGGCTGGCCTTGAACTCACCGTAGCCCAGGCTGGCCTTCAACTGGAGGCGATCCTCCTGCCTCAGCCTCCCTAGTGCTGGGGTTATGGGCGTGAGCCACCTTCCCTTCATGTCTTGATCTTCTTCCCATTTGCAAGAGATCTATTGCCCTGTTTCTTTTTTTGTTTTTGGTATCAGGAATGGAACTCAGGACCTTGCGTTTGCCAGGCAGGCGTGTGTGCCGCTGAGCTATATTGCTGGCCTGTTTTCTATTTTCTATCTTGTTTTTGAGTCTTGCTTATGTTTTTGTTTTTGTTTTTTACAGACAGGGTCTCACTATGCAGTTCAGACTGGTCTTGAACTCACTGTGTAGCCCAAGCTGGCCTCTAACTTGGGGCAATCCTCATGCCTTAGCCTCCCGAGTGCTGGGATTACAGGCGTGCCCCACCACAACCCGTCCAAGCTCTCACAATGTAAATCCCTAAATTGCCTGCGATTACAGGCCTCAGTGTATACTTTTAAAGGAATGAAAAGACCCAATGGATCTCTTTTCCTACATACCTTCTGAAGAAGTATTTTTCACTTCAGAAAGCTTAGGCTTCCAGAAGTTGAGAAATTTTAAGCCTGCTCCATATAAGTCAATATTGTACTCATTATGAAGATAAATAGAATGAATCGACTGCAACACAAAGCAATTGCAGATGGGACTAGAAGCTATGCATCTTTCAAAATTTTTCATATTCCAATAAAAAAAAACAGGATGCCTCCTCTATCAGGAATGCTACGAAGCATTCTGATTCTGCTGTTGCAGAAAGGCGTTGCTATGTGAAAACATACTTGGAGATCAATTCTTTAGAAAAAATACCCTTATCCAAGGAATTGTGATGGTTCATAAGTTATTTAACCTGACAGTGAAACAACATATTTGGATGTGCACAGTAATATTAAATTCTGTAATGCATTTTCTGTATTTATTAAAATGTAAATAAAAGTAAACAAGGGTTTGATTTTCTTTCCCACGCAATGCATTCCTTCAACTTGCATCGAATTAGCATTTATTTTTCTACATGTTTGGAAGGTTTAGACAAGGAATAATAGTGTCACCCTGATTGCATTACCCAGGTCATTGATTTGGGCTCGTTTGGCACAATATGTCTATACATTCAGGTCTGTTTTAGAAGATGACATCACTGGCAGTGTTACTAGCCATACAAAGTAGTGTGACAGAAGAAAATAATCCATGCATAATCAGTGGTCCTTTGCGAACAAAATCAAAGCTGCTTATTTGCTGGTTATCTTGCAGCCTGCCTTATACTTTTAGTAAAGACACAAAGCAAAATCTCACATTATCTCTAGTTGCTGTATTACAGGGGTTCCAACGTTGGCATTTGTCTGCACAGCATCTCTGCACTGTCGTATCACTATAACTAATGAGCCACTATTGTCTCTCTCAGAGCCAAAATGTACACGTCTGGAAGGATATGTGACATAGAGACTCTAGCCATGACTTCGAATGAGAGAGGACTTTGGTCATGAACACTTAGGCAATATGCAAATAGTTGCTAATGGGTGCAGGGGATGGGGATATCTATTGAAAATAGGGTTTATGGTTTCCAGAGATCATCCCACAGTGGAGGGGCTGTCATAAATCAGGAAACTCTTCCTGTTAACTGATGGAGCCTGGGTAGTAATGGATAGCTTCTCAAAAATGGCCAATTACTTTAAACCTTCCTATTGGTTAAGAATCTACATTGTAAGAATGTATAAGAAGTTGGGACTCACATATTCTTTTCTTCAACCTGCAGAGGGCAGTAGAGAGTAGGCATCAAAGATACAGCATTTCCTCTTTGTTACATTTTGTGAAACCTACTCTACTTGCACAAAGAATTTTAAAAAGCAAGACACACATACCAGGAGATAGTAAAATATGAATGAAGACAAAGCTCCTGGAATAAAGAAAATAGCATTATGTCAGCAAGTCCCAGTGGGAGAAATTGAAAACAAGCTAAGATGATGGTTTCTGACTAGAGTTCTGATGGAGGACATAGCAAAGTTTTTACAGATGTGTACTTTAATTTTTGTTATAAAACAGTCATGACCATCATATGTAATGTTGAGGTGGAGCAGGCTGTACAACTTGCAAGTTAGTAGTAAAAGCAAAGCATAGAGTTAAGTTGGCTTTAAAGAAGATGGAAGTTCACTGGAATGTAGGAAAGCTTTGCCCTAGGGGTATGTGAAAAATCTCTGTCTGGACAGGAATAATTCCCAAATAACTACAGAGTAGAATGGGGACCATATGGACAGTGCATTAATTATGGATGCATTCTAGGCCTTCTGAGATGGTATAATAATTGATTTAGAACTATTTTTAGGTTGTTTGATTCTTTTAAATAGACTGCTCCAAATTCTAATATTCAAAAGTATTTCATGTGTTTGGGGAGGTAGCTCAGTCCCAGAGCACTTACCTAACTTGTCCATAGCCTTAGGCTCTATCCCTAGCACTAACACAAAAAAGAAAAAAAATCGAAAAGAATTTCACAAACATGAAAAGTTTGAGAACCACTTCTAAAAGCTCTTTAACAGTTGAAACTAAGCTTCCTGATTATAAAGAGGAAAGAACAGAAAAAGGAAATAAGTATTTCATAGTTCTTAAAATAAAGAGAGCTTTTCTTAGGACTTACTTCTAAAGATAAGTTCTGGGAAGATGGCAGAGTGGTAAACAGCAGAGAAATAGCCTCTCTGAGATTAGGTGCTGGAATATAGCAACAAGAAGAAGAGAAGGAGGGAAGTAGGTCCCCAGCACCCAGCAAGGATTCAAATTGAAAATTTAAACCCATGGGGAGAGAGACCTCAATGCAGAAGAAGGAGGAGGTAAGCACTGCTTTCTCCCTGAGCCCTGACTCACTGTGTGGGAGGGGCAGCTCAAACCTGCAGATGCACAGTGACTATTGGCAACTCCAGAGGTCTCCATGGAGAAACGGACCAGTGGAACGCAGCAGTGGACACAGTGGACTGTAGTGGCTGGTGAGTTATTTGGGTTCAGATGTCCCCCAGGAGAGGGTGATTGGCCAGTACCCATCTTGGAGAGAGGCCAACTGAGCTCGGAACTCAGAGCAGCTGGAGGCTGGCCCCATCTAGTGTCTTCCAGTGTTTGGGTGCGGTGGAAACAAGTTCAAATCGACAGGAGGTCAAGGACCTGAGTTCAAGCCAGCAGGTAGCTGAATTCAGGCCAGCAGGAGGCACATGGAGTGTTGCAAGCTGAATAAATAGGGTTCCAGCCTCACAGGCAGAAACCAGCCTGACCTTCAGTGGAACTAAAAGTGCAGACTTGCTGGGATTATCTGCTACCCCACTGTAAATCTATGGCTGGCTTGCTGGGATTAATCAACACGGATCTGGGCTCTGTCTGCCTACTCTGTCTACCAGTTATAGCAGAGACATGCCCTAAGATGGACATCTTTTTTCCTTTGCTTCTTTTTTTTTCTTTGTTGTTTTGTTTTATTTTTTTCTTGTTTTCATATGAGTTTCTAGGTTTTTTTGTTGTTGTTCTGTTCTGTTCTTGTTTTTATTACTTCCTTCTCTCTTTCCCTCCTGTCTTCATCAGTTTCCCAAAGTTTGCATGATCTTCCTTTGTTCTCCATCCTTGCTTCTAATCTCTTCTTCTTCTATTTCTCTCTCTCTCTCTTTTTTTTTTTTTTTTTTTTTTTTTTTTTTGGCACCAGGAATCAAACTCATGATCTCACACTTGCCAGGCAGGTGCTGTGCTGCTGAGCTATATCCCTGGCCTTATATCTCTGTTTTTTACCCCTAACCCCTTTTAAATTTTCTCCCCTGAAGTAAAATTGCCATATTGAGAGCATATTTACTGTACACAATTTTCTGGTTTGTTTTAGATTTTGATGTATAAGCACAAATCTAGTTCATATGGTTAAAGGTGGAAAATTAGTAGTTACCACCGTTTGTCATTTTCTAGGCTGTGTTTGATGCTATTGTTATTGCTGATTGTATCACTTTAGCCAAGGTGATATAATTGTTCTAATCAGTTGTTCTTCCTGGTAAGCCAAGACTGAGATTACCTAAATGTCATAAATAATACTATAGGCCAGTGCCAAAGAACCAGGGGCTGGGCCAAATAGGCAGCAACTTCTCATCCCCAATAAATTGAAGGGGTAGGATCTTGCAACAGACTCAAAACTCAAAAGCCAGCTATACTTAGAAGGCATCTCTGAGAAATGTCATTTCCTAAGGGTTCTCAATACTAGCAATAAAGCTACTGGCCATAAACAATTTACAAGCATCAACCTAGGAATTAAACTAAAAAAAGAAAGAAAGAAAGAAAGAAAGAAAGAAAAGAAAATAAAATGAGAAGACACTTAAGCAAGATGCAACCCCAGACTTCCAGCTTACCAAAGGCAAACCCAGAGGCAAAGAGGTGGAACAATTCAAAAACCACCTGCCTGGACTCTCTGAAGTCATAACAGAACTCTCTCAAAGTCATAACTCTATGGAAGTAACAAAGCAGATGAATGAGGCTCTAGAAAAAAATCAAATCAGTAATAATCTCTCAGATAACTATAAAGATGGTGACCATAATGAAAGACATGGTTAGTTACTCTAGAGAGGATACAGATAAAAAAAAGAAGTGTTTAGGAAAATGATGGAAACCATGAATTCAACGTAAGAAAGAAATGGAATCCATGAAACAGATTCAAACAGATATCCAGGAGATTAAAAATGCTTTGAAAGTATACACAGCAGAATGAGCCAATGTGAGGCTAGATTATCAGATATAGAAGACGGGATTGAGGTTAACAATCATGAAAAGAAAGATTTCTTAAAAATAGCAAGGGACCATGAAAAATCTATCCAGCAGCTGCTAGATGATTGTAATGGTTGAAACATTGTGTCAGCTTAGAAGTTCAGATGTTTAACTAAGTGACTCAGCAGGGGGCCAGGGTCCTCACTTTGTAAACATCCTGAGCCTGTGCAAGAGGAGGGCACAGAGATGGTGTGAGCAGCCTGCAAACAATATAAAGGAGGAAAAGAGCCTTGTCCTTCCCGTTTTTGCTCTTGCTGCTTCTGCCGCCTTGAACTGTTGCCCCTCACCATGCCACCCTGTCTTGGAGCCAGCTGATTACAGATTGAAACCTCCACAAACTATAAGGTAAATAAACCTTTCCTTCCTTAATTTTGGGTGTTGGGTATTTTGTATCAGCAACCAGAGAAAATAACTAGGACAATGATACAAAGAAGAATAATGTAAGATCAATTGGAGTCAATGAAAAAGCAAGAGATAGTGCAAACGTAAAAAACCTGTACAGGAGAGTCATGGCAGGAAACTTCCCAACCAGGGGAAAAGAATTTGACATACAGATAAGTGAGGCATATAGAACTCCAATTAGTCATGATAAAAAAAAAAAAAAAAAAAAAAAAAAACTACACCAAGGCATATAATAGTCAAGATTCCAGAAATGCAACACAAGAACCGAATATTAAAAGCTGTTAGAGAAAAGAAACAAATCACCTATAAGGGAAAGCCCATCAGCATCACAGCAGACTTCTCAACACAAACCCTCAAGTCAAGAATTTGGAGTGAAATATTTCAAGGCCTAAAAGAAAACAACCTCCAACCCAGACTGATGTACCCTGCAAAAACTATCTTTCAAAACTGATGGAGAAATAAGATACTTCCATGACAAAGAACTCCTGAGGAAATTCATGACCACCAAACCAGCACTCCAAAATGTTCTGAAGGACAGTCCAGCAGGATATAATGAGGACTAAAACTCCATGAACCCCAACAGAATGAATCCACCAGGCAAGGTGAGTAAATTAATCAGAGGGGGAAAAAAGGGAATCAACAACAGGAAAATAACATGACAAGGATAAGTCAATACATATCAGTTGTAACCATCAATGTAAATGGTCTCAATTAATTAGTCTAGAAACAGACTGGCAGAATGGATCAAGAAGCAAGATCCAACAATGTGCTGCATACAAGAAACACATTTGACTCAAAGTAAATTCATAGACTGAAAGTCAAAAATGGAAAACAATACTCTGTGCATCAGGAACCTGGTAAAAAGCAGGGACAGTTATTATATTTACAGACAAATTGAATTTCAAGCCAAGACTCATGAAGAGAGACAAATAATGTCACTACATCCTTGTAAAGGGAACAATCCAAGAGGAAGAGATAACAATCATAAATATATATGCAACAAATACCAGTGCACCCAACTATATAAAACAACCCACAGTGTGGGAAAAAAATATTACCAGATGTTCCTTAGACAAAGGACTAATATTTAGAATAAATAAAGAACTCAAAAAAGAAAAAAAATCAGATCCCCCAAATTTAAAGACCCAATCCAAAGATGGGCATCTGAAATGAATAGACACTTCTCAGATGAAGTACTAGAAACAGCAAGTAAATATATGAAAAAATATTCAACATCACTGGTCATTTCAGAAATGCAAATTAAAACAAAGCTGAGATTCCATCCTATCCCAGAAAGAATGGCTATCATCAAGAAATCAACCAATAACAAATGCTGGAGGGGATTTGGGGAAAAAGGAACCCTTCTCCACTGTTGGCGGAGTGTAGACTATTGCAACCACTGTGGAAATCAGTGTGGGGAAACCTCAGAAAACTAAATCTAGAGGTTCAATTTGACCCAGGTATTCCCCTTCTGGATATCTTCCCAAAAGAATTAAAAGCATCATACCACAGTGATATATGTACACCCATATTTATAGTGGCACAGTTTGTAAAGCTAAATCTGGGTAACAGCCTAAGACTTCCTTCTAAAATGAACCTCCTGAGACTTTATAGAGGCATGTTAATAAGCAGACATGCGTCTGGAAGAGTAGATGCTTTATCATAGGAAAGGCTGGATGAAATCTAACCTTCCTTTTCAAAGTACAGAGATTTTTTTTGAGTGCTTAGGTAGATGATTAGGTTCTAAGAAATCAGTTTATATGAATAAAATGCTTATGAAATTGGAGTAGATCTAGGATACTAATTTAGTCATGTGTTATTAGATATATCATGATGACACAGAGTGGATATTCTTACATAGGGTATGTTTGTCACATTTTCTCTTGTAAGCATAGGGTACTAGATCATATTCAGAAATCTTTTGATTAATTTGCTGTGGAAAATACTCAGTCTATATTTACAATATATTTTATGTAAGTAGGATAACACAAAAATGAAAGTGTTGCTTGGTGAGTGGAATCAAAAGAAGGGGCAGGTGAGAAAACCAATTTTTGAGGAGCACACTTAAATATGACCCCAAGAACCACCCATAGGAATCAGTGAGAAATCTTGTGAACCATGTCCCTATAGCAAGTGTAGTGTCATATTTTCTAAGGCAATATTTTAAGTTGTCTCTTGATAAATCAGATTCTTTTCATACAACCCCCAAAATGAAAGCAAGTCCTCAGAGGTAACATGTTTCCAATATACTGATCTGTCAGTACTGCTCTAGTAGGTTAGTGTATAGCCTTTTTATACTTCACTCAATCTTAATCTTTTCACTTGGTCTTTTGAGAAGGGTTGAACAATGGGCTCATTCAAGATGACTGAAACCCCATCAAGGGCTTACAGACTAGGGTGGTTTTGTTTTGTTTTATTTTAGATAGGATCTCACTGTGTAGTTCAGGCTGGCCTTGAACTTACTATGTAGCCCAGGCTGACCTTGAAATCACATTGATCTTCCTGACTCATCCTCCCAAGTGCTGGGATTATAGGCATAAGCCACTATGCCCGTCCAGAGTAGGGTGTTCTGTGTTGACCCAAGACACTGTAATTTAGAGGTCAAAAGAGGAAATGCAAGGTTACACTTCTTATTGAAAAGTGAAAAGTCAAATTAGGAATTTCATTTGAATAGTTCTACTGGCTCTAATATATGGAGGTGGAGTCAAGGATTCTGAAGTTGCTAAATGTCCACTATCACAAACAACACATGAAAAATTAGGTTTATAAAGTTCCATACAATGGCATAAATAATTTTGGCCTCAATAATATGTCAAGGCAACTGGCTTGACAGGAAACAGATATTCTTTAATGGGGTGGCTGAGGAGAATTGAATGAAAGAACCATTAAGTTGGTATGTGAAAGGGTAAGGTAAACCAACAGGGGATCGGGAAGGACCCAGGGTTAGCAACAGCGGAAAGCAATTGCCATTTTGAAGGAGCAAGTAGAAGGACTAGTTTTCCTCAAGAACCAGCAAGAGCTGGACCTGGAGCTTAAACACTTGACAGGACCTGTAGCCTTCCATAGAGAAATGTTGCCCCTGCCAAACTGCAGCCTGTTTTCTCTCTCCCTCCACCTTTTGATTTCCTGCCATTTCTCCTGTTGGCTGAACCCAGCGGGAAGATAGAGAGCAAGAGTTAATTCAGTGCAGAAAGAACAGCCTCCTGGGACAAAGAATAGGATGCAGAAAGATGAAGAGTGGATCTGAAATGATTTATGGAGAACACTCAGCGAAGCTACTACTCTTGGTATCTCTCCATGGCCAGAGAAATATATTAACCTTTCTTTTATATCCTGCAGGATTTTTTTTGGGGGGGTGGTCCTAGGGATTGAACTCAGAGCCTTTGCCCTGAGGTATATCCTCAACCCTTTTTTATTTTTTATTTTGAGATAGGTTCTTTCTAAATCGCTAAGTTTCCCAGGATGGGCTCAAACTGAAGATCCTCTTGCTTCAGCTTCCCATGGTGCTGGAGTTGCAGGGATGTGCCACTGTGCCTGGCTTCTTGCAGCATTGTTTAATTGCCAAACATACCCCTCACCTCTGTATACCTGGTTCTGTAATTACAAGGGGTTATTTTGTGAAATAATTAAATTTTGGATGACATCTGTAAAGAATAATTATTTTAGTTAAGACTACAGAATAATTATTTATTGAAGCCAATCAGATAAATTGTACTTACAAAAGTGAAATTAACTTTCTGTTTGTTATTGCATCACAGCAATATCACAGGGAATGTTTGAGATACTCTGATTTTGCCTGTGCAAATTTCACTTTGGGGGTCCCCAACTGAGTCACCAGGAGATAGTCAGTTGTTACAGTTTGGATATGAAATGTTCCCCAAAGGCTTATATGTTGGTTTGGTTTCCACTGCAGCAATGTTTAGAGGTGGGGCTTTTGGGAAGTGATTGGATCCTAAGGGGTCTTATTTTATGATGAACTAATCCATTGATGTGTTCATAATTGACTGGACTATTAGGAGGTGGTAGGAGTTGTAGGAAATGGAGCCTAGTTGGAGGACAGATGTCACTGAGGGCATGCCCTGGAGGGTGTATCTTGTCCCTGGCCCCTTTATTCCTCCCTCTGCTTCCTAGTTGTCATGACGTTTTCTCTGTCCATGCCTTTCTGCCATCAGGTACTGCCTTATCGCAGGCCTAGAAATGAAGGGGTCAGGTAGCCATCAGCTGAAACCTCTGAAATTATGAGCCAAAAGAAACTTTTTTTCCTTTAAGTTGTCATTCTCAAGAATTTTGTCACAGCAAGAGAAAGCAGGCTAACATACCACTTTTCCATCAGGGCACCTGAAACTGAAGTGTGAAAGGCCTGTGTGAATTCTACTTGTAGACAATTGCCATATTCATTAAAACTCTGAGGGAAAAAGAAACAAACAGAATTTTTTTTTTTTTTTTTTTTTTTTTTTTTTTGGTGAGTACCTGGGGTCGAACTCAGGACCTCACGCGCCAGCAGGCACCCGTGCTGCTGAGCGATATCACCGGCCCTTTATTCGTATGTGGGTTCCTGGAGTCGAACTCGGGCCCTCGCGCTTGCCAGGCAGGCACTTATGCCACTGAGCCATCTCACTGGTCCAAAAAGATTTATTTATGGTTTTTCTTTTTTTTTTTCAGTACTGGGTATTGAATTCAGGGCTTTGCGCACATTAGGCAAATGCTGTACTACTGAGCCAGCCTGACAGAACAGATTGAAATGAGTCCGAAATAAAAAATTCCAAGGGTAAATGTTTCAAACCTCAACCATAACTTTTGTCGTGGAGCTGCTTCTTAGCATAGGCAGACACTGAGGCCAGAAATGTTCGTACAGCTGAAGCGCCGCCATCTGGAAATGTGGCTTGGAAAAGTGACAGTTCCCACCTGATAGTTGAGTCTCTCTTTTACATGAATAATTTGTAAAACTAGGTAGGGGACAGAGTTTAGTTTGGAACTTGATGTTGATTGTTCTTTTGTTCAGTTTATTACTGCATTTATTTGCTAGTGGGTTTCCTAGGTAACATAATACAGCAAGCGCTTTCAAGGCTAAGGCAATGATGTGTATCTTTGGCAGTCTGTAGAGTTTCCCTAGGGAAGCCAAATAAATTATCTTGATCTTAGTTTTTTTTTTTTTTTTTTTTAGTTTCTAGTGTTGTGATAACTTAGCAAAACATTCCAAGACCTTTTGAATGTTTGTATATGTCTGTTAGCCTTTTTGACAAGTCATGCTGGTCTGTTTTATAATTTTGGCACCTGTATCCTTTTAGAAAAAAATTGTGACAGATTGTGAATCGGGCAAAGAGATTTCCGGATATCCTGTTAGTGGAATGCTGGAGTCTGTGGGAACTACTTGGTCCTACAGGATCATATAGGATGTGTTTGTTTTTGACCAGACTATCTTATAACTCTATATGTAAAGACAAATGATAACTTCTTTTTTCAAATTATTCTTGTCCATAAAAATGTACAATTGCCTCCAGTGGAATGCAGTTATTATACTGTGGATATTGACTGGCTTTGCCAGTTTTGCATCCATTTGTAAATTCATCTCAGCATTCTTTATCTGAATATATAAATGTAAAGTACTTTGAGTTCTCCTTTTTTTTTTTTTGTGGGTACCGGGGGGTCGACCTCAGGACCTCGCGCACCAGGAGGCGCCCGTGCCACTGAGCGATATCACCGGCCCCCTTTTTCGTATGTGGGATCCGGGAGTCGAACTCAGGCCCTCGCGCTTGCAAGGCAGGCGCTTACGCCGCTGAGCCATCTCACCGGCCCTGAGTTCTCCTTTTTAAAGCTTTTTATTTTAGAATAGATTTGGATTTACAGAAAAGTTACAGAGTTAGTACAGAGAGTTTTCATATGCCCCTTACTCAGTTTCCCAGTTGTAAACCAAATTTAACATCCCAAGTTACTATGATACATTTGTTATGACTACGGAATTTACATTTCATACTTTATTCAGATATCATTAATTTTCCCCTAACATTCTTTTTCTGGATCTCACCCAGGATACTGCCTTCCACTTAGTCATCATGTTTCTCTAGGCTGTGACAGTTTCTCAGACTTTCCCTGTTTTTGATGACTTTTGTTCCTTGTTTTGAGAAGTACTTGTCAAGTATATTACAGGATTTCCTTCTATTAGAATTGGAGATTTTCCTCAAAATTAGACTGAGTTACAGTTTTTCAGAGGAAGATCATAGGCGTGAAGTGCCATTATTATCACCTCATATCAAGGGTATATGCTGCTAACTATCTTACTGCTGGTGATGTTAATCATGCTAAGGTTGATCATGTGGGTAAGGCAGTGTTTGGCAAATTTTTTCACTATAAATTTAAACCCTTCCTCCGCATACTTTACTCTTTGGAAGCAAATCACTAAGCACAGTCCATACTCAAGTTAAGATACCTCTCTGAGTAGGAAATATCTATGTAAATTATTTAGAATTCTTTAGATACAGATTTGAGCTCTCCATTGAACTGGTTGTACTCTATCACTGGTTGTATTAGTTAGCTTTCTGTCACCATGACAAAATACCTGAGAAAAACAAGTTAAAGAAGGAAAATTTTATTTTGGCTCATTGTTTCAGAAGTTGCAGTCCATAGTTAGCTGACTCCATTGTTTTTAGGCCTGTGGAAAGGCAGAATCATGGTGGAAGGGTATGGCAAAGAAATCTTCTCACCTTATAGCAGCCAGGAAGGAGAGGGAGAGAGGAAGAGAGAGAGAGAGGGAGGAAGAGGGAGAGGGAAAGAGAGGGCAAGAGAGGAAAAGGGAAAGGGAGAAGAAGAGGAAGAGGAAGAGGGAGAGGGAGAGAGAGAGATGATAAGTTGCTAAATTGCTAAATTGCCCGGGCTGGCTTGAACTTGTGGTCCTCCTGGCTCAGCTTCACAAAGTGCTGGGATTATAGGCACGCACCACCATGCCTGTCTATAATATTCTGACTTAATTTACTGATTCTAGAAGGAGATACACGAATAATAGAAATTTTAATAATGAATTGCTCGTATATACTTGAATGTTCAAGTATATTGGCTTGAGATAGAAAAGAGAGTAGTAGTATTATCAGATGGCAGCCCTATGTTACTTTTGCAAAAGAAATATTATAGGTCTTCAATATGCTTGAGTAAGAACATTATAAAGATCCCACAAACATAAAATTTCCAATACAGAATTAGTGAATAACTGCATTCATGTATTTATCCAATTGTTAATAAACATTCATTTATAGTGCCAGACCCTGAACTATGTACTGGAGGTATGTAAGGAACGAGATGATGTTCTTTGCCTCAAGAAGCTCAGATTTTAATGAGAAGACAAAGGAAAACAATGGAAAGCATTAGAAAAAGGTGATTTCCCCCCCCACAATTACATTATTTTCCTCCCTTTATCTCTCAATAGGGGAAGAACAGAACTTAGAAGGGGAGCCAGATCCTGTAAAGCACAATGTAATCTAAACTGGGGTGATTGACCCTTATTCAGGAAAAATAAGGCTTGTGACCCAAACAGTTTGGCACAAAATGAATTTTTGGGGTCATGTCGCTTCTGGGAAAATTTTTTCTCAGTCAACAACTGACTTTCTCTTCAGAATATACTTCTGCCTCCTTATTCTTTTATAGTACTTCTCTGCCTTCAAGGTGTCCACAATTTGCTCAGGTTTGACCTTCAACTCCAACTATTTCCTTCCTCTAGGCTACAATCAAAAGTCTAGTATTTTAAATACTACTTATCTAGCTGTATTCTGCTGGGTGTGAAGATGATTAAAGTAATTCCCATTATCCTGTGAATGAAACTTACCCTTCTTAAAAGGTATATTTGCATTTCAATAGCAGTCCTTTAACACAAATTAATTGCAAATTGGTAGACTGTGTGAATTACCTTATTGTGGGAAGAAGAGTGGGAATTATGTTTCAATTCGCTGACTTTGTTTTTTTTTTTTTTTTTGTGGGTACCAGGGGGACGACCTCAGGACCTCGTGCGCCAACAGGCACCCGTGCCACTGAGCGATATCACCGGCCCCTTTTTCGTATGTGGGTTCCGGGAGTCGAACTCGGGCCCTTGCGCTTGCAAGGCAGGCGCTTACGCCGCTGAGCCATCTCACCGGCCCTAATTCGCTGACTTTGGAAGATTTGCTACTCTTTTTTTTTTTTAACTTTTAAAGAGAAGAAAAAACAAAACAAATCAAAAAAGAACAAATTTTCAAAACAACATAATAGGAGGGTAACCATTCCTCCACACGATGCAATTTTATTTGTTTTCCTGAAGTAATCATGTTGAAAGCTTTTTAGGTTAAATTCGATGGACATGTTTCAGACATCTTCCTTAACCAATTTAAGTGCTTTCCATCTTGAAATGTTGTTTTTCCTGTCAGGAGACTTGGTTTTCTTTCTCTCTGTTCTTCATACTCATGTTGAAGTTTTCTTCATCGGACTATCTCTTCTGCTTATTTCTAAATGTCAGTATTCCAGTTTTGGCTTTGATTTCTCACTGTGCGCACTCACTAGAGACTCTCTGTTCGCTTCTGTGGCTTAGTTACCATTCATTCAACATATAGCTATTGGGCATCTACAGTGTGCTAAATACGGTTTTAAGCAATGTTCATACCGCAAATCTGTGCACATGAAGCTGATTATATAGAAAGACAGATAAATGGGAAAGACAGATAATGTACAAATAAACAGTTATCCAATATAATATTAGGTAGTGATAAAAGCTATGAAGAGAAACAGCAGTGTAAAAATGCCATTTTCAGCAGGGCCCCTTGTAAAGATGATAATTGATCAGTCTGAATGGCGTAAAGGATTATAAGCTTGTAGAGTATAAATTTATCTCTTGAACTTTAGATCCTACTATGCTTTGGCTTATGTGTTAAAGCCCTGATCCCCAGCTGGTGGTGCTACTGGGAGGTGGTGGAATCTTAGAAGTGGGGCCTAATGGGAGGAAGTTCAGTCATTGGCAACATTCTCTTTGCTTCCTGGGTGTTATGAAGAAAACGCTTGCCTCTGCATGTATTCCTTCCATGACGTGCTGCCTCACCACAGGCCCCAAACCAACAGGGCCAACTAGTCATGAATGAAACCCCCAAAACCATGAGCCAAAATAAACCTCTCCCATTTTTAGGTTGATAAAATCCTATTGGATAACTCATTTGGATGTGCCACAAGCACCTAAAACTTTATACTTTATATGTTTAAAACTGAACCCATTGTTCTTTCTCTCTCTCTCCTTCTCTCTGTCTCTGTCTCTCTGTCTCTGTCTCTCTGTCTCTGTCTCTCTTTCTCAATCCTTATTTCTGAAAATAATAGCATCATATGTCTCCCAAGTTAGGAACGTGTATGTTTTTCATATTTCATTCATCATCTTTCAAATAGTTTTTATTTTATTTTATTTTATTTTATTTTATTTTTTAATGTGGGTCCAGGGAGTTGACCTCAGGACCTCACGCTTGCCAGCAAGCGCTTGTGCCACTGAGCAGTATCACCGGCCCCTTTTTTCCTTTATGTGAGTTCTGGGAGTCGAACTCACGACCTCGTGCTTGCCAGGCAGGCGCTTTTGCTGCTGAGCTATCTCACTGGCCCCCTCGAATAGTTTTTATATCCAGGGAAATTCCCACATCAGGACTCAGATACTCAGCCTCCTTTGCAGCTAGGATACAAGCATGTCAGACACCATCATGCAAAACTAAAACTGAATGTGAACAATGTGAATAAACAGGCTCTCATGTGGCTTCCATTTTTTTGGTCAAACTTTCAGTCTTGGGGGACTCAAGACCTGATATAGAAATGATTTGGTAGCAGTAGCAGTTGCAGTAAAACCAGGGTTGCTGGGCTCAGTGGCAGCAGCAGGAGAAGTTGGTATCATTTACTAAAATAGGGAATCCCAGCAACAAACTCCTGACCCAAAATCATTCTATGACATGGTTTGGGCATTGTTCCTGGGAGCTTTGCCTTGAATATTTCTCCAGCTACCCCAATACTTTTGTAAGTTATTTGTTATCTTTTAACCATTTACCAGTCCAATTATTTAAATGCAAGATGACCAAAAATTGCATATTTTTTCACTAATTTTTATAAGAAAATATAACAGGAAATATAAAAACGACAATTTTGTCAAATGTATTCAATACAAGAATTGACTGGTTGAAATGACACCTGCTTGAGCAATGCTCAGGATAATCAATATGTAAACAAATGCACTGCCCAAGTGACGCTCAGGGTTAACTAGTATGGAGTTAACAAACTAATTTTGTTGAAACAGCATAATAAATTCTACTATTTGCAACAAAGAACATTAACTGTTACAGGAATCATCCTCAACCTTTCCCTCTCCTTCTACCCCAAAGCCAACAGAATTTACAGGACACTACAGTGCTGGGGATTGAACCTAGGTCCTTGCACGTGCTGAGCACACACTTTACCACTGAGCTACAATCCAGCCTTTTATCTCCAGTATTTCTCTTCTTCTCTTCTCTTCTCTTCTCTTCTCTTCTCTTCTCTTCTCTTCTCTTCTCTTCTCTTCTCTTCTCTTCTCCTTCCTTCCTTTTTTTCTTTGTGGTACTGGAGATTGAACTCAGAGCCTTTACACTGAGCTACAGCCCAGTTCTATTTATTTACTTTATTTTATTTTGAGAGAGGGTCTTGTTAAGTTGTCCAGGCTGGGCTCAAACTTTGGATCTTCCTGCCTCAGCCTCCCAGAGTGCTGGATTATAGGCATATACCACTACACGTGGCTTTACCTCCTGTAATAGCCTCTCTCTATTATAGCAGCCAGAGATCTTTCTAAAATGCAAATCTGATTCTATCACTCTTTGGCTTAAGATCCTTCAGTGGCTGATACCCTCAGGATAAAGTTGAGGCTCACATCCAAATTCCTTAGCACGGGTTCTCAGAATCTGACTTTCTATTTCATTTGTTTGTTTGTTTGATACTGGAATCAAACTCATGACCTTGTGCTTGCCAGGTTTCCATTTCATTTTCACTAGTGTGCTTCTCATACCTATGTTCTAATTATCTTTTTTTTTTGCTGAGCTTGACCAGGAGCAATGGAATCCCTTGAGATCCTGCTAAAAATGCAGAATCTCAGCCCTACTCCAGATTTATTGACTCAGAACCAGCATTTTAACAAGATCATTAGGTGAGTCATTTGCATACTGAAATTTCATTACTGCTGCTTTATAGCCCTATACTCTTTTCTTCCCTGGGTTTTACACAGTTTGCTTCCTCTGTTAAACTAGCCTCCTTTATATGCCGGCTACTATTCTGCAGGATTCCACCAAATGGTCACTTATCCAGGAAAGCTTTTTGACTGGCAAAGGCTGGGTTGAGGGGGATTCATTCCCTTAGTACCCCCAACATGGCTTACTATTTTGTGTTATAATTACCCTTTTTACTCCTTTTTCATTTCTATTAAACAGGGCTTTGTCTCCTGTTTGTACCTTAGAGTTAATCTGAGAATTAAAAAAAATCTTGATTCCTAATTTCTGCCCCTAGAAATTTTGGTTTTAATTGATTTGGGTAAGGCCTGGACACTGGAATTTTTAAAAGCTATTTCAGATGATTATAAAGTAGAGCCAAAGTCAAAATAGCTACCCTAGACTTTAAACTCCTTGGGGACAGAGATTGTGTCTTATTCACTCTTATAGCCCCAGTCCCTACCATAGTATATGTATATGCCAGGTGCATACACTATAGTAGGACATAACTGTGGGCCTTAGTCTCGGAATAAGTAACCAGTTTTTGCACTGTATACATCACCATACCTTATACATTGATCCTTTGTACATATGTCAGTAGTTGGGATGCTTACTCATCTCATTAAAACAAAGAGTTGTTTCTTGAGGAAAGAGCTTGGGTTAACATTTGAAACACATCTCAAATCACCCCTCTTTTCTGTTCTCGAGCCAGTTTGGTGCTAATAAAACAAAGCAGGTTTATATAATTGGATACTAATAGGAACATCATATTGAGACACTGTCTCCATGCACTAGTTCCACAAAACAAAGCCACTAATTCTTTGTTTATAAATCTCTTGGGTCCTGTGAATTCAAAATAGTGAAGAGGTTGATGAAATCAACAGGTATATTTTCTAAAAGTTAACCATAATTTTACAGGAGGTTAAAGATGGTTGTGAGGGGAATTTTCTTAAATATATACCCTATTTTCTTCAACATAAAGTGACTTCTTTTTAAAACAAAGTTTTAATAATATATTTATATAGTGTATTATAGTATATAGTGTTATATTTTGTAGTTTTATGTATTGTGATTTCCCCTATTCAATTTTCATTATGTATCTTTTATTGAATATCAATTGCATATAATATTATAGAAAAGAAATACTCTTCTTTCTGTCCTGAAGGAGTTTACAATCTGAGCTGAGAGGTGGAGCAAAGCACATTAAAAAATTTTACAAGGGCTGGGAATTTAGCTCAGTGCAAAGGCCCTAGGTTCAATCTCTAGTAACACATACACACACACACACACAGACACACACACACGGTACCCTGAAACTAGACCTCATGAGAAAGATAAGCATAAACAGATATCTGCAGGGAATGATGGCATAGGCCTAACAAACACCACATTCCAGTGCATGTTTTTTTTTTTTTGTTTTGTTTTGTTTTATGGTAGCAGGTCTGAAGAGAAAGTCAAAAGACATTCTCTGTCATCCTTTCCAAAGCATGATTTTTGTTGCAAAAGACCCTAAATTCCATCCAATAACTTTGCTCTTCAGTCCTGCATCATAAAAGTTCAGTGGGTTTGTCAGGACCTGGAGGGTGAGGGGAGGGAAGACCAGAGCCACAGCTTGGGCGTTGATCCCAACCCTCCCTCTGGGAAAACTGTTTAGGTTGTAAAACTTCAAATAAGGGGTAACAATTAAAGTTCTTATCTCTCCAAAGTTTTTTTTTTTTTTTTTGGTCATATTTCAAGAGTGAACGATCCAGTCCCCAGTTACCCTAGGAAGCCTTGACACTATGCCAGTTAGCAGGAGTTTTAGAATATCAAACCATTGTTACTTTCTCTCTGTAAAAAGTTAATCATAAAATTAAATTTTTGGCCCTTTGTGTAACTCTTTTTTTTTTTTTTTCTTGTTTTGGTTTCTTCATTGTAGATTGATTTATCTCAGGTATTTTGTCACAGGGATCGAAAGTTGACTATTACAGTAACTAAACTAAATAAATAGGCTTATAATATTATGTGGTCTCATATAACTTAGTGCTTTAATGTATTGCAAAAAGCTTGAAGCAAAATTTGAAAACCAGGGAAGATAAATTAATATCGTTATTGCTATTATAAAAGTAAATACAATATGACAGGCAGATTCTTGTATTTTAATTGTGTTAGTCCCGTATTTTAGAGACAGCTTAATCTATAATTATTTAAAAAGACACTCAGGATATCTTCATTCTTAAAACATTACAATATAAATACTTATACTGTCTGTTTATTAGAAGATTCTGTAACAGAAAATTTACATCCATGGATACTATTGCCATTTAGAAATCGAAATTTTTAACTTCAAAAATTAAAGGTTAAGCATCTCATGGGCATCATTTCAACATATGAGGATGACAATAATTTTATTTCTTTATTGGTACATATGTGCCATTTATAATGATCACATTCATCATAGGGAATTTGTCTCTGCACATAATATGTCTCAATTCTTCTTTTTTTCCCATTCCTCTCCCCTCCCTTCGACTCTTATGACAATAATTTTTTTTTTTTAAAGAGAAGAAAAAAAACAAAACAAATCAAAAGAAGAACAAATTTTCAAACCAACATAATAGGAGGGTAACAATGGTTAATACATTACGTATTACTATCTTTAAGTTAGTTATTCAGGACACCAGACATTAGCATTCAATTGTCCAAACATTATTGGCACAAACCTTATTCTTCAATGAACTAAGTAAAAATGGTAGTGTATCTATCTTAACCATCTTATATATATATATATATATATATATATATACAATTGTTTTTTTCCCTTTCCCTTCTTTCTTTTCCCTATTCCAGTCTCTCTTTCCTTTTGACCAGTTTCTTTTTGATTCACCATATCTATTGTACATTTTGGATCTTATTTACTCTTTCAGTTTCTCATACTAGAGAGATAATACGATGCTTACACATGTGCTTCTGGTTTATTTCACTTATGAGTATTTTCTCGAGTTGCATCCATTTACCTATAAAAGTCTCCAGTTTATCCTTCTTTATGGCTGAATAGTACTCCATTGTATAAAAATACCACATCTTTCTTATCCATTCCTCAGTTGATGGGCATTTGGGTTGTTTCCAAGATCTGGCTCTTACAAATTGTGCTGCTATAAACATGGGTGCACATATATCACTGTGGTATGATGTTTTTAATTCTTCTGGGAAGATGCCCAGAAGGGGAATAGCTGGGTCAAATGGGACCTCCAACCCTAGTTTTCTGAGGAATCTCCACACTGACTTCCACAGTGGCTGTACCAGTCGACACTCCCACCAATAGTGAAGAAGGGTTCCTTTTTCCCCACAGCCCCTCCAGCATTTGTTATTAGTTGATTTCTTTATAGTAGCCATTCTTTCTGGGGTGAGATGGTATCTCAGTGTTGTTTTAATTTGCATCTCTCGAATGACTAGTGATGTTGCACATTTTTTTGTATATTTATTTGCCATTAGTATTTCTTCATCTGAGAAATGTGTATTCATCTCAGATGCCCATTTTTGGAGTGGGATGACAATAATTTTAAAAAGGAAAATAACAAGTATTGTTAAAGATATGGAGAAACTAAAACCTGTGTATATTGTTAGTGGGAAAGGAACATGTTTCCTCATAAAATTAAACAAAGAATTACCAGGTGACCCAGTAATTCCACTCTTAGGTATAAAATAATTGAAAAGAGGACTCAAACAGATATTTGCACACAAATGTTCATAGTAACATTATTCACAGTAGTCAGAAAGTGGAAATGACCCATGTCTCCATCAACAGATAAATGGATTTAAAAAGTGCCATATATACACCATGGAATATAATTTAGACATAAAAAGAAATGAAGTTCTGATACATGTTGCAACATAGATGAATCTTAAAAACATCATGCTAGATGAAATAAACCAGACCCAAAAAGACTAATATTGTATGATTTCACTTATATAGAGTATCTTGAATAGGCAAATACTAGAGACAGAAAGCTGATTAGAGGTTGCTAGGGTGTGGGGATGGAGGAATGGGGAGTTATTACTTAGTGGGCACAGAGTTTCTGTTTGGATAGATGAAAATTTTTAGAACTAGATAATGGTGATGGTTGCACAACATAACAAATATAATTAATACCATGTAGTACTTCCTAAAATGGTGACAATGGTGAGTTTTATGTTACATATATTGTACCACATTTTAAAAAGTTTAAAAAAATCACATTTGCAATATGACCTGTTGCTTGTTTCCTTGGAGCCCTTTTAATATTTCTTATGGCTTGTGTTTAGATGTCCCCCCAAAGCCTCATGCAGTCAGGGATGGGGCTTTTTCGGAGGTGGCTGGTTCTAGAATGTGTGATTGATTGATGGTGCAATGCTAGGATTAAGGGTGTGTGATTACTAAATTAGTCCACTGATTGGTTTGGCACCCGCCCTAAGCTGGGTAGCCTAGGTAGAATGTAAAAGAGACAGAAAGAAGCTGCTATTGTTACTTGTCTTTGCTGTCTTCTGCCTGCCATGAACTGTTTCTCCTCTGTGATGCCCTTCTGCCATGCCAGCCTGCCTTGGAGCCAGCTGACTATGCACTCAAACCTCTACAAAACGTGAACTGAATAAACCTTTTCTCTGTTAACTCTGGGTGTCAGGCATTTTGTCTCAGCAACGAGAAAAGTAACTAAGAGAGTATTCATAGATCTAACTATAGTACAATGTCTCTGTATTATAGGGAGTATAGTATACAAAAGCAGAGGGTATAGCTCTAGTGATATAATTAACAGAGTCCATGTTTATTTAAGGGTCCAGAACTTACAATTAATCTTCTGAATTTAGGTTTTACGTCCTTTCTGCAGAAAATTCATCACTGAATGTTGACCTAAACAAAGTGAGAATGGATTTCTTGAAAACCTTTTTGAAATTCTCCCCAATAAATAAATAGAGTGTGGGAGAAAAGATATTATTGAAAGACATTGTCACCACTGTAATTATCAGACTCAACTCTAAAAGTAGTGACTGGTTCTTAGTGAGAATTAAGGCCTGGTATACATGGTAGGGCATCCAACACACAAAGAAAGAGACAATGGCAGTCATCATAACTTTGAAGGGCTTCCTGGATTTAAACAGACCCCTCTCTTTCATCTTGCTAGCTACTCTTCTGTAACAAAAGATGATGATGAAGAAAGGCAGAAAGAAACCCAGCAAGAAACGGCTGATGAAACAGGCCGCATGAATCTGTTGCCTTAATGTTTGCATCTCTTTGCTTTCCCAGTTACTAGACACAGCGTAGTTATTTCGGCAGGTCACCATTCCTTTATGGTCACGATGTGTCTCTCTGAAAACCAAATAGGGTGTACTGAGAGCAGTGGCAGAGGTCCAGACTCCCAGGACCATGCTGGAAGCCCAGCGTGGGGTTCGGTGCCGTTGGGACCATGCTGGGTGAAGAGTGAGAAGATAACGATCCAGACTGATGGCAGAGAGGAAGAAAACTGAGGCAAACATCACCACGGACAAAGTGCTATTGAAGACCTTGCACAAGGCAGTTCCAAAGTTCCAGTGATTGTCCTGAAGGTGGGAGGTGGCTAAAAATGGCAGGATCAACGTTGAAATAAAATATGAGAGAATGAGATGGAAGAATAAGAGGGTATTAACAGTCTTTTTCATCTTAAACTTTAGCACCCATAGGTAGAACCCATTGGTGATGGTACCGATTACAGATGATATGAACAAAGGAAGGGCAACGATGATTTTTGAGGCAGGATATGGAAAGTGAGTGATATTTCTTACTAAAGTAGAGTCATTGATTGGATAATTGGTAGAGATGATCACATCCATAGTTACCTAAGGAGAGAGCAACAGTGAAAATTACAACTACAAAGCAAAAGTTTAAATGTAGATATTAAAAGAGTATTTTTTGCATAGCAATAGTCCAAATGACAATGTTTTCAAGAGTGACAAACATAATATTTCTACAATAATCCAAATACTTGTCTAAGTCCTATACTTTTATGCTATATGAGGCCTTAAAATCAGATTAATCTGAGCATGAAAAATAGAAATATTATAGGTAAAATAAATGTGAAAGACAACGGTTGGGACATTTTGACAATTGTTAAGTAATTTAGGTGGCTAAAAATCTTCTATTGGGCATTAACCAGAAGTCTGGCCCTTTTTAATGGGCACAAACTACTTGAATAAAGTAATTTAGAATCAGTTTTACTTGACTAAGAAGACTTGATGAGGACAAATGTTGCTAATGAAATAAACTTAAGCAACAAAAATAACAGCAACTGTTGCAGATTAGTAATCAAGGGGAGGGATGCTATAATTAGATTTCCCTCATAAGCTATCTATACATAGTAAATACTATTATTTAGAATTCTAATACTTAGCACATGACAATAAGACTTGATCTTCATACGGGAGCCTTAGGTCATTGAAGATTGTGACATGCCTTCAGAATCATCAACAAAAGAGGAAAGTGTGCTGTAGAATATAGTTCTTTTTGACTTGGGGAGGGTAGGAGAGGGAGAGGAGTCAAGGAATTCACATTTGTCTGATACTTGTTATATGTCAGGAACTTTCTATAAAAGTCATTCTTTCCTTCCCCGCAAGGTCCAGGAGGCAAATCTTTAAACACAGGAAAAAGTGAGGCTTAAAAGGGTTAACTTTCTTGGTGCTGGGAAAACTGGCTATCAATATGCAGAAGATTGAAGCTGGATCAATTATCTCTTGCCATGTACTAAATTAAAATAAAGGTGGATCAAATATCTAAACATTAAAATAGAAACAACCCAATGGAAGATAAAATAGGTAAAACTCTTGAAATCATAGTTGTAGGCAAGGACTTTATGAACAGAACTCCAATTACACAAGAAGTAACAGTAAGAATTAACAAATGGAATTATATCAAATTAAAATCTTCTGCACAGCAGAGGAAACAATCTACAGGGTGAAGAGACAACCTATAGAATAAGAAAAAATTTTTGACAGCTATTCCTCAGACAGACAATCAATATCTAGAAAAGTCAAACCACCCAAAATGAAAGACGCAATGAAAAAATGGGCAAGTGAAATGAACAGACACTTAGAAGAAGAAGTACAAATGTCAATGAGCATATAAAAAAGAATGCTCAACGTCTCTAGCCATTAGAGAAGTGCAACATAAAGCAACATTAAGATTTTATCTTACAACAGAAATAACAGCTATCATCAAGAAACCAAATAATAACAAATGCTGGTATGGTTGTGGTGAAAAGAGGAGCCCTTCTACATTGTTTGTGGGAATGTAAATTTGTACAGCAATACCTCACAAATACTTTTGTTTGCAAACAATTTGGTTGGCAAACAGAACTGCTTGGCAAAATTTTGTTTTTGTTTGCAAACTCTGGATCGGGTGGCAAACATGACCATGGCCATCTCTCCCACACAGCACAAATGTGGACATCTTTTCCAAAATCGTAGAAAAAATTAAGTTCGTGAACAAAGGTACCACTGTACAAACATTATGAAAATCAGTCTGGAGATTTCTCAAAGAACTAAAAATAGAAATTCCATTTCTATTTCCCTTCTAGTTATCTTCCCCAAACAGCTAAAGACATCGTATTATAGTGATACGGTACATAACAATGTTTATAGTAGCACAATTCATAATAGCTAAATTCTGGAAACAGTCTGTGTCAATCAACAGACAAATGGATAAAGAAAATGTGGTATCTATACATAATGAAATGTTACCTGTCTAAAAGGAAGCATAAATGTGAGGCATTTGTAGGGCAATGGATACACCTGGGAAATACAATGTTAAGTGAAAAATCAGATACATGAACTTAAATGTCATGTGGTCCCTCTCATTTGAGTAATGCAAAGTATAAATAAAGAGCAAAATAAAAGATTGATGAAAGGAATCAGGGAGATATATCTTTTGCAAATGGAAATGGTCTTGAGAGATCAAAGGGGAGGGGAGGGGAGGAAGAGTAGGGGATATAAAAAGATATAGATGTGACACGTATATGTACCACATACTCATAATGAAGGTAAACATTTTATGTCACAGATATGAACTAAAACATAATAACAACAATAATGAAAACGGGGAAAGGAGATCTAGAGACAGAGGGAAGTGGGTGGGGGAGGGAAAGGAGAATAAAAAAGAATCAAGATATGTTAAGTGCATATACCTACTCCTTAAGAAGAATGTAAACTTCATGTATTGCAAACATGTACTAATAAAATAAAAAAATTTTTAAAGGGCTAAATTTCTTATATCCATCAGCATCTCTACCATACATCTTCTGTTATGGTAGGCGAAGAACCCTACCACTGTTTTAGATAGCTTCTTTGAAAACTGGTAATTCATATGGAATGTTTTTGATAATGGTCCATGAATCAGAATCTGTAAATACCGAAGTATCTAAAATATCCAATTTCTTGGATAATGGTTTTGATAGTATTAAAAATATAAACCTGGAACAGTTTTTGGAAAATACCTATTACAACAGAATCATATCAACAAATTGGTTTTTGATAAATCAAGTAAAGCAATAGAAATTACTAATGATGCAGTTTTCTCACTAAGCAAAATAATTCTAAGAATATAAAGAGAAAAGAAAATAATTGCTATTAAAAAACTCCAACTGCCTTATGTTAATTTGTTAATTCTACCTTCTAAGAGAGTTGCAAAGTTACTCTTTAAAGTGGAAAAGTGATTCCCTCATCAGAAAATACCTTAATAGTTTGCTTTGGGGATAAAAACTAAAGTCCATAGGGTTTGGAATGAATAGGCAATGCCAAGTGAAGGAGTGTAAAATCTTTTTTTTTTTTTAAACAGGATCTCACTATGTAGTACATGCTGGCCTTGAACTTGCTTATGTAGTCCAGGCTGGCCTCAAACTAATGGTGATCCTCCTGCCTCTGCCTCTCAAGTTCTGGGATTGCAGGTGTGCACCACGACACCCGGCAAGAGTGTAAATTCTTGAAAGAGGCTGTGTGGAAGTCCTGGGACCTTGAGAAGGGAGTTGAGGATGGTCTCAAGTGAGGAAGGGCAGGAAAAACTCAGCAGAAGGTCAGAAGGCCTGAACAGGAGAAAGGGTCAGTGGGATATTTTGAGAAGAAGAAATGACACAGGGGTGTTAAACTTGGTGTCTAGCACTCCATTTTAATCCATTTGCTGTGCTTTGATATGATGTGATGTCCTTTCCTCCTATTAACCTACAACTCTTATGTTGGTGGTTTTTCTGGGGAATCAAAGAAAAGAGCTTGTGTTAGCTAATTGGGATGGAGTGAGATAGAGAGCAAAAGGTAGCAGGAGGTGAGATGTGAATGAGGTGATGTATATGGTAGAAACTGGACAGATATTGGGGCTCGAGTAAACAAGAAGAAATAAAATCCCCTGGAGGATTTTCCAGTACTCTGTGTGTGTCTGCATGTGTGTATTTGTGTGTGTATGTGTGTGTGTGCGGGTTATAGCTGGTCTCTCTGTGTATCTGCAGTGCATTTGTGTGTATGCAGCCAGGAATATGGTCTCTGTGTCTCTTGGTGTCTGTTTTTTTCCATGGAATATATATTTGAAGCTTTCTGCGTGTGTGTGCATGTTTGTGTGTGTATGTAGTCTATGTGTATCTATAATGTATTTGTGTGATCATGTGTGTGATGTCTGTATGTGTGTGTCTGCCATCAGTATTTATTTATGGAAAGGTGTGCATGGCATTTGTGTACCTGTGCTCTGTGTGTATATGGGGACCTCTTTGTGTATGTGCACATGAGAAACTGAATTTTAGGGGATTTAAAAAAACTGCATGGCCAAGCTCCAGAAAGTCATCCAAAAATAATGTAGGGTGTGAGCAAAGTCAAAGTGAAGCTTTGCTGATCTGTGTTGGTAGTGGTTCTGAATATCACATCACATTTCTTGGGAACTTTGATTTATTCAATGTAACAAGAAGTCTTCATTCTTAAACATCTTTTCACAAGGTTTTAAAGTATGTGAGCATAAATTAATGGAGCAGAGCTCAGGCTCAGCATTCCACAGTCCTCAGTTTGGATCTGACCTTCTTACTACCTCTATGAGCTTAAACTCTTCACTAGCTCTTTTAGTTTTTTTCTCCTCAGCCTGTATGAGTTTTTATGAAGACTGAGAAAATACATTTAAATTACTTTAGCTCCCTTCATGGCATATAGTAAGTGCTTAGTAATTTTTTTTAACTTGTTATTTTGTTCAACTTGTTAAATTAAGGGTGTTAAGAGCTGCATCTTGCCCTTTTTTTAATGTACTTATTTTTCTAATCAGATTTTTATCTTGTCCTTTTAATCCTGTAGGTCAAACTTCTTTGTCCCCCAAGGTGCTGGTACTGAATTCTGAAGTAATCCAGGGATTTCTGAAAAGTCTACTTGTCCATCTCCTCTGGTAAAGCTCTCAGATTTAGAGTTGTTTTGAGGCTTTGATGTAACAATACCCATTGGCACAAGTGGCTTTTAGGAAGATGCTACCTCCACAAAAGTAGGCTGAGCTGCTTTGTGGGGAGGGGTCTCAGGAAGCTAATCAGGAGTAAGCCTAGAGGGCCTAGTCAGAAAATAGCGCTGGAGAGATCTGCTGGCCCGGGAATCTTACCTCCAAGTGATGTCTTCAAGCCTGATGGTCTTGAGCATGCCAAAGTGACTTTAACCAGCAATCTTCTTTCTAGAGACAGAAGCAAAAATCAGTGACATTTTGTCTCTGCTTCATCTGCCTTTCTTCTTGCTGATGCAATGTCTCAACCTTAAATTTAAATACTCTGTGGGTCTTCTCGTTCTTCCTTATTTTGGGGAATGTACTGCTGTAAGGTGGAAGCAGAGAGAGTATTACTTCTTCAAATAATTTCTTCGTTTTAAAGGGGAATATAAAAATTCCGTCAACAAAGTAATTTCTATTTAATGTCGATAAGCTAATTTCAGGTATTAAAATATTGAGTAACAATTATTTTCTCAGAGTCAATCATCCACCAGACATCCAGTCTGCCTCCATTCTAGGGTTTTTATTAGCATATGGATGGATGAAATTGAGTACATAGGAAGGTGGTAAATATCATGCATAGGCAAAAATAGAACCTGGAAATGAGCTACCTAATCTTCTGGGAAGAAAATGGTTAGAAAGAAAAATTTAAACACTGAGTTTCACATTAAAACGAAATGTTTGAGCCAGGCGTGATGGCACATGTCTGTAATCCCAGCACTGAGGAGGCTGAGGCAGGAGGATTGCCATTATGAGCCTGTGCTATGTAGTGAGATCAAGGCCAGTGTGGACTACATAGTGAGATCCTGTCTCAAAAAACTAGAGAGAGAGAGAAAGAGACAGAGAGAGAGAGAGAGAAATGGACAGACAGATGGACAGAGACGGAGAGAAGCGTATGAAGACAGGCCAAAGATTCATATTATTCAGTTTGGGAAGATGAAGACTGGAAGGCAGAATTGTCTGCATTTGTACGATTGTTGAGAAGACTGGAAAAAACATAGAATTGGCTACCACATCTTAGAAGATGATCATATAAGAAACACTAAAAATAGATCATGAGTTTATGAACCATTACTGACTCAGTGCTATATTTCCTATTTTGTCTTCACTAACCCATCTCTGAAATCCTTTTGGATTCACCTCTGTGCTGACCTTGGTGTCCTGATTTCTTTCCTGCTTTCTTTTCTCTTCGTCTCTTTACTGCCAGTGGAGAAAATACATCAAAACCACTGTGCAGCTTTAGTGGTAAAGACTTGGGAATCAGAACCATTACCTAGTCTGTGTTACACTCAGATCTTTAAAACTTTCTCTTCTAGATGGTAGTTTTACTAGAAAGAAGCTTCCCTTTTAGTTCTTGATTCATTTGTAGCTGTGACCTTCAACCTAAGACCTGATTTTTCCAGGTTGAATATGAGTTTTCAATTATGCTGCTGCATTTTAAAAGGGGTTTCTTACCAGGTTTTCAGACCTTTTGGGTTAACACATAGATCCAGAGGCCACTAGAGGTATTATGAGGTCCAAACGTGCTAATTTTGCAGATTAGCAAAAAGAGACACAGAAAGATAAAATGAATCAGAATAGGTTTTCACCAAACTCCCATTCTATAGATGAAGAGACTAAGATTCTTAGAGATATTTAAGAACTTGTCCTAGATCCCATTATCAGTTAATGAAGAAGTTGAAGCAGAAGTAATGGACACTAAAAATTATATTGTTATATTGATTTCACAGGCAGTATAGGATAGAAAGCAAAACCCTAGATAAAATTCAAACTCTGCCACTTTTATGTTTCAGTTTCCTCATTTGTTAGTGTCTAACCATGACAACAAAAGTAACATAGCTTTAAAGTGTTCTTGGGTGGATTAAATGAGATACCATAGGTAAGGTATTAGCACAGTACCTACTACAAAATATTAAATAAGTGGTAGTTAATATTAATATTGTGCAAGTCAGGGCCGGTGAGATGGCTTAGCGGCATAAGTGCCTGCCTGGCAAGCGCAAGGGCCCGAGTTCGACTCCTGGAACCCACATACGAAAAAAGGGCCGGTGATATCGCTCAGCGGCACGGGTTCCTGTTGGCGCATGAGGTCCTGAGGTCGACCCCCGGTACCCACAAAAAAAAAAAAAAAATATATATATATATATATTGTGCAAGTTTCCACAGAACATCAGCAAGCCCAGTAGGCTGGAGCAAATATCTGAGCAGTGCAATTTAGGGAACATTTATTGAGTATCTATTACATGCCAGATAGTGTTTGAGATTGGGAAAAGCAAAATAAATAAAGTAATTGTCTTTGATATTTCCAGTTATTAAAAACACAATATCTGAACCAAAGAGCCTAGGAATGTTGAGATTATGTTCTGGGCTTTTGAAACTATAAGCTTAAAGACTCCTCAGCAAGACCAACTGCTTCTGCATTTCTAATGTATTTCATACAGTAGTTGTATCAGAACAACATAAAACAGTTTCCATTTCTATGAGTTCTTTTCTTGAAATCACCTGATTTAATTTGAAATGTGAAAAGTGAACTGAATGAAACCACATCCCTAAAGCCACAGAAGGGAAGTTAATTCCTCTTATACAGCCTGCATATTTCCTGACAGCTAATATCACTGGTTTAATTACTTACTGGAGGAAAATAATACTGTGATTGTGATTGTGTCTCAGGAGTTATAGAAGAATTCAATTTTGGGCTACCTAATGGTGGTATTAGCCCCAGTGCCTGTTTTTCTTCAGGGAAAATTAAATATAGTCTCTAATATATTTGTTATTTGTATATTTTATTAATTATAGAATTAGGAAGTCTAGAATGAGAGAGAGGAAGAAGAACCTGGCTCCAATTCCTTTTTTAAAAAATGATTAAGTAGGGCCGGTGAGATGGCTCAGCGGCTTAGGCGCCTGCCCGGCAAGCGCGAGGGCCCGAGTTCGACTCCCGGAACCCACATACCAAAAAGGGGCCGGTGATATCGCTCAGCGGCACGGGCGCCTGCTGGTGCGCGAGGTCCTGAGGTCGACCCCCCGGTACCCACAAAAAAAAAAAAAAAAAAAAAAAAGATTAAGTAGCATAGGAAGAAGCATTTGGTATTAGGCCAATGGTTTCCAGCCTTGCCAAAGCCAGAATTACCTGAAGATCTTTAAATAACGATGGAGTGGGGCTGGTGAGATGGCTCAGCGGCTTAAGCGCCTGCCCGGCAAGTGTGAGGGCCCGAGTTCAACTCCCGGAACCCACATACGAAAAAGGGGCCGGTGATATCGCTCAGCGGCACGGGCGCCTGCTGGCGCACGAGGTCCTGAGGTCGACCCCCGGCACCCATCAAAAAAAAAAAAAAAAAAAAAACAAAACGATGGAGTGTTCATGAGCTTTAATTCATTCACCCACTATTTAGTGACTATATTGTATTTGAAGCATCATTATTGCTACTGAGGATACACAGTAAATGAGAAGAGCTATATTTTCATGGGGTTTACATTCTAGAGGGAAGAAATGGATAATAAACTAGTGTATAAATATATAAAGAGAAGAAACATCAGCTGGCACTCCAGTGCTATGCAGAACATTCATACGTGAAAATGTGATAAGCAACTAAGTGGCTACTTTAGATTAGGTATTTCAGAGGCTTTTCCACAGGTGACATTTGATGGGATTAGAATGACATGAAGGAGCCAGCTAGGCAGTGATCAAGAGGATGAGCATTACCCTGAACCTTCATCTTGTTCCATGTCTTTTTACCCTATGTGGGCCCCTTTATACCTCCTGCTTGCTTTTACTCTCTTAACTGGGCCTTCCCATTTATTGGCATTTTTGGTCATGACTTCTCAATTTCACCCATGATTTATGGCTTCGCGTTCTCTTCCTTAGCAGGATGCTATAGTTTAAATATGGCTTAACTGTGTCCCCCAAGGGTTCATGTGGTAGAAGCTTGGTTCCCAGGATGGCAAAATGAGAGATGGTAGAACTTTGAAGAAATAGAGCTTAGTGCGAGCTCATTGGGGGTGCTGCCCTGAGAAGGAATTGATATAGTGCTTGTGGGACTCTGGTTAGTTCTCATGAGGGGGTCGTTAGGGTTGTTATAAAACAGCAAGCCTGGGCCCTCCCCACGCTGTGGCTTGCTGTCTCACCATGTGATCGCTCCTTCTCCCCGCTGCTTCCACCATGATGACAGCTACCACGAAGTAATGCCGCCAGGGAGTTCCTCACCACAGCTGGAACCCAGATGTTTGAATTTTCAGCCTCTGAAACTACCAGCTAAATAAGTTTTTTTCTAGGTTATCTAGCCTTGGGTCTTTTGGTATAATAATGGAAAATGGAATAATACACAGTCCTTGTATGATAGAATTCTTGGAAACATCAATTCAGCTTTATTCAGGAGACTGTACTGACAGTCTGCTTCCAGTCTTATTGGATACGATCTACCACACTGAGCCTCAGATCCTGTTCGTGTCTGAATAGCATTCCCAGCACTGCAGGCAGGATGTACCTAAAGCAGAGACAGGGAGGAGGAGGAAGTTGGCCCAGATCTTGATTATGAAAGGATTTAGACTCTAGTCAGTCTCAGGGGAGACAGGGTTGGGCTTTGAAGCACAGGTGCAGAATACAGACCTTGTACAGAGTCCAAATGTTAAGGTTTTTGATAGGATTGTTCCTTGGCAACTTCAGACCCAAGTTAATCTGCTGAGAGTGAACAAACACAGGATGTTGAAAAATGGTGAAGGTTCAGATTTCCTATGAAAGTAATGAAGCATATAAAAATTATAGGGTGTGTTAAGGATTGGAGATTAGGGACCACTTACCAAAGAGTCTACCCTCCAAGGAAGGGGGAATATACCTCATCATGCAAATTTTAAATTTTGAGCAGTTCAGTATATTATATTTGCTTCCAGCCTGAGTGTAGGAGCAGAAGTAGATTGTCAAAATGTTCTGGGCTGATGTTTTCCAAGGTAATATTAAAGGAGAGGAAGCCAGCTGAGTTGACAGTGCTGAGAAGAGAATAGTAGAAGTGATATTGCTGGGGGTTAGGGGGAGTAGGGAAAGTGTAAAGCCATAATGAGTTTGCCAGATGGGAGAAAGGGAGAGACTGAGGAATTGGCAGGCAGAGTAGTGGTGTTTGTATAAGCATAGAGAAGTGTGGGATATTGGAATTTAACATTTTTGAGGTGCAGCAGTTCTGAGTGATGGCAGGGTCTCTACAATACTGCAACAGAAGTAAGGTAACAAAGCAGTTATTAGAATTGACATCCCGAAACTTGAGCGCTGAGGACAGGCGTGGTGGTACATGCTAGTAAACCTAGCTACTTGGAAGGCTAAAGTAGGAGGATCACAAGTTTAAAGCCAGCTTGGAAAAGTTTTTTCTTTCTTTCTCACTATGTAGTTCAGGCTGGCCTTGAACTTACTATGTAGCCCAGGCTGACCTCGAATGCACAGCAATCTTTCTGCCTCAGCCTACTGAGTGCTAGGATTACAGGCATGTGTTACCTTTCCTGGTTTCCAGTCTGGACAATTTACCAAGACCTTCTCTCAAAATAAAAGTTTTAAAATGGTCTGGGCATGTAGTTTAGTGATAGAGTGTTTGCTGGCATCTTCGAGGTTTTGGGTTTGATCCTCAATACTGAAACCAAATCAAACCAAACCAAACCAAACCAAACCAAACCAAACCAAACCTAAGACTAAAATTTTGGGTGGTCTTTATCCTAAGAGCAATCACAATCACTGAAAGGTTTTAAGCAAGAAGTGATGTAGCCATAGTGATAGTTTATAAAAATAGCCTGCCCTTTGGGGTAGAGAATGGCTGGGCCCGTGCGGGGTGAGAGTGAAAATGAGAAAAGAAATAATTTGGTTTGGGTGCTCCCAAAAGTAGACCCTGGGACAAGAGTCCAAGGGCAAGAGGCTTAGTTGCTAAATGTTCCCAGGATACCTTGTAAGGGTGGGAAAGAGAGAGGAAAAGACAGAACAACAAAGGGCAAATTACTAAATAAGTTACAGCTATAGATAACTAAAACTTAATCCCACTGAAAAATTCTGGGCAAGGGCTCTAACACATACCACTGGTTGCTCCACCTGAGACGTGAAGAGCTGTGTATTTATACCGTGTCAGTCATTGATTGAGGGGTGGTAATTTCTTGGTTCTTTCTCTGCCACACACATGGACAGAGAAGGCTTCTACGACTAAAGAAAATTTAGGGGAGGAATGTAGCAGAAGAAAATCTGGCCAACAAACATTGAAATGGTAAGGACAAAGATTCATGGGTATATGTTGAAGAATATTGGCTGCATCTGTTAAGAGGCCGTTATATTAGTCCATGCAAGACTCAGAGGCAGTGTCTTGGGCAGTGATGAGGAAGATGGAGAGAAGTGAAAGGATTTTAAGAGGAGCATGTAAGCTATTTTTGTACACATTGATTTCACCCTCCATTTCATTAATCATAGTTGTTATAGTTCTTCATTTTTGATCTTCTTTAAAGTAAATTGTAAGATATCCCAGGAAGACAGGAATAAAATCTGATACTCTTAACTCCTGATCCAGATTACTACTTAAAGGTGAAAAAATCTAAGGCAGTATTGTCTTATAGAGATATTATATGAACTTCACTAAAAAGCTTTTAGAAACTGCATTCAAAAGCAAAAAGAGATGGGTAGAATCAATTTTAGTAGTATATTTTATTTAACCCAATATAACCAAACATTATTATTCAAATATGTGGTTAATATAAAATTATTGATGAAGTATTCTGTACTTTATGTGCTAAATCTTTAAATCTCATGTGTATTTTACCCTACAACACATATTAATTTCAACTAGCTATACTTCAAGGGCTCAGCGTCTCCCATAGAATACAATGCAGGCATAAGGCTTGATTTGCTTAAGAAATATGTTCTTATTTTACATTGTGCTATAAACAGTAACTTCTTAGTAGAAGGTAAATATTTTGCATCTCAGTATTGAATGTTAAAAATAAAATGGAATATGCAATATTAATATGGTTTCTAAATTTCTAAAGAGGAGTTTCTTACACATGTATTTATTTTGACATTGCCAAATCAAGCGGGAGATAGAATTTTTAAACTTGGTGTATTTTCTGCTAATACAGCTAGACAACTAGGATGACAACTTTCTTAACAAAGAAAATTTTTGTGTGTCCTTAAAACAACTAGTAAGGGTGGCTTCCTGAAAATAAATATTTCTTTTTATTTGTCAGCCAGATGGGAACTCTTCTTTAAGATTTTTTTTTTTTTTGTGGGTACCGGGGGGTCGACCCCAGGACCTCGCGCGCCAACAGGCACCCGTGCCACTGAGCGATATCACCGGCCCCTTTTTCATATGTGGGATCCGGGAGTCGAACTCGGGCCCTCGCGCTTGCAAGGCAGGCGCTTATGCCACTGAGCCATCTCACCGGCCCTTCTTTAAGATTTTGACATCAGAATCAGCATTTTTTTATGGCTCACTTTATTTATTTTTTCTTTTAGGCAGTATCCCAGTGTCCTCTCTTCCTTACTTTATTTAAAATTATAGTTATCAGAAAATCAAGACTGGAATTCAGAGCTCTTTGTCTTATTAATTATACATCCCTTTTCTTTCTCCACCTTCATGATGGAAATGAGAAATTTCTATTCTGGGTATGAGGACTTTAGGGAGGAAGTAGACTTCCTTATTTTTGTAGATAAAGCATTCCTCTGAGGAAAGCAGGTCACTGTATCAAGGAGGGTTGGGGTATAGCTCTAGGGTTTATGTCTCACTTATCTTTTTGTTGAGTTTTTTTCCACATTTGGAAATTTTTCTGTTATTATTTCTGTAAACAGG
Organism: Erethizon dorsatum; assembly: GCA_028451465.1. NCBI lineage: Eukaryota > Metazoa > Chordata > Mammalia > Rodentia > Erethizontidae > Erethizon > Erethizon dorsatum. The sequence continues at coordinate 29,259,282 of CM051823.1, read as the reverse complement.
TTTTTTATGCCCTTTGTGCTGTTTTCCGATTTTTCACTAATTCTAATTAATTTTAAACTAGTCTTTTTTTCCATCACTGAGCAGCTATCAGATTCATTTTTCATGTTCTATTGTTATTTTTAAAGCATCTCTCATTAATTGGTAACTGAAAACAGCCCTGTCTTCTATTTCTAACGCTCTGTCCCCACATTGGTCACTTCTGCTGCCCATACTTTTATCTGTGCATGTGAGCCCTTGGTGACTAGGTGTACAATTCTCTTTTGTTACAGGGGCACCATAAGATTGTATTAAGGCCCATCATAGTGGCCTCATTTTAACTTAGTCACCTCTTGAAAGGCCTCATCTCCTCACAGTTGCAGTGGTACACACCTGTAATTCCAGCTACTCAAGAGCCTGAGGTGGGAGGATAGTAAGTTTGAGGCCAGCCCGGTGAGCTTGTTTCAGAATAAAAATTTTAAAAAGAGGTAGGGATATATCTCCATGATAGAGTGACTCCTTAGCATGCATAAGCCTCTGCGTATAATCCTCATCACTGGGGGAAGAAAAGAAAACCAAAACCCAAAGACCCTATCTTCAAATAGAGTCACATTCAGAGATACTGGGAGTTAAGACTTCAAATGTGAATTTTATGGGGACACAATTCAGCCTATAACATCATATAAATGGCTCTGTACAGAGAAAGATTTGGAGAGGGGAAGCTGTGGAGATCCAGTTGAGACCACTGTGAGAGATGATAGTGACCTTCCCAGGCTGTGGGCTGTAAGGAGTGAGCAAAGACAATTGGTTTAAGAAGCAGTTTAGTATATGTGCTGTCAAAGCATATATAAGCACTCAAGGGGCATTTTGATGAAGGATAGGTGAAACATGGGTGTGAGAGAAAGGAAAGAGATTAATTCTCAATTTTTGTTTTCTACCTCTGACTAGCTGGTTGTGCAGTTTAAGAATAACGGAAAAGAGGCTTTCTGCCTACCCTGCCATGGACTGTTTCTCCTCTGCCATGCCTCTCTGCCAGCTGGCTATGGACCGAGACCTCTATAAACTGTCAGCTGAAGTACACTTTTCCTCCTTTAAATAAAGAACAATGGTGGGCTGGGGATATAGCTCAGCGGCACAGCGCCTGCCTGGCAAGCATGAGGTCCTGAGTCTGATTCCTGGTACCAAAATTAAAAAAAAAAAAAAAAAAGAACAATGGAAAAGAGAAAAAAGTGGTGTGTAGGGGAGGTGATAGTTTCAGTTTTATTATTGTTGAATTTGAGATGCCTGTCAAACATTAAGCAGTTGATGAGGAGGCTGTGAACTGGAGAAGAACTAAGCCTCTGTACTACCCAGAGCTGTTGTCTTATAGGTCACTTCCCATAATGGACAAAGTTACTTACCACCCAGCTTTCACAATTTACTTTTCATGGAAAACATTGTGCCCCTTTTCAAAAATGTTCTGTTACCACTTTTAGAAATTTAAAATTTGCTAAATTAGAGTTCAATAGAGTTTGTAGTTAATATTGCAGAATATTTCTTTAAGTAACAATTTTCCATAATCACCTTGACCTGTGACTATTATAATGCACCTTAACATTGCCTAATGTCATTACCCTCTTTTTGAGAATGAATCTACAGTACTCTTTTCATTTCCTTCCTGCATGCCAAGTCTTAGTGAAGGAAGAAGTCTTGCCTTAAAAATGAAGTCTGTAGAAATCTGACATAGATGGTAAAAACAGAGGCTGTTTTCATGGCAGCACAATGTCCTGGGCAGCGCAGCTGTGAGGAACTCTGATGGTCCCCTCAGTAGGGGCAAGGGTATTAATGATGGATAAGGAGCAGAAAAGCAGTGTTGGGAGCAGAATGTTCTATGCTACTAGGGTTGAAGGTGTATTAGGCATGATGACTGTGCCGTGATCAGCGAGAAACAGGCCGGGGCTAAGTCACAGTCAGTCAGGAAAGGGCTGGGTCAGTGCTGGTAAGAGACTGAGGTTTGCCTTCAGTGACCTGCCTCACATTCATTATCTCAAGGACCAAGGAGGCGATGCCATCTTGCTAAAAAGTAGCTGTATGTAGGCTTCTTGGTTTGCCTGGGGCTGACAGGTTCCTGGAATGTGGGACTTTCAGTTTGAAAACTGGGAAAGTCCCAGAGAAATTGAAACAACTTGTTCATTCTATAAAAAATTCTAATAGACTCAGGGTTCATGATCCTTCAGTGGTCCTCAAAGAAATAATTTTATCCTCCAGCAAATAAGTCTGAATGTGTGACTATACTGTAGTCTTCTTAGTAAAAGAATTACTACAATTTGCTTTATCTTTTTAATAAATTAAATGAGTTTATGTTTTTTAATAAATTAGAATTTTTAGAGTGTATGTTCCAAATTGCCTCATAGCTTATGCCTATTTTCTCACATTATTAATAGTGTTCTATTCATTCTCAAAAGTGTCTGGACTTGAATGACAAAATACATGACTACTCTCTCTTTAATAAAATTATCTTTTTAATTCCTAAACAAGAGTGCTATTTTGTGAGTCTAGGCAAAACATACCAATCTTTATTTCATAATTTTGACAGTGTTCCGTTTATTTTATTTTGTCTTTTTATATTTTGAGACAGGGTCTCACTATGCAGTTCAGGCTGGCCTTAAATTGCTATGTAGCCAAGGCTGGCCTCAAACTTGTGGTGAACCTCCTGCCTCACCATCTCAAGTGCTGGGATTACAGGTGTGTGGGACCACACCTGGTGACAGTGTTCCTTTTAAAATGATTCATTATTTATCACTTGAAGTAAATAAAAATTTAAAGATTAGAACATTCTCTCTTCAGAAATACTTGATTATAGTTTCACCTTTGCAATAAAAATTTCTTATATACAAATATATCTCCTCTGCATCTCACTCATACTTAACCATTTCATTATTTTTCAAACTTATTATGGGATTTAAAATATTATTACTAAGTGAGTAAGTTTTCAAACCACTTTATAAGCAAGAAAATTGGAAGTTAAAAGGGGAATATTATGCAAGAGCAAAGATCCAATGCAAATTAAGTGAAGGTGGAGAGGGAATTATCAAATTAAGATTATTTAGAGATGCACTCATTACTCAAATATATCAGGTAGTTTGGTATGAAAACTACATTTTCCTAAACAGAAAATTAACTATGCATCATGAATTTAACACATTAAGTATTAGAGTATAATATATAAGTATTCAGAGAATATAGAGGATGATAGCTAAAGAAATTATGTCCTAAATAAATCACTTCTCAGATTATTAGACATCAATTTGGGTATGCTTCACATTTATTACAGTGAAATTGAATGTTCATCCCCACATGTCATCCATACTTGAGAACACTCTTACACAGATTTTTCCATTTTAATGAATGTTATTGACCACTAGAGGGAGAAAAAACAAAAGCTTTGAAAATTTTGATAAATCTGAGAGATTACTTAAATACCAGAGTGAAATGTACTAATTGTAGTGAAATATGGATTCAAGGAAGGAATTTGTAGATATTATTGACTTTTGGAGAGTTGTTGATTCTATGGGAACCTGTAGAAATAATGTAAGAGAAGATGACATCACTTCTCTAAAAAGTGAGGTACAACATGTTCTGTGGTTGTTCAGCTAAATTATAGTTTTTTTTTAAGTTATAGTTTTAACCTATGTTTGTGCCCAAAGAGTAAGTACAGATGATAAACCTATCTAATAAGAATGAATGATGAAAGATTAAATGCTCCAGACATCAAAGTGGGAAAAGTGGTAGTAAACAAAAAATATTAACATAATAAAAAATAATATCCTTATATGTTGCATTAAGTGCATTTGACAGGCTAACAAACCTATTCATTAAAATCTGTAAAACAAGAAGACATGAAACATGCCATTAGAGAAGCAGATCTAGGGCACCACATGCATTGTTAAGGAAAAATTACTTCTAGTTTGATGCTTTTGTGGGGGTATTCAGGGTTAGGGGCATGAGGACAGTGAAATCCAAAGAAATCTCCATAAAAGATACAGCATTTGAGCAAGGCCTAAAGATATTTAGGATTTAGAAATGTGGTAATCATAGGAAAAGCACCCCAAGTGCAGGGACCAGAATAAACAGAAACACGGAAGTAAAAAGTCCTGCTGGACAAATCCAGATGCACCCAGAGGGGCCCAGCTACTGTTCAAAGTGGCAGCAGAACTTGGCATAATCCATATTGTGCTGGTTTTATGGGCATGAAGAATGTAAGAGTTATGGGGTCATGGAGACTTCCACCCAGATTTCAGAAAAAGGCCTGGGATGCTAGGCAGTGTGTCCCTGAGAGGGCAGTGTGTGAAGCTGTGAGAATGAAGCCAAAAGTGCACGGGAGACCCAAGGAAGTTGGAAAAGCCAGGAATGTGGAATGTTTGAGGAAAGCCACAGTTAGTGAGGAACCCACACAAAGAAAGAGACCATGAGGGCTGCAACCAGCAATGTTGTAGGGACAGGACCACCCAAGCCCTTTGGAACTCATGTTTTGCCACAACTTGCCCTGGCTGCTGGACACAGAGCTATGGGATTCAATGCTTGCCATACTGGGTTTCAGTCTTGCTTTGGCTCCATTCTTTTGTTTGTTTGATTGTTTGTTTTGTTTTGTTTTTTTGAGACAGGGTCTTGTTATGTGATCCAGGCTGGCCCTGAACTCACTATGTAGCCCTGACTGGCCTCAAACTCACCTTGATCCTCCTGCATCAGCCTCCCCAGCGTTGGGATTATAGGCATGTGCCACCATGCCTGGCTGCCTTAACTCTTGAAGGAGACTTTGGGCTCGGACTTTTCAGTAATACCAGAACTGTTAAGAGTTCGGAGACTGTTAGAGATGGATTAAATGCATTTTGCATAAAGAGATGAACATGAGTCATTTGGGGGTCAGTGGTGAATGTTTTGGGTTAGATCTAAGATGGCCCCCAAAGCCTTATGTGTTTAGAAGGTGATTTGATTATAGGAGTGATATAGCTGACTCACTGTTAGGAAGTGGGATTTTTGTAGGAAAAGGTAGGTCACTGGGGGTGTGACCAGAAAGTGTATATATATCCCTCCCCAACTCCTCCTTTTTCTCTCTGGTTCCCAGCTGTATTGATGTGAGCAGCTTTCCCACAGCAGACCCTTCTACTATGCCATTTCTGTCTTGTAGCTGGCCAGCTATGGACTGAATCCTCTAAAACCATGAGCCAAAATAAAGCTCTCCTTTAAGTTGTGGGTGTCAGGTATTTTGCCTCAGCAATAAGAAAATGACTAAGATATTCCCTTTGCTTTCCTTTGTGTTTCCCTCTCCTATCCTGTTCAGTGGACTTCCTCCATGCATGCAACTGGAGAAGTAGACCAGTAAGGAGCACTAAGATTATATTGGTGTAATGTCAGAGGTAAGAGAGAACTTTCCATTTTTGTTCATATGCATATATCTATCCTGGGGAAGTACAATGGTGCACGAAGTCTGTGTCACGTGATCATCCAAGGTATGAGGGAGGCAGGACAGTGGTGATTACTAACCTCACCAAGATCACTGGAAAAGGGAAGGGAAATTCTTCAGAGAAAAAGTGAGGTGTTGTTACCATAATGGGTGGATTGGCTGAAATAACACTTGTCAATGACCATTTTTTACTACTAAAACGTTATTGTTATTCTAATTTACCTTTCTTTGATGTTGAAGATTTGCCTATTTATAAACTTTTTTAAAAAGTTAATTTTTAAAACAATTTCCACTTTTAATATATTTATTATTCATTGACAAATAACCAGAAAAAAAATGTTTGTACTTCACAAATTGGGCAGCTGAGCATTCTCCTTATTTTGAAAATGATCTCAATTTTGTGCTTGTAATCTAATATTCTGTACCTGGAAATCTCAACCATAGGAGAGAGAAAATATATATTCTTTGTGATATCTATGTAGACATACTCTAAAGTTCTTAAATATAGTGAGAACAGAGGCAATGGTGCTAGACAAAAATTTAATCAATAAGTGTGCATGAGTCATGTAATATATTTAGTGTGGAGGAGTTAAAATATAGTAGATTATTCCTTCTGGAAGCTAACTGAATTGATTTTAATATTTTACCTTGTGAGAAAGCTTTTTTAGCTATTACACTAGCATGTTGGCATTATGGGTTGTTCCTGAAGACTCTGAATTATTCAAAATAAGATTTAAAAAGCACATTCAGGATTTAAACTTTAGATTAAGGCTTAAAAGTTTTTTTTTTTTTTTTTTTTTTGTGGGTACCGGGGGGTCGACCTCAGGACCTCGCGCACCAACAGGCACCCGTGCCGCTGAGCGATATCACCGGCCCCTTTTTCGTATGTGGGATCCGGGAGTCGAACTCGGGCCCTCGCGCTTGCAAGGCAGGCGCTTACGCCGCTGAGCCATCTCACCGGCCCCAAAAGTTTTTTTTTTAAAGGAGCCTCGAGGCTCTTTCACTAAACAATGTAAATATTCTATTACTTTTTTATTTACTAAATATTAATTCAGCTCATGTTTATAGTCACTATTTCATATGTCATTATGGTCCACATGAGAGCCTATGATTTTGGAGAAGAGGGGGGTGGTTCTAGATTCTCTGGTTCTCTATTTGTAGGTGTCAATGTCAGAGTAGCTGTGGAGTACTGCATGAGGCACAGGGTGAAAAATTAAGTCATTACTGTGCACCACATCATCCCTCCAAATTCAATTTAAATGCCCTCCAAAAGACGGGATATTGAGACCTAAAAATAAAGGAAGTATTGATCAGGCCATGTACCCATATTATTAAATCAGTTTGATTCCCCCTTTTCTTTCAGGAAAATAGCTGGTGATAAAACTATAAGAAAGTATTTTCTCTGCCTTTCCAATTTTCTGCTGTGTCTGGCTGCTCCAGATGCCTGCAGTCCTATAGTGTACTCACAGTGGCCAAGACAGAGCTTATTTGTTTATTTGGTTTTTGTTTGTTTATTTATTTTAAACTCTTAGAGAATAAATGAAATAACACGTAAAAAATGCCAGAGACATATTGGTTTATTGATAAATGTTAATTACACCTGGATTTGTGCAACGAAAGCATATTCAGAGTTTTTTTTTTTCCTCACTATGTTGCCCAGGCTGCTCTTGAACTCATGTTCAATTGACCCTCTTGCCTCAGCCTTCCAAGTAGTTGAAACTACAAGCACATGCCACCGCACCCAGCTTCCAACTCCATTTTACATGGCAGCCAGAGAAAGTGATATTTACCTTCCAAAAAGTGCCTTGGGTCCGAGACCACATGCAGAGTCACATGCAGCTCAAAGCATCCTGATAGCCATGTGATTTTATGCTTCTCCACTTTGCTTATGTTTTCTCACCTGCTTAAAATTCTGTATTTTTTGTCCTTTGGGTTTAATGTGAATTTAAGTTCTCTTGGGAATAATTTTTTTGACTATTTGCATTTCATCGTGACTTACATGCTCCCCTTCTATACGCTCAGGACATTTTGTGCGTAGTCATATAATTAAGCCTAATTGAATTGTTTTTCCTACTTTCGTATCCCACTATAATTTCAGGACAGGCTGCAACTATGTTTTATTCATCTTTGGAACACTATAGCCAATCTAAATACCTGGCCCAGGGGGTACAGAGCATTTGTTGATAAGCCAGTTGAAGTTTAGCATAAGGGTCCTCTCAGCTCTCTACTTATTTCCCTTCCTTTACTTTGTGGTACCCAGCTCTGCCTCACCCAGTCTTGTCATTTTTATGCTTTCATTCGTTCTTTTCCTGGCTTGAGGGTGGTTCCTACTGCCAGCTCTTATCCTCTGGAGAATGAGGAAAGTGTTAATCATCCACACATGAGTGTTGAATCCTTCAGTAATTAGCAACACATCAGCTACTTATTTAGATTTGAAAATGCATTTCTTTTTCCTCTTTCTTTTCTTCCCTCCCTCCCTCCTCCTCCTTCTCCTCTTCCTCCTCCCCCTCTTCTCTTCTTCTTCTCTTTTTCCTTGTCCTTTTTCCTTTTCTTCTTTCTCTTCTTTCTCCTCTTCCTCCTCTTCCTTATTCCTCTCTCTCTCTCTCTTTTCTACGCTGGAAATTGAACCCAGAACCTTGCACATACTACACAAGTGTTCTACCTCTAAGTCATACCCCAAACCTGAAATATGTATTTATTTTATCCATGTGTAAACGTGATACATATTTATTGTAGATAACTTTTTTTTTTGTGGGTACCGGGGGGTCGACCTCAGGACCTCATGCGCCAACAGGCACCCGTGCCGCTGAGTGATATCACCGGCCCCTTTTTCGTATGTGGGATCCGGGAGTCGAACTCGGGCCCTCGCGCTTGCAAGGCAGGCGCTTACGCCACTGAGCCATCTCACCGGCCCTGTAGATAACTTTTTAAAAACACAGAATATCAGTTATAATAAACTACACACCTGCCATCAGTATTGTAGGTAAACACCATCACATTTTAGTATACTGACACATACAGTAATTCTTTTTTGTGTACATGCACCATTTTCTTTTTGCAGAATTGGGGTCCTATGGTGTAAGAGCTTTTGTACTGCTTTTCCATTTACCATTATATCATTGATATTTTATCCTGACATTAAGTATTCTTTTAAAATGTCATGTATTGAATACTTACTTCTGGGCATTCAAGTCATTTTTAATTTTCCCTTTTATAAACAGCTCTATGGTGAACATTCTGGGCATAAACCTGTACATTTTAGTTATCTCTTTAAGATAAATTTATAGAAGATTTATTGATCATTCTGTAAGCATTTTAAGATAATTTATGTACTTTTATTATTTTAGCTTATTAGTACATGTGTGCAGTACATAATGTTTACATTCCTTGTGGTAAATTGATACATGTACATAACACAGCTTAATTTCTTTTCTCACTCTTTTCCCTCCCTCACTCCTCCCTCCACTCATCTCTTGATCTTTTGATACAGATAACCAAGACAACTTCTAGAAATGTTACATCATTCATTCATTCATTCATTTATCAAGTATTTATTGAGGCTCTACAGTGTGCTAGGTACTGTGTAGAATCCAGGATTATAATGGAGAATAATATAGTCAAGGTCTCTGCCCCCCAAAAATTTATATTGCACTGAAGAGATAGCTATCAAACAAGTAAGAGTATATAGATGACAGAAGGATGGATTGTTGTGGGTGTTCTGAAGTGATGCAATCCCTTACTTTTGGTACAGTGATGAGAAGAGGCTTTGCTGTGAGAACTCATTTACCTGAAATCTGAAATATTGAGAAGGCAACAGCCATGAAGGTAGAGAGCACTGTCTGCTGGAAGAAGAGAATGGCAAGAAATGAAGTTGAGAAGGTACGTAGGGGTCAAGGGACCAAATTATGGTTCTCTATTAGGTGATAAGGAGCTACTAAAGTCAACCAATCCAGACAATATGTTTATAGGTATCAGCAGAACAATGCTTTATCACTTTTAGTGACTGCTTGCATTTCCACAGACATCACCTAGAGATGTTTCCCTTAGCTCCAAAGAATTCCCCCACTGGTAGAATTTGTGGCACTATGGTTGGTGGGCATTTCACTGCCTCTGAGGTCACATTTTATATAGGGTGGCCTACATTTCCCAGAATAGAGGGTTTCTTCTCAGGTTTTGCCCTCTTCAATGAATGCCAAAAGATCCACAAAGGTATTGTGACCACACGTAACTGTTATACATGGACCATGGTTCATTTTCTTTCCTCATCTATTAAGGTTAATAAAAGTTGCAAAACCATGATTTTTTTGGCATTGATTGTATATCTCCAATAGCAGTAGAATGAGTTCAAATACATTTTAAATATTTAATTTAAATATTCTTGCCACAACTGCATACCATGTCTCTGATATATGTATATATATGATTTTATATATAAATAGATTATATGGTATACAAGGGATGATCAAAAATATGGTGTGTTTAAATAAAAAATTTTATTAGAGTAAAAGGCACATTCCCATTAACCCCCCTCAAAATATTCCCCTTCACTTTGAACACAATTATGCTGTCATTCTTACCACTTTCTGAAGCAGTTTTGGCAATCCTCTTTCATGAGTTTCTTTATGAGATGTGACAAAAATAAACTACACAACCATTACGGAAATCAGTTTGGAGATTCTCAAAAAACTAAAAATAGAAATTCCATTTGACTCAGCTATTCTCCTATGTATCTTCCCCAAAGAGAGAAAAATATCATATTACAGCGATACATGCATACCAATGTTTATAGCAGCACAATTCATAATAGCTAATTCCTGGAAGCAGTCTATATGTCCATCCACAGACAAATGGATAAAGAAAGGGTGGTATCTACACATAATGGAATACTACTTGGCTATAAAGAAGGATGAATTCAAGACATTTGTAGGAAAATGTGCATAGGTAGAAAACATAATGTAAGTGAAATAAATCAGACACACAATCTTAAGTACCATATGGTTCCTTTCATTTGAGTAATGCAAAATACAAATAAAGAGCAAAATAAAAGACTGATAAAAGGAAACAGAGATAGATTTTTTCAAATGGGAAGGGGACCAAGAGTCTGAGGGTGGGGAGAGGAAGAAGGGAAAGGGGTTATAAAAATTTTTAAGATGCATCATGTACATGTACTAACCACCTTCAATGAATGTAATCTTTATATGTTACAACATGAACTAAAAATAACAATAATAATGATAATGAAAATGGGGAAAGGGGATCTAGAGATTGAGGTAGAGAAGGTAGGGAAGAGAAGGGGAATTAAAAAAAAATATGCTCAATATGTGTACTTGCTCCTTAAAATGAATGTAAACATCATGTGCTCCAAATATGTACTAAAAAAAAAATAGGCCAGTGAGATAGCTCAGCGGCATAAGTGCCTGCCCGGCAAGTGCGAGGTCCTGAGTTCAACTCCCAGAACCCACATAAAGGAAAAAAAGGGCTGGTGATATCACTCAGCGGCACAAGCGCTTGCTGGCAAGCGTGAGGTCCTGAGGTCGACTCCCGGTACCCACATAAAAAAAAAAATAATAATAACCTAAGTTGATCATCACAAAAAAGTATGGTGAATGCTATCCAACAGGAAGGCAGGTTTATAAAAACACTACCATCTTATTTACCAGATTTTGTACCATGCAACTCCTAACTCTCCTCCAAAGTCAAAATGACCTTAATAGGTAGATGTTTTGAAATGATTCAGAAACTTAAGGCAGCCATGACAGAACAGCTAAAGATACTCATGAAAGAGGACTTCCAGAACTGCTTTGGAAAGTGGCAAGAACAATGGGATAAGTGTGCTCAAACTGGGGGGGGGACCCCTCAAAATACAAACAAATGAAAAAAAGCCAGTGTTATGGCACACACCTGTGATCCCAGCATTTGGGAGGCTGAAGCAGAAGGAGGAATACTACAAGTTTGAGGCCAGCCTGGGCTATAGAGTGAGTTCAAGGTCAGTCTGCATTACAAAGTGAGACACTGTTTCTGGAAAAAAAAAAACCCAAAGTGAGGGGAGTATTTTGAGGGTGGTTAATGTCAGTGTATCTTTTACTGAAATAAATTAAAAAAAAATTTAAAGTCACCATATTTTGTGATCATGTCATATATTATAATTGCATTTTTTTGTTTTTGTTTTTGGTCTTTTTTTGAGACAGGGTGTCACTCTGCAGTTCAGGCTGGACTTGAACTATGTAGCCCAGGCTAGCCTTGAATTTGCAGCAATCCTCCTGCCTCAGCCTCCCGAGTGCTAGGATTACAGGCCTGCGCCACTATGCCTGGCCTATAATTGCATATTATATAGTTAAATACTCCATATAATTATAGATACACAAAGAGATATGTAGACAATGTAAGTAATCTTTTGTATAGAGAATTAAGAAGAATTAATTTCTAAAAAGCTTCATAGTAATACCAGAGATATATATTGACATTCAACAGCAGGAGCTGTTGCAAAATTCTAAATTCTTGGCTTTGATTAGTTTATGTTTATATTACAAATCAGAATCTTTATTCAGCTTTCAGATTTATTTTTGACTATTATACACTGATGTTTACTGAGAGCTTTCAGATTTATCCATATTTATAAATGAAAAGCCTATTTATTTATTCTGTTTGGGTCTAGATTTTACTTATTAGAATTCAGGCCTTTTCAAGATTACTCTGAAATCAAACAAGATTATAGAGAGGAAAGCATTCTTTTAATTCTTTGTCTAAAAGAAGCAGTTCTATACAATGCTATTCTGATTTTTCACTTTGTCAAGATATATTATGATAAGCAATAAAAACCATCTTGCATAAAATCAAATGAGATCAACAAATACTTACTGAGCATCTGTAGTGTTCCAGGATCTGGATAGTCACTGTGAGGACAATGGAGAGGGGTAGTATTTATTTCCTCCCCCAGAGAAGCTTGCAGCTGGACAAGAGGAGACAAAACACAGGGGTGGGAGGAAACTTAGGGCACTGACAGCTATGGGGGAACCTGCTATAGTCAGGAATTGTGCTAGGTGCTTCCTCCTAAGTTTTCTCATTACAGCTGGGTTTATTATCATTCCTCCAATTCTCCAGTATTTTCTTTCCTACTCTCTATCCAGCGTTCCAGCTTTCAGGTCATCCTCAGTTCCTGACACCCTTTCTCACCTCTCACATCCAATCATCACCAAATTCTGTTCCTGGATACTATGTGTGGCCTCCCAAATGGTCTCATTGCTTCTGTACTCTTTCTTATTAGCTCATCCTTCTTCCATATTGTGGGCAGAGTAAACTGTCTAAAATTCAAATCTGATTAGATTAATTATACTCTTTGGGGATATAAACAACAGAGCTCATTTAAGATAATGTAAGCAAAGCCAGGCACAGTAATGCGTATCTGTAGTTCCAGCTACTCAGGAGAATGTGGCAGGAGGATTGGTTTAGCCCAAAAGTTTTAGAGTTTGAAGCCAGGCTGGACATAGCAAGACCCTATCTCTTAAAAAAAAAAAATATATATATATATATATATATATAAGCAAAGAGTAATTTATCATTATGACTGCAGCAGTGACTCTTGGACACCAAGAGCAGGATGCAACTGGGCTGGAAGAACAGAATAGATTGAAATTATAGTCTTTTATATATCTTGTCTTAGTTGCTTTTTACATGCTTATTATTATTATTTTTTAATGCAGCTCAACTTTTTTTCTTTCTGGTCTATGTAGCAGAAAATGACACTCAGCCTGGCCTGGACTCTCACAGCTCCCATTCTAAATTCCTCAGGGAAAAGTCTCATTGGACCAGCTTGGGTTGGGTATCATCCCTGGATCAGTCATGGATGGCAGTCTGGTTTACCTGGTAAGGACAAAGTGATTGAAACCCTGCTGTCAGGGGGAGGAGGAGCAGTTCTCAGGAAAAGGTTTGCTAGGCAGAAGAATCAACAGGTATTTCTTGGAAAAGCTGAACATTGGAGTTGATTGAAGAATATGATTGATTTAAGGGTTAAAAAACTAAGGTTGCAAAGATGACAGTTTGGGTCCCAATTTTCAATAATTTTTATGGGAAGCTAAAGAATTTGAACTGTATCCTCTACACAATGTGCAACAGCAAGCAGAAACACCGAAATGACACCCAGGATTTGGAGGCAGATTTATTTATGTCAATTGGCACTGATCGGGATCATTCCCAGAATATCAGGCCCTGATCGCTGGTGGTCTAGGGCTTATATTGGATATGCAAGCAGGAAGTACAGAGGCAGAATGGCTTGTCAATTGGGGATTGGTTTATACAATGTGCATCATAGTGACCAGCTAAGCATCACAGTGACCAGCTGTTTCTAAGAGACAGGAACAATCAGATCTATTACCTGGACAACTATTACCTGGGCAACTAACAAACTGAAGTATATGGGCTGGGGGGTGCATTTTCTGCTACATTTACCCCCTCTTTTAGTTTCCCTAGCAAATCTTTGTGGGTCATATTACATGTGATCTCCTGAGACAAGGCCCAACTAGAATTTAGGCCTGTCTGTTCTGTAACATTACTCTGTCAAGGTAGTGAGGGAGTTAATCTGGTCTAGGAGAGTGTCCAATGTGTCTTGGACACTCATCAAATCTTGGTCAAGTGTTTGATTGATTGTTCTATTCTCTTGGGGCAACCATCCATACAGTTTAAGGCAAAAAAAACACAGCTAGCAGGGGATAGAGAAGCAAGGACTGGGGTAAGCAGAATCCAGGTCAATTAACAAAAACCACAGCTAGCAGGGGGGCAGGGAAGAAAGGACTGGGCTAAGCAACCTGAAAAGACACAAAATCAAGGGGAATAGGTATGCAGCAATCCTGTGAATGATGTCCTCAGGCTTCAGCCGTGAGTGCATTGTCTCTTCAGAGTGAGCCTCAGAGGAGCTGTCCAGGTAAATTTTTCAGCAGATCTGAGGCTGGATTTCTGAAACTTGTACAGGTAGTTAACATATACCTGGGTTATATGTTGGTGCAGGAATGTCTACAAATATAGCTGGTCTTTTAACTGGTTACAAGCTCTATGTAGTTTTTATTTAATCTAATTTTTGAGTTACCTCTGCTACAAATGCAGGCCTGTTTTTGCTGCCAATGATCAAAGGTAGGCTATATCTAGGGATGATTTTTACAGCATGATACTACAAACTTTTATTGTCTTTTCATATGGGTAGGGAATGGGAGGTTGGGGCTGGTGACACAGACGCTGAAGCCTGAGCTGGCTGCAGGGGTACGGGTGCCAGCACAGCAGCTTGAGCTTGCAGAACATATGGTGGGGGCAGGTCTGGTGACTGGGGTTGATGTTTCAGTCAATTGGATCCCTGGAGGGGGCTTAAGCCTCTGGAATGGATTAATTGTTGGTAGCAGGATTCTAAACAGCAGCAGGAAGCAGTATGCTGTGCAGATCATCCCTGCTGGAGAGTTTTGGTCAAAATAGTTTTGTCCAAGGTGACCACAACTTGTCTAGCCTGTCTGACTTCATTTTTAACAGAGCTACTTCCATTTGTAAACAGGGTGTACTCAGCATCTGTCAGGGGCCATTTTTTAGAACAGTTCATCCCAGTACAGCATGTGGCACCTGGACAGTTAGGTCTTGGTCTAAGGCGAGCTTGTCAGATTTTTTGATCAGAAGGACGGTGGCCATTACAATGCAGAGGCAAACGGGGGAGGCAGCCTTTAGAGGCCATTGGGTGTTCCGAGGGACTGACAGTCTGAGTAAGCATATAGAAGCCAGCGGCTCTAAGAAATTTACAGAGATTCTTTCTTGTAACCAGTTTCTGTCAGATATTGAAGCAGAGCTTTTGTGTAGGCAACATATAAGGAGGGTAACTGCAGCAGCATTGGCGGCTTGGAGATCTTGGACTGGCTTTACAGGCAGGAGAGGTGTACTGTTTGATGCAGGTGGGGCTTGCCTTGGGACAGAGCTTGATCACCAAAGGAGCACGATTCATAGCAAGCCACGGGGGTGAGTCCTTTGTCCATACTTCTGGAAATGAGTCTCTTAAAATTTCAGGGTTATGATTATCAGGCATTTCAGGCTGATGTAGGTGCTATTTTTTCTCCCACAGTACAGTCAGAGTCAATACCAAGTCTGAGACAGTGGACCCAAGTGTGAGGGACGTTGGTCACATCCCAGGAGGAGTATAGGGCACTCAAGCATGTACAGGAATTCATGTTTGATGAAGTGTCCATCAATCTCACAGGATCTGCTTTGGCAGAATATTTTTTCAGTGGGGGCTCCAGTGGGTAACTTTAGTAACTTTAGACATGTTTATTGGCTTCTTGTCTCCTTCTTTGAGGTCTGCCAGGAGAGCAGTGTGGTCCGATCTAAGGCTTCATGGCTCTCTGTTGTATTACAGCCCCAGTTTGGACGTGCTTGGGGGAGGACTGTATTCACCCAAGTGTGAGGATCAACCACAGTGGCAGGGAGTTTTGATTTTAATGAAGCTTGGGCCCCATCTAAAATGCAGTGGTGTTCTTCAGTATTAAACAGAGTCAGAAGGATTTGCTGACAGTTATCTCATGTTGGCAGGTGGGTACACAGGTGTGAAGCCATGGTGGAAGAGTTCTTAACCCTATGGCGACTGAGTCCAAGTGAATTAATCTAGGAGAGCAGAAGGCTGTGGTGCAGGAGACTGAACTGGCAGTGGTGGTGTTGCGGCTGGCTGAGCAGCTTGGGGTTGATGAACATAAGGAGGAGGCAGGTCGGACTCAGGGTCCTCAGGCAGAACAGGATAAAGCTTTTCAGGCTTGGGCTGAATCTGATAGCCCCTCAGATGGCCTTGTGGGTTTGTTTTGAAGACTAGGATGGTTTTCTTGTCATGCAGGACACAGGTGTGGAGCCAAGGTGGGAGAATTTTTAACCCCTTATGACAATCGAGTCCAAGTGAGCTGGCCTTTTGTCTCAGGATTTTCCCAGCTGAACCTTTTGACAGAGGGAACTTTTGAAGGCAAAGAGTTCTGTTCTATTGTCTACCATTGTCACAGGTTTGCCCCTGACTTTTGCAATGACCATGGGCTCTTGGGGGCCCAATTTGATAGAGCTTGGTCTGTTCTATCTATGCAGGGCCAACAGCATGCAACTTATTTGTCAGGGCTGACAGTCCAATTTTTTCCTCAGTCAAAATGTGGAACTCAGAAGGAATTGTTGACCATCATCTTGTGTGGGCATTAGATGATGCCATCTGACCAGGATAGGCATATTTCCAGGGGGTGTCTGTGGCCAAATTCAGGCAATGAACTGGAACTGGTTTAATTGGCTGGGAGTAGATGAATCAGGAGTGGAGGATGTACCTATAGGTGTTGGCAGCAGCTGTAGCAGCTGACAAGCGTGCCAAGGTGGAATTCTCAGGAAGAATGGTCCTCTTTTTTTTTTTTTCCTTTGAGATGCAGGGAGCAGTTTGGTTTCCCTTTTAACTCTATAAAAGCCCCTTTTACTGCAGTCAGGGACCATGGGTTTTAACTAATTAGTTCCCATTCTATCTCCCTACAGTGTATGTTGCGTACCCTTGAATGATGGCACTACAGACAAAGGGTGAGTGCCCCTCAGAGAGAGACCATTCAGATGCCCACCTGGCCACACCCGTAGCAAGGACTTAGGCACAACTTAGCTAAGGAGGGTTTGAGGCCTCCTTCATGCCATACGTTGATCACCATGGAACCGAAGGTCAGGGCCCAATCAGCCAGTGCTTCCCAATCTTGGTGCACAGAGGGAGCAGCGTATTGCTTATGCTGTCCATTCCACTCACTCACACATTCATTCAGGAGGCACTCAGAGGTTAAACATTCCAAGCCCCCTTCCCTTGAGAGTGACCTTAACTAACAAGAGTTGATCAAGCTCTTCTTCTGCTCAAACTGAGCAGGACTGACAGATTGACTAACTAGGGTGCCCCTGGGGGTTTTACCAGAACCAGGCAGGCAGGCAGACAGACAGACAAACAGACAGATTGTGTCTTCCTCCCTTTGGGGTCTAATATGAGCCACTTGAGCGGGGAGCCAGGAATCCTCCTCCAGACCTCTGAGGGGACTTGAGAAATCTCAAGGGCACGCCTTCCCATTGGGACCTGGAGAGGTCCTTGCTCCGTCTGCAAGGGCCACAACTGGTGAACAAAGAGGTTAGCACAGTTGGTCTTCCCAGCCAACGCACCAGATGCAATGGCAAGCAGAAACACTGAAACGGCACCTAGGATTTGGAGGCAGATTTATTTACATCGACGGGCATTGATCGGGATCATTCCCAGAATATCAGGCCCTGATCTCTGGTGGTCCAGGGCTTATACTGGATAAGCAAGCAGGAAGTACACAGGCAGAATGGCTTGTCACTTTGGGGACTGGTTTATACAATGTGCATCACAGTGACCAGCTGTTTCTAAGAGACAGAAGCAATTGGATCTGGAAGAGGAACTATTACCTGGGCAACTAACAAATTGAAGTATATTGGCTGGGGGAGCATTTTCTGTTATAATTGAAGAGTTATTGCAGTATTTTAGAGAAAGTGACACAATGAATCACTATTTAGAATAATTAATCTTGAAGCAGAGTAGACAGATTCGAATTGGGAGAAACTGAAGCAAAGCCACTTTAGAAAAAATTGTAGGAGCCAGGTGCAATGATAAGTAATGTGAATAAAAATACCAGGGAGGACACAGATTATTTCAATAAGGTGATGAGTTTTCTTTTTAATCTTTGTGAAATTTTTATGATTACCATACTATGATGGAACATAATGAAAAACAAATCATGTGCCTCATAGCTCATAGGCTGGATTTCTGTAGTTCTGACAACTCTATCATGTTTCTTACAGTTTCCAATTTTCTTTCCTCTGGGAGATAAAGCCTAGGTTTTTTAAAACCCCTCTTTCCACTCTATCTTACCGTATATTGGGAAGATTATTAAAAGTAGAAACGAAGCGGCAAAACTCAGGGGACTTGTTAGACACAGAGACGAGACTGACAAGACAACAATGAGTTGTTTTCAGTTAAAATTGGAGTTTCTGTAACAAGGGCAAAAGGCCAATATTAACTAAGTGTACTGGTAAATGAGTCACTTAAAGAAAGCTATATTAACTTTCCACTGGACTTTCAGAATAAAGTTTATTTTAGTATTTATCGTACTGCATCATTGTTGTATGTCCATGTGGCCCCTTCTACACTGGGCAACTTCACTAGGGCAGACTCTCTTGCTTATTAATCTTTGTATCCTTGGTGCTTGAAACAATTCTTGATTTGTCATAAGTGCCCGGCAAATGTTGAACATCTTCCTCTGGTTATAGGCTCTTTATGGTAGAGTCTGTGCTTTATCATATACCTTATAATGTGCTTGGAAGGGGAAATTGAACAAAAACTACTAATATATGTATTTCCAGCCTTTCCCCTCTTCTGATTCTTTTCTGTTTTTATAATAAGAATAGGGAGCAGTAAGAATGTGAGAGAAAGTGCTGTTCCCCTGCGCCGCTTACTGGCTGCCATGAGCTGAGCATCTTTGCACCACCAAGCCCTTCTGTCATAATGTTTCTGCCTTGGAGGCAGCTGGTCACGAACCAAATCCCCTGAAACCGTAAGAGAAAAAGTTGTCATTAAACATGCAGCCATTTTGTAGTGTAGTTCAGATATGTGTTAGTGAAAGGATAACTTTATATAATTAATCCTCCCATTATGATTCAAAATATTGATAGCTTAAAGTCTTAAATTTTCAAATAATTTCTTTACATTTTAAGTAGAATGCATGAGGACAAATGTTGGTTCAAAAAGAGTACTCTTGTGTGCACTAATGAAACCAGCTTTCAAGGAAATCTTTTTAGAACAGTTAAATTGTTGTAGTGATTAGGGTGAAGTACTAACTCGATTGACTTGGAATCACCCAAGGAACAGGTAAGTACACTTCTGGGTGTGTCTGGGTGAGTCACGGATATGTGACCTCCTAGGGGTCTATATTTGGTCTCACCCTTTCCCCTCTGGATGTTATCCTACTTTGCTTTCCAGCAGCCTTGAACAAAGCTGCTTTGCTGAACCATGTCCTTTCACCATGATGTTCCTGCCTTGGAGCTGGTGGGCCATGGACTGAAAACTCTGAAACCATGAGCCAAATTAAACTTCTCCTCCTTTAAGTTGTGGGAGTTGGGTATTGTTTCTCGGCAATGGGAAAGCTGACTGATACAATAGCCATATTAAAAAAAAGAATGAGAGAAGAACAAGAGGACTAGGGTTGGGTGAAGAGTTTTCTAGAAGCTTGTACAGAGAAAAGCAAAGAATTATCTGAAATGTGTGAGGCCAGTGTGTGGGAGACAGTACAAGGGGATTTTAAGAAGTATTGATATAAATTGTGTGCCTCTTCTTGGTATTCAAACACCACAAATGGAGGACTTGCCATATATATATTTTTTTTATGCAGGTACCGGGAGTTGAACTCAGGACCTTGCACTTGCCAGGCAGGTGCTTATGCCACTGAGCTATATCACCACCCCTTGCCATATTTTTTAAACTTCTTTTTGTTCTTGGAAAAGTGTTCCTTTGATGATGGTACTCTGGGGTAAAACTATACAGGTCACAGGTATATAGGTTTTATAGTTATTTAGTAAGTATCTTTGAAAGAAAAGAGAAGAAAAGAGATAAAGAGAGAAGACAAAGAGAGCTGGAAGAAAGAATAATTGAAGGGTTCCACATTAATGTCAGATTTCATGGAGGAGAACCATAGATTTATACCTTGATTTCTGTTTTAAAACAAATATAGTTCATCAGAATTATATACTAATTTTCTAAGAAATTGTTGAGATTTCCACTCAGATGTAAAAGTCTGAGAGAGTTTTAGTGAGACTCAAAAGCATCAGGATAAGCTTATTTTGCATTAAGAAATTCAGCTGAACTGGGCATGCCTGTAATCTCAGAAGTCAGGAGGCTGAGGCAGGAGGATCATCACAAGTTTGAGGCCAACCCGGACTGTATAGTGAATTCAAAGCCAGCCTGAACAACAAAGTGAGACCTTATCTTAAAAAAAAATTCAGCTGATCTTTTATTAGAAATGAAAGAACACTGACTAGTAATTAAAGAAAACATTTAACATTTAAAAATATCTCAATTATTAGTTTATAAGGTGACTTAATTTATAGCAGAAACCAAATTTTTTTTTTTTTGCCAAAGGAATTTTCTCTAAAATCCGGTATTTTTATATAGGAGTATCTTTCATGGGATAACTAAAAGTCCACTTTTTCTCAATAATACACTTAGGTGTTGAGATTAATGTGGTGTGTTATATTGGAATATACCCTTAGGTACTTTAAAATAGAACATCAAAAATAGTCAAAGAGTAAAAGAAACTAATTTCAAGAAAGAATTAGTTTTTAGGGTCATGTATAACTACTATTCTTATGTAATATATTTTTGAATAAATGTCAGAAGTGTGCACGAATGAGCTAGAAGATTATTTTAAAGGTTTCTTGAGGCTTTTTCACATTTTAAAAAGTCAGGTTATTGATTCAGAGTCATAGAATTTTGGAACAGAAAGGTACTTTTGAGATAATCTTGTTGAATTCTCTCATTTTATAGATTTTTAAAGTGTGCTATTTACGTGGCAGCAAATTCAAATGTCTTCAGTGATGGTTTTCTGTTAGGATAACAACTACTGTAACCGAGCCATTCTTTCACGAAATCACAGCAATGCACATCACACAACTGTAGAAACAGAAAGAACAAAAGCAACAGCAACAAGCCTTGGAGTTTGCTGGCTGTTATAACACCCCTTTCTGTTGAAGTAAGAAAAACTTAGGACCAGAAAGGTAGCCGGCTTTTTAAACTGAGCTTGCATTTCTGACATTATGGTGGATTTCTTTTTATCTTGCAGTACAGTACTGGGGGCTGAACCCAGGGTTTGCACATGCTAGGTAAGAGCTCTGCCACCGCGCTTCACTCTCAACCCCTAACGGTGGGTGTAGAGACACTAAGTGACTCCACTTGAGCAGTTGTGGTGGTCAGAGATTAATTCTTATCCTCCTGAAATGTGACCCAGTCTTTGCCAGGTGGTAGAGGAACTTCTTTCAGTAAGACTATTTTTGTCCAGCTAACTTAGGAGGGCAGGATTTATAGCAGAACAGGCTGGTGTACTTCTACGGACCCGTCTGTACATTCAGGAATGGTAAGATGCTTGTTTGTCTCATGAAAATGATGAGTGCAGCTTCCAAGTAAGTTTCTGATGACTAGCAGATGTGCTACTGCTGACGAGCCCAACACTGAGGTACACCTTTTCTAATAAGCGATGCTTGCTTTTTCAGGGGAAAATATCCCTGCAGAAATCAAATCACCCCAGGAAGTCATAAAACTCTTGCTTTATTTTTGATTTAGTACTGAAGGGAGGGCATATGTCACTTTCTGACTGAAGAGAGTGTGGTGAAATTTTTATCCTATGTTTCTCTTTTGTCTTTGATCTAGCAGGGTCCCCTAGTGCCCACCCAGTAGTCCTTCCCGTTTCTTCTTTGACACACCATGTCTCCTCATCCTCACAAATACTCGTGTCATTTAGAGGAGAGTTATCTTAGTGAGTGTGAAGTGATATCTCAATATAGTTTTGAGTTGCAACTCATGGCTAAAGATTTTGAGCACGTTCAATGTGTTCATTGGCCATTTGTATATCTTTTTTGAGAATTATATATTCAGAACTTTTGCCTATCAATGAAAAAAATGTTTTTAAAATTTAGGTTTATAGAAAAAAATGAGCAGACAGTAGAGAGTTCTCATACATTTCCTTGCCACCTACCCTCCCTGCATCCACACAGTTTCCCCATTTTTTAACATCTTGAGTTAGTATGGCACATTTGTTGTAATTTATGAGCCAATGTTTATACATTATTATTAGCTAAAGTTCATAGTTTATATAACAGTTTACTCTTTGTATTGTGCATTCTATTTGTCTTAACAAATTTATGACATATGTTCATCATTATAGTATTGTCCAGGGTAGTTTTAATGCCCCCAAATTTCCTGTGCTTTACTCGTTTATCCCTTCCACTCCCCTGTTGCCCCCAAGCCCTGGCAGTCACAGATCTTTTTATTATCCCCAGAGTTTGGCTCTTTCTAGAATGTCATATATTTGGAATCTTATAGTATGTAGGTTTTTCAAGTTGGCTTCTTTCACTTAAATACTGATGTACTTATGGTTTTCTCAATGTCTTTTCATGCCTTGAGAGCTTATTTTTTCTTTACCATTGTATAGATGTACCACATTTATCTGTTTGTGTATTGAATATCTTTGTTGATTCTAAGTTTTATCAATTATGAGTAAGTGATTCTAAACAATAGTGTGTAGGTTTTTGTGTGTATGTATGCTGCACAGTTGCTGTATCATATGGTATGAGTATGTTTAGTTTTGTAAGAAACTGCTAGGCCATCTTCCAAACTTGCTGTGTTATTTTACATTCCAACCAGCTATGATTGAGAATTAATTGGGTTATTTGTCTTTTTGTTATTGAGTTGTAAAAATTCTTTATATAATCAAGATATTAGTTTCTCATCAGGTATATGATTTGCAAAAATCATTTACGTTCTGTGGTTTATCCAATTTTTTTGTTATTGTCTTTTTTTGAAGACAACAAGTAAACATTCTCATGTATTAACAAACTCAAGAATTAGAGAATGTACAAATGTTATTGTCTTTTGAAGCACATGCTTTTTAAAAAAATGAAGTCCAATTTCTCTTGTTTCTTTTGTCTCTTGTTCTTTACAAAGTCATGATTTATTCCTATATATTCTCCAAAAATTTTATAGTTTTAGCTCTTTGATTCATTTAAAATTAATATGTGTATATGGTTAGGAGCTCAATTTTATTCTTTTGCATGGAAATATTCTGTTGTCCCCATGCCATTTGTTGGAAAGACTATTTATTCCTCCTTAATTGTCTTGGCACTCTTATTAAAATGAATTGATTGTAAAAGTGAGGCCTTAGTTTTGGACTCGATTCTGTTTTATTGATATGCGTTCATATCCTCATACCATTACCACATTAACTGGATTACTGTAGCTGTATAGGAAAATTTGAGATTGAGAAGTATGACTCCTTCAACTTCATTCTGTTTTTTCAAGATTCTTTTGCTTTTTCTGGCTTACTGTATTTCCATATAAATTTTAGGATTGGTTTGTCAATTACTGCAAAGAAATAGTTACAATTTTGATGGGGTTCTAATAACCTAGAGATGATTTTTAGTAATATTGCCATCTTAGCAGTAAGTCTTATCATCTACGAACATCAGGTTTCTTTCCACTTATTTAGATGTTTAACTTACTTCAATAATGTTTTGTAGTTTTCAGAATGTACATTTTATACTCTTAAAAATCATATTTATTACTAAATGTTTTATTCTTTTGGGTGCTACTGTAAGTGCAATTGTTTTTATTTCATTTTGGAGTGTTTATTAGTAGTGTAGAGGAATACAAGTAATTTTTATATATTGGCCTTAATGTGCTAACAACCTTGTTGAACCGGTTGATTAGCTCTCATAGTTTTTTTAGTAGATGCATTATGATTTTCTGTATGTAAGAACATATTATCTGCAAATAGAGATAGCTTTACTTTTTCCTTTCCAATGTAGATCATTTTTAGTTAATATTCCTGCCTACTGGATCTGTCTAGAATTTCCAGCACCCTGTTGAATGGAAATATGGAAAGTGGACATTTTTGTCTTGCTCCTGATATTAGGGAAATAACCTCTTAGATATCTTTCATCAGATGTGTTTGGGGAGAAGGGAGACAGCAAAGAAGCAATGAAAAAATAGATATGGGTGTATCTCTTACTGAAGGTCTTATGCCTTGTGTTTTGGACCAAGCCCCAAGGAGAGGGTAAAACCTTTGACTAAGTTATCCAAGAACAAAGCCAGACTGTGCCATGCTCCACACAGGCAGAAATTAACTCCAAAGTAGAAACTGATTTTATTTATAGGAAAATAAAGCTGCATTTCTTGTTCACTTACGTTGTGAGCTGAGATTCCATAATCACTGTCGTTATTAATCACTGATAGCCTTATTTTCACCTGTAACTAGCAATGGGCATATGTAATAATAATTTCCTGTAAATTTTTGGGTACCTATCCTGCTCAAGATGAATCTGTCCAGTGTTATAGTGAATAATGCTAAGCCATTTTTTGAAATTAACATTGATTTTTTTAGAAAACCTCCTGTGGATATAGCAGAGCATTTTAATTGATTTGGAGTCAGAGAATAATGCATTTATAGAAAAAAACTCATTTTACATAGAAATCAATTACATTTTACCATGTAAAGGATTTTAGAAATCTGACTGAAAATTCAAAGCTTGAAATGTTACCTTGAAACATTTATTCATCTGTATAAAATTAAGAATTTGTACTTTCTTGGGCCGGGGATATAGCTCAGAGGCACAAGTGCCTGCCAGGCAAGCGCAAGGTCATGAGTTCAATTCCTGGTACAAAAAAAAAAACCCAGAATTTATACTTTCTTGTTTTGTTGTACCATTGTATAATCAGAAGCAAGATTTCAAACAAAATGGGGACATACATTATGATTTTCCTAGCAAGATAACATACAGTATTTTAATTTTTAAAAATCCAATCTAAGCTCTTGACTTTGTCCTTATAATTCCAAACAAAAATATTTAACATATCATTTTTCCTACCTTTTAATAAAAATTCCTCCTTTTGGGAAGAATACATTATCATATTCATTTGAGTGTTTACTTCATTTTTGAAAACAAAAAACTGCTCAAAGTCGTGTGTTCTTTCCTTTAAACCAGTGGGTCATAATCTTGGCTAGACAGAATAAACTGGCTTGCTTTTAAAAGATAAAAACACTTAGGCCCTAGGTGACCCTGGGGCTGGGATCTGTCACTGTATTCTTTGGAAGCTCCCCAATAATTTCACTGTACAGCTTCTGCTAAGATTGTAGTTTAAATGATTACCAGAGCCAGTGAATTTTATAGCATGTAAATTATACCTTAGTAAAATTATTTAAGACAATAATCCCAACAGATTTATAAAACCTCAGCAAAGTAAAGTGTCACATCCTTATAAATGTTGGATGTAATAGTACCACTTACCTAAGACTGCAAGGGCCCCCATACAGTACTTTCAGTGCTAAAATGGGACAATGCTGGGCAACCTGGGAGGATTGGTCACCTTATAATATGGAAGAGATGGACTTCCTGCACATCAGAGGGCTTCTTTCCTTACTTGGTCAAGGCAATATGAAGAGAGATAAAGATGGTGCTAGCTTCTAATCTTTTTGGAAATACTTATTAATGCCTCTTCTCTGCTATGCACTCACTCATTGGCACTTTGTCCTTTAGCTTCAAACCCTACCACCTTTGGAAATTACTCCTTTGGAGCTAATCATTGGCATCTTGTCACCAAATCCAATGTGTCACTAGAGTCTATTGCTAATCCCTTCCAGACTTTCTTGCTTTCTTTGCTATAGCATTGGACTGCTTTTCCTATTCTCCTCAAATTATATGTTTTCTTGGTTAACTATATTTTTTCTTTTTGCTCCCTACAATTAGATCTTTTTCGTGGTTCTGTTTTTGGTTCCCTTTTCTAACCTATTTATGCTCATAATTTCATATTTTCCTTCTCATAAGCTGATGTTACTTTTCTTCTCAATAACCCTAGCCTCACTGGAGTAACAATGGAAAGGCAGATCTCACTTGAAAAATCTTAGAAAACTTTATTGTCTTCATGATAAGTCCTGACATTATAGGAATTAACTTTGATATATGTTTATATTGTCTGCCTTAATCAATTGAAAACTCCACGAAGAACTCTCCACTGTATCCCTAGCATTTAGCAAAGTGCCTTGAACACAGTATTTTTTTTTTTTTTTAAAGGGTAGTGCATCTTCAATAGAAACACGTTTTTGGTCGCTTCTCAGTTCAGTCTCTCTTACATCATACTAAGTCACATGCCAAAGCAAGTAGGGGGAATGCATAAAGTCTGCTTGTAGGAGAAGAGGTTTGTTCTGAAAAGCTCCTGGATTTACCTAGGTACTTAAAAGATGAAGGTGCTGCCATTCCAATATCAATCAAACCTCAAATTCCATAAATCGTAACAATGCTCTTCAATCGTATCCCTGTGCCAAAAGAACTATACCGTACTCTAAGAAAAAATGCAGATGAAGGGTCTATAAGGAGCCTAGAAGAAAGGGAGTCAAAGGGGGACACTTCACCATCATGTCTCTGCCTCTGCCTGGGAAAGCAGTGGACAGATCACCATTGCTCCCTGGCAAATGTCTCTGTATGAAGTTAGTGAGCACATCAAGCTATCCTAGCCCGTAAAAGTGTTCATCTAATTCTCTGAGCTCTGATTCTGTGATTAGCAAGCAGGAGTCAGCTCATGTTCTAGCTTCCAACATAGACTTTTCTATGGACATTAACGAGGTGAACTCAACTGTGTCTCATTTAAAGTTATATTTTTCACTTAAGGTTAAAATCTTGACTTTACATAAATTTGCGGTTTTAACCCATGTTACTTGTTAATCCCAGACATCTCTGGATATATTGACAAAATAGAATATTTTTTACCTTCAGAACTGGAAAAATGTGGTGTCACACAAAGGCGATATCACTCTGTGAGCAGTTGATCTTTTAGACAATGTGTCTGGTTTTCCTGCTTCTAGCTCCAAAATCCCTATTTATTTTTCTAGCTCTAACTTTTCTTTAGTTCCAGGCATCTGGGCATCTCCACCTGGGTATCTCAGACCTATCTCAAACTGATTTCTAACTACAAATCTGTTGTCTCAGACTTTTGGTTTTATCGCCCTCTTTTGGATTTCTTCATAAGTTTGCTAGTTTTTAGGGCACAAACTTGTTTCATTCATTGTTTTTTCCCATCAACCAGAATATAAAGTCCATGAGAGAGGGATTTTGTCTGTTTTGTTTACCTGTCTATATAGTGCCTGGTATGTGGTGGATGTTTGATGGATATTTGCTGAATGAACAAAGTCCTTTCAATGTTGTTTTCAAGTATCTTTTAGGTTAATGTCATCCTTTCCCTTCTCATTGTCACCGTTATGTTAGACATTTGAAAACCCTATCAGGAACTGTGAAATAGAACCTGCCAAATCTCCTGCTCTCTAGATTTTTGTTATTTTAGTCAATCTCACATATCGCTGCCAGATCCATCTTACTTGGGGCACAGCTCTCATTACGTCACTCCCTTACTTGAGATTCAACACTGTTTAAATACAGACTCTTCAGCCTAGCGTTTGGAGCCACCACAGTACGACCTCAATCTGTCACTTAAGTTTTAGTATATGTGCTGCCGAAGTGAGCACTGTCACTTAAGTTTTATCTCCCACTTTTCTTTTACACATTCTTTACAGTAAAAACAAATTGGGATACTTGTTCATTGAATACTTTTTAAACTTTCCTACCTCTGTGCTTTTCTCATGCATTTGCTTTCTTCAAGAATATTTACTACTAGTTATTTCTTGTGGTATTTCCTTTCATATAGCCGAATAATCTTCATATATTCTTATCTTTTGATTCATCACTTTTTAAAACATGAACTTTTTGAAGCTAGTGGATGATTTGGTTCTTTTACACTATCACACATCCCTTCTGTGCTGGGTACCTTCTGTTCCTCTCTCCAGTTCCTCTGTTCTAGGCGTCTCCACTGTATGGAACTCATCAGCGGCTCCCTTGCCCTTGGCTCCTGGTTTGGTTTGTTCAAAAGGTCTGAGGGAGTGAAGTAAGGAAGTGAGGTTACTCTCTCCCAGTATTCCTCAAACAAAGGTCATTTTTCCATTCATGATGGGCTTCTCCTCACAACCTTATTTTGGATTTTTGTAATTGCTCTTTCCCTTCCTTCTTTAGGCCTAGGAAGTCTAGCTCTGGGTCACTCTCTGTGTGATTTCCTTACAAGCTGTCCACATCTTTGTAAATAATCCTTTTGTGGAGAAGCTCTCTTGATTTATCCTCATCCACCTATTTGGGATCTGACTAACAGATATATTCCTCCCATCCTCCCAATTTAGCTATGTTAAACTTTTAATTAAATTAATATGTGTTGTTTGTAATATGAGACACATATCATAGTATTCACTAAATAAATTTTCTTTTTGATACAGCCTTTTATTTTCCACAAGTTGTTATCTCACTTTATCATTTACTTAGTTTTATACGCAATTTTTGCTATTTCTCCCTAGGAAGACAATTGAACACGAAAGACACTATAAGTTCTATTTCTTCATGAATATTTCCCTCGTGAGCCCTATCATATTTCTTTTTGAACAATGTTTAGAAATTGTCTAGTCCTGCATTCAGTATCTCTTAAATCCTATGGCTTTCTCTTACTTAGTTTATTCCTTTGCTTTGCTGAAGCACATAGGCTAGTATTTTCCTAATAAGTGGTATGTAGGAGGTAAACTTTTTGAGGCCTAGAATATTTGAAAAAGTGTTTGATAATTTGGTTGGGTACAGACGAGTAGGTTCCTCAGAATTTTGAAGGCATTGCTTTGTTATTTTCTAATACCTTATGTTTCTGTTGAGATGTATTGTACCATTCTAATATCCTAAACTTTGACTCTGTTAAGAAGTGTTTAGAAGATGTAACTTTGTGCTCATTTTCTAAATTTTTTCATTGTGGTTGGCTTTTGATACACCCTTTCACTCTAAGTAACTGTGTCCTTCAGTTCTTGCCAAACTGGAATTATGGGGGTGCTGAGTGAACACTGAGATTTTTGACATATTTCAAACATTAGCAGAGATTTTGAGAGACTGAGCCAGGGCTTTCCTTCTCCCAGTTGGTGCATGATCACCAATCTTATCTTTCAAAAGAGCTTGGGTGTTACTTCTGAACCACAAAAGACTCCAACTAAAAGGAATGGATCCATAACTCATTTATGAATAAGCCAGGTGAATTAATTGACTTTTTTCGTGTTAGAAGAAAATCAACTGCTTGAGATTGCAAATGATGATGACATACATAAAAATATGTTTGAACCACTTGAAATCTCCATACTTTCCGGATTAAAGTCAAGGTGGAATATCCTAAGATTGCCACAAAAGCACCAAAAAGCCTGCTTCCATTTCCAACATGCTATCTTTGTGAAGCAGGGTTTTCCTCAGTGACTGCAACCAAAATGAGATTATGGAGTAGACTGGACATAAGCAACACGTTTTGGGGGTCACTGTCTCCCATCACCCCCAGAAGGGACTATCTAGTTGCAGGAAAACAAGCTCAGATCTCTCACTGATGCTGCATTATGGTGAGTTGTATAATTATTTCATTATATATTACAATATAATAATAATATTAAAAAGTGCACAATAAATGTAATGTGCTTAAATCATCTGGAAACCACCTCCACCTTCCCTCAGTTCATGAGAAAATTGTCTTCCATGAAACCAGTATTTGGTGCCAAAAAGATTGGGGACCGTTGTTTTAGGTGACTCTTGCTTGTAAGGGTTTTCAGACTTTCCTCGTTTATGATAACTTTAACAATTTTGAGAAGTATCGATTACGCATATAATGCCCTTCAACTAGTAACTGTCTGATATTTTTGTCATAACTGGGGTCATGGTTTTTGGGAGGAAGATCACAGAGATAAGGTATTATTTTTATCATGATATATCAAGGGTACTGCAATATTGCAGTGTAATTCTGATGCACACCCCTACATAAACTGCAGGCAGAGGACATAGTTGCCAACTGGACTGGCTCACTTCACTTTCCAGTCACAACTTTTGGAATCCCTAGGACACCCAAACATCTTACCAACTGGATAAAAATTCAGGAGTTCCCACAAGCCTCTAGTGAAAATTCACTAGAACTGGTCACAGAACTTAGGAAAGAACTATACTTTTGATTACAGCTTTTTATTGTTCAGACCTTTACTTCCCCCAAAGGTCATGTATTGAAGGTTTGGTTACCAGCCTGTGGTGTTGTCGGGAGGTGGTGAAACCTTTAAGAAGTTGGGTATAGGATATGGAAGTTAGGTCATCAGAGATGTGACTTTGAAGGGCATATTTGGGCTGTGGCTCCTTCTTTTCTTTCTTTTATGCTTCCTGGATGTCTGGAGGTGAGCAGCTTTGTTCCACCATGTTCTTCCCAATATGATGTTCTGTCTTGCCATAAGCCCCAAAACAATAGAATCAACTGACTGTGGATTTAAGCCTCTGAAACTATTGGCCAAAATAAATCTTTATTCTTTCAACGTGATTTTCTCATGCATTTTGTCATAGAAACAGAAAGCTGAGTAGCACACAGCTGTATTGTAAAGGATACAAATAAGAACCAGCCAAGTAAAGACACAGGGTAAGGTCAAGGAGAGACTTAAACATAGAGATTTCATGTCCTCTCCTCATGGAGAGAGAATGTCACCCTCTCAGCACATGAGTGTGTTTATTACCTGGGAGATCTCTTAAGCGTTTTTGTCCAGAGTATACATGGAGTTTTTATTACATAGGCATGATTCATTGAATCACTGGCCATGTGATTGAACTCAGCCTCCTGTAATCCCTTGCTCTACAGAAAAGGTTGGACTGGGCTGATATCATCTGACTCCAAGTCCCCAAGCCTTCAATCACATGGTTGATGTTTCTACCATGGCCAACCTCCATTATGAGCCACCATATTGTTCTAAACTCAGATATTTGAAGGGTTCATGAGTAAAGGTATTGCTATTACTTGGAAAATTCCAAGCACTTAGAGGATCCCTCCCAGGAATGAAGGATGAGGGCAAATCACGTTCTTTATTATAAAACAGGTACATACTATCAACATGACTTATCATGGTTGATGTTGAGCTTGATTACTTGACTAGGGTAATGTTTTTTACTGTAAAGTTACTCTTATCCTTCACACCTTTCTTTCTTTCTTTTTCTTCAGTACTGGGGATTGAATCCAGGCACTCAGTTACATTCCTAGCCCTTTTAAAAAATGTTTTATCTTGAGTTAGGGTCTCACTAACTGCCTAGGCTGGGCATTAAACTTGTGATCCTCAACCTCTCAGAGTGTTGGGACTAAGGTGTATGCTAAACCTGGCTAAAATATGATTTTATTTTTCAGTACTGGAGATTGAACCCAGGGTCTCATAAATGCTAGGCAAGCACACTATTTGTGAGTCCTTATACATTTTCATACTCTTTGGGAGGAAATTACTGGGGTGTGGGAAATTATGCTGAATGTCCTCATGAGGGAAGACTCTACATTAAATCATTTGTAAAAGGAGATTTAGAGCTTTCTGACTATTTATTGATTCATTATTTATTTTTGCCATTATGGATGCATGCACATTTTATTCTGTGGATTATAATTTCATGATACTTTATTGCTCACATTGTTTTCTAGTCTTGGTCTTTGGCAGCTTTTTCTGTTGGATCCCATGCCCCTTTGACACACTCCCATTGTTGTATTTTGTTTTGCTTTTGTTTTTGTTTTTTAACACTTTCCTTTTTTATTTTTTCTTAGATGCTTTAAGCTCACTTTATATATTTTCTGCCTCAGTCCTAGGATCTGACATTTTCCCAAGGAGTACTGTTTACATTTCTTAAAATTGGAGAATTGCATCATCTACATTAATCATTTTCTTTTCTCCCTGATTCTTTGTTTAAACTTTATTTTTGGAACAATATTACTTATTAGTGTTCATTCCCATTTTGATTTGGATGGGCTTACCAAGATGTAAGAACTATTTCCTTTTCTCTTGCATAGAAGAGTTTTAAATAAAAATTTCAGTTTCAAGGATCCTTTTTGATAACACTCACAATCCTTGAATGGATAGAGTTATCTATTATCAAAAACAGAAATGCAGCCCAGGGAGTTGTAGGATGAAGCTATAGAAAAGAAGTAAAGAAAATATGATTTCAACTTTATTCTTTTTATCTCAACTTTCGAAGAATTTATGTTAGAATTCTGTCTCAGTGAGGCCTGAGCCATCTCTTTTCTCAACAGTTTATAATAAGAATTTAAAATATGAAGTTGAAAATATGAATGAATTTTATAGTGAAATCTATTCATGCCACCTAGGTCTTGCCATGAACTGTTAATTTGTTATATCACATACCTATCTGTCTATTTGTCCCTCTATCCATCTCTTAATTCCTCTAATTGTTCATGCATTTTAAATTGCAGGCTTCAGATTGTTTGTAAACATTTCAGCACGCATATTAATAATGGAGTTCAAGGGGCCGGTGAGATGGCTCAGCGGCTTAAGCACCTGCTGGGCAAGCGCGAGGGCCCGAGTTTGACTCCCGGAACCCACATACGAAAAAGGGGCCGGGGATATCGCTCAGTGGCACGGGTGCCTGCTGGCGCGCGAGGTCCTGAGGTCGACCCCCCGGTACCCACAAAAAAAAAAAAAAAATGGAGTTCAATATAGTGTTTACCTGCAGTTTTTAAAATGCAAAATTTGTCTACAATGCATTTTCAAGTCTTATGTGTACATTTGCTGAGTTTTGACAAATATGTATGTATGGGTAACTTGAACTACTGGGATGATATAAAGAATTATCATCACTCCAGAAAATTCCCTCATCTTCCTTTCAAAATAATAGCTGCCTTTGCCTCCATCAGAGGGAAAGTGCTGATTTAATTCTTTTTCTCCACTATTGATTAGTTTTGTCTGTTCTAGAATTTCATATAAATGAAATCATACAGTATGTACTCATATATGTTAGATTTCTTTCACTTGTGTGGTTTTGAGATTCATCTTTGCTGTTTGATATTTTGTTCTTTTTAATTGTCTTTTACTTATGAATATGCCAGAATTTTAAGATTCATTCTTATGCTGGTTGACATTGGACTGTTTCCTATTTGAGACTATTAGAGATAGAGCTGCTATGAACATTTTCATTCAAGTCTGTGCTATGAGTCATATTTCATTCAAATATGCTTTCATTTCTCTTGGGTAAATACCTAGGAGTAGAATTGCTTGGCCACAGGATAGATATATATTTAATCAGACCATTTTTCAAAGGGTTTTTACTGTTTTCATTTTTTCACTAGTGTATGAAATTTGTAGTTATCCCACAACCTGATTATATTTGTTTTTGCCAGTTCTTTAAATTTTAGCTATTCTAATGAATATGTAGTGATATATTAACACATTCCCCTCTTTGACTATAATATACTTATTGGCCATTCATGTAGTTTAACTTCTGTAGAGTCACTTTTTAAATTTTGTGAATATTTTTTAGCTAGATTCTTGAAACTGTGAGTTGTGATATTTCTTTGTATTCTAGGTTAGTGTTATCCAAAAGAATTTTCTGCATTGTCTGATATGGTTATCATGAAATGTGCCTATGAGGAACTAGTGCAAATGAGGAACTAATTTTTAAATTGTATTTAATTTCAATTAATTTATATTGACATAGCTTCATTGGTCAATGGCTTCTATACGGATAGCGCAGTTCTAGACACCACTTCTTTTCAGAAACGTGCTTTGTGAATATTTTCTGCCAGACTGTACCTTGGAATTTTTTTTTTTTTTTAAATGCAGGTACTGGGAGTCGACCTCAGGACCTCATGCTTGCCAGCAAGTTCTTGTGCTGCTGAGCAATATCACCGGCCCTTTTTTCCTCTTATGTGGGTTCCGGGAGTCGAACTCAGGACCTCGCGCTTGCTGGGCAGGTGCTTATGCCGCTGAGCCATCTCACTGGCCCCTTGGAATCTTTTGATGAGCAGAAATTTTAGATTTTGATCAAACTCAAATTTTCATTTAATGGTTATATGTTCTGTGACTCTACAATTTTTTTGATCACCCCAAGTCAGGAGTGGATCCTCCAATTTGGTTCTTTTTCCAGATTTTCTTTCTGGATATTCTAGGTTCTTTGCATTTCAATAAAAATTTATAATTAACTCATTAATTGCTGGAATTATGCCTGGGATTTTGTCGAATATAGACATGAGAAAGAAAATATTTATTTGATATTTTAAATTTGAGATTTTTTGAAGAAGTGGGTGTCTGTGTAGGTTGATATATCTTAATACTTTGTCAAAAAAGAAAATAGAGTCTGACCAGTCTTCTGTGTTTTAGGTCACAAGAGAACCTATAAGAGTGTTTCTTCTATTTTTCACTGTTTATTCGGAAGGGATTTTGGCTAACAATTTCTTTTTGTTGTTGTTATTAATTAAGTTTATTTGAACTGATACATAAAAACACAAAATTATACTATTAATAAGGTAGTATATTTATACAGATGTATACGTTGTGTAATGCTTAAATCAGTTTAAACGTATCTATCTCCCCAAACATTCATCATTTCTTTTTGGTGAAAACATTGAAAATCTTTTCTTCTAGCTTTTTGAGATATTCAATATATAGTTGTTATCTGTAGCCACCCTACTGTTAAATAGGACACCAGAATGCCTTAGCCTAATCTAATTATAACTTAGTACCCATTTATGAACATTTCCTGGTTTCTTTCTCCCCATGACTCTCCCTGCTCTCTGGTAACCACCATTTTGTCCTCAACTTCCATGATATCATTTTTTTTGCCTGGGCTATTTCATTTAATGTAATGATCTCCAGTTCCATCCACATTATTGCAAATGATTGGATTTCATTCTTTTTTATGGTACAACAGTATTCCATTGTATGTACACACCACATTTTCTTTATCCATTCACCCATTGATGGAAATTTAGGTTCTTTTTCTTTCTTCACTGTTGTGAACAGTGATGCAATGAACTTGGATATATACTCAAATGTAGGATTTCTGGATATTTTGGTAGTTCTATTTTAAATTTTTTAGGAATCTCCATAAATATTTCATAAATACAGCTATGTTTCCATAATGGCTGCACTAATTAACATTCTTACTGACAGTGTGCAAGTGTTCCCTTTGCCCCACACCCTTGCCAGTACTTGTTACCTTTTGATAATAGCAATTCTTACTGGAGTGAGGTGATAATCTATATGCAGTTTTAATTTAAATTTCCCTCATTATTAGTGAACATTTTTATATGCCTCTTTGCTTTTTGTATGTCTTCTTTTGGAAAATGACTATTTAGGTCTGTTGTCCATTTTTAATCAGGTTATTATTATTATTTGGCTATTGAGTTTTTTGGAGTTCCTTAATAGGTCTGGCTATCAATCCCTTGTCAGATGTAGTATTATTTGCAATTATTTTTTCTCATTCTGTATGTCGTCTCTTTACTCTGATGATTGTTTCCTTTGCAATGTAGAGGCTTTTTATTTGTCTTTGTTTTGCTTTTTTTCTTGTGCTTTTGAAGTCTTCCCCCTCCCCCCCAAATCCTTGCCCATTCCAGTACCCTGAAGTGAAAATTTCCTGTTTTCTTTTAGTACTTTCATAGTTTTAGCTCTTACATTTAAGTCTTTAATCCATTGAGTTGATTCTTGTAGCTGGTGAGAGATAGTGGTCTAGTTTCATTCTTCTACGTATGGATACCCGAATTTCCCCAACACCATTGACTGAAAAAACTGTCTTTTCTCTAGTGTATGTTCTCAGTTCCTTTGTTGAAAATCATTGGGACATTTTTTTTTTTTTTTTGGCAGAACCTGGGGTTAGAATTGCAGACTCTTTGGATCATGAAAAGTTGAGAATTTAAAGTTCCAAAAGACAGAATAGAAACCATTTCCAAGATGAACTAATGATGATAAATGTGAGAAATCCATACATGAGTCTTTGATTTGTGTCCTATTTAAGGAAGATGATTTGTGGTGTTTTTTTCTTTTTTTCTGACCTGAAGCATCTCTAAACTATTTGCCCTGAGTTTTTCAAAATTATTTTAGGAAAATCAAGTTAAACAAATTTATTTCAATTCTTATCTTAATTCAATATGAACATGGAATATAAATCCAAACTATTTAGCTTAATCCCTTCACATTGTATGGAATAAATAAATTCAAGAGTTATATGATTTGTGCAAGATAATAGATCTCATTAGTGTCAGAGTTCTGATAATATTCCAGATTTTCCAACCTCTCTACTGTACTGATAGTGCTACTATGCAGTGCTAACCAGTCATAATGTCTAACTTGGTCAGTAACTCTTGATTCCTTACAATGTGTCTGGCACTGTGCTATGTACTCATAATACAAATTATCACTATGGTATGGATCTGATCCTCAAATATCACAGAGTCCTATGCAAGAGAAGACACAATTAGAACATAGTAAAAGGCAATATGTTATAAAGGTCAAAATTGAATAGAATTAAGGATGAAGTGGTACAGATGACTATAGAAATAGTATTATGCCTCATCTTAAGTAAATGTGGCTGTCTTATGGTAATATTGAATTGTGATTAAAAATAGGATGTATAGGGGACACATGATACAAGCTGGTTTTGCTAACTTAAATGTATAAGACAAAAGCAATCACATGACAACTTAAATTCATGCTGCATTTAAAAAGGTTAAAGGCTATTAAGAAAGGTGAAGATTAATTGCTGAAATTAATAGAGACATCTTTATGGGAAAAAGATTTGAGATAGACTTTCAAGAAATGATGGAATTAGGAAGGGCAGAAAGATCATGAGCTATCATAGTAGGGACATGAACAATATTTTAATGAAAATGTAAGTACCTTGTAAGTTAAAATGTGATTTCACTGCAGTTCAAAGGAAGCCCATTAAATATGTTTATGGGCCTCTGGAAAACATTATTTTTAAGTCAAGCTAATAAAACTTAAATTGACAGGAGAAGCTTAGATATGGAATCCCTTACTGAATTCAGTAGTAGCGTAGGAATCTGGGCTTCTTTCTGCATGGGGTGCTGTTTCCCTCAGGTGCTTTGTCTATGCTCGCTGGTCCTAACGGAATACTGTTTTCTCAGCAGCATACAGTCGTGCTTCATGTGCAAGGAGACCTATCTGCTTTCAACAATTTTCCCTAAAACAGATCATTTAACTTCTCTGACTTTTCATTTCTTTACCCAGAAATGGGATTGACAGTAACTACTCTGCCAACCTCATTGCAGTCATGAACTTGTATATATACATGTTTTGTCAGTTATTTTTCAACAAAGCTGGAGAAAAGAGAATTATAGAGATTATGGTTAAATGGAGATTATGGTTAAATGCAGACGGTTTTAGGACTAAATTCTGTAGAGTTCTCTGCAGCATTTATTTGCATTGTCTCCAGTGATTCTAATAAGCATTGTTAAATTTTTTCTGTGGTGTAGATATATGATATGTGAGCCGTATGATTAATTGAATGCTTCATATGTAGTGACTCACCTTTTATTAACTAAACCAATTTACAGCTATGCAGTTTGCTGTTATTTTTAGGATATCACTGAAAAATTCTTGTTTATATTACTTTTTATTTATATGTTAAATATAAAAATTGATTTCTTTATACTTGCATTCAGATTAATTACAGTACTGAAGAATGATGATGAACTGCTAATGTAGATAGAAAATGGACCTGGAATTCTAGTTTCTTACATGGCTACTGAAAAGAAACCTATTTGTTCATTGAGAAGAGAGCAAAATAAGAACAATAATAGTGTCTATTTTTTCTTTCATTTAGAAATGACTGGGATGGTTGCAATTGTTACTAAAAGAGAACTTGATTTGTTAAACAACGAGTTTCTTTATTATTTTTGTCCCTATTCTGCAGTGGCTAATGTTAAAATATATTATGGGTTTGATAATTAAAATAACGAAATGAATGAATTCTTAGTGTTTCTTGTAGTCAGGGCTTGTAAGGGAAACAATTTAATACAGGACATATAATTTATAGGATTATTTTATAATAGTCACCCAAAGAGTCAAATACAAAAGAGTGCAGATCTGTTCACACACTAGACCCAAAGAATCCAGCTGAGGGCCTAGATTCCACGGCAATGTCCTGCACAAGTCCAGCTGAAGACCTAGCGCCCATGACTGTGCCTCCCCCGAGTCCAACTGGAGGCCCAGAATCCACGACAATGTCTCATGCAAGTCTGTTTCATGGATCTGTGCCAACAGGCTGAGGGATCTGCACTAGCGCCAGGCAGCGATGCTCAAAGTAAGGACCAGAGCTCTCCTGAAGAGAACTACAGCCATCCTCAGTGACAATGAGGTCCCGAGCTCCTCCGACGATGAGAACAGCCGAATTCATATCAGGAAAGCCAGCATGACAAGCCCCTCCAGGACAACCAACAGCACTAACTCTTCCTGTCCAGTTCTCCTTTTTATGCTGTTGGCAACAACCCTCAGGTGGGACTTCCACATCCAGCACCACGCTAATTCAGTTCAGCTGGGTGTTACAAGTTGCCCACCAGTTGTCAATCCACCACAGTGCTTAACTAATAATTTAATAATTCTCAGGGAAGGCTCAATATACACTGCTGCCAAAATGTGAGGACGCCTGTAATCTCAGCACTCTGGGAGGCTGAAGCAAAAGGATCACAAATTTGAGCCCAGCCTGGGCTTAGTGACTTAGTGACTTACTGAGACCCTGTCTGAAAATAAAAAATAAAAAGTGCTGAGGATATAGGTCAGTGTGAAAGCCTTGGGCTTAATCCCCAGTGCTGCAGAAAACAAAAAAACAGAAACAAGAAACGAGCCAAAAAACAAAACAAAAAACAACCCCCAAAGATTTAATTTCTTAATAAAATATGTAATTTTTTTCAGAAAATGGCAGAAAGAATTGCTCACAACAAATTATATATCTTGAGTGTATAGTCTGATTAAAATATGGGCTATTGAATATTAGGTATTTGTTGCTCTATAACAAGTTAACACAAATTCGATGGCTTAAAACAGCACATGTTTATTTTCCCACGGTTTCTGTGGGTCAGCAATCTGGGCACAACCTGAATGTTTTGCTTCATGATCTCTCACAAGTCTGTAATCAAAGGGTCAGCCAGACCTGGAGTGTCATTTGAAATCTCAATTGGAAAGGATATGATTCCAATCTCACATGATCATTGGCAGAATTTAGTTCCTTGCAGGGTGTTGATTGAGGGCCTCAGTTCTTTGCCGATTATTAGCTATTCCTTGCCACCTGGGCTTTCTACAGGGCGAATCACAACATGGCAGCTTGTTTCATCAAAGCCAGCTGGGGGGTCTCCTAGTAATATAGAAATTATAGTCTTATGCATTGTGATACAGAAAGGACATCTTATCACCGTTGCTGT
The DNA here is from genome assembly GCA_028451465.1 of Erethizon dorsatum. Classification (NCBI taxonomy): domain Eukaryota; kingdom Metazoa; phylum Chordata; class Mammalia; order Rodentia; family Erethizontidae; genus Erethizon; species Erethizon dorsatum. The sequence goes on along the minus strand of CM051823.1, from coordinate 29,219,806 downwards.
ATTCTGTTGGTTAGAAGCAAGTTACAGGTCTTGCTCACTTACTTTCATGGGAAGGGGATTATACAAGGGTAAGAATACCAAAGGTGGGCATTGCTGGGGCCATCTTAGAATCTGGTGGGTAAGTTCTATTTAATATGGCATATAGCATAGTTAAAAAGAGAGAAAAAACTTAGATATCCAGTAACAAATCATATTCAATTAAATTTATTACCCAGAAAGAATTAACAGGAATGACTTGATAGTGTGAAAATAAAAGGAAAATTATGGTGAAAGCACCATTGAAAGAGCTTTTCAAAATGGAGTTCAGAGGCCATTAGAAAGCAGGAATTATGTATTATTCTAGCTGCTGCCTAGAATATGAACTTTGGTTACCTCCTTCCTTTTACTGCTGACATATGGAATGATTGGAATGACCAGACATTTACATGGTATCCAGGAGCTCAAGTTGTATATCAAGAGAGTACAGGAGTTTTGTTTTATGAACATTTCTATTGTTTGTATAGTCTGCTCTTTATTTTTTTTCTGGTCTCTGTTTAGCCCTTGTTCCTTCTCAACCTTCAGTAGCCCATTCAATTTATCACTGTTCCTGCCTTCCTTGGGACGCTGATTCAGAGCTATCTAAACCTGTGCGCTGAATTGCAATAGAATTTTCGGTTGTGTTGAATCACAAACAAGCCCAAACTACTAGGTACGTTATTTTCTTCCACTGTTCTGTCCTTTGTCCAGTTATGAAATAAAAAAACCCCTCATGTCAGGCCTTGGAAAAGTGGTAAAGAGTGGCACTTCAGAAGAACATTAGAGAAAATCACAATCTTTAAAAACTTTGTATTTGAATAATGCCTTTCATCAGCAAATGCTGTTGATTTTGTTTTACTGATAACTGAAATCATTAGAAGTTGCATTGCCAACAGCACATTGCCAGCCTGTTTCCCCACCAAAATAGTATTGGCTAAATAAAATAGCAATTTTTGTACATGATTAGGAATTTGGAAAAGAGATTAAATGTGGCATTGATATGAGTAAAGTCTTTGACTTTGATTGACCAGAATTTCATCAGGTACCTAAAAAAGCTGTTTGTATTCTTAACCAGATTAAAATACCAACTTTTAAACTACTTATGACAATTAAGCTCCAAATGAACATTTTCTATGCAAAACCATTTTTGTTTGTTTTGAAGACTAGCAAAGACTGAAAAAGCATGAAGGAGGAAAGTCATAGTTATGATTTCAATAATGTTTGAAATGAGTTATGGTTAGTGGATGGAATTTAATAAGATTGAGAGTAAGTTCGTTAGCTTGTATCATGGGTGGTCAGGAAAATTCTATTTTAAAATGTAATTTAGTTAAGCTGGAGAAGAAAATGCTGTGGGAAATGCATGCTGTCTGCCTGTAAGGGTGGTTTGAATGAATTGGAGTATTTCAAGCAGCAATGGAGCTGTGCCTGAAAGGCAGAAGATAAACTTTATACTTTTTAATTTTTTTGCAGTGTTGGGAATCAAAGCCTGATCTCCCACATGGTAGGCAAGTGCTCTGCCACTGAGATACACCCTCAGCTCTAAATATTATGCTTTAAAATGTGCCAGTTTTGGAATATTGATATTATACATTTATACATCTATAAATAAATACATATAATGTGTAATATCTTTATTCATGCCTTGAAAATTCTGAATAGGAATGGTTAATAAATGAATCAACAAGATTTGTTACCAGAACCCTAAGCAGACTAAGGTACAATCCAAGCCACATGATTATAGAGGACATCCTCACATTCTGGCAGCAATGTAAGGCAGACAAAAACTGCATTATCTTTTTCCCTGTAGAAAATAGAACTTCACATTAACTGAAGTGAAGATTTGGTATCTTGATGGGACTCTGCTTTGTCATTGACCTTGGTATGTCCTCTGAAGTACAAACAGAAAAATTCTCTTCTGAATACATAATAAAGTAAGGTTTTAGCAAAGTCTTATAGAAATTTAAGTCTTCTAATCTCTAAGACAGAACTGAAGAGTGGGAAAAACTTTGGCTGAAAGAATACACGTTCTATACTGGAGAAAATAAAATAAAAAAGTAAAAGCATGGGAATATTGTGGTCCTGTGTACAGCAAGTATTTGCCTTGGATGATAAATACTTCTTCCAAATTCTGATTATGTGGCTTCTATATCAGGATAAGATCATCTTTGAAGTTTTAAACATTATCTATATCGATAGCTATATTTAATCTAATCTATTCATGTGGCATTGTTGCAAGTTTTGTCCATGAATTCAGTTGTCTTATAAATCATAAATTTAAATGTTAAGTCATTTTTGATTTGTCCAGCTTTGGATACTGGCATTTAGAAACCCATCCTGTCACATTCTAGAAGCAAAGCTTTAGTCATTTGAAGGCATATTCCAAGAGGTGTACCCAGTCTAATTATATGTATACATTTAAAATTTTTGTTTGTAAGAATGAGGAACAACCTCTTTCTTTTCCCCTCTTCTCCTTCTTGATGCTGAGGATGGAAATAAGGCCTTCACACATATACTTTATGACTAAGCTGTTCTCCTAACCCTGGGAAATTCTTTGATAAGGCTAGTTTATGAACTAAACTACTGGAAGTGCAGCAAAGACTTTAATATGGGAAACTCCACAAACTTCCTAGGCTGAAAAGCTGTTTACTTAAACAGAATTATTCTATATTTTAGTATGCAGATTTGTATTAAGTGTAGCAAAGAGTTTCATATTTAAAGTCATGAGCAGAGAGGCTTTGAATGCAAATATTACTGGCAGGCAAAGGAGGATCAATTAATAGCGTCATTTAGACAAGTCCTATAGATGGGAATAATATAAGATTTTTGATGAACACCTGGACAGGATTAGAGGTTCAGTTATGGGCACTCACCTTCAAATAAAGGAACTGGCACTAGTTTCTGAGCTTTATTCCCTATATTTAATAGAGACAGAGATTGTTTGTGACACCTCATTTTTCACTCATGAGTTGTGCAGGGGAGCGGAGAGCGTGATCTCAGTTGACATTGAGGCAGTCAGAGATGTACAGACAGGAAATGAAATAAACTTCTCTCCTCATCTGCATGGGAATCAATTTTCAGTGAGTTCCTGGTCAATTAAGAATGGTCTTTTTTGGGGGGCAGGTAACCTAGCAGGTACAAATACTTCCTTTCGGAGAAACAACACAACATATTACCCTAGACATATGAGACATTCAAAAGAACCCTCTTTGTTTCGATCAGTATTTACTTATTTAAAAATTTCTGTCAGGGTGGTGGAAGCAATACAGACAGTTTCCACCAGGGCTGTAGCTAAGTTACAGGAAGCTTATGTAATATCCAGATGTCATTACAGTGTGGCGAATTTAATCCTCAGGTCATCTATTCATACCAGTATCCATGGAGATGCCACCTGCCTAACCATGCAGATTATTGCCAAGTGTTCTCTTGTTCTTGACTTTGAGGTCTTTTTGGGATCAGCTTTCTCTCAGCCACTTTTGTGGCTCACTCAGACCTGACTGCCTGGACAAAACACTCAATTATTTGCATTTTGTGGTTCTCTGCCACTGCACCAAGCTTCACTTGGTAATTGGAACATCGATTTTGTTGTTCTTATCTCTCCCAAACAGATTTGGGATTCTGTTGTCCCCCTTCCCACTGAGGTTAAATCTTGAGTCAGCAGGGGAGAGGTAGTCATACTACATGGGGTTTCTTCTTAGGAGCTACTGTACTAACAGGCATAGATTACTTTGGTTCAAATAATAGAAATCCTAACTAACAGAGGCTTAAACAAGTAGTTACCCACACAGCAAGAGGTCTAGTACAACTGCTTAACTTTTTTACATCATCTTCTTGCCATACTTTCAATTTATTATCCTTAGCTATTGACTTTTGTCATTGTGTTTGTCACCACTGCGCTTTTTCATATCTGCCATACCTCCAGGTGTCACATTTATGGTCAAAGTGGGATAAAGGAGTAGCCCCAACTATGTTCCAGTCAACCAGAAAAGCACCCCCAGCCCCAATTTCCTTATATCACATTGTCTGTAACTACATCACACAAACCTAGAATTCTCTAGAGTTAGTGTGTAATACTGAGAAAATCAGTATAGAGATTTCTAGCCTGTAGAGTTGAAAGTGGTAAGGAAATGGGGTTGAAAAGACATTCTAAGTTCTCACTTTTCTTCTCACCCTTTTTTATTCCCTATAGTGACAGGAAATTTATATAGTTTCTATAGGACAGATATTGGTTTGCTTCACTCAGTACCCATTTCTATTCACTTTCTCCATTGCTTTCTTGTAATCTATAGGTTAGAGACTCCTAAACGCTTGATTTCTCAGCTTCTCCAGTCAATTGTGTGTGTGTGCGTGCGCCTGTGTGTGTGTGTGTGTGTAGGTGTGGCATTGATGGTGGGGCTTCCTGTCTCAAATGAAAAAGTCAGAGAGGCTCACTTGGAAAACTCTTTAGCTTCGTCATTCCATTTTCTTCCTATAAGGAATATGGTTTTTTGATGCCTGCAGGTGCAGTAGTGACTACAGGAGACAAAATGAAGATATAAGATGATGGAATAAAAATAATTTGGAATATGATGACACTGTGGATCCATTGTGTCAGATTTCTAGGGTCTACCTCTGAACTTTTGATATAAGAGCAATATACCCCTACTTGTTTAAGACAATTGTAGAGTTTTCTGCTGCTTGCAGTCAAATGTAGTTCTATTAGGTAAAAATGAATATAGTAGCATATGATTGTAATCTCAGCACTCAGGAGATCCAGGCAGGAAGATCATGAGGCCAGCCTGGGCTACACAGTGAGTTCAAGGCTGGCCTGGACTGTATAGTGAGCATGAGTCTCAAAAAAAAAAAAAAAAAAAAAAAAGAAGTTCAAACATCTTTCTGACATTTTGCTGTGTCAGAAAACGATGCCATGAATACAAGGAAAAAAGTCTTGCTTCATTTATGAAAAAACACATTTCACCACAGTTACAAGTACACAGAAACCCACCCAAATTAGGCTTGAGCAGGAAAAGAATTTGCTGGATGGATGTGAGTAAACTCATGGACCTACTGATAGCAAGTCCAGCCGCACTTCAGAACAGACTACAACCAGGAAAACTGCGAAGTCTTGGAAACCACGGCACATATTCCTCTTTTCCTCCATGGACACGTGATCTCTTATGATCTGCTTTTTTATTGGCATTGGCTTTTTCTTCTTGGTGCACAAAGCAGAAAATAAATCATTTCTATCTTATCAGGTTAAATATAATCTCAAATTGAGTAACATTACTTTCATTTTTGAACTTCTCTGGAGAAAGAATCTGATTGGCCAAATTTTTTGGTTGTGTGTCAATTTTTAATCAAATTAGTGGTAATGGGGGTGGGATCAAATGACTTAGGGGCTAAGGGAGAATAGCCCTGAAAAGGGCATGGATATGTATGTGGGAGGCAGTGGCTGCTGGTGAAGAAACAATGGGCATGTCTATTACTCTTCTAAAATTTAATCAGCTAAATGGTGAACCAACCATTCATTCTATAGACATTGGTCTCACTTGTTCTTACTCATATGTTCTCTTTCAGGAAATGTCAGTCCATTCAGCTAGTTGCCCCTGTCACAAATTTCTACACAACCAATAATGATCACAACAGTTAATATTTATTGACTGTGTGCATTGTATGATAGGTATTCTACATGCATTATCTTAAATTCAACCTGACTACAACTCTACAAGTAAGTATTATCTATTTTATTGATAAGTAAAGTGAAATTTTGAGATGTTAAGTCAAGCCTTTAGTATCTCTTTTGGATTACTGAATAATTTCATGTCTTCTTGTCTGTGCTCTTGCCCTTCAAGTTCCCCCTTTTAAACTCAGCGGTCAAAGTGATGCTTCTAAAACACAGATCTGATCATGTTACATTGCTGCTTAAAACCCTTTGTCCAAGTTCCTTTACACGATATATAAAGCCCTCCATGATCTGGGCAATCTCAATCTTTATGACTTCCATCTGAATCTCTCACTCTCACTCTATCTTTAAACTGCACAGATTACTTGCAGTTTTTGTGTTTTTTATTTTTAATTGACATAATAATGTACATATTTATGAGGTACATGTTTTCAGTTCTTAACTGTCATTTCTTATCCCTGTACAACAACCCGCTAGCTATTCTCCCAGCTTACTCCTACATGTTACCTACACTCACAATTCAGTTGATAATACCCTGTTCAGAAACTTCTGGATTGAATTGAATACTTTGTGCTCCTGTAGCACTCAGCCCTTTTCTCCTATACATATCATCAGACTGCAATTGTTTGGTAACTTATTCCTTCTTTTGCTCTGAACTGTAAATTCTTTGGAGGGATTATGTTTGTTTCATAATAAATACTCTAAGACTGGTATAGTGCTCGGCATGTAGTGGTTGCTTAATAAATATTTGTTAAATGAATGAATCTTAAGTCTAGAAGTACTCCCAAAGCTACCTGGTGATAAACAAATATTCAGCATTTCTTGTTTAGTGAATGGATTATCCTGACAGTTATACCCCTTAACAACAAGCTTTTGGTGTACAATTTATAAAAACTGAGCACAAAAAATCTAAAAATAAAAGTAGTTGAGAAAACATGTCATAAAATAAGTGATATACAACAAGAGAAAATTGTCAAACTTAGTGTAAGATAAAGAAAGCTGAATGAAAGAATATGATTGTGGAAGTGGGGGAGAAAAAGCAAGAACAATATTTTTCAGAACTTACTAAATGAAATGTACTTTGTTGGTATTATTTCATTTAAGCCTTGCAGTAATTCTTCGATATTGTTATCGAAGGTTAAAAGATAACTATAAGCTATAAGGTTAAAAGATAACTCAAAGTCAAATTCTTCGATATTGTTATGCCTCTATAAGGTTAAAAGATAACTAAAAGTCAAATTACAGCAACATATGAATGATGTCGTATTTTGGATACAACAAATGACCTACGAATAAGAAGCAAATGAAGGAAATTATAATCAACCCCAGAAAATATTATGGAGATCATTCCAGGGTAAATCCTATAACACCCAAATTATCCTCTTGCTAGGTCTAGCTTTCTGGATCAGTTTTTGAGCTCTTTCCCCTAAAGTGATTTCTTTCACTCTCTCATCTGCTTTGGATATAGGAATACTTCCTTTCTTCCACCAAGATAAATTCTACTTCCTCCCTCAAGCTCTGTCTCACTGTAACTCCTTTTTTGCTCAGTGGGAGCTAGGGATCGAACCCAAGGCTTTGCACCTGCTATAAAAGGGCCCTACCACTGAGCTACACCCTCACCCTTAAGTTCTTTCGAGCAAAACTTGCTTCATGAGATCTGTTTTGTAATTTAGCTATACTTTTTCCAATTTAGTAAAGCACCATGACCTCTTTTTTAGGGAACTGTCAGCAACACAAGCGGCGTAAAACAGACTATTATTGTAGACCACACAGGGAAAAAAAAAAAAGTAAAATCCTTAACAGCGGCTGTGTTTATGTGACCATATACACTACTGTGCACGATGGAAAAGTCCCATCAATTCTAAGTTTTGTTAAATCAAGTACTGTTTTAAAACGCACATTTTATTACTAATAAAAAGAGGATACTAGTAAGTCTTCTGGCTACTCTGGGACTTCTGTAAAGATAACATCAGGTGTTTTTATGTGAAAATGCTTTTCAAACATTTGGTAAAATGCTGCAAAATGTTTGTACCTGGCTGCATACAAAACCAAGACAAATTGCGTTCATGTGCCAAAGAAACTCCAAAGCGGCACGTCGCTAGGGAACGGAAGCCGCGGACTGCCGCGTGACGTCATTACTCCGCGCCCGCTGCGACGGTTTCCCAGCAGGGCTCAGGGCAGTCCTGCTGGCTATGGGGATTTGGCAGCGTCGCTTACTCTTTGCTGGCATGTCGCTCCGGGGTGGTGGCCGGGCCCCTTGGTCGCTCAGGGGTATCCGAGCATTGGTTGTTCGCCGCCAGGTCCGTGGTGCTGCAGAGAGCAGAGAGAGGTGGGCGGGATGACTATGCAGGTCGGCTCGGCTGCAGGTTTCCTGTTGCCTCTTGCATGGGACTCAACTCAGTCCCTCTTGTGCTCCTGCCCCCCTTGGAGTCACAATGAGACCTTATTTGGTTGGACTTTCCCATTTTCCGGCAGGCGCACAGTTGGTCCAGACTGAGGTGTGGCGGGCCCTGAAAGAGATGGTTGGAACATGGGTGTATGTCTTGCACATCCCTTTGTGATTTGGGGTTAATTTGTAAATATGTTAAAGAGAAGGCAAACGTGCAGGATTTAACTCTGTAAAGAGATAACTTACCTATTTTCCATTTTTCAAAGTCAGCGTGCCCTGGCAAATAAATTTCAATTTAGACGTGTACCTTTACGATTGTGATCAGTAGTACTGATAGTAGGTAAATAGCACTTAAAGGATGAACTAGTGGAGATGAGAATTAGAAACGAAGGCCCTCTTAATTGCAAAGCCCGAATTGTTTTTACTTTTACAACAGAAAAACTTCCTTTTTTTCTTTTCTGAAGTTATCTGGTGCTGAGAGTGAGAACCTAAAACAAAGAAGAACACAGATCATGTCCCGAGGACTTCCAAAGCAGAAACCCATAGAAGGTGTTAAACAAGTTATAGTTGTGGCTTCTGGAAAGGGTGGAGTTGGAAAGTCTACTACAGCAGGTATTATAGGATATTCTGATACCGATTAAGAATTTATGACAAATTATTATAGTTTAAAAATGTTTAGTATTTGTGAAGGTTTTAACAGCTGCTTCCTTAATATTAGGAGTTGATAACGAATAGGAACTTAGATTATGGAGTTAGACGAAACTAAATACAGAACCAGGTTGTCTGCTCCTTAACTGGTCAAGTGTCTCTCCAGCAGCTCTTCAGTTTACTTGAGTGTGAAACCTCTTTTATGAGATAGTTACGCAAATTAAGTAAGCTAACCCCTGAGGCCTGTGTTCTCCATAGTAAGTACTCAGTAATTGATTGTTGTTAGTTTTAAAACATTTAGTAACATTAATGCTGAATTATTTCTGGTCTTTTCCAGTCTTTATCAGTGGACATATAGCTAGATATTTGCAATGAGATTGTTAGTCATGACTTTTGTCACTTAACCATAATACAGTTTTCACCATTTCTGTAGTCAACATAGAACTAATATTTGAAAATGCATGAGAGATTTAGCATTTTAATTACTATATCTTTTAGTACCATATTAATGTACTATGAACAAAGAATTTTTTTGGTGGCCCTTTTTATTGATTATAGGTTTGTCTCTAAAATGTTACACAAAACATCCTAACTAACTTCGTTTAGTTACATTTTTGTGTGTATGTATGATGAGACTAAAGATTACTCTCAGAGAATTTCAACAGGTTATACATTAGGTCTGTGGAACTTACTCATAACTACAAGTTTGTTCTTTGACTTGTGTTATCGTAAAGCACTCATATCTTTCACTTATCTCTTGAATTTTCAGTCATTTCAGTAGGATGACCAAGCAATCTTTTTTTGCAGTTGATTAAAAAATGATTATCTTTAATATATTTTATTTTGTCAATTTTGGCCTAGTTCTAGACTGACAAGATTTTTAAAATGGTGAGCTTTTTTCCAGTCTATTAACCTAAAGTCATAAAGCATATTTACATTAAAATTCTTTAGTTCCATTGAGGTCAACATTTTGAAAAAAGAAAGACCAGGTACAGGATTCTGTGAATGTCATTGGAGATCTTTTGTGTTGACTTGAAGCCATATTCTATCCTTTCTAGGTATAACAATTATAGTATAGCTGGCTGTAAATCCAAATAAAGAGTGTTAGTAGCTCTTTTTTCCCCCCATTTGAAGTTGAAGAGAATTGTGGAAGAGTTTCTCAGATGTTTTGGAGAAATTAAGATTTATCAAATATTGTATTTGTGATATACACTTTACCTATTAGTATTTGATAGATACTATATTATTAAAAATGGTGATTTGTTCTTAATGAATTTGTGCCATGTCCTACGTATTTTTGCTTTCTTTTCTGAGCATCTACCATCTGTTTGATGTTTTGTTTTTAAAGTTTAGGAACTCCTAGTCTTTGGTTCTAGAATCTGCTTCTTCCTGTTTTTGAAAAATTGAAGTACATTTACTTAATTCAATGGTGTGAGTCTTTTTGCATGCTCTATGGTTAGTTGGACTGGATAAAAATGGGAAGTGTTCTCATGATCATAGGTATAAGTTTTTTGGATTTTGTGCAGTGTTAGTTGTTGGGTCTGTAGGTTAGCCCTTTTTAAAAAACAGATTGCTTATTGTTTTAGCTGGAGATGATCTGTTTCTGTGGGATGTTAAAGCATTTAAATAGGAGAATATATGAGACAGTATACAGTGTGTGACACATAGTAGATGCTTATACAGGGTGTGACACATAGTAGATCCTCATTTTTTTCCTGTTAACATTATACTATGTATAATGTTCCAAGTAGCTTAGTCCATACTTTTTCATAGCAGCTCTGTTAGTATACCTAAGCCTTGGAAATAGATAATGTAACTCTGTTGGTATTGTATTTCTTTCCTTTGTATGTATTTATTATTGTCCCCAACTATTTCAAAATACTTACTATTTGAATATGTGTGCCAGAGTTACTTTGGGTTAGAATGATGACATTGATTAGTACAAACATGCTCTGTGATTTTATTGTATATACACAGGAACAACCTAACTTTACGATCAGCTATCCTCTAAGGTTTCTGCGTAAAAGTTGGATTATGTTTATATGTACCTGAAAATCAGAATTATTTTATAATTTATAAGAATGAATTTATCAAGTTCCATGCCCTAGGCCAGTGGTGGCGAACCCCTGGCATGCTTGCAGCAGTGGGCTGTCTATATCATTGAAAGCTCTAAAAGGTTCTCCATCACTTTTCTAGGTTCAGTATTTTACATACAGTATTTCATTTAATCCTCAATAGTTGTGAAGTAGGAATTCTATTTGTTTTATAGAGCAGGAAACAGGATTACAGGTAAAATAACCTAATCAGATTTATACAGTAGGTAGTGATGGAGTTGGGATTTGAATGAGGTCTGCCTTAAAATTTATGCTCTTAGCTACTTTAAAGAAAACATTTACTTCATTGTTCTATAAGGAAGTATGAACATCTATTTATCAGGTTTGGAAATGCATTACTTTAGGACCGCTCTTCTCAGATGTCATGTATCCTTGCTGCAGGGCTAAAGATGGCGTTAGGATTTCTGCTTTCCTCCTTTATGTCTCTGGGATTCACTGGCGTAGGCAGTTTGGGAAACACATTTTATTCCCTTATCTCTATGCACAGTGGCCCAGCCTTTTGAATACAGGTATAATTGCGTGTTAGATACTTGGAACTCCTACCATACCAGCATTTTAAAAAGGCAATAGGATTATATCTATTTTTATTTATTAATTGGTATATAATTTTTCTACAAAATGTGTTTTCAATAATAATTGAACTATATATTTCATTAACTTTAAAAAATAAAATGGATTATTTGAATAAAATATAACATTATAAATGGACTATTTAAAATCTTAATTTTTGGGCAAGTGTATATCAGTTATATTGCAAAAAATTTTTTTTTTGTCTTTTTATTTTCTGCATTCTCTCTGTGTTCCTGTTCTTTACAAGTAAGGGAGATGTATGAAAAATTTCTGTGCTTTGGTTACTACACTAAAATATTAAAAGGCACAATAACTTTAACTGAAGGAAAGTTACTAAATTTAATTACTTTTTTTTGTTTTTCAGTAAACCTTGCACTTGCACTGGCAGCGAATGATTCGGTAGGTGTTAGTAGAAATATTAATGCATTAAAACATTTTTAAGGCAGTGATAAAGAGCATATTATTTTTCATTTACTCAGAAGCTATATGGTATGATTTCACTCAGTTGCATGTCTTTAAGGAACTAAAAGTGCTGCTAGTAGTACTTGTTTCATTTAATAATGATGATGCATTATTATTTGCTTTGTATCCCATAGAAATCTTTCATGTTCTTGCATGGATGTCACATCTTAAACCAATTTTTACCATTTACTATCTACATAAGATTATTCTGGGTTCAATTTTTAAATGTTAGTATTAATTGTTTTTAAGGAAAAAGATACTGTAAAAGTAGTATATGCCCATTGAAACAAAATTCAAATAGAAGCTGGGTGTGGTGGTGCATGACTGTAATCCCAGCACTTGGAAGGCTGAACCAGGTGGATCACTGAGTGCGAGGCCAGCCTGGGCTACGTAGTGAGTACAAGGCCAGTTTGAACTACATAGTAAGACCCTGTCTCAAAAAACCAAAGGAAAAAAAAAAAAGGTGTGGCTTAACCAATTCCTTTTTAATGATATATTTAGGTTGGTTCACTTTTTTTTTCCTTCTTATTCTAATAATACTACAGTGAAATTTTTATGTAATAATGACATGCTAATTAATATTTGTAGGATAGATTCTTGGAAATAAAACTACTAGATCAAAAGGTATGCGTAACTTACGTTCTATGTATGTACATAAAAATTTGCTTTATTTTTTATTTTAACCACAGTCTAAGGGAGTATCCATTTTTCATATGCTCAGTCATGTTAGGTATTATCTGTCTTTCTAGATACTTACAATAAAATAAAATTGAATATTGAACATATTATGGATCTCCATAAATTATCAGTTAATAAAAGCACATCTTTTAGAATTGCTTTTAATTTTTCCTTTATACCTATTTTATAAAATATAGGCAAGAATCATTTAATATGTTTAGCTGTAGCTGTGCTTCTAGCTTATTTTCTACCATTACTATGCAGTTTCAGTTCCCAGTAGATAGCACATATGGGAAAATAATGTGTATCTGTACAGGGTTTTTTTTTTTTTTTTTTCAAACTTTATTTATTTATTTTTTTAAAGACAACAAATAAACATTCTCATGTATTAACAAACTCAAGCATTAGAGAATGTACAAATACCTTTTGGAGAAAAATATTACTCAGTATAAGATTAAGCCATGTAAAAGCTAGGTAAAAATAGAAGACTAAGGAATGGAATAGTCACAGTGAAATTGCATTTTCATACTAGGGAGACAATACGATGTTTACAAATGTGCATCCGGTTTATTTCGCTTGTGAGTATTTTCTCGAGTTGCATCCATTTACCTATGAAAGTTTCCAGTTTATCTTTCTTTATGGCTGAGTACTCTCCATTATATAGAAATACTACATCTTTTTTATCCATTCCTCGGTTAATGGGCATTTGGGTTGTTTCCACGATCTAGCTATTACAAATTGTGTTGCTATAAACATGGGTGCACATATATCACTGTGGTACGATGTTTTTAATTCTTGTGGGAAGATACCCAGAAGGGGAATAGCTGGGTCAAATGGGACCTCCAATCCCAGTTTTTCGAGGAGTCTCCACACGGATTTCCACAGCGGTTGCACCAGTCGACACTCCCACCAACAGTGGAGAAGGGTTCCTTTTTCCCCACAGCCCCTCCAGCATTTGTTATTAGTTGACTTCTTGATAGCAGCCATTCTTTCTGGGGTGAGATGGAATCTCAGTGTTGTTTTCATTTGCATCTCTCAGATGACTAGTGATGTCGAACATTTTTTCATATATTTATTTGCCATTTGTATTTCTTCATCTGAGAAGTGTTTATTCATCTCAGATACCCATTTTTGGATTGGGTCTTTAAATTTGGGAGGTTTGATTTTTTTGAGTTCTTTATATGTTCTCGATAGTAATCCTTTGTCTGAGGAACAGCTGGCAAACAGTTTTTCCCACATTGTGGGTTGTCTCTTCACTCTGTTGGTGGTTTCTCTTGCTGTGCAAAAGTTTTTTAATAAGATGAGATCCCAGTTGTTGATTCTTTGTGATACTTCCTGTGCGATGGGGGTTTTATTCATAAAGTCTTTGCCTACACCAATGTCTTCAAGAGTTTTACCTATTCTATTTTCCAGGAGATTTAATGTTTCTGTTTTAATATTTAGTTCTTTGATCCATTTTGAATTTAGTTTAGTGCACGGTGAAAGATACGGGTCTAATTTTAATCTTCGGCATGTGTAGAGCCAATTTTTCCAGTACCATTTATTAAAGAGGCTATCTTTCTTCCAGTGAATGTGTTTGGCACCTTTGTCAAAGATAAGGTGGCTTAGTATGTCTGGAGTTGTTTCTGCATCTTCTATTCTATTCCATTGATCTTCAGGTCTGTTTTTTTGCCAATACCACGCTGTTTTTATCACAGTAGCTTTATAGTATAATTTCAAATCAAGGATTGTGATGCCCCCTGCCTTGCTTTTGTTGCCCAGAATTGCCTTTGCTATTCTAGGTCTCTTCTGGTTCCAGATGAATTTTAGGATTGTTTTCTGTAATTCTGTGAGATATGTTGTTGGAATTTTGATCGGAATTGCATTAAATCTGTATAACAGTTTTGGAAGTATGGCCATTTTCACTATATTGGTTCTTCTGACCCAAAAGCAAGGGATATCTTTCCATTTTCTGATATCCTCTTCAATCTCCTTTTTCAGAGTACTGTAGTTTTCAGTGTAGAGGTCTTTTACATCCTTTGTGAGGTTGATTCCTAGGTATTTCATTTTTTTAGATGTGATTGTGAAAGGTGTTGTTTCCCTAATTTCTCTCTCAGTGAGTTTGTTATTGGTGTACAGGAAGGCTATTGATTTTTGAGTGTTGACTTTGTATCCAGCTACACTACTGAATTTGCTTATTAAATCTAGCAATTTTTTAGTGGAGTTTTTGGGGTCTTCTACGTAGAGTATCATGTCATCTGCAAATAATGATAATTTAACTTCTTCCTTTCCAATCATTATTCCTTTTATTTCTTTCTCTTGTCTAATTGCTCTGGCTAAAGTTTCCAGGACTATGTTGAATAAGAGTGGGGACAGTGGACATCCTTGTCTTGTTCCTGATTTTAGAGAGAAGGCTTTCATTTTTTGTCCATTTAGTATGATATTGGCTGTTGGTTTGTCATAGATAGCTTTTATCAGATTGAAATAAAGACCATCTATTCCAATTTTCTGTAGGGTTTTTATCATGAATGGGTGCTGGACTTTGTCAAAAGCTTTTTCTGCATCTATTGAGATGATCATATGATTTTTGTCCTTGGTTCTGTTAATATGGTGTATTACATTTATTGATTTACATATGTTGAACCATCCCTGCATCCCTGGGATGAATCCAACTTGGTCATGGTGTATAATCTTCTTGATGATTTGCCGCATTCTGTTTGCCAGTATCTTATTGAGGATTTTTGCATCTATGTTCATTAGGGAGATTGGTCTGTAGTTCTCTTTCTTAGTTGGGTCCTTCTCTGGTTTTGGTATCAGGGTAATGCTTGCTTCCAGGAATGAATTTGGGAGTATTGCTTCCCTTTCAATTTCATTAAAGAGTTTGAGAAGTAGTGGTGTTAGGTCTTCTCTAAATTTCTTGTAGAATTCAGCAGTGAATCCATCAGGGCCTGGGCTTTTCTTTGTTGGGAAGTTTTTAATTACATCTTCGATTTCATTGATTGATAGTTATTGGTTTATTTAGGATTTTTATATCTTCTTGGTTGAGCTTTGGTAATTCATATGTATCTAGGAATCTGTCCATTTCTTCTGCATTTTCCATCTTATTAGAATACAGGTTTTCAAAGTAGGTATAGATGATCTTCTGGATTTCTGCAGGGTCCATTATGATATCACCCTTTTCATTCTTAATTGCGTGGATTTGAGTACTTTCTTTCCTTTTTTAAATAAGGTTGGATAAGGGCTTGTCAATTTTATTTAATCTTTCAAAGAACCAACTCTTCGATTCGTTGATTCTTTGTATTTTTTTTTAGTCTCCAATACGTTAATTTCTGCTCTGATCTTTATAATTTCCTCTCTTGTACGAGATTTTGGTTTAGCCTGCTCTTCTTTTTGTAGAAGTTTGAGGTTCACCATTAGGTTGTTTATTTGTTCTTGCTCTGTTTTCCTGATATAGGAATTTAATGCTATAAATTTCCCTCTTAGGACTGCTTTCATTGTATCCCATAAGTTCTGGTATGTTGTACTGTCATTATCATTCAGTTGCAGAAACTGTCTAATTGCTTCTTTAATTTCATCTGTGACCCATTGGTTGTTCAGGAGGGTGCTATTTAATTTCCATGTGTTTAGCAAATTCTTGTGGTTTCTTTTGCCATTGATTTCCAATTTCATTGCAGTATGGTCTGATAATATACATGGGATAATTTCAATTCCTTTGCATTTACTTAAGCAGGTTCTATGAGCTAGTATGTGGTCTATTTTGGAGAATGTCCCATGTGCAGCTGAGAAGTATGTGTATTCTGATGTTGTGGGGTGGAACACTCTGTAGATATCAACTAAGTCCATTTGTTCCCAAGTTTGGTTCAGTTGTAATATTTCATTGTTGATTTTTTGTCTAGTTGATCTGTCTTTTTGTGACAGTGAAGTATTGAGATCCCCCAACACAATTGTATTAGTGGTTATTTGATTTTTCCTGTCCATTAATATTTGTTTTATATAGTTGGGTGCACTGGTATTTGTTGCATATATATTTATGATTGTTATCTCTTCCTCTTGGATTGTTCCCTTTACAAGGATGTAGTGACCTTCTTTATCTCTCTGAATCATTCTTGGCTTGAAATTCACTTTGTCTGCAAAAAGAATAGCTACCCCTGCTTTTTTCTGGGTTCCTGTCACATGGAATATTGTTTTCCATCCTTTGACTTTCAGTCTATGAATTTCTTTTTGAATTAAATGTGTTTCTTGTATACAGCATATTGTTGGATCTTGCTTCTTGATCCAATTCGCCAGTCTGTGCCTTTTGATTGGGGAATTGAGACCATTAACATTAATGGTTAAAACTGATATGTATTGACTTATCCTTGTCATGTTATTTTCTTGTTGTTGGCTCTCCCTCTTTTAATTTTTGTTTTCCCTCCCTCTCTTTAATCATTTGCTCTGCCTAGTGGATTCCTTCTGTTGGGGTTTCTGGAGTTGTAGTCCTTGTTATCCCTTTCTAGAATGTCCTTCAAAACATTTTGGAGTGCTGGTTTGGTGGTTATAAATTTTCTCAGATGTTCTTTGTCATGGAAGTATTTTACTTCTCCATCAGTTTTGAACGATAGTTTTGCGGGGTACATCAATCTGGGTTGAAGATTATTTTCCTTTAGAACTTGAAATACATCATTCCAAGCTCTTCTTGACTTGAGGGTTTGTGCTGAAAAGTCCGCTGTGATTCTGATGGGCTTTCTTTTATAGGTGATTTGTTTCTTTTCTCTAACAGCTTTTAAGATTCTACTCTTATGTTGAATTTCTGGAATCTTGACTATGATATGCCTGGCTGAAGATTTTTTTGATCGTGGCTAATTGGAGTTCTATAAGCCTCACTTATCTGAATGTCAAATTCTTTTTCTCTACCAGGGAAATTTTCTGTGATAATGTCTGTGAACAGTGTTCTGATGTCATTTATGCTATCTCCTGCTTTTTCATGGACTCCAATCAATCTTAAGTTATTCTTCTTTGAATCATCTAGCACCTGCTGGATTGATTTTTCATTGTCCCTTGCTGTTTTTAAGAATTCTTTCTTTTCATGATCACTAATTGCAAGCCTGTCTTCTATATCTGAGATCCTGTCCTCACATTGGCTTAATCTGCAACAAATACTTTCAAAGGAATTTTTGTTCTTCTGGATATCTGCTTGAATCTGCTTTATGGATTCCATTTCTTTCCTATGCTGAGCATTCATGGCTTCCATCATTTTCTTAAGCTCATCTATTTTTTTGTCTGTCTCTGCTGTAGTGTCCTTAAGCATGGTCTTCATTGTGGACATTATCTCTGCAGTTATCTGAGAAATTATTTCTGATTTAAATTTTTCCAGAGCCTCATTCAACTGCTTTGTTGTTACCACTTCAGAGATGTCAGGTGGGTGGCTTTCGGTTTGTCCCACCTCACTGCCTCCTGGGTTTGCCTTTGGTGAACTGGATGTGTGGGGTTGCATCTTGTTTAAGTGTTGTCTCATTTTCTTTTCTTTCTTTAGTTTAATTCCTGGGATGCTGTTTGTAAATTGCCTATGGTAGGTTGCTTTATTGCTAGTATTTCAAACTCTTAGGAGATTCTTGGAATACCAGGAAGAAAAGCGCCAGTCAGTGTGTCCTTCTCGGCTGGTGCTTCTCTGTACCGCGGTGTCTCGCGTTACTCTGCGGAGGTTCCCACTGAAGCTGTGGATGGAGTGGCGGCCGCCCCGGGTTCTCAGCTCAGCTGCTGCCCCCCCCCACAATGGCATCCGACTAGTGGCTCTCGCGTGCCTGACGGTTGGGCGTCAGCACTCACCGCCAGTCAGTGTGTCCTTCACAGCCGCCGCTTCTCTGTACTGCGGCGTCTCGCGTTCCTCCACATAGGTCTCCGCTGGAACCGTGGATGGAGTGGCAGCCGCCCTGAGTTTCAAGTTCAGCTGCTGCCCCCCCCCCCCGCCACAGTGGCGCCCGGCTAGTCGCTCTCTCGCGCGGGACGGCTGGGTGTCAGCACTCACTGCCAGTCAGTGTGTCCTTCACGGCCGCTGCTTCTCTGCACCGCCGCTTCTCGCGCTCCTCCACGGAGGCCCCCGGGGGCGCCGGCAGTCACCGCGTGTCTGCAGATTTGAACCGCTTCAGTCGCGTCAGGATTCCCGACACAGGGAAATGGCGCCGGAGGCCACCTCCTTCTTCTTTGTTGGATTTTCTCTCTTCACTTTTTCCGTGGGCCCCAAACTGCGCTTCAGATCTTTCCTGGGTCCATGGGAGCCACTTCCCTCTTTCTTGTCCTCCTCCAGTCACTATATTCCAGTGTCTGGATGGCGACTTTTGGAGAGGTTCACTGCCTGCTTCTTACAGATCCGCCATCTTTTTCCCTCTCCCCTGTACAGGTTTGATATTGATGTAGGGAGTCCAGACTCTGCCAGAACCCAGAACTGGTCATGTGGGAACTCATGTCTTCTGATGTTTGATTCTGTTATTTCTGAGAATTGGAAAATAATAAAAAATAATAAATATTACTTGATATAATATTAAACATTTTATTACAGTAATAATAAAATAAATAATATTAGCTAATTTTATTCACTGCAGAATCAGTAGTGTAGTTGGATGTTTGGATAAGAAAATATAATCATGTTTCTCTTAAGTTGTGCTCCTAGAATGACAAAATTCTGCCATTAAGCTCAAATTATTTTCTTTTTAAATTTCCTGGGCCGGTGAGATGGCTCAGCGGTGTACGCGCATGACTGGCAAGCGTGAGGGCCCGAGTTCGACTCCCGGATCCCACATACGAAAAAGGCTGGTGATATCGCTCAGTGGCATGGGCGCCTGCTGGCGCGCGCGAGGTCCAGAGGTCGACCCCTGGTACCCACAAAAAAAAAAAAAAAAAAAAAAAATTTCCTTACAACTCTTTTCCGTTTATGGGGACCTACTTTGTTGTATCCCATCTTGTCTTCTTTCTTGAATTTTTTGTTTTCCTGGAGGACATTCTTGAATCATTCTGTGGTTTGGTGGGACAGAATAATGACCAGCCAAAGATGTCCACATCCTAATTCCTAGAGTCTGTGCATATATTTCCTTTCATGGCAAGAGACTTGCTGGTATGATTAAGTTAAAGATTTTCTTTTTTTTGTGTGGGTACCGGAAGTCGAACTCAGGACCTCGCGCTTGCCAGGCTGGCGCTTGTGCCGCTGAGCCATCTCACCGGCTCAAGTTAAAGATCTTGACATCAGAAGATAATCCTACATCGTCTGGGTAGGTTCAGTGTAATCAGAAGCGTCCTTGTAAGTGAAAGAGGGGAGCCAGAGAGTCAAAGTCAGAGAGATTTCATATAAGACGAATTCAGTCCACCACTGTTGGCCTTGAAGCTGAAAGGGGGACCACTGGTCAAGGAATGTGGGTACCATCTAGGAACTAGGGAAGACAAGGAAATGTATTCTTCTAGACCCCAAAAGGCATGTAATTCTGCCAAAATCTTAATTTTAGCTCACCGAAACCCACTTGAACTTTGATAATTTCTAAAAAAAGAAGTAGAAAACTAATATGTATAGGAAGTAAAATTTCTTAATTCTCTTTTTGTTAATTTTTTTGGTTAATTCCTAATATGTTCATATTTAATAGTTTAGCCAGAGATGTAGTTCCAGATTCAAAATAATTTTCTCTGTGAATTTTGAAAACAGTATATCACTTTCTTCTAGCATGCTAATAAAATATCTGATGTTAGTCTGCAGATTCCTTTGTAATATCATGTATTTTGTTTTCTCAACACTTTTAAGGTTTTCTTTGTGACTTTCAAGTTTTTTTTTTTTTTGATGTAGGCTTCTATTATGTTGCCTAGGTTGGCCTCAAACTCACAATCCTGCCACAGCCTCTGAACTAGATAAGATTATAGGCGAGTGTCACCATGCCTGACTGGCTTTTAAGTTTAAAATTGTCACAAATATGTACTTAGTTGTTAGCTTTAAAAATTTTTATCTGCTTGGAAATGGATCCTGAAGTATCAAGGCTGAATCTTTTTCAGTTGAGGAAAAACTTCTATTCATTGATCATTTTTGGTGATGTGTTCATTTTATCTCCAGAACCTATTAGGTAGATATTGACCTCTTATACTTGTTACTTTTTCTCTTATAGTCTCTATCTCTTTGTCTTTGCTGTGATTTGCAAGATGTCTTAGACTTTTTCACATTGCTATATTGGATTTTAGTTATTTAGCCCTTCTGAAAAATTAATTTTTAATTGGGAAACTTTATTTTTTTCTAGTTTTCCACAACTGTTTAATATCTTCCACTTGTCTCTGCAAAAAATGGTTGTTCTATCTTTTTGAATCTCTCCAAAGATGCTAAGTAGAATTAATAAAAACTGTTTGATGATCTTTGTTTAGTTAATATGGTTCTCATAATGTGGTGCTCTGACTGGCAGAATCAGCAGTGCCTGGCAACTTGTGACACATGCCTGGAACCCCACCCCAGACCTGCAGATCAGAAACTTTGGGGGTATGGCTCTGTAATCTATTTTAACGAGCTTTGCAGGTGATTTGATGCTAAAGTTTGAGACTGTGGATCTAGAATTTCTTTTGCGGTGGTAGAGATGGAACCCTAGACCTGGTGCCTGCTGGACAGTGCTCTACCATTGAGCTACATCCACAGTCTTAGAGTTCTTATAAACATCTAACCTGCCAGTAGCACCCTTTTTTGTTTTCTAGGGCAATTATAGTATGGTTTTAAGTTACTTTTTTTCCCTTGTCATTTCAGTGGAATTTGGAAGAAAAGAGATGTACATGTATGGTTAGGCAACCTTATTGAGATAAGAGTCAGTGATATGTTAAGAGCCAGTGATTTTTTTTAAAATTAGGATACTTGGTTAATTTGGGGAAGGATCCCCATCTTCCTTAAGGAAGGAAACAGGGAGAATTCAATAGGCAGGAAGGTAGATAAATTTTCAGGTGTGGGTCTCTCTTAATTTCGTTATCATTTTAGCTAAAGCATTGGGTGTTATAAACAACGTGAAGTAAGTATATGCTAAAGAATCAAAAGATGAAAGGAATAGTTAAAAAAGGGGTTGATTCCTTTATGTTAAATGTTGCTAGTTTTGATGAGATGTTAGCTTGGGAAATTTCTTTTTCTGTTTCTTTCAGGCAGCAGGGATGAGAATTGCTTGATCTTTTTTTTTTTTTTTTTTTTTTGGTGGGTACCGGGGGTCGAACTCAGGACCTCGCGCTTGCCAGGCAGGTGCTTATGCCACTGAGCCATCTCACCGGCCCTAGCTTGATCTTTAATGCTTGTGTATATGACAGGAAAACTGACAACAAAAACATTAACACTATCCTTGACTACTTCTTCAGAAAGCATTGTCTCTTTAAAGTGTTTTTAAACAAGTTTGTTGAATCTCCTTTAAGAAGGTCTTTAGTGTTTTATGATCCTGATGAAGGAGTTGTTTTATTTTCATTTTTTGATGTTTTGTAGCAAAGTTAGTGCAGAAATTATGAAGAAGGCCAAGAAATATGAGCAGCATATTTTGATAATTCTAAGGTAATATGACATAGTACTTTATGCTTGGCTACTGTCATGTCCTGTGTAATAAATTTATATATACTTAAGAAAGAGAAATTTAATATAGCTTATATACTTGATTAATAGTGTTTTTGATTAGGGAGCAGCATGTTTGGCTTGAATAAGATTTTTGAAATATGATCTGCCACAAGACTGCCTGCATATAGAAAAGAAGAGCTGTACCTATTCTACCTGATTTATATGAATCTGGCAGAGTCCTTTGTTCTGTGTTTCCCAATTTAAGATTTTATTAATATTACACCTACTTAGAGGACACGTTTTGTCGCTGGAGGAAGCTCATGGTTCCTAGCCTTCTGTTTGCTGAGTGGGTGCAGATGGGTAAGGTCCATGGACAATTTTGGGGCATGGTACAATTATGTGTTGCTTTAAGGGGTAAAAGGTACAATTAGAATGGTGTCTTTGGAGCCTCTCTAGTCATTCATTACCATGGAGTCTTAATTATTCATTCATTTCCTATGTAAGAGGGTCTCTGACTTGCTACTCCTTAAGCCAGCTTTGCTGAAGACCCTGCAAACTCTTTTCTCCCACCTTTTTAGTGGGTTGGTGCCTGTTTTTCAGCACTGGATTAGGAAAATCTAGTAAGATGAGGTTGTAGGTCTAGGGCAGTGGTAGTGAACCTACAGCATGTGTGCTGCAGTGGGCTTTGTATCATTGAAAGCTCTAAAAGATTTGCCATCTCTGGTCCAGGGAAATAGGTCCAGGAAGCTATTCATTTACATTTTTACTTTTATTATTTTTTTTGTGTGTAATGATGCTTGGGATCAAGGTCTTGCACATGGTAGCTCATTTTATTTTTAATATTGGTTTTAGTAATCTGTAAAGTAGATTGTGTAACCCCCAGAAGGGTATGTAAGACAGTCCACTGAGGTTTAGGAGGAAAATTTTCTTTTCTATTTATATTAATTTTTCTCATTATGTTTTTTGTGTATGCATTGTAGTTTATACATCATTAGTATACTAGTGCTAATGTAATTTATAAATAAACATTAACATTTATTCAGGCTATGTGCTCAAATGTCTTTATAGGTTTTTAACTGATTGGGGTATATGACTAATATTTAAATGTCATTGAGCTGGGCAAAAGGAATTCTGGGTTAGACTATATGCTCAGTTCAAAAGAAGACCATTGTGTGGATTGAGGTCACAGGCTTATTGGAATGGGGTGAGGGTTTTCCCTGCTTTCTCCTTGCCTTTTGTACTTTCGTTTGGGAACACAGATGGGCAGTACTGTAAAGCAGAATTTAGAGATGTGTGCTGTGTATCAAATATTTCATGCAGTGGTGTGCTGGAGTTGGCATATACTGGTTTTGAGATCCAATTGTTAAATTTTCAGGAATTTTGCAAATCAGTGTCTACCATATTTTTAGCTCAAAATAGGTCGTGGTATAAGTATTTAAATCATGGAAGCTAGGAAGCACTGAAAACGAGGCTCCCACTGTTTCCCAAGCTGGTTGTTAAACATTTACTGGTACTCTATTGATCATACATATTGACAATCGTATTTTTTAATTTTTCAAATTGCCTTTATAATGGATCTTACTCTTTTACAGTATAAATTTAATGCAGAGTGGGAAAGAGCACTGAGCCTGGGAGAAGGAAGCATGAGTCTGTCAGAAGCCACTGATAAGCTCTGTGAGGTTCTTAAATCAATTCAATTCAGTTCATTTTAGTTCATCAAATTTATTGAACACTTATAACACTCATTGCCGGATACCCTGGGAATATAAAGTAAATTGAACATACACTGTAGAAGCTCACAGCCTTTTAAGTATACCTTCATGAAAGTGTTTTTTTTTTTCTGTGGGTACCGGGGGTCGACCTCAGGACCTCGTGCGCCAGCAGGAGCCTGTGCTGCTGAGCGATATCACCGACCCTTTTTTCGTATGTGGGTTCCGGGAGTTGAACTCGGGCCCTCACGCTTGCCAGGCAGGCACTTATGCCGCTGAGCCATCTCACCGGCCCCTTTTTTCTTTTTTTTTTTTTTTTTTTTTTTATGTGGGTACTGGGAGTCGACCTCAGGACCTCATGCTTGCCAGCAAGTGCTTGTGCTGCTGAGCGGTAAGCCCTTTTTTTCCTTTATGTGGGTTCTGGGAGTCGAACTCAGGAGCTCGAGCTTGCCAGGCAGGTGCTTATGCCGTTGAGCTATCTCACCGGCCCATGAAAGTGTTTTGTATATTTAAATATACAGAATCTGCCAAAAAATTATACATCAGGAAAAGGAAAACTTTCATATTTATTTTAATACTAAATTTGTTGAGACATCATGAGATTAATACAAGTTACCTTTGGCCTCTACAATTACAAGAGATGCTCAGAGGTCACCATTAGCTTCTAGACATTTACTAGTACAGTGAATTCTGAAGTGTGCATACAGTTTTTTGGTTGACTCTGTATATAATATATGTTTACTTATGTAAGTATCTGTATGCTGTATTTGTGTTGAATGTATGTTTTTGGATTGTATGTAGCTGAAATTGTTTTCATGATAGTTTCTTCTGTGAATGAGAAAGTGTTAATTAAAACAACATTTAATAAGCTTTTGTGGAACTTCATAACAGAGTAGACACACTGTATATCCTTAAAGTTTTATAAACTAGCAATGATAAAAGTGTATCTTAACATGATGAGGTATATTCAGGGTCAAATAGAATAGTAAATATGCCCAAGATGAGTAGTTTTTATTCCAGCATAAAGCAGTCTTTTTTTTTTATGAGAGTAGTTATATTTGATTCTGACAGAAACATGTAGACCATATAGTATTTGTGAGTTTTATAGCCTTATTGATTCAACCCTATCCTTGCCACATTTTATCAGCAAACAAATATCCTTGTCTCTGTATCTACATTTTTCTACTTTGTAGCTTTCTATTATTCCCACTTTAATTAAGGCTCATATCACTTCATTTTGGCAATTCATTCATTTATCTTTAGATAATTATTGAGTGCCTACTTTGTCCCAAGCAGTATATTAGTTTGGAAAACACAAAAATGAACGGGCCACACAATTCTTGCTTTTGAGGAACTCATAGATTAGCACAACACTACAGTGACCTCTTACCTGTCTGTGATCAAATCTTTCCAGTCCATAATGCCACGTTACTCTTAACTTCATTGGAATTACCTAAGTCCCTTGCTCAGCTTCACAGCGGAAAGCCTTTGCCGGTATTCAAGATTCTCTATCTTCCTGAGTTTATCTTCAGCTATTCTCCTCAATGGTTCCTGTGCACTAGCTAATCTAGGTTACTTACTGAAGCCAATCTGGGCTTGATGTGCTCTGTTCTTGAGAGTTTATAATCTTTTTGCTGCATTTCTTTTCTTTTTTAAAAATTAATTAATTTTATTGGTACATTTTAAGGATATATAATGATCATATTGCATCATAGGGAATTTGTACCTGTACATAATATCTTGATTCTTTTTTTCCCATTCTCCTACCCTCCGTTCAACCCCTCTTCCCCTCCTTATTTACAAAATCTTTATTTCCCTTTTTTCCTTATTTTCTCATTTTCTTTTCCCTTCCTTCCTCCCCACCTTTCCTAGTTCCCCTTTCCATTTGAACATTTTCTTCCTATTTCACAATATCTATTATACATTTTGGTCCTTATTATACTTTCAGTTTCTCACACCAGAGGAACAATGTAGTATTTACACATGTGTGTAATGTATTTTACTTAAGATGCACTCTTCAGGTGCATCATTTGCCTAAAAATGTGTCAAGTTTATCCTTCCTTATGGCTGAGTAGTACTCCATTGTATAAAAAAACCACATCTTCTTTATCCATTTATCAGTTGATAGGCATTTGGGCTGTTTCTAAGATTTAACTATTACAAATTGCTCCCCTGTAAACGTGTGTGCATATATTGCTGTGGTATAATGCTTTTAATTCTTTTGGGAAGATACCAAGGGAACAGCTGAGTTGAAATGGAACTTCTAGTTTTAGTTTTTTGAGGAGTCTCCACACTGATTTCTACAGCGGTTGCACCAGTCTACACTCCGACAGTGGAGAAGGGTTTCTTTTTCCCCACAGCCCGCCAGCATTTGTTATTGGTTGATTTCTTGATAATAGCCATTCTTTCTGGGGTGAGATGGAATCTCAGCTTTGTTTTAATTTGCATTTCTCGAATGACCAATGATTTCGAACATTTTTTCATATATTTATTTGCCACTTCTACTACTTCATCTGAGAAGTGTCTGTTCATTTTAGATGCCCATTTTTGGATTGGGTCTTTAAATTTGGAGGGTCTGATTTTTTTGAGTTTTTATGTATTCTAGATAGCAATCCTTTATCTGAAGAACAGCTGGCAACAATTTTTTCCCATACTGTGGGTTGTCTGTTTACTCTGTTGGTGGTTTCTCTTGCTATGCAAAAGCTTTTTAATAAGATAAGGTCTCAGTTGTTGATTATTTGTGGTAGTTCCTGTATGATTGGGGTTTGTTCATAAAGTCTTTCCCTACACCAATGTCTTCAAGAGTTCTACCCAATCTATCTTCCAGCAGATTTAATGTTTTTGTTTTAATATTTAGATCTCTGAAAATGGACAAAAACTGAAACCTTTCACTCTAAACTTAGGAACAAGATAAGGATGTCAACTATCACCATTCTTATTCAATATAGTTCTGAAACAATTAGAGCATTTAGACAAGAGAAAGAAATAAAAGGAACAAGGGTAGGAAAGGAAGAAGTTGAACTATCATTATTTGTGGATGACATGATACTCTGCATAGAAGACCCCAAAAACTTCATCAAAAGACTTCTAGATTTAATAACCAAATTCAGTAGCACATCTGGATACAGTCAACACTCTAAACTCGATAGCCTTCCTGTACACAATAACAAACTCACTGAGAGAGAAATTAGAGAAACAGCATCTTTTAAAATAGCATCCAAAAAAATGAAATACCTAGGAATCAATCTAACTAAGAAAGTAAAAGACCTCTACATTGAAAACTACAGTACTCTGTAGTACTGTACCATAGAGGATATCAGAAAAGAGGATATCAGAATATGGAAAGATATCCCTTGCTCTTGGGTAGGAAAAACCAATATAGTAAAAATGACCATACTTCCAAAATTGTTGTACAGATTTAATGCAATCCTGATCAAAATTCCAACTGCATATCTCACAGAATTAGAGAAAACAATCCTAAAATTCATTTGGAACACGAAGAGACCTAGAATAGCAAAGGCAATTCTGGGCAACAAAGGCAAGGCAGGAGGCATCACAATCCCTGACTTGAAATTATACTACAAAGCTACTGTGATAAAAACAGCATGGTACTGGCAAAAAAACAGACCTGAGAATCAATGGAACAGATTAGAAGATGTAGAAACAACTCCAGACATACTCAGCCACCTTATCTTTGACAAAGGGGCCAAACACATTCACTGGAAGAAAGATAGCCTCTTTAATAAATGGTACTGAAAGCTGGCTTTCCACCTGCCAAGTAAAACTAGACCCATATCTTCCACCATGCACTAAACTACATTTCTAATGGAATGTTCTCTGTTGCCCTTATTTACCAATTCTAAATATTTTTATAATAACAATATAACTATTGAGCATTTATTGTGTTAAGCACTGTGAATAAGTGCTTTACATGAAATAATTTAATTCTCATGATGTGGTTCTTAGCTCACTTCCTCTTCATAGTAACCAGATGGGAATACATAGTATTATAATCCTGATTATAAATGAGGAAGTAGAAACACACAGAAGTTAAGTAATTTGCCCAAGGTCACCCAGGAAAAAAATGGCAGAGCTAAGATTTGAATGACAACCTAGGTTCTGTGTTCTTTGCTCCTATTCTATCTAAATTCTTATGATTAAGAACTGGGTTGTAGTTTGGGAAACATAGCTAGACCCTATCTCAAAAAACATTCTGGGCATATGACAGCACATGCCTGTAGTCCCAGCAACTCAGGAGGCTGAGGCAGGAGAATTGCTTGAGCCCAGGTGTTTAGGGCCAGCCTGGGCAACTTATGTTATCTTGTCGCAAAATAGCAGTAAAAACTTGGTTGTCTTCATCCTTGGCTACCCTCAGCAGCTAGCATAATGCTTATGACTTAGAAAATAGAAAATTAATGTTTGCTAGATAGATGACTTGAGTGCATAGATGGATTTCACAGTATGCAAGTATGAACTTTTATTTTACTTAGCTTTCTGAGGAGTGGTGGGGGATGAGAGCATTTATGATGACTTAGTGGCCTATACATTTTTTTTTTTTTTTTTTTTTTGGCCTGCTTCTTAAAAGATGGTATTCTCTATGATTCTACTTAGCTGTCTTCTCATTTTATACTCTACCCGGTAATACCTGTCCTCACAGCCCCTGTTACTACTGTGTAACACTACCAAGGGCTGTACCTTTGACTCCAAATACATCAGCCATCTTGGATATCTGCTGGGCACCAGATATGTTGGTGTAGCTCTCTACTATAAGGGACCATTTGAATATTCTATAAGCATTTCAGATTCAGCTTGTGTGACACCAAACTCTGCTTCCTTATAACTCTGTTTGTCCTATGAGAGTGATGTAGTTCCTTCCCATCCTCAGATAAATTAAGAGTTTTTCTACTGATCTCCTCTGCTAGTCTGTGAACCTTTTAGAGACAGTGATGTTAGTCTTGTTCCATTTTTTTTTCTCCGTGCCTAGTTCAGTGATAACACATAGTAGGCTCTTGAAAAATGTTGGTAATGACGGTGGAACATGTTAAGTAGAGGGTGTGTGCACATACACATGTACACACACACAAAATATACATGACAAATTCCAAGTATTGGATAAGTTGTCCACAGAGTGTTCAGTGTAAATTATGCTTTTTTTTTCTCCTGAGCAGATGAAATAATTAAAATTTAAATGGGATAATATATGTGAAGTACTCAGCACAATGGCTGACCCGTAGTAAGTCCTAAATAAATTTTTAGTATCAATAGCTAGATAAAAGCTTTTTTGTAAGTAATATTTCAAAATAAAAGTTGACATTTTTTTACTTAACTTTAGCAGAACTAATTTTAAGTAATTTCCAGTGTGAGAATGAATCATTAACTAGAATTTTAATTGAATTTAAAAGTGGAAAAGGAAGCAGTATTATCTTTGAAGAGTTTGTGTTTCTTTGGCTATTTTTTTTTTTTTTTCTTTTCATTGATTTCTCTCTCAAAATATAGTAGTTCCTCAGTACTTGTCATTAGTTGGTTCCAGGAGGTGTGATGAGTATTACAAATGATGAATATCATGTAAATTGTTTTGGCTAGAATGGGTAGCAAGTTGAAAAGTTCAACAATCTTGAAACAGAACATATTTTGTATTACCTCTAATAATACTGTTATTTTATTCATTACTATATATATATGTGGAAGTTAATAGTCTAGCTTTTCGGTGTTAGGCAGGCCTGGGCATGATTCTGTATGACTCTTGCCTCTTCTACCTCATAGAGTTGTTGTGAGTATTAAAGGAGCTAATACATATGCATGGTG
Organism: Erethizon dorsatum; assembly: GCA_028451465.1. Classification (NCBI taxonomy): domain Eukaryota; kingdom Metazoa; phylum Chordata; class Mammalia; order Rodentia; family Erethizontidae; genus Erethizon; species Erethizon dorsatum. The sequence goes on along the minus strand of CM051823.1, from coordinate 29,190,264 downwards.
ACTGGCACATAGTTAATACTAATGGTATTAGTAAGAGCTACTCATATTAGTTGTTATAGTACTGTAAACCCCAGTCTGTATTGTTATAATCTGAGGTATAAGTTATCATGTGAATTTGGACTAATACAGATGAAACTTGTTTCTCACAGTTGCATTTGAGAAATCTTATGTATAGCCACTTAATTCAAGTTATAAGATTGAGCCTTTAAATTTTTTTTTTTTTTTTTTTTTTTTGTGGGTACCAGGGGGTCGACCTCAGGACCTCGTGCGCCAGCAGGCGCCCGTGCCGCTGAGCAATATCACCGGCCCCTTTTTTGTATGTGGGATCCGGGAGTCGAACTCGGGCCCTCGCGCTTGCCAGGCAGGCGCTTAAGCCGCTGAGCCATCTCACCGGCCCAATTTTTAAAAAAAATTTATTAGCACATGTTTGCAGTACATAATGATTACATTCACCATAGGGTATTGGTACATGTGTTAGGGTTGAGACGCCCGCTGCGTGAAGGAAGACTGCAAGAAGCGTTCTCTCATGCAAAAGGCAAGGGGTTTTATTGTCCAAGCATGCGTGGGGCTCACTGAACACGCAGGAACAGAGAGCCCCGAGCTAAGCCTGTGCAGCGCTTATAAGCCTATAGAACAAAGGGAGGAGGGGTCTTTGCAAGTGCGGTTACAGAAGCAGATGGCATTGGTTAGTTTAAACAGCTTTTTACATTCATTGGGAGAAGATAATCATACGGAAGTTTAAGGCTGGGCGGTGGAGGATGTCTCCTATTTTGTAAATTCCTTAGTCATGGGGTTGTTCTTATCTCGTAAAGGCATATTTTGTAAATTCCTTAGTCATGGGGTTGTTCTTATCTCATAACCCAGATCCCTGGTCAGCTCTGTTCTCATTCTTATCTAATTTAGGCAACTTTAAACTGTAACAGCTTAATTCCCCTAACATTGGGAGGAAGAGGACAGCATGGATTGTGCATTCCCAGAAGGGAAAATTCCTCTTACACATGTATATAACACATCTTAATTCTTTTTGTATGTCACCTTTCCTCCTCTGTCTCCTCCTTTGGAGGATTTTGTTTAATGCCAATGTTGTAAAGGGATTACATGTTAATCTGTTTTTAATGTTTTATTATAGCTTGGAAGCTTATACAACCAATATATTTTTTAGGAAAAAATACTTTGTTTTAGTATTATGGTTAGCCATTTTGGAAGAAACTACACTATTTATAGTTGTTTTAAAGCTAGAGAGAAAACTAGGGCAAAAGGTCAGATCCAAAAGGAACACTTGCAAAATCACTGTTTTGCTTTTTGCTCCTCAATTCAAAAGTAATTCTTAGTAAAAAGTACGTTTTATATGTAAAAGTACATTTGAATTCACAAATTTTGACATTTACTGAGAAAAGAAAGACTCAAATTTTTTTTTTTTTTTTTTTTTGATTTTCTGAGATAGGGTCTTGCTATATAGTTCAGGCTGGTCCTGAACTCACTATGTGTAGCCCCAGTCTGGCCTTGAACTCGCAGCAATCCTGCCTCAGCCTCCTGAGTGCTGGGATTATAGGTGTGCACCACCACTCCAGGCCTTAAAATATTTTTGTGATTAGAGCAAATTCTTTACTCAAGAATTTCTTTTAGGGTCAGAAATGGTACTATTCATCATAATGGATTTTCTTGTAAATATCTGATAATTGTGATATCTACATGCACAATTCATGCATACTGAATAGATTCTGAAGAATTGTGTTTTCTCATTCCTTCATATGTGGGTATACTCATTCACTCACCAAACATTTAGTGAGAGTCCCAGGTAACTATGCTTAGGATGGGGGATACAAAGTTGAAAGAGCTTAATTTATAGTCTGAGTAACTATTTGGGAGTTTAATATTTCTAGTTCGTACCAGGCTGTCAGTATGACTTGATGATTCTTTGGCTCCAGTGTCCTTCTTTACCACTGATGCTCTTTCCAGTCTTCGCCCATGTTCCTCAAGTCTTTGGTCCCATTTCGGCATTTTTATCCCCAGTACATAGTCTTCCTTACTATTCCGCATGAAAAATTTGCTTTAATGTTTTCTTCCTCTATCAAGTGCATCTTTTTCTTTGGTCATCATTGTTTTCTGCCTCAGAAAAAGACATCAGTCCTGATATCTCTCCTTGGGCTCTTGATCCTTTGTTTCCTGTCTCTTCTAGGCCTTTGACCTACTATTTTTCTGTTATTTTCAGTTTCTGTTTGCTAATTCCTTTCCCAAGGTCTGTGGACCAACTCCTCTTAGTTACACACACCAAGAAATAGAAAATGTGTATTTGTTGAGTGAGTGAATGAATCAGCGGACCTTTAATCTCTGCTTACCCTGCAGCTTCTGCCAGTTACTTTTTCCTTGTAGCCATATTTAAAGAGTGATCTACATAGGCTGTGTCAGTTTAACCAGTTCTTATTCATGTTTCAATTTTTGTTGTTTGACTTATCACCAGTGTTGAATATTTACTACCTTAATTACCAACAGTCTGCCAAATGTTTTTCTTGATTCTTCTTGATTTTCCCTGCATTTGATGTGTTGACCACCGGTGCTGATATCCTAGAGAATCTTTATTTGGTTGGCTTCTCAGGCCTTATTCTTTCTTGATTCTTCTTTCTCTGACCCTTTTGGTCTCCCTCTTAACTTTTCATATCACTTTATTCCTGTATCTTCTTATTTTTCTCCCTCTTGCATCCTCTCTTTGTCTTTATGTATTGCTTCTTCAGCCTTTACCGCTTTTTAAAATTCCAGATCCTTCATTTTAGCAGCTTACTCAATATCTCCATTTGATGTTTTATAGATATGTTAGATTAAACATGTTCATGATGGGATCACCATTCATGTCTGTCTTGCTGCCAGATGGCTCTGATTAGAATTCAGTCATTCCTGCTGGCTTGAACCACCTGTGGTATATGCAAGCTGCCCCATGGGGTAGCTTGTACTGCTTTTCAGGGGGTCTTTGATTACAGTAATGCAAAGAAAGGTATTTAGCAGACCAGATGTCATCATATTACAGTTCCTTAAGCAAAACTTACAAATGGTATAAAAAATTATAATACAGGTACATTTGATACTATTATTATACAGTGGTATAAAAATTATAATTGTAATGGTGTAAAAATACTAATTTGTGGTACAGCAATTGTAAATGTATGTTATATACACAAGCAGTGGGGTACTTGTAAGATTTCCATGTTAAAATTTAGAGAATTATTATTATTATTTTTAATCAGATTTTATTGGTACATTTTAGATATATATAACGATCACATTCATCATAGAGAATTTGTACCTGTACATGATATAACTTGTTTTTCTTCCCATTCCCCTAGAGAATTATTGATAAACTATTCATGAATATAAATAAATTTAAAAAATGAAATAAATACACTTGTTGATTATTGTAATAATTTTTAAATTAGTATGAATACTAATAATATTTGAGCAATAATTATTCAAATTCAAGCAACTAACTAGATTTGGTCCGTTTATAGACTTTTTATTAATTTTATTAGTGAAAAGACTGATAAAAGTGATGAGATGTGTTTGTAGCACCAGCGGTACAAGCTGCCCAATGGGACAGTCATGCATGTACCTCTGGTATGTCAAACCTGTAGGAACGTGTTCAGTGATCTAAATGGAACTAGCATAATTTTTTTCCTCTCCAAAGTTTCCCATTCTTATATTCCTTAATAATTCACTTAAATGTTATTACCACCTGTTTCAGTTATCGACTGATGTGTAACAGACCACTCTAAATTTAGTCATGCAAAGCTACAGCTGTTTTGTTATGCTTACAGATGCTGTGGGGACAGGAATTTGGAATGAGCAGCAGGGATGTTTGTCCTGTGGAATGTTTGGAACTTCAGCTGGGAAGGCTCATATGGTGAGGGGCTGGAGTTTACCTGGAGGCTCTTTACTCACGTGCTTTGTACCTGCACTGGATGAGTTGAAGGCTGGGACTGTTGATTGGTGTACCTTTACATTGGCTGCTGCATGCTGCATTCCCACAGCAGTCTCAGTATAGTTGAACTTCTTCATTAGTGGTTGAGAATGCTAAGAGTTTGAGTTTTAATAAATAATGAGGTAGTTGTGTGGGTTTTTGTGACCTAGTCTTGGTTGTCAGGCTAGATTCTTGGTTGAAGTAGTCATGCACTTCCCAGTTTCGAAGGGAGGGGACATAGACCTCACTTCTGATAGGAATATCAAAAACCTTGAAATCTTGATGTTATCTTTGTCTTTAATCTCTTCCATCTCTCTACTTTATCAGTCACTATGCATTTTAAATTTGAGAAGTATTTCCTTTTTTTCCGTTATCATGAACCTAAGTAAGAATTTTATCATCTTTGATTTGAGTTTTCCATGACCTTTTGGTTGGTTAGTCTGTTCTACCTTGGATTAAATAATGATTCCTTGTTTTGTTTGTAGAAAAGTTCTTACTGCCTACTGGTCTCTGCCCAAATTGCTTAGCTTAGTTTGCAAAGGCTGGTTTTACCTAATTTTCTGCTCTGTACTTGACTTTGCTTGTGCTGCTCCTTTGCATTGATTGTTTTTCTTTTTGTTTTTCTTTTCTTTTTTCCAGCTCCTCTTGTTTTTGAGGTCTCACATTTACTTGTCACTTCCTCTGTGAAGCCTTCTTAGTGGCTTCATATAATGTTACTTCCTCTTTTGGTTCAGATATTGATCTCCTGCCATTAGAATCACCATGACTTCCATGAGGTCAGTGGCAGCATTTTTTTTTTTTTCTTTTTTTTTTTTTTTTTTTTTTTTTTTTTTGTGGGTACCGGGGGGACGACCTCAGGACCTCACGCGCCAACAGGCACCCGTGCCGCTGAGCGATATCACCGGCCCCCTTTTCGTATGTGGGTTCCGGGAGTCAAACTCGGGCCTTTGCGCTTGCAAGGCAGGCGCTTAAGCCGCTGAGCCGTCTCACCGGCCCTGTGGCAGCATTTTAAATCCTCTGCTACTGTTGCTTCTCCCATTGTTAAATATTCAGTGAACTTTTGTGAAGTGAGTGAAAACAGGTTACACTTTGGTAGAATTTTCCAAAGGTTTGGAAAAGTTACTGGGTTTTCTCAAATCTTTATGAAATTATCAAGGAATCATTTTTGCTTTGGGAGAATTATACTTAGAGAAGCTTTTAAAAAAGGGAATTTACATCCTGTGTTTCAGTGTTTTTATTTCACTTAAAGCATATACAGCAAAAATTTGAAAATGTGTTTAGAACGTTATTCTTAAGTGCTAGGAAATTTAGAGAATTGAGCAAGTATTTAAAACAAGCTTTGATAAGATTAAAGGCTATGAGAATAAAATCAAAATCAGAACAGTGTTGTTTTTGGTTGTGGCATTTGAAAGCTTTAATTTTGGCTGTGAAATATTTCACATGACAGATTTCATTCCAGCCTGTTTCCTGCTGGTCAGGAACGTGTGATGGTTCACTTTTGGCAGTTGAACTGTGTGAAAGGACTGGGGTCAGCGCCGCTGTACAGAAATGGGTCAATGAGTGTTCAGATGAAAGGGAGAACACTTTTAAAGAGCTTTTATTTATTGTTGGTGTAATAAGACAACATAATTATAAGCTTGAACTTCTCATCATGTTCTTGCTTCCTTCTTCATCTCTTAAATGCTTTGCCAAATTTACCACATCAACCAGTTTTACAGAAAATGGATTGCTATTTTAAATAGTTCTTTTAGCTGTTATTCTTAAGAAGCTTCTTCAGAAAGCTTGACTTCCTAAAGGACATATGTCTCCTTTGTACTTCTGCAAAAATCTTAAATGGGTGCTTGATGAGAGCAGACTGCATGTTCTGCTTCTGGGAATGATGAAGCACAACCAACTATTTTTCAGCTGAGCTGGAAGAACTCTATCCTACCGTTGCTTTAAAGGATTATTTCATTACTGTCAGGACAGATAACAAGCTAGGATTTTCTATGAGCAGTAAATGACAAATTGGATTGCTTCCTATGGCTCTTAAACAATGTAACATTCTTGAATTAAAGAGAAAGTACTCAAGTAGTCTTTGAAGGCAGTCTAGATCCTCTGCATGGAGATAAGGTTGCTCTCTATTTCAGTTTTTTCCTGTGAATAAAACAGAAAGCATAAGGCTTCTGCAAGCCCAGTAACAGCTTTGCTTTCAAATTTGCACTGGAATGTTATCTGAAGTGTGATGGGCCTCTTTGCCAGTCACCATGGAAACTGATCAAGTTGCTAGTCTTGTCTTTGGGCTGTTTGGGTGGTTTAAATAAAAGATGACCAATGTGCTCAATCCTATTCTTCATATAAGCATTTTCTTTAAAAATATAATTACTTAAGGGAGAATAGGATATTGTATCATGTTTCTGTTAGGCGATTTAAAACGTTCCGTGCAGCTGAAGGGTACCTGGCCAAGAAGCATTAATGAAATTATCATTCTGGATGGGCATAATTTCATTTGTTTGTGATTTTTGTCTGTTGGCCTCTGTGCTTATAAATGCAGCAGAATGACAAATGTTTAATTTCCATTTAACCTGCCTAGTGTTGGAGAGAGACTTGTTATAGAAATTAAGACATGGCTATTATTTTATCATACCACTGCCAAGTGAAATGTGGTTTAAGTGACGGTGTCAAAGACATAAAAGTTAAAAGCATTTGTGAGTAATTATGGCAATTAAATATTCAAATCTTATAGATATCTAATAGCACATCTTCTGAAATGACCAGTCTGTAGCTAAAATAAGTAAGCCTTCATATTTCTGGTTATCTCTGGAAGTCTGTGCCTTGATAGTTTCTCCCATTTTTTTAGTGGGGAACCGATGAAGCTCTGAGCAGTAACTCTGGGAGTTACTTGGTCTGATGAAGGAATGTTTTTTAATTAGTTAACTTTAAAAATTGAGGTGAAATTCACAGTGATAGACGAGGTATGCTAGATCGATTATGTTATAAAAAGTTTGTTCCTTTTATTTATTTATTTTGGTGATACTGGGGATTGAACCCATGGTCTTTACACTGAGGTACATCCCCAGCCTTTTTAATTTATTTATTTTGAGACAGGGTCTCACTAAGTTGCCACAGGTAAGACTTGAGCTTGTGATCCTCCAGCCTCAGCCTCCCAAACTGCTGGGATTACAAGTGTGTACCACTGTACCTGGCTGAGTTTTTTCCTTTTTTGAGGTCTGAGCCTGACTCAGAAAGCAAAATGAGAAATTGGATGATTGAGGCTTCCTCTTGGTTGCTTCAAAATAACATACTTTCCTTTAATGTCCATTGAAGTTTCTTATATGAAATAAAAATCAAGGGAATAAAATCTTGTGGTTCTGCAAATAAGGATAATTCTGTTTATTTGTTCAAGAATTTACTGAGTATTTACCACGTGCTAGACATTTTGTAGATCGTACATATGTAGTGGTAAAAGTTTATGTCTTTAAGGAGTTTACAGTCTAGCAGAAGAGGCATGATACATCTGTTTTTTAGATAGTAGTAAGACAATAAAAAAAGGGAATAGAAAGTGATAGGAGATGTTCTTTTTGTTACGTTTGTCTGTCATGGGCTCTCTGAAGAAATGACATTTGAACAGAGATCTGAATAAATTGAGAAACGTGGCTGCAGGAAGAACAAAAGCCCTAAGGTAGAATCAACTTGGATTATTTGAAGAATAGGAGGAAGATCAGTGTGACTAGGGGAGAAGCAGGCAGGTACATGTCATGCAGAACCTTGTATGCCAGAGCAGAAATTTGGAATTTTTTTTCTGAGTATGATGTAGTAGATTTTTGATGAGGGTAATGACATGGTCTAATTTATTCCTTAAAAGGCTGTGATGTGGAGAATAGACTATGGGAGATAAGAATGAAAACAGGGAGACCAGCTAATGGCTAATGCAAGAATCTAGGCTAAAAATGATAGCTCAACTGTGGTGGCAGAGGTAGTGGGAAGTTCTTAGGGTCCAAAAATATTTTGAAGGTAGAATCAGGAGGACTTGCAAAGGCCCTAGGTTCAATTTCCAGTACCACCAAAAAAATTATATATATATATATATGCATATGTATTTGATCATTTTAACCACTTTTAAAGTACTGTTCATTGGCATTAAGTACATTCACATGGTTATACAACCATCACCATTATTGTGCCCAGAACTACTTCATCATCCCATGAGTATGTATACAGTATACAGTAAAGATGCCTCATTTCCCCAATTATCCTTAGGTCCTGGTTACCACCAATCTATTTTCTTTCTCTATGAATCTAACTATTCTAGGTACCTAATAGAAATGGAATCATACAATATTTGTCCTTTTGTGTCTGGATTATTTCACTTAGCAGAAAGTTTTCAAAGTTCGTCCATGTTGTAGCATATGTTAGAGTTTAATTTTTTTTTTTTTTTTTTTTGGTTGATTGGTTCTGGTTTTAGCAACTGTAAGTGGTAGTAATATTTCCTAAGATGGAAACTTCTGAAGGAGAGATAGGGAGTTAAAATCAGTTCTCTGTTATACATGCCCAATAGACCCCTCAGTAAATATATTGAGTAAGTCCAGCACTCTGAGGAGAGGTTGGGGCTGGAGATTTAAATTTGGGTGTCATCAGATTATAGTGGCATTTAAGGTCAGGAACCTGAGTAAGAGCACCTGTGGAGGAAGGTTAGATTTGAGCAAATGGTCTTTTAATTATTTCTACATTTTAAGGTTGTGGAATAAATATATTCTAAGGCTAATCTGAGTTGTTAATATATAGTTTAAAAATGACATTGGCTTTCAGTGTTCTAATTGGTATTGCACATTAGCTTCAAGCATTTGTTTTCTTGTTATGAGGCAATTCACTTATTTTCTTTGGCTTAAAATAGTGGTAAGCTTTTTTTCTTTTAGAACTTCTTGAAGGAATTAAAAAACTTGTGTCAAGATAAAATGGATATTGACTAGAATGGTTATTTTCAAAAGCTACACAGAATAAAAATTTTATCATGGCAGGGACAACCTAAAAAATTAGTAGATGCCAGTGATAATAGGATAGAGGGGGCTTGTTTATGAATGGAGTATTTTAGTGAGCAAACACCAGCTGTGCATGACTAAGGGTGGCACCTATCCAGGGGAAGGACATTTTGGCAAAATTTGTGTGCTTGTTTTTTTCTTTAACAGTAGAGAGGCTTTTTAGTGAGACTACTGGTCTCTTTTCTTTTTGAAAGGATTAAGTTTCAAAAGAAGGATCAGACCACTTTGATGGCGGGTGAGGTGGGGGTGGAGAGGATATTTGGAACAAGAGGGATGTTAGCAGTAATACTGGAGTAAAGCTTTTCCCTAGATACTTATTCATAGGCATTTGACCAAGTACTTAAGAGGCAAATTGCTTGTTTTTTTCTCTCTCTTTAATGAGAGTTGCTCAGCTTGATTAGTTCCCAGTTTTGTCTTTACAATAATTACTCCATGGAGCTTGTGAATCCCAGTTCTTTGAAAACAGTTTCCCCATTATAAGTAATACATGTTTTGAGTATCACATCTTTGCAGAAGTAGTCTGGTAGAAGTTCTTTTTATAGTGAAAAAAAAAAAAAAAGGGTTGGTTTCATGTTGCTAAAGGATGTTATAATTAATCAAAGTAAAAGGAAAATTTGAGAATCTAGAGAGTCTAGAGGAGGAAATGAAGTCAGGAAAGAATAGACTTGCTTGGAAACAAGTCCTATAAATGGAATTGGAGTGAGCTAACATCTGCCTCTGATAAAATCCCCTGCAAGGCTGCTACTTTTACTTATAGCCCTCAAGTTTGGGCTCCGACATTTTCATATTTGCCATGGAAATGGTTGTGATAATATAAATGAGGTTTTATTTTTATATGTGATTAGATAGAGAAGATCTAAGCCAGCTGTTACTTAAGTGCGTATCTTATGAAGCACTGCAGAAAACATGACATAGGCAGTAGTAAATCAAAGATGGCAGAGGGTATTATCGAGGCTCATGGAATAGGGATGGGCACATACCTTTCTTGTTTGTCTTGATGACTGTTGGTTTTGGTTTTGGCAGAGTTGCGTAGGTTCCTATAGCTGATTGCATCACAGAAATCTGTGGTTTTATGATTTAGTTTGTGAAACTGGAGAGCCCCAGGCATTCTTTTAAAGTGTGTTTATTAATTACCTGCTATATGTCAGATGCTGTGGTAGGAATTTTGGATAGAATGGTGAAGAAGAAGACAGACAGTCCAAGTTATTTATGTCTGTGCTAAGTGCCAGAAAGGAGAAATTCCTTTGTCAGAAGAACATATAAACTAGGTACTGATCCTAATCTGAGGGCAGAAAGAAGTCTCCCAGGGAATAATATTAATTACATCTGCCTTCCCACAACCACCATTACTCCTTATGATATCACATGGTCTTATTTTTTCATGGTAATAATTACTATTGCCCCCAGTTCTTTTTATTTATTTTTTATTCATCTTCAGTGGAACTCCCCCCCCCCCACTGGAATGAAAGCTTGTGGAGAGTTAGGACTTTTGTGCCAGAAAACTCCAAGTGTAAATGAGTATGTATAGGGAGGTAGAGGTGCCAAAAAGACCAGTGAATTGGCAGTCAGTGTAAGAGAGAGGCCTTGGAGAACATGTGAAGAATTTTGGAATTTGGAGTTTATCCTAAAGGCAATGGGATCAGATTTGCTTAAAAATTATTTTGCTATTGTATAGAGGAGGGCAGTGGGGACTATTACAGTGGATACAGGAGACCAATCCAGGGTATTAAAATTAACATAAGGAGGAGAGCGTGGTGATATCTTGGACTGGGATGTTGGCACTAGAAATGAAGCTGGAGTCAGACTTTTACCTTCATCACCTTCAATCTTAGAGCATTTTCATTACCCCCAAAAGAAGCCCCACCTCCCTTAGCTGTTACCCCTCAATATCCCCATGTATCACAATCTTTATAGATTTGCCTATTTTGGATATTTCATATAAACAGAATTTTATTAGGTTGGGCTGCTGTAACAAATTGCCATAGACTGGGTAACTTAGATAGCAAAAATCTTTATTTCTCACAGTTTTGGAGGCTGGGAAGTCCAAGATCAAGGGGCTGGGAATTTGGTGTCTGGTTAACTACCTGCTTCCTAGTTCGAACATTGCATTCTTGTATTATAATGTGATGGAAAGAGTGAGACAGCTCTGTGGGGTTCCTTTCATAAGGGCTCTAATCCCATTTAGGAGGCCTCAATCTTCATGGCCTAATTTTTTCTGAAAGGCTCCACCTCCTACCTACTACTGCTTTCACATTGGGGGGGTTAAGATTTCAACAGCAGAATTTGAGGGGAGACAGACCATTCAGTCCATCATAAGAATCATATAATATGCGGTCTTTTGTGATTGTGTTTTTCGATTTGTGAATGCTTTCAAGGTTTGTCCATGGTATAGTAGTCTCTCCTTATCCTCAGATGATGTTACAAAACCCCTGAATGGGATGCCTTAAACCGTAGATAGTCTGAAATCCTATAATTTAATGACTTTTCCATCTTAACTAAGCACTTATCACATGGTTGCTATAAATTTTATACTTTGAAATATGATAGCAAAGATAGCATGATTTCTTTTTCTTTCACAATTTCAAGGATAAATGATTTATTCTTGTTGTAGATCTTAGCAACTCTAGCATATGATTTTTCCCTTTCCTTAGGTCAAGAACTTTAGCCTTTTCATCTAAAGGAAGCACTTGTTAGCTTTTCTTTGGCATTTGTGTATTTCCAGTGTCACTACTCTTGTGCTTTGAGGTCCTTATTAAGTAAAATAAAAGTTACTTGAACATATGCACTGTGATACAGCTTCATTGATTGAATAACCAAGACAGTGACTAAGTAGCTTGGGTGGGTAGCATGAATATGCTGGACAAAGTGATGATTTAAAGTCCCAGGTGAGTGGTGGAATAGGATGATGTAAGATCTCATCATGCTATTTAGACAGTGTGCAGAAATTGACTGTTTCTGGAATTTTCCATTTAATATTTTTGGACTGCAGTTGACCATGGGTAATAGAAACTACAGAAAGCGAAACCACAGAAAGGGAGGACTACTGTGTATTTCAGTATTTCTTTTCTTTTTTTTGCTATTATATAGATATACCACATACTATTTATTAATTTCATCAATTGACATTTGGGTTTTTTCTATTTTTTGGCTATTATGGAAAATACTGCTGTGAACATTTGTGTACAACTGTTTGTGTGGACATATATTTTAGTTCTCTTGCCAGTGGAATTGCTGGGTCATACCGAAACAATATTTAATTGTTTGAGAAACTGCCAAACATTTCTAATGTGGCTCTACCATTTATATTCCAGTAGCTGTGTATGAAGATTTCTGTTTCTCCATATCATCACTAAAATTTTTATTAGATTATAGTCATCTTTTTGGGTATAAAGTAGTATCTCATGGCTTTGCAGTTCTCAACTTTTTATTGAACTAAAATGAAATGAAACTAAGCTCGCAAATTTACTGGCTGACATAGAAGTTTAGAAGTCATTTTAATCATAAGAGTAGAGATGAATTGGTATATACATATGTCCAGATATTTTATAAGGCTTTATATTGTCTATATGATTCTCATTTAGCAACTAATAGTTAGGATGTTTTATTTTTTATTTTTATTAGTACTTGTTTGCAGTACATGTTTCCTTTCCTTGTGTGGTGTTGGTATATATATGTAAAACATCTTAATTCTTTTTTCATCCCCTTCCCTCACCCCTCCATCTCTTGATCCCCTTCCCATTTGAGAAAAATCTATCTCCCTTCTTCTTATTATCTATTTTTTATTTTGCTCTTTATTTATAATTTGGGTTTTTCATGTAAGAGAAACCATGCTATATTTAAGCTTGTGTGTCTGATTTATTTCACTTAAAATTATGGTCTCAAAGTGCATCTATTTATATCCTACAAATGACTTAAGTGTATCCTTTATGGCAGAGTAGTACACCACTGTGTGTAAATACCACTTTTGCTTTATCCATTCATCTGTTAATGGACATATAGGCTGCTTCCAAGATTTAACTATTAAGAATTGTGCTGCTATAAACATGGGTATGCATGCATCACTGCAATATGATGTCTAATTTTTACTGGAAGACATTAGAAGGGAATAGCTGGGTTAAATGAAATTTCTATTTTAGTTTTTTGAGGAATCTCTATACCCATTTCCATAGAGGCTGTACTAGTTTACACTCCCACCAATGATATAGAAGTGTCCCTTTTTCCCTGCAGCCTCTCCAGCTTTTGTTATTTGATTTCTTCATGATGGCCATCGTTTCTAGGGTAAGATGGAAACTTAGTGTTGTTTTAATTTGCATTTCTCTAATGGCCAGTGATGTTGAACATTTCTTCATGTATTTATTGGCCATTTGTACTTCTTCTATGAAGTGTCTATTCATTGCAGTTGCCCAGTTTTTGATTATGTCTTTTATTTTGGGGTGTCTAGTTTTCTGAGTTCTTTATATATTCTAGATATTAGTCCTCTGCCTGAGGAATAGTTGATAGAAACTTTTTTCCTATGATATAGGTTGACTTTTCACTCTATTGGTTGTTTCTTTTGCTGCTCAGAAGTTTTTTAAATTTGATATGATTCTATTTGTTGATTCTTGGTGCTATTTCCTATGCAACCGGGGTTCTGTTCAGTGTGTCCTTGACCATACCTATGACTTCAAGAATTTTACATATTTTATCTGCCAGAAGGTTAGGTGCTTTTATTTTATCATTTAGTTCTTTGATCCATTTTGATTTTAGTTTTTAGTACATTGTGAGAGATATGGTGGATACACATTACATATAAAGGGGATTGAATTTTGTCCTGTGGTCATTGGGATACCTTAGAAAGTTTTGTATTAGTGAACAATTCATGATAAAAATTTCTGCTTTTCAAAAGTAAAATTTGTAGTGTTGTTGAAGAACAAATCAGACAGATTCCTGGCCTGGAAAGCTGTTGTAATACCCAGGGTGAGAGTTGAATTATTAACTAAAATTGGTTTTAAAATAGGGTTGATGACTTCATATAACAAGAAGTCTGGAAGTTACAAGTATATCAGGACTCTGCAGTGGCATTTCTGCATTTCCCTTTGTTCAGTCCTTATAGTTGCAAGATGGCTACTTCAGTTGTAAAGAGGAAAGAGAAAGGCATGTATATAGTTTGTTTTTTGTTAGGGGAGAAAACTTTCTCTGACCAGGGTTGGATCTCATGACCATGTTTTAGCTATAAGCGAGGCTGGTCAAGTGTAGACTCTTTATAGTGGAGGTGAACTCTGCGATGAAAAGCGGGGAGTAGGGGTAGTGGTTAGTCTTGCGTAGCAATCAATAGTAACCACAGATGATAATGTCCTCTGGTTAAAAAGGTCAAGGAAGATATTGATTTAAGAGATAGATTAGAAGGGAAGGAGGTATTGAAGATGACTTCCAGGTTTTGCTGGTGAATGAAAAGATGGTTTCCAAAATGAATTTCCCAATCTAAAGTTGAATTGTATCCTTACTCTCTCACTTGAATCACTCACTCACTTACTTGAATCAAAAGCTTGATTGCTGAGACTTTATAATTCTACTTTCCAATGACTAAACCTAATGGAAAATGGGGGAGGTAGTTGGAGGTAGTACATTAGCTTTTAAATGCTACTTGTAGGATCAGTGCCAGCTTGCTGCATAAGAATCACTTGGGAGCTTGTTAAATAAATCAGAATCTCTGGGAATTGGTATTTTTAGGTCTGAGATTTGACCATCAGTTTTGCTAACAAGCTCCCTAGGTGATTCTGATCCACAGCTAGCTATGTTTGGGTATTTTTGGTAGAAAAAGTGTGGGCTTTGAATACGGGCAAACCTAAATTTGCATCCCAACTCTTCACTTATTAACTGTATGAATTTGGGCAAGGTCCTTGACCTTGCAGAGCTCAGAGTCCTTATCTGTGGAAATGTGTAATAATAAAAATAACAGCTACGTTGCAGAGCTTTTGTGAAGTATGGAGACATTGCATATGTGACAGTGCTGGTGTAATGTCTTGCTCTTGTAGTAAGGGTTAGGTAACTGGCTGTTGTGTGTGTTACCCTATAGTTAGTACCATGCATTTGTTTTAGCACAGAAACACAGATTTCTGTATAACAACAACAACAAAAAGGAAGCAAAATATTATAAATTGTGCCTCTTGTTGCCTAGTATCTGTTGTAATCAATAGCTGATTCACTTTGCCCCAGACAAATATCGTCTAGGCTTGAGCATATGACTATTTTCTTTCTTTTTTTTTTTTTTTTTTTGCGGGTACCGGGGGGTCGACCTCAGGACCTCGCGCGCCAACAGGCACCCGTGCCACTGAGCAATATCACCTGCCCCTTTTTCGTATGTGGGATCCGGGAGTCGAATTCGGGCCCTCGCGCTTGCAAGGCAGGCGCTTATGCCGCTGAGCCATCTCACCGGCCCCATATGACTATTTTCTTAACTACATTATTGGCTATGTGTGTTCTTTGTAATCTTTATAATTAAATAACTTACAAATTATATACCAAAAACTGTAAATCTAATTCCTGAGTAGAGGCTATTTATTGCAGCAAATTTTTTACTAGAGTTTTAGGGGAAAAGCCCTGGCTCCAGAAGTCCCCAAAGACCAGGATTGGGTCACCCATTCCAAAACACCAATTAAGGAACAGAGCATGAGTGAGGGGTAGGAAAGGAGCTTTGATCAGCACAGCCATGCTGGTAAGGACAAATAAATAGGTTCAACCTCTGTCTTCCAGGTGCTGACAGGAGCTCTGGGGTCTTATAGAAAAGGGGAACAAAGGCAAGGATTAGGGAGTTTACATAGCTGGCAAAGTAGGTAGTCTTGGTCAGGCTCTGGTCTGGTTGATCATTATCTTAACACTGGTTCTGGGAGGTGGCTCTGGAGAAGTCCTAATGGTTTTGTAACAGTAGAGTGTCTGAGGAAGTTCCCCAAAGAAGATGTGGGGCCCTCAACTCACCCCTCCACCACCCCATGCCTTCAGCGTAGTTTCACTGATTTCCATCACAGAAAAAGAATTGTCAGGATGCATCAATGAGAATTATAAAGAGACTTATTAGGCAGATTTTTAAAAGTACACCCAAGAGAGAGGCACAGTACAGTCTAGGGTTGGGTGTTTTGTGTGCTCTTAGTTGTATCCTCAAGATGGTTGATCTAGGATGCATGTTTCTATTGTCTGTCAAGCTATCCATTTGGTGGGCTGGTTAGAATGCAAGCAATTTGCATGTATTTCAAGTTTAGAGATTTGCTGGCCACTTAATAATATTGCTCCTTGAGAATGGAGGTCTGTGGGAAGAAGGGCAATTTATAGGTCAAAAGCACGGGGCCCAAGGCCCAATTTAGAGGCCTATTACTGTATGTCTTCAAGACCCTAAGGAATTTTTTGTTTGTTTGTTTCCTGGAAGGAAAAAAGGCATTTTAAACTTGAGTAACTTTTGTATCCTGAAGCTGCATTTTTTCTTAAAAGTACAGTTTTAAAAATTATGTTTTTTCTTGCTTCCTTTCTGCCAATCTTTAGTTTTTCTATCCTACCTCAGCAGTCTTCTTTCCATGAAGTGATTGCTTCTGCTTGGGGGTGGAAGTAGGGGTGGGGGAAGGGATAACCTCATCATGGGGTGGTCTGCAGGGCTCTGCTTTTCCTGGAATCTGAAGAGATTGCAGGTTTAGGGCGATGACTGGGGACTTCTAGGCATTGCTCCAGGCGGGCCTGGACCCTGCAAATGTGGCAGGCGGTGAATGTCTCAGCAAGTCTTGCATCAATCTTGAAAAAGAATGACATAGGTTAGGGAAATTGAAGGTAATAAATCTTGTATTACTAGATTTTAGACAGAAACTTCTTAAATGATTAATTTGCTATATTAGAGCTGAGCAGGGATCTTATCTAAAGTTTTAAAGTAATAAACAAGACATAAAGTGAAGGCACAGATTCCAAGCTTTATTGTGGTTTAGACATCTGCAGGCCTAGCCTCTATAGGTCTATGTTGTAATCTCATGTAAAACCTTAAATTAAATGTGATTTTTACTCTTTTTTTTTTTTTTTTTTGTGGGTACCAGGGGTTCGACCTCAGGACCTCGCGCGCCAGCAGGCGCCCAGGCCGCTGAGCGATATCACCGGCCCCTTTTTCGTATGTGGGATCCGGGAGTCGAACTCGGGCCCTCGCGCTTGCAAGGCAGGCGCTTACGCCGCTGAGCCATCTCACCGGCCCATTTTTTTTTTTTTTTTTTTTTTTTTTGTGATTTTTACTCTTAAATACACAGATAATATCAATTCTGATAAAATAAGTGCACATGTAGGGTAATTTTATTCTCAAAGTTTATTTTATATAGTTGCCTTCTTGTTGTACTGTATATATCTATTAGCTTCACAAATTTGGACTGCTTTATAATCTTGACAAAAATTCTGTGAAGTACATCTCTCACTTTTTTTTTTTTGATCTGAAAATGTCCTCCTCCTCTTCCTTCATTTTTTTTTTTTTTTTTTTTTTTTTTGTGGGTACCAGGGGGTCGACCTCAGAACCTCGCGCGCCAACAGGCACCCGTGCCGCTGAGCGATATCACTGGCCCCTTTTTCGTATGTGGGTTCCGGGAGTCGAACTTGGGCCCTCGCGCTTGCAAGGCAGGCGCTTACGCCGCTGAGCCATCTCACCGGCCCCCACTCCTCCTTCATTTTTAAGCAGGCTATGCCCTTAATCTTTATTTTACAGGTAAGAAAATAGAGACTAAGGATAGTAACTTCTGTAATCACCCATCTATTAAGTCATACAAATACTAGCTTGCTTCTTTATGCATTCTATTATGCCTTTAATATATTATTTTTTAAAAAAAACCTCTAAAATAGTAATCACTTACTTATATGGTATTAAGCAACAGTGATTTTTTTCATTTATCAAAATTTTTTAACACTTGGCATGATAATTAGCAGTTTATAAATTTTGAGTTAGATGTTAATATTTTAAAAAATATCTGTTATTTTCCTTTAAAGTATTGCATCATACTTGGACATATCCTGCATATTGCAATAGTGATTTAATTGAAATTACATAATTATATTTTGCCTAGGCTTAGATAATGATATTTTTATAGCATCATTTTGGAAGTAATAATTATAATGGTGCCTTGAGAGTTTTAAATAGCTTTTGAACTTTATTTTTAACTAGATAATAGCTACATAGTTATATATATTTGAATATGATACAATTATTTATTTCACTCCATTCCAGAAGCAATCTGTGATTACATAGCTCATTGAAATCCTCAAGGTTCATAGTTTTTACAAAAACTAAAAGGACTTTTTTGCTAATTGAAAACCACTAGCATATTAACAGTATAGATTTGAGACACGTGTATATACCTCTGTGGTATCTTTTATAAGAATAATTCAGTATACTGAATAAGGAACTTAGCATTGAGTATTAAAATGAAAGATACAGGTTTTTAAAATTAAGTATACGATATAGGTAAAAAAATGTTAAACTAAATCCTAAAGTTGATCTTCTACTAGGAATTTTTCTTTACTTGCTTTTCTTACTCTACATGGACATAGATCACACATCATACTCAACTAATACAATAAAATAAAATACTGTATTAAGATAATTTTCAGATAGGTGAAAGGCTCCCCTTCCATGTTTTCTGTGTTTTAGGTAGAAAGCATTATGCCTTGTGACTTGAAATTAGAAACAATAGCAATTTTGTTTTTGAATTGCTCTACAGAAGCTATTGGCTGGATGTCTTCTCCTCAGTACCCTCTGGCCTATCTTTTAAATTTCTTTTGGTAAAGTACAGCTTGCTGTCTGTAATTAATTCTATCACTTTGATCAAGGAGGTTGCTGACCTTGCTTCTGTGTTAGAAAGAGAAAAGTTACCCTAATTTTATATTTAATACATTCTTTTATTCATTCATTCTTTCCTTATCCAGATCTTTCTCAGAAAACAATTTCTTTTTAAAACTAATTCTCCTCCTTCTGTCTTAACTAGGTTCACACCAATTCACTTTCCCTCTCAATTTTTTTTCCTCAGAAGACTATTCCCCCACTTCCATTTCCTTGTGGAATAGGAGGACCTTTATCCTCAGCAGGCAATGCTAGAAGGGTCATTCAGGGAAGAGCAGGGCATATGGAGCTATCCTTTCAAAACCGGCTGCTTGGCTGCTTGGTTTTGTCTGGAGGGTGGATCAAGTGCTCTTTTAATACCTGATTCCTGTTTTCTTTGCAAGATCGGCTCTCAGAATTATAAATGCTATTCTCTGCTTTGCAGTTTAGTTAAGGACATTCTTAAGAAATTGATGTTGGTTTTTTATTGCCTTTGCTGCAGTACTTTATCTGTTTTGGGAAAGATTTTTGTTTAGTTAGGTTTCTAGGTTCCCAGGCTTATATTTTGGCAACAAAAAGAGTAGTTGATGTCATAAATAAGATGACTGTTATTTTTAGGGCTTAGTATCTATAAGCATCTTTTTCTGCATTTTTGAAAGTATTACTATGGTGATGAAAGGCTTTCTTTCTCAGTATTTGAAGATTACTTACTAAGGGCATTAAACTTTTAAAAAAACTATGCAGGCCAAGGATTTAATGTTTTTCTTTTCTTAATCTAGGTATTTTACTCCTGATTTATTTTTCCCTGTTACTTACCAAATAAAAATGTGGTACCGAAGGCAGTTTTATCTTGTTCAAGAAGATATTGTTTATTTTGGTCAGAAAAGGAAAAATGAAACACAGAATTCCTATGCAGTTCCTTTAAAAATGAAACCGTAATACACCTAGTCTTGCTAGTAAGCAGATTTAAAAATTACCCTCTTTTTTGACTAGCTTTTTTGGTACCATGTTGCTTAATTTTCAAACTTTTAGACATCTATCATACCTATTCTATCATATTTTACATAGTAGCCCACCATTGCCATACATTTTTTCTTCCATGAAGTGCCCCCTCCCCCATTGAGATCAATAGAAAAATGAAGATTACATAAGATTTTCTTGGGGGAGATGAGGTGGTTAGGCATAAACTGCAAGGAAATTTATGACTCCTTAAATACCAGAATATTTTAAAGTTTGCATGTATTATTTAGTTTGGAGTCCTATAACTTATTAGTATAGAAAATATTAAGAGGGAATTTCATTAAGTTATAGAATGTTAAAGCTTAAGAGGGTCCTCAGGATCATATAGTAACCAATGCTGATATTCTACAGATGAACAAATGGAGATTTTTCATTCATTCATGAGTTCATTCATTCAATAGATGATTAATTCTTACTTTTCTAGGTGCTTGGGGATATTGATGCCCTTATGGAGCTTATAGTAAATAGATACTGAATATCATAATTAAGTTAAATAGTATTTCAGAAGGTGGTAAAAATAACTTGGGATAAAAGGGAGGGGAAGTGCTTGAGAGTGAGGGTGGGTTTACAATTTAAAGTAGGGTAAACATTGAAAAGATTACATTTGAGCAGAAGAAATGACAGTATGTTGTGTGACTGTAGAAGGGGAAGAGTGTGTCAGAAGGAATGGCCAGTGCAGTCCAATATGTAGGAGTATGTTAGCTTACTCTTCTAGAAATAGTAAGAAGGCCCATGTGGCTTCTGCAGGAGGAAGTAAGGGACAGTGAATATTAGGAATAAAGATATTGTGGAATATCTTAGGAGAAAGGAGTAAGAGATAGTGAAAATTAATAGAATTTGGGGCAAGAGGTGGGTGAAGAACTGGCTAAATGTAGTAGGATTTGGTGAATGGTTGTGAGGGCTTTTGTTTTTACCTGAATGAAATGGGAATGTTGCTAAAGAAGGGAGTTGAGTAAAATAACGTGATCTGACTTACGTTTTAACTGAATCATTCTGGCTCTTCTGTTATGAAGAGATGCTGAGTAGTGATGCCAGATCTAGCAAACAAAAATACAGGATGCCCATTATACTTGAATTTCTGATAAACAATGATTAAGTTTTTTTGTGTGCATGCTACATGCAGTGTTTACTATTTACTCATATGGCAGACTGTTCATTGTTTTAAAAATATTTAAAAATGAACTAGGCCGGTGAGATAGCTCAGTGGCATAAGCACCTGCCTGGCAAGCGCGAGGTCCTGAGTTTGACTTCCGGTACCCACATTAAAAAAAAAAAAATGAACCTATTCAAAGTTACTTATGATTAACGTAGGTTATCATTATCATGGTGCTGCTGGTCCCAAGGTATAGGTCCTTTTAGGAAATTTTCACCTCTCTTTTGTATTACCTATACTTCATTTTTCACATTCTGGTCATCTTATACACTGTAGAGTTTTACCCATGCAGTTTGTTGGATCTCAGCCCAGATCCAGTGAATCAGAACTTCTAAGATAAAATAGGGAATCCACGACTATCTACTGTTCTAGGTTCTGTGCATACAGTAGTGTACAAAACATACAAAATTCCTTACCCTCATGGAATTTACATTCTAGTGGGAGAAACACAGTAAACAAATAAGTAAATGTATAGTATGAAGAATACTGATGTAGCTATTAAAAAAGAAAAATTGGAAAGGAGAATAGGAAATGTTTATTGCAGTGGTGAGGGGGTTGCAATTTTAGAATGGTTATTAAAGTCATACTGCATTGATTATGTTTAATACTTGAAGGGAATGAGGGAGGGACCGGGTGGCTATGGTTAGTAAGTTCAGGGGTTTGGAGGGGGTGAGTAGGTGCAGGATTCCAGGCTAAAGGATGGCAACTGCAGAAGTCCTAAGGCCCTGTCCTGCCTGGTATGTTTAAGAAGCTGCAGAGGGGCATTGTGTGTCTTGTTGGAATGAGAGAGAGAGGAAGGTAGGAGATGATGTGAGAAAGAGAAAGACGAGTAGCTGGTGGTTGTTAGTGTGTAGACTTTATGATAATGTGGAGAAAGAGTTGGAACCTGAGCCCTCTATGGCTTTATATCTGTGTCTCAGTTTCTTCATCACTAGAAAGTGGACAGAAGACTAAAATTAGGTTGCTTTCTGCTTTAAAATAGAGTCTTTAATTTGGAATCTATTATTTTTCTTCCACTTGCAAGCAGTTAATTTAACATTTGGAATTCTGTACTTTTCATGAGCTCACATCTAGTCATGTTCCAACCAAATAGGTGAAATTTTTCTTTTATGTTTACCTTTTTCCTCTCTCTTTCCTGACTGAACTTGATTTAGACAGTCGTTTGATAAACAGTAGGAAATTATTCTCTTATTGCTTTGTTCAATCATTGGTTCTTCTGACAATCAGATTGTTATTTAATCCTAGCTAATAGAATTAGGAAACATGTTTTTCTCTGTGAAAGGACTGAAATTCTTATGAATGACAGCTTGACTTAAAGACAGGCAGAGGGCTGGTGAGATGGCTCAGCGGTGTAAGCGCCTGCCTGGCAAGCGCAAGGGCCCGAGTTCGACTCCTGGAACCCATATACGAGAAAAGGGCCGGTGACATCACTCAGCGGCATGGGCGCCTGCTGGTGCACGAGGTCCTGAGGTTGACCCCCGGTACCCACAAAAAAAAAAAAAACAAAAAAAAAAAACACAAAAGACAGGCAGAAAGAGAAGAAAGAAGCAGCTTGAATCAACTCTAAATTGAATAAATACCAATTGTCAGTCAAAGATTAATATAATGTGCAGTGACTCATGGGAGTCTCAGCTGGATACTTCTATGGAAAGGACAACCTTTAGGTAGGTCTTAAAGGCATATTTATTTAGAAATAATTGGATGGAAATGCTATAACATTGTTTTGATGGGTTTTATTAGTAGATGACAGGAATAAAATGAACATATCATGAAGCTTTACAGTCTTCTTTAGGATAAATTCTTTTGGAAGAATAAAGCCAGTATAAAAATTATTGTCAGTGCCTTTGAAATCTAACACACACAAAGTAGGACTTGTAGGCTTTCAAATTGCAGCTTTCATGCTGTAGTAATGAAACAGTACAATCACTCTAAATAATTCTACTACCTTTTATAGCTTTCACAAAGTGCTGTAAATTATAAAGAAATCCAAAAATCTAAATGGTATCTTGGGTTTGACCTTGTCTGATGTCATCTATTAGGTTTTGAATACTGTGGGAGAGGCAGAAAAACATATTAGATAACAACATATTTGGCTAAGTTTATGGCAACAGTAAAGATGACAGTCATATTTTACAATAGTAAGTTTACAGTTAGTTTTGCTAATAATTTTCTTTTGTCTGTTGTGTATCTGTAGGGCTTTTGTGGTAATTATTCTTTTGAGCCTGGCTGAAATTAAAGATAAAGAAAGTCTTAGTTGGAGCTTTCTTGATTAAATATAATTATTATGAGAGGAGTGAGGTGGAAAGAATTTATAAAATGAAGCTAGGTAAATAGTCAGCTTCATACATTTATTTTTAGCCTTCTACCTTACTCATTTATTTTTCTATAGAATAAAATGGTTTGGAAGTTTAAACTGAAAAGCCATGTATACTCTTAAGATAGTGTCCTATTTAAGATAACAGAGTAAATTATGAAGAACAAGTGAAGTGTATTTGGCACATTTTGAATGTGCCTGAATTCTAGACTTGAAAATCAATTTAAGTTTATTTTATAGCAATGATAATTGTACTGGTCCCATAGCTATGCCAATTCTAATATTATTTAGGCAGTGTAGGCTTTGGATGATAATTTTATTCATGCTATATAAAATCTAACCAAGACATGTTAACTTAGTTCCAGGGAAACTGTCTGAAAACTCTTCCCTTTATTGTTTTATTTTTTTATTTATTTATTTTTTTTTGTGGGTACCGGGGGGACGACCTCAGGACCTCGCGCGCCAGCAGGCGCCCGTGCCACTGAGCGATATCACCGGCCCCTTTTTCGTATGTGGGTTCCGGGAGTCGAACTCGGGCCTTCGCGCTTGCAAGGCAGGCGCTTAAGCCGCTGAGCCGTCTCACCGGCCCCCCTTTATTGTTTTAAAAAACTAGTCAATTAAGAATGAAGAAGTAAATCTTTACGGAGACAGTTCCTCTGACGTTAAAAGAGATAGTGTAATTATGTTTTGCCCACTCTTGGCTCTACCAAAATTACGTTGTTGGATGTTTGAATAAGTTGATAATAAAAAATTTTTATTCCTAAATTGGATGTCAGCAAATTATGACCTTGCTAAGTCATTAAGTTGTCTAGGCTGGGATTGAACTCGCAATCCTCCTGCCTTAGCTTCCCAGAGTGCTGGGATTACAGGCATGTTCCGGTATCCCCTGCCTCATTTATGTATTGTTTATGCCTGCTTTGATGTTACAATTGTAGCGTCGAGTAGTTGCTATTGAGATCATATGATCTGCAAAGCTTAAAATCCTTATTAGTTGGCCCTTTAAGAAAAAAATATTCTTTATATTTAAGTCTTTTGTAATTAAGATTGTGTTAGAGTTCTGGAGGAGGTTTGTGAGGTTAGTATTTTCATGTTTTATTTCCCATTCTAAGAAAGAATACATAAAAAGAAGCAAAACATGGTCATTTTGAGTGTTACTTTCCAGCTTTCTTATCTATGTGTAGGGATACTACCACTTTGCTGTAAGGACTAAATGAGAAATGTAAATAAAATACTTAGATTAGTGTCTGCCACCTAGAAGGAATTTAAGCAGTGAGGAGATATAATCAGTGAAATTCTTGGTGCCTGGGTGGCGTAAGTGGTATGTTTTTAGATTCTGATTTGTTCATAGATACATCTTGTAGAGGCCTAATGTATTCAGGGTCTTAATATAACATTGCTGATTAATTTCCCTTCATCTTTTTCTTCTTCCTGTTCCTTTGTCCCTCATTCTCCTCTTCTCTTCCCCATCTTCAACTTTCCTTCCTTCTGTTTCCTTTTTGATGGGTATAATCATTGGGACTACAGGTATTAACTTTGGGTAACTACTTATAGAGAGAGTAGGCAGATATCCGAATACATAGAAGATTCCAAGTTATTGTTAAGAACTCTGGGAAGCAGAGGAACTCTGAAGTATTCTTGCAATCTTCTTCTTCCCCTTTATTTATGTATGATAATGTATATTGGCAGCCATCTGGGTAGTATGTAAAATCCAGTTCTACCACAGCAAATGTTAGTTCACATCTTTTTTCTTGGACTATAGTGCCAGGGGTCCATCTTTAGGTGGGACTATTTTTTAAGCTTTTATTTTTTAATTTAATTTTATTTTTTTGGTACTGGGAATCGAACTCAGGACCTTGCGCTTGCCAGGCAGGTGCTTGTGGCACTGAGCTATATCCTCAGCCCTAAGTTTTTATTTTTTCCCAGAAGGCAGGGTAGATGATACATTCTCCCTAAGATTTTGAAGGAGACTTGATTGCAGATCTAGTCATGTGGAAGCTGAGCCTAGCAGTTGTCTTTAAGTTAGAACAGTTCATTATATTCTTGTTTCATGTAAACATAAAAGGCTAAGTTATTTTACTTGACAGTCATTATTAGAAGACCAATTTGAGACTTGGAACCTAAGCCCTTCAAGTTACTGCAAAACCAAAATTGGTATAAATAAGAATAGAAGGAAAAAGGATCTTATATTTTTCGTTTTTTAATAGTGTTTCTTACTATTTTGTGGTAGTTTATAGTCCTTGTAGGTATCACAGAAAACAAGTAAAATTATAGGAAGACAATTACAGCATTAGTAGAACCCTACATTGTAGTGTTAACAGCCTCATTTCTAAAACTTTTAGGCCCCTCATTTGAAATCTTGTTATTCATAGTAAATGTAATTCTATTTTAACTCAGCTACATTCTCTCGTTTATTAAATGTGTCAGAATTTCTCAAGAAATGTTCCTATCCTTTTAAAGCTAACAACCTAAATGGATTAAACCTAACCTTTATGTACCATCATCTTATTAAGAGTAAAGCATCTTTTATATTTTTTCATCTTAAGATTTTTAATAATAAGCCAAGAGTTTGACAGAGACAAATGTCAATCTCATGTTCTCCCTCTGAGGACACTGAGTCACGGTGACTAAGGGAGGTTTTCTTAAAACTGCAAGTTGAGTCAGTATAAAGTTAGGAACATAAATATTGAACTTACCTTATTTTGTGTATTTGTAGGAACCAGACCGCAAGAATTAAAAAGTAATTCTGTGCTTGGAAACGGGTAGAAAACAGGGAAGATGAGGGATTATTTCAATTTTTAAAAACATTTTGCCGAGGGATTAAGAGTTTTATCTTGTCAGGATATGTGAGAGAGTAGGAGGAGAGTTGTAAGACTTGGTGAAATATAGTTAGTATTAATATTCTGTTTACTTGTAGATGAAAAAAAACCAGGAACGTTGATTTTGGAGGAATGTAATAAAGAGACATATTGGGAATAGTGAATTTTGTTTTTTGTACCTTGACTAAGCTGCTGACTAACTGGCAGCTAGCAGAGACCAGGAAAGATATTCTGATGCTTGGTAACTGGATGGGTCATCAAAGAAGACAGTGTTTAGTTGTTTATGAACACTCCAAAAAACCTTGGGTATTTAACTGTGACTTGCATGTAAGAGGTTGTCTCTGTATTACATCTGTCAGTATCCTTGTTAGTACTTTGTCTCTTTTATGCCGGATCTGTATCAGAATTTCTCACTTGCTTTATTATGGTCTTGGTTCTGTAATTATTTTGTACTCTTTGGTGTCGTAGATGGGCTTTCCAAAAGTCAATGCTCCATCTTCTTGGGATTTTGTTTGCCGTATTTTAACTTTGTTTCCATGTTGTTAGTTCTCAAAGTAATGCTTAGATGAAAAGGTCTTAGTTTTTTTGAGATTATATGGGAGATCTAAACTATAATATGCAAAGCATATGGGGTGGATTTTTCTGGTCAGTTATCTGGAATATATTAGTAGATCAAAAAATAATTACTTGAAACAATTTGTGCTATTATTTACTGTTGCTTTGAAAGTGTAGGTTATGATATTGAAATATTTTACGAATTTTCTTTTCAGTAATCAGACTTGTTATTGCTGTGTGCTTAATCTTTGATGAAGAATGGGAATAGTCTTATGGTGAATTCTGTTTTATTTTAGTCAAAGGCCATTGGTTTGTTAGATGCCGATGTGTATGGTCCATCCATTCCAAAGATGATGAATCTGAAAGGAAATCCAGAATTATCACAAAGTAAGTAAATAAGATAAATATTATGATAAAGTTGCACTTTTATTTAGTGCCTACTGGGTGTCGGTCATTGTACTAGATACTATGGGTACTTTATACACCACATACTATAGTGATTCAGAAATCAGATATAGCACCAGACAATCTGAATTTGAATTTCAGTTGTGTGGCTTTTTCTTTTTTTTTTTTTTTTGTGGGTACCGGGGATTGACCTCAGGACCTTGTGCGCCAGCAGGCGCCTGTGCCGCTGAGCAATATCACCGGCCCTTTTTCGGTATGTGGGTACCAGGAGTTGAACTCAGGACCTTGTGCTTGCCAGGCAAGCACTTATGCCGCTGAGCTATCTCACCGGCTCCAGTTGTGTGGCTTTGAGTAAATTGCTTTAACCTATTTGTTTTGGAACCCTATAAATAAAACAGTGTTACAGTTGGTGTGAGGATTAGTATAAGCGTAATGCATTTAGCACCATTCCTAGTACACAGTAAGTGATCAAAAGTGTTAGATGTTCATTATTGTCTCTTTACATTAAATGTATGGATGTATAGAAATATTTGAATAGAAATATATTTGTGTTACAGAGATGAAAGTTATTTTCTTTAAACAGATTGTCATATTTTTCTTAAAGTGTTAAAAAAAAAACCTAAAATATTGAATTATCTCCCAGCCTATTCAGTGCTTTAATATGGAGAAATACGTTTTGAGTGACTCTTTACCATTTGTTACTCTTGTTATTACATTTTCTTATACAGTTATTAAATATAAACCTTTAAGAACAAAGAAATGCTATGATCAAAAATAAAGAATTTGAAAAACTGGTATTTTTTTTGAAAAATAGTTTTATATGAAAGGATTTAATGAAATTGATTTTTAACTATAATGAGTATAAAATTGAATATTTTCTGTTTGTTTCTTATTGGGCCTTTATTTTTCATGGATCTAGTACAAAATGACTGTACTTATTGATGGATATTTGTTGGATTATCTATATAGGTAATAGAATTATTTTGGTTATCAAAAGTTAATTTGGCATTGTCACTATTTAAGGTACTTTTGTGGTTTATTTGTTGGAGTCAATTATAATGTTAAAGTCTGGATAATTCTTTATGAGATGGTAAGACTATAACATTTTGAAGAAAATTTAAAGAGCTCGTGGTGTTAAAATTGACTCTAGCAGTCATATATTTCAAGTAGCCACTTACATAGTTTTTTCTTGTTTTGTGAAAACATAAGTTTGAAAAGCTGTTACTCTAGTTTCTTTATTCTTACCCTTTCAATGCAACATATACTTAGTCTGCAAATATGTGACGTGAGCCAGTATGTCAAAACTTCACAAAGAAGTAATGAATTTGCATACTATAAATGATAGTCATTATGTCTGTCTCTTGATTAGAGTACTGTGAAAGCTGGTATGTGCAGCACATGAGTGATAGCAAAATGAAGCCTTCAGGGTCAGACATTTTTAAAGTAGCCTGTTCAGACTATGCCAAAATAAATACCTAAAGTAAACTTTAATTTCTTTCTTCTTGTTTTACTGAAACTGTAATCTTAGATTTGATGTTTTCAAATTGTCTGCCATTAAGTAGGCTTTTTGGTAGAGATGAGATACTGCAAGTCTTAGAAATTTGGGGGAAAAAAATACTTCTTTTGTGTTGACAACCTGATCTTAAGTTGCCTGGGAAATAAATTGAATGATTTAGACATTCACTTAAAAGAATGTGGATTCTTAAAAACCCAACATATAAATTATTTTTTGAATCTTAGAAAAACCTGCTACCATTATACTAATTGGCATCATTTTGACATTTCTACATTTTTATCATGTTGATTTATTCTGTTATAGTCTCTATTACAGAAAATACAATGCAACATAAAATTATCTAATTAACAATAAAGAAAAGCTGTGAAAGACTTGTTTTTAGCTGTTCAGGTTTTAGGGAAGTGGGCCAGGGAACCAAATCCTAGCTTTGTAGGCATTCCTCTATTGCTGGACTAAACTGGACAATCTTAGAGGCTTAGAGGGACTTCAGCCTTACCTGTTTGTCTTCATTACTTAAATAGAAATATATTTATGTAATATTTGTCAATTTGTTCATTTTAAGACTCTGTGATAGGGTTGGTAACTCATACATTTATCCACATTCTCTTCATGTCTTTTTTCTTTTTGAGAGAATTGTAGACAAACCACATTTTTTGCAATTATGAAATTTTAGTTTTCCTAACCAAATTTTATATTTGATTTTTAGAAAAGCAAATTCAGTAACTGAAGGAAAATTTTGTGTTTTTAATAGTTTTGGGTTTCTTAGATTGAGAATATTTCTATTAGCATAAAGTGATGATACTGATTTTTCTACTGTTATGCAAAATTATAGTAATGGGAAGATTAGACAGTTTTTAGAAAGGATATTATACAAAAATATCAACAGATTGATGTTGTATTGACTGCTAGTTGTTTTGGGAGCCTAATGGTATTTTAGAATAGAATCTGTATGTGGTTGGAGAAACTAGCATCTAAGATGGAATATAACCCTTTTTTTTTTTTTTTTCTGTGGGTACTGGGGGTCGACCTCAGGACCTCGTGTGCCAGCAGGTGCCCGTGCTGCTGAGCGATATCACCGGCCCTTTTTTCGTATGTGAGTACTGGGAGTCGAACTCGGGACCTAGTGCTTGCCAGGCAGGCGCTTATGCCGCTGAGCCATCTCACTGGCCCAACCTTTTTTTAAAAGAACAAATGCCAGTTATTTTTCTCCATTTTAATTTTCTAAATAAGACAATATTCAAATTTTGTATTAAAGCATAGCCAAGTTATAGTCTTAGAAATTATTGACTGGGTTTTCAATTGAAATGGCAAGTGAATATTAAGTTGTAGTCACAAAGATGTGTTGATACATTTCTCCAATGTGATATTCTTTTTTTGTGACTGGGTTGAGGTTTTTACTACGCTTTCTAAAATGACTCTTGGTGGTAGGAATCTGTGTTACTTTCACAGTTTCATGATGATAAATCATTTTCTGAATACTTGTGAATTTATTACTAGTTTTACTGGAGTGTCTTTTAATGTACTGAGCTAATGAAGTAGGAAATTTTTAAAACCTATGGAGAGAGAGTACTAAAATGAAAATGTCAAGTAATTTTATTGAGAATGATGCAGTGCTTATTAATGACTAAATATGAGATTTTTTTGAGTAGGTTACTCTTGTCTTTTCTGTTACTGTGGGATAGTGATTTTGCACTCAAAAACTATGTTATAGTTCTTTGTTTTATCTGCCCTAATATATTAAGCTTTTTCCAAGTTTAGGAATGAATATGTATGTGCACTTAGGAGAATTTGTGGAAAATCATCTTGAATAAATGACCTTTTATAATAGCACACATCTCTGGTAAAAGCTATGAGGAAGAGGAAGATTTCTTAAAGGTAATTTAAATGCATAAAGTACTAGAGTCAACTCTAGATATTCCTGAAGTTACCAAGAATTTAGGGGAGTTGGTGAAGTTGTTGATAATAAATGGTCATAGTCGGATCCTGTGGAGCTCCAAAACTTCTGACTTATTATTTGTTTCTCTTGGTCATTGTCTTGTCGACCTTTGGGTTTCATCTGATGCTAGAGTTCTTCTGATTATCTTTAGGGATGTTTCTGGAATGTGTCCCTTAAACATAGTGTTACTAAAGTGACTTTTTCCTTGCTTTTTTTTTGAGTGTGTGTGTTTTTATCTTGTATTGTGGGTGGAATATTAATCCAAGGTGTTTTTTTTTTTTTTTAACATAAACAGGGGTTAAAGGAATCTTAAAAAGTTGTTTTGCTCAGGCTTTAGGCATTTTTACTTCTGGAATACCTCAGAGATGAGAACCACAGTATATTTTCTGAAGAACCTCCTCATTCTAGTAGAGCAAAACATTCATCTCTCTACTTGGTTTGTAGTTTCCTGTATAGTTCATTAATGAGTTTGAAATGTAAATATGTGCCTAAAGTGGTAAAACTCTTTTCCTTTTTCAGCTGACATTCTCAGCTGAAAAATAATCAGTCTCTTTTTGAATTTTTATTACTCCGCTGCAAACCATCTTAGCTGGGGATTGTAGCAAATGAAATCCGTGGAAGAATGCTTTGTTCAACCATAGAACAACTTGTATTTTGGTAGCTACTGCCTGTTTAACTGTTATTTTTGGTTTTCTTTATAGGTTGTCAGCAAATAGGGTTGATTGTGTGTGTGTGTGTGTGTGTGTGTGTGTGAAATAGACTGTACATCTTTGTGTTTGTGTTTAGCACCTGACACCACTGAAGTCTGGTGTTCTCTTTTTGTGTTTTTCTTTCACTTTTTGTGTTATATCTGAGGACTGTCTTTGAGATGTACAGGATAGGTTGTTATGTGGCCATTAGTGATATGGCCTTTCTGTTAACAATGGTTATACTTCTTATTTCTCCTTTCCAGTCCAGTCTCAGTTTAAAAACAAAATCAAACATCTTTCCTTCTTGTTTCCTAATGTTTTGGTAATTTAAAATATCTTCCAAAATATTAAAATTATCACTTTTCAGTATCTTCTTTTAGATAAGAAAAACTAAAAGAATTTACTATTATTAAGTAGAAGGAGGATTAGCTCGCAGTTTTATTTATAATGCTGTACTCCATTTTGTGCCTTATGATGCTATTGAAAATAGACCCCATTATTGCTGATCCATGGTTACTTGAATAATTCACTGGATACTTTAGAAACCTTTTAGTGGTACTTAACAAAACATATCCCCCTGCCTTTTGGTTAACAGAAGATAAAGCATTTAAGAAAGAAAGTAACTTGGTGAAGGTAGGGTGTAAAAATGAGTTTTGAGTAAGATATAAGGAATCCACGAATTGAGCACTCCGTAGAAAAAGGCATGAGGGTATAAATAATGACACTTTACTAAGAGACATGAAAAGTATTGAGATCTGAATTTGGTGAGGTTAAGAGAGAAGAGAAATTGCACATACTGCAAAAAATGAAAAAAAAATATGGCATCTTTTTCAGTTTTCTTTCTGTATATGGTATATGGTATGTATCCGTACAGGGTACTGGGTTAAGATGAAATGTTGTTCATAAAGATTGGTATCTTAGTTACTTTTCTCTCATTGCTGAAACAAAATACCCAATGTCCAAAGTTAAGGGAGGAAAGGTTTATTTAGCTCACAGTTTGGAGAGGTTTCAGTCCATAATCTGCTGGCTGCAAGGTGGATTGGCACATGGCAGAGGGACAACTGTTCATGGCGGTGGAATACAGCAACAGCAACAAGAGAGAGCAAGGCAAGCCTCTTTCTGTCCCTTATATAGAATCCAGTCCCCTGGGATTAGGGCGGTGCCAATCCAGTCAGTGGGCTGATCCAGCAGTCACCCACCCTGAATCCCAGCATTGTACTACGAATCAATCACGCCTCTGAGAAAACCCTGTGACTACACAGGGCTTTGGGGGAACATCTAGACACAAACCATAACAATTGGATAGATTTATTTTTTTCATTATTGCCAGTACTAGACATAACAGTGCAGGGTTTCTTCAGTAATATCTGTGGATTTGATGTCAAGTCAATCTGTTCTTTAAAAGGGCAATCATTACAGAACTAGGAGAAAATAGAATAGTGATATTTCATTGGGAGACTTAGTTTACCTATTAGTCTTCTCTCTCTCTCTCTCTCTCTCTTTTTTTTTTGTCTTTTTGAGACAGGATTTCACTGTGTAGTTCAGGCTGGCCTTGAACTGACTTTGTAGCCCAGGCTGGCCTCAAAGTCGCAGTGATCCTTCTGCCTCAGCCTCCCGAATGCTGGGATTACAGGCATGTGCCACCATAGCCTTCTCTAATTTTCAGTTTGCAAACTTCACTAGCCTATTAGTTGTTACAGATTGTAGCCTAAAATGATATTCTTTCTTTTTGTCTCATCAAAATCCTTAATGTTATTCTATTACCAGTTACAGAGCTCTTTGTGACCTGGTCCCAGCTGCTGCTTACATTTTATTTTTTAATTTTTTTAATTTTTTAGGCAGGTTCTCACTATGTAGTCCAGGCTGGCCTTGAACTCACTTATGTAGCCCAGGCTGGCCTCGAACTCACGGCATCCTCCTGCCTCAGCCTCCCGAGTGCTGGGATTACAGGCGTGTGCCACCATGCCCAGCAGCTGTTTACTTCTAAATCTTCCATTTCAGCAAGCTTACCTTGTTACTCAGTGAATACCAGTTACAGGCCTCTGCTTCTCTAACATGCCAACCTCTGTGCTGTTTTAGGACCTCAGCATGATTTGTTCTCTCTGCCTGGAATGCCTTCTACCTCCATTGCCCCCCTCCTCCAGTAATTCCTATTTAGCCTCTGGAGTAGAGTGCTAGGATTATAGGTGTGTTACCACACCCATTGCTCCTCAGTATTCGTAATTGTAGGGATGAAGTTTTTGTGATATGTTTAATTTTTTTATTTTCCCTACTAAAAAATACAGTGTCTACAGAGTAGAGGGAGTTTTGCTTGGTTTGTTTCTCTCATGCTTAGTATATAGAATGCTTGCAATACCTCTTAGTTGAATAAATGAATAACAGTTTTTTCTGTATATTTCAGGTATGGTAGCTGTACAAATAATTTTCTACTGTGTGTATGTTAGATAACTTAATTTGCACATTTATTTTCCTGAATAATAAAGGCAGTTTTAAGATACTATCTTAGTAACCTTTGTGATATATCTGAGTGTCTATTTTGTACTTGT
Source organism: Erethizon dorsatum (assembly GCA_028451465.1). Classification (NCBI taxonomy): domain Eukaryota; kingdom Metazoa; phylum Chordata; class Mammalia; order Rodentia; family Erethizontidae; genus Erethizon; species Erethizon dorsatum. Next base: position 29,156,542 of record CM051823.1, on the reverse strand, counting down.
TATACTACTTTTTTTCTTCCATTTTTCAAAAGTTTTTCTTATTTAAAAAAAAATCTTTTGTGATGGGGTCTTGCACCTGTGGTCTCAAGGGGTCCTCCTTCCTTAGGCTCCTGAGTAGCTGGAACGATAGGCATATGCCACTGTGCCTGCTTGTTTTCTCCCTCAGGCCCCGCCCCCCAGCATGCACTCAGTTTTAACAGTACTGGGTGAACCTAAGGAATGCTGAGCTACATTCCCAGCCCTTTTATATTTTGCTTTGAGACAGGGTCTTGCTAAATTGCCCAGGCTGGCCTTGAATTGCAATCTCCCTGCCTCAGCCTCCCAAGTAGCTGGGATTACAGCTGTGTGTCACTAAACCCACATTTCCCCCTCTATTTTTATTTTTTATTTTTAAAGGAAAAAGTTTGTATGGTTATTAATATGACTTTTGAGCCTTATATTATATAGGGTGAAATGATTGCTCAGGTTTTTTCCATATGCCAGTTCAGTGCTAATCTTAGTTTTGAACTGTTTAACGTTGCTCTGCCTACTTATAAGGAGTAGAGTCTTTTTGGGTCTGAATTTGAGCTGTGATGAAAACAGCAATGTTGAGAATTCAGCCCTAGGACTAGGACAACCTGGAAAAAGAACAACTAGTAAGCAGTGTAGCCCATCATTTTTCCCCAGGCCATCCTCATAGCCAAGCCAAAATAGTACGCGGACACTAACGCAAAGACCATTGAGAGTCTGCTCTGGAGACTGGTATTTGTAATAAATTAGGAGAAGTAGTGAATGACGAAGCAGCTGACAGTAAAGTTTTGATGTTATTTTGAGGTCTCTGAAGTGTTTCAATTAAGGAAAAGAAAGCAGAAATAGCAGCTTCTGCTTTAATGGGATGGAGATCACCTTGTGGTATACAAACCACAAACTTTTTTTTGAGGTGATAGGGTATCTTAAGCCGGCTTCCCCAGCAAGCAGAGCCCTATTTACTCCTAATAAAGTAGTGCAAAACTGGAGTAAAAAAGAAAGGAGGGGAAACTATGAAAGTATATTATTAGTGATCCCCCAAATCTATTAAGCCAATATTTTTCAAGATTTAATTTCTTGAGGGAGCACATACCTCAAAGAGATATATGAATAATATTTAGAAATATAGTTTCAAAGGTGGCTTCAATAAGATACATAATGAATATAAAGTGGCTTGTGTGTATATTTATTGATTGTATTCTTTCAATTTGTTAAGTTTTGATTTTTAAAATATAAAATTTGGTAATATCAAAGTCTAGAACTGAAAACTTGATACCTTTAAGAGCGGGGATTTTGAAATGGTCAAAGTATGTTTATAAGTATGTATGAGCCTGCCAAAAACGATACCTGTTAATCTGTATAAACAAGATACAGTACAAAACAAACAAACAAACAAAACAAAATGGGACTTATGAAAACAAGTAGTGCTGATTTATTTTAAGTGTAGTGGTACTGTGGGGATTGGGACTCTAGTATAAGGGTCCTGTCTTAACTGATGGTCATTTGATCCTTCTGAAATTGATTTCTTATTTCAAACAAATGATTATACAATATAATAGTATGTATTGTACATTTAATCATAAGCCACAAATAGCAAGAGTATTCTGACTGTAAGATTTGGGCAAGAATAGTAACTAAAAATTGAAGTATTTTAGTTTTAGTAATCAGGAAGAGCTGAGTTCAGATGATTTTGTTTGGATATATTAATAGGCACCATAGTCATTGGAGGAACATTTAGGGCTTTATTCATATAAATGTTTATCACAGATTTTGTGGCTAAAAATGTACAGACATGCACGTATTTAAAGAAAGGAGCTTTTTTTTTTTTTTTTTTTTTTTGGTGGGTACCGGGGGGTCGACCTCAGGACCTCGCGCGCCAACAGGCGCCCGTGCCGCTGAGTGATATCACCGGCCCCTTTTCCGTATGTGGGATCCGGGAGTCGAACTCGGGCCCTCGCGCTTGCAAGGCAGGCGCTTACGCCACTGAGCCATCTCACCGGCCCGGAGCTTTTTTTTTTAAATCTTGTTACTTGCTGGTTGCTTAACTAGCACTGGTATAAAATAAAAATGGTTGTCCTTGAAAGAAAAATTCTATATATTTTAAACACAGTGTTAAAATTTGTAGTTGTATCAAAAATCAAATGTCAAAAGGGCATTTGTTTTCATTTAGTAAACATTTAGTAGGCATGAGATGTACTTAGTTCTTTGGCAATCTGATCAAATAAGACTTGATCCCTTATCTCATGATTTTTTTTTTACAGTATTTATATATTTTTTATCTTAAAGAGAAAAAAGTAGAACAAAATTTCAAAACAAGGTAATAGGAGGGTAACTAAGGTTAATACATTGTGTATTGTTATCTTTAAATTAGTTACTCAGAGTACAAGATATCAGCATTCAATCATCCAAACAATATTAGCGCCTTTCTTTTCAATGAACTAAGAGAAATTAGTAATATATCTATCTTAACTAACATATATATATATACTTTTTTTTTGCTTTATCTCATGATCTTATAGTGGACACACTAGACAATGATTGTAAGCATCAGTAAAAGCTGTAATAGAAAGAAAACCAGTTTTATATGTGACATAGCTTGGTAAGAAGGCTGGAAATATCACCATAGTAAACAGAAAGATTGGTAGTAACTAAATATGTCAAAACAAACAAAAAAGCCAACTGTAGTTATTACAGCTAATGATCATCTCTAAGATTTTGTCATTGATTTATAGTACGCCAGCAAAGTGTGGTGATGCCTGCCTGTAGTCAGACTCCAGCTGCTCAGGGGGCTGAGGGGAAGATTGTTTAAACCCAGGAGCTGGAGACCAGCCCAGGCAACACAGTGAGACCCTGTATTACCAAAAAAAAAAAAAAAAAAAGAAAAGATTCACATTAATTACAGAATAACTTGTGTATGAGGGCACTGTTAAATCATTTCAGGGAACTTGTCTGGGCATCAGCATGCAATGGGAAGAAACCTGTTCCTCTATTACCTGAACTTTCAAATGAGTGTTATCTTCTCGTATGTTGGAGTGACTTTGAACCTTCTACTTCTTCAGATATGTGTGTGGAAAGAATATGGGACTTAGCAAGAAATAGGCCTAAATTCAAATCCTTACTGCTTCTCTTGCTGTTTAATTTCTGACAGAGTAGTTTACTGATGTTTTTCAGCTGCTCTACATGAAGTTTGTTATGTGTACTCTTCATATATCATGAAGACAGCTTGTCCAGTATCACAGCTAGTATGTGGCTAATTTCTAATCATAAATAATATTTTATTTCACTAAAAATGACTGATGATCAACTATAGAGGTTTTCTTTTCTTTTTTTTCTCCAATCAGATTTTATTGTTGCATTTTAGGTATATATAATGATCACATTCATCATAGAGAATTTGTACCTGTGCATGATATAACTTACTCCTTTTTTTTCACATTCCACTACCCTCCCTTCAACTCTTCCTCCCCTCCCATTTATAAAAGGTTTGTTTCCATTTTTTCCTTCTTTTCTCCATTTTTTTTTTTTACTTTTTCCTTCTTTCCTTTCTCCCTCCCTCCTCCTATGTTCCCCTTCCCATTTTAACATTTTCTTCCTGTTTCACAATACCTATTACACATTTTGGTAAGCAGAGGTTTTCTTTATTGTCTATTTACTTTTGACTGTTTAGCTATTTACAAAATTGTTTTGGCTATTTTGTATATAATATTAAACATAAAATTCATAAACATATGTTTATGAACATCTGCTGTTGTAAGTAGAAGGAACATGGTATTTAGTTGGTGAGGCAGGATAGAGGAACATTTTGTTAAGTGTTAGATGTCGGAGAATATTGGAAGCAGCATTGTGGAGAACTGGTCTGGAGGCTACCATGGAAGAAGGGGATTTAGATAAGCAGAGAGGAAGCTAAGGATAACCTGCTTTCCCTAACTTCAAAAGGGAGATATTGCTTGCTTCATAGGGTTGTTGTAAAGATTTAATGAAATAAAGTATCTGAAGTGTCTAAAATATTTGTGGAGCTTTCTGACACAGAATGTCAGTGCTATTATTGTTATCCTTCTAGATGAATATATAGTACTTTCTTTTGTCTTAATTTTCCCTTCCCAGATGCCTGACTACTCCTTTAACTTGGAGATGTTACGTAGTTTTCATCTTAAATTCCAACTGGTTCCCTGAAACACAGGGAACTTCGAAAAACTTCTGAGATGTCTCAGGTGTCAGCAGGGAAGAATGCTGTTATCAGTTAGTTAGTTCTACCTAGGCAGATCTAAAGTAGGCTGAAGACAGGGAGTGTTGGTGTATGGCTGCTGGAGTAGCAGTGTATAAACCAAATATTTATCATCCTTGCCTTAAGTTCTGTCACCCCCTATGTATTTCTAGTCTTTTTTTCACTGCTTCCTGTTAAACTTGAGTATAAAATGGCAGTTTCAGAAGTAGGATACCAAGTTTATATCCAAACTTCTAGTTACTCAGTAATTTAATCCCAGAGTAGACGAGAATTTGAGATATCACTCCTGCTTCCAAGTATGCATTCTTGGATTTATATTCTAGTGAGCTAACTAGAATATTTAAGAAAAATACACATACTCTGCAAAGCCTAGGTTCTTAATGTGATTAACTTGAGTCAGATTGTTTTCCTAATGGAGTATGTTTATATAAGAAAATAAAAGTTTGAGCAACAGTTGGGTTGGAAAAAGAGCATTTTTTTTTTTTTTTTTTTTAAGTTGGGAGAGAGGAAAAAAAGATTGAGAGATGTTGGATGCCTGAATGGCTTTTAGATGGTAGGGTGACTGTTGTGAGACGTGGTAGGGTTGCAAAATGGTACAAAAAGGGAAAATATATTGAAGACAAATGAAATTTTAATATTGAGTGATAGAAGTTATAAAATTACAAAAACATTTAAGTTTCTCTTTATTTTTTTTATTTTTATTTTTTTGTGGGTACCGGGGGGTCGACCTCAGGACCTCGCGCACCAGCAGGTGCCCGTGCTGCTGAGCGATATCACCGGCCCCTCTTTCGTATGTGGGATCCGGGAGTCGAACTCGGGCCCTCGCGCTTGCCGGGCAGGCGCTTAAGCTGCTGAGCCATCTCACCGGCCCCTAAGTTTCTCTTTATTGTCTTTCTGTTTCTCTCTAATTTTCTAGCTTTTCCACCTTACTACTTCTAGATATAGTATTAATAAAATGTGTTTTGGCTGTCTGGGTTTCTACTCAAGTTTTGTTTTTTGATCCATTTGTTTCTCCTATCTTTTCTTATTTTCTAATTCCTTTTTTTGTTCTAAGTGAGCAGGTAGGGAGAGCACACTGTTTAATGGTGGAACTACTTTGTCTCCCCCAGCCACATGAAGTTCTCTTGAGAGACCAATAATGGATGCAACTCCTTTTGTGCATCTCAAGGTCCCTATAAGAAAGGATCTTGGTTTCAGAAAGAAAGGAAGGAAGGAATAGGGAAGTAAATGGTGAGAAAATAAAACTGTAAAATTTGCACTGCGTGCTCTGTTTTCTGTAATTCTTGTACTTTTGCATGTCTTTGCTTTAACAGATGGGTAAAGGCTTGTTTCTATAAAACTTTTAAAATCATTTTTAAACTTTGAATAGTCTTTAAAATTCATGAAATGAGAATGAATATTTTTGGCTTTACTTTCTGTCCTCATTTAAAAAAATGTTTTGAGTTACATGATTTAAAGTTATAATGGTGTTTTAGACACATATTCCTGAACCTTAGTGTTCTCTTTTATTTAAAAAACTTATGTGATTTTTGGAGCCAGGGAACAGAGTGGAAGGTACGAAGGTTTCTCAGGCTTATTACTACTACCAAGTAAATGGTAATGACTACTCCTTAATTTGTGCATGAACAATAGGACCTCTACAGAAAGAAGATCTGATTCTAGATCAGAGTTATCCTTGAAACATTTAATCATGTCAACTTTAATAGAAAGATTTAAAGCAGCCTTTCTTACGTCTATTTTTTTTTTTTTTGCCCAGCTCTTCAGTTTGACATGACCACAGTGCTATTCATTCTGACTTGACAATTTATAATATAAAAGCAGTCCCTAAATCTGTTTAAAACTCACTGGTGACATACAATTAATCAATTAAATTCACACCTGTTAGAAATGAGAGAACTTTGGTGCAGTAGAGTGAGGAGGATGCAGCAGAATGTTTTTCTTTGATTGGCATTATGGCAGTTGAAATAGTTTGACTTAGAGTGGGAATCTTTTGCGTTTCAATGCATGAGCTATCATGAAGAGGATGAAAAAGTAGGAAATAAGTTACCTTAGCTATTTACTGCATTTCCAAAAATCTGTTATTCACAGGGCAGTGGATTCTAAAGTTTCTATGTAAATTTTTAACCAGTAGTACTCTATTGTTTATATGGAGAAATTGGAATACACATTTTTACAAAATGAAATTCTATGGCAAAGACACTAATTTGTACCTTTGAGTTGGTGTTCAGAGTCTCTATCCATTAATTTAAAAATAAGATCCCAGAGTTTGCTAACATTTCACTTCTAATAAATTTATTAATCAATGAAAGTAAAATGGTTTTATGTGGTATTAATTTTTTTACTGATTCATTGGAAAAGATAGTGATGAAAGTGCCTATAACTTTCTCATTAATGTATATGCTGTACATTTTTAGGGTTCAATGTACATTTTTCCCTGTTAACTTTAAAATATCATCCTTGTGAAGGGGCCATGCTAATCTTTTTCTTTTTTTTGCTATTAAATTTTGTTTCATGTATTTAAATATATACATGTTTTTATAAGATATATATGGTAAAGTGGTTACTATAGTGAAATAGATTAACACATCCATCACCTCACATAGTTACCCATTCCCCTACCCCTATGGTAAGAGTGGCTATAATCAACTCATTTAGCAAGAATCCTGCATACAGTATAGTATTATTGACTATAGACCTCGTGTTGTACATGAGCTCTTTCAGCTTATTCATCTAACATATTTGGTACTTTGCCTTTTTCATGTATGTGTCTTCATTTCCTTCCCCCACCCTAACCCTGGTAATCACTGTTTTATTTTCTATCTCTAAATATTTGACTTCTAAAAAGTTTATTTTTAGATTCCTCATATGAGCGAGACTATATGATATTTTTTGTCTGTATCTGTCCTATGTCACTTAGTATAGTGTCCTTTAGGTTTATCAAAGAGTGGTATATGGCAGAATCTCACTTTTCAAACCAAATAGTATTATTCCATTGCATATATGTGCTGCATTTCTTTATCCATTTCTCTACTGATAGACATCTAGATTGTTTTTCATATTTTGGCTGTTGTGAATAATGTTGCAGTGAACATAGGAGGACAGATGTCTTTATGAGGTGGTGATTACATTTCCTTTCAGTACATAGCCAGAAGAAGGACTGCTGGCTTACATGGTAACCTATTTTTAATTTCTTTAGGATCCTCCATCCTGTTTACAAAATGGATACACCAATCTGCATTCCCACCAACAGTGTGCTAGTTTCCCTTTTTCTCCGTACCCTCACCAATACTTATTCTTGTTTCTCTTTTAAGAATAACATTTTTTTTTTTTTTTTGTGGGTACTGGGGGTCGACCTCAGGACCTCGTGCGCCAGCAGGCGCCCCTGCTGCTGAGCGATATCACCGACCCTTTTTTTTTCGTATGTGGGTTCCAGGAGTTGAACTCGGGCCCTTGTGCTTGCCAGGCAGGCGCTTACGCCGCTGAGCCATCTCACCGGCCCTGAAAATAACATTTCTTACTGATGTGAGGTGATACTGCATTGTGATTTTGATTTGCTTTGGTAATCTTAGTATCATTCCAATTTTAGTATACAGTTATGGGCTGAATACTGATATTTCAATCAGTGACAAACTGCATATACAAAGATGGTCTCAGAAGATTATAATGGTGCTGAAAAATTCCTACTACATAGTGATATTGTACCTATCTTAACATCTTTGTAGCACAACACATTACTCACTTGTTTGTGGTGATTCTAGTATAAATAAACCTACTGTACTGCCAGTTGTATAAAAGTACAGTGCATATAACGCTGTATAATACATAATACTTGAAAATAGTAAACACCTATATTGCTGGTTTACACTATATATTTTTATTGTTATTTTGGAGTTTACTCCTTCTACTTATAAGTTTGCTGTAAAATAGTGTGCTATGCTTTGCTGGCAGCAGCCTCATAATCTCATGTTTACTGTATCACTTGATTGCATTATTTTCTCTTTGCTTGATTTGATTTTGTGATGTTTTGTTCATCCTGACCCGAGGAACATTAAGTGTTCTCTCTACCTCTCCCTCCCTCTCTTTCACCCCCGCCCCCACACGCATGCAAATATCATGTAGTCTACATGTGTAGTGGTGCTATATTATTAGGTCTGGGTAAATATATTTTATGATGTGCACGCAACAAGGAAATTGTTTAACAATGCAGTTATTACAGCATATCCTCATCATTAACCAACACATTACTGTGTGTATTGCCTGTATGAGCATCTGTTACAATTTCAAGAAACATATTTAGGGCCGGGCATTGTGGTGCACGCCTATAATCCCAGCACTCAGGAGGCTGAGGCAGGAAGATCACCATAAGTTTGAGGCCAACCGGGGTACATAGTGAGTTCAAGGCCAACCTGTACTACATAGGGAGACCCTGTCTCAAAAAAAAAACAAAACAAAACCCAAGAAACGAAAAACCAAAACATATTTAACATTGTGATGAATATGCTGATATTGCTGAGCTTTCAAGTTATAATTCATTTGCTATAAGAAATATTTGCCAGCATAAGCGCCTGCCTGGCAAGTGCGAGGTCCTGAGTTTGACTCCTGGTACCTACATATTAAAAAAAAAAAAAAAAAAGTGAAAAAAAAAGTTCAGAGCATGATGAAGAAAAGCTATTACTCTGAAAATTTAAGATGAATGTTTTTAAAAATAATTGACAAAATTATGCGGGAAGAAAGTACTGATATTAAATTAGCTTAGGGGAGATTGAGCTAGAACTCTTTTAGTCAAAAGTTAAAGAAGAAAACCTTAAAAATTGTGTACTTTTTCACTGAACTCTTAATGAAGGACCATAGCCTTTTCTTTAAGTAGGAATTCTGTGAGTGGAGTTCAGCTACAAATTGTATAAATCACACCTATGCACTTTGTCTACAATTTTCAGTTTCAGTATCTTTATGGAGGAGAAAGAACCTAAATAACGTGAGGTGAAATCTAAATGCAGAATAGTGCTGGATTTTTATGATTTTATTCTAACCTTTTAGCTCAATATCACATAAACTAAGAGGACTCCTACCTGGTGGAGAAGTAAGCTGTGGAAACAAGTATAAATGGGGATGTGGTTACATCTCTATAGACAACATGAAAAAGGAAACTATATAGTAACCTTTGTTGATGTGTATAATGTATATTTCTCTTTTTTATATTTGACCATATGGAATTAATTGTTTTTCTTTTGAGATTAATGCAATGTTGTCTCAGATTTCAAAATAGTTTTTCAACTTTTTTTGACTTTCATACTTTTCAAACTCTTTTTTTTTTTTTTTTTGTGGGTACTGGGGATCGAACCCAGGACCTGGTGCGCGAGCAGGCACCCGTGCTGCTGAGCGATATCACCGGCCCTTATTTTCGTATGTGCATACCAGGAGTCGAACTCAGGACCTCACGCTTGCCAGGCAGGCGTTTATGCCACTGAGCTATCTCACTGGCCCCTCAAACTCTTAAAGAAGAAACTAAAATGAAGTAACACTCCAACATAGGGAGAATTGATTAGATGTGTGTATGCATGCAAATATACACATACAAAAGCATATATATATATATATATATAATATTTGTGATTTACATATTTATGTACATGAATAAAATTGGTAGAAAAATTAATATCTGGGCTATATTTTTAGAAACAAATTTTTTTTCCTATTTTGAAATTACAGGTGAAAATAAATTTTTTTTGGAGATAGGGTCTTGCTGTGTAGTTCAGGCTATCCTTGAGTTCACTATGTAGCCCAGGCTGGCCTCAAACATGATCCTCCTGCCTCAGCCTTCAAGTGCTGGGGTTACAGGCATGTGTCACCATGCTCAGTGATGAATTGTTTTTTTTTTTTTTTTTTTTTGTGGGTACTGGGGGGACGACCTCAGGACCTCACGCGCCAACAGGCACCCGTGCCGCTGAGCGATATCACCGGCCCCTTTTTCATATGTGGGTTCCGGGAGTCGAACTCGGGCCTTCGCGCTTGCAAGGCAGGCGCTTAAGCCGCTGAGCCGTCTCACCGGCCCGATGAATTGTTTTTTAATGCAAATGTATTCCAGCTATTTCTAGATACTGCAACTACTGAGTATAATGTTTAAATGATTGTAAATTTTGGTGAATTAGTTTAAGTTAAATTACAACAGTATGAGCAGCCTGTTTGTATTTCTAATTTGACACTCTTAGAAAAGAGGCTAGAGGGTGGACAGGAAAAGAGTAGATGTTAATTGAAGGGTACAAGGTTTTATTTAAATAAAAGGCATGAGTTCTAATGATCTGTTGTACAGCATGTTAACTCTTGTTAAAAATACATTATTATATATTTCAAAATTGCTAAAAGATATAAATGTTCCTACTACAAAGAAAGTAAATGAGGTGATGGATATGTTAATTAATCTAGTTTAACCATTCTACAATTTATAAATGTATATGTAGTTATTATTTGTCAAAATAATAAACAAAAAATTTTTAGAAGTTAAAAAAGGTCAGTATATTTAATGTCCAATGCTTTACTCTTCTAAATGAGAGATTTTTTTTCTTATTTCAGATAACCAGATGAGGCCTCTTTTGAATTATGGTATTGCTTGGTGAGCATTTTTTAAAATTTTGTATTATTTTTTAGAATGCTATCCATTAGCTTCTACACCTGAGTTGTACTTTTGTACTACTGTTACAGTATGTCTATGGGCTTCCTGGTTGAAGAGAGTGCACCAGTCATTTGGAGAGGGCTTATGGTAATGTCTGCCATTGAGAAACTGTTGAGGCAGGTAAGAAAATTGCATTAAAAATCATTTTATTATTGGCAAGGCTGTGGTTACTGCATTTGTTGATTGGAGAATTGTATAAGTTTGGAGTAAAGTTTGAGATGTTTTACAAAGCAATCTGGTTAATGGGCTGAATGTTTTACAAAGCAATCCGGTTAATGGGCTGAATGTGTCATGAGTAATGTGACACCTGATGAGTTATGTGGCACCAGTACCAAATGTCACTGTCATATGATTTAATCTTTCTTGTTGCCTATGAGTACTAAATATCATAATGTCTTATTTTATATTGTTTTTGTTGTTTTATTGAGTGTGCAGTTAGATAGTCTTTTTTTTTTGTTTTTTTGTGGGTACCAGGGGGTCGACCTCAGCACCTCGCGCGCCAGGAGGCGCCTGTGCCGCTGAGCGATATCACCGGCCCCTTTTTCATATGTGGGATCCGGGAGTCGAACTCGGGCCCTCGCGCTTGCAAGGCAGGCGCTTAAGCCGCTGAGCCATCTCACCGGCCCTTGAGTGTGCAGTTAGAAGAACAAATAAGTGATCTGTGTTCTTTAGACTTAGGGTTAATCTCATTATGGCCCAAATTGAATTATAAAAGTAGTGTAGAAATTCTTCAGATGTAGAAAAAAATTACATAAACTGTGGCACTTATGATTTTAAATTGTTTCTCCTAAAACTATAATTTTATTTTACTTTGAATATGTATACTTGTATAGTTATGTATATAATATCTGGTCAATCAACCTTAATATATCTTTAAGAAAGGGGAAGAACATTTTATTGGATAATGTAAGTATATGGATTGGGCTATATGTTAATTATACTTTGCTTATAATAAATTTTTTTCTCAGTGGATATGAGTTTATAATTGTATTTTAGGTAAATATTAGAAGTAATTTGTATTTACTCCACCAAGTTACAACAATCACCTCTAATTTATTTAGATTCTACTTTGGGTCTAGCACCATGCTGTAAGTGGATAAGTCTAATGTTAAATATTTCTATATTCATTTTCAAATGCACATGTAACAGATGAAATATGTGTTGAATGCTGAAACTCTTCTTTCTTTGTAACATCTTGTCTTTGTAGCATTTTTCCTTTTTCAGTTCTGACAAGTGTGCTATTTGATTTTGGGGCCCAGATTCCTGTTCTTCTAGTTATTTAAGTTTCTTGGCTGCATTCCCTCCTCTTTACACTCAGGGCCTGTTGGGTATTTTAGTTATATTCCCCAAAATACCCCTTGTTTGCCAATTTCCTTGCTACTTTAACCTTTATCTTTCTATAGTAACTTAGTCTTTCTTTTCTGTACTTATGAAAGCTGTCAGATAATATAGAATAATTGTGTTAATTGCTTGTGTTATACTTCTTTTTTTTTTTTTTTTTCCCAGTACTGGGTGTTGAACCCAGGCCTCACACATGCTAGGAAAGTGGTCTATCTCTAAGCTACATCACCAGCCTAACATTATACATGCTGATATTCAAATTTAGCTACCCTCTTTACACTTTAGTCATCTGATTTTAATCATTGACCTTATTTATCAAACTCTCATCTAAAAAACAGTATTTAGCGAATCTGGTAGTCTGGCTGAGGACCAACTGGAGATTTGGTGAAAACAATCTCTCTGACAAGTAAATTTTATAAAAGTGACAGTTTATTTTGGCAAGCTCTAAAGATATATTTTCAGCACTTATAAAATATCAGGGTGAAAGACAGCAAAAATGGATCCATGTATTATTTTATTGGAGCCTATCTAAGGTTGTGTATGGATTGTATATATACTTTGCTGTTTCTTATAGTCATTTTCATCTGCACCTTTTAAGAGGATCTGCAAAGTTGTTATTTTAGGACTCTACTGACTAGTGCCTATCAACTGAGCTTCTAGTTAGGTTTTTTCCCCTTTTAAATTATTTATTTTTTCATGGCAATGCTGGGGTTTGAACCTGGGGCCTTGTTAATTTTAGATAAATGTTCTACCACTAAGTTATGTCCTGAGCCCTCATTTTTTAATTTTAATTTTGCTTTGGAAGCGAACCGCTACATAGCGGTGAATTGAAGGTAGCTGATTCATTGGCTGGTTTAAAAAAAACTTAACTGTATATACTTAAATATATATTGTTTATCTTTGTACTGTTGATGAACATTTGAGTTGTCTCCATTTTTTGGCTATTGTGGGTAATACTGCTATAAATCCTTTTACACATGTTCTTAAGAGTTCAAGTTGCTTCACATCTCTCAATATATGCTTTTGTCAGTCTGTTTTTAAATATTCTAGTAGGTGTAAAATGGTATCTTGTTATGGCTTTATTTTCCTAATTATTAGTGATGTTGAACCTCTCTTCATGTACATTAGATCTTGTTGTATCTTCTGTGAAATATCTGATTGTCTTTTACTCATATCTTTTTTTTCCAATCAGATTTTATTGGTACATTTTAGGTATATATAATGATCACATTCATCATAGAGAATTTGTACCTGTCCATGATATAACTTCTTTTTCTTCCCCCATTCCCCTACCCTTCCTTCAACCCCTCCTGCCCTCCCCATTTACAAAAGCTTTGTTTCCATTTCTTCTTTCTTTTCTCATTTTTAAAACTTTTCCCTTCTTTCCTTTTCTCCTCCCTCTTCCTTATTACCCTCCCCATTTGAACATTTTCTTCCTGTTTCACAATACCTATTCTACATTTTGGTCCTTATTTACAATTTCAGTTTCTCACACAAGAGAGATAATGTGGTATTTACATGTGTGTCTGATTTATTTCACTTAAGAGTATGATCTCAGGGTGCATCCATTTACCTAGAAATGTTTCAAGCTTATTCTTCTTTATGGCAGAATAGTACTCCATTGTATAAAAAATTCACATCTTTATCCAGTCATCAGTTGATGGGCATTTGGGCTGTTTCCAAGATTTGGCTATTACAAACTGTGCTGCTATAAACATGGGTGTGCATATATCACTGTGGTATGATGCTTTTAATTCATTTGGGGAGCTACCAAGAGAGGAATAGCTGGGTCAAATGGAATGTCTAGTTTTAATGTTTTGAGGAATCTCCACACTGATTTCCACAGTGGTTGCACCAGTCAACACTCCCACCAATAGTGGAGAACAGTTCCTTTTTCCACACAGCCCTGCCAGCATTTGTTATTGGTTGATTTCTTAATAATAGCTGTTCTTTCTGGGGTGAGATGGAATCTCAGCTTTGTTTTAATTTGCATTTCTTGAATGACCAATGATGTTGAACATTTTTTTTCATATATTTATTTGCCATTTCTATTTCTTCATCTGAGAAGTGTGTATTAATTTCAGATGCCTATTCTTGGATTGGGTCTTTAAATTTGGTGAGTCTAATTTTTTTTTTTTTTGAGTTCTTTATATGTTCTCGATAGCAATCCTTTGTCTGAGGAACAGCTGGCAAAATTTTTTTCCCAGTCTGTGGGTTGTCTCTACACTCTGTTGGTGGTTTCTCTTGCTGTGCAAAAGATTTTTAAAAAGATGAGATCCCAGTTGTTGATTCTTTGTGATAGTTTTTGTGTGATCAGGGTTTTGTTCATGAAGTCTTTGCCTACAACAGTGTCTTTAAAGAGTTCTACCTATTCTATCTTCCAGCAGATTTAGTGTTTCAGTATTGATATTTGAATCTTTGATACATTTTGATTTTAGTTTAGTGCATGGTAATAGACGTGGGTCTAGGTTTAGTCTTCGGCATGTAGACAACCGGTTTTTCCAGCAGCATTTATTAAAGAGGCTGTCTTTCTTCCAGTGAACATGTTTGGCCCCTTTGTCAAAGATAAGGTGGCTGAGTGTGTTTGGAGTTGTGTCTGCATCTTCTAATCTGTTCCACTGATCCTCAGGTCTGTTTTTTTGCCAGTACCATGCTGATTTTATGACAGTAGCTTTGTAGTATAATTTCAAGTCAGGGATTGTGATGCCTCCTGCCTTGCCTTTGTTGCCCAGGACTGCCGTTGCTATTCTAGGTCTCCTCTGGTTTCAAATGAATTTTAGGATTGTTTTCTTTAAATCTGTGAGATATGCAGTTGGAATTTTGATCAGAATTGCATTGAATCTGTATAATAATTTTGGGAGTAGGGCCATTTTCACTGTATTGGTTCTTCCTACCCAAAAGCAAGGGATATCTTTCCATTTTCTGATATCCTCTTTGATCACCTTTTTCAGAGTACTGTAGCTTTCAATGTAGAGGTCTTTTACTTCCTTTGTTAGATTGATTCCTAGGTATTTCATTTTCTTGGATCCTACTATGAAGAGTGTTGTTTCCCTAATTTCTCTCTCAGTGAGTTTGTTAGTTGTGCTTTTGATTTTTGAGTGTTGACTTTGTATCCAGCTACACTACTGAATTTAGTTATTAAATCTACAAGTCTTTTGGTGGGGTTTTTGGGGTCTTCTATGTAGAGTCTCATGTCATCCATTAATAATGACAATTTGACTTCTTCCTTTCCTGTCCTTATTTCTTTTACTTCTTTCTCCTGTCTAATTGCTCTGGTTAAAGTTTCCAGAACTACATTGAATAGGAGTGGTGCTAGTGGACATCTTTGTCTTGTTCCTGATTTTAGAGTGAAAGCTTTCATTTTTTGTCCATTCAGTGTGATGTTCATTGGTGGTTTGTCATAGATGGCTTTTATCAGATTGAGATAAAGACCATATATTCCAATTTGCTGTATGGTTTTTATCATGTGTTGGGTTTTGTCCAAAGCTTTTTCTGCATCTATTGAAATGATCATATGGTTTTTGTCCTTGGCTCTGTTAATATGGTGTGTGACATTTATTGATTTGTGTATGTTGAACCATCCCTACATTCCTGGGATGAATCATACTTGGTCATGGTGTATAATTTTCTTGATGACTTGCTGTATTGTGTTTCCCAGTGTCTTATTGAGAATTTTTGCATATGTGTTCATTAGGGAGATTGGCCTGTAGTTCTGTTTCTTAGTTGGGTCTTTCTCTGGTTTTGTTATCAGGGTAATGCTTGCTTCTAAGAATGAATTTGGATTATTGCTTCCTTTTCAGTTTCATTAAAGAGTTTGAGAAGTAGTGGTATTATTTCTTCTCTAAATTTCTTGTATAATTCACCAGTGAATCCATCAGGGCCTAGACTTTTCTTTGTTGGTAGGTTTTTAATTACATCTTCAATTTCATTGATTGATACTGGTTTATTTAGGATTTTTATATCTATATCCAGCTTTTTCATTGACTCCAATCAATGTTATGTTAGTCTTCTTTGTATCATCTAGTGGTAGTTGGATTGATTTCTTTTGGTCCCTTGGTATTTTTAAGAAATCTTTCTTTTCATGATCTTACAACTGCAAGCCTGTGTTCTACATGTGAGATTCTGTCCTCAAATTGGTTTATTCTGCTGTAGATACTTTCAATAGAATTTTTAGTCTCCTGGATATTTGCTCGAATCTGTTTTATGGATTCCATTTTTTTCCTTTGTTGGGCATTCATGGTTTCCATCATTTTCCTAAGCTCTTGTATTTTTTTAAATCTTTGTCTGCTCTACTGTCACTAAGCATGTTTTCATCGTGGTCACTATCTCTGTAGTTATCAGAAATTATTTCTGATTTGATTTTTTCTAGAGCCTTATTCATTTGCTTTATTGTTACCACTTTAGAGAGGCCAGGTGGGTGGCTTTCAGTTTGTCCCACTTCATTGCCCCCTGGGTTTGCCTGTGGTGAACTGGATGTCTGGAGTTGCATCTTGTTTAAGTGTCTTCTCATTTTCTGGTTTTGTTTGTTTGTTTTGTTTTGTTTTTAGTTTAATTCCTGGGTTGGTGCTTGTAAATTGCCTATGGTGAGTAGCTTTATTGCTAGTATTTAAAACCCTTAGGAAATGACTGCTTCTGAGAGGTGTCTTCCAGGTGTAGCAGTTGAGTTGCAGGAATTCTAATGTGTTCTGACTATGGATGGGTCCTTTGTCTGATATATATTGGGAGTATTTTTTCCAGGCTATGAATTACCTGTCAATGAGCTGAAGTTTTAAATTTTAATGTCATGTAGTTTATTAATATTTAGGTCTTTTTTAATCATTTTTTTATAATATCTTTAAGAAGTCTTTGCCTGCCTACCACAAGGTTTTAAAGATATACATTTTCATTTTTTCAGATAGATGAATAATGTTTGGAAATCTGTAGTTCCAGGTTGAAACTTGGAATGGAAAAAAGGGCATATGAGGTAACCTAGTTATATCTGATGCTAAAAATAGGTTAACAAAAGCTTTCTTTCCTTGATTTTTCTCAGTAGAAGGAAAAGGATGGTAGGTTACTCAATAGACAATGATTCACAAATTTTGGTGTTTATAAAAATTACCTTGAGAGCTGGTTGAAAATTCAAATTTATAACCTTCCCGTTCAACCGTACCATTTGAAGGTTTTCACTGAGTTGGCCCAAGGTAGGGCCAAAGAATTTTAAATTAGTTTATTTTAGGTGACTAACCGGGTTCAGAAATCAGGTTTAGGTATACAGTAGTACAGAAGGAGTGCTTGTGCTTTCAGAGGAGGAATAAATAAAAAGACGAAGAGATGAATGGTAAGATTCTTTTTTAGCAGTTAAGGCCCACTGGATGCTACTTACCAAAACTTCTAGTTTTGCCAAGTTTTCGTAACTATTTTAGTAATTCTAAAGCCTACAAGCTGACATGGGCAAACCTATTATTGGACATAGGATTAGTAACTGTATGGCAGAAAGTCCAAATATGAAAAATATGCAGGGAATTAATGAGGGAGACATTGAAGTCAAGCCTTGGTTTCCAGGAAGATACTTACTCAGGAGGGATTAGATAAAATTGGAAGGATCATATAATTGAAAATCTCCTGCTATGGGGCAGAAATGATTCAGAAGCTATGGGAGAAAGGGGTGTGAGAAGTGACATAGGAAAACTGGTCATGTTCTCAGAAGGTAGGACCTTGGAAGAGTTAGGCTTTTTTTTTTTTTTTTTTCTTTTAACAGAATTTGGAAATAGCTTATATGAGGAAAGTCAGGAGTCAGATATAGTGAAAAAATACCACAGATCAAGGTATTTCAGAGTGGACTGGTAATAGGGTTGTCAAATAATGTGTACGATTCCCAGCTAAGTTTGAATGAGATGTACAGTGTACAATGAACAATTTGGGACATATCCATATGAAAAAATTATTATGTGTGCTATTCAAGTTAATTGAATTTCTTTTTTTTTTTTTTTTTTTAATGTGGGTACTGGGAGTCGATCTCAGGGCCTTGCGCTTGCCAGCAGGTGCTTGTGCCACTGAGCAATATCACCGGCCCCCTTTTTTTCCTTTATGTGGGTTCCAGGAGTCGAACTCAGGACCTCGTGCTTGCCAGGCAGGTGCTTATGTCGCCGAGCTATCTCACTGGCCCCTTCTTCCATTTTCATTTGCTAAATCTGGCAATTCTAGGTGGAAGTAGTGTTAATATTATAAAGAAGGTGAGTAAGAGTAAAGTAGACACGGTAGTGGACTGGGGGTAGAGTTACTTGGGAATATGTATTTGAAGTAATACAAAGGGCAGGTTCTTGAGCCCAGATTGGAGGGCATGAGTGATTGAAATGAAATGAGCATTAGAGTGGGAGGTGGGGAGAAGAATTATAATAGGATGTAGGCGCCCCACTAGGATCATTCTTTGTAATTTAGTGAAAGAGATGGTTTGTCAGCTACTGTTACCCACATTTGCACTTCATCTGAAGGATAACTTATTCAGAATACAGAAGCCTCGGGTTCAGCTTGTCAATTTCTATCTATTTATCAGTATAATTTCACCTCACTTCCTTCCAACCTGATTTGTTAGAAAGAAGGGAAAAGAATGATGAATAAATATAGAATATGTTCATGAATGTATTTTGTGATACATTGTGAGAAGGTTGGACAGGATATAAAATGAAAAGTTAAGTATTAGGATCAATTGGGAAAACTGGGCAGATAAATGCTAGGATGTCATTTTTGAGTCCTGGACATCCCGTATGTGTTTCTTTGTATTCCCCCAATATTTGAAACAAGTTCTCTATATTTTGCATTTTGACTTTAATAACTAAAGTCATAAGCATATAGTACATTTCACTTATTTAATAACCTTTCTGTTAAGATTCCTGAGTAGTATTTCTTTCCTCTTCAGTTGTGCTCAACATAGCTATAATTAATTTAACACAAATTAGGAAGTATTTTCTTAGAATCTTTGAGTTTGGAAACATGGGATATTGGAAAAGTAATTTTATTTATTACAAAAAGAGCTACAGAAAGGAAAACTTCAAAGGCTTGTCCAACGTGAGCACCTGCTGTGGTCACCGTGTAAACCCTGGAGACCAAGGATTTTGGCAGCAGTTTCAGTGCTTTTAGTTCAATCGCCAGTATCCTCAAATGTGAAGCAGAGGCCAGTTTTCTTCTCTAGGGTTCTGATAATGACACATAATGAGTTGGTTGTTTCTTAGCAACTAAAGAAGCAGTTTCACTTTAGCTGATCCTGCAGTAAGAATGAGACATTTTCCCTTGATAGTTGGTATTAGTGACTTCCCTGACAATGGAATTTCACTTTTGAATAAGGAATGTTCTCAGCATTTGGTTTCCTAAAGAATTTTGCTTTTGAGTTGGGCTAAGCTCTGCTTAATCCTGTATATAATGAAAAAAAAAAAAAATTGAACCCCCTAAGTACCTCTCATGGGAAGAGCCAAAGGAGTTTGATACATAGTTTCTCAAATGGCAAGTGATTATACAGGAAAGCTATAATAGGTGTATTTTTCACAGTGCTTAATAGGATAATTAACAACTAAATTCTTTTCTGTATTTAATGTTTGCAGCAAAGAGGTTTATTGGGTAACAGCTAATGTGTTGTGGAAATAAGTACACACAAAATTTTTATACCAGTATTGTTTCAGTATAAAGTCTGTATAGGAAAAACATTATTTAATCTGTAACCCATTTGATTTCAAACAGTAGTCTATACTAAATATTATTGTTATTATACCCAAAGATTTTAAACAGGTTCTTATAGTTCACTTTAAGGTGAATTATTGAACAATTCAGTATTTATCTTTTATATATTAGTAGTTGTAAAGCATCTACACTTAACTAATCATCTTAAAATTCCTCTTCACAGTGGTAATAGACATGGGAATCTTTCTGACTTTTAAGATATATGGAAGCATGAGAAAATTATTTGGTGATCTTTGTATTCATTCATTGTTTAAACAGTTTCTAAGGAAATTATGTTTTTCTTCCTTTGACATTACATAGCTAACACAAAGTACTTTCCCCATCCAGATTTAGAGTATGATGTATTAAATTTCAAAGGTTTTCAGACACTTAGGCAAAGAGATAAAATATTAAATGATGTTCTTAAGATAATTAAGTTGGTCACATCTAAACATAACAAAGAAATTTATTATCTTTCAAGAAGTAGTTACACATTATATATTAACTATAGGTGAAGTCATTGAATGTCTCTATTGTCAATTTTTGGCATCTGACCTCATTCGTTCCTCTTTATGATTTTTGCATCATCACATACTTACCAGGTCTCATATTTGAAAATAGTTTTGTTAGGTTTTCATGACACATTAGGAAGGAAGAAAACTAATTAGTTCAGTTGGACAAATAGTCTTTCAAATACCTAAGACTTACACCTTTTTTTTTTTTTTTAAATAAAAGAAGTTGATTTCTTTGAAGGTGGGGAAAGGGGGAAGAGAGAGACATGGTAGACAGCTACTCTGAATGAGTAGGGACTGTTTGAAAGGGAAATATTCCTTATACATACTACTAAAAAAATTTTTTTTTAAAACATGAAGCAGAGTTTCCATGTCCAATAGTTCCAGTATTGCTCCTAGATTCTTTGGAAACTTAATCCAAGGCTAAAGAATCAATTATGTTAAGCCTTGTTTTGCATTCTCCTTTCCCTTTAAAGAGAATAGGGAACAAGGAAATAGAAATATAACTAAAGCTCAGTTCTTTGAAATATTTTTATAAGGCTGTATTATCTAATAAGTGGGTTAATTTGGTTAATCTAGCAGGAGTTCCTTTTAAGCACGATGTATTTATTCATTCATTTAACAATTATTTATTGAGCTGACATCAGATAATTGTTGCTTTTCTTTCAAAATGTCATTGGGCTTTTTATCATCTTCAGCAGTAGATGTTTGTTGACTACTTACCGTGTTTGGGATGTTGGTTAAATGCCAAGAATACAAGATTTTGTAAGAGATAGTGCCAGACTTCAAAATTATAAAAAGCTTGAAGTTACAGACCTACTTTTGACTTCTGAACATGACCTTCAAATATACTGAAAATTTCATGATTTTCACATACTCTCGTACTGTGTTTTACTTAACATTATCAAAGTTGGACCTTAGGGGCCAAGACTGAGTATTATATAGTACTGACTATTTAGATCAGTGGTATTGTTACCAGATTTTGCAGTCTCATTTAGGTTCCATGTCATAGAAGAAACCCTGCAGTCAGCATTGAAAGAGAACAAGTTGTTAGAAGGAGTTAGAAACAGCCTGTGAATATTAATTCCTGGTTATTTCTTCCTACTTAAAAATGTCCTTTTTCTGCTAATTATCAGGGATTACTTACATGAGTAGCTTCAGTTCACTGTGATGACTGAGTATATAAATATGTAGTTTTGAATATTATAATGTTCTTTTTTACATGCTGCTATTATAAACATCTAAGACCAAAAGCTGTTATAGTTTTTAGACTGGCACCTACTGTTCTCAGTTTCCCACTCAGGTCATTTATGCCAAATTGCTCTAGGACTAAAGTAGATCTGACATTACTTCACTTTTGCCTTCTGGTCCCTATTAATGCAGGTATATAGACACTTTTCACTAGTAAGACTACTTAGTAATCTGAAGCTTAGAACAGGCGATTTAATCAAGAAAGCAACAGAAATAAAACAAAGCAACCAAAGTTTAAAAAAATGAGAGTTACTATTTTACTGTGTTAGTCACTGATACACTCACTTACCGTTCTGCATAGTTTTGAATTGGAACAATTTTTAAGGTGGGGAGTGCCCTGGTTCTCGGAGCTTCTTTTCTAACCTAGCACCCAGGGAAAGCCTCCTCTGGTAGCCCTTTGATTATATACAGCTGAGCTAGATTGTCTTCTCTGTATCTGTATTGGCCTTGTTGGATCAGCCTGGCACTATGGAAGATAAAGGCACTTTGCTATTTTTGACCATGACTTTGTTCCTTGGATTGGATTTTAGGCCTTTTAGACATATCTTGCACTGTCCTGGATGTAGAAACAATATATCACCCCCCCCATTTGGTATACCATTAGTTGTTTCTTTTTTCTTTTTTCTTTTTTTTTTTTGAGACAGAGTCTTCCTATGAAGTTCAGGTTGGCCTTGAACAGTGGCAATCCTCCTGCCCGAACTTCCTGAGTGCTGGAATTACAGGTGTGCACCACGATGCCCAGCCGTAGTTGTTTCTTTACACTGGCTCTCTCTTTGGCAATGTTAATCTTCTTTACTTATCTAGTTACACAGCCTTCTTCTCTAGAACTTTTCAGTATGGTAGTATTAGGTTTTTCAACCCTGATCTCCCTCTTACTTCATAGCTCAAAGCCTTTCTTTACTTTGAATATATCTTTTTGCTTGCGGGAAAGACAGGTTCTGAGCCCATTTTCTGGCTAACCCAAGCTCTAAGAGTGATTTAAACTGTGGGTTTGGGTTGCCAGTTTTATTTACCTGTCCTTGACTCATGTGCTTCCTAAGGAGAGGTGAACTTTGCTTTGATTTTATCCCTTCATATTAATTTTTCATGCTCAGCAAGTAAATACAGAGAATCAGAATTTTTACTTTTAGAACATAGAATTGGGGGTAGAATTTGACTCTTCAATCCAAACATGAAAGTACAACAGATTTCATTTATGAAATTTTCTGGCATCTGAATAAAGAAAGAAAATTAAGGAAAAATAATTCTGGTCTAATTCCAGGTCTGAATCTGAAAAAGGAATAGGAAAGGAAGTAACAAGAGAAAAGGCACTGGGAAATTGAAGCCATTATTGTGGTTCAAACCTGACCAATACTTCTTTGACAAACCAAAAGATACTTGGGCATTTTGTGTCTGACAACAGAAAAACTTGCAGTTTCCTTCTTCTTTGTGTGTACCAAGAGCAAAGTAATAAAATAGAGGCCTTGGGACAATCATTTGATGTTAAGTGTAGGCTCTAACTGTAGCTTTGAACTAAGTGGGAAGCATACAGAAAGCTGGTTTGTTTATGAGAGAATTGATAAAATAGCAGTGTCTCATTTAATTGAAACCTAGCAGTCAAAAACAGTGTAAAGGAAGCACTGTTAGAAAAAATGTGCCAAGCCAGTGAAATATTTTGATCAAAGGGGGATGAAAGATGTCAGACACAATTCATTAGCAGCAAAAACCAGTGAGGCTTAAGTAATTTGCCTTTGAAAATGAATAAATTAAAAAGGAGGCTAATTGCCAAACCCTTGCAGTAGCCCATTTCTACCTTGAATACTTCCAAAAGCATTCCTAACTTTTTTACTCAATTCTAATTGTTGAGACAGACCTTGAAGAATAACCCACAATGGTTTGAACTGAATCGAGTATGAGGGTAAGTAAGTATAAAAGAGCCTTGTCTTCTGCAGTAGTAATTAAAAAGCCTTGATAAAGGTCACTTAAAATGACTTGCCGAGCCTTTAGTAGAGCATCTTATTGCTGTGGCCCTTTTGGATGGGCAGGGGCTTACCCTCTCGCTTTAGGTGCAGACAAGGGATTGTGAGGTCAGAATGAGATGTCAGAAGCCCGCTGTAGCTGTTCAGACTTTAAGGAGACGCAACAGATTCCAGGCATAATACTGGGGACTGCATAGATTGTGACCTCTTTTTACTATTTAGGCAGATACTATATTGATTTTAAGATACATATTTTTCAAATTTTAATGTCTCTAGAAGTTGGAGTGTATTTTGTAATCAATAACATCATAGCGTTACGTCTGTTTAACTTTTAGCACTTCTTTTCATTTAATTTTAGCGTTTTTCTTTCGTGGTAGCATGTAAAATAATAGTGTATCTTACAGTCAGTGGTGTTTTAGTTATGATTAGATACAGTGTTTTTCTGGACATTATTTTAATACTGACTGACTTGTATTCTCATCTTTATCATAATTGTTGCAGTGAGTCCATGTCATTATTTTGGTCAGGTTTTTGTTTTTTAATCATTGAAACACAGTTTTAAACCGCTTGTAGAGTTTGGTAACCTCATCCTCCCATTACTAATTTTATTTTCCCCCTTATTACTTACTCAGAGACTGCCAGATTAATTATTCTTCACAAAGCATAAGACTCATGACCAGTCATTTCTAAGCCTCTCAGTGTTACTTTTTATTTATTTATTTATTTATTTTTGTGGGTACCGGGGGTCGACCTCAGGACCTCGCGTGCCAGCAGGCGCCCGTGCTGCTGAGCGATATCACCGGCCCTTTTTTTGTATGTGGGTTCTGGGAGTCGAACTCAGGACCTCGCGCTTGCCAGGCAGGCGCTTACGCAGCTGAGCCATCTCACCGGCCCCCTCAGTGTTACTTTTTAAAGCATCCTGTCCTCTGCTTTGTTTTTTCAAAAAGTAACTTTTAGGAATATTATTGTAAATAAGAAAGGCATGAAACCTGCCCCCATAGATTCTTTTGGCTAATGTAAATCTTTACTTACTGATTTTTGTAAAACATATTGCCAGTACTATGTGATTATCCATAGTTTGAGAGTAATTCTATAATATTTACATTCATAAGTGTTTGTGTGTTTCATACTTGTTTAACATAATATTAATTTGATGTTGATAAATTGTTCATCAAAAGAAATGACCCATGGTGATTTAGACATCATTTTTTTGTTGTTACTTCTCTTTGTGTGTGTTTATGCCAAGCCTATATGTCCATCAAGACAAATATTAGACCTTTATAGTTACTTTGGTAGAGTCTAAGTCTGGTGCATTAGTTACCTGAATGTAGAAAGCATCAAATTAAATAGGTTAAATTAATGTATTGACCCTAGATAATTCTCTGCTGCTAAAATAGCAACAAATTGTTTACCATATGCTAAACCATAAACAGTACTGTTTACTCATAGTATTATCTTATTTAACCCACACAATTCTCTATAATACACTGTACTGTCATTGTTTTGCAGATGAGGAAATTTAGACACAAAAAAATTAAATAATTCAGGTAGGATCCCACAAGTAGTCTTGCTGGTTCTCTAGTCTGAGCTTTTAAGTAAACTGTACAACTACAGTTTTAAATTTTCACTTAAAAGAGTGAAAGTACTCATATAATCCCTGAAGTATTAATTGATATTAATATATTAAGAGCTTCCCTTTGTCATTTGCTGCAGACTTTATACTTTGTAATTTAAAGGGCATTTCTGAGAAAATGTCTTAGTAAATCTGTTTACTCTGACACTCATTATTTAAATGCTTCTTTCATAGTCCATGTGAATTGCATTTTTATTAATTAGATAGGTTATTTGTGGTCAGTTCTTATACAGTTGTATATTATAAAGTCTTTTCAGTAGTATTTGGCAATGAGAAATTTGATAAACTTTTCTATGTGATGATATCAGTTACTGCAGTAATAGAATTCACTTATTAAAGTAGAGCGCTAAGATTAGATTTTAAATGTTCTTACCACAAAAATATATGAGGTGATGGGTGTGTTTGTTAGCTTGATGTAAGCATTCCACAATGTTAATATTTATCAAAATATCACATTGTACTCCATAAATATAAATTATTGTTATTTACCCATTAAAAGTAAAATAAAAATTTAAGAAATTTAATTAAAACTGTTCTACAATATTTACTATTTCAACTTGATCACACTGCACCTAAGTACACTGGTATTTCACAGTTACCCGAACATGCTGTTATTCATTAAAGGGTGGATGACTTTCTGTCACGGTGATACGGGATCTATTTTATCCAGAAGAAAACTTAATAGCACTTTTTCTTAGTGGTTAATTGTTGAGACTTCTACAGTGCTCAGAGGAATTTATGGAAGCAGATGGCCATTAGTAGTTCAGAAGGCTAGTTACTAATCAGTGACAGTTTCAGCTAACTTCAGGTATTGGGGTTTTCAAATCATTTTTTTTACCCCTCTGTGAACAAATAGATTTAAGGAGAACAGATACTGTGAAAAATTTAGGCTAAAATATTGAAGTAGAGGTCATATTCCTCACAAACTTACCTTTACTTTTGACACTGATTGCAAACTTAGGGATTTCCATAGGTTTAAATCTGCTAGAAGGACTCACAGAATTCACTGAAAACTACTACACTCGTGTTTATAGTTTATTATAAGAAAAAGTTACAGATTAAAATCAGCTGAGAGAAAAAGTGCATAGGGTAGAATCAGGGGATTTGCCAAATCTAGAACTTTGTCATCCCCCTGCAGAATCAGTGTGTTGACTGTTGTCAACCAGGGAAGATCACTTGAGCCTTGATGTTCACACTTTTATTTGAGGTACCATGATATGGTCATAATTCATTGTCCAGGTGGCTGATTTCAATCTCTAGTCTCCTGCTCCTCCAGGCATGACCCAAAGCTCCCATTCTAAATCATTTTACTGTGCCATATGGCTAGGTCTAGACCAGCAGGCAGAGCTCTTAGAGATTACTTCCTAGAAGCTGAGGTCAGCAGCCGATTATTTTAGGACTTTTTTTTTTTTTTTTGAGCAAATTGAAATTCTTCACTACATAGATAAACATGTTGAAGATCCTTAATCTGAAAAACTTTTTGAGCACTCACACAAACAGAAAATTCCACATCTGACCTTCTATGACAGTTAGTAGTCAAAATGCAGACACACTAAAAATATATAAAATTACCTTCATGCTATATATATAAAATATGTGAAACATAAATGAGTTTCATGTTTCGACTTGAGTTCCAACCCAAAATATCTCATTATATATGTGCATATACATATGCAAACATGCCAAAATTTGAAAAAATCAAAAATTTAAAACATTTCTGGTCCTGGGCTTTTGGGATCAGTGAAAGCCTGTAATGTGAATAATACTGGTTTCCAAAAATGAATGTACAGGGCTGGTGAGATGGCTCAGTGGCGTAAGTGCCTGCCTGGCAAGCGTGAGGGCCCGAGTTCGACTCCCAGAACCCACATACGAAAAAAGGGCCGGTGATATCACTCAGTGGCACAGGTGCCTGCTGGCGCGTGAGATCCTGAGGTCGACCCCCGGTACCCACCAAAAAAAAAAAAAAAAAAAAGAATGTACAGTATATCTAAAGCTAAATTAGATCCCAGCACTTGGGAGGCTGAGGCAGGAGGATCCTTGCGAGTTGGAAGCCAGCCTGGGCTACAAACTGAGTTCAAGGCTAGCCTGAACTGTATAGTGAAACCCTGTCTCCAAAAAAAAAAAAAAAAAAACCTTGGATGTATGAAACATTGTTAGTGAAAATTTCTAGGTATATTCCTTCACACTTACATTCCTTTTGCTAGTCATTGCTATTGTTATAATTATAATTACCCTCTTCAGGTCTTTCTTTTTTTTTTTTTTTAAATCAGTTTTATTACCCTCTTCTTTGTCTTTTCTGGTCACATTTCTTGTTTGTGAAAGATGTTACTACTTCCCTTTTGCTGTAGTTCTAGCCACCATCCTGAATGACTTCAGAGTTCATGCAATCTGCTTACTGTGCTAATCTTTCAATCTCTTCATCGGCTTTAGTGCCCTTTACCTTCATTCTACCTTACCTGCCCATTCTCCTGGCATACCATTAGTCTCTTACTATGGCCATTGTGCTTCAGGTTCCTTGATTGTCCTACTGTGCTTTTTCATATCTTTTATTTCTTTCCTAACACAATTATACATGCTTATAATTTCTTTCACTTTTTGCTAATAATTGTAACTCCTTTATCCCTTTCTCTTTCCATTGTATTGTCAGTCTGTTGGTACATTCTTTCTCCTCTAAATCCATGAACTCCAGTTTAGAATGGATTCAATCTTCTGTTTTTTCTCTTACATTCAGGCTGCTGGACACCTCTACATATACCCCTATAAGTGGCATGTGAGTAGTATTATGAATTAATGACTTCTAATATTGCCCCCAAATTCTTAGGATATGTTTCTTGCATTCTTTTTTTGTTTTTCTCTTTTGCCTAGAAACCTGTTATCCTAGGTAGCAGTCTCTTGCATTCTCCATATGAACTATTTTAAAATCAGCTTTATTATTCTGAAGGTCTCTATTCTTCTATCTCTCCCTGGATTTAAATTTAATCCCTGGGATTAAAATGAATAATCCCATTTTATACTTCATAAAGAATTAAATTTATATAGTACGAACTTTTTCAACTCCCAGGCAGCCCCATTATAAATTTGAATTCATTTCTGTGCTTTTTCTTCTGTGTCTTTGGCTTCATTCTTTTTACTAACTTCCACCAGCATGTAAATATGCATGTGGCAAGTGTGTGGGCTGGCTGTATAAAGTCATTTCCAAAGCCATCACCCTCAGTGTTTCAAAATAGAACTGGCATGTCAGATAATCACCTACCTCCTCTTTATACCTAAGTGAGGCCATCTGACCCAGTTATAGCCAATGATATATACAGGAAACTCTAATAAGGGTGTTATGGCTTACATTTAGATGTCCCCCTGAAGCCTCATGTGCTCATATGTGGCCCTTTTGGGAAGTCACTGGATCATGGGCATGTGCTACTGGATTAGTCCACTGATGGGTTTAACGTAGTTCTGAGTGTGGATGATGGATTTACTGAAGAGGGAAGACCTACCCTCGGTGTGGGTGGCACTGACCAATAGGCTTGTAGCCTGGATGGAATAAAAGGGGAAAGTAGAAGGAAGTCTCAATGCTTCCTGCCTGCCATGCCATGGGCTGTTTTTCCTCTGCCATGCCTCTCTGCCATCCTGCCCTACCTTGGAGCCAGCCAAATATGGACTGAAAACTTTACAAACTGTGAGCTAAAATAAACCCTTCCTCTTCAACTTGTGGGTGTCGGGTATTTTGTCTTAGCAATGAGAAAGTAACAAGACAGGGGCTTCAAGGTAAAATATTTTGTGTCACAACAGAGAGACAAGTTTTGTTCTTCCTCTTTATATCTGTGGGGAATATGATTTAAGGACATGATGTCTAGAGTTAGCAGTTGTTTTGTGGGAGAACAGGAAGATAGAAGGAGCCTTGGCCTTTGATGATATCACTGGTTTGAAGGGAAAAAAAGAAGCCCACAACCCTACACCTGTCTACTTTTTGACTTTTGTGAAGTAAGCAATAAATGTCTTAATGGTTTTAGCACTGTTAGATTTTCTCTTACTTGTAGTTGAAGGCGTCTTAACTTATGATATGTAAGTTTCTCCCAGTTAAAATAAACAACAAACAAAAATATAATCTCGACTCTACAATCCACTATATTCTAGCATAATCTTCTTCTTCTTTATGCCAAACTACCTGAAAGAATATCCTGCAGCTTTTTCTCCAGCTACTTTTGTCTATATTTTGTACCATACTTTTTTCAGGGTCACCAAAGATGCCTTAAAAATCTTGTATATACTGTATTTTTCAATCGTTATTTTAACTGATCTCTCTGCAGTAGTGGATCTGTTGACCTTCATCATAAAATACTCTTTTCTATAGTTTCTCTAACACTGCATTCTCTGTGGTGTTTACCTTTTATCTTTCTCATTCTGCTTTATAGGATCTTTTTTCTCTGCTTATTTCTTAAGTATCAGTCCTCAGAATATGTATAATTGTAATTTTACAGGTTTAGAAAATAAATAGTTCAAGGTCATGTGCTTAGTGATGCAGCCAAAGTTTGAATATAGTCTAAAGCCTCTAAAATTTGTCTATAGGAATCTTCTCTGATTTTTTGCTCTCCCTGGACAATCCAGTCCTAAAGCCGAGATACTTATATTCAGCCCAAATGGTTGCCTAGTGGATGGTTCTGCTTGACTAGTTCGTATATTCTTCAAAGTCATAAGGCCCAGATGAGCGCTCATCACTGTCTCACTCACCTGAAATTCCACAGACTCAGTAATTGGACTACCGTCCATCCAGCTATTCAGCCCAGAATCCTAAATATCATTCTTGACTCATCCTTTTTCCTCTCTTACTGCTTATATTCATTGTGTCCCGTTTTCCCATCTCTGCTGCTGTCTGTCCTCCAAGGTAGCCTTCCCCTTTTGCTCCCCAAGAAGTTTGAAAGACTCCATACCCATCCTTGTTGTAACCTCAACTAGTCTATAACCTTTCCAAAGTGCAGATACTGTCATGTTACTGTCTTGATTTAGACTCTTTAGTGGAACCTTGTTATTTTCTGGACAAAAGTTCACAGTCTAATTCAGGCTAGGGAGGTCTTTCTTGATCAGATCGTGGTGTCTTTTCCCACTTTGTTCCAGCTGTCCTAAACAGTTTACTATTACTGAATTCATTTTGTTCTCACTTGCCTCTCATGGGTGTACAACCTTTTGACTTGCCTAGGCCACACTGAGTGAAGAGGAATTATCTTGGTCCACACACAGAATATGTAATATAGTTAATGTGTATTTAAGTAACAAAGTTTCCTTTTAAAATATATTTTATTATAACAACAACAAAAAAAGGGCAGGTGCCCAGTGGCATAGCCGGGCAGGGGTGGAGAGGACGCCTGGGTGGTACATTTTTGGTCTGATGTTATTGGCCGAAAGGAAAATTATATTGTAACAATTTAATCCATTCAGATATGTCAGAGTGTGGCAAATTGAAGGACCCCAAGCGGCACAAACTCTAGCTACGGCACTGCAGATGCCCAGTGGGCCACCAGCTGGACACCCGCCTGGTCTTTACTCCTGCTTTTCCCATTGCTGAATTCCTGTCTTCTGTCTCCTCCTTCACGTCTCAGCCTAGATATTAGCTGTTTTGTGATAATCCCTCTCCCCACACTAGGTGCTTTTGTGTGCTGTCAGCGCCTTGAAAAGGGCAACATACTGTCTTGTTTCGGGGCCTTTGTTTGTGCTTGCTGCTTCCTCTGCCATTTGACTCTTCCATACTTCCATCCTGTTGCTATTCATTCCAGTCAATCTTCTGTAATAGACCTACATTTTTCCCTCATCATAGCAAGAAAGTCTTCTCCTTATTTTGTGGAATTTGTAACAATTCTGTTACATTCTTATGTTTTAGAAATTTAAGATTTTGAATAGTTTTAAGTTTGTTTTCTTTCCCCTTAATCTAAGCTTTTAAAAACAAAACAAAACAAAAAAACCCAAGCCCATTCTTTAGCTTTGTGCTTCTCCGAGCAGCCCGACATTGCCTAACTTGAGAATCAATTGTGTGCCAAAAGTCAGCTGATGCTGTTTGTTAAAAAAAAAAAAAGAAAAAAAAAGAAAAAAAAAAAAAAAAGAAAAGAAAAGAAAAAAAAAAAAAAAAAGGGTTTTCAGCTTTCAGCCCCAGCCACTGAACCTGACAAGTTCTGACATCTCTTCTGCTGGCTGCCTCTTACTTCTTTTCCTGTTTCCATGGAAATGGACATCAGATCACAGAAACGTAGTAAGATACTGGTGGCTAATTGCAATTGCAGATTTCTGAATTCTCTTTGTTTGTGGAGTAATTATTTAGTGACTCCTGCCCACTCTGTAGTGGTGGTAGTTAGCCAAAACATCTAAGGCAGTTTCTAGGCTTGAGCCTAGATGATATTTCCCAAGTCACTAGCTGGTATCCTAAAATGTATTCCTTATTTCATCTGTTTGGGAAAATATATTTTAATTTAAAAACTGTAATTCTATCAGAAGGATATACTAGGTTTCAAGCCAGGAGACCTGGCCATAGTTTTATATTTGTTGCTACCTCACTGGTTGACCTTGGTCAGTTTTATAGTATTTATTGAATAAGCCAATTGCTGCTACTTAGCCCTGCGCTTACTTATCTGTGACCCAGAGAAAGACCGCCATCCTGCCAATGTGTTTTAATAGAAAACATAGAAATAAGATATATAACCAATTTTAGCTAGGGAATAAACCAGATTTCTAGACATCTAAAATGGAAAAATGCTTTTAATCTCAGCCCTTTGTTTTTTCTTGCACTAATGGTTGGACTAAAGCTTGTCATATTGCTAGAAATGTTAGTATAACATTACCTTTCTAATACACACATGTTTTCCTAAAACAAGTATACCCCTTGTCATATAGCAGTGATTAAAATTATAGTTGAAAAATTCTTTTTATTTTCCATTTAATGAAGGGAATTGTTACACTGCTTATCCAATTTGTCTTTTATTCATATCCAGGAGATATATATGTGCTTATCTGTGCTAGGTCAGGATTTCTTCGTAAATGTAAATTTAGAACTTGGATAGCTAGATTTTGTTAAGTGCAAGAAGGGACTGACATGTACATATAAAAAAGATTAGTGTTTGCTGAGCCACTTCTTCAGCATATAGCGTCTGCTCTCTATCAAATGAACCTGAATAATTGAAATTGAATATGAACAGAATAAATCTCTTTTTGCATGACTACACAGAATGCAGTATAGGCTTATACCACATTCCTACTTGTAATTGCTAGTATACAGATATAAGCAATAGATGTTGTTATGACTTGTGTCTAGATGTCCCCCCAAAGCCTCATGCTGTCATAGGTGAGGATTTTCAGAGGTGGCTGGATCTGGAGTATTTGGTGCTGGGATCAAGGGTGTGTAATTACTAAATTAGTCCACTGATTGGTTTGGCATAGTTCTGGGTGGGATTAAGGGCGGTATATAAGGGACAGAAAGGATTGTCACTTGTCGCTTGCTTGCTGCCTTCTATCTGCCCTGCTTTACATCTGCAGTGCCCCTCTTCCATGCCACCCTGCCTTGAAACCAGCCAAATATAAACTCAAACCTCTACAAACTGATAGCTAAATATTTCTTCCCTTAACTTGTGGGTATTGGGTATTTTGTCTCAGCAATGAGAAAAGTAACTAAGACAGATTATTCTGAGAGTGCCCAGCTCAGATGGGGTTCCAGTACTAGAGTGGCTAGCAACCTTGCCATAATAGGAGATTTAGGGGATGTGAGTATTTACTGCGTGCCTTTCACAGGCTAGTTTTTTTGTTTGTTTGTTTTTTTAACCTGGCTGATGCCTGATGGCTAGTTGTCCAACCCATAACCAAGGGATCCCTAACATGAGAAACATGTTTTTATTGGCAGATACCTTTGTGGCTCTTATCTAACCTGTGTCCAATTTATGCCCATCTGACCATCACTCTGTTGCTGGGAGCTTGATCTTGTGTTCTCTCTGACATCCCAGGAAAAAACCTGGCCTGGGGTAGCCTCTGGTTCTTTAGATGTAAGGTGCAAACTCAGTATACCACTGCCGTAGGGAACAGGATCAGAGCTTTATTACTTACAGATCCTGGGGATAGAAAGCAGTCCTGTTTCTAGGTCCTGTAGGGGGCGAGAGAGAGATGGAAGAAGATGATGGGGAGGATGAAAACATGAGCAATAGCATGACAATTAGCAGTATGCAGAAGGGAAGAAAGTGGGTGTCACTAAGTTTGTAGGCAAATACTTGACTGGAAACAGTAGGAAAGTGGGGAGCTCCAAAGTTCTTATTTCTGGGCATTGGCTTAAGGTGTGATGTTCTACTTCAAATGCTGAGGCAGCAACTTTTGCTTGACTTTTTCTGTTTTGAAGTGTTAAGACATTATAAATAAATTATGGGAAATAATCCATTTTATACTTTGTAATTGAGGTAGATTTTTCAAATGGGAAAAAATGCCTTATTCAATTTGCTGTGAAGTTTGGCTCCCATATAGAGAGAGCGAGCCTGGAGTAGTGGTCACATCCGTTGCTTGGTGACATACCTACAGACTTCAGTAGATCTGCCTTAGGGCCTAGAGCTTTTAGGTACAATGCTTTAAAGCAAAATAAAAATATTCCATACTTGTTTTAGTATCATTAAATAATCAGAAAAAGATGTTCAAAAGAAAGTTATAGTGGCCCATTATTCTATCAAAGTAAGTCATTGTTGCCAGGCATGGTGGCACACGCCTGTAATCCCAGCACTCAGGAGGCTGAGGCAGAAGGTTTGCTGTAAGTTCGAGGCCAGCCTGGGCTACAAAGCAAGTTTAAGTCCAGCCTGAACTGCATAGTGAAACCCTGTCTCAAAAAGACACACACACACACACACACAGACACAAACACAAAACCAAACCAAAGTAAGTCATTGTTGACTTCATGGCATATTCCTTCAATTAAAAAAATTCACTAATGCATAAAACAAATTCATGATAATGTTATATAAGGTATGATAAAAAATACAGTGAATGTTTAAATTAAGAAATTTATCACAATAGCAATGAATTTTACTATAAGAAAAATTTAAAAATATAAATATTCACCAAATTTTGTGATCACACCTAAGTTTTTTATTTGACTTGCTGAATTCTTCATTTCCAAGATTTCTGTTTGGTTCTTTTTCATGTTCTGTAGCTCTTTGCTATATTTCTCATTCATATCATGAATTGTCTTCCTAATTTTATTGAATCATCTTTCTGTATTCTTTTTACTCTTATTGAGTTTTGTTGTAGTCATTCTTTTGGTTTATCAGACATTTTGTCAATATCCTTAATTTTGGGGTCTGTTGCCAGTTATTGAGTTTCTTTGTAGAAATTCTGGTATCTTCTTCATATTTTTCATGTCCGTATGTTGAGATTGGTTTATCTGGTAGATCAGGTGTCTCTACCACTTTTACAAGGTGACTTTCATAGTAAGTGACTTTCTCCTGAAGATGTCTTTTAGGCTATCTATTTGGTAGACTATGTTGGCTTTGGTTCCAGTTGTATGCCATAGTATAATTAATTTTTCAGTTAAAAGTGATGGCTAGGGCTGGTGATATAGCTCAGTGGCATAAGCACCTGCCTGGCAAATGCGACGTCCTGAGTTCGACTCCCGTACCCGCATAAAAAACAAAAAAAAAAAACCCCAAAAACCAAAAAAAGGGTGATGGCTTTGGGCATAGTGCAGGTGGTGGCATGGTCAGAGAGCCCTTCTGTCTCTGGGGCCACATGGAGAAGAGGCTGCTATAACACCCCAGGTGGGTGTCATGCACACAGCAGTAGGAGTGTGACACCTGTGATACCTACTGCGTGGCTGGTCCAGCAGTGGGAGTGATGCACATTTCCTCAGCAGCAGCAGTAGCAGGGAGTGTGGTTTGCACTCACTTGGTATAGGCAGTTGTGTGGGCCAGACCATGGGCAGGCCAGTGGCAACAGAATGCATGCCTTCAAGCCCAGTGGTGGCACAGGGTCAGTAGCAGGCCAGCAGTGCTGTAGCAGCCTCTCTGGATCTTGGGAAGGAGACAATGCATGTTCCTTCTCTGGAACAAAGCTATGATATAGACTCTGGGTAGCTCCCCTAGCTATAGCTAAGCCTATGATGACTGTAGAACTCTTCTGTCACTAGAGTTGCACATATTCGTGGTGATGGTTTCCCTTAGGATTCTCCCATTCACCCTTTCCCCTGTGTGGAGAATCACTTTGGCTAGGGAACTAGGGTAGTTGTTGGAGGTGTGCTTTATTCCACTCCATGCTGCCACACCCAGGTCTCCATGTGTTATCCCTTGCTGGGTTTCAGTGGTGTCCCTGGACAATTCACCTTGTGTCTTAAGTCACTTTCTTCGTCACTGGGACATGATGCCTGACATCCAAAACTTAAAGCAGGATAGGTTTATTTTGGGTCATATTTCTGTCCATAGTTAGTTCACTCCTAGGCAGGACAGCATGACAGAGGGACACCCAGGAAACAGAGTGAGTGAAGGGGCGAGACTGGAGGTAGAAATACCCTTCGAGGGTACACTTCTAGTGACCCACCTCTTCTGACCATACTTGACCGTCTAACAGCAAGCCAGCTATAAGGCCTCATAATCCAGTCACCTTACAAAACCCCCACCTGTGAGTGCATGAGGCTCTTGGGCATCTAGATATAAACCATACCACCTTGAAATGCAGCTGTTTATTTATTTGTTTTCTGGTTCTTCTTTGGTGGAGTGCTGAACACCTCTATTTGGCCACCTTGCCAGTTGATTGACTATCTGTTGAGTACCTACAAAGTCCTAAATACCATGCTAGGTGTTGGAGATACAGTGATGAAACAAGATATAAACAAAGAAAAAAAATAATATAGTACTGATTAGTGATCAATACTGCAGAAGAAAAGGCAAGATAAATCAATAGAGAATGATCAGAGAAGGCTTATTTGAGGAGATGAGATTTAAGTACCGATATGAGTCAAAGGAAAAGGAGTGAGCCATTCAGGTATTTTGCAGAACATTTAAAGTGGAAGAGCAAGTACAAAGATCCCAAGTAAGGAAGGAAGCTGGGGGCTAGATCATCTAGCATCTTATAAGTCAGATGAAGATTTGAGTTTTGTTCCAAATGTGATAATGCTATTGGAGGTTTTTTTTTTTTTTATTTTTATGGGGGTACTGGGAGTCGACCTCAGGACCTCGCGCTTGCCAGCAAGCGCTTGTGCGGCTGAGCGGCATCACTGGCCCTTTTTTTCCTTTATGTGGGTTCCGGGAGTTAAACTCAGGACCTTACGCTTGCCGGGCAGGCACTTATGCCACTGAGCTATCTCACCGGCCCTATTGGAGGTTTTTGAGTAGCAAAGTGACGGGGTCAGATTTTTGTTTTAAAAGGATTACTTTGGTGGCTTGTGTAGAGAGAATTGAACTGGGTAGGGAAGGGATGAGAAAAATGGAAGTAAGGTACCAATTAAGAACCTGTTATGACTCTAACAATCTTACAGGATAAGGTCTATTATTTTCTCCATTTTTATTTTAGAATACAGAGGCATAAAGAGGTTAACGGATTGTTTAGTGCTACAAATCCCATCTATTTTATTAATTCCTGCCCTTATTGTGCCTGACTCCCAAGAATTTTTGGATTGGCATATTATTCTAATAGATCATAGGTAAATTTCAAATGGATGCTGTCTTTCTTAAATAAGTTGTTTTTTTAATAGATGGCAATTTGTGAAAACATATGTTATACAGAATTTGTTAAACAGAATTAGTGTATCTATACAGAGAGTTGTGTAGGTAGGAAAAGAATAACATATTCTTGTTAAAGAGCGCTTGATATTAGAATGCTTTTTTATTAGAGCATTTTTACATGGGAGCATAAACTACACTGAGCTTTAGCTTCATTATAAAATTGATTTATAACTATAATGTAATCTAAATAATTGAATTTAAAATATGGGATACTTGAGGTCCTCCAAACTGGCCCTTGAGGGCGAAATGAGTCAGCTGGCCTCTGGAGCCCTGTGGACCTGTGGTTGCTTCTGGCAACCTGTAGCTGGTGCCCTGGGTGACTCCTCCAATGGCCCCAGGCCCCAGGCCAAGTGTCCCATCACACTGGGCCCTGGCCCTGGCAGGATGCCCACTCCTCATATCTGCTGTCCTCACTGATGGGTTTCCTGAGCCAGACTTGGACCCTGGTGGAAGCAGGAATAGAAGCAGATGAGATAGAAATGGGCTTGGAGGTAGAAGCTAAGGCTCCTCCGGCAGTGCACCATTTCCCCTGGGGCAGAAATCTTGAAGGGGAGGCTGAAGACTGGGGAGCCTCTGAACAGGATGGAGAAGTAGTCCCAGGGCTCTGCCTTGACCTGAAAGCCAGCAGTTCTCCTCCTGAAGCCTGGGGACTTTCACATGATGATGATAAAGAGCATAGCTAGGAGGAAGCAAACAGTGTCCCCAGAGAGCAGGGAAGGGGAATTACAGATGGCCAGTTTGTACTCCTGCCCTCCAGCCTGCTGATAAAAACCCTGCAAGATCCTGATAAGAGCCCCAGGGAGGAGCAGGCTGAAGGAGAGGAAGCTGCTAAAGAGGAGGGAGTGACCAAGTTCTCTCATCCTTCATCACACTGTAAGGGTGGCCCTGCCAGGGAGGAGGAGGAAGATGGAGAAGCTGTCAACAAAGAAGCTCCTGCAGCCCCTACTTCCCTGTTAGCCCCAGGATCCAAGGACAACACTTGGGTATATTGTCCAGGATAGGAAGAGGAGATAGCCATGGAGGAAAAAGGAATAGAAAAT
Organism: Erethizon dorsatum; assembly: GCA_028451465.1. Lineage (NCBI taxonomy): Eukaryota > Metazoa > Chordata > Mammalia > Rodentia > Erethizontidae > Erethizon > Erethizon dorsatum. The sequence goes on along the minus strand of CM051823.1, from coordinate 29,118,497 downwards.
GAAGAAACCAGGGAGACTTCTGTCTGCCCCTCAGTTCCCACCCAGAGGCCCCTGTTTGGCCCCTGTGAGGATCGGCCTAGTAAGAACACAGATGAAGAGGAAGAAGAGAGGAACAGTGTCTTAGAGGAGGCTGAAGACTCAGAGGACAAGAGGAGGAGGAAGATGAAGACAGTGATTTGGGATCAGCTGAGGAAGAGGGAGAAGCCGAGGCTTCCTCCTCTACCCCCTTCACTGGCAACTTGCTGTGGGCCTGGGTATATCCACCTGGAGAGAGGGTGTGGACACAGAGGAGGAAGATGAGTGGGAGGAGAATGTGGACACCGGGAGGTGACTTGCAAGCAGCAAGGGAGAAGAAGCTGACTGGGGCCTGAGTGCCTCCCTTCAGGCCCAGAGTGCCCTGCTGAGGGCCTGGACAGATCCACCTGGAGAGGGCACAAGGGAAGAGGAAGCTGCTAAGGACTGGGAAGGAGCTGAGTCCCCACCTCTTCATGGTTGCCATCAATGTCCTTGGAGAGAAGCCCCCAGCCCCTTAGGTTACTCCTAAGCTGCCCCTCCAGCAGCAGAGTAGGCTTAGGTTGTCAGAGACCCACACCCAGGTTCTGGACCCTGAGTCTCTCCTAAAGGCCAGAAAGGTGTGCACCTCTGAGAAGGTCACTACCCATTTCATGGCTGTGTGGACTGGATCTGTCCTGGCAGCTGGCCACCAAGGCCCCTGGGAGCTGCTTGCCCCAGATCGTAGCTGCTGTGCCCACTGCATTAGCCTGATCCTGAAGGAGCTGGGCCCCTGCCTCATCCCTGCCTCAAGACTCCAAGCTTGGGGGTCACCTTGAGAACCCACTCCCATCTCTGGCCCCCACACCTGCTCCTCCTTGAACCCCACCTTCCATCTAGGTCCCTTCCAGGGCCCCAGTCCAGGTCCTGCCCTTGAACCTTGCTGTGGCCACACCTTCTCTTTCTCCCACCAGTGAGGCTCCACCTCCTTGCCTGGAGCTCAGTGGGAGAGGCAACTAAGACCAAGTGGTTGTCTATTATTTAACTAGTTTGTATTTAATTTTTTATTAGTGTATGTTTGTGATACATAATGCCTACATTCATCATGCATTTTCATCCTTTTTACTTCCTATTTATTTTTAAAGTGTTGCTTTGTATCATGAATAATGCCTCTTGATTTATAGCCAAAATTCAAAAGAATTAAAATATGAAGCAGGGAGTACTTTTAGGTAACATGACATAGCAAAAAGAGCATGAGCTTAGGTAAAGGATGTATGGTCTTAAGAAAATTGTTATTTTTTCTGAGCCTATTGTCATGTCTAAACTGAAGATGGTATCTACTTCATAAGATTGCTGTGATTATTAAATATGGTCATGCATCTCAAGTGTCAAGCATATTGCTTTGTACACAGGGATTTGTAAATGGTATATTCTCATAGAAATCAATATTGTAGGTTTCAAAAGAATCATTCAAGAAAATTTATATAGCAATTACTAATTAATAATCTAAATTCTTATAGACTTTTAGTATTTTCACTCATTTCCTTCCAGTCTTAAGGATCATATGTTATAATGAGCTGTCTGAAGCACTTGTAGGATTATGTCAGCCTTTAGGAGACAAAATTCAGAGATGTATATTAGCTGTCTTTAAATGTGGAGAGTGTCATCGTGGGGAACAGGGATTATTCTTTATGACTCAAGAGAGCAGAACTATGATTCAAATTGAAGACTACAGGGAAGATTGTTTTGGTTCATTAAAATAAAGGCATTTCCAAAAATAGAATAAATGCTGATCAGCAGATATACTTGTACTGTACATAAAAACATCATCTTTTGGTATGTGCTGGGCATTGAGGGTTTTTTTTTTTTTATGTGGGTACTGGGAGTCAAACTCAGGACCTCGCGCTTGCCAGCAGATGCTTGCGCCACTGAGCAATATCACTGGCCCCTTTTTTTCCTTTATGTGGGTACCGGGAATCGAACTGAGAACCTCGCGCTTGCCAGGCAGGCGCTCACGCCACTGAGCCATCTCAACGGCCCCGCATTGAGGATTTTTGATTTAGCTTGAACATTTCTTCAACCTGGTATTCAGTAAAACTAAGCTACTTGAAAACATAGACCTTGTCTGTTTTGGGGAGCACAGTATTTTTAATGTATAGCACCATTTAATGTATTTTTAATGTATAGAATGCATGAATGAATCAATCAGTTCTTGGAGGTCATCTGCGTGTTTCATTCCTATTTGCTATAAGTTCATTGCTGATTTTTGGTTGATGCTTTGAGTCTTCATTAGGATTAAAGATAACAGAAACTATGGGGAGTTATGGCTTAGTAAGAAAACAAAGGAATCATGATAAAAACCCTACAGAAAATTGGAATAGATGGTCTACCTCACCCTGATAAAAGCCATCTGTGACAAACCAACAGCCAACATCATACTAAATGGACAAAAACTGAAAGCTTTCACTCTAAAATCAGGAATGAGACAAGGATGTCCACTAGCAGCACTCCTATTCAATATAGTTTTGGAAACATTAGCCAGAGCAATTAGACAAGAGAGAGAAATAAAAGGAATAAGGATAGGAAAGGAAGAAATTAAACTATCATTATTCACAGATGACATGATACTTTATATAGAAGACCCAAAAAACTCCACCAAAAGACTCCTAGAGTTAATAACCAAATTCAGTAGTGTAGCTGGATACAAAGTCAACACTCAAAAATTAATAGCATTCCTGTACACAAACAACAAACTCACTGAGAGAGAAATTAGGGAAAACACACCCTTTACAATAGCATCCAAAAAAACGAAATACTTAGGAATCAGTCTAACAAAGGAAGTAAAGGATCTATATATTGAAAATGACAGTACTCTGAAAAAGGAAATGGAAGAGGACATCAGAAAATGGAAAGATATCCCTTGCTCATGGAAAGGAAGAACCAGCATAGTGAAAATGGCCATACTCCCAAAATTGTTTTACAAATTCAATGCAGTCCTGATCAAAATATCATTAACATACCTCACAGAACTAATGAAAACATTCCTAAAATTCATTTGAAACCAGAAGAGACCTAGAATAGCAAAGGCAATCCTAGGCAACAAAGGCAAGGTAGGAGGCATCACAATCCCTGACTTGAAATTATACTGCAAAGCTACTGTGATAAAATCAGCATGGTACTGGCAAAAAAACAGACCTGAGAATCAGTGGAACAGATTAGAAGATGCAGACACAACTCCAAACACACTCAGCCACCTTATCTTTGACAAGGGGGCCAAACATGTTCACCGGAAGAAAGACAGCCTCTTTAATAAATGGTGCTGGAAAAACCGGTTGTCTACATGCCAAAGACTAAACCTAGACCCACGTCTATTACCATGCACTAAACTAAAGTCAAAATGGATCAAAGATCTAAATATTAAAACAGAAACACTCAATCTACTGGAAGAGGAAGTAGGTGGAAATCTTGAAGACATAGGAGTAGGCAGAGACTTCATGAACAAAACTCAAACTGCACGGGAAGTACTTCAAAGAATCAATAACTGGGATCTCATCTTATTAAAAAGCTTTTGCACATCAAAAGAAATCACCAACAGAGTGAAAAGAAAACCCACAGAGTGGGAAAAAATTTTAGCCAACTGTCCCTCAGACAAAGGGCTTCTATCTAGAACATACAAAGAATTGAAAAAAGTCAGATCCCCCAAATTCAAAGACCCAATCCAAAAATGGGCTTCTGAGATGAACACACACTTCTCAGATGAAGAAATACAAATAGCAAATAAATATATGAAAAAATGTTGAGCATTATTGGCCATTCGAGAGATGCAAATTAAAACAACACTGAGATTCCATCTCACCCCAGAAAGAATGGCTATCATCAAAAAATTAACTGATAACAAATGCTGGAGGGGCTGTGGGGAAAAAGGAACCCTTCTCCACTGTTGGTGGGAGTGTAGACTGGTGCAACCACTATGGAAAGCAGTGTGGAGACTCCTCAAAAAACTAGGACTAGAGGTCCCATTTGACCCAGCTATTCCCCTTCTGGGTATCTTCCTAGAAGAATTAAAAACATTGTACCACAGTGATACATGTGCATCCATGTTTATAGCAGCACAATTTGTAATAGCTAGATCTTGGAAACAACCTGGATGCCCATCAACTGAGAAATAGATAAAAGAGATGTGGTCTTTTTATACAGTGGAGTACTACACAGCCATAAAGAAGAATAAACTTGAGACATTTATAGGTAGATGGATGCAACTTGAGACCATACTCATAAGTGAAATAAACCAGAAGCACATGTGGAAGCATAGTATTGTCTCCTTAGTGTAAGAAGCTGAAAGAATAAATAAGATCCAAAATGTACAATAGATATTGTGAAATGGGAAGAAACTGTTCAAAAGGAAAGAGAAACTGGGATGGGGGAAAGGAGAAAAGAAGGAAGGGAAAAGGAAAAATAAATAAATAAACACACATATAACATAGTTAAGATTGTTATACTACTAATTGCTATTGGTTCATTGAAAAGAAAGGTTTGTGCTTATATTGTTTGATCAGTTTTTCATGCCTATATCTTGTAATATGATCAGCTGCTTTGAAGATAAGAATATGCAATGTACTAATCATTGTCTCTCTCCTACAATCTTGTTTTGAAATTTTGTACCATTTTTTTCTCTTAAAAAAGAAAAAAAAAAACAACCAACCAACCAACCAACCAAACAAACAAAAAAAGGAGTTAGTGTAGGGTTTCTCAATAATGTTGCTATTAACATTTTAGGGTGATAATGTCTTGTTTTGGGGAGCTGACCTGTACGTTATTGGATTTTCAGCAATATCTTTGCCTGCTAAATACTCATCAAATGCCAGTACCAACTTTCTTCCCCACCTATACCAGTTGTGACAGTAAAATATGTACCTAAAAGTTACCATATGCCCCTTTGGGGGGCGTATTTGCCCTTGTTGAAACCATTGAGTTCTAAACAACTCACTGGAACACACCCATACCGTCAGACAAATCCAGTGATTAGATAAAGTTAAAGAAATAGTGTTACTTAAGAAAGCTCAGTTAAATTATTTAAGACAGACTCTGCACTGGTATAATTTGTTTGTTGATACATGCATATAGCTTTATAATGAAAAAGTTTTCTGTGTTGTGCTCCTAGATTTTTACTTTGCTTTGGAATATAATTCATTCAAGTAGATTACCATTGTTCTTTTATGTTGGTAGAATCATTTACGCTATTTTAAGCCCCAGATTACTTTGAAAATTATTATATGTTGAAATACATGTGGGGAGTGTTCAAAAGCAGGGGGTGGTAGAAATTGTAACTATCAAAGATGAAGATAGCATGAGATGTAATGGCAGAAAGAGTAGCAGCTGTAGATAGCTCTCCAAGGGTTCTAGAAGCAGTAGAAACAGTTTTTAAAAAATTACATATATTTTAAATTGTATTTTTGTCTGAGGCTAGAAGTTTGATCATTTCATGATAGATATGATTTCATAAGTAATTATGGTATACATTAGCCACATTGGAAGTCAATCATTTTTTGGCCATACTAAGTTGGACTTGTTAGCTCCCCTCCCTAATATTTATGTTAATGTTTCCTGTTAAGTCTAAATTGTAAGCTTTAATAAATCACTAGTTGAATTATATTTTAACTCAGTATATTTTCTTGTCACATCACACTTTATAACAAACATATCACAGAGAACTGTTCATAATCTTGATTTAATTATAAGCTAGGCATCGTTACATTTTAATATACAGCACTTGCATACATATCGTGATAGTCATTTCTAAAATATGGTTGCCTTACCAGGCATTATTATAAAGAAGCATCTGTCAGCATTTTTATTATAGACCCAGATTTATTTTTAAGGAGTTTCTGACTTGTCTATTTCTAAATTGCTTTTGGCTGAAACCTAATATAGAAATTGTCAGCTGAAATCCAAGTTTTGTTATATTATAGAAGGAAAAAATTGAAGCTCATGTTTTCAACTTCTTTATGTCACAGCATTTAAAACCCATTTAGTGGATCCAGGTGCTTTAAACTTGGTATTTATTTATTTCCCATAAACCCTAGTGAGGAAATGGAAACTGACAGTCACTTATATGGGCTTTTTTCTTTCATTGCATTACATGGTAAAGATTTTGCTGGACCTACTTGGAAAGTATTTGTCGAGTAGATGCATTATACATTTTGTTAGAACCACGTTACAACATGAAAGTGTCTATATAAAGCCTGTAGGTGACTAGATCCAGGTTTCTGTGAACATAGAAATTTGAAGAAGTACCAGCCGTCACGTGATTCTGGAGAGAGGGCTATGGTTGTCAGCATTTGTCTAGTGATCTGGTAGTTGGCATTATTTCCCTTCATCTTTTCTTGAGTGGTATTACTGCTACTTTGTAGGCCCTAACCTACCTGATTGCTACTTTTCCCTCCTTTTGTGAGATATTGCTACTAGTAGGTGCTTCTATTATTATTTTAAAATTACTTTTAAAGCCATTTGAAAACCCAAGTTATTGTTCATTACCTGACTTTGAACCTGAGATTTTGGGAATCCTCTTATGAAAGTAAACTTCTATAGAAAGTGAACTTTGTTACTGTAGAATTTCATAGGTAAAGGCATGGAAGAGTTTAAGCATTAGAAATGGAGCAGCATCATTCACTTACTCAGCAGGTGTGTGTATCTTACCCCATGTGAAGAGTATATGATGTATAACAAAGAACAAAACGTTCTTAACCCTTACCGTCTTGTATAAGATAGTAGGGAGTTAGATGGCATGCAGGTAAGTAACATAGAATAAAGAGTGCTTATTCATTTTGATCAAGTGTATTTCAAAGGCTTCCCCTTTCATAAATGACCCACAACCCAGAAACCTACATTTAAATGTACAAGTTTTTTGTTTATTAGGATGTAAATGCCAAACATATTACTTTAGTTATACCTAAACTCTAGCTGTTTCCACATGAATGAAATCTTTTTGCATATATGTTTTAATTAGCAATTGTTATTCTCTAGGAACATGATTTTTGTGTATATTTCTTGTATTTGGCCACCTTAACAGTGTTGTTTATTCTAATAGCTTTTCCTTGGTTTCCTGGTTTCCTTGGTTGATGTCTTTTCTTTTGCCCAGTTTATACCTTTGTTTTACTTTTGTTATAGCATTGTCTGGCATCATTAGTTGAATTTTGAATAGTGACAGTGATAGTAGATATCCTTGTCTCATATATAATGTTGATGGCAGCATTTTTTCTTTTTCATTATTAAGTATGGTGTTTGCTGTAGGTTATAGTAAATCCTTTTAGCAAATTAAGGATATTTCCTTTAATTGCCAATTCACAGAGATTTAATTATTTAGAACAAACATGTTTATGCTGCATAATGACAGGTTAGGTGATTTGGACCTAACCTGTTAAGGACAACTAAAGAAATTGGACAAAATAACGGATTCTTAATGCATCTGGGAGAAGGTGAGAGCCCATAGAAATAAACCTATTCTCTCAAAACCACTTGATTTAAGGATTTTGTTGATCATAGTTTATCAGATTTGAAGCTAAGTTCTACATATTCCTCACAGGACTGAAAGGTGTAAGTCAAAATCTGGATATTGCAAAAGGTGGGGACTCTGCATCTTAACTCTGAGTTGTAACCACAAAGGGCAAAAACTCAGCCCTTCCAAGAACTTGCAGCACAATTTTTCATCATCTGCTGGATCAGGGAATCTTAAGTCTACTTAAAATAGTATTGGATTGGTAGCTCTTCCAAAATCTAGCAGAAGCAAGTGAAAGTTCTCCATGCAAGGGGATGTCATCATCCGATGTATGAGTTGTCCAAAACACAAAGTAAGATAATCACCATAGAAAGACATAAGGTACCTTGAATAACAACTATCAGATACAACAGACAATAGAAATAGATTCAGTGAAGATGGAATATTGAAATTGTTTGACATAGACTACAAACAACTAAGCTTACTATATTCAGAGACATAAAGCCAAGAATGAAAATTCAGAAGGAGTTGGAAACTAGAAAAGTTACCTAGCAGATTTCAAAAAGAGCCAGATAATTAAAAAACTGAAAATATATATCATTTAAAGCTTAATCGTTAGGTTTTTTTTTGTCTGTTTATTGTTGTTGGTTGTTTTGTGGTGATAGGTATCAAGCCCATGGCCTTGAGCATTACTAGGCAAGCATTGTACCACTGAGCTACACCCATAGCCCCAGTCATTAGATTTTATATCAGATTAGATACAAATGTAAGGAGAATTGGTAAATTGGAAGGCACGTCAGGGTAAAAAATCTACTATGTGGTATGGAATAGTAAAAAGTGGGAAATCCAAAGAGGGTCAGGGACATAGATATTCAATGCAAAGAACTAAATATCCAGAAAGCCAATTTGAATTCCAGATTCCATCTTTAGCTTATGCAATATATTTGACTTAGATTACTTTTTTGTGCCTCTGGGCTTTATCATCTTTTTCGAAATGGACCCTGCTGTGTTAATGTGATTTTTACTTAGCTCCACCTGAAGCTTGCTCATGTTTTCTGCTGTAATTGTCTCTTTTATTCAGTCATTCAATAAAAACATTTAGTAAGTATCTAATATTTGCTGTACCCCATGGTAGGTGCCAGGCATGGACACAAAGAACAGTTTGCTCAGGAGAAACTCGAAGACTGCTGTCAAATTGTCAGCTTGTAGCTAGATAGCTGAAAGCTGAATTCCTGGAAATGCCTAGTGTTCTGAAAGCCCAGAGTCAAATAGTTGGCCTTTTGACAACTACGCATGTTTGTGAATTTCATTCAGGAATAACACTGTCTTTTCTAACCTCCTTCAGAAAAAGACCTCACTAGAAGATATTCAGAATGTTATCCTCACTTAGTAAAAAATATAGTATAAGCTAGGGATGGAATTTGGAATTCACTTTGGCTCTCCAGATTTTAAGGTTTTTTTTTGCTTTGAAAAGGAAGCTGGAAGACCCAGATTCTATCTCTGCTCTTACAAATGCTGACCTTACTGTTCTTCCTTATTCCTTTGTAGTTAGAATAGATTTTAGGCATGTCATTTATTCTGTTTCAGATCCATTTACAAAGAAAGAAAGAAACAACAAAAGAAAGAAAGAAAGAAAGAAAGAAAGAAAGAAAGAAAGAAAGAAAGAAAGAAAGAAAGAAAGAAAGAAAGAAAAGACAGCAGCTTCATTATACACCCTCAGAGTTCTATTGTGTTTAAAAATGTGAACTAAAGTATATTCAAAATTTTTAAAAAATCAGGAATGATACTAATTCCTTCTTTTATAACTTATGGTAGTAATTTTAAAACATGTTAAAACTTAATTGCTTAATTTATTGAACTATATTAGTTTTTTTTTTGGTGTTTATCTAATTTTACACTTCTAAGATGTATTCTTTGAATATATTATTGATTCAGTGCACCATTTTTAAGATTTAGGATTACATTGGGTCTCTGTGTCTCTCTGTCTCTGTCTCTCTTTGTCTCTCTCTTCTCTGTCTATATCTCTGTCTCTCTGTCTCTGTCTCTTTTGTCTCTCTCTCCCTCTTCTCTCCTCTCCTCTCCTCTCTCTCCTCTCCATTCCTGTCTCTGTCTCTGTCTCTGTCTTTCTCTGTCTCTCCCCTACCCCCCTCACATTTACAGCCTCCAGATTGGAAGAACTCATTCTTTTTTTTTTTTTTTTTCTTTTAGCATTTTTTTTTTATTTTAAAGAGAAGAAAAAACAAAACAAATCAAAAAAAGAACAAATTTTCAAAACAACATAATATGAGGGTAACAATGGTCAATGCATTACGTATTATTATCTTTAAGTTAGTTATTCAGGATACCAGACATTAGCATTCAATTGTCCAAACATTATTGGCTCAAATCTTACTCTTCAATGAACTAAGTAAAATTGGTAGTGTATCTATCTTAACCATCTTATATATATATATATATATATATATAATTTTTTTTCCTTTCCCTTCTTTCTTTTCCCTATTCCAGTCTCTCTTTCTTGTTGACCAGTTTCTTTTTGATTCACCGTGTCTATTGTACATTTTGGATCTTATTTACCCTTTCAGTTTCTCATACTAGAGAGACAATACGATGCTTACACATGTGCTTCCGGTTTATTTCACTTATGAGTATTTTCTTGAGTTGCATCCATTTACCTATAAAAGTCTCCAGTTTATCCTTCTTTATGGCTGAATAGTACTCCATTGTATAAAAATACCACATCTTTTTTATCCATTCCTCAGTTGATGGGCATTTGGGTTGTTTCCAAGATCTGGCTATTACAAATTGTGCTGCTATAAACATGGGTGCACATGTATCACTGTAGTACGATGTTTTCAATTCTTCTGGGAAGATGCCCAGAAGGGGAATAGCTGGGTCAAATGGGACCTCCAACCCTAGTTTTTTGAGGAATCTCCACACTGTCTTCCACAGTGGCTGTACCAGTCGACACTCCCACCAACAGTGAAGAAGGGTTCCTTTTTCCCCACAGCCCCTCCAGCATTTGTTATTAGTTGATTTCTTTATAGTAGCCATTCTTTCTGGAGTGAGACGGTATCTCAGTGTTGTTTTAATTTGCATCTCTCGAATGACTAGTGATGTTGCACATTTTTTTGTATATTTATTTGCCATTAGTATTTCTTCATCTGAGAAATGTGTATTCATCTCAGATGCCCATTTTTGGAGTGGGTCTTTAAATTTGGGAGGTCTGATTTTTTTGAGTTCTTTATATGTTCTCGATAGTAATCCTTTGTCTGAGGAACAGCTGGCAAACATTTTTTCCCACGTTGTGGGTTGTCTCTTCACTCTGTTGGTGGTTTCTCTTGCTGTGCAAAAGCTTTTTAATAAGATGAGATCCCAGTTATTGATTCTTTGGGATAGTTCCCGTGCAGTTGAGTTTTTATTCATAAAGTCTTTGCCTACACCAATGTCTTCAAGGGATTTACCTATCCTACCTTCCAGCAGATTTAATGTTTCTGTTTTAATATTTAGATCTCTGATCCATTTAGAATTTAGTTTAGTGCATGGTGAAAGATATGGGTCTAGTTTTAATCTTCGGCATGTGTAGAGCCAGTTTTTCCAGCACCATTTATTAAAGAGGCTATCTTTCTTCCAGTGAATGTGTTTGGCAGCTTTGTCAAAGATAAGGTGGCTTAGTGTGTCTGGGGTTGTTTCAGCATCTCTAATCTGTTCCATTGATCTTCAGGTCTGTTTTTTGGCCAGTACCACACTGTTTTTATCACAGTAGCTTTATAGTATAATTTCAAGTCGGGGATTGTGATGCCCCCTGCCTTGCCTTTGTTGCCCAGAATTGCCTTTGCTATTCTAGGTCTCTTCTGATTCCAAATGAATTTTAGGATTGTTTTCTCTAATTCTGTGAGATATGCTGTTGGAATTTTGATTGGAATTGTATTAAATCTGTATAACAATTTTGGAAGTATGGCCATTTTCACTATATTGGTTCTTCCTATCCAGGAGCAAGGAATATCTTTTCATTTTCTGATATCCTCTTAAATCTCCTTTTTCAGAGTACTGTAGTTTTCAGTGTATAGGTCTTTTACATCCTTTGTGAGGTTGATTCCTAGGTATTTCATTTTTTTGGATGTTATTGTGAAAGGTATTGTTTCCCTAATTTCTCTTTCAGTAAGTTTGTTATTTGTGTACAGGAAGGCTATTGACTTTTGAGTATTGACTTTGTATCCAGCTACACTACTGAATTTGCTTATTAAATCTAGCAGTTTTTTAGTGGAGTTTTTGGGGTCTTCTGTATAGAGTATCATGTCATCTGCAAATAATGATAATTTAACTTCTTCCTTTCCAATCATTATTTCCTTTTTTTTCTTTCTCTTGTCTAATTGCTCTGGCTAAAGTTTCCAGAACTATGTTGAATAAGAGTGGGGACAGTGGACATCCTTGTCTTGTTCCTGATTTTAGAGGGAAGGCTTTCAGTTTTTGGTGGAAGAACTCATTCTTAAAACTATCTGGGCTAAGCTGTTCCTCAGGCTGTATTATGTACTAGAAGATGTTTAATAGCATCTCTGGTTTCCATCCTGTAGATGTTCATAGCTCCTAACAATTAAAATGTCTGGAGACATTGGTAAATATCCCGAGGTAGAGGTGAGGTCAAAATGGTACCTAGTAGACAATACTCCTCTAGGTTAAGTTCTTTTCGTCATTTCTGTATGGCTAGTAGATTTCCATGTAACTGTATACAGTATTAAGTGGCTTTTTAAATTGATAGCAGACCAGAAAGAATATGGCAAAGTTAGCTGTTAGCTGTTTCAAACAGTATGACAAGAGGTACCTGAATAAGGCACTGAAGACCCTTACATGGATGGTTCAAATAACTGGATAGTGCAAGGGAATGGCATGTTGTATCTGCTGTTTAGATGTCTCCCAATAATTCTTTTACCTGAGGAGCAGAACTGCTTTCCTGGTTTTAAAAATCAGGATGAATATACATGTATACTCTTGGATGGGCACATTATTTATCTATCACTTCTGTGATAAATGCCCGACACTTGCACAAATTGCTACAGTGGCGCATAAAACAGTCTCAATAGACGGTAACTTGTTATAGTAGCTATGTATTTCAGAGTGAGTATATATTACTCCGTCTTCCCTGCATCTTTTTCTGTTGTTACAAGTACAGTGTTTTTTCTTTTTGCCTTTTTCCGTCATAAATTAATATTTGTTTGAGCATTATTTTATGCATAGAATTTTTTTTTTTTTTTTTTTTTTTTGGGTACTGGGGGTCGACCTCAGGACCTCGCACGCCAGCAGGCGCCCGTGCCGCTGAGCGATATCACCGGCCCTTTTTTCGTACGTGGGTTCCGGGAGTTGAACTCGGGCCCTCGTGCTTGCTAGGCAGGCGCTTATGCCGCTGAGCCATCTCACCAGCCCATAGAATTTTAAAGAAATATAATCTTTCCTGTCCTGTCCTGTCCTTTCCTTTTTTTTTTTTTTTTTTTTTGTAGTGCTGGGGGTCAAATCCAGGGCCTCATGCATGCTAGGCAAGTGCTCTACCACTGAATTATATCCCAGTCCATAATGTTACTTTTCTCTCCAGATTTTCTTGACATTGTTTTTGCCTTTCCCCAGCCATTATAACTTTTTAAGAAACTATTTAACAATTAATTATATAAGATGGATTAATCTGAATATATTTTATATGTCTTTGTAGCTGTTACCTAGAATAAGATCTAGAACACTCTTAATACCCGGGTGGTTGGTTCCTTTTTATGCTTCAATACTCATTCCCTCAAATAACCAATATATGATTTCTTTAAATATGTATTACTTTTACCTATCCTTAACCTTCACGTTAGTAAAATATTTTAGGTCTGACTTCACTCAACATAATGCTATGTGATCCATCAATGGTTTTCCATGACTTCTCAGTGCATTCTTTTTTGTTGCTACAGTATATAATATTCCATTATACTATATTGTAATTGCTATGTTATTATACTATATCTGTTCTGTTGATATTAGAGTTGTTTCTAGTTTGGGGCTATTTTGAGTAAAACAGTTATAAACATTCTTGTATATATATATATATATATCTATTTTTTTTTTTTTTTTTTTAAATTTGGGTACCGGGGGTTGAACTCTGGACCTTGCGCTTGCCAGCAGGCACTTGTGCTGCTGAGTGATATCACCGGCCCTTTTTCCATATGTGGGTACCGGGAGTCGAACTCAGGACCTCACGCTTGCTAGGCAGGTGCTTATGCCGCTGAGCCATCTCACCGGCCCCCCTTGTATATGTTTTATAGTATACAGATACACTAATTTCTTTTGGGTATGCCTAGAAGTGGGATTGCTGGATTTTGGCTCATGCATGTTTATAAATTGCCCAGTAGTTTTCCAAAATGATTGAGCACTTTAATCTCCAAACATTAATGTATGAGAGTTCCAGTTATCAATGTTTGGTATGTCTTGCTCCTCGCAATTCTGGCGAGTGTGTTCCGTTAACTCATTATGGTTTAAAAATGCATTTTCCTATTGAATGATGTTCTTGGCTCTTTGATTGTCATTTTTTGTGAAGTACTTGTTTATGTTTTTGTCAAAATACTGAGTCCATTTTTGCTTTTCTTTTCCTTACTGATTTATAGGAGTTCAATATATATTTTAGATGTAATCTCCTGTCAGATGTATTGTGAATATCTCAAACTGTGGCTTGTATTTTCACTTCCATAATGGTGTCTTTTGATGTAAAAATTACTTTTGATTAAGCGTTGTTTATAAATTTTTTCCTCTAGATTTAAGTGTATTATTTAAGAAATCTTTCTTTTACCTCTGCACAATGTTTTCTTCCAGAAGCTTAATCATTCTAGCTTTTACAACTAGGTCTATGATCACTCTCAAATTAATTTTTTGATGAGGGTGAAATAACCATCAAGGTTAATTGTATTTCCCATATGGATATCTGGTTGTTCTAACACTTAATCACAGTGGTATATTCATTGCAAATCAAGTGACCATATATGTGATCACCACCCTAGCCTTTGGCAGCCATCTCTCTAAACATCTTACTTATACATCTTTGTATTCACTGCAGTGATGATTAAATAATTCTGTTTATACTAGTTGTACTTACTGATTGAATTTCTTTATTCCCTTACAGAACAGTACAGACAGTCTGAAACCATAGTCCCTCATCTGTTACTTTTTTTTTTTTTTTTTTTTGAGAATGCTCTTCATTTTCACTTGCAAGTATAATTTTTCTTAAATAAAAGTAATGCCTCAGGGCCAGTGGTACAGCTCAGCGGCATAAGCGCCTGCCTAGGAAGCGCGAGGTCCTGAGTTTGACTCCCAGTACCTGCATTAAAAAAAAAAAAAAAAAAAAAATGTAATGGCTCAGTGATAGATTTTTTATAAATTTTGCATGATTGCTTTTACATTTAAATATTTGAGAACTTTTAAGTTTAAAATTTATAATAACCAACTTTTGGGCTGGTGAGATGGCTCAGCGGCGTAAGCGCCTGCCTGGCAAGCGTGAGGGCCGGAGTTCGACTCCCAGAACCCACATATGAAAAAGGGGCCGGTGATATCGCTCAGCGGCACGGGCGCCTGCTGGCGCACGAGGTCCTGAGGTTGACCCCCGGTACCCACAAAAAAAAAAAATAATAATAACCAACTTTTAAAATAGCTATTGTCATTTCTTATGTCATAACTTGCATATCTGTATTTAATATGTTTACTTTCATTAACATTATTTGGACGGGTTTTACCTCCAGGCTATATCACAAAAGCAGTGGATGCTCTGGAAATTACTCAGGAAAGAAAATAATTGGAAAGTCAAGCTATTCAAAGGCAAAGATAAGAGGTTGCTAGTTACATAGGTTTTATTGGAATTCTCTTACCAGAGGCTCCAACCTTACAATGCTGTGATCAGTGATTTTTTGTCATGCAGTTTTGCCTTTTTACAGACTAAATTTTGCGAGCCTGAATCTCAGTTACCTGTGATTGGGGGACCCTTGACAGCTCCTGTTCTTCCCACTGTTTTTATTTTATTTTATGCTCTATTATTTGGAATACTTTTAGGTACATTGAAGAATAGACTTAAATAGTATCTCTCTCTGTACATTTTCTTACACTCAGAAGACAATGATAATCTAGACAGCCCAAGGCAGGAATGCGTCACTTGATGTCTGAGAAGAAGAATTAATTTCAAATTCCAAAATACAACAAAGCCTTTTGGCATCTCTTATAGTAATTAAAACACTTCTTAGTTGATTAGAAATGAGAAAATTTTTTCTCCATATGAAGAAATACTTCTAAAATGAGCTAAGCTTTCTGATTTTTCTGTTTCATTGGAGTTCTCATACTAATAATTTATTTAGATATTCTTAAAATTATATTTTTATCACATAATTATAGCCATTCCCTGTTTCATATAGTGAGCTTTCAGGGAAAAAAAATCAGTTATATAATTTATTTATAGTCAGCTTAAAAATTTTAGAGGCTAGGCAAAGAGTATTTCTGTTATATATGGAACTGATTTGTTAATAAGAATGGGTAGACATAGGCAGATTTTTTTTGAAAATAATAAGTCGATCAGTAAATTAGGTTAGAGAATGGGAATGTGAGATTATATATGTTTGTGTAAATATTAATTTAAAATTGATTTTAATAGATTTTATTTCTTTAGAGAAGTTTTAGATTCACAGCAAAATGGAATAGAAGGCACAGATTGCCCATTTACTCACTGCTTCCAAACACGCATCGCTCCTCCAGAGGGGTGCATTTGTAGCCATTGAACCTTCATTGATGCAGCATTATCACCCATTAGAGTTTACTCTTGTTTTGTTTTGCTTTGTTTTGTTATTTTTTGGTTTTTTGAGACAGAGTCTTGCTATATAGTTCAGGCTGGTAGCCCAGGTTGGCCTTGAACTCACAACAGTCCTCCTGCCTCAGCCTCCCAAGTGCTGGAATTACAGGCATGCATCACCACACCTGGCTAGAATTTACTCTTAAGGTTGTATATTTTATGGGTTTAGACAAATATATCTCCCATTATAGTATCATATAGAATAATGTATTGACCCTAATTTTTTGTTCCCTGCCTGTTTATCCTTCTTTCTCCCTTGGCTCATGGAAATCCTGATCTTTTTTACTGTTTCCATAGTTTTGCCTTTTTCTGGAATGTTATAATTGGAATCATTTAGTATGTAGCTTTCTCAGATTGCCTTTTTTTTTTTTTTTTTTTTTGTAACTTGGTAATAAGCATTTAAGTCTCCTCTATGTCTTTTTAAGACTTGATAGCTTATTTCCTTTTTAGTACTAATACTCTGTTGTCTGGGTGTACCACACTTAAATTTACATAGTCACTTACCGAAGGGCATCCTTGGATACTTCCAAGTTTTGGCATTTGTAAATAAAGCTGCTGTAAACATTCATGTGCCAGTTTTTGGTGAACATTAAGTTTTTTTTGCTTCTGTAGGTAAATACTGGGGTGGCGGTGGGGTGGGGTGGGGCGGGGTGGGGTGGTGGGGCTGGGCAAATGTTGGCTCATTTGGTAAGAATATATTTAGTTTTTTTTGGTACCGGGACTCAAACTCAGGACCTGGCACTTGCCAGGCAGGCGCTTGTGCTGCTGAGCTGTACCCCCGGCCCAGTACATTTAGTTTTGTAAGAAACTGCCAAACTGTCTTCAAAAGTGGCTGTACCGTTGTTCATTCTCACCAGCAAGGAATGAGCATTCCTGTTCTACATACCCTTACTCGCATTCGGAGTTATCAATGTTTTTGATTCCTGTTATTCTACATAGGCTTACTCACATTTGGAGTTATCAATGTTTTTGATTTGTACCACTCTAGTAAGTGTTTACAGGTTAACATTCTAATAACTTTTTACAGGTTAAATATCCTTTATCTGGAATGTTTGGGGCCAGAAGTGGTTCAGATTTCAGTTTTTCAGATTTTTGAATATTTGCATAGACTTACCGGTTGAGCATTTCTAATCCAAAAATCCAAAATTCAAAAATTTTTTGAGTCCTCTTGCTCGGAAATTTTCAGGGGCTGCAGTTATAGCTCAGTAGTAGAGCATTTCCCTAGCATGGGTGAAGCTCTGGGTTTAATTCATAGCACCACACATATGCACACACATGCATACTCATACACATAACACACATACACAGATTTTGGACTTTCAGGTTAGGTATGCTCAATTTGTAATAATGAAATAGTCTTAGTTCCTCTCTCCCATCCATTATGTTATTGCTGTCATTCATTTCACTTTTACATGATATATTTAGGTATATGACTACCTAATTGAACACATTTTTGCTATTATTTTGAACATAGTTATCTGTTAGATCAGTTAAGACTCAAAAAATACAAGTTTTTATTTTATGTTCACTTATTCCTTCTCCGATGTTCTTCTCTTTGTGTAGATCCATATTTCTCACCTATATCATTTTTCTTCTCTCTTAAGAAATTCTTTAGGATTTCTTGCAAACCAGGTTTATTGGCAAGAATTTCTCTTGATTTTTATTTTCCTGAGACAGTCTTTATTCTGCCTTCATGTTTGAAGGATAATTCTGTAAAGTACAGAATTCTAGGTTGATTTTTTTCTTTCGACAGTTTAAATATTTTACTTACTCTCCTCTTGCTTGTAAGATTTCTGAGAAATCAGACATAATGCTTACATTTGTTTCCCTATAGCTAACATGTTTCTCTTTATTTCTTCTATGATTTTTTCTTTGATTTTGATTTTCTGCAGTTTGAATATGACATACGTAGAAGTAGGACTTTGTTGTTGTTGTTATCATTTTCCATTTATCCTACTTGGTATTACTGAGCTTCTTTGGTTTGGTGTCACTTATTAATTGGGTGAAATGCTCAGTTATTATTGCTTCAGATGTTTCTTCTGTTCCTTTCTCTCTTTTCCTTCTGATATTCCTGTTATATATGTTACACCTTTCGTAGTAGTCTCACAGTTCTTGGATATTCTGGTTTTCCCCTAATCATTTTTCTCTTTGCTTTTCAGTTTTGTAAGTATCTATTTGGATATTCTTCACTGACGCTGTGAAACCCATTTTCTCTAACCATTATACAAAAAATCTCACTTCTCTTTCAGAGCACATGCTATCAGAATAGCATCTTCTTTTTTTTTTTTTTTTTTTTTTTTTTTTCTTTTGTGGGTACCGTGGGTCAGACTCAAGACCTCGTGCACCAACAGGCGCCCATGCCGCTGAGCGGTATCACCGGCCCTTTTTTCGTATTTGGGTTCCAGGAGTCGAGCTCAGGACCTCGCGCTTGCCAGGCAGTCGCTTATGCCGCTGAGCTATCTCACTGCCCCGAGAATAACGTCTTCTTATCTTTGTCTTTTCTATTACTTATTTACATGAACAAGAATCAGTTGAGCTTCTTGTTAAAGTTTAGATTCTGATTCATTAGACCTCTAGTAGGGTCTTAGCGTCTGTATTCTTAATAAACTTCTATGTGAGACCATCAATCCACACAGCAAGCACCTCTAAGGCTTTAGACCAAGGCTCAGTATTTCTCAAGAGCTCTGGCTGCTGGCTTGAAGTCTTCTCACACAGACTTATGCCAACATCCTGTATATCTCTTTCAATTCTTCCATCTCAACTTATGCAAATTTTATTTTCACTACATTCTCTTCCAGCAATCCATTGTCATGGTCTCACTAAGATTTTGTTGTCATTTGAACTTTCTAACCTCTGTGTTTTAGCTTTCAGAGTCCTACTGTGACTTTAACTTTCCAGCATTCTTACTCCCTCACTTTATGCAGTTGACTATTTAATCTCAGTGAGCCTTCACATCCTGGTATCTTTACTGTCTCTGAGCCTCACAGTCCCCTACTTACTGTGTATCCTTCTTTGCTGAACCCAAAGTTCAACTCCACCCTTTAGATGACTGTCTTCCATTGTTTTAAAATTACCTATCTCTATATTAGAATTGCAGTTTAGCTTTGCCATTTCTCACAGCCAGGTTCAGTTAGGTTCTTAGTATTGCTGCTTTCTGACCCAAAGATTTCCTGGATGAAGAAGGAAGGCACTTTTCTGCCCGAGTATGGGAAGTTTACTAATAGAAAACACCATTGAGGAATTGGGAGGGATGTGTGTGTGTGTGTGTGTGTGAATGTGTGAAAGCCCATGTAAAAATAAAGATCCTGAAAATAGTTGTTTAGTGGTGTCAGCAGTTAACAAATGAAAGAACCCAAACTCCTCGTGTGTCATGTGATACTCTTCCTTAAGCTACTATCCAGAGCCTCAAGAGTTAGAATGCCAAATAGTTCTTAGTTTCCAAAACCTATTGAACACATGTCTGCATTTCTCAATTCCTTACCTTTTTCCTACCCAAATCTTTATTGTTTTTTTGTTTTGTTTTGTTTTGTTTTTTGTGGGTACCGGGGGTCAACCTCAGGACCTCGCGCGCCAGTGGGCGCCTGTGCTGCTGAGCGATATCACCGGCCCTTATTTCATATGTGGGATCCGGGAGTCGAATTCGGGCCCTCGCACTTGCCAGGCAGGTGCTTACGCTGCTGAGCCATCTCACCGCCCTTGTTGTTCATTTTTATGATTGCCTTTCTCCAAGATTTCTCCCAGATCTTCCCATGGTTGATAATCCCCTTTCATTGCTTTAACATTATAAATGGAAAAAAAAGGTAAGAAAAAGAAAGAGTAAGAAAAGTCAGTGTTCTAAGTTTTAAAGGACTCTCCAGGACCTTGAGAACTGGTACATGCAAAATGCCTTCTTACCCTAAAATTTAATTTGCATATATTTTACTGATTACCGTATTATCCTCATACATGTTATTAAGAAATTGTTACTTTAAGGCATAAGTGATATAATTTGAGGTATTTGAAAATTATAAGCTATTGTGAAGGTATATTGGATAAAGTAAAAACTGAAGATATTAATGATATGAGAAAGGAAATTTTCAGTGATTCTTCTTTTCTAGCAGTGTTGAGGTTTGAACCCACAACCTTGTACATGCTAGGCAAGTGCTCTACCACTGAGCTATATCTCAACCCTTAATGATTCTTCAGAGGCAGCCCATGGCCTAAGTAATTAGTTGGTGGATGTTTTATGTAACTCTAAATGCTTCTTACTCCAGTTCATGATAATATCCTCAATCAGACAATTCTTTTGTTTCAATTTTGAATTTACTAAACAATTCTTAAATATTTCTGTTGAATCAATATCTTCACTTGCTTATGGAAATTCTAAAATTTTTTTGTTTCAGTTTTGAATTTGCTGTACAATTTAAGATTCTTAAATACTTCTGATGAATGAATATCCACACTTGCTATGAAAATTCTGGTTTGGTTGGATTTACATATCTTAAACCAGATAGAAGAGTTTCCCTCAAATCAGATAATCCTTAAAGTTTTGGGTCTGTATATCTCTACGCATTTACAGCAGTTAGGGTTACATTCCACCCAACTTCTTAGAAACTACATGTTATATCTTATCATTGAGAGTAATACCAGGAGTGTTTTTGAGAGAAGGAAGAAATAGCAATTGGAAAGATTAAGGGAATGAAAATATGAGTCTTGCTTTTGTCAGGCAAAGCCATAACTCTATTTCTTACCTTACCAGGTTAAGGATTATTAGATAGATGTTGAAGAAATTGTCAGTTTTTTATTTTGGGGAGGACTTAGCATTTAAATTGGGAGAGAATGAGGAAGAAGAAATATAGTGAAATGTTTTACTAAGACAGGGACGGGAGTCTGTCTGGGGGAGTGTGAATGAAGTAGGAATGGGGAAAAAAAAGAAAGGAAAGAAAGAAAGAAATTCCTACTTGGGAAAAGGTAAAATAGCAAAGAAATTTGATGGTAAGAGCCTCATTTGACGCCTTATTTTATACACATAAATATAAATAACCTATTTTATATGACAAATAATGTGAATAGATATATCATCTGTGCTTTGTGCATTTTGTGTTTAAACAATCAGGTTGGGAATCTTCTGACTGCATTTTTGAATAATTGGTATTCAGAATACAATTCATCATCTAAAAGACTTTTGATGGAACTAATTTGCATTTAAACATTCATGATGATTCTGAGTAAGAAAAATACACAAAAGCACAAAGCACTTAATTTTGTTTCTTTAAAAATAAATGTCAAAAAAGGATTCAAAACTGAAAGAAAATGTAGTACTTAAAGAACAATAATATCTCAAAAATCAAAATATTGTATCACTACACAGGATAATAGAATTCCTTTATATATTTTATTATATTGAAAGAACTTATACTTTTTTTTTTCTTTCAGGCATAGCTTAAATACCATTCTTACTTTTAAGCCATTGTAAAGTAAGCATCCTTTCTTTCAACAGTTCCTCTTGGTCTGAGCTCTCTGTAATTATTGAAATATTTGATCCGCATTTGTAGTGTTTGAAATTATATTTGTGCTCAATGTATTTTCTCACCTTGTAGGGTTTTTTTTTTTTTTTTTTGGCTCAAATTGTTTCTTTTACTCCTTAAGAGTCCATGAGACCAAGGAAAGTGGAGCCAGAGCTGTGGGACCTTCCCACCCTAACTCCTGCAACACAAACACCTAGTACTCCAGGGTTTGTGGGTATAATCCATACAGTTATCGTCTACAACAACTACAGGCTGGGAGGGAACCGGGACACCAACAGCCAGGTCATAGAGTCCTCTGGTATTATGATTCATCTCAGATGCACATTTTTGGATTGGGTCTTTGAATTTGGGGAGTCTGACTTTTTTTAAATTCTTTATATGTTCTAGATAAAAGTCCTTGGTCTGAGGGACAGTTGGCTAAAATTTTTTCCCGCTCTGTGGGTTGTCTTTTTGCTCTGTTGGTGATTTCTTTTGATGCGCAAAAGCTTTTTAATAAGATGAGATCCCAGTTATTGATTCTTTGAGGTATTTCCTGTGCAGTTTAGGTTTTGTTCATGAAGTCTCTGCCTACACCTATGTCTTCAAGATTTCCACCTACTTTCTCTTCCAGTAGATTGAGTGTTTCTGTTTTAGTATTTAGATCTTTGATCCATTTTGACTTTAGTTTAGTGCATGGTAATAGACGTGGGTCTAGGTTTAGTCTTCAGCATGTAGACAGCCAGTTTTTCCAGCACCATTTATTAAAGAGGCTATTTTTCTTCCAGTGAACATGTTTGGCCCCTTTGTCAAAGATAAGGTGGCTGAGTGTGTTTGGAGTTGTGTCTGCATCTTCTATTCTGTTCCATTGGTCCTCAGGTCTTTTTTTTTTTTTTGCCAGAACCATGCTACTTTTACCACAGTAGCTTTGTAGTATAATTTCAAGTCAGGGATTGTGATGCCTCCTACCTTGCCTTTGTTGCCCAGGATTGCTTTTGCTATTCTAGGACTCTTCTGGTTCCAAAAGAATTTTAGGAATGTCTTCTCTAGTTCTGTGAGGTATGCTCACAGAGTATTGGCATTAAATCTTCTCTAAATTTCTTGTAGAATTCAGCAGTGAATACATCAAGACCTGGGCTTTTCTTTGTTGGCAAGTTTTTAATTACATTTTCAATCTCATTTAGTGATATTGGGTTATTCAGAATTTTTATATCTTCTTGATGATTCAGCTTTGGTAATTCATACGTATCTAGGAATCTGTCCATTTTTTTCTGTGTTTTCCATGCTATGAGAGTAAAGATTTTTGAGGTAGGTATTGATGATCTTCTGAATTTCCACAGAATCTGTGGTGATTTCACCCTTTTCATTCCTCAATGCATGAATTTCAGTCTTTCCTTTTTTAAATAAGGTTGGCTAAAGGTTTATCAATTTTATTCTTTCAAAGAATGAACTCTTCAGTTCATTAATTCTTTGTATCTTTTTCTTAGTCTCCATTGTGTTAATTTCTGCTCTGATATTTATAATTTCCTCCCTTGTATGGGCTTTGGGCTTGTCTTGCTCTTCTTTTTCTAGAAGCTTGAGGTACAACATTAGGTTATTTGTGCTCATTCTGTTCTCCTGATGTGAGAATTCACCGCTATAAATTTCCCTCTAAGGACTGCTTTCATTGCATCCCACAGTTTCCAGTAAGTTGTATTTGCATTTTCGCTTGATTTTAGATATTGTTTAATTTCTTCTTTAATTTCTTCTGTGACCCATTGGTTGTTTAGGACGGTGTTATTTAATTTCCATGTGTTTATGGAGTTTTTGTGGTTTCTTTTGTTATTAATTTCCAATTTCATTGCACTGTGGTCAGATAATATGCATGGGATAATTTCAGTTCCTTTGCATTTACTTAAGCACGTTCTTTGGGTTAGTATATGGTCTAATTTAGAGAACGTCGCATGTGCAGCTGAGAAGAATGTGTATTCTGATGATGTTGGGTGGAACACCCTGAAAACATCTCGTAAGTCCATTTGTTCACAGGTTTGATTCAGTTCTGATATTTCTTTGCTGATTTTATTTTCTAGTTGATATATCTCTTTGTGACAATGGGGTATTAAGGTCTCCCATTACAATTGTGTTATTGTTTATTTGATTTTTCATGGCTATTAATAATTGTCTTAGATAGTTGAGTGCTCCTGTATTTGGTGCATATATATTTATGATTTTTATCTCTTCCTCTTGAAGTTTTCCCTTAACAAGTATGCAGTGACCTTCTTTATCTCTTTTGATCATTCTTGGTTTGAAGTTCACATTGTCTGCAGACAGAATAGCTACCCCTGCGTGCTTATGGGTTCTTGTTGCATGGCATATTGTTTTCCATCCTTCGACTTTCAATCTATGAATTTCTGTTTGAATTAAATATATTTCTTGTATACAGTATATTGTCAGATATTTTTTCTTGATCCATTCTGTCAGTCTGTTTCTTTTGATTGGTGAATTGAGACCACATACATTGATGGTTATAACCGATATGTATTGGCTTATCTTTGTCAACTCTAAAGTTATATAACAAAATCAAACATATACCATGTACTTGCATGCTGTGGTTTTCCCCTCAGTGGAGTGATTTTACCCTTTTGCGAGGGATGGGGGGAGTTAAGATGGGTAGGGGACAGGATAAAGTGATGAATGGGGTCAAATATAGTAGAGTCAAGGCTGGAGGTCAAATGATGATCACCCAAGTTTTGGCAAACTGGAGGACATGGGGGAAATAATGAAATAGAATGTGAAGGAGTAATCAGAAAGGGAAAAGCAATGTTTACTCACTTGAATGTTTAAATTCAAGAAGTAGTTGAGGAAGGAGAGAAGGAAGATCAATAGAAGAAAGGAAAAAGATAGGTAAGAAATCTAAACAATGAAAAATAAAGAAGAAAGAGAAGGAGAATGGAAAAGAAGGAAAAAAAAGAGAAAGGGAGGAGAGAGGAAAATAAAAAAATGCAAAAACAATAATAACCACAAAACATAAGACAAAACAAGACAACTTCCAACCAGACAGGAGAGGGGTAGCCAATCAGACAAACAAGGGAGAATAAAAGTAGTAAAACACCTCTGGTGTTTACGGTTCTGTGACAGTGCCCATGTCAGATTCCAAAGATGTGCTGTGCACTCCTGTCCTGGGTCTGGAGGGTTCCCTTAATTCCGCCCACCAAGGGGAGTGTGTGCCTGCGTGCCCAGGGCGACCTGTCCTTGGTGTCAGGGTTCCGGTTGGTCTGGCCACCAAAGGCGTGTGTGCCCCTAAATACTTTTTTCAATTAAAAAAATGTATTTTGGTTTTAAAATATTTCATGCCTATATCTTGTATTCAGAGTAACTACTATGAAGCTAATAATACGCAATGTATCAATTATTGTTACTCTCCTATTAGCGTGTTTTGAAACTCTGTTCTATTTTTTATTTCTATTTTTTCTCTTTAAAATAAAATAAAATAAAATAAAATAAATATAAAAAGTACGAGTAGAGTCCGTTTAACAGAGGACGTATTGAGAGTGGGAAATGTAACCAAAGCTATCATTTGCATTATATGCAAATAGAACTTTCCGTTGAAACCTATTTACTATTAAATAAGCTATATTTCCACATAAATATAATGTCCAATGGAAATCAATAAGATTTGTTCCACTGTTAGTCATGATATGATTTATGAATTAGTACATAGGGTTGAGTTCATTTGTCATTTTTTTTTTTTTTAACCGTTAGCATTTTATTGCTAGTGCATACCATGACACATGATACAATTTTAATACAAGTGAAAAAATACTGCAGCTAACATAGAGAAGCTGCGATTGATCATATTTATGCATCGTGTATACTTCTGTACCCACTGCCAGTAGCTTCAGAGTCTAAGGAAAGGGTGCTACTGACATTCATATGGCTCCACTTCAAATATATGAATTGTTCCACTACAAATATATTCTGAAGTACACTTGTTTTCTAAAGAAACAAAATGCAAAAGAAAATGTGCACAAAAAAAAAAAATATATATATATATATATATAAAATGCCTTGCCAAAAGTTACATATACCACCAGGGCCGTCTGTGAATCGCATTTGTGCACGGAGTTTCCATCCGCCCACGTTTCTGATTGGAACCTGAGAACCCATGTGGCTTCTGGAGGGGCTGAGGCAAGATACTGTCTGTTGTGCATCCTGCGCTTCTGATTTCAGAAGGCCCGGTCTGCAGAGCCCCACGCATGCTGGGGCTTCAGAGCAAGCAGGAAACCCGATTCCTCAGCAAGCTCTCTGACTGGAAGCTGGATTTATTAAAATTCTGCAGACTCTCGTGGGAAAGTGGGGTACAATCGCACCTCCTCGAGGAGGGGCTGGCTCTGTTCTGGAGGGGGTTGGAGGGGGTCTCACAGAGGGCCCTGTGGGGAGGCTGCAGGAGAGGGAGGGTGGCTCGGGCAGGCTAGAGAAGCAGGAAGCAGGAAGCATGCTGCTGGAGCAGGGAGGACAGGAAGGCTGAGGCCTCGAGCACAGCCCAGGGGCAGCGGCTTCAGATGGAGCCCAGACCCATCACTGAGATCCCCTACTGGGAGAGGGCTGAGGGCAGTGGCAGCCCAGCCCTGCGGGGTCACGGCCACCCAGAGGCCACTTGGAGGGATACCCTGCAGGAGCTGCCCCGAAGGACAATTTTTGGAGTTCCCTGCGAAGAAGCCGCTTTCCCCTGACTGTGCCTGGAGGCTCCAGGGAGGCCACGAGCCGAGTACAGATCTTGAAGTTATCATTGGTTTAAGATATGACCATGAGGATGAAGGTGATGACCATGAGGGGCTGCCTGGCTTAGAAAACCCCAGGCACGGAAGCTCCTAGGTGCGAGGGTTGGGCACGGTGGACGCAGGTTGAACACGGTGCCGTGGCTGTGTGTGCGGTGTCTATAGTTGGCAAACCCAGCGGCCGCGCGGGCCTCCTCCCAGCTCCGCCCTCCATCCCTGGAGTCAGCCTTCCTGGCGGGGCCAGTGGACAGTCCTCCTGGGCCGCCGTGCGCGCTTACTTGTTTAAAGCCTTCTCCAGGTACTCCTGGATCCACTTCAGCTTCGGGTCGATGCACACCTGCCTGTTGTTGCTCTTCAGCCTGGCTACAATCTGAAGGGCGCAGTTGGGAGTGTTGAGGATTTTGAGGTGCTTGACATTGGCTCTGGCCACATGGCTCTCAAAGAAGCGGCAGGGACATCTGTAGCTCAGGCTGACAGGTTTCCCGTCTCCGAGGCAGAGCGCGGCCAGCACGAGGGCCAGCACGGCGACGACCTTGGCGTCCATAGTGCGGGCGGCTGGGGACCGGCGGACGGACGGACAGATAGACAGATGGACGCACGGACGGATGGAAAGACGGCGGCGAATACAGAGGAGAGCGCGGCGGCCAGGGCGCGCGGGGCTCATTTGTCATTTTTAACTCACCAATTACAGATACTCTGTAAATATATATTATCAAAGTGAGGTGACATCTAAAATTTTTATATGTAGAAATTTATTTTCTGTATGAAAATCAAGATAATATGCACCTTGACACTATAATGTTAAACAAAATAGGTCAGACATACAAGCTTAAATATCTCATGGTTTCTTTTATATGAAAAACCCAAAATATGAATAAAAAGAGCAAAGTAAAAGATAATAGGAAGTAGGGAGATAGATGTTTCTCACATGGTAAGGGAATCAAAAGATGGAGAGAGGGAAGGTAGGGGAGGCAGGGGAGGAAAAGGGGATGAAAAAAGGAATTAAAATGTTTTGAATATATGTATGAACTTAACACATGAAGTATAAACATTATGTACTGCAAACATGTACTAATAAAAATAATGTAATAAAAGATAATATGACTTTAGAAATCTGGTCATTTAGAAGGTAATATTAATTATTTTTATTGTTGATATGTTGAGGTTGGGCTCTTTCTTTCCCTTTACTCTTAAACCTTCCATAGGGCTGGTGAGATGGCTCAGCGGCATAAGCGCCTGCCTAGCAAGTGCGAGGTCCTGAGTTCGACTCCCAGTACCCACATACAAAAAAAGGGCCGGTGATATCGCTCAGCGCCACGGGCACCTGCTGGTGCGCGAGCTCCTGAGGTCGACCCCCGGTACGCACACACACACACGCACAAAAACCACCTTCCATAGTCTTATCTGTCTTTTTAAGGTGAGGCAAAGGAAACCCAACAGGTACTCAGAAATGGGCGAATGGAAAATTAGCTTCTGAAAAATGAGTGTGTGCTGATGTTCTCCCAAGGCTAATTCGTTAATATTAATTAACTGCTTATTTTTTTTTTTTTTTTTTTGTGGGTACCGGGGGGTCGACCTCAGGACCTCGCGCGCCAGGAGGCGCCCTTGCCGCTGAGCGATATCACCGGCCCCTTTTTTGTATGTGGGTTCCGGGAGTCGAACTCGGGCCCTCACGCTTGCAAGGCAGGCGCTTAAACCGCTGAGCCATCTCACCGGCCCCTGCTTATTGTTTTTGAGCTCTGCTTTTCCCTTTTCTATATTCTGGCTGTCTGTCTAGCCCTTTTCTTTGTGGCGATCAATTAGCTGGTATAAGGAATTGATAGTTTGAATTAAAATAATAATTTGTTATGTTCCTTTAATTATTTTAACCTAGCATGTATTTTGTTAGTATAAACATATCTATCTTTCTATATAAATAGATATAGATTTAGATATAGATATGGATATAGATTAGATATAGATGTAGTGGGGGGGAGTGAGAAAAGTTCCCAGTAATAGAAGAAATTTGTCCTGCATTTTTATTTCAACAAAACATTGTTTATAGAAAAATGTCATTAAATGGTATTTTGTTTTTACTTTCTGAAAACTTAAATTATATTTTGGTCAAGTTGCAGACAAATAGCAATAATTTTTTGGTAAATATTGATTTTATTCCATCCATATTATAACTTGATGATTTTATTTCCTAAATCCACCCTTCTTGGTATTTTCCATAAAAGAAACTGCTTACACCAAATACCTAGAACTCATTCTTGGTTTCTGTTTTTCCTTTACCCATATATAAAATTTATGAACAAGTCCTCTAGACTTTGCTTTTCAAATGTATCTGAAATTGCCTATTTCTCTTCATTTTCTCTCCTATTCTAGTACAAGCCACCATCATTTCTTATGTAGAATATTACAAAAGCCTCTTCAATGGTCCTTTTTGCTTTCTTGTATATCACTGTCTTCTCCAAACACTCTCCAGAATAATCTTTAAAGACTTCCTTGGTTGGGGCCAGGGATATAGCTCAGCAGCACAAGTGCCTGCTTGACAAGCGCAAGGTCCTAAGTTTGATTCCTGGTACAAAAAAAAAAAAAAAAAAGACTTCCCTGGTTAAACACTCTTTTGTGCCAGGTAACCAATTCATTTGTTGGAAAATTTTAAAAATAAAGAGAATCAGGTATTCTGCTTTTCCTGTTTTTTTAACCAAGTAATTGATGAAAGGACTTTCTCTTCTGGAGAAGTACGCCAGCTAATAAATAAAGAAGGGATAATAGAAATTAATATCAGCATTTTATAACCTGAAATAAAATATGATAATAGATCTAGGCAGAAAGTATTACTCTCTTTAATGTCATACACACAGAGAAAACAGTGTATATTTTCTTGCCTAATGGTGCAAGTACATAGCGTAAACTATGGAGTAATCTTGCAAAAATTCAAACCTGAATGTGGTTAAGCATCCAGATTTAGGAAATACATAAAATAGAAAAACATGTTAAGTGATACTGTGAGAATGCAATAAAAAAATTTAGAGTATGAAAAATCCTACAGGACGGGCCGGTGAGATGGCTCAGCGGCATAAGCGCCTGCCTTGCAAGCGCGAGGGCCCGAGTTCGACTCCCGGATCCCACATACGAAAAAGGGGCCGGTGATATCGCTGAGCGGCACGGGTGCCTGTTGGCGCGCGAGGTCCTGAGGTCGTCCCCCCGGTACCCACAAAAAAAAAAAATAAATAAATAAAAATCCTACAGGACAAATAACTTCAACATTTTTTTTGGGGGGGGGTACTGAGGGTCGAACTCAGGACTATGCGCTTGCCAGGCAGGCGCTTATGCTGCTGAGCCATCGCAGCGGCCCATAACTTCAACTTTCTATTCCCCAACAAATAAGTTTTAAGAGGGAAATAAAAAGTTAAGGATAACGTAGATTACAAAGATTATAGTCATATTTACAAGAAGAATCTTTATCTTTTAGAGATACATGCTGAAATATGTGTATATGAAATGATATGAGGTCTGAGGAGTGAATAAGGAATGAGTAAGGGGGTATAAATTAAACAAGACTGGCCATGAATTGGTAATTGTTGATGGGTAGTACATAGGGGTTCTGGTCTCTCCTTTGATATGTTTTTAAACTTCCTATAATTAAATATAAAACAAAACAAAATACCATTGTTCTTAGACCGTAATTCAAAGTCTTTACCTTAGCTTCAAAGTTCTACTTAGTCATATTTCTACTTACTTATCTCTGCCAAGCTCACCCTTGTTCAGAATATATTTCTTCTTCTCTTCAGATAACTCAAGTTCATTTCCATCTTAGGGCTCTTTAACTCTAGGGCTGTTCTATCTAGAATCTCCTTTCCCCAGATCTTCAATGTCTGTCCCCACTTGACATTTAGGTCTCATTTTAAATGTTGGAGGAGCAGACTGTCACAATCAATATCATCTTGTTTTGTTTTCATGAGAACATTTCTTATGATTTGACATTTTTCTTTTACGTTTGAAAATTGACTGTTTCCAGCCATTAGAGTGTAAGTTCCATGAGGGTGGTGCTAACTTCTTGACTATCTTGTTCACTGTTGAATTCCTAGCATTTTAAGTACGTGTCAAATAAGTTGGTACTCAATAAATGTTTTCTGAGTGAATCGTAATTAAGTCTGTTGAGCTGTTGAATCTTAACATCTGTCTTTTCATATATAATATCATTAATATATACTACTGTTGCTAGCGAAAGTATTTAAAATTCAGTTGGCATTCTCACTATTAATGTTTTGAAAGGCTTGTATGTGGGAAAATTAGCTCTGTTAGCAAAGCTTCAAAAATTTAGAAAATTCACAAAATGTCAAAAATTTCCTAAGTGTTTATTTGAAAATATTTTTATTTTGGATAATTAATGTCATATCTTATATAAAAACTGTTTTTATATCTAGATAAATAGAAGTTGTTTTGTGATTGTGTTTATTGTGATATGAAAATTTGGCAAACAGTTCTTGGCTCATGTGAATAATAATGAAACATGTATAATTATATCTTCCATTAAGAAGGCGCTGAGAAATATTTTATAAATAAATGCATAGAGGAGATAAAACTGTTGAATTATAAGACATCTTTTAGAAAGCACACAACGTGGCCAGGTGTGGTGGTACACACCTGTAATCCCAGCACTAGGGAGGCTGAGGCAGGAGGATCATTATGAGTTTAAAGCCAGCCTGGCTACATAGAGAGTTCAAGGCCATCCTGGACTACAGACTGAGACCCTACCTCAAACAAAACAAAACAAACAAACAAAAAAAGAACCACACAATACTGTACAGTCACCTGAGGGAGAGAAAACATTTAAAATCTACTCTCCTAGAATTTTTCCAGTATATGTAGTTATTTATTATAGTCATTGTGTTGTATAGTAGATCTCCTCAACATATTCCTGCTAATTGCAATTTTTGTATTCCTTGACCAGCATCTTCCCAAAGCTCTAGCTCCTGTAACCACTATTTTACTCTCTGTATTTATTAGTTTATCTTTTTTTTTAGATTCCACATATAAACGAGATCATACAGTATTTATCTTTCTGTGCCTGACTTATTTCACTTAACACAACGTCTTCCAGGTTCATTCATGTTGTCATAACTGACAGTATTCTGTCCTTTTTAAGAGTGAATAGTATTCCACTGTGCATATGTACATGTTTTTTCTTTATCCATTCATCTGTTAATGGACACTTAGTTTGATTCCCTGTCATGGCTAGTGGGGATAATACAGTCCTATTTTATATTGATTCAAACAGTATTGTTTACAGTATTACCTGTTTACCAGATCAGGCTCCAACTGCTTTTTGCCTTTTAAAATTTAAGTTCATTTTCATAGGTTAAAGATTTCTAACCAAGATACCTTAAAATATTATAAAATTTAAAACTAATTCCAGAAAAAATGTGTGAAAAATGTTTTAAGCTATCACAATACCAATTATAACCTCTCAAACTTAAAACTATGAAGAGAACAGTACTTTTAAATTTTTTTAATACAAAGAAAATATATATTTTGTGTAGAAACTTAAGTAGCACCACTATAAAAATACATAAAGTAAAAGAGTGAATGCCTTCTACTCCTGCCCTTACCCATTTTTTCACCATCCAGAGAAATAACTCATAATTGTTTAGTGAGCATTTCCCTGACTTTTTTCCTGGCACATAACAAGTGTGTATGTTTATTCCTTGTGTAGTTTTCCCCCTTAGTAGTGAGATCATAGCTGCATGGTTTAGCAGCTTGCCTTTATTCACTTACAATTGTGATCAGAGCATATAGATAAACCTCATTCTGTGTATTGACTTAAGTAATATTCCAATGTTAAGTGGGACAATTTATTTAACTTTTCTCCTATTAAAGGATACTTATGTTTGATCCAGTTTTTCTTTATGAAAATAATACTACACTGACCATCTTTATGTGTGATATAACACTGATTTGGATTGTATGATTTCTGGGTTCTTTAAATAATATAATTAGAAATGAATTATGAGTGTGCAAATGTATGTGGGCTAAGTGAACCAAATTCTTGGCTTTGTGAATTTGGTTTTTCCTGGGTATCTTTTTGGAATTAATCTCTTAAATATTTTTTCAACAGAAACATATCAAAAATTCTAATTAGTCATTCCATAATTACCTAGTATGGAACTGAATTCTTACAGTACGTCATTTTTAGGAAAACAAATTTGTAGTTTCTTCAGAGGCTCTGTGTTTTCAAAATACAGGATAAGAGTATCATATAAAGATCTATCTTAACTACATTAGAACAAGGTTGTTATTATTCATAATCTTCTAGGCAAAGATATTACTGCCGAATCATTTATATCTCAGTAAGTTTCTTACTTAATGGAACTGCCACTGATTTTTAAGATGTGACAGGACCTATGAAATTGATTAGGAAAACATAACATAGGATGAGTACTTCTTGAAAGAGGCTATATAATTTACTTGTGACTTCATGGTTAGTTGGTTTTCCTGCAGTTTGATTTTTGTCATCAGTAGACAAAAATCTGCTCTTCCCATAGAAATTATGCCTAAAGCACCTTCTAGTGTAGAGCCCAGGGCCTTCAAAGTACCCAATGAGTATTAATGCTGATTTTGGGTGCTTCATATTTCTATGAAAGACTATGTCAGATAAAATATTTCAGTGACTTCAGTTATGAAAAACAGAGGACAAATTTAGGAGTCCTGATGAAAGTTTCAGGTGTAGAACTTTGCTTCCACAATTTTCTGGCAATTAAGTGCATCCAGATCCACTCTTGGGGCAGTGCCTTGGCCCTACATATAGAGAGTTCTCTGGCCTATACTGCTAATGGGTGTGGAGTAGCCCATCACAAAGAATACCAGCCAGACTTTTTTTTTTTTTTTTAAACAAAACATTTTTGCATTTGCACATCTGATTTTGGAGCACACAGCTTCTTGATTCGTACACATTTGCTGCTGAGATTACCTTATAATGTTTGGCCAAATAACTTCTACACTGAACCTAAGATAATTTCTGATTGAGAGAACCTTGCCAAGGAGTACTAGCTAATCATTCCTGTGTTTTCTTCATAGATCACTTGTGTAGCGTGTTGAATAATCTTTATAAAACCATGAAAATAGTAGTTATATTTGGAGTTTTCATCAAGGGTTTAGGTGAGAAATGCTTACACTTCTTTTGGAGGATAATGAAAAAGGAGTGGATATGGTGGATATAAAGGTAGATGTTCTTGAAAGGCAATGCATCACAAGGAAAGAAGGTGAGATAGGTGCCAGAAGGTCAGAAGTTTTAGTGGTGGGAGGATGTAAAAGGTCCTTTTAATTGCCTTTTTTTAATTGAAGAAAATAAGACATTTGTTGGGTCGATATGTGCCTGGCACTACTTGGTATAAACATAAAAAAATGAATAAAACTTATCCTCTGCCCTTAAAAGAGTGAGTTCATGGTCTAACAGGAGGATTGGGTATGGCTCTATTGTTAGTATATATTTCTTCTAATTTGGGGAGGGTGCCCAAGTTTTAGCCTTAGCTTTCTCATTGTTCAGGTCTTTTTTTCCCCTATGTTTCCATGTATCACTGCTTGGAAGAACAGAGGGAGATGAGATACTGGGCTAGAGAGAGAGATTGCGAGATTGAATCAGGCCATTAGCTAATTTACATTGGGAATCTGCAAGTACTTTTTTCTCTGATTTATTTCCTATATAATAATATTTCAGAATTACCAAAAGTATGCTTGATTCAAAGAGTTAATTCCTTACACCCAATAGTCTTGTTTTCTGGTGCAAAAATAGCTTAGTCTGAATTTCAGTCCTTTATTTCCTCCTTTGTATCTAGTTACCGTGTGTGTGTATTTATTGTATTACTATTTTTATTAGTACATGTTTGTATCCATTCCTTTCTCAATAATGATTACATTTATTGTGTGGAGTTGGTACATGTGCATAACATATCTTAATTCTTTTCTCGCCCCCTGCCACTCCATCCCTTCCTGCTCCTTCCACCTCTTGGTCCCTTTCCCATTTGCAGAAGCTCTATTTCTATTTTTTTCTTGTAATTCTTTTGCCTATTTTGATGGAATTTTGCAAACGTAAGCATTCATCATGTCAAAATTGTTTCTTCAACTGGAAAAGAGAAAAATTCTCATCTTAAAATGTGAGTTGTGGGCCAGTGAGATAGCTCAACGGCATAAGCGCCTGCCTGGCAAGCGCGAGGTCATGAGTTCGACTCCCGGATCCCACATATGAAAAAAGGGCCGGTGATATCGCTCAGTGGCATGGGTGCCTGCTGGCATGCGAGGTCCTGAGGTCAACCCCCGGTACCCACAAAAAAAAAAAAAAAATGTGAGTTGCAATTTATAATTTGATTAGCAGTCTAGTTGATAATGGTTTTTAAACTTACATCGTGATGTTTGAAATTTAAAAAATCACTTATCTGGATATTAGTATTGAAACTAAGACAGACAAAACATGCTCTAAAAAATACATATTTATTACTAAAATCTTGAGAGACCACAGCTTACTGAGTTAGTTTCTATATAGAACAAAGGCATAAGTTGGCCCTATTGTGATCAAATTATTGTTCTTCTATTTTAGCCATGACTTATATCTCAAAGCATTCTGTTATGCGCCACAGGGGATGAGGGTGGATCAGGGAAAATTTGTGTAGAGTCCTACTTGTTTGTGGATCTTTTGCATAATTTTTGTTTGGTAAGGAGATGACATTTATGTAAGTTATATGAGTTTTCCAGTTTTGTAGATAGTAAATTGATATTTACCGAGATTACAGGTGATATGCTGATTGGTTTTTCATTGTTTTCCTAACACCCTTTCATGAGATCAGGGACTTCAGGGATCTTGTTCATTACTGTATCCCCAGTGTATAGAACAGTACTTGACACATGTAAATGTAGGTGTTGATTTCTGAGTTAGGGTTAAAGTCTATAAAGATTATCCTCCATACCTTGTTATACTTTGGCTTTAAGCATGTTTAATAATGTGTGATCTGTAGTATTAGATAAACATGAAAACACTAGATATCTGTTGAGGCAGGGACATTTCTAGATACATTGCCACATTTGCTTGCTCATCAGGATACAACATTATTATTGTGAGCAAGTTTAATTATAATGACTAAGGTACTTAAATTTAATAGTCTTTTAATGAGATGTAGAAAACTTATGTTATTTATTTGCAGTTTCATGATCTCAGGTTTCTTAAATGTCTTGGGTAGTTCTGAGATAATATGTAGTTTAGCAAGTTACAAAATGCTGAAGATGGGAATTGGGTTGGTTTTACGTGTTTAATTTTTCCTGTCCTCAGGCCTGTTTCCCTCTATCCTACCATCTCCATCTGGGTTCTCATGGCTGTATTCCTTAATCTTTCTCAAAGTCTTGTGCATTAAAAGTACTGAGTTCTCAGTAGGTTGCCAGTTACGATACTAAGCTTATTGTTTTCCCTTCACCTTTGTAGGTGGTAAGTCTATCACTAAAATGTAGAAATTTAACTACTACATTCAAACAAAAGATGTAACTTCTGCTCACTTTTTAGCCCTTACTTTTAGTCACTTACATATTTTTAAATTACATTTTGACCAAATATTTTCACACTTAGTTTTACTCTGGAGAATTTTCCCTTTAATTTTCAAAAGGCATTTCCCTCTGCTTAAATAATTTGGCCTATGGAAAAGCTATTTTAAAATTACTTGTTGGGACCATTGTGAAGTGGATAACTATTTTCTCAGCATTTGTTTGTAAGAATAAACATGATATGCTTATTGAGAGAAATTTTAATTGTTACTTGATGGCACAGTAAGCTTTTCTTTAACTTTTTTTCATTACTACTACTTAATTATCTAATGTTCCTCTCCCCCCAGTCTACAATCTCATTTCCTCTTCAAAAAAACTTTCTCAACAGTGGACAAGGAATAGTTTTATTTTCCCTATTTTTCAGGGTAACTTTTGGACAAATTATTTGACTCTGAGTTTCAGTTTCTTTATCTGTAAAATAAAGACATTGGACCATATAACCTCTAGGGTACTTTCTAGCTTTAAAATTCTCTTTGTGAACCATTGTAAAATGAGGAACCAGAGGGACAAAAAAGCAGTTTGAAGTTCAAACAGTAAATTACTAATACAGCTTTATGTCTGACTTTCTTTTTTTTTTTTTTTTTTTGTGGGTACCGGGGGTCGAACTCAGGACTTCATGTGCCAGCAGGCACCCTTGCCGCTAAGTGATATCACCAGCCCTTTTTTTGTATGTGGGTTCTGGGAGTCAAACTCGGGCCCTTGCGCTTGCCAGGCAGGCGCTTACGCCGCTGAGCTATCTCACTGGCCCCTATGTCTGACTTTCTACTTAACATTTTTATTATCATATTCACACAACTCTTTTGCCAATCCTGAACCTCTGCTGATTTCTTTCTTTACTGAAAATATAGCAGTTTTTTTGTTTAAAATAATTTTGCTGCAACTATAACCCTTTAAAAATCTTTTAAAAGCTCAAGTACGGGCCGGTGAGATAGCTCAGCGGCATAAGTGCCTGCCTAGCAAGTGCGAGGTCTTGAGTTCGACTCCCGGTACCCACACACGAAAAAAAAAGGGCCAGTGATACCGCTCAGCGGCACGGGCGCCTGCTGGCACGCAAGGTCCTGAGTTCGACCCCCGGTACCCACACACACACACACAAAAGCTCAAGTATAGTTCTGTAATCTAATGAAAAAGCCTTAGAATTTAGTAGATTCTTGCTCATACTAAAAAAGGAGTCACATAAATAGCAGCTTTCCCCTAATTATTAAAGACAAGTCATAAAACAATGTATATCCAAAATTGTGCAGGATCAGTAATAAAGTAAAACAAAACAAAACAAAAAAAACCTCATGTAGCAGAAAAAAAAATGGATAAGATTCTTAAGTGACATTTTCTTCCATCCTTGTAGTGATCCAAAATTCGTATTTGGGTATGTGGAAATTACCAGAATGAGTGGTAGAGCTTGTTTTTGATGGCTAAGTATAATACCTGTCATGAGTGTTCATAGAAGGTTTTTATCTGCAGAAAGTTAGGTTAGACCTCTCATCCTTCAAGGATTCGTGATTGAATCCCCTCCCCACTCCTCACCTGAATTGAGGGTAGGCATTCTCCTTAACAACTTAAGAATGTGTATATTTTGTTAGTTACATTTCATATTGATATAATTCATTAGTTCTTAGAAGTTGTAGGGTGGATTATTTTAGGATGGCAGCCAGAATTGATGGTAGTTCAATATAAATTTAAATCTCATTTTTTTGGTAAAATTCAGCTACATTTTCCAAGGAAAGTATGATCATTTTATAAAATAAATTTGTTAAATGTACCAAGTAGATTGGAGTGTTTTTGTTCTTATATTTAAGTGTATCCTTTCTTCTTTTTTAAAAAAATGTTGTTTTTTCTTTTTTCTTTTGGTGCTTTGTGATAAAAATAGCTTTTATTTGCTTTTTCTGTAAGCAGCTCCCCACAAATAATTTGTACTTTATACAAACATATAATTTTCATCCTTTTTTAGAAAAGTAGTTGGAAGGAAATTTAGTGATCACGTAACCTAAAATAATTTACAAAAAAAAAATTTAAAATAATTTACAGATGAGAAAACCAAAGTCCACAGAGCTTAATTGGCTGGCCTGTTGTTACACAGATAATTTGTTGCAAAAATGATTAAAATTTCCTATATAAAATTCTTTCCTCTATCTGATGAATAGATATCTGAATTCTTGTCTGGCCCCAGGTAGATTTATAGTCTTGATTTTTGCCAAACTTCCATTTTCAGTAATGATTTTTTCAAAGATCATAGTATTTAACGTCTGAATCAGAATTTAAAATCCAAAAGCTTCAGTACAGTAACTCATACTTAAAATATAACTGCATATGGAGCTAGAATTTCTCACAGTTGGTTTCTTATTTGATATGATTTAGATCTTTAAAATTTAAAAATGAAATCTACTGACCCAGTTTCAAAAGCATTATGTTCAAAAGATATAAGTATTTTAAAAAATCTTTTAAAGTGCTATATTTTGTCTATTCTTACACTTTGTAGGTTATTACTTTTATTTAAATGATTATGTCGCATAATTTTCTTGTGTAGATGGTTGTTAGGATGATAGTTATTAATTTAAAGCAAAATATGCACTTGGGAGGCTGAGGCAGGAGGATTACTGTGAGTTTTGGGCCAGCTTAGGCTCTATAGTGAGTTCAAGGCCAGCCTGAACTATATAGCGAGATCTTGTCTCAAAAAACAAACAAACAAACAAACAAGCAAACAAACAAAAAAACCAAAAACAAAAAAAAGCCTGAATTTAATGGTAGGTTATTGAAAGCTAAAATATTCTTCAGTGGCACAAAGTCAGGAAATTTATGCTCAATATTTCCATGGTTACTAGGACCCTTGCTTTATAATACAAAGTATTCTCAAAGGATCATTTAAGGAAAGAACATTGCAAACAGAGAGAGAGAGAGACAGAGACAGACAGAGAGAGACAGAGAGCACTTCAATGAACCAGAAAAGGGAAAGAAAGTGAGTAGTTCTTTTAATTCTAACTGAATAATTTTTTTATTTCTAACTTACTTTGTCTAAGTAAATTGTCTTTGGGTCTACAGGTTCTGTTTTATATACCTACTTTATCATATACTGACAAAGTAATACAATAAAGCTTTTATGCTCTTGGGGTCATGAGGTTTTTCTAGCAGAACTTTCAAGGGTTGGAGAATAGTAATGCTCTACCCCACTCTTTGGAAGCCTGGGAACATGATTCAAGTCACAGACTAGGATCCACTCCCTGCTCTGTCACGCGTCAACAGCATGACCTTGACAAGTTTTTGTAACTTCTCTAACCCTCAATATTTTTTCTCTGAAAAAAATGGAGATTATAATGCCTATTTTATAGCAATTATATATGACCAATGTAGGCTCTCAGTAACTTCCAATTTCCCTCCGCTGTTCTCTACCTGTTATCTACAGGCCCACCTTGCCACCTCATCCCCATTCACCAACCCAGTTCTCCTGGAGGAACCTTAAATCTCAAAAGTAGGGTGTAATCCCAGCTGGCAGGTGGCTGGAACTAAGAAATACGCTTGGGTGGGACAGGTCTTTAGACATCCCTTGCAAGCAGTGTGCTGGGCAGACTGGTCTCCTAGAGCAAGTGTCGCTCAAGTGCTCTGATGCCTTTGAGATCCATCAAAACCTGAACGTTGTGGATGGGTACTCTCAGGGGGCTCACATGGTGAGGCAGAAAGCCAGAGAGATTTGGGGGCCAAGCTTGCTCTTTTTTTAATAACTCACTCTCTCAAGAGTTAACTCACATTGCAAGACCAGCGTTAATCCCTTTCAGGGCAATTGCCCACATGGTCTCATTATCTTATACGAGGCTGCAACTCTTAAAAGTTTCACCACCTGCCCACATTGCCACACTGAGAACCAGGCTTCCAGCACATGACCTTTGGGGGACACCAGTTACGATGACTATATTAAAAACATGGGCAAAGAGATGGGTCACTTTCTTCCAGGAAAACATCTGTTAAGAAGTATATCAGCACAGCAGCCATCAGGCTTATTCCAAAAGATGCAGGAATTGCATATGCAAATAGCTGAGTTATAAGTATAGAATAGAAAGACCTCGCAAATGGCCTACATTCCATTTTTGGTTTCTCAGCTAGTTTAAGCAGTTTACCACTGTTAACATCCAGGGTGGCAGTTTCCATCAGCAGCACTACACGGGCCAAGTATAAGGCCACAGGGTCAACATACGCTTCTCCAGAGCAAAGGTAAAGTAACCCAGCTCTCATCTTCTTCTAGCAAGGCCAGTGTGAGTCAGGTGAAAAGTACAGCAGAGGCAGACTCTGAAAAATGTAGAATGAGGGAAGAAAATCATTGCCAAGACAGGCAGGCAGAAACATACTGCTGAGCCAAAGTAGTGGCCAAGAAGAATTAAAATCCTAAAGGCAAGGAAAAGCTGTAATCAAAGAACAAATAGAGTAATCATGAAGCAGAAGTGAAGCAGAAGATGTGAGGAAAGATCACATTCATAGTACCACATTCACCATGACTTGTATTTCAAATAAATCTATATATCTATATGTATCTATAGATATATAGATATATGGATATATAGATGTATAGATAGATATAGATATATATAGATATGTTCAAATGTAAGATGAAATCTTATCTCCCAGTCATTCCATAGAAAAGAAAATTGTCTTTATCTGAGCCTTTGAATTTCTCTTATGTCATTGGACGTTATTTTGAATATAAAGTATTCTTTGCAGAAGATATGTTAGCCTGTTATCTGCCGTATTGTATTTTGGACTCTTTTCCCTTGATAAGGTTGGTAAAAGAGAAAGGAAAAGAATTAAAGAGATTTAATAATTATTCCTGGTGGCAAAAGCTTCAAGTATTTAATAACTTAATAAACAATGTGAAAGAGCAGTAAAAAGTTTTGTAAGTTGTTATTTGTGGTGACAACAAATGCATGTGTATTTATTGGACTGTGGAGTTAAAGAGGAAAAAGCAAAGCCAGTTTCTCTTAATCTCTGCTTTCACATTAAGCAGTTCTCCAGCAGACTATACAGCAGATATTAATTCAGTTCAGTTCTGACACTGTGTACCTGGAGATAGCGTTAAACCTAACAGATTGAAGTCTTAGTCTTACAGGATTGTCCTCACTTTAGATGCCAGTTGCAAGCATAGGTGGCCGCAGCATCTGAGTGGCTGTAAATTGGGGTTCCCACAACACCACAATGGGTTCAATTAATTTGCTAAGGCTGCACAAAAATTTAGGGAACCATTTTACTTATATTTACTCATTTATTATAAAGGATATTACAAAGGGCACAAGTGAATAGCAAAAAGAAAGAGATATATAGTGACGGAAGAGATATATAGTGCATAGTATGGTAAAGGAGTACAGAGCTTCTGTCTGCTGTCCTGGTAGGCCACCCTCCAACAGCCTGCACAGGTTCAGCTATCCAGAAGGCCCCAATTGGTGCTGTCCTTTGGGTTTGTGTGTGTGTGTGTTTTGTTTGTTTTTGTTTCTGTTTTTTTGGAGACAAGGTCTCACTTTGTAGCTTAGGCTAGCCTTGAACTCACTGTAGCCCAGGCTGGCCTCAAACTTCCTGCAGTCCTCCTGCCTCAGCCTTCTGGGTGCTGAGATTGCAGACGTGTGCCACCACACCCAGCTTCCTCTGGATTTTTAGAAGAAGCTTAATTACACAGGTGAGATTGATTACATCATTGGTTTTTCAATTCAGCCTGTCTCCCTTTTACTGGAGGTTGAGGGTTAGGACTGAAAATTCCAACCCTCTGATTACAAGGTTAGTTTCCCTGGCAACCAGCTTCCATTCTGAGGATATCTAGGAGCCTCTAGCCACCTGTCCTCTCGTTGTCGTACAAAAGACATTCATAACACTCAGGAGATCCAAGAGTTTTAGGACTTTAAGTCAGGAAATGGGGACAAAGACCAGATACGTATTCCACATATTACAAGGACAGATAAAGAAACAACTCTTCTAATGTTATTTGAATGGCTTTGGGCAAAAGTTCAGGGACTGCATTTTATTTGGATTCAAAAGTGTTGTATTTCAAACATGTTACAGGGAAGTACAGGTTGTTTATGTGTTACTATACCCAAGAAGCATAGTGGGAAGCCCCTCTTTGCAGACTCAGGTCTTAACACCTGCTTTGGCTCCAATTTATTCCTCATCCCATTTCTCAACTGTCCTGGCTTTATGTTTTTGTTTTTTTAAGTTATACGTTACATCGACACATAATTGTACATATTTATAGGCTATAATCTGATGTTTCAATACATGTATATCTTGTGTAACAGTCAAATCAGGCTAATTAGCATATCCATCAACTTAAATATTTATCATTTCTTTGTGGTGAGAACACTCAAAATCCTCTCCTCCCACTGCTTTGAAATACATATTCAATGTACTGCTGGTAACTTTAGTCCCACTACTGTGTGCCAGTTAAACAGGAGGAATAAGTTCTGGCTCTGTTTTAGATTCTCCCATTTTATCTACCTCCGCTTCAGTTTGATGCACATATTTAACTTTGTAGTTGCATTGCTGAAATTCTCTGTAGCAGGGCTGCTCCTCTATCCTCAGGGATTCTGGGCTACCTTGGTAACTCCATTCTAGACTGACTCAGTCTCTCCTGCTGGGATCCTTTAAAGTGTGCAGCAGGAGAGGGAACTGAGGTGGTTTCATCAGAGGTTACCAAGCTTCAGCTCAGGGTCTCACATTTACATGAGATCCTGTGAGATACTATCCTGGGAGTTGTCCCACGTTCTGTGTGGAGAAGGAAGCCAGGTTGCAGTGAGGAAGCATCGCTGTTATTCAAGAGATCGTAAAGAAGGGAACTTGAATATCTAAGGCTCCTGCATTTTATGGTGTTTTTTTTTTTTTTTAAACATTCTAAATAAATACACATTGTCCTTACTTAAGGTAGACTTAAAATAGTTTGAATTTACAATAGTGGAAAAGCAATACACATTCAGTAGGAATTACTTTGAATTTTGGATTTTAATCTTATCCCTGGTCAGTGATATATGGTCTCTTATTGATGCTGGGCAGTGGTAGCAACCACAGCTCCCAGGTAGCCATGTAATCATGGGGGATAAAATACCCAGTACTTGCGGTATACCAGTGTACTATGTTGCTAAGCTATTAATGTTTGGCAGCTTAGGTGCCTGAAATACAGTGTGTGTGTGTGTGTGTGTGTGAGAGAGAGAGAGAGAGAGAGAGAGAGAGTGTGTGTGTGTGTGTGTGTGTGTGTGTGTGTGTGTTACTGGGGATTAAACCCATTCACACTGAGCTATACCCCCAATCCTTTTTTATTTTTTATTTTGAAGCAAGGTCTCACTAAACCACTAAGTTGCCCAGGCTGTGTTTGAACTTGCAGTTCTCCAGCCTCAGCCTCCCGGAGCAGTGAAATGCATTTTTGATTCATGATCTTTTCAATTTATAGTGGGAATATGGCCCTATCATAAGTCGAGGAATGTCAGTATTAACCTTTGTACCTGATTTTGCATTCACGATTTTATATTTTTATTCTTAGAGGGGACTACTCAAATTGTATGTGCTTCTGGCCACACAAAATCTGGATTCACCTCTGGGTTTTACTAAATGAGATTCCTGAGTGTATTTGTATACATTTAGTGAAACATATTTGTACAAGTAAACAAGCACTGAATAGAATCTTGAAAATCCCTGAATTATTCTAAAATGAACACTTTTGGTGGCTCTTTTGCAAGAGAACTAGAATTTCTTGGCAGCCTGTATGTTTCAGTGTTAGTGTTACTAATGCCATAAAATTGCAACTCAGATACTGACTTTAGTTTAGCCCAGTTCCACTCAGCAAGGCTTTATGGAAAGCCTACTATATATGATGAAGTTGCTGGGCCAGGCTCTTTTTTCAGATAGTTTAAACTCAATTTAAGAGCCATTCAAAATAAATTGCCTTAACAGTGAACTATTTTTGGTTCCTTGGAACTTTAGTTCTCTGAAATGAGAAATTGGAGGTAACATGATAAATATGATTAAATGCCAGGGAAAACAATGACAAATTGTTGGCATCAGTCACTTGGTGTTCTCTAAAACAAAGAAACTTGTCAGCCTGACAGTGCTGGCAGTTTCAGTACTGAGGCTAGAAAATGAAAAGTGCCTTTATCTTTTTTGGAGATAGTTTCATAGATGGTGGCCATTGGGTAACCTTGGGGTAGCAGTTTTTCAAATCAAAGAACCCTATATTGAAAACAAACTGATTTATGTTCATCTTTTCACCATTCTCATAATAAATGACATTATATCAGTATTAAGTACATGTATTTGTGAAATAGTATAGGGCTCCTAAAAGACGAACCAATACATAGTGTCACATACTGATATGTTTTGAAGAAAAACAATGCCAGGAAAGCAGAGAGACTGATGGTTATAAGGGTGCTATTTTAGAAAGGGTGTGTGGATTTCTTAGCTATTCCTCGAATGTAGCATATCCGTGTCTTAGGGCACTTTCACTTAGTAGGTCTTCTAGCTGGATTACTTTCCTGTAGATACCTGTCATCAGTTGTCTTCTCACTTCATTTAGCATATGAATGAATCAGTTTGACCTAATCTCATTAAAGATTTTTATTTTTAAAAAATGATTATATG
This sequence comes from Erethizon dorsatum, assembly GCA_028451465.1. Lineage (NCBI taxonomy): Eukaryota > Metazoa > Chordata > Mammalia > Rodentia > Erethizontidae > Erethizon > Erethizon dorsatum. Next base: position 29,073,758 of record CM051823.1, on the reverse strand, counting down.
AGTATCCTGAATAACTAACTTAAAGATAATAATACGTAATGCATTAACCATTGTTACCCTCATGTTATGTTGTCTTGAAAATTTGTTCTTTTTTTGATTTGTTTTGTTTTTTCTTCTCTTTAAAATTAAAAAAAAATGATTATATGAAAAAATGCATAATATACGTCCTTTTACAAAACAGAATATGGACAAGCACCTGCCTGGCAAGCGCAAGGTCCTGAGTTCAATTCCCGATACCAAAAAAAACCCCATACAAACCCAAAAACAAAAACAAAACAAAACAAAACAAAACCCAGAATGTGGTATTGTATACATAGTTTCCACTGAGGAAAAAAAAATACTCAGACCTTTGCATGTGTTCATTTATTCATTCATTCTGTGAAAGAAAACTTATCAAGCATCTTCTATGTGTCCATTTCTTGTGAAGGGGTTCTAACTCAGTTTAATAGGAAGATGAATCATGAAATGAGTAAAATGACACCCTTCTCACTCAGTGTTCTCCAGCCATATTGACCTTTGAATACCCAAAGTTAATAAGTTCTTTCCTTTGCACATTTTACTGTCTTCACAGTGTTTCTTGTTTTTATGAAACTGGCAATGTTATATTTATTTAGGTGGTTATCTGCTTAATTTCCTTCTCTGTATATTTTGTAAGTTCCACAAGTAGGGATCATATACCATTTAATTATTAATACCTAACTCAGTGTCCAAAAATACAGAAGGTACTTAAACATGTCTTAGGTGAATGAGTGATTAGGTGAAGTATATAGTAGAACAGTGTATCTGATCTAGTAGATGTTGAGAGAAGTTTCCCTGAGCAAGTGAATTTTAAGCTAGGATCTCAAGAATGAGGAGAGATGAGTGAAGAAGACCAGACAGAATGCTCTGGAGCTGAGCTCAGACTTTATCCTAAAAGCTAAAGAGTTTCAAGCAAAGAAAGCACAGTTGGACTGTTTTTCATTGTTAGAGACACAGGCAGTGGTGGAGCAGAGAAAGTGGTTGGGAGGCTTATTAAAGTGATAGATGATGATGGCTTCTTGGCAGTAGGGGTGCGATAGGGATGCATTTGAAAGATTTTTAGCAGAGTAGCTGGGGGTAGTGAGGAGGACAAAGAAGCATACTTAAGTATAATTTCACCTTTCTGCTTTAGGCAACCGAGACGATTCTAAGGCCTTTCATAGAGACCAGAAACTTGGAGGGGAAAACTTTCTAAGGAGAAAAGAGACTGATACTGTTGAGACCTATCTAAATCAAGTCTGACCATTACAGACTTGATTATATACCTGAATTTTGTTTAAAAAAAAATGCCTGGAAAGAAAGAACTAGAATGGGCCCGTGAGAGAGCTCAGTGGCGTAAGTGCCTGCCTGGCAAGTGCGAGGTCCTGAGTTCGACTCCCGGAACCTACATAAAGGAAAAAAAGGGCCAGTGATAGTGCTCAGTGGCACAAGCGCCTGCTGGCAAGTGCAAGGTCCTGAGGTCGACTCCCGGTACCCACATTAAAAAAAAAAAAAGAAAAAAAAGAAAGAACTAGAATGTAATAGTACTGAAATATTTTATTATTTAGTTTTATTTATTTTTTTAAGGATACATTTTTTATTAATACATGTTTGCAGTACATAATGATTATAGTCATCATGGGGAGTTGGTACATGCACATAATTAATCTTAATACTTTTTCCAACCCTTTCTCTTTCCCACGCTCCCCTCTTCCCCATCTCTTGGTCCCCTTCCCTTTTGCAAAAGATCTATCTTCCTATTATGTCTCAGTTTGCCTTTCTTTATACTTTAGGTTTCTCATATAAAAGAAACCATACAATATTCAAGCTTATGTGTATGATTTATTTCACTTAGCATTGTGGTCTCAAGCTGTATCCATTTTCCTACAAATGACTAATACCTTCTCTTCTCTTCTTTTTTTCTTTTCTTTTCTTTATAGCTGTCCTCTCCCTGTGTCTTCACACTGATTTCTCTGTATGTGATGGTGTTCCAGTTTCCTTTTCTTTTAAGAACACCAGTCATATTGGATTAGGATCCACCCTAATGAGCTCATTTTAACTTAATATCCTTATCTTCCTAATACTGTCACCTTCTGAGGCATTAGGGGCTAGGACTTTAATATATCAGTTTGGAGAGGACATAATTCAACTCATAAAACCATGCATGGATAAAGTTTTTTAAATGCTGACAACCTGACTTTCAGGAAGCTTAGTCAGTGTTGGTGAACCTATGACATGCACGTATTCTGCAGCCATCAGCTATCCTTGAAAGCTCTAAAAAGTTCACCATCACTGGCCTAGATTATTTTTCTTTCTAGCCAACACTGTTGGAAAGCACAGTGCATCTTTCCCGGCAAGCCACAAATCCCTTAATTTGGTCTTCATTTTTTCTGTGCCTGGCATATCACAGGTGATCAACAAATATTTATCCAGTAGTCACTGGGATACAATATTTCTTTGTTAAAGCCAATTTGTGGATTAGCCAGGCTGTATTTTTTTAAAAATAATATTATATCTGATTGAAAAAAACATAATTTTTACATTTGTGAGGTACAGTGTGATGTTTTGATACATGTATATAATGTGGCATGAGTAAATCAGATATTTAGGATATCTATCACCTTGTTTACCTATCACTTCTGTTATTGTTTATTATATGCCAGGCCCTGTGCTGAGCATTTTGTTTATTTATTTTAAATTTAATTAAGTTTATTGGTACAATTTAAGTATGTACAATGATCGCATTTATCATAGGGAATTTGTACCTGTACAGGACATATCTTTGTATTTTTTTTCCTCCCATTCCCCTCCCCTCCCTTCAAACCCTTTCCCCCTCCTTATTTACAAAGTTTGGCTTCCATTTATTATTTAGTTTTAGTTTTCATTATTAGTGTTTTATTTTAATGAAGGAAAAATGATTATACACACACACATATATCTCAAAACAAAAAACTGTATGGAACAAAAAGATAGGACCTTCTTAGACAAAATGTGGGCTATACTATATCCTGGCCTATACTATATCCTATAAATAATTTGTCCTGACTAAATGATCACTGTGAAATGGATTCATCATTATTGTGTGTGTATAGGGATCAGTCATCTAGAAATTTTGTCACTGGCTAGTATGAGTTCTATTATCTGCCCTCTTTTTCAGGGCCCTGTCAAGGGAAGGTCCCCGTACTTCCAAGGTTCTCCAGTCAGATGAGTGTTGTTCAATTCTCATAGATTACTAATTGGCAAAATTTCACTCTTTTAATGTTAACAACCCTGGACTTTTAATGCCAGTGGCTGTTGGTGCTTTTGTAATAACAGCCCCCCTTGCTACGTGGAGGAAGCAGCTACCTGCAGGCCTCAGGAACTCTTTTGACCTCTGGAGGTGGTGGCTGTTCTCTTCCATAGTTCTCTGGTGCTAGCCACCTTCAGTGTTAGCAGCCCTGGATGCTGGTGGCTTTTGGTGCCTGTGGCATTTTGTGGGCCAGCTCAGCATGCTGTATATGACTTAGAAATCACAAATAGGCATGAATATGCCATCTGGAAGAGACTTTCTTAAGAATTATGCTGGAGCATAATGGGGAACAGCACACAGGCTGATCCATTATGGGTATGGGGAAGTTTCTTAAAAAGGAGAACAGGTGGGCATGTGCATGTGCACTGTCAGGCTTTCTCTTTGTCTCAGTAGGGGAGGATCCCCTGACAAACCTGAACCGAGGAGAGCTGCGGAGGGTCCAAATTATCCAGAGAGGCTGCAGGTCAGCAGCTGAAACCTGCCACAGCCAAAGCAAATACCAGGGCTGCCAGTGGGGCACCCGATGCAACCAGCCTGCCTACAAAGTGTTTGGGGCAGCCATAGGATATAAGTACCTTTCAGGGAGCACTGGGCTCTCCTGTCTCAATTTAAACTTATCATTCAAAGGTCTACTAGTGACAGTAACTTGACACTCATTCCTGTGTTCTTAGTCCTCAGCACCTTAGTGCCGGGCACCTGGGGATGACTCACGATAGTTATTATTTTAGATTTGTTATTTACACTGTAATTTTGTTCGTATCACTATTCACTGTAATTGTTATACAATAATGTTTTTATGTTATCTTGGTTTTTAGGTAGATTGGGGGCAACTGGACTATTTAGTTGTTGACATGCCACCAGGAACAGGAGATGTGCAATTATCAGTTTCACAGAATATTCCCATTTCAGGTAAATCTTAGAAGTTTAAAGTAACTTTTGCTTTCTTTGATACACTAATGTTGCTATACAGAAAAACAAATTTGATGACAGGCAAGCATGTTTATATCTTAAAGAATAATTTATAAATTTCCCACAAAAGCTCAGAACCTTGAATTGAATTTTCATAGTTATCAAAATGAGTATATTTACAAAAACATAAAGACACTTTGAAAAAAAATAGTGGTACAAATCTGTTCTAGAAAAGCTGTAGCAGTTAAATAGACTTAGATAGAACATGGTTATTTGGTTGACTGCATTTCAGTACACAGCACTGGTTCATGGCAGCTCTGGATAAATGTTTATGGAGTAGGAGTAAATATTAGGAAAATTGAATTTTTGGTAAATACAGTGATGGGAGAATTATATATTCTGCTACTTATTTAATAGTAAAGTCAAGAGAACAATAAATATAATAGCTTACATGAAATGCAAAATAATTTAATATGGTAGTAAGTGTCATTTTTATGTTACAGAATTTAAATACTAGCAGTTACCCTTTACACTGAACCTGTTTCCAAAGATTTATCTAGATTTCACTGGAGAAATAGTTGCAAATCTCTTTCACATATGATAAGGACTTCTGGAAAGATAATGAGAAATTTAAATGTCTTTGCAAATCAGTTATTTACTGGTTATCTGAGCCATGTCACTGACATTTAATTATCAAAGGCTGAGAATCTTGTTTTTGATGAGAGATACATGTTATATAGAAGTATAAAGATAGCTTTATTACTATGGATATTTTTAATATATTTGTAACCTTAATAGAGTCTGAGACATTTTCTTTAGTGAGGTAGACTATAAAGTTTGAGATGGAAGTAAGAGGACATGAAAGTAATTAATCTTTTCTCTAGTCACTGCTTTTCCTTTTTTATATCAAAGATTTCTCTTTATTCTTTTTTTGTGGAGATAATTTTATAGTATGTTATTCTAAATTGTATGGACACCTGCTGGAGTGTTTTTAAAATTTTTTATTAGTATATATTTGTAATACATAATGATTACATTTATTGTGGGGAGTTGGTACGTATGCATAACACATCTAAATTTTTTTACCTGCTTTTCCTCCCCTCCCTCTCTCCCTCGATCCATCCCTTGATCTTCTTCCCATTTCAAAAAGATCTATCTCCTTACTTCCTATTACCTTGTATTTTGCTCTTTATTTATATTTTGAGTTTCTCATGTAAGAGAAACCATGTGATAATTTAAGCTTGAGTGTCCGATTTATTTCAGTTAAAGTTATGGTCTCCAGCTGGGCATGAAGGTGCACACCTGTAATCCCAGCACTTGAGAGGCTGAGGCAGGGCCAGCTTGAGCTACATAGTGAGTTCAAGGATAACCTGAACTGTAGTGAGACCCTGTCTCAGAAAACAAAACACAAAACAAAACAAAATTATGGTCTCAAGGTGCATCTATTTTCTACAGATAACTCAAGTTTATCTTGCCTTATGGCAGAGTAGTACTCCATGGTGTTTAAATACCACACTTTCTTTATCCATTCATCTGTTGATGGGCACATAGGCTGCTTCCAAAATTGAGCTGTTACGAATTGTGTTGCTATAAACATAGGCATCCATGCATCACTGTAATATGATGTCTTTAACTCTTTCTGGAAGATACTAGCAGGGAAATAGTTGAGTCAAATGGAATGTATTTTTTTTTTTTTGAGGAATCTCCATGTTGCTTTTCATAGTGTTTGTACTATTTTACATTCCTACCAACAATGTAGAAGGGTTGCTTTTTCCCTGCAATCTTACCAGCATTTGTTATTATTTGATTTCTTCATGATGGCCATTCTTTCCGGAATAAGATGAAATCTCAATGTTGTTTTAATTTACATTTCTCTAATGGCCAGTAATGTTAAACATTTGTTCATGTTTATTGGTCATTTGTACTTCTTTATCTGAGAAGTGTCTGTTCATTTCTGTTGCCCATTTTTTGATTGGATCATTTATTTTTGGGGGGATCCGATTTGTTTTTGAGTTATTGTATATACTAGATATTAGTCCTCTAAGGAATAGGTGACAAAAATTATTTTTACATTCTGTAGGTCGTCTTTTCACTCCGTTGGTTGTTTCTTTTGCTGTGCAAGAGCTTTTTAATTTGCAGTGATCCCATTTGCTGATTCTTGGTACTATTTCTTGTGCCGTTGAGGTTCTGTTTAGAAAGAGCTCGCCTATGCCTCCAACTGCAAGAGTTTTACCATTTTATCTTCCAACAGAATGTTTCTGTTTTAAATCTTTGATCTATTTTGATTTTAGTTTAGTACGTGTTGAGATATATGAGTCTGCATTCAGTTTTTTTTGCATCTTGATAGCCAATTTCCCCAGCACCATTTGTTAAAGAGCTCTTTCCTCCAGTGTATGTTTTTGTCTCCTTTGCCAAAGATCAAATAGTGGAATGTGCCTGGGGTTGTTTCTGTATCCTCTGTTCTGTTCCATTGATACACATGTCTGTTTTTATACAAGTACCATGCTGTTTTTATCACTGTAGCTTTGTAATATGACTTCAAATCCGGGATTGTGATGCCTCTTGTTAACCAGGAATGCTTTTGCTTCTCTGGGTCTCTTCTGGTTTCTTATGAATTTTAGGATTGTTTTCTCTAGTTCTGTGAGGAATGCTATTGGTATTTTGATTGGGATTGTGTTATATCTGTATATGAGTTTTGGAAGTATGGCCATTTTGACAGTATTGCTACTGCCCATCCAGGAACAGATGATATGTAGTTTTTGTTGTAGAGGTCTTTTACTTTTTTGGTTAGGTAAAATCCTAAGTATTTAATATTTCTTGATGCTATCATTAATGGTATTGTTTTCACAATTTCTTCTAAGTGAGTTCTTTATTGGTGTACAGGAATGCAATTGATTTTTGTGTATTGATTTTGCATCCTGCTATATTGCCAAATGTGGTTATTAATTCTTGAGTCTACTGGTGAATTTTTTGGGTCTTCCATGTACAGGATCATGTCATCTGCAAACAATGATAATTTGACTTCTTCAAATTCCTTTCCTATTCAAATTCCTTTTATTTCTTTCTCTTCTTGATTGCTCTGGCTAATGTTTCAGGGACTGTGTTGAACAGAAGTGGTGATAGTGGACATCCTTGCCTTGTTTCTGAATTTAGAGGTAAAGTTTTCAGTTTTACCCCGTTTAATATGATGTTGGTAGTAGATTTGTCATAGTAGTTTTTATCAGATTGAGATAAGGTCCTTCTATGCCTATTTTCTTCAGTGTTTTTATCATGAAAGGATGTTGGATTTTGTCAAACTTTTTATGCATCTGTTGAGATGATCCTGCGATTTTTGTCCTTGCTTCTGTTTGTGATACATTAGATTTTTTGAGTTGTATATATTGAACCACCCGTGCATCCATAGAATGAAGCCTACTTGGTCATAATGTATGACCTTTTTGATTATTTATTGCATTCTATTTACCAGTATATTGTTGAGGATTTTTAAATCTATATTGATTAGAGAGCTTGGCCTGTAGTTCTCTGTTTTGTTTGGGTCCTTGTCTGGTTTTTGCATTCAGGGTAAATGCTTCCAGGAATGCCTGTGGGAGTACTCCTTCTCTTTCAGTTTTATTAAAGAGTTTGAGGAGTATTGGCATTAGATCTCTGAAGTTCTTGTAGAATTTGTCAGTGAATCCATCAGGACCTGAGGTTTTCTTGGTAATTTTTTTTATTACTGCTTCAATTTCATTGCATGTTATTGGATTATTCAAGATTTTTAAATCTTCTTGGTTCAGCTTTGGTAATTCATATGTATTTAAGAATCTATCCAGGGGCCGGTGAGGCTCAGTGGCGCACGCGCCTGCCTGGCAAGCGCGAGGGCCCGAGTTCGACTCCCGGAACCCACATATGAAAAAAGGGCCGGTGATATCGCTCAGCAGCACAGGCGCCTGCTGGTGCACAAAGTCCTGAGGTCAACCCCCGGTACCCACAAAAAAAAAAAAAAAAAAAAAAAAAGAATCTATCCTTTTCTTCTGAGTTCTTCAGTTTATTGGCATATAGTTTTGTGTAGTAGTTGCTAATAATCTTCTGGATTTCAGCAGTGTCTGTTGTGATTTCACCCTTTTCATTTGTAATTGCATTGATTTGGGTCTTTTTTTTTTTTTTTTTTTTTTTGGTAAGATTGACTAAGAGTTTGTCTGTTTTGTTTATTCTTTCAAAGAACCAGCTCTTCAATTCATTAATTCTTTGTCAGTGTCTTTAGTCTCCATTTCACTGATTTCTGCTCTGATCTTTATAATTTTCATCCTTGTCCTACCTTTGGATTTGGATTGTTCTTGTTTTTCTGGCACCTTGAGGTGCATCATTAGGTTATTTATTTGGCCTTGCTCTGTTTTTGTGATATGGGCAGTCACAGCTATAAACTTCCCTCTTAGGACTTCTTTCATTGTGTCCCATAAGTTCTGATATATGGTACTGGCATTATCATTTAGTTCAAAGATCTCTCATTTCTTTCTTGATTTTTGCTATGACCCATTGATTATTCAAGAGTGTGTTGTTCAATGTCCATGCATTTGCATAATTTCTGGGTTTCTTTTGCCATTGCTTTCTAGTTTCATTGTGCTATAATCTGATAATATGCATAGTAGAATTTTGATTCTTTTGAATTTACTTAAGCATGCTTTATTGGCTAGTATGTAGTCTATTTTGTAGATAGTCCCATGTGTTTATGAGAAGAATATGTATTCTGTTGTTGTTGGGTCAAACACTGTAGTTATCTATTATGTCCATTTGATTGAACATAATAGATTTGGTTCAACTCTGATATTAAGGTCCCCCACTATAATTGTATTGATTTTTTTTTCTGATTTATGTGCAGCAGTGTTTGTTTTATAAAGTTGGGTGCCTTGTTGTTCAATATACATAAGTTTATAATTGTTATAGTTGTTGAATTTTTCCCTTATCTAGTGACTTTCTTTGCCTATTCTGAGTTCACTGTGTCTGAAAATAGGATAATTACTCTTACTTTTTTGAGTTTCTATTGCATGGAATAGTGTTTTCTGTCCTTTGATTTTTAGTCTGTGAATTTCTTTTTGGGTTAAATGTGTTTCTTATTTACAGCATACCACTGAATTTGGTTTTTTGATCTATTCTGCCAATATGTGTCTTTGGGGAATTGAGACCATTCACACTGAGAGTTATTACTTAAAGGTATTGACTTACTTGTCATTGCATTGTTTTCCTGTTGCTGACTCCTTTTCTTTCCCTTCTACTTAACTGCTCATCCTACCTGGTTTATTCATTCTCCTGGACCTTTTGGCATTGTTAGATTCATTGTCTCTTTCTAGGATATCCTGGAGAAGTTTTTGGAGTGCTGATTTGGTGGTCATTAATTTCTTTAGGTGTTCTTTATCATCAAAGTATCGTATTTCTCCATCATTTTTTAGTATTTTTTTCTAAATGTTTGTGGTACTTAATGTTTATATTCCTTGTGGGAAGTTACTACCTGTATACAACACATCTTAATTCCTTTTTAAATCTCCTCCCCAGGGGCCGGTGAGATAGCTCAGTGGCATAAGTGCCTGCCTGGCAAGCGCGAGGTCCTGAGTTCGACTCCCGATACCCACATACGAGTAAAGGGCCAGTGATATCACTCAGTGGCACGGGTGCCTGCTGGCGCACAAGGTCCTGAGTTCGACCCCTGGTACCCACACACACACACAAAAAAATCCCCTCCCCAATTTTCTCCATCTCTTTCCATTTTGAGAAAGTCTTATCTCCCTAATTCATATTATCTACCTTTTATTTTGCTTTTTGTGTTTTGTTTTCTCATATAAGAGAAACCATGCAATATTTAAATTTGTGTCTCTGATTTGTTTTACTTACCATGATCTCCATCAGTTTTGAAAGATAGTTTTACAGGAATATCAGTCTGGGTCAGAGGTTGTTTTCTTGTAGGGCCTGGAACTCTCCAACCTTTACTGGCCTTTGAGGTCTGTGTTTAGAAGTCTGCTGTAATTCTAATGAGTTTTCCTTTATAAGTGATTTTTTTTTTCTCTAACTACTTTTAAGATTCTGTTCTTTTGTTGGGGTTCCAGGATTTTGACTATGATGAGTCATGGAGAAATTCTTTTCTGATCATGGCTATTTGGGGTTCATCATGCCTCAGTTATATGTATGTTAAATTATTTTCCCATATTTGGAAATTTTTCTGCTATCATTTTAGTAAACAGGTTTTTTTTTTTTTTGCCATTTGTGTTGTCTTCTGATTTTTTTCACTAATTCCTATTAATCTTAGATTAGTCTTTGTTTCATCTAGCAGCTATTGGATCCATTTTTCATGTTCTCTTGTTGTTTTTAAGGTGTCTCTCAATAATGGGTTACTGAGAATAGTCATGTCTCCTAGTTGTGACACTCTGTCCTCGCATTGGTCGCTCAGTAGAATTTTTAAATCTCCTGAATTTCTGTGAGTACCTTTTCATGGAGTCTTAATTCTTTTCTACACTGGACATTTATATTCTATATCGTTTTATTTAGCTCAGCAAACTTTTTATTGCTGTCTTTTGTATACTCACTGATTGTTCTGTTAGGTCCATTATCTGTTTAGTTACATCTTTGAATTCTCCAAGCACCTTATTGATCTGGTTAGTTTCTTTTTTTTAATCTCCCATGTTATTTTTTAAAATAATAAGCTGTGTGGCTTTTGGTTTTCTTCTCCTTGATGCCCTACGAATCAGCTTTGAGGGAGTTGGAAGTTTTTAGAGGGATTTTGTTGCCTTGTCCTCTCATGTTTCTATCTTATTTTTGTTTATTTATTTATTTTTTGTGTGTGCTGAGGCTTGCAGGTTGTTTATATTTGAAGACTTTGTTGCAAGTGTGGGAATCTCTTTAGTTATTGTCTGCTTTCCAGTGTGCTCTCTGGGCATAGCTAACTATAGACCTTTGCCTTTGTCCCAATATCTTAACACCTCTGTTTATTTAGAGGGAGGCTGTAGTATATTTGGCTCAGTACCCAGTTCTCCAGGAGTGGGCCATGGTATAGTGAATGATACCAAGGCAATCTAGATGTTGGCATACAGAGAAAACCAATTGATAACAACTGTGTCATTTGGCTATAGTAATAAAATCAGCAACAATAATAGCATCAAAGATAAACTGGATATTGATATGTCCTAAGACTCAGTAATGTACCATCCTTAATCATATAAAAGAGATCTATAATTATAGTATAAACACTAAGTATATACTAAATGGAACTGCTTTACCGCTACTAAGAATAGAACAGTATTCAACATTAAGAGCTTAGAGTTAACCATGTAAAGGTCCATAAAACTTAATGGTTATACTAGTAAAGATAGAGAGGGTGGGGACCTAAAAAATGAGAAAAGTAATATTTAAAATATTAATCAGTGGAAGATGACAAGAGTAAAGTGAGATGGGGATCCTATTGAGGAATAAAAGGAAATTAATAGTATTAGATAATAGCAACAGAAAGGAACAAAAAAAAAAAAAGAAAAACGGAAAAAAATTAAAAGGAGTAAAGAAAATAGAAAAGAGAGAAAAACCTCAAACAAAAAAAAAAAAAAGAAGAAAAAGAAAGAAAGAAAAAATCGAGTCGATTAAAAAAGATTTCTCTGTGTTTTTGAGTGAGTTTTTTCTTTCCTGGAGTCCAGGAAGTCATGATTTTCTCCTCCTAGCTTTACAACCTGTGGGTTTGTGAGTGTCCTCCCTGCCCCAGGGGCCCTTCTGTTCCTTACACCCAGACTGTGGCATCCATTCCAATCAAAGTGAGTCCTTGCTCACTTTGGTAGACAGGAAGAGCAATCAGCCCTCTCTCTGGTCTCTGCTGGTTGTAGGCTACAGGCCAAGGATTCAAGGAGACTGTTGGGCTTAATGTCAACACTTTCAGACCCAGTCTTCACTAAAAGCCACACAAACCTGGCCTGACTTCTCTCGATGCATGGAAGGGCCCATGTCCTTCCTGGCCTGAGTTTAAACTTCTCAGGTCTCTGTGGGTATCGTCCATGGCTGTCTCACATCTAGTCCCAATGGAAGGGTAACACTGGAAACCCTGAAGTGGAGTGGCTGTGTAGTTGTTCTGTGGCCCCATCTGAAACAGTTCCTTCCCAAAATGGAGCCTGATTAAACACTGTCTGGCAATATGGCAGGCAGTGCCCTGGTTTTCTTTTCTAATCTAGCCTGCCATGAAGGAGTCACATTCAGTGTAAAACCCCATGCTGTTTTTGTAGTTTAACAGCTGTAGGCTTTTCTTGTAGCCAGCACCGCTGGCCAGGTCTGTTATTTTTCCCTGGAGCTGCTGACTCTGGGGCTTACCTTCTCTCCTGGAGCACTGGCCTGTTGTCCATGATCAGGTTGGTCATTTGGCCGGTGCCACTGCAACATAGGTCCACTTGGATCTGTTCAGCAGGGTGGGCTAAAAGGCTATTCCTGTAAGATCAGCAGCAAGAGGACGGCAGAGGTACACAGTCTGCTTGGTTTTTCTTTTCTAATAGTCTAAGTTTTAACAATACTTGCTAAATGTTCATTAAATAAAATGTTCTTCTGGTACTTTGAAATGCCTATTGCAGGCTTCCAGAATGTTTACATTATACATATTAATCATAAATTGATTTTTTAAAAATGGGCTAAATTGCCATTTATGCCCAGAGTAGTGATTTGGTACCTGGAAAAAGTTTAATGTATTTCACACAGATAAAATGAAGCTAAGCAATTTTTTGTTTACTTTTTTAAATGAGGTAATAACTATCTGGTTGGACAAGATTTATAATTGAATTATCCTATATTAATTTGTCTTTGTGTTCCAAAACTAACAATGTATACAGACTAGGGTTAGGGTTTCTTTCCCCTTTCTTTTTTATATCCTAAAAATTTCTTTCTAACATCTTAAAATTTAGCTAGTAAGAGTTTTTTATGTAGTAGATGATTAATATTACATGAGAATAAAACATCTTTTTTGTTGTGGTGATAAAGTACACATAACAGTTCAGTGGTATTAACTGCATTCACATAAAAATCATGTGTCTCTAGAATTTTTGCTTTTCCAAACACAACCTCTCCTGCCCCACTTCCAAATGCAACTCTCCATCCGTGTCTCCCCACCCCAAAGCAACCACCATTCCACTTTGAAAAACAGTATTTTCACATTAAGACTAGAAGACCGCCTCAAAAAAAGACTAGAAGACAGAAGAGGAAAATGTTTTTAAAAATTCCTTTAAAAATTCTTAAATTGATTTATTAATAAATATTTACATCAAAATTTTGTATCCATATATAAAATATAGATGTCAAACACTAGAATATCCAATGATAAGTAAACCACAGTCTTTGCCCTATGATAGAGTTTCTTTTTTTTTTGACTCTCAGACCTTTTTTGAGAATTTGATGAGAATCTGTCAAATGTAGGTTCTCTTCAGGAAAATGTATCTGTTTAGGAGGTTTACTATCATCAGGTTAAGAAAACTCAGCTCTAGGAGTTACAGCCAGTTAAGAAGCAGGAGACTGACTGGTGAGAAAAGAACATGCAGAGCTATGGTCCAGAGTATGGGCTGTGCTGCCTGAGGATCTGCGCTCCATAACGAGGGGAGGGGATTCAAAGGAAGGAGAGACTGTGGGCTTGAGGGGAATGTGGAACCTTTTCATAGATGTGAGACTTCATGTGTAAATAAGATGCATGATGGAACATTCCAAATAGCACCAAACCTTGTTTTCTTTGCTTTTTTTTTTTTTTTTTTGCACAAGAAAAAGAAACCTGAAAATGAAACTAGAGCTTAGTATATATTTCACTTCCTAAGTCTAATCTTTTTTTTTTTTTTTTTTAATTGGGCCAGTTGCTGAAGATACTTTTGCAAATTCATGAATTTAGTTATTTCTGGACTATGGGATTAAAATCTATCAGAACTTTCTAAATTCGCTATAATTATCTTAGTTGCTTTTCTCATTGCTGGGACAAAAATACCTGACACCCACAAGTTAAAGGAGGAAAGGTTTATTTCAGCTCACAGTTTGTAGAGATTTTAGTCCATAGACAACCTGGCTCCGAGGCAGGTTGGCATGGCAGAGGGGTGTAGCAAAGGAGAAACAGTTCGTGGTATGGCAGGCAGAAGGCAGCAAGCAATAACAGCAGTAGAAGCAGGCCTCCCTTTCTTTTATCTCATCAAGGCTACAAGCCTTTTGGCTGGTGCCACCCACACCCAGGGTGGGCCTTCCCGTTATCCACACCCAGAACTATGCTAATTTTGACCAGTGGACTAATTTAGTACCATACACTTTTAATCTCAGTATCACATACCCTAGATCCAGCCAGCTTTGTAAAGCCCCACCTATGAGCACGTGAGGCTTGGGGGTACATCTAGATACAATAATGAACAGATATATTTTTATAGTCTATAAAGTTAATAAAAAATACTAATTCCTCAGGGACAGTCTATGTCTGCATGAAGTAGTACCATACAGTGTACAGTGGTACAGTGACTAGCAGTTAATGACAGTCTTTCATACATTAATTTTTGCATTTGATTCTCACAGGTGTTATATCTGTTTTCCTAAATCTTAGAATGGGTAACTTTCTCAAGGTCACACAATTACAGCGGGTCATAGCTAAGGTTCATATCAGTTCTGGTTGAGTTTAAAGCTCTTGTTCTTAACCTGTATACAGGTGCCATAGTATATAACCTACCCAACAGTGTTTGACTCTTAGATTTTCTGAGTTCAGTTTTAGTCCATTCAGACCCATTTGTGTGAAAATTAATCTAATCGAAGTGATTCCCTGATGAAAATTTATCTATGAATATGCCCTAACCTATAATGAGTATATATATACCTGTAAGATGAATAGCCACCCAGTGGTCTATATTATTATATTCAATAATTTTTGTGAATCCAGAGAGGTTATTTTAGGCTTCTTTAACTCCCATAGTCCAGGAAAAGTCTGAAGATAACCTAGAACCAGTTTCTTTTGGCATTTAGGAGTAGATCCTCAAGTGATTCTTTGAAAGACCATTGTTATTCATATTGTTCTTGAACATTAGGCTAGTTCTAGGCGCACCTGACCTCTCTGTAAAATCATAGCAGTTAGTATTACTGCATTCATATTGTAGGTTATTATGTCACTATTAAAATTGATAAGACCAGATTTTCTACAATGAACATGTATTTTATAATTAGAAAAAAATACCAGGGTTGGGGGTATAGCTGGGTGGTTGTGCTGAGCTTGTGCAAGGCTCTGTGCTCAATCCCCACCACCAAAAAAAGAATTTAAAAAAGGAAGAATGGAAGGAAGAGAGGGAGAGAGGAAGAAAAGAAGGAAAGAGGAAACGAAGGATGGATTAGCAGACAATAAAAATATCTCATGAAGAAGATGTCAGGGAGAGTTTGGGGAAGGAGGACATGTGATAATGTCTATGTGTGGTGTTTGTTAAAGGCTTAGTTATTACAGTTTGGTTTTATTCAGGCCAGTGTCATTTCATAGTGAATATACCTAAGAAGATACCAGAATTGAACAAGCTTCCAGGATTTAGGCAGAATGGCATCTAACAAAGAGTGGGTGGCTTGGCTGAAGCATGGCTTTTGTCAGTCTACATAATCTAGAACAATGCTTACCTCAGCAGCACATATACTAAAATTGGAACATAATCTAGAACAGCCTGTCAGGATCATGTTTGCCCTTCAAGGTTAACTATATTTCTGTTCTCTAATTACAAACCTAACTTTCCCTTCCTTTATTATCACTGACTTTAGAATTCTTTTAAGATACTGTGTGTTCTGCCTAAGATAATAATGTGTATGTAGGCCGTTGCTGTTTGGTTACATGCAGACTCTACATTAAATTTCTAATGAGAATCACTAGCATTGCTCCATTGTAAGGTAAGAAGTCTGTGAATTTATTTGCAGTGATGTTTACAAAGGTGGTAAATAACTATCTCTTGACTCTAGGCTTATGTGTGGAACACCTGCCTGCCCCACACAGAATTGTAAGGATCAAGTGAGATAATGCGAAAGTTTGCCTGAAGTTAGAGCTTTGGGGCAGATGGGGGTGGGGGTTGGTGTTAGTGAAATGTTATGAATTAGAAAGAGCCTTTATATCAGCATTGCATTTCTTTTTTTTTTTTTTTTTTTTTTTTTTTTGTGGGTACCGGGGGGACGACCTCAGGACCTCGCGCGCCAACAGGCACCCGTGCCGCTGAGCGATATCACCGGCCCCTTTTTCGTATGTGGGATCCGGGAGTCGAACTCGGGCCTTCGCGCTTGCAAGGCAGGCGCTTAAGCCGCTGAGCCGTCTCACCGGCCCCAGCATTGCATTTCTTTATAAACCATGTTGAAAATAAAATTAAGTGTTTTATACTTGGAAAGAGACATTCTTTTGGAAAATGCATGGAGACAGACCTGTGCAAGCAAAAAGATCCTCTTTCTGAATGCTAATTAGCAACTCTTTCTATGTGTTCCATTTTGTTCCATGGATTGGATGACAAGCTTGCTATAAGAAAAAGCTTTAAAGAAAACGAAGTTAGTCTCTTATTTGTGTTAAAAGCATTGTATAGCAACAATAGAGATAAATGTGTTGACAGCAATATTAGTTGCTAATGATTTTAAATTTAAGTTTGCATAGACTACCTAATTGTTACATACAACAAGTGTAGGCCAAAATGATATCTAGTAGTTGTAGTAATTACTTGAGGGAAAGGAACTGGGATAAAAGATGGGAAATAACCAATTATAATTTTTAGATTTGCTCTCGTTGAACTTACAAAGAGGAGAAGGCAGAATTATTAACACTACTTTTATAATTATTCTTTCTCCTTTGTTTTTTGTTTTATTTTTGGCGTGTGTGTGTGTGTGTGTGTGTGTGTGTGTGTTTGGTTGTAACAGTTTGCTAGGTTTTTGCTTAGTTAGGTGGTAAATTAGTTGTTGCTGTATACTGAATTGGATAGATCCCGGGGCTGACTCATGTAGGTCTTTTTGAAAAATACATGCGGATATACTCTTTGAAATTATTGATCGCTTACATGCTTTTCCTAAGAGATTTTCTTTGAGGAATATTATAATTTCCTTGAACATTTTGAATATACATGCATTGTTCTAGTGTTACCTAAAATATTTTTTCTTCCCTTGCTTTAACCAAGGATCTCCAAATGACCTTCTGAAGACTATCTTAGTTTGATTTTAACTCATGATATTAAGCAAAGAGTTTATGCTTTACATGAAATGGGTAAAGCATATTTTATTTTTTCAAGGATTGAAGAGTTTTTGTAACTCACTTACATTAACACATTCATGGACCATAATTCATTTGTCTTGCTTCTGGGTGTCTTGAACCACTGATGGTACATGCATGACTGTCCCATGCATAACTGTACCACTTGTACCAGCAGCTGTACAAGCCACCCAATGGGACAGTCATGCATATTCCATTGGTGGTTCAGGCCAGTGGGAACATGTTAAAGTCCACTAGTCAGGGTCATGGCAGGAAATAAAAAAGAGTTAGCAATTTAATGAAGAGATTAGTTGCAGAGGTGTGGGCAGCATCAAGGGAATCAACAAGAGATGGTGAAGTAACCAGGAACTAGTGACAGTAAGAAGTTATAATTGCCCTTCCACCTGAAGAGGCAAGGGAACAAACTATGTTAGTGGAAGCTGGTGACTGCTTGGGACCATGGAAAAGGGGCTGCCCGATGGACACTATGGCCACTCTCAGAATGATTGCAAGATAGGAAGGAGTAGTATGTGAGGTAGGTATTATTTTACCATTTTTCTCCTCCCGTAGTCTCATCTCATCTCATTTCCTGCTGATACCTCCTAGTGGCAAATCTCCATTGGGAGCAGAGGGCAAGGAAACTCGGGTGATAGGGTGGGCCACAGCAGTCAGCTACTAGGGCACTGATCAGGACTGAGAGAGTTGGAGATTGAATCTGGGTAGAGCTGGAGAGGGGAATGCAGCAAGCAGAATAACTGACACACATAAGCTTCTCTTCTTCACAGTCATCATTTTATTGTGAATTAGTGGTCTGAAACAGATGAAATACCAAGCAAGGGTACAGGATTCTGCCCTCTAAAATTTTGTAAGCTAATACAGACAATCAAGAAACTACTAATACAGTAGTACAATCAAATTAGTGAAAATTTATACTATCATGAGGCACATTGTCCTGTCATTAAACTTCTGATTAGAATATTTATACTGTGGTATATATTGTGTAGTGGAATTTGTGTGTTTGTTTGTTGTGTTCCTGGGGATTGAACCCAGGGCCTTGCACATTTTAGGCAAGTGCTGTACCACTGAGCTACACTCCCAGTTTTTTTGTTTGTTTGTTTTTAATCTTTATTTGAAACAAGGTCAGCCACAAACTTGTGATCTTCCTGCCTCAGCCTCCTGGGATACAGGCATGCACTACTACAGCTGGTGAAAGTGTTTGATAGGAGAGAGTTAGGGGACACAATTCCCCTTTACTTTATTAAATATAGCTTGGTGGAGAAATGAAATTTTTGGAAATTTCTCTTAGAGAAAATGTCTGAGCAGCTGAGAGGGTGTCATTGTGGTCCCTTCTTTGTTCTCTTTTTCTTCCAGGGAATAGCAGAAGTGGCACAGAAAACAGCCTGGCAGTTCTACTGGTCCTTACAGTCCATGGGGTGGGCTATTTTGATTTCTTATCTCCTTGAAGGGGAGAAACTGCTGTGTATGGCAGAGTAGTCAGCTAGTTAACTTGCTGAAGATCTGTGGGTTTAAGTAAAGCTGCCCTAACATCTGGTTTTGTATTATGAAAATGAGATGATGTCCTTTCTTCCTGTCTAGGACCCTTCCTTCCTGCACCCTATAGATAGAAGGAAATCCAGAGGCCCCTATGCCTCTCATTCATTTAAATGAGATGGCATGGGAATTTTTAATTAAACCACTTTAATATTTTAGTCATTGCACAAAGTGAAAGGCACTTATGCTTGTGAAAGGTGTTGGGCCTATTGCCTCAGTGATTGAACTCCTATTACTTACCAAAATTCCTGAGAAAAGACTATATACCTTTTCACCCTAGTATTTTTCCCTCCATCAGCACTTCACTTGGCTTTGTCAATTATCCCTTTTACTCAACACTTTCAAGTGCCAATTTAGACAGTGGTTTTTGTGAAGTGAAAACCTATGGGTAATTGGAAGATCAGAAAGATATTGTTGCAGTGTTAAATAAGTAAATGATGATAGGCTGGCCATTACTTAAAATAGTTCCTAATTGTCAGATATTTACTCTTTCAAACCAAAAGGAATGTGATTTCACTAATGTAAAACAAATAAAATCTTTTATTTTTTTTTAAATAATTATTTCTCCTTTCTTGTTTTCAAAATTTTTTCAAGGCATCTAATACTAATCTTTTGAAAAACCATTAAAAACTCAAAGAAAAATATTAGTGCTATGTTTTCCCTACAGTTTTATAATTTATAATGAACTCAAACTGTAACACTAGAACATGCTTGCACCTTAAAAGTGGAAGACTTAAGTCAATACTATTCCTAGTATTCAGGGATATTAAATCATCACTTATATTTTCAGTTTCTAGAATAGAACATTAAAGGAATTAGTCAGTTTTCTTTCTGGTATACTGTCTTTCTATACAAACATTGTTGCAGAGTTATAATTAATGGATGCTTGGTAAGAGTTGCATGATATAGACAGAATTATTATTCAATTCGTCAAAGTATAAAAATTCCTTCGAAAATAAATTGTTTTGTTGTTATACAAGTTGTAAACAACTGTGAAAAACTAGAAATTATATTTCAGGGTTTTATCTTTTAGGGCATTCCTGGTGTTTCAGTCTGAAATTTCAGTCTTTATTAGATTTGGAATCAGATTTATAAATTTTATAACATTATTGGCTAATAACAATAGTTTCAATCTAAAATAAAGAAGAAATGAACTCTTTAGGGCTCTAATATTAAAGTTATAGTATAGTAGTTATCAGTTAAAAAGAAAATAGCCTGAGAATTAATAACTTCTAGACTATGACATTAAAAGCCACAGATATTAAAAGCATTTCCTCCTGATTCTTATGAATATATAGTCAGCTTTCAGAATCACTTATCTAAACTAATCGTTTAATGTTTGGATTCCTACCGTGAGGTCATCTACCTGTGTTTGGGTAGAAAGCTTCTGAGATAGTTTATTCAGTTTTATTGTTGAAGAGTTTCTGGTTATTTCCTTTATGACATGCCAGACAGCTAAAATTCATTTGTATTCTAAAGCTGAATGAATAGTATAATGGCCAACGTGTAATCAGATTTGTATTAAAAACTACTTTTGAATCCATTAAACACTGGGGAAAGTAGAAGTCCTACAATCTTTTTTTTTTTTTTTTTTTTTTTTTTTTGTGAGTACCGGGGGGTCGACCTCAGGACCTTGCGCGCCAGCAGGCGCCCGTGCCACTGAGTGATATCACCGGCCCTTTTTTCGTAAGTGGGTTCCGGGAGTCGAACTCGGGCTCTCGCGCTTGCCAGGCAGGCGCTTACGCTGCTGAGCCATCTCACCGGCCCAGAAGTCCCACGATCTAAAAAGCATTTTTTTTTTTTTTTTTTTTTGGTACCAGGAATCGAACTCATGACCTTGTGCTTGCCAGGCAGGTGCTGTGCCACTGAGCTATATCCCCGGCCCTAAAAAGCTTTTGCATTTGGTTATAGGTGTTAGAAATTTGATCAGGGTCTGAAATATAGCTCTGAAAACTGTCTTCACATCTTAAGTATGATAACATTTAGATATGGACCAATGCCTTTCTATATAAAACTCAGTCTCTATTCCTCTCTCTTCTGAAATATACAGTGCCTGGTAAAGAAAGTTAAACAAAGAGTGGCAGTTCTCCCCCTGGTATTTCTTTTAGAGCAAGAATGGGTGTAAAAGGCATATGTTCCATTATTAAACAAAAAGCCTTTAGTAGTGGCTCACTGCAATCATGGGTAGGCTGAGCTACACAGGTATCTAACAGAATTTGAAATGCTAAATGTTAAATCTGAGAGTTGAATGTGAACAGACACTCAAGGAAAAGCAAAAGAGTTTTTCTATGTTGTAGAGACGTGTGTACAGCAAGTAGGCTCCCCCAGGTTTTGGCTAATCAGGAAAACCATGAATTTAAGACTAGAAAGAAGTCAGGATTTCATATTAACTTTATCAGAGGCACTAGAAGAAGGAAGGGAAGGTGGGAATGAAAGAGAGAACATGTGTACATGACAGAGTTCTCTCTGGTTGCAGCCTACATTCCTTAAAATTTGTGGAAAGTTCATTTGTCCCTAGTGGTTCTTTAGAGTGAAGCAGCCTGGGTAGCTCTGGTTAATGGCATGATTAAGATTAAGTGATTGGAAGCTATCTTTTGAATAGATTGTATTGAAGAACCAATTGTTGTCTACACATGTTATATACATATGTAGCTCAGCCTACCCATGATTGCAGTGAGCCACTGCTAAAGGCTTTTTGTTTAATAATGGAACATATACTTTTTATACCCATTCTTTCTCTAAACGAAATACCAGAGAGGAGACTGCCAGTCCTTGTTTAACTTTATGTACCAGGTACTGTATATTTCAGAAGAGAGAGGAATAGAGACTGAGTTTTATATAGAAAGGTATTGGCCCATATCCAAATATTATCATAGTTAAGATGTGAAGACAGTTTTCAGAGCTATATTTCAGACCTTGATCAAATTTCTAACACCTACAACCAAACGCAAAAGCTTTTTAGGGCCGGGGATATAGCTCAGCGGCACAGTGCCTGCCTGGCAAGCTCACATCCCTAGACAGTAGATGTGTATTTAGATTCCTTTGATGAATTTCAATTCTTAATCTCTAAAAAATGGTATGCTCTGTTCCATTAGTAATGTTGAAATATTGTGGTTTCCACTAATTATTGTGTTTGATAATTTTGGGGCAGCAATTCATATAGTTTAGTAAAATTTATTTCTGAAGTGAGCAAACTAACAAGTGATATTTAAATTAAAACCTATCACCTTTGTGACTGTAGTCAGTTCTTGCCTCTGTTAGAAGCGAGCATACAGTGCAAATCTGTGATCATTCCAGTAATTGTTCCTGTCGGAACACATGTCTCTGAGTACAGTTCCGGTGTATTTACCTTTAAACCATGTTTTAGTTAAGCTAATGCTAATATTGGTGAGCGTTTCTTGATCTTACAGCAAACTATATAATTCAGGAAGTTCAGGTGTGACAGAGGAAAAACAGGAGAGCTAAAAAAATTCCAAAGCCAATCTACTTTATAGTAAATTTTAAAAATTGTAAATTTATTTGGCAGTGTTTGTGTTAAGCTAGCAGAGGTTGAACTATTTCTTTCTTTTCTCTCTCCCCCACCCCCTTTTTCTTTCTTTTTTTTCTTTTTTGTGGTACTGGGAACCTAACCCAGGGCCTCATGCATGGTAAGCATGCACTCTACCACTGAGCTACAGCCCTAGCTTCTGATTATTTTCTTTTGCTACGAGTGTATCTCTAAATAAATCAAGGAGAATCAGCAGTACTAAATATTAAAGGCTCTGTGAACATTAGGAATAGCAGTTAATGTTTTTTTAAAGTCTTAGTTGGTTTTACATTGATGTGCTCAGTGGTTGTAAGATATAGAATTATTCCTCCAGGTATAATTCTGAACAGGTTTCTTTGTACATGTTTATTAGGTTCTGACACTGAAGTTCTCAATCAAGCATGGGAATTAGATACAATCCATGCCCTGGAGACAAGAATGCATAGTTGAGCAGTTCAACAGTGGTATAATTATGATCTGCCTAACATCTGGAATAATTAGTTTTAAATGTTTAGCTACTCTGAACTCTGACCCAAATTATGATATGCATTTATATATTTTCCTCTTAATAGTCAAGATAATTAAGAATTAAGACAGTACTCTAAGTAATGATTTGGTAAGATTCTTAAATATTTGTCAGAATATGCCAGTCAACCTTTGATAGTATGTATCAATTGATTTAAAAATTTTAGAAAGATTACAAGTTGAGAAATATATTCCAACAATATTATTTGTTTCCACTTACACATTTACCATAGAAAATGAATGCAGAATTCTCTATAGGATTCTTAACCACCAAAATAATCACATGTATTGCAAACTAAACGTTCTTTTTGCTTTGGCTGACATTTCCTATGGTCAGTAGAGGGAGCACAAGTTTTCTAACAAACCCTACATCACAGAACTGAAGTGACATCATTAGTGATGCTATAAAGGGAAAAAGTCTAGGCTTGTTCATATTGGTTCACGTTTCATAAGCCATGAGAAAAATTAAAATTTACTAGCTAAGAACCATAAAGATAGCATCTGATTTCGGAGACCATTTCTTAAGCTGGATTGTACACTAACAAGTTCCTTTAAAGTTTAAAATTTGAGGTTATGATGTATAATTTGATTAAGGGTTAAATTTAATTTGAGGTTTTGTTGATTGGTTCTTTATGCTTTCTTTCTCACACGTTCTAAATGTCATTGTAGTGCTGTTTGAAATGATTATATGATATATTATTACATTTTAGTATAACAAAAGAGGTAATGATTTATATGTGGATCAGGATAGTATCCAAAGGTTGATTACACTGTGATTAAAGATGTAATCATTAATTAACAATATGTATTTAGCATAAAAAGTCTTATAACAAAATATTTTCTACAAATGTGATTGGTAGATCCAATGAAATATTTACATCTTGTGAGCATTTGATGCACTGTGGAAGATTATCATTGTCCTTATCAAAAAGTTATTATGTTTGAATGATGCTATTAAGGTAATTCTACAAAGAAATTCGGATGGAATGGATGTTTATTTGTGATACTGTCTTAAGGTTAAATACAAAGAAAATAAAGTCATTTTAGTCCTTCTATCTTGGATCTTAGAGCTATCGAAATAATGTAACTAAACATTTTTATAACACTTTTAAATTCTTTTTTTTTAAATGGAAAAGTTCTTTAAGTTAAGTAGGTACATTTCATAGAGGAATTGAGATGTATTGAGATTTAGTAAGTTATTCAAAGTTTTATAGTATATTAACACAGTGAACAAAACCAGAATTCAGAGCTCTTGACTCCTTGTTAAAGAGTTACCAACTAAAAGTTAATATTGCAGTAAACTAGGGTATATGATTCTGAAAATATAGGAAAATTACTTAATCACTTACCTTTTATTAAGTGCCTAATTTGTGAAAGGTATTGTACCATTAGTTTTGCTTGATAAAAATATAAATATAAACACAACTGCCCATTATACTTGTCTGTTTTCTATTGCTGTAACAAAATACCCGAAGTGGGGTATTTTATAAAGAAAAGAGGAGTATTTAACCCACAGTTTTGGAGGGTGAAAACCTGGGATCAGGGAGCTCCATCCATTTGGCTTCTGGTGAGTGTCCCCTTGTCTGTACCACATTGTGGTAAATAGCATAATGGTGTAAGTGTGGGCAAGAAGAAGGGATCACATGATAAAACAGTAAGTCAGAAAAACTTAGGGGTCAGGAGCTCTCTCTCTTTTATTTTTATTTTTGGAGACAGGGTCTTGCAATGTAGTTGAGGCTGGTCTTGAACTCACTGTGTAGCCCAGGTTGGCCTCAAACTTGCAGTGATCCTTCTGCCTCAGCCTCCCAAGTGCTGGGATGACAGGCATGCACCACCACACCCGGCTTCTCTCTCATTTATAACAACTTACTTTTGTAGGAACTAACTAGGGTCCCACAAGAACTACCTAACTCCTCCCGAGGGTAGTAACTAGGGACCTAATTGTCCTCCACTCACTAGGCCCCAACTCCTAAAGTTTCTATCATGTCAATGCCACCAGACTAAGCTTTCAAAAAAGGAAGGGATACCAATCATGTCCAAATCTTCATAACACCCATGAAGCTGTATTGTGTCATAATGATATACATAATTAACAAGGATATTTAAAGCAATAGTATGTTTATATCATTTGAAAGCTAAGATTACTTTTTATAGCCAATGAATAGGGCACCTCCTGTATATCAGTATACAGTTAAGGGGAAGATTTGGAGAAATTAGCCAGGGAAGTTCCCCATGTACATCTGAAGAGAATGGCTCTTCTTTGAGGAGGAGACATTTCACATTCACTTAAATAAGTTTATGGGTACAGTCAGATTGAGCAGGGATAGTGTTAGAAATATTTATGATTAAGAAGGAATCCCGAATCACATAAAGAGAGAGAGATGAGAGATTGGAGACTATCTAATGCATGCACTAGTTCCACAGCTAAGGAAACTGAGACCCAATGTGATTCTGAGTTTTTTGTCCAATATTAGTCAGTCACATAGCCAGATGGAACTAGATCTGAATTAGATCCCTTCAAATTGGTTGACATTAAAAAAAATCGTGAAACAGATTGATAGAAGAATTTACAGGATAGAAAATGTGAAAATGTATTGCATGTGTAGAGTATATTTTTTGCAGAGATGTGAAATCTATCAGTCTTTAAGAGAGAGGAAAGCACTGTTGACTAAGTTTTGGTTATTAGGCAGAGTAAATCAAAATAGAAGAGCATTGCAATCCATGGCACAATTTGTAAAGTAGGATGAGCTGCTTGACGGCATGTAGGAAAGCATCTTCTAATTATTTATTAATAACAATAAATATAGTAATGGTAATGACATTAACAACAGCTACCACTTATTGAATGTAAGGCATCATTTAAATCATCTCTGATCTAAGTATTACTGTGCCATTTCATAAATGAAGAAACTGAATCCTCTTATATTTGAATTATAAAGCTGATGTATCTCAAACTTGAGCAATGAATATAGATTTTCCTTCTAAAGGAAAAGTAATTTTCTCCCCCATATCCCATATTGATTTATTTTTGTTAGAAAGTTCCTTAACTAGGGCCGGTGAGATGGCTCAGCGGCTTAAGCGCCTGCCTTGCAAGCGCGAAGGCCCGAGTTCGACTCCCGGATCCCACATATGAAAAAGGGGCCGGTGATATCGCTCAGCGGCACGGGTGCCTGTTGGCGCGTGAGGTCCTGAGGTCGTCCCCCCGGTACCCACAAAAAAAAAAAAAAAAAAAAAAAAGAAAGTTCCTTAACTAGATATATACACAAATTCCTTAAGTATATAGCTGTTATAATTTTAAAAACTAAACAAATAAGTCAAATGCAAGCAAAACTTACAAAATTAATATAAGGAGAAAGTTATTGCTGAAATGCAAATACCAATTGCAAAAGAATTTATAGCTTGCAGTCGGATGGGACTTTTGTTTATTTGATTTGGGCATGCTTATACTACCATGTGCTTTGTTATAACTTGGTTTTCCCACCACTTTTTTCTATTCTAACTTTTTCAAAATATCCCTGCGGTTAATACTTTGCAGTGTCATTTGACCTTCATGTGGTATTATCAGTTACTTATTGTTAATCCTTTCTGTTTCTGTTAGCTGTGATAAAGACTGCCACTTGATACCAGTTTAATGGTTTGGAGCTCTGAAATGTCATGGCATCATGTTTTTACTTATAAGTGATGATCAGCCATGTGATCTGTAATATATTCATGTTAATTACTTTTTTAGGTTATTATCTAGAAGAAATCAGAAAATTTAAGAAATTCACAGGCTCTGCCATTCATAAACAGGCATTTGTTGCTCCCACTTAAAGAAAAATTGTATTGCACTTTCCTCAAAACTCTGTGTTTCTGTAGCTAATAGTGAGATCTAGGAAAGCCCCCATCACCATCACTTCAGTGCTGCCTTAATTCAGTCCACCATCCTTTTGTCTGAATTTTTGCCACAGCCTTCGATTTAACACCCACCAAACTGTTCTGCACAGTGTCAGCTTTTACAATACAAACTTTTAGGGTGCAGTTTAAGAATTAACTGTTCCTAAAAACTCTTTCCTATTGTTGTTTCTCCTTGTCTTTTGCTTCCTCACCCCAGCTGTCATAGTTCACTATCCTCTCTCCCAGGTAGCTCTTTCCCACGCATATCTCTGTTGTAATACTTAGCACTTGGTGTTAAAATCCTTGTTTCCCGAGTAGACTGTCAACTTCTTGAAGGTAAAGTCTGACTATGTGCCAAGATAGTCCTCTTATCCAAGTGTGATCTTGAATCACGGGTGAATCAATTGTTGTTTTAGAAATGAGGGGTCAAGGGTAGGCAATGCAAAGTAGACATTTCCTTATCGTTCTTATTCATTTATGTAAAATTTATATAAATTACCTAACTAATGTAGTAGACTATTTGAGTATGTGAACAACATAATATCGGAAGCACTCTTTCCATAAAGAATTGAAAGATAGCATCATTTTGTTTATCTTTTGGTCAGGTGCTGTGATTGTCTCCACGCCCCAGGACATTGCACTAATGGATGCACACAAGGGTGCTGAAATGTTTCGCAAAGTCCATGTGCCTGTAAGTATTTACGCTTCAACGCTGAAAAATATAAAACTCTTCTAAGTAAAGAAGCAAGTTGTTTAGTCCTATGCTGAAATCTTCAGGAAATTCCTCGTTCATCTTTATGGTTACTTTAAAAACATACTTTTGGGTAGAAGCATGTCTACATATTAATGCAAAAGAGTTCTGAAACATCCTTCAGGTATGAGCTTTCTTAAGAAGCCCTTCCTCTTTCAAACACTTGTAACCATCACTGACCAAAAAAAAAAGTCTTTTAGGAAATTATTTTGGTAGATAAACTTAAATATATCACTTGTGCAAAAAGAGATGAAAAAAGATTACTTTTTTCCTTCTGTCTTCTTACATATTAACCCATTGATAGCTCACCTTCTTCTGAAAGATATTGCAGGATTTTCTGCATCATATGACAAAATAAAACAAAGTAAAGAATTTTAAAAGTAGACAAAGAATAATTAAAACCAGATGGAAGGCCGGTGAGATGGCTCAGTGGTGTACGCGCCTGCCTGGCAAGCACGAGGGCCCAAGTTTGACTCCCGGATCCCACATACGAAAAAAGGGCTGGTGATATCGCTCAGCGTCGCTGGCACGTGAGGTCCTGAGGTCGATCCCCAGTACCCACAAAAAAAAAAAAAAAAAAAAAAAACAGATGGAGTTATAAGTAAAGTCAGTCAACAAATTGCATGCCATTAAGGAACTTAAATACATGCTAGTGGTGTACCATGAATTTTCTAGCAGCCAAGGAAAAAGAAACACTGTACTGCTAAAGCATTATCCATTTCCACAAGGTTAAGAAAGAACTAGATACTCAAAAGAAAGAGAGCTGAAACCGGAGACGTATCTTTGCTAGGTTCTCAGAAAAAAGAAACTATATGTGTTGGACACACTCTCATCACTTTCTTTACAGAAAATAGAAGGTGTTTTCTTCTAGTGTGCCTCAACGAATGCAAG
Source organism: Erethizon dorsatum (assembly GCA_028451465.1). Taxonomy (NCBI): domain Eukaryota; kingdom Metazoa; phylum Chordata; class Mammalia; order Rodentia; family Erethizontidae; genus Erethizon; species Erethizon dorsatum. The sequence continues at coordinate 29,045,254 of CM051823.1, read as the reverse complement.
GGGAATTGCGACAGAGGACAATTAGAACAAGCATTTCAGTACAAGACCAACATGAACCCTCCATGTATGTGGCTCTCTAGTGGCCTTGGTTACTTCAAGGATAGATTTTAGAGTTTGTAGGCCAGACCTTCCTAAACTTCAGCCCATGGACTAGCTTCAGGGGTCTCATAATTTTCTCTCGCCTTCTCCACCACAAACTGTTTGTTCAGTTGTACTTGTTTTGATATGAAAAGAATTCACAACTAAGGTTAGAGCTCAATGGTAGACTGCTTGTCTAGCATGCATTAGGTCCTGAGTTTGATGGCGGGGGTGGGGACAGAAGAAAAAGGAAGAAGAAAAATATCGAAGGGCTTATTTGCTAGCAGGGGTGAAATTGTGATTAGTAAGTAGTTTAAGACCTGTGTTCTGTGTTGTGGTTTTTTTTTTAGCTTGGAAAAATTTTAAAGCAATGATAACCAAATGGCCACCTCAGACAGAAAACTCTCTCTCTGAAGCACCTAGTTTAAGCACTGTGACTTCATATTATATTCTCCAAGATACAAGTAATGCCTACCCAGATAACTTGATTGTGTTACTTATTATATGAGGTTTTAAAGTATAAATCAGCAAAGGCATTTTTTTTTTTTTTTGGAGACATGGTCTTGCTATAGCAAAAGATTTATTAAAGAGAGGGCTATCTACCAGAATTATGACACTGAGTTAACAAGTAATCTAAATTCTTCTTTCTGTTAGAAATTAGATAACGGGGCTGGTTTGTTAAGACCTCTTCAAGGTCAGGATAATAGCCATTCTGTCTGCATATAAATGAATGCTTAACTCCTCATTCTGTAAGGTAAGGATAGAGGCATATGTCTAGCTCACTCAAAAACATCATGAAACCCTTGAGGGAAAATTTTTAAAAAGAATAGAAGTTAGAACCTGTTCTTATTTTACCCCCCTAGATATTATTATTTTGTATGCCAACAGGCCATTTCACCTGAAGTTGTCATTTGAGGTAGCAACACAGCAGGCCCTACTAGACTACTAGACTTTGTTATTTGAGAGTCTAATGATGATAGCTGCCAAATTCAGCATATGTACCTTTTAGTTCAGAAGTGTTTTGTTTTGTTTTGTTTTGTTTTTGCTTACCTGCAGCCCTTTAATTAAGAGCTAGACAAGCTGTTACTATTCTGACAGATTTTTCTTTAGACTGTTCTTATATCTTGAGGATAGTGCCCCCCCATTTTTGCCTTTTAAAAAATTATTTGCCCTCCAAGCCGCATAGATATTCAGTAATGTTTGTGAGTAAATGAGTGAAAACTTTCTAGCCATGAGCTCTGTACGCAGTTTGACAACCATGGTAAGCTACATTGCAAAGGGGGTTTTGGTCATAGGTGGGAAGTGGATTTGATGACTCCTGAGATCCCTCTGGCTCTTAAAAGCCTCAGAGTCTAAATAATAATAAAATGTTTGAAATTAGTAAGTGTTCCATAAATGCAAAGTAGATGTTTTGCTTTGTTTATTTCACTTTATTTCATTTTCCCTTCTTGGTTTTTAAGTCTTGTTCTCTATTTCCCCCCTTTTGAAGTGCATTAGTTACCATGGAAACAATGACATCATTGGCATTCATTGGTGTGGACAGAGTTTAGTAACATCTGCAAGAACATTTTGAAGTTAATTTAAATGATTTCTTAAAATTCTGAGCATAGATAGGGAAAGGAAGAGATGAACTATAAAATTCTCCATTCTCTGAAATGATATCCTTGTAGGTAATTGGTAGACTATTTTTTTTATAATAAAAATGTTTAGTTTTAAACATTTTTAATAATGAGTAGGTTATATGCTGTATCATTCTCACTCATTTTAGTTACCTACTTTTACAAGGGAGTCCCAGGTACCTTGATTTGGAGCCCTGCCCCAATCATTGAGCTTTTGTGTCACAGAAATTCCACTCTCCAGCCCTTCCTTCTTTGGTAATTTACTTTTTGGTTCCTGAAGTATTTTAATGTATACTTCCTATCTATTCCTTCATCATATAAGGGATCACTTAATTTAAACTCTACAAATAGTTATGTATTCCACAAATATATATTTACTGATATTGAGTGCTTTCTGTAAGTACTGTGATACCCTTCCATTGGTGATTTTTAAAAAAAAGAAGATGAAGCCTCTTTATTCAAGTATTTAGTGTAAATTCTGAGGAGACCAAAAACACCTTCTCCTCTGGACTATCAGGATAACTTCATGGAAAAGCCATGATTTTTTTTTTTTTTTTTCCTGTCCCTGTAATTTTACATGCTGGTCCTTTGCCCACTAAGTTATTGTCAGCTTAAGGAACTCAAAGTCATTTTTTAGATTTCTGCTCAGGCATTTCTTCCCCTAGGAAGCTTTCCCCAACATGCCAGGAAAAGTTAATAATCCTTTCTGCAAACTACTTTTACATTTATCTACTTTGGCTCATGTCTCATAGCAGGTTTACCTATCAGTCTTTACAGAAGAACATGTTACTGGATGGCAAGAAAACATGCTCTAAACATCCTTACAGGTGTGATAAATACTTTGATCTAGAATGTAACACCATCTGTGATCTATTGTTCCATTTTCCCCAGGCTCTTGAGCTGCTCTCACTCACATTTTCTCTGCCAGGCCAGACCAAATTGGTCTTGTACTTCTTTGACTTTTCTAAATACCATTTCTTTCCTCAGAACCCTAGGCATTCTGTTTTCCTACCTGAGATTATTTTACCCTCATTTTACACCTGGGAAATCCTTTTTTGTTCTTTGATACTTAAAGAGCTTTTCCTCTGGGACACTTGACCTAGTGCTGTTAACTCAGTGAGCCTTTCCTGTCTTATACTCAACCACACTGTGGTTTCCCTTTTGTTACTGTTGTCACATTTGTCAGTACTTTTACATTTACAGTACCACCCTGCAAGTGTAAGGATCACCTGCCTCTCTCGCTGCCTAGAACATGTTGCTGCTCACTAAATACATGCTGACTGAATGAGTGGAGTAGGTTTTGCTAGGCAGAGCTAGGGACTAGAGAGCGTGGGAATTCAATCAGAAAAGAATCAAGAAAACACAAATTGTGTTCAGGACTGTTCAGTTCATCTGTAGTTGAGGTAATGTGTCTGGGTAGGCCAAGGAATTTGGACTTTCTTCTTAAAAGAGGAATCCATAAAACATGGTGACTAGGAAGTAGACATAATTAGGATGGAACTTTAAAAAGTTTTAATCTAGTGAAGACTAATAAAATGGACAAGCACCAGGAGAGTATGGGGGCAGTAGAAAGCATTTGCAATGGTCAGAGTTATTCACACTGCAGGTTGTGACCCACCAATAGTCTGAAAATCAATACAGTATCAGGGTAAATAGCTCTTAGGAAGAGAAAGCCTTTTTTCATAAAGATTTTGTGTCATATATGAACATACATGTATGTATATTTATACTGATAAAGATGTAAAATTTTTTCTTACCAGGAAAACAGTCTAAAAAGTTGGAAAAACTAAGCTGAGCATGGTGGCACATGCTTGTAATCCCAGCACTGGGAGGCTGAGACAGGAGGATTGCTGTGAGTTCGAGGCCAGCCTAGGCTACAAAGTGAGTTCAAGGCCAGCCTAAGCTACATAGCGAGACCCAGTCTCCAGTGTCAGTGTTCCCTTCCATGAAATGGGGTAATACCTGTCCCACTGGTCATTATGCCATGAGCTTATATATCTGGTATTTAGCATAACCTTAGTACATAGTAACTGAATGTAATTTTTATAGTGATAGACATTATAAATCATTATAATTTCTCATTTGAGAGATTAAAAATTCAAAGTATAAAGAAGTTGAGTTGCACATCATGGACTCACAGCTACTAACCTGGTCTCTGAGAGGAATGTGGACATAGGCCTCCCCATTCATTGTTCTTTCTATGTCAGAATACTTCTTCTAAGAAATAAAACAAGAATTCCCATCTCATTTTTTAAAATTATAGTATCTGTATACATGCTTCAAGTGTATACCAAAAACTGATTCAAGGCTAATGGAAAACTGAAAGGCATTTATGAATCTAATGCATTTCAGTTATTATTATTCATTTTCTACTTAACAATGAGTTTTTCCTCCTCACTTTTCCTTAAAATGTAGATTTTAATCCTTCTGACAGGTTCCAACCAGGAAACATTTAACCTGATTGTAACCTTGAGAAATTGGATTATATAGTAGCCTGAAAATCTTGCTTGTTACTTACTTGAATCTGAGTTTAAAATGTCAAGAAGAAATTAAAATTGGGGCCCTTTGAGCCTGCTTAATTCAGTACATTTAGACACAAAAATCCAATATTCAGAGCAATGTTTATATTTCAAGAGAGTCAGTTTTTTAAAAGTTAATAAAAGGGCTACCTTTCTGAGCCAGTGATGGATTGCAATAATATGTGAAATATGTGTAGTAGCTGATGTTAGGCATGTACTGCTTGCTTCCAGCGAAACTAGCTGAGGTAAAAAGAAAAAAAGGAGCTTATACTTTGATGAGGCATTAAAAAATGATTGAGCATGCTTACAGCTGCATCTCAATGGCATTATGTAAATTAAGCTATAGCAAGGCATCTGTTTTCCAATGTTTCTGCTATCAAAAGGATAAATGCAATAGATCTGCAATAAACACAAATAGCTTAACGATATATAAAGTAGTCACAAGATGAAAGGCTTTCTTTTTGACAAACATCATGTGGATATGAATTCTTGCCTATTTAAGAGAGAAATTTTTATGAACAAAATTGAAATATAGATATTCTAATGTTCTTTATTACGTTGGTTTCCACCATTCAGAATCTCAGTGATTGCAGATTGCTCTTAGATAAATGAGTAGTAGTTTCTAAATTTTTCAGTATTATACTCATACCTTTTAGATTTTTACCCCAGCTAATATTAGTTATTGACTAATTTATTCTTTTTTTTTTTTTTTTTGTGGGTACGGGGGGTCAACCTCAGGACCTCGTGCGCCTGAGCAATATCACTGGCCCTTTTTTCATATGTGGGTTCCGGGAGTCGAACGGGGTCCTCGCGCTTGCCCGGCAGGCGCTTATGCCGCTGAGCCATTTCACCAGCCCTAATTTATTCTTTAAAGATATATGTATTTATATCTATATTATCTATATAGATCTATATATAAAGACATATATTTAAATCTATATCTATATATGTATTTATATAGATAGATAGATTTATTTCTATGTATCTATATATGTAGATATATAATGAGCTTGTACACTAAATGAAATAGCCAGTGTTAGCATGCTTGGTTGATGTGATTTTAACTAAAAGCAAAGAACCTTGATAGTTTATCTGTCCTGTGTATTCTTGAAAATAAACATTTCTTTCTGTTCAGTGTTTTAAAATATTTATAATAAATTGCAGAACCTGATAAAATATTTTTGTACACCTTTAGGACTTTAAAACTTTAGATAGGATGACTACAAGAAAAGATTCTATACTCAGACTTTGTCTAGAGCAGCACAATCCAATGGAAGTATACTGTGAGCCAAAAATTTAAAGTTTTTAGTAATTATTTTAAAAATAAAAATAAAAATAAGCAAGTGAAGTTGGTTTAATGTATTTAATACAGTATATTCAAAATATCATTTCAGCATGACATTCATATAAGAGTTAAAAATAACCAACTGGAATTATTTTAATATATATTTTAATTAGTACCTATTAATTTTATAAAATACAGGGTTTCAATGTGGTATTTTCATACATATGTATATTTTTATTGTATCCATCCCCCATTGCACTCTCTTATACCCCCTTTCCCTCCGACTTATTTCTTTCCTCTTGTCTAATAATAGTCTCCCTTCTACTTCCATGTCATCTTTTTAAGATTTCATATACGGTATTAGGGAAAATGTGATAAGTGTCTTTCTGAGTCTTCTGTATTTTATTTAACATGGTGAGTTCCAGTTCTGTCCATTTTTCTGAAATAGCAAAATTATGTGTATATACTACATTTTCTTTATTCATTTATCTGTTAATGGGCACCTAGGCTTAGCTATTGTGAACATGGGTATGCAGGTGTCTCTATAGTATGCTTACTTTAATTCTATCACCAAGGAGTTGTATAGCTGGGTCATATGGTAGTTCTATTTATAGTTTTTTGAGGAACCTCCATAATGATTTTCATAATGGCTATACTAATTAACATTCTCACCAACAGTATAGAAGCATTCTTACCAGCATTTATTGTTTTTTTTTTGTTTTTGTTTTTTGTATTCTTGATGATAGCCATTCTGACTGGCATGAGGTAGAATCTCAATGTAGTTTGATTTACATTTCCCTAGTAGCTAATGATGTTGCACTTTTTAAATTTGCTTATTGACTATTTGTACTTCTTTTGAGAAGTGTCACTTCAATTCATTTGCCCATTCATTGATTGGACTATTTGATTTTTTTTGGCATTATTTTTTTTAGTTCTATATGTGTTCTAGATATAATCTTCTGTCAGAAGAGTAGCTGGCAAAGATTTTCTGCCATTCTGTAGGCTGTCTGTTCAGTTAGTTGTCTCCCTTGCAGTGGAGAAACTTTTTAATTTGATATAGTTCCATGTGTTGATTCTTGGTTAGGTCCTATTCAGGAAATCTTTGCCAGTGCTTACAGCTTCAAGGGTTTCCACATGTTTTCCTTTAGCAGTTTCAAAGTTTCAGGTCTTTTGCCTAGGTCTTTGATCCATTTTTAATTGATATTTAGAGAGGGTGTGAGATAGTTTCAATCTCCTACATATGGATATCCAGTTTTTCCAACATTTGTTAAAGAGGCTATCTTTTCTCCAACATACTTTTTGACTCCTTCATCAAGAATCATATGGCTGTAGTTTCAGTGTCCTCTATTCCATGGTTTACATGTCTATTTTTTGTGGTAGTACCATGCTCTGTGTGTGTTGTTTGTTTGTTTTACTATGGCTTTGTAGAATGATTTGAAATAGGGTATTATATCTCCAGCCTTCCTCTTTTTGGTTAGGATTGCTTTGACTGTTTGGTGTCTTTTGTGTTTCCATATGAATTTTAAGTTTTGGGTTTTTTTTTCCCTCTAGTTCTATGAAGAATATCATTGGCATTTTGAGGGGGTTTCCTTGAATCTGGAGATTGTTTCGGTGATATGGCCATTCTAACAGTATTAATCCTGCTGACCCGTGAATACAGGTCCATCTTTTAGTGTCTTTAATTTCTTTCTTCATTGTTCTGTCATTTTCACTGTAGAGTTCTTTCACTTCTTTGGTTAAGTTGATCCCTAGGTGTTTCTTTTTAAACTATTGTGAATGGAATTGTTTTCCTGATTTCTTCCTCAGCTAGTTCATTATTGGTGTGTAGAAAAAGTTCTTGGTTTTTTAATGTTGATTTTTGTATCTTTAGCCAACAGGTTTTATTTTAAAACACTAGGAAGTCTTACAATTCAATAAGAAAAAAAAGAGTTGCAAAAATAAGCAAGACACGTGAACTTTTATTTCAGAAGATAACATACAAATGACAATAAACATTTAAAAATATAGGCACAGGCCAGGAATATAGCTCAGCGGCACAAGCACCTGCCTGGCAAGCTCAAGGTCCTGAGTTAGATTCCCAGTACCAAAAAAAAAAAAAAAAAAAAAAAAAATATATATATATATATATATATATATATATATATATATATATTCACCTTCATTAATAACTATGACAATGCAAATTAAAACCACAATAGAAAGGATAGCTGGGGTGTAACCTAACAGCTAGCCAAAAAGGGATGGGGGACATATAAAAACATTCATAGAATCTTTATTTACAAAATCCAGAGCCTGGAAATAACCCAAATGGTTAAGTGGGAGAATGGATTATGAAATTGTGGAACTCAATGAAAAGTTCAGCTGGATGAATCACTCGGACACAAAGAATACATTGCATGATTGTATTTGTATCAAGTTCAAGACCAGGAAAAAAATAATTTATGGTGTTAGAAATCAGATTAGTATATATCTTTGGAGAATTGTTTTGGAGGGTATAAAAGGAAACGCCTAGGGTGCCGGCAGTGTTTTATTTCTTGACAGGGTCTCGACGATGTGGGTATTCTTTATAAGTCTATTCCTCCATACACTTAGGATTTGTGTATTTTGTGTATTCATGATATACTTTGATGAAAAAACATAAAAATGACAGAAAAAAGACCTTGCAAGTGTGTAACTCCATCATTTTGGAACTTCTCTGAGGTTAGGCTTTCAGTCTTTCATTGGAGTGTTAGGAAGAACAGAAAATTGTTCTTCCCAAGCTTAAAAAATTACTGAGATATTTTAGATGCATTTACTCATACTATCATTGATATTCAGTGTGTATTTTCCACTAAAAATACATCTTAACCCATTTATGCTGAAGATTGCAGTTTTTTGAAATTTTACATGAAATTCATGTATGTTACTTAGAAAAATTAAAGGACCAAGAATTTGAAGAGAAAAAATTTCATTATGTTGCACTGTTACGGGCATTCCAAAAATGAAAGACGAGGCATTGAAGGGTTAATTTTGACTTGCGACTTATCAAGTGCTCAGTAGCCACATAGTTACCTTATTAGACCTTGCAAGTGTGTAACTTCATCATTTTGGAACTTCTCTGAGGTTAGACTTTCAGTCTTTCATTGGAGTGTTAGGAAGAACAAAAGATTGTTCTTCCCAAGGAACTCCTCTTAATTATGCTCTACATCTTCATTTTTATAGAATATAAAGCAGGTGATTATTTTGTATGCAGGTTCATAGGATACCTAATACACCATTGTTTTACTTCTTTTTACTCACTGTTTTATTACTTCTTGCTTTATTGCTTATTCTTCTCATGGCTACTTTCTTTTTTCTTTTGAGACTAGGTCTTGTTAAGTTGCGTAGGCTGGGTTTGAACTTATAGTCCTCCCGCCTCAACCTCCCAGAGTGCTGAGATTATAGGCATGCACCACCATACCTGGCTGGACCCCACATTATAATACCTAGATTGGTGTTGCCTGTGAACTTTTTTATAAATGGGATATATAGTGGTATAGTGTATATTTTTCATACTAGCTTTTTTGCTTGGAGTTGTTTGCAGTGTTCACGCATACTATGGATTGTAGCTATATGGTTCTTTGTGAAAAATAAGCACAATTTGTCTGTTTTACTGTTTATGGACAGTTGAATACTTTTTTGTTTTTTATAATTATGATTAATACTGTTATGAGTAGTTTGCACATGTCTTTTAGTGAATGTTATGTTCACATTTCTGTTATTACTTTACTTGAAGTAGAGTTGCTGTGCCATGATTTAAGTGTAAATCAGTTTAAGTTTATGGTGCCAGATAGTTTTCCAAAATGGTCATACCCATTTATACTCAGCTGAAACAAAATGAGTATTAGTTGCTTTCTGTCCTCACCAATATTATGCTTTATGTCCTCACCAATATTCTTATTTTTCTGTTTTGTTTTTGTTTTAGTCATACTCATGTTCATCTTTTCTTATTCAGTCTTAAGTGTAAGGTACTTTGGATATCTTCTTTTGTGGAGTGCCTGCTAATTCTCTTGCCTATTTTTAAATTATGTTATCTAACTTATCCTTATTGATTTATAGGAATCATTATATATTCCAGGTAAAAGACTGATGTCATCTATGTGTACTGTAGAAATTATCTCCTGCCATATAGCTTGCCTTTTCACTCTCTTAATGATGTCTTTTGATTAATTTTAATTAATTTTAATGAGCTCCTGATTATTAAAGATTCTGACTTTCATTATGGATCTGTAGTGGGTTCTCTGTTGTGTTATGTTATAACCAAAATTTTTTTTCAAATCAAACAAAGTAGTATATGTGTTAGAAGTTCTTAAGATGAGGAAATTCTAGAGTTAAGTGGGATTAGTTTACTCAAGGTGACATAGGAAGCAATATTAGAGCATTTATCCTTAAACTATAAGAAGTTACACATTATCAGTAATACAGCCAAGTTTTTTTAACAAAACCTCTGACTTTCAAACATATAGTTATCTTCCAACTGAATATATTTTAGATGGTGCTAAAAATGATCACCTCTCCCATGATTGGTTTTGAAGAAAACAGCCCTGAATTTTAATTGTCTAAGAAAATAAACAATACAAAGACAAATCCTTTTAGTTTTTTCCATTATTTTGTGTTTTTTTTTTTTTAAAACCTCTGAATTGAACTGTGGGTAATGAGTCTACTACAACTTCAGTCCTAACAGAGTGGCCTCTCTACTCAAAACCATTTAATGACTTTGCGTCACACTCATTACATAAAACTGACACTTGACTATAGCCTGAAGTCCTACCTTTTCGCCTCAACTCGTGCCATTCACACCATAGGCCTCAGACTGGCCTTTCAGTTTCTCAAAGGGAGGTATGTGCTCCCTACTTCTGTATTGAATATTTTTCTTCCCTTTCTCCTTGTTTTTGCCTGATTTTTTTCTCTAACATTTGCCTGACTGCCCTAAATCTTTCCTTAATAAACCTTCTCTGACTGCTAGAGGAGACTGAGTTCTCTCTGTTCTACTCTCTTGCGATACCTACCAGTTTGCTTCCAGAGAAGCGTATTTTTCATTCAGTTTATTTCTCCAATTAGAGTGCACACTCCAGGGGGCAACCATCAAGTCTTTTGCTCACCATTGTGTGCTATCCCTCGTGTTTATCCAATTGCTAGCATATACTAATAAGAGCACTTTAAGTATTGTTTGATTATAATTTTATATTTTAAGCCTATGGCATTTATGTAGTCTGTAGAGACTATATCTGAGGTATTTATATAGTCCATGGAGAACAATGTGATAATAAGTAAATCACCCAAACTACAAATTCACTCTTGCTCCATGCCTCTGTGTCTAGGAGTATCCAAGAGATTCCAAGGCAAGACTTTTTCTGTTCTCTCCAAATTGAAATACACCCTCACCTAGATGTTCACTTTGTTTTAAATATTTCCACTGTTCTCCCTTATTTTCTTTCTCTCTCTCTCTTTTTTTTTTTTTTGGTACTGGGAATTGAACTCAGGACCTTGCACTTGCCAGGCAGGCGCTTGTACTGCTGAGCTATATCCCTGTTTTCCCTTATTGATTGATTTTTTTATGTTTAAGTTGAAAGCACTGCAGTCAGGGTATATATAACATTTAACATAAATGGCAGTAAAACTGCCCAAGCAATGAGTATACTATATAGACATAGTAAATAAACAAATAAGTTCTGTGATATTAAGCATGTTTTTGTTCTAGCATTTTTGGAAATGGTACTGAATTATCAAAACAGTCTGACTTATTTTTTGTGCTATATTACATCAATAAAAGGATTTGTATTACATGCTTGGAAAAATGCTTTGCCTCATATTCATGTCCTTCACTGTTTGTCTTCATTTACATGTGTTGTGGGCCATGTTAGTTTTTTTCTGTTGCTGTTTTTCAAACGAATAACTAATTTTAACACCTTCTTGTCTGTGGGTTTTATTATGGACTGTAAGTGCTTCTTCATTTAAATTGCAAATGTTCCAGTAGTATATAGTAATGATCTTACGGTGGAATTGATAGGATGATACAAGCATTGTTATCTCTAAACTTCTGATGGTGGTGTTCTGCATTTTTATTTTGGAAGAGAGTCGCTGCTTCTCATCAGTAAGAAAGTGAGATTAAAAGGAACATGAGTACAGATTATATTTGCAGAGCCAGTATATTTATTCAATGAGACTATTGAATAATAATGTTTACTAAAGAACTATTTTGTGTAGAAGATAGAGAAATTTTGTTTTAAGCAAAAACATTCTAATAAGAGCGGAAATTCAGTCTTTTGCTACCACTGTCCATTTCCTCAGCTACAGAATGGATATGATAAAATACCCAGTACTAAGTTCACCATTGTGTGCTATCCCTCATGTTTATCTTATTCGAAGAACAAATAAGACAGTACCTTTAAAGCACTTTATTCTGGTACATGACATATAATAGGCACTCAGTATATGTTGGCTAGTAAGTTTTTCAGGTTTTTTTTTTATTAGTACGTGTTTGCAGTACGTAATGATTGCATTCCTCGTGGGGAGTTGGTACACATACATAACATAGTTTAATTCTTTCTTCAGCCCCTTCCCCACCCCTTCTGCCCTCTTCCCTCCATCTCTTGGTCCCCTTCCCTTTGGCAAAATATCTACCTCCTTATTTTGTATTATCTATCTTTTATTTTGCTTTTTATTTTGCCTAGTATTGACCATGAGACTTTGTCCATAGTTGACCTCTTAACTATTTTCTGCTCTTTCTGCCCTTTCTTCATATTGCCTTCAATAGGTTTCTACCACACATGTCTGATTGTGTAACACTACCTCTTTGATACCTTCTTTTCATCTTTAAAAATCTTTGTGCTTTCCCGTGTCTGATCAAGAAAATCTGAGATGCATGGATAGCACTTAGCACCTTACCATCTGAACCTAACTCTCCTTACCAAACCATCTTCTGCCTTGACCATCCACTGGGTTGCAGCCCAAAGTTTTAATTTGTTGCATTGGTTGCATTCTTCCTTCTGTCTGTATTTTGTGCTGTAGGTCTTACCCCCTCCAAGGACAACTCAGAGTTCCTCTTATTCTTCCCAGTTAAGAGTTTTTGGTTGCTGTTTACTCATCTCTTTTTAGCATTTATCACCATATTAAAGTTAATTACCTATGTCTTGATCTCTCACTAACTTGTGAGTTCCTCAAGAACAGAGACCATAACTCATCCTTATATCACTACCTAGTAGATACACTGTAAAAACATGTTGAAATGATGTATTGAAATCTAATGTGATTTTATTTTAATTTCAATGTGTTTTTATTATTTTAGGTTCTTGGCCTTATCCAGAATATGAGTGTTTTCCAGTGTCCAAAATGTAAACACAAAACTCATATTTTTGGTGCTGATGGTGCAAAGAGGCTAGCAAAGACCCTTGACCTTGATGTCCTGGGTAAGCCCATATGATATTCTTTTACAGTGCAAGTTGCAGAAGAGAAAGTGGAGATGAGGCTTGGTGATAAAATGAGTATCTCAATTAGTTGCTTTTGGCTTTGTTAGTTCTGTTAATATAGTGCCATTCTATGTGTTTACCTTTCTTTGGCTTTTTAAAATAGGTCTTTCATACCAACTATGAAAATAATCCCTACTTTAGATAAAAACTGTCTATAAATTAAATTTGAGAAGAGAATTTTGTGGTCCAAGTACATTGTACCCATATTTATGGTACAAATGATTTGAAGCCATATTTTAATGACAGTCATCAATTTGGTTACTAAGTTGGCCATAAATATGTTTGTATAAACAAGTATACATGAAAATACAGATTTTTGGATCAAATATGATTTTTCAGAAACCCACAGCAACTTAACGGACTTTTTAGAAAACATGTTTTTTTGTGAATGACTTTGTGTTCTGGGCAAGGACAGATGTTAGATGCTGAATAGGGACCACATAGAATGAATTATTAGTTTTAGGTAGTTAAAAATTAAGATCCCTTGGAGATCAAAGAATTTCAGAACATTCTTTGTTATAATTAAGTTTCTAAAACTTAAATGTATTATTGTTATGCATTTACACTATAGCAGAAACTGTAATACCAGGTGACTGCTAATGATATATTTTGATACATTGCTATAATTAGCCACTAATTATATTCTGCAACTGTTTGTCATTTAACTAACCTAGAAAGTTCAATTATCTAAATCTGCATAATAACATGATTGACATTCACTTATATAATAAAGTAAATGTGTAATTGTAATGACATTGAATTATGCTTACAATATTGTAATTTTCTAACTTATAAATGAGTGGTACAATTTTGTAAGTCATTTATTTAGAATTTGAAACATCTTGTAGAGAGATACTCTCATATTTGGAAGTTACATTTCAACCAATAGCTCACAAATGTACAGTTCCCTGAAAATGTATCAGAAACACTGATTACTAACCACAAAAACTGGGTAGTGCCATAGCCTGCTGGGTCAAACAGTGTTATGGGAAAAGTAATTTATGTAGTTCTAACTCAAGTCTCATCTCCTTTTAATGTAATCACAGTGTCCCAGAGATGTCTCCCATGAACTGGAGTAGGGAATCCAATTATGAACAGGCTAGAATTGGGAAAGAGGAACTGAAATCGGGGAGCGTTCTCTCAGCTAAGGCCTTCCAGCTGTTCAAACTCCCTAAAAACCCTCATTTGTCCTGTACCAACTTCCTGGCAGCTGCTTAATTTATTTTTATCCTTTGAGTTGTGTTTTAAATGATTATTTGGTAAAATGGCTCTTCAGAATCTTGTCCATATTTACTTCCAGGGAGAGTTTATGCTTAGCAGTTAGTCTCAGGCTTTCTCAGAGAAAACCCTTTAATCTATTTCATATCTGAGATGCGCCCTCACCTCTTTCAGAGCTGGCCCCCTAGAGACACTTTTCATACTGGTCCTTGTCACTCTTTATGCCGTTCTTCCTCCCTAGATAAGACTGTTAGCCTATGACCGCTCTCACTATTTTCTAACAGTTTTCCCTTTCATATTCTGCTCTCGTGTGAGTCTTTGGAGGACAGAAACAGTGTCAGTAGGTGGCTATATAAAGAAGTGTTTACTTTTTTACTTCCATTTCTGCAGTAGAAAAGGTGTCATCCAGGATTCCTGACTATAATGGTAGTTCACAAACCAAGAGAAAAAACTGGAGCCTAGGGATGTAGCTGAGTGCTTGTCTAGCATGTGTGAGGCCCTCAGTGCCATCCTCAGCACAAGAGAGGGGTCGGGAGGGGAGAGAGGAAGCAAGGAGAGGAGAGACAGAGATTTTTTGTGGGTTTCTGAGCATTTTCTGTAATTTATTATACCATGTCTGCCCCTGTGACAATTTCCTACAGTCTTAAGTTGATCTATAGAATAGACATCGCATTTACTGGAAAACTAATTTTTAAATGGTTAATGAAATATCCATGTATTTTGTCATTGGCTATTAGGTATTAAGGAAAGACTTAAAAAGAGCTAAGATTGAAAAATTTGCTGACAACAGGAGCGTGAAGTATCTGTTCCTCTGACATCTACTTCATAATAAATTGTAATATTTTTACAACATACACTTCTTCTGCATTATTTGCATTGCCTGGCAGGGTACTGAATGACTTATTTATATAAAACAAACACACATTTCAGTAACCTTTGCACAGATGTGGAGTGGTTCTGAGATTGCTGAGTACTATGACAGGTACTTAAGACTCCATTTATTGTGTTTTAAATCTCAGCTTTTGAAAGACTTCATTTGTGATGGTGTGGTGGAAAGCAGGTATAGGACGATGACACCATTTTACTCTTAAATCCCATCACCTACTAGAAATGTATCCTTAGGAAAAATGCACAACCTCTCCAATGGTAGCCTGTATATTAAAGGTTCATATTAAGTACTTCCTGAAAACTCTTCAAGTGCACAAGTTATATATAAAGTAACATAAATTAAATTAGTAAATAGTAAGGGGAAATAATTCTGTTGAAGAGGCAGATAGTTGAGATAACAGGTCTGGCCTTTTTAACTGTTCTCTTAGCTCACTTGTCTGCCAAGACTAGGAAGATGATTTTGTTGTACTTTTTTTGGACTACGCTTCTGCATCCTTTCCTTTTTGGTTTTCTCTTATTATGTGGCATGATATATCTGTATCAGATATTACAGGAGAAAACCTCTTACAAATGTCTTCCAAGTAATTCCTTGCTGGGAGACCCCCAGCGAAGAATAAATCAGAGAGGCCTCATCTCTTATCTGCTAGCTTTCATGTATACATATATAGTCACCCTCAAGATGACTATTTTGTCTGTTAATTTTCATTTGAAATTCCTTTTTCAGAGATTTAGTAAATTGAGGATAGTCATAACTCAACTTAATTCAAATTTCGTATTTTATTTCCATTGCTCCAATTGTGAGATTCTAAATGCCTCTGTAAACTTCTCTGGTATTAACTGATACCTCTTGGGCTCTTTTAGGAGACATTCCGTTACACCTCAGTATAAGGGAAGCTTCAGATACAGGCCAGCCAGTTGTGTTTTCACAGCCTGAAAGTGATGAGGTAAGTTACATGTTTAAATGTGTATTTTTATTTCCTTGTCAGATACATACTTTTTGATATGCAGAAAGTTGGAAAGATCAAGCTTATCTGTTTGCAGGCCATACATATATAAATAAGGATTAGGTAACTGTCCAAAGTATTGTTGATATTCACTGTTTTACATGCTGAGCTGTCAGTGTTGCCTCTAAACTATCAGCTCAACAAATTCACCCACAAAGAATCATCAACTAACCAGTTTTCTCAGGAAGAACACAAGTAATGAGAGTTTGTAAAATACTCATCTTGCCAGCTAGCAATATCTAACTGTTTAAGATTATTATATTTCAATATTACAAATTCAGTTGATCATTGTGAAAAGGGAACCTAACGTAAGAAAGTATTAAGTCAGATAAAGGGCATCCAGTTATTAGGGATGAGATGTTCTTTGCATTTATTTTAATAAATATAGTGGGAGGTGAGATGGAAATACTGGTAGTATTTCACTGGCCAGCAACATTGGGGATACAGGTGATAGACATTCAAAATTGCTTATACATAAAATCTCTGGGCTGGGGATGTGGCTCAGTGGTACAATTCTTGCCTTGCATGCACAAGGCTCTGCGTTCAATCCCCAGCACCACCACCCCCCAAAAAAGAAAAAATCTTTAAGCATAGAATCTTTTACTTCAATCTTTTTTCAAAATAGAAATAAAATCATGTGCTTGCTTTGGCAGCACACATACTAAAATTGGAATGAAATAAAATCATATTTCCTAAATAGTACTTACTATTTAACTTGGAAACTGAGTTGTCATTTGGTACATCAGCTTTTGGTTTTTGGTTTCTTCTTTTTCTTTTTTTTGAGACAGGGTCTCGCTCTGTATTCTAGGCTGGCCTTGAACTCACTATGTACCCTAAGCTGGCCTCAAACTCGTGGCAATCCAAGTGCTGGGATTACAGTTGTGCACCACCACACCTGGCTGGTACATCAGTTTTGATGTAGTTTTTGCTCCCCTTTCCTCAACACCCCCAGCAAATCTTCTAATAGTTTTCTTTTTTCTCCTTAGTTACTGATTATAACTTTATAACATTAAAGTACTATGATTTTTTCCATGTATAACTACTACACTTTTTATTCTAGTTTGCTTCCTTTGATATTCTGTGAACTAGAAAATAAAAGGCCCAGAATGGTTAAATCTGTAAATAGAGTTAAGAGTAGGTTAATCTCAGAGTCTCGGATAAACAAAGTTGATCCATTTTGAGTCATCTCTTTGGGGCCCAGAGGTTCTTTTCTTTCCACAGGATTGGCAGTTATGGAATAGTTGATCAAGTTACTGGCAATGTGAGTAAATACAGTATAGTAGTTATCACTGTTCTTTGCCTTTTAGGTATTAAATGTTAATTTCCTTTTAAGTCTTTCTTAGAAAGATTTCATATATACAAAAACTATAATTCTTTATTGCTTTCATCATTAAAGTCTGACAGTCCCAACTATCATAGGTGTGCTTTATATGTGCAGTATATGAAAAGTATGAAAATTGAGGGTTCTTTAAGTTCCATACTTTTAAATGCCTCCCAAGAACAGAGTAAAGGCATCATGGTGATTCCTTCTAAGAATCATTTCCTCCTAGTTTATTTCAATTAGGAGTAATTTTTTGCATTTTTAACCTGTTCATTATTAGTTTTCCCTTTGAAATTCTCTAAAAGAAAGATTTCAATGAAGTTAGATTTATATATATATGTAACATATAAAAATCATCTAAAGGTAATATGATTTTAAACTCTAGACAGTGCTCTTTGTTGAGTTTTTTGGAGTTACATGTTTTTATAATCTGATCTACATTTGCATAAATATTAGACCCATTGCTATTGCTGGGTGTCATTTCTGAGTGTCATAGGATAGCTTAAAACTTTCTGCAAAACCTTTCTGCAAAAATGGTGAGAATTTCAACTACATCTCAGCTTTAAATATGAAGATATGATTAATTTTAAGATTTAGACATGGCCGTGAAAAAGAAAAAAATAGTGACTTGTACTTCATTCTCTTTCAGTGGAAGATGTTATTTTCAACTCTTAGATCGTGGACATTCATTATTATTAATCTTCCTAATAATAGTGTTTACAGTGTACCAGACACTGTCAAACATTTTACTTAAGTTATTTCTGTGTTCACAACAACTTAATGCAATATGTAGATGGCCTCCATATGACAAATGAGGAAACTGAGTTTCAGGAAGTTAGATAATTTTCCCAAGATTGCAGAGCTATTAAATAAGATGTGATTAAAAGACAGGTCTTTTCCTTTCAAATGTCTATTATACCACCTTCTGGGTCCTATGTAAAATTCGTATACTACAATTTCTTCAGAGATTGGTACAATAGTTAGGTACACTGAATATATTATCTTACTTGATTCTCAGCATCTTTGTGATGTAAATACAGTAATCTACATTTTTTCCAGGTGAATAAGCACATGTTCATTTCCATTAAGGAACCCTGTTCAAGACAGAACTAAAAGCCAGTTTCACTCCCAGCTGATAGACAGTCCATTCATTCTCTTCCCAATGCAGTATCGTGTCATTTCCCAGTAATTGCAAGATTAGTTCAATGTCTATGTATTGTGTGTATAAGCTGGCTTTGAGTTCAGCTCCTTTTCATAGTATCACAGAGGTCTAGAGAAGTATCTGAGAAGGCTGCCCATCAGGGTCTCTTCGTATGCACAGGTGCAGGGCATAACACTGAGGATCTTAGCCTGAGTCTGAGAATATCCTGAAATCATATCCATAATGTATGAAGGTGCATTTTTCTGGGGAATGGAACAGGAGCTTTGTTAGATTCTCAAAGGGGGACCTCTACATGGAAGGAAAAGCACTGAATCTGAACCAGCATAGTTTCATTACCAAATTTTTCACTTCCTATGTGTAACTTGAAGCAGTTTCCCTAACTCCTTGAACTTTTCTCTCCATTTACAAATTGATGTCATAATAAGGAAGATTTTATGAAATATTGTGAAAATACTTTCAAAAAATGCCAAATAGAATGCAACTATACTTATTACCTTCTGAAACTTCCTAAGATATCATGACACTACATGTCTTTCCTCTTCTGTTTATTAAAAAGATGAAGGCCGGTGAGATAGCTCAGTGGCACAAATGCCTGCCTGGCAAGCACGAGGTCCTGAGTTAGACTCCCGGAACCCACAAAAAAAAAAAAAAAAAAAAAAGGCTGAGTGCACTTATGCCCTTCCCCTGACACAGCATGAAGTAAATGTTACTCTTTGATGGCATTTAAAATTTAGAGAAGCAGAATTTGAATCGTGAAATGAGAGTAGAGTTCCCAGCTTCAACATTAAAAATGTTAGGAAGCTGTGATTCATTCCTGGAATCAGGATCCTTCTAGTTAGTTTTGTGATGAAGTTTGCCTGGTAATAATCCTCTTCCCTTTTCCCTTACAAACTCAGATGGAACTTGGCTCTCAGAAGGCAGACGCACCCCTTTTAACAGATCCTGTGGTATCTGGAAGCCCATTGCCCATTCTACTCACATGAAAGCAGCATTAATTTGACAGCATAAATTTCTGCAAAATAGGGTAAACATTATAAAATTAGTTGTTAATTGTTAGCCTCTTAGCCTGACACTTTTTATTGTTGGCTTTTAGGGACTGAGTTAGAGACAAAATAACTAATCACCAGAGGTTTTATTTTTCACTGTTTGTCTTCCTTCTTACTCCACCTTCTCTTTTCCGTATTCCCTCACTTTCTCCTCCAATACCAAGTGTTAGAACTCTCTCTTTTGGCCCATAAAATTTAGGCATTAGAGATTTAACTTTCCCATTAACATTAAACTTTGAGAAAGGCAAACACTAGAAAGGTATGAATTGTGGTGAATTTTTGAGACATCTTGGAAACATTGGAAGGGCTATGGTACCAATTAAAAAGCACTAACAGATTTATGATTACCCAGCAAATGGGAAAAAACTTCTGCACATATGCACTAGTTAGGAAGCAGGAGGAAGTGAAATGTGAGTGGTGTAGCAGCTGGTGAAAACAATAGAAGAAGAGTGAGAAAGTAGATACTTAGAATCTTAAATTCAATATAATTGCTTCATGCAGAATGAATTGTAATTGTTGATTAGACTAAAACTATCTTTTCCTTTTTTTTTTTTTTTTTTTTTGTGGGTACCGGGGGTTGACCTCAGGGCCTGGCGCGCCAGCCGGCGCCCGTGCCGCTGAGCAATATCACCGGCCCTTTTTTCGTATGTGGGATCCGGGAGTCGAACTCGGGCCCTCGCGCTTGCTAGGCAGGCGCGTAGGCCGCTGAGCCATCTCACCGGCCCCTATCTTTTCCTTTGACTGAGACACAAGTAATGGACCCATGTGATTTGATCCTTTTTATTAAGTAAAGTATTAGCATACAGAAAGATATACTATAAGATACTCCTCATAAAGACTTTCCAATATAAGGGGAAATTTTATTGTATAATTTCTAAATCATCACCTCAGAGTTTTAATATGAAATGGCTGTGTATGATAAATTTAAACTTCAAATATTAGAAAAACAAAGGAAACTTCCATAAAATTTCTTGCGTTTTGGTTACCGTTGATCCCTGTTGCTTGTTAATGACAGAACAGACAAATAGGGTCCAGCTGTATTATCTGTGCCTCTAAATGGCCTTAAAAAAAGACCTAGAATGGGAAGAGTGTTAGTCTATGTAGAGTTGAGTAGATGAAAGAAAGGAGTATTAATAGTTTGAGAAATTTCAGTTTTGTCTTTTACATATGATGTACAAAGTGTAATCAAAATATACAGTGAATATTTAAAAATGTATTACAGTAAAGGACACAGTGCCTTTAATCCCCCCTCAAAATACTCCCCTTGCTTCAAACACAGCCCATCATTCTTTCCATTTTCTGAAGCAGTTCTGGAAGTCCTTTTTGTGTCTTTAATAAGGTGTAGTAAAATAACATGGTGAATGCCACTGCCAAATGCCATCCAGCAGAAATGCAGGCTCATAAAAACATTATAGTGTGTCCTCATCTGCCTTATTCACTGGATCTGGTGCCATGTGTCTTCTGGCTCTTCCCCAAAGTCAAAATGACCACAAAAGGTAAACATTTTAAATCGATTGAGAACATTTGAGGAAGTGATGACAGAGCAATTAAAGACACTCCAGAAGAAGGACTTCCAGAAGTGCTTCAGCAAGTGGCAAGAATAGTGGGATAAGTGTGTTGGAAGTAAGGGGGAGTATTTTGAGGGGAGTTAATAACAATATATCTTTTACTGTAATAAATTTTTTAAAATTTAAATATTCACCATATTTTTCAAACACCTCATATGTGTCATCTTCTTGCTAGTTACGGTTTAAACAAAAGGAGCGATTTAATTTATTCCTCAAGTGGGAATAAGGTGTAAGAAGTACTGGTACAAAGGAAACAGTTTTAAAACTCCTTAGTACCTTGCAGCCAGATACTATTACATTAATCATTTTATAGGTGTGGAAACTAGAATGGTTAAGTAGCTTGTCCAAGGCCCCTTAGCAAACAAGTGATGAATCCAAGATTCTAAATGTGGCCTGACTTCAAGGGTCCAGCTCTTCACCAGTGAGCAGTTCTGCTTCCATTTTTTTTTTTTTTTTTTTTTTTTGTGGGTACCGGGGGGACGACCTCAGGACCTCGTGCGCCAACAGGCGCCCATGCCGCTGAGTGATATCACCGGCCCCTTTTTCGTATGTGGGTTCCGGGAGTCGAACTCGGGCCTTCGCGCTTGCAAGGCAGGCGCTTACGCCGCTGAGCCATCTCACCGGCCCTGCTTCCATTTTATATCATTCTGTCACATGGATTTGCCAACACAATGCTTTGCATGCATTAAGAACCAAAATGTATTTTCTGAAATGATACAGCATTGGCTGAAAAAATTAAGTCTTAACAGTTGTAGAAATTGAAACTGTTTGAGCACTTTCAGTGATTTCTCGGCAAATGACAATCTGTTACCTGTGTAATATACTGGAGATTTCCATTAGAAAGCGAAGTTAAATATGGCAAATTTGATTATTCTGTAATCATTCAGAATTTTTTGGTATTCTGATAGGTTTATGTATCTAGTTTAATGTGGATAAATATGAAGAAATTGCAGAGTCGTGTCCTTTCCTCAGCTCACTTTAATGAACTTTAAATTTTCATCATAAAATATTAGACATAAATACTTAGAATAACCACTACGAGATAAAAGCTGTTTATAAAGTTGCATGGGTAAAAACTAGCACATTAGATATGAAAGAAATATTTATTTATAAGTAGAATTCATTTCTATTTTTGGGCAAAAACTATTGTTTCTGTCAACTATAACACAGTGAAACCATTCTAGACTGTACATTATGATTAGAATTTCTTATGAGTTCACTGCTTAATATGTGGTATAGTAGAAGGAGCTGGGCTTTATAGTCAGTTGGATCCAGATTTCTTTGTCTTCTAGACTGCTGATCTCATGAGATTGAACAAGTAACTCCCAGTTGCTTCATCTGAGTCGAGCTAAGGATGCTTGTTTTACATGATTGAGATCAATCACTTTGTGTGAAGTACTTGGTATTATAGGCATCCAGTTAAAAAAATTAAAGCCTTATTCATCTTTTTAGAGCTTTTTTTTTTTTTTTTTTTGTGGGTACCGGGGGGTCGACCTCAGGACCTCGCGCGCCAGCAGGCGCCCATGCCGCTGAGTGATATCACCGGCCCCTTTTTCGTATGTGGGATCCGGGAGTCGAACTCGGGCCCTTGTGCTTGCCGGGCAGGCGCTTAAGCCGCTGAGCCATCTCACCGGCCCCTTTTTAGAGCTTTTTAAAGGACTTTTAAAATGAAGTTTTAACACTTTTCTGATAAAATGAAACATGGCTCAGCTGTTAGGCTCGGAATAGTCTTTAAAAATGAAAATGTGTGAAACACCCTTAAATCACTTCACCAAATCAGCAAACAGACCTCAAATATCTCTTTTAACTGTGCAGAGTAGGAGTTAGTCAGCTTTAGTTCAAAGCCTAGCTTATTACCTACTGGCAATAATGCTTTAAACAGACTTCACCTTTCTGGATCTTTCCTTGTCTATAAGGTGATAATGGCAGAATTTTACCCCATGGTAACTGTGCAGATAAAAGGAAATACTTGGTAAATATTAAGTGGTAGTAAATTTTATCATTAGCAGTGATTGCAGTATGTACATAAGTGTATCAATATAGAAACTGATGGTTTTAGAAATTCTTACTATTGTGTTTTATAATTATTTCTTATGAACGAGGTAGGGGAAGTAAACAGTATTTGTATTGAAATTATTTAAGAGAATTCTTAAAACGTAAATATCATAATTGTTGTTGAAATGTGGACATGTGGGCATGGGGTAGTTTCTGGTCTGCTCTGTGGCTTGGGAGTTACTCTTAGTAATGCACTGCACTGGGGAGCCCAGAGATTAAGAGTGTAACGACTAAACCAGAAATTCTTGCCTGATACCCAAAATTTACCAGGTGAAAGTTTATGAGTGCTCAGTGCTGGTACTGCAAACTATTCTCAGGAAAAAAGAAGAAAATACTTTCTAAAGATAAACCAGAGGGTGGTAATAAGTAATCCTCCTCAAAATGACTAATACTTATGCCAAAGAAGTTTTGGCACTATCTAACTCAGGCTATCAATTTGTTAGAGGAGGAAGGTATAATTTTTCTGAAAGTGTAATGGGTTGCTAGTTTGCTGATATGAAGACTAGAGTTTGAAAAACAGTATTTTCTGGTACTAAATGTATTTTCAGAAAGTCACCTTCCAGATAATTACCCTTCAAATAATCTAAAATTCTTTCTTCCCTGCTCCGCTTACAATGTACACAGACAGCATCATCTTCTCATGACTGAACTTCCTCCTCTCACCTACTTCCAAATACAGCAGGCATTCATGACAAACAGTTCACAAGTCACTCAGTGTCATGGGGGAGACATATAGAACAAAGGACTCTTGCCCTTTTCCAGGCCAAAGCTTACCTGAGGATTGCTGTAGAAGTGGTAAGAAGATTGCCACCACCTCCAGAATGATTCCCAAGCACGCTGGAAATTGACCTGGTACTTAGTAACGAGAGGACCTTCAGAAAAGAGCAGTATAGTGGAGGAACCTGAAGAAATAATAGCAATCATGATTGTTTTCTTTCATTTCTAAGGAAATAATGTCTCATTTTCAGATTTGATTTGCTGTGGTGTGACTCATAAATACGTTTTCATGTATCAATGCTAACTGCTGTATTTAGGAATTTTTTGAAAGCCGATACGTCAACAATTGCACTTAGTTGTATTTTATTTTATTGAACTACCTCTTGAGGAATCATGATTTTATGATGTTACTGTCCCAGTTTTGAAGACAATTGTACTCTTTGGCAGGACCACAGAATTAGTTATTTAAAGAATTTATTAACTTTGTGTATGGACAGGTATGTGACACCTCCCCACCAGGCAGTTTGTTCTGAGCTTGAGTCCTGTCTCTGCTACTATCTTGAACATGTTCTTAATAAAGAACTTCATCTAGACCAGATTCTGCCCAGACTTAATGCATCTGAATCTCCAGGGGTAGAGCCTGGACATGTGTATTTTAACAAGATCATGATTATTTTGATGATGCTTTGGATTTATGATGGCAATAATAATAAATAATAGCATTTATCAACTGCTTTCTATGTGTCCTTATAATCTTCTGTTCACACAAGTTGGGTACTATTACTGTATTCATTTTACGAAGAAGTGGAGGTATGAAGTATCTGCCTAGCAATTGATAAAGCTGGGATGTGAACTTGGGAAGTTGGGTGCAGGATTCTTCCCTTTATACACTAATGTGCATTTGTTAATTTCAAAAGAGGTGTCTAAAATTCACTGTGACCATGAAATCCACTCCCTTCCTTAGGAACATTTCGTGGAGTTCATATTTTAAAGAATGTACTTTGAAAACATGTGTCTTGACTCACTGAAACTCAGAGTTAAGGACTTTGCAAGGTCAGGTAGCAGATAGTTATAAAGCTGCAAGTACTGATAAGAATGAGTCATTACTTAATCGTCAGTTATAAGGAAGTGATCTGTGACCTTTGGCAAATCTTTTGATGTCCTTTGCTCTGTAGTTATCAGCCAGAAAGTTACACAAAGAGTTGCACATCATTATATTTTCACATAAAAACCCCTACAGGGATATTTATAGCAGTTTTACATGTAAGAGCAAAAACAATCCAAATTATGAATAGTTAAACAAATGGTGACATTTTGTTATGGTTTAGATCTAAAGCGTCCCTCATTATTCAGAGGTGGAGCTTTTGGAAGGTGATTGGAACATGGGGGCACTACACTCACCAGTTGATTAATCCATTGGCGAGCTTACAACTGAGTGTGCTATTAGGAGGTGCAGCCTAGTTGGAGGTGGGTCACTGGGAGCATGACTTAAAAGTGTATATTCTTGTCTTCAGCTCCCCCTGCCCTTTTTCTCTCTGCTTCCTTGCTGCCCTTTTTCTCTCTGCTTCCTGGCTGCCACTGGAGCGAGCATCAGTCCTGCACCATGACCTTCCATCATGCCGTTTCTGCCTTGGAACCAGCCAACCATGGTCTGAAACTTCTGAAACTGAAGCAAATAAACCTCCCCCTTAAATTGTGCATGTCGGTTATTTTGTCCCAGCAATGGGAAAGTGAATAATATGCATTAATGCCATCAGATATTTCTCCACAATTAAAAAAGAAGCAAACCGTGGGTACATGCAACAACTTGAATGAATTCTGGAGAATTTTTCTGAGTGAAAAGGCTAACCTCAAAAGATTATGTACTATATAATTCCATTTATGTAATATTCTTGAAAGACAAGATTATAAAAATGGGCCGGTGAGATGGCTCAGCGGCGTAAGCGCCTGCCTTGCAAGCGCGAGGGCCCGAGTTCGACTCGCGGAACCCACATACGAAAAAGGGGCCGGTGATATCGCTCAGCGGCACGGGCGCCTGCTGGCGCGCGAGGTCCTGAGGTCGTTCCCCCGGTACCCACAAAAAAAAAAAAAAGAAAAAAAAAGATTATAAAAATGGAGAGAAGATTAGTAGTAGCTATGTTAAGGAGAGATGGGGATGGAGGGAATTGAATGTGGCTATAAAAAGGCAACACAAGGGAAACTTGTGAGGGAAATATTCTGTATCATGACTTTTGATGTCAATAAATACTTGCTTGTGATATGGTACTGTAGTTTTGCAAGATGTTACTATTGAAGGAAATTATGTTAGGGCACATGGGTTCTGTATGTGTTATTCCTTACAGTTGAATGTAAATCTACAGTTATCTCAAAATAAAAAATAAAAATATACTGCTGCACATGAACTGAAATTATTTGGACCACATTATCCTAACTAATTCATATTATGAGTAAAAACTTTTGTGGATACACAGTAATCATTCATCACCGAGAAGGAAGTAATGACTTAAAGTTGCAGATATTTATTTGTTTTTATTGTCCGTTTAGGAAGGGGACAATATAAATGAGCAAGTACTTAAACCAAACTTTGGAAAAGAATGATTTATGTAAGCTTCAGAGGTGCTTTAAGTTGTGTGTCATGATTTAATACATGTAATAGGAAAACGGGATAGTCTTTGCTCATAAATACATGACTTGGCAAAGATATCACAGCCTTCACTTGACTAGTGTTTCCAGATGCTTTGGGGAAAGCTACTGAAAAAATAAAATTAAAAAAAAAGGTGATTGGAGTGTATGTCAGTCTTGCTTAAGAGCCAAGGATTGCAAGGTGCAGTGTTCCTTACCTGTAACCTCAGCTACTCAGGAGGCCAAGGAAGGAGGATTTCAAATTCAAGGCCAGCCTGAACAATTTAATGATACCCTGTCTCTAAAAAACAAAAACACAAAACAACAAGAACAACAACAAGCCAAACATGGCCAACAAAAGCCAACCACAGCTAGTCTATTGTTAAGAGGTAGCACTCCTCATTCTTCACGTTTCCACAGAATGTAAAGGAATAGCATTCTTCTATTGAAGAGGGAAAGAAAATTTCCTCACTCCATTCCAGGAAAGGAGGGTCTCGTCTTACAGAAAATTTTCTTCCCAATGCCTTGGCTTTTCATCCCAATGCCTTCTGCATGTCTTTGATTTCAGCCAAATTCTAAGATTTCTGAGGCAGGCTACATGGAAACGTGAAGTTGTCATCTCTGCACTGGACTTGAGTGGGCAAGTTCCTCTAATTTAGGGTGAGCCTATTTGGTATCCCATTGTGGTCATACATCCTCCAATCCAGCTCTCGACAGTAGTAAAGCTAAATTTTTAAATTTTATCTGAAGTCTCCGTCTCTCATTTCAGGACAATGGAACCTCACACCCACTGGGACTGCCCCCTACTGTTCTGTGGTACCACTTTCAATGTAAATTAAATGTCTGTTTTTCTGGGTCTATTTCTGGGGTCTCTGTTTCATTGGTTTATTTCTTTTTGCTCCAGTAACTTTTTTTTTTATCATCACTTTGTTCTTCAAGAATGTTTTGGCAATCCATGATTCTTTGTGTTTTCATATCAGTTCCAAGGGTAGCTTGGGAAGCCCAAAAGCAACAACATACCCACACTTAACCTAAGGAAAAGCTAGCTGGACGTGGTGGCACATGCCTATAATGCCAATATTCCAGGAGGCTGAGGTAGGAGGATTGTAATTTTGAACCCAGCCTAAGCAACTTAGTGACTGAGACCCTCAAAATTTCAAAAACAAAAAACCCCGAAAAGACAAAAAACTTAAAAAAAAAAAAAAAATGCAGGGGAGGGGAACTGGGAAGGATATCCTTAGTGGCATGGACCTGACGAGGTGAGCAGCTGCCACTGTGAGGAAATCACAAAGCCCTGCCTGAACGCTTCTGCCCTGTAGAACAAATGCCATACCTGGGGGGTGGGGGAGGTAATGCAATAGCAAATCTTCTAGACCTCAGGGCATAGATGAAGACCTGTTTTGACCAGAGGAAAAGAAAATAGAACAACTCTATTCCTAGTGGAGGAACAGGAAGTCATTTTAGTGCCAGGCCATTAAAGATATCCTGTCACTAAGGAAGGAGTAGGATCTCTGAGAAAGCCCAATTGCCAAGACCCAGGGACACAGGGCTTGTCTAAAGCTGAGGCTAAACTAGGACAACAGAACCTCATGCTCCACAGCAAACTGGAAGGCACTAACCTGCCACAGCAGTCTGCCTCTAGAGGAGGGAGACAAGATGAAGAAAGAGAAAAGGTTGAATGTTAAGGGCAGGGCAGGAACATTAAGGAAAAAGATCAGCTTTCTACTTAAGCACAAGTAATACTAGAGGTAACCGTAACAACCACAAAACCTAAATAAGATGAACTGACCAGACTGACAGCCCTGCACAGTAAAGTACTGTCAGAAGATGACATATGTTCATTTCTCACCATATGTGCTATTTTTAGCTCACTCTTTACTGTCCTATGCCTGCATAGTGCCCAATATTTAAAAATTTTTAAAAATTAAATTTAAAAAAAGGTCAAGGAAAATCAACCCCTGTATCAATAGGCAAAGCAATCAATAGAGCAGACACAAAGACAATCCAGATGTTGGTATTATTGCATAGGGAAGTTTAAATGCTTGTGATCAATATGTAAAAGGTCTAATGGGATAGGTGGACAACACGCTTGGGCAGATGAATTTTAGTAGAGAGATGGAAGCCATAAGAACAAGTAAAATCAGAGAGTTAGAAATTAAAAGACAATAGCAAAGATGAAGAATGCCTTTGGGTTCATCAGTAAACTTGACACATATGAATCAGTGAACTTGAAAATAGGTAAATGGGAAGTACAAAAATTAAGGTATAAAGAGTACAAAGTTACACACATACACTGCAAGGAGGTGGGTAAATTGGGGTCTCGTAAGGAGAACAGAGGCACATAAGGACAGATAATGTACTTTAAGGAAATAACTGATGAAAATTTTCAAAGACATCAAACCATGAAATTCACAAAGCTCAGAAAGCCCAGAGCAAAATTTTTAAAATCCAGATAACATGATACAGAAACTGTTGAAAACCAGAGAAAATCTTAAAGGCTATAAAAGAAAAAAATTCATGGTACATATAAACAGAATTACAGCAGACCTATATGTACCTGGTAAGTCAATGGAGTGACACCTTTAAAGTGCTGAAATTAACAAAACTCAATCTTAAGTTAAAAACAACACTCAAAAAGTAAAACTTTTCCAAACAGAGTCTGAGAGAGTTCATTAACAACTATACTACAATACATGTAATAGGAAATTCTTCAAGTGGAAGGAATAGAATACCAGACAAAAACTAACCTATTCAAAGAAATGAAGATCTCTGAAAATGGTTAAGATAAAAATAAAATACAGGAAATATTTATTGTTTTATTTTTAATCATTCTAAAAGACAGTTGGCTAAAAGCAGTGTATTATGGGTATATAGCAAATGTAAACAAAATACATGGCAACAATAATTTAAAACATGAGGCTATGTTGAGAGTACACTTGTAAAGTTAGCACAGTATGAAAAACATTATTTGAAGGTAGTTGAGAATAATTAAAGCTGAGCATTGTAAATTTAAAAATATTTGCTAACATTTTTAAAGTAAAGTTAAATAATAAGCCAGTAGTGGAGATAAAATGGAATTATAAAAAGTACTTTATCCAAAGGCTAGCAGAAAAAGTCACAAAAGAAACAGAATGAATAGAAAATAGCTAGAAAAATGGCAGACTTTAATCCAAACGTTCATAACTTTAGTGAACAAAATTACATCAAACATACTAATTAGAAGATGAATATCCAGTTGGATATAAAAGAAAGGCCTTAACCATATGTTCTCTAAAAGCCCATCTCTCTCTCTCTCTCTCTCTCTTTCTCTCTCTCTCTCTCTCACTCTCTCTCTTTCTCTCTCCAGGGCCTCCCTGTGTTTCCCATGCTGCTCTTCAACTCCTAGACTCAAGCCTCGTATCAGCCTCCCAAATACTTGGGACTACAAGCAGGGCCACCACACCTAACTACAAAAATTATTTTAAATACAGAGATACAAATGGGTTAAAAGGAAAAGATACACAAGATAAGCCTTAATCGAAAGAAAGGTGGGGTGACTTTATTATCAGACACCATTGGCTTTGGCGTAAAGAACATTACCAGTGATGAAGCAAGACATTATATAATAATAAAAGTATTATTAGCTAAGAAGATACACCAATTCTAAACATGTGTCCACCTAACAAAACAGTCTTGAAATACAGGGAGCAAACACTGACAGAACTAGAAGTAAATAAATTCAGAATTATTGTTAGAGACTTCAGTACTCCTCTCTCAGTGATCATGGAAAAAGAACATGTGATCGGGAAGGAGAAGAAGACCTGACCAATATTTGCTGGCCACTTCACCCCAAAGAGCAAAATACACATTATTTTCTCATGCATTTGAAACATGTACCAAGATAGACCATGTTCCAGCCATAAAATATACTTAAACATATTTAACATAAACCATGTAAAACATGTTCTTTTATTGTAACAGAATTAAATAGAATCCAATAACAAAAAGATATCTGGAAACTCCCACATGTGGAAATGAAACAATTTTAAATGATCATACACCAATGAATCAGAAAGAAGGGAAATTATAAAACATTTTAAAATGAATAAAAATGAGAACAAAACATCAAAATTTGTGGGGTACAGCTAAACCAATGTTTATAATTCAAATGCCTATATTAGAAAAGAATAAAGATCTCATATCAATGAAGTTCACTTGAACTTTAAGAACTTGAACTTTACTTGAACATTAAGAACCTAGACATCAAAGAACAAATAAAAAATCAGTACAATTGAGAAGAAAAGCAATAGACAAAACAATGAAATCAAAAGCTGGTGTAAACATAGAAATATAGATCTGTGGGACAAAATGGAGTATTAAGAAATATACATACATAGATATAGTAACTTATTTTCAGCAAAAATGACAAGGCAATTCGGTGGAGAATGGTTATTCTTTTCAACATTATGCTTGAATAATTAGACATCTTTTTGCAAAGAAATTAGTCTTATACCTTACAGTTCTAAAAAAAAAATTTAAAATAGTTTATACACCTAAATGCAAAATTGAAAGCTATGAAGCTTCTAGAAGGAAAACATAGAGGCAAATCAAATCTTCATGATCTTCTGTTACACAAAAATTTCTTTAAAAGACAAAAATCACTATAAAATAGAACAGAAAGAATCGATAGTTGTGCTACTCTGGCTGCCTTGATATCCTGAATCTATTCAGAATGTTCACCTTTCATGGTCATTTTGACTTTGGGGAAGAGCTAGACATTGCACGATGCCAGAACTGGTGAATCAGGTGGATGAGGACGCACGGTAAGGTTTCTATGAGCTTTTCTTTTGGATGGCACTCAGCAGCAGCATTCACCATATTGTATTTTTTCCCACATCTTGTAAAGATATGAAAGAGGATTTCCAGAAGTGCTTCAGAAAGTGGCAAAAATGATGGGATGAATGTATTTGAAGCAAGAGATAATATTTTGAGGGGGATTAATGACAATGTGTCTTTTATTACATTAAATTTTAAAATTTAAATATTCACTGTATTTTGCTCACCCTTTGTGTATCCATGTTCATAGAAGTTTTGTTTAGCTGGCAAACAAAAACTGGCAGCAATTCAAATTGCAACAAAAGATGAATGGCAAAACAAAGTTTGCTGTACACAGACAGTAGAGTACTCCTCAGCACTGATACAGCAACATGAATGAATCTTAAAATAATGATGCCAAATGAAAGAGGAGACCAGAAAAGTTACAACTTGTATAATTGCATTTATATACAGCTCTAGAAAATGCAAATTTAACTGCGTGACAAAGTAGATTGGTGGCTACCCAGAAATGGGCCGTGGGGAAAGAAAGGTATGGATTAAAAAGGAAATGAAAGAAACTTTTGGAAGTTACAGAATATTCACCGAATCGCCTCTAATAATGGTTTCACTGGTGTATACCTCAGTCAAAACCAATAAAAGTGTATGTTTTGAATATGCAGTTTTGTGCATCAGTTACATTTCAATAAAGCTGTAAAAATCATGCATTAATGACTTGCTTTCTGATACTGGGCTATACTTTCAGAATATTTTTTGTAAGACACTAGCCTTTTTTAAGTTCCTGAAATGTCACAACTTCCATATATGATTATGTTTAATCTCTTTTTCAAAATCTCCCTCTTTCTCCCTAAAGATATCTTTACTGAAAAACTAGATGAGCAATCTCTTTTCCTTTTGCTAGTTAGTTTGCTAGTTAGTTGGTTTGCTTCTGACATTTGGAGTTAAGGCTGAAACTTGAAGGATAGTCTACCACTCAGTTATTTGCGGTTTTCTTTCTTTGCCACATCCTACAATGTGATGTGCAGCAGCAAGTAGTTTTAACATTTCAAATTTTTTAAATAATTTGACTTAAAGTTTCCATGGAATATGACATTAAAACTTAGTCACAGACCACTTTCCTAATCAGAAATTCTTAAATAATATTCCAATCCAATGTTCAATTTTAAGTTACAAAAAGAGCTCCAAAAGAATTGTTAAACTCTGAAATTGTGCCATACTTCCAACTAATAAATAGTGATGTGCCGTACTTCCAACATATTAATTGAAAAGTAGCTGACTTTTTTTTTCTCATGAATGTCAGGTTTATAACAACATATAGTTGACAGAAAGGAATTCTTTAATACAAAAAAAAAGTTCTTTAAAAGGAGACAAAAGGTCTCTGTATTTAATTGATCTTTTATAGTTATTTGAAAGTTCTATAGTTGTTAGTTTTGGCTTCATCTCATTTATACCTGTACCTTTGGTCATTTTAATATTGCAGGCTAGTTTGGACCTTTTAATTAACATCAGTTGTCCTTAGTAAATATTATTTAATTTGATCCAGTATGATTTTTGTTTTTAATTGAGAAATAAGATAGGAATAAAAATATATTCAACTATATATGTTTCAAGCATAAAAACTATTTTGAAGAGCATGGGTATTGCAGCTGTTGAACTGTTTTTTGTTTTTGTTTTTGTTTTTTGTTTGTTTGTTTTTATAGCAGGTACTGGGAGTCGAACTCAGGACCTCGCACTTGCCAGGCAGGTGCTTATGCTGCTGAGCTGTATCACCGGCCCTGAATTATTATTTAAACATTATTTCTCATGTTGTGTCTAATGGATTTAATTATGGTTCAAACAGTTGCTTCTTTATTATCTCTTCAGACATAGAACTATACAGGTACATTGTAAACCACTATATGAAGATATCATTAGGCTTTCTGTACTGATGATATTTTCAAATTATGTTTTACAAGTCACTTTCAAATAAATTCTACACACTGGGTTTCTCATGTAGCTCCCTAGTCATTGTTGCTTACCTAGATCCAGTACAACAGAGAGCCAACATATAAAACTAAAAGGCCTTGTGGCTGGACCCAAAGGTTGGCAATAGTGACTAGTCTAAAATATGGTTAACGGTGAAAATAACTAATCAAAAATATTTTTTCAACTCTTTCCCCTTGATGTGCTCGAAGTTTAATTAAGGACACCAAACTATCCTACATTAAGTAAATTTTAAAAGTAATAAGGCAAAATCTGACTTTTAGTACATTTGTTGTTTTAAGGAAGTATATCGGAGAAAGAAGATGTGGAATCAGTTTGGAAGAATGGGTGGTTGGATATGAGGAAATAATATAAGCAAAGAAATGAGGGTACCATAGTGGACTGAAAATTGTACCTATGGGAGAGCTATGGGAAAATCATCCTACTTAGAGATACAATTTTGTATTCATCAGTAATGGGTAATAGGATAGGAAAATAGGACTGGTCAGAATACAGAAAGACTTGAATGACATGAAAGTATTTTTAAAGCAAAAATTTTTTTAATGAGAAAATGTAAGACTTTTCTGACCATTGGAAGGCTGACTCTCTTAAGATACAAAAAGCACTAATCAGAAAAGATTGGTAAGAATGCCTCTTCAGTAAAAGACGTCATATAGAAAGTGAGGAGATAAGTCACAAGCAGGGAAGACACTCGAAGCATCTACAACAAACCAAGAATTAGTTATTTGAGATAATTCAGGAACGTTTACAATCAATAAGGGGGAAAGGAGATCTCAATTAGAAACTGAGCATAGAAACAAATAGGCATTTTACAGAAGAGAGAACATGAAGAGCCAATAAACATAAATTCAGTCCCAATAGTAATCAGGAAAATTCAAATCAAAGCCAATCAGATACCATTTTATACCTGCTAGATTGTAAGAATTAAGTCTGATAAAATGTTAGAAGAGATGTGTCTTAGACATTGCTGGCAGGAGTAATAAACAGGCACAGCTGTTTTGGAGAACACTTTGTTGTAATATTGTAGTCACATAAATTGCCACTCTGCTTCTGGATATTTCCAAGAGAATTTCTTGTGCACGTCACCGGAAGACACATGTAAGAATATTCAGGCCAGGCATGGTGGCGCATACCCATAATCCCAGCACTTGGGAGGCTGAGGTAGGAGGATCACAGTGAGTTGGAGGCCAGCCTGGGCTCCGTAGTGAGTTCAAGGCCAGCCTGAACTACATAGTGAGACCCTGTTGGGGTGGGGGTGGGGGTGAGGAGAATATTCAGAGTAGCAGTGTTCAGAGTAGCAAAACCAGCAAATAACCAATTTTCTGAGGCTATTATTTGAATGTTTGTGCTCCTCTGCTATGGCTCGGGTGTGGTTTCAGTGTCCTCCAAGGGTCCATTGTGATTGGAGGCTTGGTCCTGGGGGATGCTGTTGGGAAATGGGAGAGCCTTTGGGAGACAGGGCCAGGTGGGAGGTTGGTAAGTGCCTTGGAATGTGCCCTGGAATGTAGTTCTCATCAGAGTCCTTGGTGGTTCTCAAGAGAGGGTTATATAAAAGCCCCACGCCCATCCCTCTCAGCCTCTGCTTCAGAATGTGATCGCTCGCTCACTTCTGCCAGGGCCAGCTGCCATGGTGTGATGCTGTTGGAACCATGCCCTTGAACCTCCAGAACAGTGAACCAAATAAACTTTCTCTCTTTGTAAGTAGCCTCTGTCAGGTGTTTCATTACAGTGACCAAAACCTGAGTAATACACTCCCCCAAATGCATATACTGAAGTTGCAACCCCCAAGGTGATAGTATCAGGGGGTGGAGCTCTTGGGTTTTTTGATTAGGTCAGAAGATTCCATGGGTTTTTGTACTCTTACAAAGCGCCGGAGAGGTAGCTATCCCTCCCTCCTACCATATGAGTTACAGCAAAAAGACAGCTGTCTTATAACCAGAACTGGAACCTCACTAGAAACCAGTATCTTGAATTTTTCAGCATCCAGAGCTGCGAGAAATAAATGGTTATTGTTTATAAGCTACCCAGTATGTATAGCAACACCAACAGATTAAGACGTTTGGTGACAGAGAATGGATAAATTCCTTGTAGTAGTCACATAGTAGAATATTACACATCAGTGCTTTTTTTTTTAAAGGATGAATCTTAGCAACCTAATGTGAGAAAAATACACATTACAGAAGACTCTTTACAGAGTATCATTTTGTAAAGCTCAAAACCAACCAATATCTGGTTTAGCTATTATATGTGTGATAAAATTTTCTTTAAAACCTAAAGGAATGATAAACATTAAAGTCAGGTAAGAATAATTCTAAGGTATGAGACAGGAGCATGAGGCAAGAAAGGAGCTCAAGGGTAGATATAATATTGGTAAACTTCGTCATTTTTTTTAAGTTGGATGAGTGGGGCCCTTTTGTATTCTATTTCTTAACTCATTTTTTTTTTTTCTGTGGGTACCAGGGGGTCGACCTCAGGACCTCGCACGCCAGCAGGCGCCCGTGCCGCTGAGCGATATCACGGGCCCTTTTTTCATATGTGGGTTCCGGGAGTCGAACTCAGGACTTCACGCTTGCCAGGCAGGCGCTTATGCCGCTGAGCCATCTCACCCGTCCCTCTTAACTCATTTTTACATTTTTGTGTGTTGATGGAAATTAAGCCTTAAAATATGATTTGGAGAAATATTTACATCCTTTTTCTCACACAAACACCATTTCCCTTCCACAGATGCTTGTTAAATAAAATATGGAACACCCATACAATGGAGTATAAAGTGGTTGTTAAAGAATGAAACAGCATGAATGTTCTGAAAAGGGATGATCACGGGTTATATTGTTAAAAGGGAAAATGTGTGAGGAATGCTACAATTTGCATTAAAACATGCACACACATGGTTGTGCATGCATGCATTAGTTATCAGTGTCAGGTTAGCAAGAAACTGGCAGTCATAAATTTTGTCCTCTGGACATGACTTATAGAAGCCATATGTAGGAAATCAGGTGGTGGCAGTGGTGGTGGGAAAAGAGAGGGAGCAAAGAGGGCACATTGAGAAACAAAACCAGTGAAACCTGTCACAGGAATACAGCCACAAGGGAAATGGGGGATAGCAGCGAGACTAAATGACACAGCCTAAGAAAGTGAGTACATATTTTGATGATATAAATGATTAATTGCACAGTGCAGTCTGCCTAATTACTGTTGCCAAAATCCAGTAGTCTAAAAAGTCATATAAAACTACATTTCTAATCTGTTAAATGCAACTTATTATTAATAGCCTGTTAAGTTCCAAGTAGGGTCATAAACTGTCACAGCATAGATGGTCTTCAGAAGCTCTTGTGAAATCTCTTTTTGCCTTAATACCACAAAGGGAGGAATCTCTACAAAAGCCGAAATTCTTCCTGATGTGCTGTATATAAACTACTTTTTGACCTTTCATCCTGAGAAGAACTTAATTGATAACGTCTTTGGTGGGATTATGAAAATATTTGGCTCCTAAGTGTCCTAAGCAGCAATGCCTGAACTCCCCTTCTAACTGGATATTCTAAGTAAAAGTACTTTTAAGGCAGATTTAGTCTCTGCACATCTACAATTAAATTTAGCAAAACTGCCCTGTCTTAGACATTTGGGCTACTGTCACAAAATATCTTAGACTGGGTAATTCATAAATAAAAGAAATTTATTTCTCACAATTCTGGAGGCTGAGAACTCTTAAGGTTAAGGCATTAGCAGATGAAGTCAGTGAAGACCTACTTTGTGCTTAAAAGATGGTGCCTTCTGCCTTCATCTTCACATGGCAGAAAAGGGAAGGGAGACCGGGCTCCCTCAGACTTCTTTTATAAGAGCACTAATCCCATTCTTGTGGGTGGAGCCCTGGTGACCTTTAGGTCTTAAGATCCTTAAGGCTCCACTTCTTCATACCACATGGGAGATTAGATTTGAACAGAAGAATGTTGATGGTACACATTCAGACCATAGCATCCTATAAGGTTTTTCTCCTACCCAACTACCGTATTTTATGGAATGAATTTTTGCATATTTATAGAATTAGAGTGGCGAGTTTTAAGTTGCCCCATCAATATTGACATGCCAACAATTATACTAATTTTTGAGGAAGTTGCTGGCATTCTAACCTAAGAGACCTATCCACTTATTTCTCCTTTTCCTCCTCTCATGCCTGCTTTCTTCAGCATCTCTTGCCGTCATTACTCTTCTTGTAGTTTCTCTTTTTGTCAAAATGAAGCCAGGAGCTAGTTGTGAACAGACATATTGATTATAGTGTTGTCTTTGTGACATTCCACTGTCCTGCTTTCATGAGCCTTGGATGGAATCATCACCCTCATCAGTACAAATCAATTCTTGTTGTAGTACCTGAGCCTTTTAACATCTGTTGTTCTTTACGTCATTTATGGGACTCAGAAACCCGCTTGAAGTTTTTTCTCTCATACCACAGGGATTTTCTAATCTTGTGTGATTTCCTGTGGCCCAGAGATTGTTTCATTTTCCTGCAGGACGGGAAAAAAAGGATCTAAATGTTTCCTGTGATTGCATAAAGTTTATTTTAGGAACTGAAATCTGCAGTCTTTTTTTTTTTTTTTTTCTATTACATACTATTTTACTTGCTGAAGAATTTAATTTATAGAGAATATTGGGTGGTGTTCATTCCCTTGCGCCAAGGAAACATTTCTCTTACTGACTAGAAAGTTTTGGAATAAGTATTGTGTGACCTTCCAATTCAAAATTCAGGCTTGTGGTGTTTTGTGGAGGGACAATGCATTGCTCTGAGTCACTCTCCTTACTGGTGTTGCTAACATTTAGACTCAATTAAAAAAGTAGCATTTTTTGCCCTCCCCCTGCACTAAGTAGGTTTTATGACTAGTGTACATGAAATTACCAATAAGCAAAAATATCAAAACCCCTTATTTATGTAGTTTTTATGGTGAGGAAAGTTTTTATTGTCTTGAATTAGCAAGTGATTGTTTTCTGATAAACCAGAAAGATTTCTTGTCTTTCCTAGAGAGAAATTTTCATATAAACAATCTTTTTATGTCTGTCTGAGGCTTCAGATTAACTAGTTTACAATGAATTATCAAAATTGAAGATTCATAGTAACTCTTTCTCATTGGAAAAGACCAGAGCACAGGAACTCTAGTCAAGTTGCTTTTTATAAAGTGGAACATTGCAAGGAGAAGAAAGTACTGTATCTAAGTGTTGAGGCCGGAGCCTGTGTACTCCGCTTTCACTTCTGAATGATAGCTTTATTGCCGTGTATTTAGAATGTTTCAGTGTCCTGCACTTTTAGAAACAAATGTGCGTGTGGCTTGGCTTGCACATTTTCTAAGAGCATATTTTCCAAATGCAGCGTAGGGGCTGCCCCTTCAGTTTTGGTTTCACTTCACAACTCTGTTAATAAAAATCTTTGTTGTGAATTAATTTTCCTTGACAATTTCTAGCAACTCTAACAGGCTATTATTTTAAGCAGTAATGGAGCCAGCAGCTCTCATATAAACAAAAACATTAGTCACTTTCTCCAAAATTGGTTTGAGAAAGGAGGATTGATTTCCTGATGATATGAGAGATCAGATTGTGAGAATAATTTCCTCTTTGTGTGGTTAGTTTATCTGTGGTTGAAAACACCAACATGAGTTTCTTTCCTTATATTTTTTCATATATAGGTAAGCCTAAGGTACCCATTTTTTTTTTTTTTTTCAGGTGAAGGAAACAAGTTTGGAAAGTTTAGTGTGCCAAGGTTAGATCAACAAAGGAAAAGTATAGTTAGGAATCATGACAAGCCTTTGTTAGCTGGAATAGTCCACAGTATTAAGTGGGTATCAGCGGATGTGTTAAGAATCTATACATATGTCCCTACACTATCCATGTGAATTTCCTTGCTTTAGTTTGTGGAATACTAAATATGAACTTGAAGGGATTCAAGACAACTATGTCAGATGAACTAGAATAAATTTAAGTGCCATTCTTGTCAAATTAAACATTAATCAAGATATAATTTTGACTTTTATTCATTTCCTATGACCCTCCTCTGAAGGATTTGTTATATTTTATAGCTTTAAGTTATGCTTGCTTTCTCTAACTTCATTGCTCATGTGTATCTGGTTTTTATAATAGTGTTGGGGAAAGTTTTCAACAGAGGTTGGCATCTGGGAGAAATGAGTTTGCCTCTTGATTTCTCTACCATGGAGAGTAGTGGAGAGGAAGTGTGGAGTGCTTGAAGTGATTAAATTTGTTGGGCCATCTGGTCATCAAGAAAAGGCTGTGTTTTCAATTTCACAGTGAATAAGAAGTTTATTAAGGAAGGAGCATAGTTTAAAAAAAAAAAAAAAGAAATCATGCTATATTTCTGCTACTAGAAGTTTCAGCTTGCTTCATTGCAAAAAGAAGGTCTCCGGTGGAAACTGACTGTAGGCCAAACTCCGTAGTGATGTTGCCTGTATCACTAGGAGAACTTGGAAGCCATGGTTTAGGAAGATGAATAAACACACATAGGTAGCCATGTGCAATGAAATTGCTTCTAATGTTTCTCCCCATCCCATCCAATTTTTATGGAGGGAAAAAATGAGGCACAGGAGTGAATTTTCTCAGGCAAAGGAAAGAAGTCAGAGCACCTGTTTCCTTAAAGTTTACTACTATAGTCTCTGATCCAGATATCACCTGGAAAGCCATGGATCAAGTGTAATTGATTATCATCCATCCATTCATCTATTTATTGCTCTACCTCATGCTTTAAATTTTAAAACTAGGTTCATGTTTTATTTACTACTTTTAAAATAAAGACTAAGCCCAAGAGATGCTAGGGGAGAAAATTGAGAATAGTAAAATAAATCAGTGAAAAAAAGCATTTATCTTCAGTGAACACTGAAATTGGAAGTCTGGCAGAGAGACGGCAATGGATAAGAGCATGCCAAAAAAATGAAGAGCTTGGAGGTGAACCCACCCCTGCCACCTGCTGCATGCTCATCCTTGTCTTTGCAAGTAATTAATACAATTATCTGATTATCTGAATCCAACCTTAGAAGCTCAAGTCTGGGGATATGATTGAGATTGAGTAGGCTGAGACTTTTTAAAGAATTTGTAAAACCTGCAGTTGCACAGAAAAATGCAGTTTGCCTCATTTAAAGTACAACCAGTCACTGAATACACAAGGAAAATTTCCCAAACCTTTAAGAAACTATTGCCTAGACAGCCATTGAGACATGTTTGTCAAAATGAGAATTCTTTTTGGCTTCATTTGAAGACTCTAGTGTGGAGAGAGAGAGGAGTGGAGTCAAGGGTAGAATACCAGGCAGAAAGATTGGAATGTGCACAGCCTTGAAGGTCAAGACCCTAGTCTGCTTCTAGATCATAAACATAGACATAGACACACACACACACACACACACACATACACACAGTCAATGTGGTTGAAGTCAGACTAGGCTGGAACTGGGCAGAGTTGAGCTGAGAAGGTACAAAGGACTAAGCATGAAGGACCTTCTTACCAGGTGCAGGAGTTAAGTGTTAGCCACAGAAGACATTGGAAGATTTTAGCAGGCAGCTTCTGTCCACTGATATCCTGGCTCAGTCTTTCTCCCATCCCAAGCCCCACAGTCAGGTGGGAAACTCTGCTATGTGGTGCGTGGGGAGCCCATCGAGCAGCCGTGGTTCGTTCCCTCAGTTCTCACGGTCTCCACGTCTGCTCTGTTTTTGATCAGACCCACTCTGTGTCTGAAATCTGAAGCTCTCTGAACTGACTTATATCCTATTTCCACATGCCATTTCCTTCACTGAACTTGCTTTTCAGGACTCTGGTGCCTTGATGTCTCTTCCTCTCTCTCCTGACTTACCTTCTGCATTAGTCAGGGTTTACCAGAGCACGGAACCAATAGGGCAGAAGAGAGAGAGGGAGGGAGGGAGAGAGAGAGAGAGAGGCTTTATTTTAAGGAAGTAGCTTACATCGTTACTGAGGCTGGCAAGTTCAGAGTCTGCAGGGCAGGCTGGCTGACTGCAGACTCAGGGAGGATCCCATGATGGGGTTCAAGTGTGACAGTTGTCTGGCTGCAGCGTCCTTCCTGCTTGGGAGAAGCCAGTCTTTTCCTCTGCACAGGCCTTCAGGCCTTCGATTGATTGGACAAGGCCTGCCTACATTATGGGAGGTAATCTACTTTGCTGATTTAAATTCACCTCCTCCAAAACCATCCTCCAAAAATACCCAGAATTGTGTTTGACCAAGTATCTGGGCACCGTGGCCCAGCCAAGTTGACACACAAAATTAACCATCACATCTTCCTTTCTTTTCCAGCCTAGACCTGTAACGAATATACTTCATTTGCTTTCCCTCACTCCCTTACTTTATTGTATAACCACTGCATCAGCTTTGTGAACGCCAAAGCTTTTATCACTCCTGCAGTCTGCTGCTGCTTCACCTAAAACTGCTCAACACAAGAAAACTACAAGCCCAAGTGTAATGGTGCTATAACAAATATGTGGTCTTTAGCTTCATCTGCCCTACAGGGCTGCTGGGAGGTGCCTGTGTGTCCCTGGTCAACTGTCGACTTCCTCTCCATTCCCACAGAGGCTATTTCTGATCTACGCCATTCTGTTCTCTCTCTCTCCCTCTCCCTCTTCCAGCAGATGAATGTATCTGTTACTGTGCAGTAAAAGTCATTGTCTCAGGCATGAACCACCTCAACTTGTAGTTCTTACTCCCTGTCCTATCCTAACTACTTGAATGATCATAGCTTGTCTGCATGAGAGGCTATTAGAAGATTAAAACTCCATTAGGTGTTTACACCTCTTGTCTTTGGAAGCCATCCAGAGCAACTTTGCCTTTTCTCAGTTTTTACTTTCCTGGTGCCAGTGATTCCTCTCCTATTCTTCTCTCCCCTCCCCTCCCCTCCCCTCCCCTCCCCTCCCCTCCCCACCCCACCCTTTCCCTTCCCTCCCCTTCCCTCCCCACCCCTCCCCACCCTTTCCCTTCCCTCCCCTTCCTTTACCCTTTCTCTCCCCTCCCCTCTGTTTTTCCTTCTTTCCTTTCCTTTCTTTTCCTTCCTTCCTCCCTCCCTTCCTTTCCCCTCCCTTTCTCCCTTCCTTCCTTCTTTTATTTTTTCTGTTTTTGTGAGATGGGGTCTTGCCATGTTGCACAGGCTGGTCTCCTGCTCCTGGGCTCAAGTGATCCTCCTGCCACAGCCTCCAGAGTAGCTGGGATTATAAGTGGATGCAACCACATCTAGCTCTACCTTCCATTTCCCATCTTATCTCTTCAAGCAGTGTTTCAACATGTTGGCTTTGATCCTCACACTCCTCAAGGTCACATGTCCTGGTGTCTGCTGTACTGGAGGAAGAGGGTAGCAGTGTCTGGAAAGTCCTGCTTTCAACTCCTGTATCTGTGTGCTCAGCTGGATAATGTGGCTACTTAAAGCTGCAGAGTTCCAAGGGACTTTAGTGGTTCCCCATCTAACATGACACACTACAGTTTTAACTACTAGCCTCTCAGCAACCAGCCAATGTCTATAGCAGTTACAAATCTCTAAGAGAACTTCCTCACACCCTCTGGTGCTTACTACTGAGATTTCTTTGAAGGGCAAAGGCCATTAACACCTGACTCGTGACTCCACCTGCCCCCTCCAGAGTAC
Organism: Erethizon dorsatum; assembly: GCA_028451465.1. Taxonomy (NCBI): domain Eukaryota; kingdom Metazoa; phylum Chordata; class Mammalia; order Rodentia; family Erethizontidae; genus Erethizon; species Erethizon dorsatum. Next base: position 29,002,247 of record CM051823.1, on the reverse strand, counting down.
CTGTACTCTAGTCCAGCTTTTAACTTGCCCCACCTGCTAAATGTCCACTTTCAACTCTTACCTCTGGCCCAATAATTCAGGGTAAGGAACCTAAGTAGTATTTAGAAGAGGTAGTGAAATAGCATGGATACCCTCCTGGGACAGGAGACATGGATTCTCAGGCCTTAATCCATGATCTGTTGTCCACTAAAGATGGAGACATCTCTTTTTCCCTATCCTCTTTTGTTAACAATGTATAGACTGCTCCTTCCCTTGGCCTCCTACTCTTATTGCAAACTCCAAGTGCACTGTAACAGTAAGGTGATGCCAGATATCTCTAAGGTGAGAATGGCTGGTAATTCATATCCTACAGAGAGGCAGTCCCCTAGACATGAGGAAAAAGTATTTTTTAAACAGCCTTACTTGTGAGCCAATGAAGAAGCCCACCACAGTGAACCCATGAAAGCTAGTGCTGTTCTTTCATTAATAGGCCATTCTGATCATCAAACCTATGCTTGTTAGTTCCTTAGGCCAGAAGTTCTTCCTTATTTTCTCTGACTTTCTAACTTGCCTAAATATATCTGCCTATGCCCCTCACCAATAAGTCCCAAAATTCTCTTTCTATGACAAAAGTCAAGAAAACTGCAAGTTGGGTCCCCAACTTCCTTTTGGTAACCTCCTTGGACCCATCTGATAACATGACAATTTCATGATTTCCATCCAAACTGAGCAAAAGAACCTTCAGCTGATTGCTAACAGTAGGGCATGATGTCTGGATGTGGTTGGGCAGATAGTACTGGTCATGGAGACAGCTGACAATAGGAGGAGGAGCAGAGTGATTTAGGAGGAAGAGGATAAGTAGATGTGGCCATTTTAAGTCTCAGGCACTGATGAAACAGATGTAACCATTGTGAGCTCTTCAGGGGCTTTTTTGCCTAGATCATACAGACTGACTGTCTTCCCTCAAGACTATGTAGGTTCAAGTTTCATCTTATAGGTTGTTTACATAAAATAAACAGTGCTAATCACTAATCCCAGTTATTTAAACAAGGAAAGATTTGTTATGTGTAACTGAAAGACCCTTGTTATAGCAGGAATGCCATTCACACACATCAGACCTAAGTCCTAGTTTATGGCAGCTTTAGTGGTCTATCATTCTCTTTGTATGGTAAAATCTTGCCATCTTTGCCCAACTACTGATGGTCTGAGACTGCTACCAAATAAGCAGACTCAGAAACTTGTGAGCTAATAATAAGGGGAAAAATGCCTTTCATATCATGAACTAATGAGTGTTGTTATTTGGGTCAAGTGTATATTTTCTGCAGAATTATCAAATAAGGTTACTCAAAAGACCTCTATTCATCAGTTAATCTAAGCATGTAATATGTTTGCTCCCTCAATGATAAATTTGAGTTATTTGTAGAAAAATGGATGCACCTTGAGTCCATAACATTAAGTGAAATAAATCAGACACATAAGCTTAAATATTGCACAGTTTCTTTTATATAAGAAACCCAAAATATAAAGAACAAAATAAAGGATAGACTATAGGAAGTTGGGAGATAGATCTTTCTCATATGGGATGGGGATTAAGAGATGACAAAGGGTTAAAAAAATAATTAAGATGTATCGGGTACATGTACCAACTCTTCAAAAGGAATGTAATCATTATGTATTGGAAATATATATGAATAAAAAATAAAAACTGAAAAAAATAATTGTTCCTTCAAATGGTAGACAACAAGGGAAGAGGAAGAGAGAGGGGTGGGGTGGGGGAATGAGGACAGCACGTAAATGCACTACGGGCATCTGAAAGGGCCTAGAATTGTCTGTTGCCATTTGCAACACTGATAGGCATCAGAGACAGGGATGGAAGAAAACATGTCTTCCATGAACATATCTCTAGACTGGGAACCTGGCTCATGTCCTGCACAAAGGCCTATCCTTAAAAGGCTGTTTTATAAATTAACAATAGCAAATGCCAAGTGTGCATGCATACCCACGTGACTTGAATGCTGAACATTTGAAACAGGCCTTGCACATCTCTGTACCATCAGAGTGATAGTGTCAGGAAGGCAGCTCTGGGCACAGCTGGGAGCTGGAACTTGCAGCACCACTGACATTGATTGAAGTATTTTGTTCTTCCTTAGTTACCTTTTGCATCTATCAGCACACAAATTCCTTAATTTTGAAGGTTCAGCAGACAAGGTTCCTCTTTAAAATAAGGAGTATTCCAAGTTCTTCCATTATCACACAGTTGTGAACACCCATGCTATAGGGTATCAATAACCTTTTTAGTGTAAAAGTAAAAGGAAAAAACTCTGTGAAATTTAAAATGGGGAGCCAGATGAGGTAGTGCACTCCTGTAATCCCAGCACTCAGAAGGCTCAGGTGGGAGGATTGCTGTGAATTCAAGGCCAGCCTGGACTACATAGTGAGACCCTGTCTCAAAAATACAAAAACAAACAAACAAACTGGGGAACAATTTAAAACTATTTTTATTAATTTCAGGTGATTGGAGATTAAACAGAAGTCACCCAATGTTTTACAAGAATGAAATCCTTTAAGAATTTGCAGGCATCAGAAAAGAGTTAATAGGATGTACAGAAAAGTAGACAAGTCAATTGTCCTAGTTTTAAAATACTGAGGTACATCTAAGGTATACCCAAGTGTAAAATTAATGAAAAGTGAATGAATGAATGAGTCATTAAGTTCTTCTCCATGTTAAGTTAAGCTCTCTGGGATGTCCCTTATCTTTCTCAGCCTGCTTACAATCAGTGCCACAGTGCTCTAGTGCCTGAGTGTCTCTCGTTATTCCTAAGCCCAGAGTTAAAAATGATGGATTTAACAGCCTTATTAATTTATTAGTTAACTGCATTATTTCATCAAATACCACCAAGGAATTACTGCCAGTCACTCAGCTCTTTTTTTTTCCTGTAAAAACTGCTCCAGATAAGGTATCTTTTTATTCTTTATTTCATCTCTCCAAAAGGTGTGGTGTCCCAGAGCCAGGAGACCAAACTTCCAAGGTTGGTGACAACAGATCTTATATTGGTCAATCCAAATATGTTTTGCTGAGAATATCGATAATGTCATTTATTTTCACTTAGGGCTGTTTCACAGTGACAGATGGTCAAATGCAAGGAGCAAAATAAATATGGATGATGCTGGCAATATTGTCTTTGGCACTTTTTTATTGCTTTAATATTTTTCTATATAATCTGTAGTTGTGGCTGGGTGCCAGACTGCATTTAATTTTTCTATATCACCTGGAACTGCAGTTGTTAGTTTTATGTGCTAATTCCTTTTTTTTTTTTTTTTTTTTTTTTTTTTTTTTTTTTTGTGGGTACCGGGGTGTCGACCTCAGGACCTCGCGCGCCAGCAGGTGCCCGTGCTGCTGAGCGATATCACCGGCCCCTTTTTCGTATGTGGGATCCGGGAGTCGAACTCGGGCCTTCGCGCTTGCAAGGCAGGCGCTTAAGCCGCTGAGCCATCTCACCGGCCCTTATGTGCTAATTCTTTAAGGAAAAGATATTTTTCTCTATGAAGATGTGGTGTTTCAACTGAATAATATGACTTCTACTTCCTAAACATGTTGCACTTTAATTAACAGCAATGCATGTTTAATGAGAGATACAGATTAGTTGAAATATTCAATTATTGAAACCTTCCTAAGACAAAATTTATATATCCTTGCTTTAATAATTTATATTCAGTCTAGTCTGTTTATCTTCCTTTATTAATCTGGATCTTGTCATGCTTCAGGATATAAACAATCATTTGTATTTCTACTAATATATCTATACACATACTTGCACATATTGAGGGAGAAGGTAATTTTACTCTCTTTCTTTCCAGGATCTAGTCTCAGAATTGGAGCTAAAACCACAACTAAAATCCTTCATTCCTATTTGTTTTCTTTTGGTTGCCTCTTTAACCTCAGGGCTAACTGAGTACTGTCCCAAATTCAATTTTACTGGGGATTTAGTTATTTGAGGTTTTAAAACCACTCTTAATCTGTTTTCCTATTTCAACTGGAAGTCAGATATTTTAATAAAATACGTTTAAGTTGCTTACTAAGCCAAAGACATTAGTGTTCTCTAAGTTCCAGGGAGTATTTTTAACAAAATGCTAAATTATATTACCTTAGATGTGAATTATCTGATGATTGAATACTGTAAATTGTCTCCTGACTCTTCATTCACTGTTCAAGCAATGAATATTTATCAAGTGTCTGTGACCTGCCAGACAGTGTATGAAATGCTGAGGAACAAGTAGATGACAAACTGTAATCTCTGCCCTCAATATGCTTAGGAGGCTAGTGAGGCATCAGACAGGGATTCTCTTTTCAGCATCACTGGCTGATAGAATCAAGGCTATACTTCAAGTTCATTATTCTCAGTCAATAAAAAGGCAGAATTTTAGCATCCTTCCTGGAAAACTCAGGCTTGTCTCTGACTGCTAAAGTTTGCAAGAAGCTTTAACATATGATTGTTCTAGATCAGTGATTCAGACTCCAAAGTGCCAGGAATCACTGGGGGGCTTGTTAAAACACAAATTGCTGGGCCTCATCCCTAAGGCTCTGATTCAGTAGCTCTAGGCTTCCAGCAGGTGGATTTGCATTTCTAGTAAGTCCACAGGAGAAGCAGAAGTCAGTGCTGGCTCGAGGATCACACTTTGAGAATCACTGGTCTGAGTGACTTTATTGCTTAATAGACCCTCTTTCCAGGGACAACAGTGATGTTAATAATAATGAAAGTCACAGTGAGCTCTGTAGAGTGTCAGGTATTTTGCCCTTTACATCCATCGTTGCATTCAACACTCAACCTAATGAAATAGATGTTCCTACTACCTCATTCTAACAGCAAGGAAATGAACATGTGGAGAGGTTAATTAATTTGCCTGAGGTCACAGAGCTAGTAGGTGACATAGGCCAGGATGTGAACTGAAATCATGCCTGTGTTCCAGCCAGCATGCTCTCCTGCCTTCCTTTCATGGCCAGCGCACCTGGGCACTGATGGAGCAGCTGACACTTGTTGACATCTCTGTGACCTGTCTTCATGTGCACCTGTACTGTACAGGGTTCTGAATAGGCAGATCTTTAGGCCCTTGTGGAGTAATCTATTCTAGTGGCTAATAGGCTTCTGTGATGGGAAATTTTGTTTAATTGGATAAAATGCTTCCCTTTTATGGATTTTTAAAGCCATTAAATGATCAAGAATTAGAAAACTGTAGCACAGCATACCCAGTTGAACTGACCACGGCGCTAAATGAAGCAAGATTTGACAGGCAGGGCTGGAATATCATCCGTTGCTTTTTCTGGAAGGTCATACACCCCTTTTCCAATCTTCAGCCACTTACAATCCTCTCTAAAAGGTGTCTGTAAAATTAGTTTGAGCTTTCCTGACCTGTCTCAGTTAAAGTACTTTTGTACAGCTCCTGACATAAAAATAGCAATTATCTGGTATATTAATTAATAGTTTTCTCAGGAGGGTTCAAATATCTTCCTTCCCTAAGAGGCTGAGGGAAATAAAAAAATGTGCTGGTGGCCCATTGGCATCGTGGGAAAGATACCTTGCTTCTTGGTTAGACAGTTTTGTTTTTGGTGCAGAATCACTCCCATCTGAGCCCGTACCACACTCTGCTTCACCCACAAAAAGGTGGAGGGTCCTTTCCCATGTAAGCTCAGGGCCCATGCTGTCATCAAATTTAATCTTGATTCCTTTCTTCTCTTTTTCCTTCATATTTTAAACCCCCCTTTTATCATAGAAGGTCACTAAACCCTAACCCACTGTGGAGGGAAGTGAGTTATTTTCTTTGTCCAGTGATTGATGAGTAAATAGAATAGTCTACTGTATTCTTTGTCTTTACAATACCGTGAATATATTTTACTTATCTTTAATGGCAAATGATGGGCCTCCGCTCTGACCGTTTATTTCCCAGATGTCAAGCTTTAAAAGTTAACCCTCCGCCCAGAGGCCTATTAGCTAACCAGACTGACCAAACCATTTTATTATGGTTTATGGAGATTTTCATTATTATCATTAAAAGATAAAGCATAGCTACAGAAAACAACACAAAACAATGGTGCAACATAATGAGTTATTTTAAGGTGAACGTTCTTGAAACTGTTCTGGTCAAGGTATAGAATTTTGTCACCCAGCCCTTTCCATTTCTCCCATTCCAATCACAGGTCCTTCAAACCCAACAAAAGTAACCCAGATCCTGACTTTCTTTGTCTCTGGTGTAACAAGATGTCCTAGGCTTGTTTGTGCATTTCCTGTGCCACATTGGAATCTACCATCTCTCTAATAAGCCCCTGGTTCTTTTAGCAAGAATTTGTATTCCAAAACCATATCTGAGCCAGGCCTGGTGGTGCACACCTGTAAAACCCAGTACTCAGGAAGTTGAGGCAGGGATATTATGAGTTTGAGGAGAGCCTGGGCTGTATAGCAAGACCCAGTCTCAAAAACAAACAAACTGAGACCCAGGACAACCAGGCCCCAGACACACAGGTGCACACACGCCTTTGGAGAGCAGAGTAATCAGCGAGACCAACAAGGTGGAAGCCTCTGAAGCAGCAGCTAGGAGACAGCAGTTGGGCTCTGGAGAACTCCACCAGCAGAAGACCAGTCCCAGCCCCCACATCCAGAGGCCAAGGTCTGCTCAATACCCAGCACGTTTCTCATTAAACATGGACACTATCACAGAACTGTAAACACCAGAGGTATTTTACTACTTTTATTCTCCCTTGTTTGTCTGATTGGCTACCCCTTTCCTGTCTGGTTGCATGTCATCTTGTTTTATTTTTTATTATGTAGTTATTTTTGTATTTGGGGTTTTCTTTCTTTCCTTTCTTTTTTCTCTCCTCTCTTTCTCTGGTCTCCTTTTTCTTTCTTTCTTTTCTTCTTTGCTTTTCCATTCTCCTTCTCTTTCTTACTTCTTTCTTTTCACTGTTTAGGTTTTTTACCTTTCTTTTTCATTTTCTTCTATTGATCCTCTTTCTCTCTTTCCTCAACTACTTCTTGAACTTAAACTTTCAAGTGAGTAAACACTGTCTTTTCCCTTTCTGATTACTCCTTCACATTCTATTTCATTCTTTCCCTCCTGTGTCCTCAGTTTCCCAAAACTCGGGTGATCATCCTTTGACCTCCAGCCTTGACTCTACTATATTTGACCCCATTCATCATTTTAGTCTGCCTCTACCAATCTTAACCACCCTGCCCCCCACAGAAGAGTAAAATCACGCCACTAAGGGGAAAATCACTGCATACAAGTACATGGTATATGTTTGATTTTGTTATATAACTTTAGAGTTTGCTCTTATGGTCAGAGGTAGCAGGTTAATGGTTACCATAGATTGTCAGTAGTTAAGCTGTACTTAAACTATTGTTATTACTAACTCTACTACTTTAGCCAGGATGTCATAAATGTTATAATCAGTTTTTCTCCCCTGTATGATAACACTGTGATTATATGGGGTCATAATCATCACCACAGCCCAGTACCAAAGGATTGGGTGCTGAGCCAAATAGTAACTTTGCATCATTTACAAATTGGGAAGGTAGTTTCTTAGGATAGCTATAAAGAACCACCTACATCTAGAGGACATCCCCAAAGAACAGACATCTCCTAGGGAAGCCCCAATAAAGCTATCTACCATAAGGAACCAGCAAGCATCAACATAGAAAACAAAATAAACTAAAAAAGAGAAAATAGAAAATGACAAGACACAGAAGCAAAATGCAACCCCAGACCCCCAGCCCACCCAGGACAAGCCTGGAACACAATGAGATAGAAGAAATTGGAAGTCAAACACTGAAAATTTCTGGAATGATAGCAACAGAAGTGAAAAAACAAGTGCAAAGGCTATAGAGAAAATAATCTCTCAGGTACGAAAAGAAGTGATGCTTAAAATCAAAGATATTAGAAAAGACACAGTTAAATAGATGAGCTTAGAAAAATGATGGAAACAAAAAATGCCCAACATAGGAAAGAAATGGAATCAATGAAACAGATCCAAACAGAAATCCAAGAGACTAAAACCTCCACTGAAAGTATATGCAACAGACTGAATGGAGAGGATAGAATATCAGATCTTGAAGACAGAATTGCAGCTAGTGACCATGAAAAGAAAGATATCTTAAAAATAGCAAGAGACCATGAAAAATCAATCCAAAAGCTACAAGATGAAGTGAAGAAGAATAACATAAGATTGATTGGGGTCAATGTGAAAGCTGGAGACAGTGCAAATGCCATAAAAAACTCTTCACAGAAATAATGACAGAAAACTTCCCAAGCATGGATAAAAACTTTGACATACAAATAAATGAAGCATATAGAACTCCAAACAGCCATGCCCAAAATAAAACTACACCAAGGCATACAATAATCATGATCCCAGAAAAGGCACAAGAACAGAATATTAAAAACTGTTAGAGAAAATTAACAGATCACCTATAAAGGAAAGCCCACCAGAATCATGGCAGACTTCTCAACACAAACCCTCAAGTGAAGAGCTTGGAGGGAAGTATTTCAAGTCCTGAAAGAAAACAACTTCCAACCCAGATTGATGTAACCTGCAAAACTATCTTTCAAAATTAATGGAAATAAGATACTTCCATGACAAAGAACAACTGAAGAAATTCATGACCACCAAACAAACCCTACAAAGAGTACTGAAAGATATTCTAGACAGAGATAAAAATGACTGCAATTCCAAGAACAACAACAGAAAGAAACCACCAAGCAGGGCAGGCAATTAAACAGAAGGGAAAAGCAGGGAACCAACAGCAGGAAAATAACCTGACAAAGAAAAGCCAATACATATCAGTTATAACCATCAATGTAAATGGCCTCAATTCACCAATCAAAAGAAACACACTGGCAGAATGGATCAAGAAAAAAGACCCAACACTATGCTGTATATAAGAAACACATTTAACTCAAAAAGAAATTCATAGACTGAAAGTCAAAGGATGGAAAACAATACTCCATGCAACAGGAACCCATAAACACACAGGGGTAGCTATTCTGTTTGCAGACAATGTAAACTTCAAACCAAGAATGATCAAAAGAGATAAAGAGGGCAGGTGAGATGGCTCAGCGGTGTAAGCGCCTGCCTGGCAAGCGCAGGGTCCTGAGTTCGACTTCTGGTACCCACATAAAGAAAGAAAAGGGCCAGTGATATTGCTCAGCGGCACAAGCACCTGCTGCCAGGCATGAGGTCCTGAGTTCCACTCCCGGTACCCACAAAAAAAAAAAAGAGAGATAAAGAAGGTCACTGCATACTTGTTAGGGGAAAACTTCAACAGGAAGAGATAAAAATCATAAATATATATGCACCAAATACAGAAGCACTGAACTAAATAAGATAATTATTAATAGCCATGAAATATCAAATAAATAATAACACAATTGTAATGGGAGACCTTAATACCCCACTGTCACAAAGAGATATATCAACTAGAAAATAAAATCAGCAAAGAAATATCAGAACTGAATCAAACCTGTGAACAAATGGACTTACGAGATGTTTTCAGGGTGTTCCACCCAGCATCATCAGAATACACATTCTTCTCAGCTGCACATGCAACGTTCTCTAAATCAGACCATATACTAGCCCAAAGAACGTGCTTAAGTAAATGCAAAGGAACTGAAATTATCCCATACATATTATCTGACCACAGTGCAATGAAATTGGAAATTGATGGCAAAAGAAACCACAAAAACTCCATAAACACATGGAAATTAAATAACACCCTCCTGAACAACCAATGGGTCACAGAAGAAATTAAAGAAGAAATTAAAACATATCTACAATCAAGCAAAAATGCAAATACAACTTAACTGAAAACTGTGGGATGCAATGAAAGCAGTCCTCAGAGGGAAATTTATAGCAATGAATTCTCACATCAGGAAAACAGAACAAGCACAAATAACCTAATGCTCCACCTCAAGATTCCAGGAAAAGAAGAGCAAGACAAGCCCAAAGCCCATACAAGGGAGGAAATTATAAAGATCAGAGCAGAAATTAATGTGTTGGAGACTAAGAAAACAATACAAAGAATTAATGAATTGAAGAGTTTGTTGTTTGAAAGGACAAATAAAATTGATAGGGCCAGGGATATAGCTCAGCGGCACAAGCGCCTGGCAAATGCAAGGTCCTAAGTTCAATTTCCAGTACGAAGACAAAAAAATAAAATAAAATAAAATAAAATTGATAAACACTTAGCCAACCTTATCAAAAAAAGGGAAGAGAAGACTCAAATTTATGCACTGAGGAATGAAAAGTGTGAAATCACTACAGAACCTGTGGAAATTCAGAAGATCATCAATACCTGCTTCAAAATTCTTTACTTTCATACGATAGAAAACACAGAAGAAATGGACAGATTCCTAGATACATATGAATTACCAAAGCTGAATCAAAAAGATACAAAAATTCTGAATAACCCAGTATCAGTGAATGAGTTTGAAACTGTAATTAAAAATTTACCAACAACAGGGGCCAGTGAGATGGCTCAGCGGCCTAAGTGCCTGCCTGGCAAGCGCAAGGGCCCGAGTTCGACTCCCGGAACCCACATACGAAAAAAGGGCCGGTGATATCGCTCAGTGGCACAGGTGCCTGCTGGCGTGTGAGGTCCTGAGGTCGACCCCGGTACCCACACACACAAAAAATTTACCAACAACAAAAAAGCCCAGGTCCTGACGGATTCACTGCTGAATTCTATGAGAAATTTAGAGAAGATATAGTGCCAGTACTCCTCAAACTCTTTAATGAAATTTAAAGGGAAGCAGTACTCCCTTTCTCATTCCTGGAGTACTCATTCCTGGAGGCAAGTATTACACTGATACCAAAACCAGAGAAAGACCCAACCAAAAAAGAGAACTACAGGCCAATCTCCCTAATGAACATAGATGCAAAAATCCTCAATAAGATACTGGCAAACAGAATTCAGCAAATCATCAAGAAGATTATACACCGTGACCAAGTAAGATTCATCCAAGGGATGCAGGGATGGTTCAACATATGCAAATCAATAAATGTAATATACCATATCAACAGAGCCAAAGACAAAAATCACATGATCATCTCAATAGATGCAGAAAAAGCTTTTGACAAAGTCCAACACTCACTCATGATAAAAACCCTACAGAAAATCAAAATAGATGGCCTTTAACTCAACCTGATAAAAGCCATCTATGAGAAACCAACAGCCAACATCATACTAAATGGGCAAAAACTGAAAGCTTTCACTCTAAAATCAGGAACAAGATAAGGATGTCCACTGTCACTACTCCTGTTCAATACAGTTCTGGAAACATTAGCCAGAGCAATTAGGCGAGAGAGAGAAATAAAAGGAATATGGATAGGAAAGGAAGAAGTTAAATTATCATTATTCACAGGTAAGATGATACTCTACATAGAAGACCCCAAAAACTCCACCAAAAGACTTCTAGATTTAATAACCAATTTCAGTAGTGTAGCTGGATACAAAGTCACCACTCAAAAATCAATAGCATTCCTGTACACAAACAACAAACTCACTGAGAGAGAAATTAGGGAAACCACACCCTTCACAATAGCATCCAAAAACATGAAATACTTAGGAATCAATCTAACAAAGGAAGTAAAAGATCTATATATCGAAAATTACAGTACTCTGAAAAAGGAGATTGAAGAGAATATCAGAAAATGGAAAGATATCCATCCCTTGCTCATGGATAGGAAGAACCAACATAGTGAATATGGCCATACTCCCAAAATTGTTGTACAGATTTAATGTAATTCCAATCAAAATACGATTAGCATACCTCACAGAACTAGAGAAAACATTCCTAAAATTCATTTGGAATCAGAAGAGACCTAGAATAGCAGAAGCAATTCTGGGCAACAAAGGTGAGGCAGGAGGCATCACAATCCCTGACTTGAAGTTATACTACAAAGCTACTGTGACAAAAGCAGCATGGTACTGGCAAAAAAACACACCTAAGGACCAGTGGAACAGATTAGAAGATGCAGACACAACTCCAAACACACTCAGCCACCTTATCTCTGCAAAGGGGCTAAACATGTTTACTGGAAGAAAGATAGCCTCTTTAATAAATGGTGCTGGAAAAACTGGCTCTCTACATGCTGAAGACTAAAACTAGACCCATCTCTATCACCATGCACTAAACTGAAGTCAAAATGGATCAAAGATCTAAATATTAAAACAGAAACACTCAATCTACTGGAAAAGAAAGTAAGTAGAAATCTTGAAGACATAGGGGAAGGCAGAGACTTCATGAACAAAACCCAAACTGCACGGGAAACACTTCAAAGAATCAATAACTGTGATCTCATCTTATTAGAAAGCTTTTGCACATCAAAAGAAATCATGAACAGAGAGAAAAGAGAACCCACAGAGTGGGAAAAAATTTTAGCCAACTGTCCCTCAGACAGAGGACTTCTATCTAGAACATATAAAGCATTGAAAAAAATCAGATCCCACGAATTCAAAGACCCAATCCAAAAATGGGCTTCTGAGATGAATATATACATCTCAGATGGAGAAATACAAATAGCAAATAAACATATGAAAAAAAATGTTCAACATCATTGGTCATTTGAGAGATGCAAATTAAAACAACATTGAGATTCCGTCTCACTCCAGAAAGAATGGCTGTCATCAAGAAGTCAACCGATAACAAATGTTGGAGTGGTTGTGGGGAAAAAGGAATCCTTCTCCACTGTTGGTGGGAGTGTAGATTGGTGCAACCACTGTAGAAATCAGTGTGGAGATTCCTCAAGAAACTAGGATTAGAGGCTCCGTTTGACCCGGCTATTCCCCTTCTGGGCATCTACCCAGAAGAATTAAAAACATCGTACCACAGCGATATATGTGCACCCATGTTTATAGCAGCACAATTTGTAATAGCTAAATCTTGGAAACAACCCAAATGCCCATCAACTGAGGAATGTATAAAAAAGATGTGGTATTTTTATACCAGGGAGTACTACTCAGGTATAAAGAAGGATAAACTTGAGACTTTTATAGGTAAATGGATGCAACTTGAGACCATACTCATAAGTGAAATAAATCAGACTCACATGTGTAAACATTGTATTGTCTCCCTAGTGTAAGAAGCTGAAAAAGTAAATAAGATCCAAAATGTACAATAGATATTGTGAAATGGGAAGAAACTGTTCAAAAGGAAAGAGAAACAGATGGGTGAAAGGATAAAAGAAGGAAGGGAAAAGGAAAAATAAATATGTATATATATATACATACAAGATAGTTAAGATAGTTATACTACTAATTTCTATTAGGTCATTGAAAAGAAAGTTTTGTGCCTATATTGTTTGATCAGTTTTTCATGCCTGTATCTTGTAACCTGAGCAACTATTTTGAAGATAACTATATGCAATGTATTAACCATTGTTACTGTCCTAGTATCTTGTTTCAAAATTTTGTATCATTGTTTTTTCTCTTTAAAATAAAAAATAAAATAAAATAAATCCATAAAAAACAAACTATATCTGGGTAGGGATGCTCTTTGCTATAGGATTAGTCTTTTTTTCCAAGCCTTTTCCGTGGACAGAGCTAGGAAAATATGTGTGTGGTATATACGTATATATATTTTGAATCTGCTCCTTCCTCCATTTTTCTGTAGTTGTATGTTATATTGTTTCTTAGCTTTCTAGTATTAGTTCCACAGGCCAAGTGTATATCTAATGTCCATCACCAATGCTTATGTCACTGTCACCCTAGACATTTCGTTTGGGAGAAGCTTATTCCTCAGGAGAGACTCGTTAGTCCTTGCATGGTAATAAATCAGTCTCTGCATTTTATGTATGAAAGAGAGTTTTGCTGGATATAAAATCATTGGCTCATTCGTCCATTGAGTATCTTAAATATATTATTCCATTTCCTTCCGACAAACAGCGTTGTGGAAAAAAATGACTATGTAATTTCTTCTAAGTCACATGCTCTTTTTCTCGGTGCCCAAAAGACCTCTCCTTTTCTCTCCTGTCCCCTCCCTTCCTCTCTTTTTCTGTTTATTTTGTTTTGTTTTGTTCTAACACCATGGTTATTTTATAAGAATGTGGCTTGGTACTGATCATTCTGGGCAGATATTCTCAGGTAATGGTGTATTTTTTTCAATACCTGGTTTCAAATATTTTCTATTTTAAATTTAGAAAAGAAAAACTTATTTTATTTATTTATTTATTCATTTTTGGTTTTTTGAGACAGGGTCTCACTATGTAGTCCAGGCTGGCCTTGAACTCTCTAGGTAGCCCAGGCTGAGCTTAAACTCATGGCAGTCTTCCTGCCTCAGCCTCCCAAGTGCTGGGATTACAGGTGTGCACCACCACTCCCAGTGAAAAAATTATTTTGAGTATTATAGTTTTTATAATTTGTTCTATTCCCTCACTTTGGCTTTTTTTCTATAAAGGATGTGCATCATTAAAACATTCAGTACCTATTGCTTATCTTTAATAGTTCTCATTTTCTCTTAAATTCTTTTTTTTAATTTTTAAAATGTTTCTTTTGCATATTTTGTTTCTCTTGAGACATTCGCTGTTGGATATATTCGTTCATATGTTTCTTCTAGTTTATTCATTTTTGAAACTTTTTTATTTCCCATTTTTTAGTTCTGACACCTCATTTTTGAATTTTTCTAATTTTGATTTAATTTTTATGTTTTCTATTATTTTCTTAATATCTTTTAACTCCTTTTCAAGTATTAGTTTACAGTTTTGCTGTTTTGTAGGCATGTCTTTCCAGCATGTTTCTTTTCCTGTAGGATGCTAGTCAACTCCTTATTTTCTTTTTCCTTGTAATATCTTTGTGTGTTATCTAACTTAATATTTTTCTGCAGTTCATTTTCAGTGAAATTAGCTTCTCTGAAATTTATAAAGAGCCAGGGTTCAAAAAAGCATTGCTTACTTCACTGAACTCTCTCTTTTGTTGTTTTTTTTTTTTTTTTTTTGTGTAGTATTCAAATATACAGCAGCTTACTTTCTGAGTTATCTTTGCCCTGTTTCCCTACCCTACTTTGGCTTGATCTTTGTTTCCTTTGTCTCCATTGTCCCTATTCTGGCCCATTTTGGTTGTACTTCCAGCAGCTTCTCCCCAGCATGGGCTTTGTCCTAGAAGAAAGCCCTAAGCTCGCTTGGGGTGTTTGTAGGGATCCCTTCAGTCCTTACTGCAGGCCTCTTGCACTCATTTGCTATGTGAGAGGGCAGTGTCTCCCAGTTCCAACTGCTATTCTCACATTGTTCCTCCGTATTTTCCTGTGTACCTGTCATCTGTGTGGCAGCCTTTTTTCTCTCAGGCCCCCACTCCAGAAGCCCCAGTTCTCCCTCTTCTTCCTCCTGCACTGCTGGGCTTCCATGCTGGGCTTTTTTTTTTTTTTAATTTTTTTTTGTGGGTACCGGGGGTCGACCTCAGGACCTCGCGTGCCAGCAGGCACCCGTGCCACTGAGCAATATCACCAGCCCTTTTCTCGGATGTGGGATCCGGGAGTCGAACTTGGGCCCTCGCGCTTGCCAGGCAGGCGCTTATGCCTCTGAGCCATCTCACCGGCCCCCTCCATGCTGGTCTTGTGAGTATTGGTAGTTTGTTCCCACCCACTTACATATATTTTAAGGTTCATCTAGTTTTGTTATAAACATTGTTCATGTGTGTTCAGTTTTGCTATCTTGTTGTTCTACTTCCATATGGGTATTTGGAGAGGTTGGTCACCTGTGCTTGTAACTACTGCTGCCTTGCCAGAGTCTTGTTCTAGCAGGGAGCTCTTGAGAAATGCCCCCACCCCATTTCCTTATTAGAAGACAGAACTATTTTAGCTTCTGCAGTGAAGAACTTTACAAGTGGTTTGTTGTATTTAGGGGGAGCTTTTCTTTGTTTTGGTGCTGGGAATTGAGCCCAGTGTCTCACACATGCTAAGCTAGTGTTCTGCCACTGAGATACACCCCAGCCTCAAAAGTGTTTTTGATGGAGAACTCTCTTTTCTCTTTTTGGCCTGCTCTAGACCTCTTCCCTCACCCTTTTCTCCCAGACAGGTTTTAGCAGGATGGAGGGGAACATGTCTGCTTTAGAATTTAGCAGTGTAAGAAGATAGATGGAACATTTTTGTGTCTTACTCTCCATCGAACTTAACCAAAGGATAGTGAGAGCACAGTGCTTCAGAGATGAAAGTTGTGCCTGCCTCACCGAGAGCTTTAGTCATTCATTCTTCAATGTGAGGATTCATTTAAAACATAGTTTTTCTGGGGCTGGAAATACACTTCCAGGCTGAGGCAGGCACCATGAGCAGACACTAGCACATTGGACCTAAGAGTTTTTAATGCTTGTGTTCCACAGGGAGAAGTAGAAAGGTCTAGAATTTAACCCTTTTATAAAAGCTAGTCTCATGAATATAAAAATGCAGTAGCCTCCTCGCCCAAGATGGCTTTCCTCCTCACTCTTGCGTCTGGGGGAAGGCAGCCACGTGGCAAAGTCAGCACTCCTGTGTCCTCTCTGGGCCTGTGAAGGACTGTCAAGTCACCAGGCTCTGCAGTTTTTCTGTGCAGGTGCTTGATATCCTCAGGGATCATAGTACTGTCCTGCCTGGGGCCCCCACTGACAGCTAGGGCTCCCTTTGAGCTTGAACCAGGCCAGAGGGCCCCCTTTGATTGGCATTTCCTTTATTAGCTGGGAGCCTTCAAACAATCAGCCCTTCTACTGCAGGCCAGCATTCTGTGTTTGGCCTGCAAGTGTCTCTTGGTGACCTTTATTTGCATTGGCTTGCAGATAATAGTCAGTTTCCTTAGTGAGGAGGAGGACAGAGAAGGTAAAGGGCGTATGTGAAGCCTAAGTGTAACTGTGAGGACTTAAGTATAGGATGTGCGGCTGACTCTGGCAACCTCAGTTCCGCTGCCCTTTATGAAACGGACAGGGAGTGTATCATTAGCCACCTAGCCAAGCACCACCACAGAGTACTTACAAGTTCAAAGATTTCAGAGATTAAACAGTCAGTGTCCTTCAAGAGGTCCCCAAAACAGGAAGCCATATCTGATAACTAATGGAAAGGATCAAATTTTGCCATGTAGGAGAGGTTACCAACTGGAAGTCTGACTTTTGTTTGGAGTTCATAGAGTTAAAAAAAAAATGTCTTAATTAGTTGCCAGCATTTAAATATCAAGGGATTCCATGTTTTTCATTTTAAAAAGAAAAAAATGTCAATTCCTGGCTTCTTGAGAGCACAGAAGCCTAGCAACAATTGACTGGAGCAGAGGGGCAGCTGCCCCCTAATTTGGAAATTGTGCGTTCCTGTTGCCATCGTCCCCTCTGTCTCTCCTAGCGTCATTTTTGCTCTTTTCCCTGGATTATTCCAATCAATTCACAAGTCTAATGTTATTTCTCCCTTCTTAAAAGTCAACCCTTGCTAGACTCACACCTATAATCCCAGCAGTCTGGAAGGCTGAGGCAGAAGGATCATAAATTCAAAACCAGTCTGGGCAATTTAGGAACTTAGTAAGACCTTGTCTCAAAATACAAAATATATAAAAAGGACTGGGGATGTAGCTCAGTGCAAAGACCCTGAGTGCAGCTACAAGTGACACACACACACACACTCACACACACACACTCAACACTTCCTTGACTCTACTTCCCTTGCTCCCTCGCATTTGCTTTCTCTTCTTTGCAGCAAAAACTCTTAACTCACACTCAGTCTCCATTCCTCTGCTTCCATTCTCTCTGACATTCTTGTACTAAAGCTTTGACCTCCATGACTCCTCCCCAGGACCGGGTGAAATGTTTCCTGGTGTGATAACATCTCTCCCTTTTCCTCAGAATGTCTCTTTGAGCTGCCTGTGACACAAAGTCCTCTCCCTCCCTTCAGTGCTTACTGCCTGTTAGAAATGAGCCCCCAGACTCAAATCGCTGGTGCCAGAAAGAATGCACTCAGACAGCAAGCAAGAGGACTCAAGGCAAACTTTAAATTTACTTCTGCAGAAGGGCGCGAGGGCACCCAGACACCAGCAGCAGGCCAGCTGAGTGGCAGGGAAGCAGGGGTTTTAAGTCCTAACGCAAGAGAAGCAGCTGACCTTTCCCCCGATTGGCTGGATTGAAGGTTCACAGTCTACCCGGATTGGCTAGTTTAAGCTGCATTAGGATCTGAAGGATTGCTGAGGGGGAGGAGGAGCAGGAGGGGAGAAGGTGTGGGGAACAGAAAGTCCTTGGCTATTGATAAACTAGCTTTGGCCTGCAGCTATGTTCTCAAAATTTAGATGTTTCCCATAATTTCATTGTGAGGGGTGGGACTGCCTAGGGTGGACTAGAGTCTAAGATGGAGGCACCCCTGTTTATATCTTTTGATAGAAAAGACAGGACCACAGTTTCTCACAGGGCCCTCCAGGCTCCTTTCTCTGGAGCTTTCCCTTTTCTCTGGCCTCTTAGCTTAGCCTCAGGTCTTCCCTCGGTCCTCATCTCTCCCACACAATGCCCTTTGTGATTATCTTCAGATTTAGGGCTTGAAAAAGCCTGCTGGGTCCCAAGTGCATAACTCCAGCTCAGGGCCGTAGATCCAGCTGCCCAGGGACACCTCCTCTGAGTGTCTAGCAGGCCTTGCATGTTTGGCACATCCTAACTGAACTCTGGGTTGTTCCCCTTCCACAGCCAGCTTCCCTGTGCCTCTCTGTGGCCATTCTCCACTTTCCCTCACTCCCTCACTCTGCCCTGGGACACTGCCTTGTCTGCACTCTCCTACTGCTACAGTACTGGCTCCACTGAAGCAGATCCTAGCAGGAGGTGGGGGAGAAGGGAGAGTGGAGTGAGGGTGTTTATTCATCAGCATGGCCAGCGCTGGTTGCATCCCTCACTGTGGTAAATCAATACAGCCATCTCCACACAGTTATTTTCTTTCTGGGTCTCTTAAAACCCTTAGGCCTGTGGCTGGTCACTGCCCTGCTCTTTACTAGACTTGGGGTATCACACTATGGCTTGTGGTTTCCCTCTACCCTGCCCACACATTTATGAATAGTCCCTTCATAAAGCACTCTGAATTTTCCTAATTTGAGTATGCCATCTGTTTCCTGCTGAGACCTTGATTGTACCCTACATTGTCACCCTTTTATTTAAAGAGGGTATAATTGGGAGTGACCATCCTTTGTGTTCAGCCAGTTAGAAAGGCAGATGTGTGTCCATCATTTTCATGCCGTACTTTCAGGGAAGCCCAGGGAGAAAGCAGGACTGTATAGTCATTCCAATAAATAGTTGACTAGCTCTTCACCCGAGAGGACAGGTAACAATACAGAAGTAAATGCAAAGGAGCGAAAAGAGCGTTTACCTTAGATAATGACTGCTGCACAAGTCTGCTTAAGTCGAAGACACATGCACTTCATTCCAGCTGTGGGAATATAGA
Source organism: Erethizon dorsatum (assembly GCA_028451465.1). Classification (NCBI taxonomy): domain Eukaryota; kingdom Metazoa; phylum Chordata; class Mammalia; order Rodentia; family Erethizontidae; genus Erethizon; species Erethizon dorsatum. Next base: position 28,982,870 of record CM051823.1, on the reverse strand, counting down.
AATCATAATTTATAGAACCTTTAAAGAAGGCAGTGAACTGCATTTCCAACCATTTTTGCCAAGATCCATGGAGTGAAGGGATATTACATCTCCTTATTCTGAAGAGCAGGCATTGATTTAGCTGCCAGAGACAGAGGAAGCCATTATTAATTTATGTACAGGCACTGACCTACACCATTCAGTAAGCCGGAGGACCAATGTGAAGATTCTGTTTCATTGTTTACTCTCGTTAATGCTTTTATATGCTCTGCAAAAACTCAAGCATGAGTTCAGTTTGTAAATGCTTCACATTCTTTTTGCATCTGATGGATTATAAAAGGAAGAAATATGATAGCTAATCTACTAGGGATGGTTGGGACCACAAAAAGGGAGACTTCCCCATATGTAGAATTTTGAGGCAGAGATGTTATTTCTAACTTCATTTCCACTTCCTGTTCTTCTCCACCAACTCCTCCCTTCTCAGAATTCCTTTTACCTCTGACTTCTTCGATTTAGATACAGCCTTGTTTTTCTTTCTGCAAGTAAAATAATCTAATACATGTATTAACACAAAGGTTTCAGAGATAAGATCTATGGACAAAAAAGGGCACCTTTGTTTTCAAAATGAGAAGGAAAAAGCAATAGTTTAAACACATAAAACATAAATCAAGATGAAATAAGTAACGGTTAAAATTAATTTTAAAAATTGTATTTTGAAGATGTTCATATAATGGAAAATGAAAGTAGAAGAGGCAAATTATTAGGCAAAGATTTATGTACCAAGGGATTTGTTCTAGAATTACATATTCTTATACAAAAAATAGATAAATTATAACATCCATACAATAGTTAAATAAGTTGTATACACCCATAAACATGCATCAAATGTCATCTTTTCAAAGTATGTTTGAACACGTAGGAACCTGTTCAATATAAAATGCTATGTGGATAAAGCAACTGTGTTTGGTGTTTTTCCTGTTTGATTCTCTCTCTCTCTCCCCTTTGTATATTTGGCTTAGTAGCTAAAAAATTGGAAGAGCATGTGCCAAAATGCTAGCAGTGATTACCTCCAGATGATAAATGGTAGATGAGCAATATTTTGGTTCTTTATAACTTTTGTATTGTATAGATTTTTGGCAATAAACATATAAATATGTTAATTTTATAATTAAATGTGGAAAATATCCTTAAAAGAAGAAGGTACTGATTACAAAAAGGTTTGGTGGAATTTCAGGCTGTAAGGAGTGGACATTTTAATGTGTGTAAGAGCCTTCTATTACACTGTATATAATAGACAATAATAATTAACATCAGGTTTCATGGAATAATAAATAATGAACCTTTACTGTGTACTTACCATTTGCCAAGCTCTATGCATTAACACACTTTATAGTTATTGTTATTATTACTAATTTGTTCATGGATTCTCTTTTAATCCTTTTTAACAGCACTGTTAAGGTAGGTACTAAAATTATCTGAAGAGGAAAGTGTAGAGAAGTTAAGTATATTAGTTAGGGTAAAACAAACTGCTGTAACACAAATGTAAAATCTCACTGGATTAACAAAAAGGAATATTATTGCTTAATAACATAAAGGTTATTTTAATCATATAAAATCTCATTGGGAGCAACAATAGGGGCTGGGATGGACTTTCCACTCCATGCACTGGTAGACGCCCTGCTGTCTCTAACACATGGCTTCCAAGGTTGCCCTGGATATTCATATCAGGCCAGCAGCCAAGATGATTGGGATAATGGAGGCCTATGCAGTTTTTACAAGTCAATCCTGGAAGTGGTATAATTTCCACCCACATTCCAGTAGCCATAACTCAATCGTGTGATTACTCCCTGTACTCACTGCAAGGGAGGCTAGGAAAGACAGTCTACTTATATCCGCAGAAGAAAAAAAATAAGGATTTTTGTGAATGGCACAGTAATCTTTGCCATGTGAGGTATCTTACTAAAGATCACACATCAAATAAGTAACAGAACCAGGGTTTGAATATAGTCAGGCCTGTTCCCAAGCTGACCTTCTTAACCACAGTTACACATTCATACTGTGTGTATGTAGAAGGTGTTATCTCAAGATTCTGCTGCTTTATTACTTCTGAAATCTGCCCCTACATTTCACTCCTACCATCTCTTAGTCATCTCACAATATTCAATATTTCTTGCCAGGATTATTGCAATTCTCTTCTGATGAAGTCTCCCTACTTTATACTCCAGCTGTGCCAATTTATACTTCACAATTCTGCAGAGATGTCTTTTAAACATGCAAATATGCTTATATTACTTCTTTGCTTACAGTTTCCAATAACTCCTATGAATAAAACTCCAATTGCTTAGTCTAATGTAAGGCTCCATGAATGTGCTCCTGCCTGCCTTCTCCTTTCACCTTCCAGCATTCCCCTTGTAAATTCTATGCAGTTCTTTGAACACATCATTCTCTCTTTCTTACTTTACTGGCTTTGCCTAGAATATGCCTGGTTCTTTGTTTGCCTGAATTATACTCACCCTTTAAGTTTGATCCAAGCATTATCTTCTCCTGGAAGCTTCTCCTGACCATCTCCAGCCCACGTTAAATATTTCTTTGATTCATTCAGTTAGGAATAAGTTGCAGCTAACAATCTGTTCAGCTAGCTTTAAGAAAAACAGGGAGGATTAGGTGCCTATAAAATTATTGGGAGGGTTAGAGGACAGGCTGTAGGTCGAGTTTCCAAGAGCAAGTCCCAAATTAACACTGCAGAACTGGCCCACCAAAATTGCTGCCTCTGCCATGATCAGGAAGCCAGAAAATAAGGAAGACGGTTGCCACAGTCCTTAGCTCTAGGTTCCTGCTGCCTCTGCCAGGATCCACAACAGCATTGTAACCAGGGACCAGACACTGGCACCACTGCCACTGAAACATCAGAAGCCACCACAGCCCTGCCTGTCAGTATGAACCAGGCAGCAATGACACGGGGCCTCTTCCTCATGGTGGCCACACCCCCTTCCAAGGCTTTCAGTCTTTGCTTCTGTTTTGCAGAGGCAAGGTCCAAGTGTGTATAGGGAGCTGCAAGAAAACCAGGAAATGTAGTGTTTAGATTTCCAGTCCCTATTGTGCAGAAAGGTATGCTGGAAAGAGGGTGAAATAAAGTAGAGGGGGCAGTGGGAGGAGACCCCCACTCCTTTATGCTCTCATACCTTCAGGAATATAGCCTTGTAGTAATGCTCTGGGCTCAGCTTCTTCTCACTGCCTGTCTATCTGTCTCATTTCACTGGACTGTAACCTTCTTGAAGGCAAAAACTATCCTTGTTCATCTCTACATTGTGCCTGGTAAGGGTAGGTTCTCAGCAAATGAATGAATGTATAAAAATTTTTAGTATTATCTTAGAATTTTTCTTTAATTTACCAGCCAGTAGCTTTTATTAATTCTATCCCCAAAATATCCTTCCAGCAAGCTCTTATCATCTCTTTATTAATTCTTATTACTGTGTCCCACTCTGTATGCTAAACTCCATATCACCACCATATTTACTTTTTTAGAACACAAATCTCATATCACTCCCTGCCCTAAAAACTTTCAATGGCTTTTCCTTTAAGAGAAGTACAAACTCTTTAGCTTATCATTCAAGCAACTTCTACTTTTCTACTTTCTAGCTTCCGTCCACCATCTACTCTTCTAGCTTCTGTCCAGATCACTGTCTCTGAGCTACCTGAAGTGCCCTTGCCTTTGCTGTGGCTGCCCTATCCTAGTCCTTCTTCACGATTTAGCCACTTATCTGAGGGAAGTTTCCATTACTGTTCTTTACTCCTCCACTCCCAGTACTCCACTTCTGATCAGCAGATTGCTTTCACCCTCTTCTGAGGTTCTAGAGCAGTGCTTTTTACCCTTAAGGGAATAGAGGGAGGCTGGTGGGTGAGGTCATGACTACCAGAGCAGCTCTGCTTCAATCTGATTCCTGTATTGTGTCTCCTATAAGACTTTATTGAGACACAAGTTTATATTGCTGTGAAGAGAAGAAAAGAAAAAAAACCTTAAAAATCATTTCCAGAGGACTTTGTATTGTACATACAGCAGTTTTCCCCACGTACGGAGTTTAATTATGTGTGTCTGCTACCATATGATGCTCTATTTTGAATACTCTGTGTTTAATCAAATAGAGGCAGCCAGAATACAGTTGTACTCCATGCAGAGCTGTATGGGAGAAGAGGGTTGGACTTTTTTAGTTCCCTAGAACAACAAAAAATGAATATTAAAGGGTGTGTTACAGGAATGGAAGTTCTAGATCCTTGTGAACAACTGTTCGCTTTGATCCAAGCTGTGATGGAGTCTCACAAAAGCCTGCCGGACGGTGCAGTCATCCACCAGGAAGGACACAGAGGTGATCTCAGCGTGGGGTTGGCCGTCCCACAGAAGACCTTGTGGGTCCCTTTGACTTCTACGCCTCCCTGATCTTCTGTTGTAATTATAAGCACCCCACACTGAGATTCCAGATGGCTTAGTCTCTGAACTTTTTGAGACTGTAATATCAGCAGTATTTTTTTAACTTAGAAAACAAATTGGTTTGATGCCTTTATATTGAATTGATTGTTGTCTGCGTCTGACTATAACTCCCCGGAGGCTATTTTAGAAAGGCAGCCTCAAGACTGAAGGAAGTGGTGTCAGATGAGGGAGCCAAAGCTGTTACTGAGGCAATGTTGGTGTCTTCTGGTCACAGATTTGCTAGGACAGCACATTTAGAGGAAAATTTATAGCTTGTGCTCCTTAGCAGTAAATTGGAATTCACTTGTGTGAGGTAATGGATTGTGGGAGTTTCTGTAATTGTCTCTGTGGGTGGTTGGCAGTCACTTGTCAGCAGCATTAGAAGTGAAGGGTTTACTTTGCTGCCTCTTTCACATTATGATTTTACTGCAGTTTGATTGAGTTTTCCCACTTGGAGGTGGGGTAATAGTACATTTTATTCCCAGAACAACTAACTTTCTATGAGAAACCAAGATTACTTATTATTTCCATGCCTTGGAATCTTTTATGTGGTGTGTTTTGGAACATATTGGCAGGGGAGACTAATAATGACCCTTGGGGTTGCCACGGTTCTCAGAGAATTTTGACACTGTATACTTAGAAACATTGAAAGTGTTTGCTCACTTAATTGGACCAAATACCCATCTTTTCTAGAAATGTTTTATAAGATGGAAAAATACTAGACGTAGCTTGATAATTTTGTTTTATTGCTATTATTCTAATTAATTCTTGAAGACCTGTCTAATGTCCCCAGGGAAGAATGGTTGGAACAATTAATTAATTGTATTTCTCTTTTCCTTTCTGTTTCCAGAAGTGGTTGTTTAATTAACGGGTTATGGTGTAGTGTTTTTCTTTAATAGGATGAAATGTTTTGTTTTGTTTTATGAATCTCTTCTGTTATTTTAAATGAACATAATCAACAAGTAAACATTGAACACCATATCTTCATATCATGACAGGATATCATCCTTAACTCTAGTTAGCCTTGTGAATAGAAGACTAAACAGAAGAACAGTCAAATAATTATATTCTAGATATTAGCTGACATTGACATTCATACTAAATATGTGGCTTGCATACAGCGCTGCACAACTTGTGATTATCAGAATATTTTCTTCTGTATCTTAATCTGCCCTATGTCATTTAGCTTCTTGAACATGTATGCACACATTCCATGTTTGTTTCCTAATCCTGTTACATCACCCTGTTACCTGTTTGAAATGGCAGCCCCTGGGATGAGTATCCTTTCACTTTCAACCATTGTCCTATAATCAAAGACCCCTTTTCAAATTCTGGCAAAGACATTAGGTGTCTCATTTTTCTTAAATCTGATGCTTCATGTACAAGATAATTTAGTTATTCTCATTTGCAACACAGTGAATTAGAAAGGAATTTATTAAATTGTCCATGGCTTAAGCTAACAGTATTAAAATTCAGATAGTGTGTGTTACAAACATATGGCCCCTTTTCATGACTAATCACTTGAGATATGTAAATGGTGTCACCATAGAAGCAGCACACGGAAATATAAAAATATGTGGTATAATTATGTTTCAGAGGAGGAATAACCAATTATATTATACAAGCTCAGCTCTGAAAAAATCAAAAAACTTCTTGTGTGTGGCTAAGGATGAAACAGTGCTTTCTATGTTCAAACAAGTAAGTTCAGGAACCAAAGTCCAGGATTAAAAGGACTGTCATAAGGGATGCAAAATGCCCAGCACAGACACAATCTTTGATGCAAATGTCACAGTTCTAAAAATCGCCTGATAGTGTTGGGCAGCCTTTGAAATTTGGTTCATATGTTGAGCTTGTCAATACACTGTCCTTTCTGCCAGCAGCTTAAAATTGGCTCTTTCTTGGTTCATTTGGGGTGGGGGTAAGGGAATGCAAAATTTGTTGCTCATTCATCAGATGTACAAGGCAACATCTGTTCCCTGCTTATGTTTTTCCTGTATTTCTGTTTTCAGAGTATGTTAAGTAACCATAGAAATGAACTTCGTGATAACCCAAAGGTGCACATAAATTGGTAGGCACATTACTTGGGCTAACGTTCAGCTAGGATGCACCAGCTGTGAAAATACTAAACCCTTCCTTGTTGGTTGGTAAATAGTTGGTTGGCAAATCCTGACACTTCCAAGTGTTTCTGTCCTGCCTGCCCTAGCCCCTCTCTTGCAACCCTCTATAATCCAGCAACTAATAAATATTGCCTGGTACAACAGTGGCTCCAGAGCACTGCTGGAGCTTAATGTTAAAGACTGTGAAAAGTACCCTTGCACATTACCAAACTTTCTGAAAAGCAGGTTTGCAGTCAAAGACTGGTATATTTCTACCCCTCAATATTGAACAGTGTAGTATTACCTTGTCAGGATCCCAGTAGGAAAGAGATGGCACAGTGAATTTAAGATTATCTGATAAGAGTTTATTCATGAAGGAATTACAAAGATGTGCATGGGTGGGTGTGGGTATGGGTGTGGTTGTGGGTGGTGTGGGGGGAACCCACAGGGACTGCCCTCACGCTGAGCCCTAGTGGACAGAGAAGGGGTGGCTCTAACAGAGAAGAGGCTGTCTTGTGAGAAATGACCTTAAATCAAGGACAGTCAACCAGAAGCAACTCTGAAGACAGGGATTCCATTCCAATTAGCCATGGATAACTCACAGAGGCCCATCTCCTGCAAGTTCTCCATGGTCAGAACCCAATGGGAAGCTGGGAAGCACAAGAGCCCGACAACGGTCCATTGCTTGTGCCTTCTGTGGCCACGCTCAGAGTGGAGAGGTGGAGAGCGCGTCTGGTAGGACAAGGGAAAGACTCCCAGCCCATCATCCAATTATCTTTCTCCTGTGGAATTTTTCAGAATAGCTTGTGTCCCACATGAAGCGCTGTACACTTTGCAAGGAGGAAATATTACAGATTTACCTTGTTTCATTAAGTACTTTACACTGGGTTAGGAAATGTTAACTTCATTCTGCATGTTATGTCTAGTACCCAAATCAAAGCCACATCTCTCAAGTTAATTTTTCACAGTCAATCAGATTTATACAGTTTCAGTATTAGAATGATGAAAATGAATAGGTGTGCAACTGTTCAGCAGAGACTCCTGAAAACAAAGTTAGAGACACTCTAATAGATGCAATTACTCCTGAGGTAGGGCAGAGTAATCACTTATGCTCAGTAAGATTCAACTGTGTCCCTGTGGTGGCTAAAATGTGAAAATACATCTCTTTGGGTGAAAAACATTCTGACTTAGATCACAGTTCTTTCTGGCCAGACTGGCTTATGCTGTTTCCCCATGTAAAAATAGATGCTTACTATCTACACATTAAAAGATCAAGAGATAGATTATAGGCCAAAGAGAAACTGCTTCTCTTTTTAAGCAAAAAAAACCCAACCCTTTGTTATTTTTCAGCCCCACCTCCAAAGTGCTGGCCACCCAGTGTCCTTGGTCGGAGTTGGATCATTCTGCCTGCTGTTTGCCTCAGGTCCCCACAGTCCTCTGTTGCTTATCGCACTCTTTTGGCAGCCTCAGTCTTCGAGGGAGCATACAAGTCCAATAGTAGCACACACATGTGGCAGATGCAGGGCAGCAAAAGTCCTATTGCCCTGATGACGCAGTTAATTTGGGAATATTTCCAATTCTTTAATGTAAGAGGGACCCTTGGCCATACTAGGGTTCTTGGTTCCGTTACTCCCAGGAGTAACATCCTGGTCCCTATAGCTGGTCACGGGGGAAAGCTGAGTTCTAGATTCCAATTAGATAAATCACTTAATTTCTTGCAAGATGGGGAACTTATTTGACTGCAGAGGACTTTTCAGAACACTGTTCCTAGTCAGGTATAATGATGCATGCCCGTAGTCCCAGTTACTCACGGGGTTGAGACAGAAGGATTCTTTGAGCCCTGGAGTTTGGGGCCAGCCTGAGCAACACAGTGAGACTCCTAGCCCTTAAAAATTAAAAGAGAATAAATTTAAAAAAATTACAGTGATAGAGAGAACTGCAACATGCTCTGCTGTGGCCAGAGGAATCACTTTCCTTTTAGCCAGTCTGAGAGGGCTGTTTTTACTTCTTTGTCATCTGCAGCTTTTGCATTCATGGTGATGTCAGCCATTCTTGGCACTGCACTAAGGAAATTATAATGTCCTCACTTGCTAAGGATGTAATCTAATGCAAAGACAACCAAACAGCTTTGTATTTGGAGAACTGTTCCATCTAAACAGAAGAGGAGTGAGAGTTTTAAAATTCTCCACATGTTGAGGTTTTTTTCTTTCAGCTGTATGTCTCAAATATGCAGCAAGAAACGTGGATAATGGAAAGACTATAGGCAATTCTAAGTCATCATTTATTAAAGGCCTACTGAATGCCCAGCACTGTGCCAAATGCTATAAATCAATGATAGACTATGATGTTGAAACTGGTGCTGAGAAGCCTGTGGTCTGATAGGAGAGAACATTTACACTTAGGAGCACAAGTGGTAGAGCAGGGAGTGCTTAACTGTTAGCAGGACGGTGGAAACAGGGAAGGCTTCGTAGAGGAGGTGACAGTTGAGGTGGACTTCGGCAGATAAACTCTAAGCACAGGAAACTATGTTGGCAAAAACTGGATGTGAAAATCGTCATGGTGGACTGGGAGAGGGTATGGCTGGGAGGAGAGGTCTGGAAGGTGAGCAGAGACTGTCACACAGGGTCTTGTGTTAGGACCTTGTACTTTATCCAGTATGCAGTGCTGAGTTTATACCAGGCCAGGGCATGGTCAGTTTGACCTTTTTAAGCTATCAGCCTACTGTGAGCGCGGGAGCTGACCTAAATATTTCTATTCCAAACAGTTTTATTGTAACTTATATGTATTAAATAGCTTTCTAATTTGCTTTAACTTACATTAACAATGACAGTAATTGTTTATCAGTTGGGAACAGAAAACACAACAGTTATATTAATGGAGAGAATTTAATACATGGAATATTTAATGAGGATTTTGTTGTGTGTGTGTGTGTGTGGTGATGGGGATTGAACCCAGGCCCTTGTGCATGCAAGCCAAGAATTCTACCACTGAGCCACATTCCCAGCCCTTTAACAAGGTATTAAAGAACTGAAAAGACATAGAATGCATTCAGGTATCCTGGTCATAGTAACTGGAGAAACAACTTACAAGCCCTGAGGACCAAGGGACGTGGGAAAGAGGTCAGCATTATTGAAACTTAAAAGCTTTTAGGGGTGGTGGTTGCACACTCTGAGACTGGTTCTGTATTAGAAAAGCTGCATCTAGAATCCACTGCTGTTCGTGGAGTGAACTGCCACTTCCAGGGAAGAAGTGAGACTGGGGAGGTGCTGACAAATAGAAGCAATCAGCAAGCAAACAGGAACAAGCAAATCTCTTCTTCCTTCTCCAGCCTTGACTTCTTTGTCTAGCACTTCATGGCAGAGCCTGCTGGGAAGCTGGCAGGCCAGAGTAGAGAAGTTTAGAGCTGAGAGATTATAGCACTGTTACCCTTCCTAGTGTGGATGTCAGTGGATGTCAGGAAATGGGGCAAGCATTCTAGAAGCTAAAGATTTCTTATGACATTAGCAGGTAATCAATCACCTTCTAGACTTATTTTCATAGTTATCTATGGGTGCTACAGCTGTCTTTGTGACTTTTACATCTCATTTTTTTTCAAGTCTTAGGACTTACTGGTTAGGACTTTATGACATCTACCAGCCCAAGTCTATTATCCTGCAGCCTACAGAACTTTAGGTAAAAACATGATTTTGGCCCAGACACATCAAGAGGTGGGCATTGCCATCCTGGATGTGATTGACAGAAAAACTTTACTTCCTTTAGTTATTTCTATTTTATCAGCATCCTAGCAAGTACTTTCCTTGGAGACTTGCTCTTTGTAGGCATTTGCGCTTGTTTGCAGAATGAATTCACGAGTGACTGTTGATCATGTGAATTAAGCATTGATTACATCCTACTTGTGTTTTTCACTAACTGATTTCTCTATATAAATCTTGCCTTACCCACTAGATGACAGTCTCTTTCAGGGCAGGTCTCTATGGTGGGAAACCATGGACTTAGAGTCCACAGAATTAGGTCCTGAGCTGTGATATTTATTAAGTTACTTAAGCCAGTGACTTAACTCCAAATCATAGTTCTTCATCTGCAAAATAATGTTAAGTACAGTATCTATTTGAGTAAGTTCTGATGGTGAAGTGAAATGATATCATAACAGAATTTGGTACTTGATACATGTTTAATAACTAACTTAGCTCCTCCTCCCTTTATTTTGTATCTTTTTGAACATATCTTATGCTAGGAATGCAATAATATTTGTGGCCTGACTTGTCAAAATAGAGAAGTAGATTTCTTTTTGGAGAGAAACTGAAATATCTTTATATAATGCAGCTCCTCCCTAGGCACCTAGAACACTGGGTACACCAATAACAAATTAATATATAAACGTAAGTGTATATAAAAACTGTAAGTTAGTTCTGGAGAGGAAGGTCATCTTCAGTGTATGTGGATGCAAGCTGCTGGATACTCTGTCAGAACAATAGCTATTCACTGTTAGTTTCAATGCTGGCACCAGCAAGCCAATATCTCAGTGTTATTCCCACAAACAAAACTCGAGCAAAATTTCCATGACTTAGTGGGTTGGTGTAAACCACTCACTGCAAGATCTTTTTACACGTGTCCCTGTGTCATTCATGCAAACACTCAATGCTTTTTGGGCAGTCTTGTAAGTACAACACAAGAATTAATGATTTTTTAAAAACCAAAACAACAATAAAAAAATGCTCATCAACCCCTGCTTTCAGGCTTGTGTTTTGCTGTGGAGTACACAGAGAAAACAGTTCCTTCCACCAGAGCTGTACATGGAAGAGGCAGCTGTCAGATAGCACAGGTTGACGGAAAAGTCCTTTAAAGGCACCGAAGCATTGCCAGGCCAGCTGAGGCTATGAGCTGCCAGAGGTCCTGACTTCTGGGTCAGAGAATAACGACATGCTTTTTATTTTTAAGTAGTAGCTAGCATTTGATAGCACTTAATCTTTGCAATGACCTTTACCGCTATTGTTATTAGTTATTCCTTCCAGAAGTTCTTTGAATAAATGCAACAACTATTTTTACTCAGCTCCCCCCAACTCCATCTCCTTCCACTCAAATCATAAGACCAGTGAGGTGGGCAGCACACAGATATTCACTTAGGGGTAAACTGCATTTCCCAGGAGCAATGATCTCAGTGATACAGCATATTTTCAAGTCAAAACAATATTAAATACAGAGCATTTTAATTTATATAATATAAGTCAGGTCATGTCACTTCTCTGCTTAAAATCCTGCCATTGTCATCCATCTCACTCAATGGAAAGCCAACTCTGCAATGGCCCGGAAGACTTGTGAACCTCCCTCACCGTTTTTACTTCACTTCCTACTCCTCCCCTCCCCTCTGTCCCACCCTAACCACACTACCCTCCTTGCAGTAAGTCCACCCAGGCAGGCTCTTTTCCTAGGCCTTTGCACTGGCTGTTTCCCTGCTTAACATGTTCTTATGTTGTTCCCTCCCCCACACCTCTTTCAGGTCTTTTCTTAAATGTCACCTTCTCCATGAGGTCTCTCTCACTGGCCTAATTTTAAGCTGCAGCTGTGATCAAATGTTTATTGCCTCCCAATACATTGCACATCATTTACTCAAGTTATGTTTGCTGTTTATTTTGCACCCCATCCCAAGATTGTGGGGCGTGGATCTTAGTCCACTTAGTTCACTGCTCTGTATCAGATACCTAGAGCAATAAGTCCGTATAGAAGGCATGTACTAAATACTTGTCAAATAACAAATAACTTGTCAAATAACAACCTTAAAGGTTGTCATGAAATTTGACCTGCAGACTTACAATGCATCTCAATGTGTGGTTTATCTTTGTATTCCAGAGTAAATATTCTTAAACTTGTTTTCCACTCATAACAAACAATTCATTTTAATGATAATTCTGCACAGCTAACTGAAGCACACATATTCTTAAGGTTGGAAGGAAAAGTAAAATCTCAGTGTTGCAGCATAGAGAAAAGGTTTTGGTGTTCCAGTCCAACATCCCACCTGTTCTAATCCCACCAACTGTGTCACCGTGTGGTATTTCATCCCCCTTCCCATCTTTACAGGGAGATATGTGCAGAGCTTGAAAGAATCAGCTTTGCAATTTAGTGGCCATATCATCCAGTTCTTGTTTCAACAGTATCTATGTGTGACCTTGAACAAGACACTTTAGCGTCTCTCAACCTCGGTTTGTTTTTTCTCTTTCTCTCTTGGAGTGTGTGTGTGTGTGTGTGTGTGTGTGTTTTACTGGGGATTGAACCCAGGGCCCTTTCTTTGGGCTACATCCCTACATTCCTTTTCTAAAATTTTAATTTTTTATATTGAGACAGGGTCTTTCTAAGTTGCCCAGGCTGGGCTTGAACTTGTGATTCTCCTGTCTCAGCCTCCCAGAGGGCTGGGATTATAGGCATGTGCCACCACACCTGGCTTCAACCTTAGTTTTCATATCTGTATAATGGTGATTAAAAATACTCCACACTTCTTAGGGTCCCTGCCCCATTTTTAAAATTGTGGTAAAATACAAATAAACTTTATCATCAGAAACAATTTTAAGCATACAATTCGGTGATATTAAATTCATTCATAGCATTGTGTAACCATTACCACTCATCCATCTCCACAACTTTTTTCATCTTGCAAAACTAAACCGTATACCCATCAAGCAATAACCCCCCTTTTTACTCCCCCCCAGTTCCTAGCATCACCATTCTATTTTATGTTTCTGTGATTTTTGTCTACTCTCAGTACCTCATAAAAGTGGAATCACACAGTACATATTTGGAATGGTTTGTTTCACTTAATATAATGTCTTCAAGTTTCATATTGTAGTATATGTCAGGATTTCCTTCCTTTGTAAGGCTGAATAATATTCCATGAATGTATATACCACATTTTGGGTCTCAATTTATCTGCCTGTGGCCACTTGGGTTGTTTTTATATTCATAGGTTTTGTGATGATTAATGAGCTAAGGCATGTAAAGAGTTTGGCACATTGTAAACACTGAATAAATATTTGCTGCTACTATTATTAATTCTGATTTTTAGATAATCCTTAGCATTGAGATAATCGTCTTCTTCAATGTATACAACTGATATAATCCACTTTAACATCTTTGAGGTGAGGGGGCAAATAAAAGATTCATCTTTTTTCTCCCCATTAGTTTCCAGAACATCTTCCTGTTCACATTAGCAGGAAGTCCAAATTTCTCTCTTAAGGTTCCTACTACCGCCCATCTCTTACAAACATCTGAGATTGCCAAGCATCCTGGTCTTACTTCTTTCCAAAAAGGCTAGTTCCACTTCCAAACACAGATTAAAAAGGGAGGGTTGGACTGGTCTGCCAGAATTGCCACTCCTCACCATGGGGTAATACTGAAAACTGACTCTCCTCAGCCCAGTGTCACTTCCTGGCTGCTGCAGAGATTCTCCCATTGGCCTGGACCCTCTGGCTGGTATGGAGGATCTGAGCTCCAAAATGCCAGCCCTTAGAATTCCTACCGCTCTCTCATTATTCTCAAATCACACCCACATCTAGAAGGGTCTCTAGTCCCAGCCTTCAGCTGTGTTGGAACCAGACTCCCCCAGCCTGCAGGTGACCCAGGATCAGCAGTCGAGACGGCTCCTTTTCTAGAGGCGAGTTTCCTTCCAGAGTCCTTTTCTCCAGAGAGCTTCTTGTGAAGTCTGTCCTGACCCAGTGGGGAGATTCTAATCATGTCTTCTCCTCTCTTCAGAGGCCACTTTGCATAACAGGGCACAGGAGGGGCAGGCTTTGCCAGGCCACACAAAGCTCTACTGGGATCTCCCTTCCAGGGGAACGGGGCATAAACGTCCTTTAGCATCACTAAGTAACAGTTGTGCTCACTGATCTGTAGTAGGAGTCTCTTCCTTCTTCCCTGTTACAGAACTTCGCTGTTGTGGTTTGGATATAGAATGTCCCCTAAAACTCGCATGTGCTCAGAGGCCAGGCTTTTGGAAGGTGATTAGGTCATGGGGGTGATGCATCCATCATGGATTAATCGACCAATGAATCCATGGCTAAATGTGTTGTTACGAGATGGGGTCTGGCAGGTTACTGGGGGCTGTGACCTGAAAATATAATGCTTCCTCCTGGCTCCTCCCTTCTCTGTCTCTGCTTCCTGGCTGCCCTGAAGTGAGCAGCTTTCCTCTGTCACAGACCTTTCCGCCACGCGGTTTCTGCCTGGAAGTCTGTGGACCGTGGAGCATAATTGTGAACACAAACAAACCTCTCCTCCTTAAGTTGTGGGTGTTGAGTATTGTGTCTCAGAGTGGAGAAAGTGACTAAGACATTCACCAAGTAACTACTCAGGGACCCTAGGTTCTTTTCTTCACTGGCTCCCTCACTTATTCTTTGGTGATCTTAGTCAGGTTTCTAACGGTAATAATAGCTGATGTTTATTGTGCTTACTACATACCCAACACTGAGCTAGGTACTCTAATATATTGGCTGATATTTTTTCTCTTAAAGCAACCCCATCTATAAAAATTTCCCCTTTGGTAATTGAGGAAACTGAGACTTGGGAAGGCTTGGTCAGTAGCATGCCCCTAATCACACAGTAGCTAGGATTTCAACTAGGCTCTCTGGCTTCATAACATGGATGCAATGGTGCTTCCCCAACGAGTATTATAATGCAGAGATAGACGGTCATGGTAAGGGTTAGATGCAATAATGCATGAAGAAATGACTCACATTAGCTCTATTAGTGCTCAGAAAGCGGTCATTTGCTACCTTTCCCCCTCCACTCCAATGAACATATCATATCTTAACTACTTTGTGTTTTAAAGGGTCTGGCTTGAGTGGGTACTCAGTAAGTGTTATGCTACTCCCGTCTTTACAGAGTGTGGTTTGAATGCTCCTCCCAATCCTGACTGTTCGCCTCCACTTTAGATTTTAAGAGTGTGGCACCCGGAACAGCACGTGCTACACCAGGTGAGCTCGGATAAGTGAGTGAAGAGGACAGCCACCTTCTTCACACGGGGCACTATGTCGTGTTACCTGTGGTCTTAGGAGGCAATACGTTTTCAGGCAGTCATTCACAGAGTCACCAGATAATGAAAATGTTGTCAGTCCAATCCTCGACATCTCTGGTCCTTCACTACTGCTAGTCTGTGCTTCATTTGGCTTGTCCTTATTTTTTTCTTTTCCTAAAATGTCCTTTTTTTTTTTTTTTTTTTTTTTTTTTTTTCTTTTCCTGATTACTTAACTACTACATGTTTTTGTGGAAACTTTGAAAAAAATGCAGAAAATCACAGAGGGAAATTAAGTCACTGTGAATAGCATGATCCAGAGGTAACCACTATTACTATCTTTACTTTGTTTTTCCAATATGTATATTTCTTTTTAAAATAAAATTAGACTCATACTGTTCAAAATATATTGAATCTGCTACTTTTCACCATTTTCTTTCAGCCGAAGTCACTGCCTTCTCTTTCTTAGACTATTGCAAAACTGTAAACTATACCATAAAATTAGCTTCCTTGCTTCCATTCTCACCAGTGTACAGTCCATTCTCAAGAAAAAAGTGATCCTTTAAAGTCATAGTTCCGTCCTGCTCAAAGCCCTCTGTGGCTACACATAACACAGAAAGTAAAACCACAGCCTGCACAACGGGGCCACTTCAATCTCATTTCTTTCTACTCTCTCTCTGTCTCTCTCTGTCTCTCTGTCTGTCTCTGTCTGTGTCTCTGTCTGTCTCTCTCTCTCTCTCTTGCTTACCTGCTTCAGCCTCACCAGCTTTCTCCCAGGTCCAGCCTTTTCTTGTTTGGGGCTTTTGTTCTTCCCAGCACTACATGGCTTAGTCCCTCATTTCAGTCTGGTCAGTAACCACTTTGTCAGACACCACCTTTCCCAAATAGTACTTCTACCTCTGCATGCTCTGTTCCCTTATTCTGATTTGTTTCATTTATTATGTTATTCTTCTGCAATATGATTTTTTATTCATTTATTTTTCTTTGTATGCTTTGAAAACCCATGGGTGTGTCTATGGGATATTTCCAGAGTTGATTGGCATCTAAGCCAGCAAACTGAGCAGGGAAGACCCAACCTGACTGTGAGTGGCACTATGTATCATTGGCTTGTGGCCCGGATGGAATAAAAAGAAAAAAGGAGGAAGTTGGAGTGCATTTTGAAGAGCTCCGTTCTGCTTGAGCTGGTGCATCTTTTGCTGCCGTCCCGTGCGGACCCCAGATACCAGTTTCTTCTGCCTTCCAGTGGAGTCTCACACCAGTGACTCTCCAGGGAGCTTCCAGGCCTTCAGTTTCAGACTGGTGCTGCATGCTCGATCTATCGTGTTCTGCCGCTCTAGCTTCTTGAACTGAGCAGCTGCTGGATCCTTTGGCTCTCCAGCACGCAGACGTCCACTGTGGACTCTCCTGGCTCTGCTCCTGTAAGTTCACCTAATAAAATTCCTTTGCATGAGCTGTATATCGTTACTTATAGATAGTTACGAATATGTAGTTATATAGTTATAGTTGTATACATACTCATATGTATATATGAATGGCACCATCCTAACAGGTGACACCTCATCATGATTTTGATTCACACTTTTCTGATAATTAGTGATATCGAGAAATTTTTTGTATACCTACTGACCATTTTTATGTCTTCTTTGGAGGACAGGTCCTCTTTCAATTCTTAAATCAGGTTTTTCTTTTTTTGCTAATAAGTTGTACGAGTTCCTTATGTATTTTGGATATTAGCCGCTTATTGGATATATGGTTCACAAAAGCTTTTTCCCAATTTGTAGGTTGCCTTTCCATTTCAGTGATTGTTTTCTCTGCTGTGTAAGAAGGTTTTTAGTTTGATGAAATCCTGCTTATTTATTTTTGCTTTTGTTGCCTGTAACATAATTTTAACGACTATAATATTCCATTCTGTCTATATAATGGCTCCCTTATTGTTTTTAGGTTGCTTTCCTTTCAGGTAATATGAGTTATACTAAATATCTTTATTGTTCTTATTTTGTGAGATTCTGTCATTTCAGCCTGGTAGGGGTGGTTGGGATCATATTTATAATCATAACTTCTATAATCAGATACTAAATACTTTCTATGTAGTAATTTAGTCTTACTCATTTGTTGAAGTAGACACAATTATTATCCCCATTTTCTAGATGGGAAAATTGAGAGAGAATAACTTCTTTAGCATCACAACTACTAAGTGGTAGAGCTAAGATTAAAGAATAGGGTTCCTGCTTCTATAGCTTGAAGTCTCAGCCCCTCTTCCACCTCACTAGCTGGCTTTCTCCCAGTAGATGTCAGCAAACTTCCTTTGTCCTGTAAGTCATGCCTGCCCTCTACACAGGAAGCTATTGAAAATGGAGTCACATGCCATTAAAATCCCTCTGCAGACTAATACTAACCTGTTCTCCCATGCTCTTTTGGCATTGTAGCTGAGCCACTCTGAGTGCTCCTAATGGTACTGTCATGGAGTCTGCGTTTTTTCTTTCTGGTCCCCAATGAGATGGTGCAGCCTTCGTTTATTACTATTTCCTAACTAGACAATTTCAGTGGAATAAAGTTGCCATCTCAGAAATCCTATCAGAGAGGAGGAGAGGTTAGTCAGACCATCATTTGTCTTCCTGGGTCAACAAAAGGTGTCTCATCCATGCTAGAGTTTTGTTAAAAGTCTCTATTAATAAAATTGAGACATTTGTCCCTCTGCAAGTTTCTGGAAGTTCCACCATGCTTCATAAACTTTGATATATTATTATATTGTCATTTTTTTTCCAGAAAAATGTCAGACATTACACTCATAGATTTTTGTTCTTTAGGGTCCTAGGGCTGATTTTTTTGTTTTGTTTTTTGCCATCTCTGTTCTGGTGAGTATTTTGGGGCATGTACAGACAGCACTGAGATGTAATTCATCTGAACCTGGAGATTTAAAAAGAGCAACCAGGTGCTCTCTTCCTATCTTTGCACTATCTCTGTCTTTAATTTCCTCTCAGCTATGTTTTTGCTCTCTTCTGGTTCCAAGATCATTCTTGATAGAGAAGGTGAAAACAGACTAGGAGTGGAGCGATTCTGTTTTCACCGTATCATCTCTAAGTTAACCATGTCATCTGCTCCAAGCCAAAGCTTCTCTTGTTCTTTTTCTTGTGCTGAAAAACCCCAGTGGCTCTTATTGTAGTTCTATGTAGTGTTATCCCAAGGCCAACTTTCCAGTTGCCTGATGTGATTCTTTTTTTTTTTTTTTTTAATGCCTCTCCTTTGTATTAGCTTTTGGGTGCAGATTCCTCCTTCCACCTTTGTAAGTGTCCTGGTAAAATATAAGCTCATTGGAGACATGGTGATTTCTTTGGCTAGCTCCTAGTCTTTTATCTTTTCAGAATTATGCATGAATGGAGAGTCAAAATTAAATTATATGGAGCCTCTAGTTCTTTTAGAATCAAGTTCTACATATTTAAGTCTCCAACCATGGGATCAAAGAATATTTAGCACCTTAAGTGTAGGAAGTCTGCAGTAATGGTAACAGTAATAATAATAGCCAATGTTTGTTGAGGGTTTGGCATGATTCAGGCACTGTGTTAGGGGCTCTATAAGCATTATCTCATTTACTTCTCACAATCGCCATAATAAGATAGGACTTATTCATGATTACAGATGAGGAAATTGAGATTCAGAGAGGTGACATTTATACACCCATAAGGACAGAGCCACAAGCCCGACTGGTCTGTTCATGTTCCTGAAGGTGTTCTTTAATCTCCCCAGTATGCTGCCCTCTGAGATTTAGTGACCTGAAAATCACTTTCTTTTTTGGACCCGGGGGTGTTCTGCTTTCCTACGGTCTCAGGAACAAACCACTCCTATTCCCTTCCTTGTACTTACAAATCATGATAACAAGGTCCATTTCACTCCAAGTACCAGTCACTTCCACTCTGTCATCCATCTAGTTCTCCCTCATTGGCCAAAAATAAGTCTAAGCAGCAGCTCTCTTCATCGCATCTCTGTCCTGTGCTGTGACACTGTCAGTAGAGCACGGCTTGAGTGAATTAGATGCTCTGCTTCTGGCAGAGTGGGGCTCCTCACAGGCCTCTGGACGGCTCTTCCATCATTCCTCAGTCTGCAGAGAAGTGGGCCTGATGGCTGGAGTGACAGCTGTGCTCAGACAGGTGGTTCTGAGGGGAGCCAGCCCTCGGCCTCGCCTCCTCCCCGCTGGCTTTTCATGTTCTGGGAATATTGTGCTGGGTTGAAGGTTTTCTTCAACTGTGATTTACATGCCATCTACTTTCAAAAAGAAAGTGAAGTAGTTCACAATAAAACATGTCCAAAACAGGACAGTTAAAACACATTTTTAAAAGAGGGGCAGACAGAGGTCAGAAATCACTTGGTTTGCATCACTGACAAGAAGTTTTATAGCACATGGATGTATTTGATCAATTCCCAGTACAAATGTCTAGGTGTGGGAATGGCGGGAAAACCCTGTGTGTGGAGAGAACCTGGAACTCAAGGGCCTGTTATCAACAAGTCTTAGTCACTTTCTTATCCCTGAGACACCATACCTGACACCTACAACTTAAAGGACGAGAGATTTATTTTGGCTCACAGTTACAGTCCCTGGTTGGCTGGCTCCAAGGCAGAAACGGCAGAGGAAAGGAAGGGTCTGGCAGAGGGAAGCTGCTCATGTCATTGTGGCCAGGAGGCAGAGAGGGAAGAGGGGAGCCGGGGATGGAGATATGTTTTTCTGAGTCATCCTCCCAGTGACTAGCCTCCAGCTAGGCCCTGCCTTCCAACAGCAAGGCAGCTATAGCACCCTCACGATCCAATCATGCTCTTAAAGTCATGCCTCTGGATGCATGAGAGTTTTGTGGTTCATTCTTGATTAAACCATGACAATATATGTCTAAATCAAATAGCATCTTGCCTAATGACATCCATGGAGATACACTTATACTAGCTCATCTCAGTAAGCCTCGGGGGAAGGCAGCAGAGAGACAATTGCAGGGGTTAATTCTAAGTTTATAGTAGCTAGTCTGTGGAAAGGTTAAAGCCAGGGTAATTCATCATTGTCATTGACAAAGGACCACAATAAATTTGTCTTTAAATATTAATGTCTAATTCATATATTATACAGATAGGTCTCATACTATCCATTTATCTCTTTGTTATTCTTTTCAGGCACGTAAATAGGATAATCATAATGGAGCTTTTTATTGTTACCACACTTGCTTCAGGGGATAGTTTTGCTATGGTTTATCTGTTAAAGCATATTTCTAGTAGGGAATGGATAAGTGAGAAATGAGTGAGTGAATGAATGAGTGCCCACATGGTCCCATGACACTAGTGAACCAGTCTCATACTAGCTGTACCATAAACAATTCATTCATTAGGGGTGAGTGTGACATCAGACAGCATATCCTGTTGTGACATTGCTGGCACTAAGGCAGTTCTGAGTCAGACTCAAAGCTAGCACGATGCCGTGGGGCGTTGTGGGGCAGGGCAGAGGAGCATGGGCACCGCTCTGACCTCTGTCCAGACGTGCGTCCACGCCCAGCTTGATAGTTTTACATATGGCCAAGTTCATTTTATAGCTACATGGAAAAACTGAGAAGGCAGGATGGTGACGGAGAGTTGGCTTGTGAATTTCTGTGTCATGAGAGATGTAGTAAATACCCAGAGTGACCAGGTGAACCAGAAGAGATTCACTGAGGTCTCTGGTGAGAATTTTCTCCTCCCCTACGAATCTATCGGGGTATTTCTGTAGTTTGTAGAGCAGAATCAAAGTGCACCAAGTACTGCCAGGTTCAGTTAAAGCAATCAAGCAATAAAATATCAGGCAACAGCTCTAACTACAACCATTCTTTTTCTATTTTCTTAATGTGAAGGATTTAAGTGTATAGGTATTTATGGGAGAGGTAGTAGCTATTTGTTATGTAGGCAAATACACACATTGAGCTACAGCAAGTCATTTGACATGGGCATGATTAGGGGAGAGGAAATGGCATTGGTAAATCTGGGTATGTCTTTTTTTGTTAGCTTGATAGAATCTGATGAGAAATAATTTTTTAAAAAGTCACGTAAGGCTGGATTAAAATATGTAATTTAAAACCCCTTGGGATGATATTACAACAAAACCCAGTATCTACAAGTGATTGTGTAAATTTACTCATCGAGTATTTGTTCATCACTTGGTTGTTTGTACATCCTTCCATCCATCCATCCAGCCTCCCATCATTCATTCATAAGCAGTTAGTGAGCAATATCACCTTCTGAATTTTGACCCCTCTCCCTCCAATATTCACCCATTGAGATCCTAACCCTCAGTACTTCAGAATATGACTGCGTTTGGAGACAGGGTCTTTAAAGAGGTGATTCAGTTGAAACGAGATCATTAAGTAGGCTCTAGTCCTATATGACTAGTGTCCTTACAAGAAGAGGAAATTTGAACAGATGCGAAGGGAGAGACCACGTAAAGACACAGACAGAAGATGACCATCTACAAACTAAAGAAAAAGGACTCAGAAGAAAATAACATCTTCATGTCAGAGTGCAAGCCCCCAAACTTTTTTGTGAGAAAATAAATTTATATCAGTCACAGGATAGCAAAACCTGAAGAGGTATGGGTGGTCATGTTTTGTTTTTTAATTCATGCTGCATCATTTAGGTGTAAGACAGTCTTCAGAGCATTTTTGCTGCTTTAAACTCATTAACAAACTCATTTTCACAGCAAAATCATATCTTCATGGCAGATCCATTTATTCCCAGCTCACACGGCCTCAGCTGATCTCCAGAGTAAGCGGAAGGTAGAGCAGTGGCAGCTGGCAGCCTGGCTCACACATGTGCATGTTTGTGCAATTGCTGTTTATATGGAGCCTCCAACTTAGGGGACAAATTATGGCTTGGACCAAGGTGGAAGACATGGAGCAGGGCCCTGAGGCTTTTGGAGCAGAACATTGTCACACATTTTAAGAAACAATAAACCAAGTTATAGAAACATGGAATTTTGAGAGCTGTGAGGGACTTTGGATGTTGACCAAGGCCCTCATTTTGTTGATTTGGAACCAGAAACACAGGTTAGATGTTAAATAATTTGCCTAAAGTAGAAAACTAGCTAGTTGCAAAAATGGGATGAAGACCTTGATTTCATCCTCAGTACAGCTGTCTCTTCTGCCACTACAGGTTTGGCTTTTGGAAATTAGAATTCCAGAGATAATTCACTCACAAACACTATGTTTGTAATTGAGGTCTGTCTCTGCTGAATAGAAAGTTTTGTCTGTTCCTTGGTGTTGGCCTGAGCAGCTAGACCTCATATCATTGTGCATTTTCCCACTCAAAAACAGAGCTGTTCAAGCCAGATATGCTGGCCCACACTTATAATCCCAGCTCTCAGGAGGCTGAGGCAGGTGGATCACCGAGTTCAAGGCCAGCCTGGACTACGTAGTGAGTTTAAGACCAGCCTAAACTACATAGCAAAACCCTATCTTAAAACACACACACACACACCCAAAAATAAAACAAATAAACAAACTGTTTGTTTACCAATAGACAGAACTGTTTATTAATAGGATAAATGTAGAAGAAATGGGTAAAGATGCCTATTTAGTTAACTGTGTGGCAGGTACTGTGGGGGCCTTCACAGCATCTTCACATGAGAAAACTGAAGGTCGGAGAGATTATGTCTCTTGTCCAAGATCTCTAAGACAATGGCAGTTGCAGGATTTGTTCTGTCCCAGGGCCTGCAATTTTGTGATTCTACATTCTTTCCCTCCACATAATTGGTAAGTGCTATAAGGCTAAACTAAGTTTATACAAAGATTTAAACACATACAAACCTGGAATTATATCATATTTATTAATTTGACTTTTCCCAGCCAGTCACTTTTAGTATAGCCTTGGTTCCATCTCCAGACCAGAAGAGAACACAAGTGGTGCTTATTCTGAAACTTTTTGGCTTGGAATTTTCCTGGATTTCTAAACCTTGAACAGCATTACATCAAGTCCCATCGGAGGCAGCTTTCACTTACCCTTGTCAGTGGTAGGAGGTTTGCTACCTCCGTGGGTCCTCTCATCTCACTTGTCAGATCTGGCTTTACTGGTAGCTGAAGTGTGTCTCCTGTGAAGATCATTTTTCATTCTAGAGAAGACCATGGGTACCATGCCTTGTTCTTGTGGTAAGAAGTGTGACTGCCGAGGTATATAGTGAAGTTTGTTTTTTCTTTAATAGAAAGATAGAAAGAATGATCACAGTGACATATAGTGTGTCAGCCTGACTACTTAGATTCTGTTTGCGGGTTCCTTTTTCTATGGAGTAATATTTCCTGAGCACTGATGTCCCAGGCACTCTACTAGTCCCCTGCTATGTGTATGTGTGGTCTCCCTTAAGATTTGGAGTAACATACCCATTTTATAGAGGTGTGAATTTTGCTTAGGAGGATCAAACAACGCAGCCTGACTCATCCTGCCATCAAAAGCAGAACACAGCTTTGAACTTAGACTGTGTGTGCAAATCCCTGAGCTTTCTACTCCTGTGCATCTCTTTGGGTCTTTGTTCATTTCTTGAGTGAGGAGGTTTTTCTGTGCCTACCCATTTATTTTCCATAATTCTTGCTCTCGGGACAGATGATTTCCAAAGTCCCTTGAGTGTTGAGATTCCATGACTATTAAAGTTGTAATTTATGCAGTTTGATTAATTTCTACTAATGCCCACATTCATTCATGATGTTAATTTCTGCACAGAAGGTTCCAGCAGCTTTTTAGTTTACTTACAGTTCTCCTGATGTTAAAGGAATCATGCTGCTTTTCCCTGAATAATGTTTAAAACCCCAATTAAAAAATGTAAGGTTTAAAAACATATCTGAAAGAATTTTACCATGCAGACAACATACCAATTTTCCATATGGACCAAAATAGTCATTTTCAGCCCCTGTTCTCTCCGTCCTCTCTCCCTAGTCTCACAGATGCAGTGCTAATTGCTTGCAGCTTCGGGTCCTTTCTAACATGAGGTAACAATCTGAGCGGTCTAGGGCTTGAGAGCTGCAGTTGTTAGACATGCCAGACCTGAACTGGTGTTGGCTCATTAGAACGCTGGATCCAGATGGAGATCAACTCATCCGATCTTCAGGAGGCTTCTGGAGAACTGAGTGTTGTACTTCTCTCAGACTCAGTTCGAGAGCCACTGTGGTGTGACTGTTTCCGTAGCCAGGACACCAGTGGGTCAGACACAGCAGCTTTAGGTGACGGCTCACTTGGACCAGTGCAGGCATGTGAGTCTTTCTAGTCAAGCTGTGGCTGTTGAAGAATGGTTCTGGAAGTGACTCTTATTCACAGACCTGCCGGTTGGGCTAGTTCTGAGTGTCTGAGTGACTCCTTGCAACTGAAGGCGGATTCTGCTGAAGGTGCATCTCAAACTCATTCTGACTGGACTGAGAAAACAAGGAGACCCAGAAGGAAGTAGTGGGATTCTGCAGTCATATCTGTAATTAGGGAATCATGCAGTATAACTTTGGAGACTATCTTGATCTTACAGTGTTTGTAACTCTGGTATTTGGAATCAGGCAAGCCTCCATGCCAGGCGAGCTCTGCTTTTTACTGGGTAGGATAATGACGGCGTCACTTGACTTCCTTGCACTTTCATTTCCTCATCTGTAAATTGTGCTGAAATGCCTCCCCCGGGTCTGCTGCGAGGACAGCCTGTGATGGTGCTGCTGAAGCTCACTCGGCAGCCTGTGCTCAGCCAACAGCCAGTGCTCGATCAGCAGCTGCCCAGTGCTATTTTTATTACCTCTTTCCCTCCTCTCCACAGGATATTCTCCTCTAGAAAAACAAGGTTCGCACGCACCAGCTTTATAAGAGCGCTTACACAGATGTGCTCCATGCAATGCGTAGGTGCTTGATGAGGTTTTAGTAAATCTAATTTTAAAATCATATTTTACATAAAGGTATCCAGAGTGATGGCTTCATAAAGAACACAGTAATAATTTCTAAATTATTTTCATTTAGGCTTCTTATATATTGTGTTTTCACAAAATGAGAGGCCACCCCCATGGCTCCCTAGAGGAACAGTAGCTATGTGCAGACAGTTCTTGCCTCCTGGGGTGTTACACAGCCACTCCTTTTCATGTTTCTCCTGAAGGCTGGCTCGGCTAATGGTGCTGTCATGGCCTTGCTACTCTTTGTAGGCCTTTCTCTCTCCTGTGATGAGCAGAAGTAGGCCAAGCTCCATGGCTGGCCAAGACTTGAACTAGAGTGTTGAAGTTGAAAAGTCAAGATGGTTCTGCATCACAGGACTAGCAGAGAGGGAAGCTACTGCCCTCCTGGAAGCTGTCTGAGGCTGTGCTGGAGTGAAGATGGTCTTTACCTTGATCCAGAGATCAAATTCCCCAAGTAAGTCCTGGTTAAGCACAGCTGCGCTCAGCACATAGTAACTAAGCAGTGTTGAATTTCATTTTTATTACCGTGACTATTATCACAGACTCGTCCCAAGACTCTGGGGTTTGGATCAGATTGTATTTCTTTAGTGGTCTTCCATCTTATAGAATTGAGGGGTGAATTTTGAAACCAGTAGTTGCACAAACAATGAGGAAGCAATTAGGTAACCTCAGGATTGATTCTACGAGGCATCTCCTACCCTCTGTGTTTTCCTTATTTTCCATAAATTGCTAAGGCTAGCTGGCTCCAGCTGGGTCTATCTAATTTATCTGGGCTATTGCTGTCTCCTGTGCACTGCTGAAGAGATGAGCACACTGTTGTGTATTCATCTGATGGGCTGACTGAAGTGGTATGCAGTCAGACTGCTAAGTCCACACTGGCTGGCATTTAGTCCTCAGATATTTGAATCTAAGAATATGTACCTTGCATTGCAATCTAGATTTCAGAGGAAAGTTTTGGACAGAATAACCCAGACCAGGTCTGGGTAATTTAAAGCCTGGGTGAAATGGGGCAGAAAGATCCCAGAATATACAGGTCTGAATCTTGGCTAGGGAGACGGGGAAGATTCCAGGCGCCAGACGGCTGGCTTCCCTCCAAGTGTTTACCACCCTGGTGCCATAGGGCTGTAGGCCGGGCAGCCCATGTGCTCATTCTCCCCCTTCTCTCCTCCCTGTACACCTTCTCCCCACTGCTTCCTCTTCATATTTTCTGTAGGCTGGAGAGACTCAGGATCTACTAACCCAGAAGGAAGAGAATGAACCACATAAGACAGAGGAATCAGACCCTGCCCTGGTGGAGGACACTGTTTGCTTACAGTGCACCATCTCTCTGCCTACGAGATATGAGAGTTGTCCCTGGACTTTGAACTCCAGCCTCAACCACCTCTGCCAGGGTGTGGCCCCTTTTTTCCTGGAAGGCTTCCTTGCTCCTGGGGGTGGGGGTGGTGAGGGGATGGTGTGAGACTTGAGGTTGAATCTCCAGGAAATAAAAGGCTGTGGGTGGCCACTGACTCAGACAAAGCCAATGAGAACAAGGGCAGCTGTTTCCTCTGTGCTGCTCCCTGCCTACCCCGCTTCCCACACCCACCCCTTTGTCCTGCGGTGCCCAGGCTGCCTGCCCTGCTTGGACACCACAGACCTTGCCATGGGCCTCCTCTGAGACCTCTGGGGCTTGCAGCCGGTGGTCCCTTTGTCTGTCTGTCTCTGAGTCCACCTCCCGGAGGAGAATGCATGTGCTATGGGGATCAACTGCAGCTCCTCTTTGGTGCACCTGCTACTCAGGCAATTATTGATGCTCAGCCTGGGATTGCTTTCTCTTCTTCCTAAAGCCTAGTATCATATGCAGTCTGATCCCTGAGCCAGTCTAGTCTCTGGGGACAGAAGATTCAGGGCTTTTTACAAACTCACAGTGTTGCAGGGACTGCACAGGGGAAGTGCCTCCCCACTTGCTTCCCCGTCTCTACACCTATGTATGAGACTAGAGGAATTCCCTCCACAAGGTGAAAGGAGTGTGTCCTGTGATTGTCATTACTTCACTTCCTGTTGCTAACAGCCAAGTATGCCTGAGGACAGAGGGGGAGCCAGAGGCCAGACAGGTGGCCAGCCTCGGCGTGGGTACTGACTCTGTGTACAGGAGTCTGGCACTGCCTGGGAACACCTACAGCACTCTGGATTCCCTCCAGCGTACCTGGGGCCCGCTCCAGTGGGCTGATGCTGGTCACCCCCGTGGCCTGACCACACAGATGCTCCAGGCACCACAACTAGGATCTCTTTCCAGGGGTCTTCTTGGATTTGTCCCAGGAGAACAGCAAAGGAGGGCATCCAGGGATGTCACATCCCAGAAGGTTTCAAGTGTTTATGTTTATCTCCAAAGATGTGCTTATAGGCATGAAAAAGGAAATGATCACCTGCTTTTATGCCCAAGCTTGGTACCAGGCCTGTGAATTTTAAAAAACAATTCTGCTATTAACTTGTGAAAAGGATGGCTATATTGCCTTGTGTGTGTTTTTAAATTTTTTCACATTAAAAACTTTAATTTATTAGATGTAAACTTCTGAAATAGATCATGTTTGAGATGCTGTTTGACCAGTTCTTCGCTTTAATACATCGGAAGTCTCCCAGTTCTCCTTGGCCCCCCAAGCAACCTGCTGGCCTCTCCCATCTAGATGGGCTTGAGAAGAAGCTGTCCCCTTGCTGTGGCTTGTGGCTCTTGAGGAAACAACTGGCTCATGTTCCTGAGTCCTTTCCCTTGTTACACATTGGGATCAGGTAGGGAGTTTCCCCAAAACTAATGCCCAGGTTCCACCCCCAGAGTTTCTGATTTACTTGACACAGATGTGGCCTGGGTATTGCAGCAGAGTTTCAGAAATAGGGCCCTGAGACAGGGATCCTCAAACATTAAATTCATCAGAACGACGTGGAGCAGCTTGTTAAAACACCGGCTGCTGGGCCCTACCCCCACAGTTTCTGATTCAGAGTTTCTACACGGTATTCGATAATCTGAAATTGCTAATGAGGTCCAGGAGATGTGATGCTGCTGTCCTGGGGACCACATTTCAAGAACAGCTCTCCAGTACTGCCATTTACTCTTTTAAGTGCGGTAAAATATATATAACATATAAAATCTGCCATTTCAATAATTTTAAGTATATGGTTCCATGGCATTAAGTACATCTACATTGTTTTCCAACAATCACTTCCATCTATCTCCACAGTTCTTTTCCTCCTAACTGAAACTCTGTGCCCATTAAACACCAATTCCTCCCTCGAGCCCCTGACAATCACTATTTTACTTTCTGTCTCTATGAATTTCACTATTATAAATATCTTATCTAAGTAGAATCACAACAATATTTACTTGTGACTGGCTTCCTTCACTTAGTATAATGTCTTCAAGGTTCATTCACATTGAGGGATGTGTCAAAATTTCTTTTCTGGGTTGAATAATAGTTTATTATATATGTGTACTACAGTTTGTCTATCTATTTATACATCAATAGACACATGTGTGGCTTCTGCCTTTGAGCTATTGTCTCATGTTTACTTTTAAATAATATATTGTGGCCATCTTTCCATGTAAGTTCTTATCAAGCCACCTCATTCTTCTTGTCTATTATTCTCTTGTGTGAAAGTG
Organism: Erethizon dorsatum; assembly: GCA_028451465.1. Lineage (NCBI taxonomy): Eukaryota > Metazoa > Chordata > Mammalia > Rodentia > Erethizontidae > Erethizon > Erethizon dorsatum. Next base: position 28,953,802 of record CM051823.1, on the reverse strand, counting down.
ACTAGTCTAGATTCATACTACCAGTTACTGATACAACAGAGATTCAAACCCAGTTCTTTCTGACTTCAAGAACTGAGTGCTTTTTACCACTCCAGGAAACATGAGGGGTGTGCACATTTTGAGCCACCACTCGGCTTGCGTAGTGCTATGCAAGTACAAAATAATGTGATATAGGGCTGGGGATATAGCTCAGTGGTAGTGAGCTTGCCTTGTATGTTCAGTGCCCCAGGTTCAATCCCAGCACCATGCACACAAACGAACAAACAACCCTCCAAAATAATGTGGTACAGTTTGCTTATGTTCTGCGAGGATTCTGATGAATAGATTGATAAGAAGGAGGGAGGCCAGATCTACCAAACAGTTATTGCCAGCTCTTGGCTAATGCTGACCTGGCCATCTCTTGGGGTTGCTGGAATAATAATGATTGGCAGCATGTGTAGCCAGAAGGGACCCTAGAGTTCATTTGGCCCAACCCTTTGTCTTAGGAGAGGAGGAAATTTGAGCCTGAGAGATGAGCCCTGTAGCAACATATGTGTCTGAAAGGGTGTGGCTGCTGGCTAAGTAATAAAGACAATGCCCCACACTGCTTTCATCCCTATTTTATTGACTTATAGTCACTCTATAAGCGTTGAAAACTCATTTTCTCAAGTGTGTTATGTTTACTGTGTATTTCTCCTATGTATGTGTATCCTTCTAGCAGCCTTCCTGGCTTTATTAAAAGATATTTATGTTTTCAGATCACTTCCACTTCCTTTTCTTCCTTTTAGGAATGGAAAATCAATCTGAGTGTCATTGAAAGAAAATTCTCTGAAGAAGATTGCTGGTGACAGTGGATTTGTCACCTAACTTTCTTTCTTTTAAGGTGCAATTGGAATTTCTGTCAGAGGGGATGAGACCTAGTGTTATTTCACTGTCTAAACCCAGACCTTCTACTGACTTCCATTTTCATTCCATTGTCTTGTAACAGAAAATGCACCACCCTGCCAGCCAGTATACTTCAGTTTCTTAGCTGCCCAGGTAATAGTTCCTGTTCCAGTTCCAGTTGCTCCTATCTCTTAGAAACAGCTGGTCACTGTGATGCATAGCTGGTCAGTATGATGCACATTGTATAAACCAATCCCCAATTGACAAGCCATTCTGCCTCTGTACTTCCTGCTTGCCTATCTCATATGAGCCCTAGACCACCAGAGATCCGGGTCTGATATTCTGGGAATGATCCCAATCAGTGCCCGTCGATGTAAATAAATCTGCCTCCAAATCCTGGGTGTCATTTCGGTGTTTCTGCTTGCCATTGTAGTCTCAGTGCCATCCACTGATCTGATCCCTACATTGATTAATTAGTTTCAAACCCCTTCATAGTGACCTAAGAATACTGGCTTGTTTAATATGTGTCAGGAAATTTCTGAGAATGTTTCATTGAGACTCTGATAAGGGGCTCTTTTCTGCTGCCTGTTGGAGACAACCCTCAGGAGAGAGAGGCTGTCCTTCCTGCAATCGCTTGAATTACATGGAACAAATGCCAAAATGATGGTGGGATTCTTCCTGCTGCCGGATCTGAATGCTTTCACAAGCTCATCTGCCTGTTAACTGGGCAGTTTTTCCATGTCTTCTCACCAGAACACTTGGGACGGCTGTCTTTCCACCTTTGGGGGCTGTCTGCACTGGTTCTAAGCATCAGAACACAGCCTGTTGGGGTGGGGCCTGCTGGATGTCACTGTCACCAAGGGCCAGAATCACAGTTACTGCCCCAGCTCCAGGCTCATGTCACTTGATTTATAAATCCTTGCCTTTTTTTTTTTTTAATTGTAAAAGTCTCAAAGTTCAATGTTTTCTCAGCTGTCAAAAAGGGAAGAATAATACAAGTGGCCTTAAAGGGGAGAAGCATATTCAGTTAAGAACCAAAGCCATCTTGGGTGCAGGACTGATTCAAGGCACTCTGTAAGATGCCTTTTAGGGCGCGGTTACTCACTGGCTGGAATTAAAATTCCAATAGCTGCTTTCCCAATCAGCAACCACACCAGAACACTGAGAGCTTGTTTATTTACCACCATCAGACCTCTCTGTCCAACTAATCTCTGCATGCATATCTCCCTCAAGATAGCTTTCATAAAATCTTCTTAAAATTCCCTCAAATCCCACTGTGACTGCCTGTCTCCCAGCTGGGCTGTCCAGGCCTGGCTGAGGCCCCTTGGGTAAGAGGTGTCTCATACATCTCCATCAGGCCAGGCAAGAACTGCAGCCAGTAGTGAGCCACCCCCCACACCTCGTGGTGCAGCCCCTTGTGTGCACAAGGCGGGGCCCTGGGAGCTGCTGTGCAGGCTGCAGCATTTAGCTGGTTCATTTGTCTTCATTAATGTTGCTTATAGCTGAGGCCTTTGTCACATATATGATTATGTGGGATTCGATTCTCTCGAATGTGTAAACACAGAGCTCTAGTGTGAGGCTCCAAGCAGGCAGCAGCCTGGAGAGAAGATTTTCAGTTTTTGGGGAGTGGGGATGGTTTATGCTGTCAGCCCAAGGGATGGGGCCACACTCTAGGACCTGCATTTTATAAACCAGGAAGTGGTTCTTGGAGTGATAAAGGTTAGGAATGCTGCTGCTTTGGTCCCCAGCCCTAGGGATTTGCCTCTGCCGGCCAGTGGTCACCTTACAGAACATGCCCTCCCTTCTCCCCTCTTCTCGCAGGGGGGCTCCTCATTCACCCACTTCACTCATTGTTACCATCCAAATGTCTCTTCACTGAGTTCCCTTCCTCTCCCTCCTTCAGGGACTGTTCTTCAGCTAAGCCATGGGTTGCACTGAGTGAAGAGGAATTGTCTGTTTAATAACAACAAACGTCTGTCTTTATAGGCACACACGTGCATGTAGATAGCTTGCAATACCATTACTGGTAATATTACTTGCCACGTTGCTCACATGCATGTACCATCTGATACATGTAGTTTCCATTAGACTGCGTTGCAGGAGCTACAGGAAGAGTTAGTGCTGCAGTGTGCCCTCATCTACACGGCAGTGTAGGAGCACTGCCCAATCAACTCATGAAAACTATCGCTAAAAATCACACACTAATGTTAAAAGTTTATGATCTTGTGGGGCTGCATTAGTTGGTGTCCAGGGCTGCATGCGGCCTGTGGGCTGCAGGTTGGACACACTTGATAAGGCCACTATCATCTCATGGCTGGCTTCCCGCAACAGTCTCTTAATCTTTCTCCCTCCAGTCTCGTTCCCCTGTGATCCACTCTACACCCTGCTGACATCTTAATCTTTCAAAAATGTGCATCAGTATGGGCCATTCCCCTCCTCTGGAAGTCAAACTGTTTAGGCTGCTCTACAAGGCCTTTCAGGACAAGGCTCCCGTGCCGTCCAAGCTTCAGTACCACCAATGCAGCCATTTGTTTCCATTTGCCTTCACCTTTTTTCTTCTTTGGGAGTTATACTTTGTCACAGGTTTCCAAAGCAATTCTACTTTGTGCCTAAAATCTTAAGGCTTTCGATAAAGCAATTTTTAACTCAACTCCTCCAATAAAACAAGAAACTGGAGCCCCAAAAATGTCTTAATTCAGTACTTTACTAGGTATCATTCTTTTCCAGAGACTGAAGTTTCCTTTTTAAATTGTCATATTCAGACCACTTCAGGTGCAAAAGAATAAAACAAAACCAGTCAAATTACCAGAGAAAAGAGGGGAGGATTTATTAAAAGATGTACATGTAAATCAGCACCCACCACCCACTATGGCCTCCTCTGGTCTGACAGGATGTTATGGTCCTGAGTTGCCTCTCTGAGCAAGGCTACACCTGTCCTGTTCCTGGCCAGGCTGTGGGTTGGTTGTCCTTGGCTCAGAATTCTTTCCCACCCTCTTCCCCTATGGCTTTGACCCAAGGGAAGTTCACAAGAGTATCCTGCCCCCTTACCAAGGACTGGGAACAGCTTATCAGTGGGAGGCTGTATTTCTTTGCTAGAGCTACTATAACAAAATAGCATGTCCTGGGTGGCTTGAACAACAGAAATGTGTTGTCTCTGTTCTGGATGCTAGAAACTTGTAATCAAGGTGTCAAAAGACTTTTTCCTTCTGAGAACTATGGGGGAGAATTTTTCTGTTCCATTATTCCAGCTTCTGGTAGCCTCAGGTGTTCCTTGGCTTATAGATTTTTTTTTTTTCTTGTGTCTTCACATTGTCTGCCTTCTATGCATGTCTCTCTCTATCTAAATTTTACCTTTTTATAAAGGCACCAGTCATTTTGGAGTAGAGCCCACACTAATGATCTCAACTCAAACATCTGCAAAGACCCTATTTCCCAATAAGGTCGTATTTGCTGGTACTGGGGCTAGGACTTGACCATCATTTGGGGAGACACAGTTCAAGCCATAACCACAGTGGCTCAGGGCAGAGCCAAGAGATATGCCTTGTTCTTCTCCTGCACCTCCTAAGAAGCGCCTTCATTGGTCCTCCACACATGGCTAGGTACTAGAGAGAAGAAACATTAAGTTCAGATTGAAGGTATCATCCAGGCATAAAGAAGCTGGTAAACTCCAGATAAACACATTCCACTGCGTCCTTGGCTGGAATATAACTTTTCTGTTTTGTAAGAACTCCAGGGATAGGTCATTTATACCAAGGAGCAGTCACACCCCTGACACCAACTGTTAACATGGTTGATAACGACAATGTAAAGATAATATTATATATATATATATTAGGGTTGTCAGAAAGTTTACACATACATTTTTTTATTTGATCCTCACAATGACTGTGAAATAGGAAAAGGAGATTTTTATTATAACCTTTCTATGACTCACTTTCCTCATCTGTGAAAGAAGGTAGTAATGATATCTACTCAAGGCTTGTTGGATGGTTAAGGGAATTAAAAATAAAACACTGGCACCCTAAACCCACCACAGGGTTGGGGCTGGCCCGCATAGCTCAAGGGCTGGAGGACCAAATGTGAACCCAGAAAGGGAGTGCCTCTCCATTCCGGCTACCTCTTCCTGTCTTATTTCCTACAGTTACTTTGCTAGAGGCTCATCTAATGCCATTTTCTGTGTTTTCATTTATTTTATTTCCTGTCAAAGCTAGTTGTCATTATCACTGTTAGAAAAGTACTAAGAGAATATTCTTCAGGATTAAAATAATAGGCAACTCTTTAGTTATGTCTATGAGATCTGCAGAGCATGCAGTAACCAGAAAGGGGAAGATACACTCATGATTAGAAGACGTGGGATCTGGAAGATGGTACAAAATATTTCTTTGCTTTCTTCATTTCAGTCCCTGTGCCAGGCCTTCTCTTAGCTCCGTTCTCTTAGATTGGGTTCTCTAGAGACCTAGAGTCTAAGACTGGATATCTTACACTGGGTTCTCTAAAGACTGCCTTTGAGATAAAAAATCATGTGAAAATGATTTATTAGGAAGCATTTCCAGGAAAAACCAGTGAGGGTGCAGGACTGGGGAGTACAGAGAGGCAGTAAGCAAAGCCTCACAGAGGCATGTTTGGAGGCAGAGAAGGCTACACCTGAGAATTCTCCTTACTGAGGAGAAGGTGGACAGGTTGCTAGAGTAGTTCACACCCCTGCAACCATCAGATTTTGATTGTTAAGGCTTCTCCTTCACCACTACTACACAGCATGGAGATCCCCAGTCCTTTCAGCAATCTGTGTGCAGCCCGAGGTGTCCTTTCAATAGGGCGGGACTGGCGGCTCGGAAGCAAGGTACAGCTGAGGCTGGTGTGTGGAGAGGAGGCACCATCAGGTATGTGATGAATCCAGAAGACTCTGGCTGCTGACAGTCCTATGCGATGTGGCTTCAAGTTTCTCCTGTGTGGGCCTGAGGGAGGCTTTAGATCCTCTTAGACAGCCTACAAAGCAGACGTGGCTTTCTTCTACTCACATACATGAGCTATTCCTCCTGGCAAAGCTTTGATGTGTTTTATACTCAACAGGGTTTATTTTTATAAATTTGTCTTCACAAACTCAGAGAAGGCAAGAAAATGATAAGGGTGCAGGTGGGAGAAAAATCCTACCATTCCACAACTGTAAACATATTTTAGTTCTACTTTCTTGATTTTTACATGAAATTCAGGTTTGATGGGACTGAGTATTTTTATGTCAATTAAATACATGTCTCGGGCCCAGGGACCTACAGTCTTCCCACCTCCGAAAGTTCCTGATTCACTGTCCAGTGCTATGCACCAGCCCTGTGTTTTAAGGCTCTGATCCCATACCTTTATTTTTCTTAGTTCTCTCTTCTGTCTATGATTGGCCTTGATTTCTTTCTTGTCTTTCAAAGGCACGGGCTTCTGTTAGGGGAGAGATGCAGAGAAAAAGGTGGGTGGAACACCCTGTCTGGATCATTTGAGGGGGCCAGGGTTTTATTTGAGAGGAGGAGAGATTTGGTGAGCTAACTCTCCATGACAGGGTGAAAAATTATATGCACAAATAAAATGGAGAGGAGCATGCTATCTGGGCTCATAGTGCCAGAGGGAGACAAGAGAGAAGACATCCTTTTGAATTTGGAGGAGAGGTTTCTGGCTGGGAAGTCAAGATGTGGAGGGGGAGGTGCGTGGCAAGGACGAGGCAAAGAACTGCCAGCACCTGTGGTGGGGAATTGGGCCACTCACCTTCACTGCCTCTTTGCAGAAAGGCAAGGTACTTCCTCATGGAGACAGATGAAGCCGGAACTTAGAGAGATAATGAACTGAAACAGGATTCCATTCTGAATTGAAAATCAGGGCTGGTGATAAGGAATGCAATTGTCTATTGAACCTAGAAGCTCCACTATGCATAGGTCTTTGTGAAATGAGGCCTTCCTTGTAGGACAACAGAGTGCAGGGAGAGGAATCTTTGTTTAAATTGCATTAAACAGAGCTGAGAAAAGTCAAGCAATAGCCTTCCAAACTCAACAGATTAATCCTGCAAGCTAGGCACTTGGGAATCTCTAAGAAGCTTGAAGGCTTCTCAAGTCTTCTGGCAACCTCTGAAAGGAGAGAGATGCAAGGTTCCTTCTGCCTTGAAGAAGCTTAGGCATCTCAAGGGCAACCTGCAACTATTATCCAAGATTATTTTTCTGAAAGGTAGGATGTCCTCAAATTGGAAATTTGTGATGTTATGGGCAAACAAAAGGAGATAGAACCTCAGGTATAAGCACTTCAGAAATCTAGAAAGATATTTTTCTAGGCTTGGGTAAGGGTAGAGTATCTACAAAACATCCCAGACTTTGGGGCACATTAAAGAAGGACTGAAGAATGTTTATCTTATGACAAGGTCAGATAAAAAAATCTAATGATCCTGGATTCCTAGTGTAACTCCACAGATCATTAACATTTAGAGTGTGCAGAATGCAAAATTGCTGTAATTGGAGAGGTTCGCTTTTGAGGCTGGATATTTTATTTATTTTTAATTGATATTTATCTTTATAGCATTTGATATTTGTATTGTCACTCACTAAGTTTTTGACTCATGCCCTGCATGACAGCCAATACTATGTGTAGTCTGTACTTTAGAAAATTTTGGGTAAATTGAATTTTTTGTAAGTCAATCATAATTTTAATGATTTAAGGATAACAACATCATACATCTATATATAACTTCCAAGATTTGTAAAACATTTTCAAAAATGTATAAAGCATTTAAGCATATTATAGGGTTTGGCTTTTTCGCATCTTTATTTTCCAGATGAGGAAACCAGGACTCCTGGGGATTAAAGGATATGCTCAACCTTCTGCTACTTCCTGGCTTATGTTCAGAAATCAGTTCTCCTGACTGCAAATCTTATTTTCTTTATTCTGGATTTGTTAATTAATTTCTTCATAGAGTAAATACATATGCTAGCAAGTTAATTTTTGTGCACATACATACATATTTAATGTCAGTAAACATTTATTTTTATTTATCAAGTTGTTATAAGGTGGGGTATACTTCTAAAGGGTCAACACTGAATAACTATCAACCGTTGACACTAAAATAAGGAGTATTGTCCCTATGTTGTATGTAAGAAAACAAAAGCATGATGAGGTTAAGTGAATTTTCAAGTCTTGGAGAAATGTTGGTATCAGCATGGAGCATTTCAAGCCTCCTGGTTAGCCCATAAAATACTCCCACATTTTCATTTCTTGCTTTGATAGGCTGGTCATTACAATACCCAGAAAACACTGCCAATAGAGGCACAATACATGAGCTTCCACAAGATCCAGAGGAAGAGCCAGGTTACACACTTTGGAAGACTAATTGTAAGAAAAATGATACAAAATTGATGAAGAAATCTGAAGATTAGGCTTCATTATGTTTCCTGGTAAATCTACCTCTATTGGTGCCTGGCAGAAATGCTCTAGCAGTTCTCTTTCAGGCTGTCACCACTCCCCAGAGTTACACTATCCCAGGAGACAGGCATGAATCAGTTTTTGTTTCCAATTATCAATGAAGACATGCCCTGTAGAGGTGGGTAAAGCCTCAATCGAGAATCTGGAGAGCAGGTAGATATATGAAATCTATTCAAGTCAGTAAGTTCAGATAAATTACTTACCAGACAACCAAAATAATTTAATGATATGATTGAGGAACTATTTTAACTATCTTTGAACAAGTTATCAAGGAATGAATATCCACATATTGGAGGGGAAAATTGTTAACCCAAGTTTCAGAGGTGGATTCTGGAAGCCACAGTCTGGTAATCTTTGTGCTAGCTACCATCAAATTTCTAGAATGGGTTATGAAACAAATAGCTTGTTAAAATGTAAAGAGGGCAGGCATAATTACTAGGTTCTAACACTGATGCACTAAAAATAGATCATCACCAATTAAATTCATTTCCATTTTTTATTGAAATACGAAACCCAGAGTTCGGGGGAATGAATTTGGGTTTTGGAAGGCTGTTTGACAGAGTCTTTCATGATTTTATTTTATTTATTTTATTTTTTTCACACACAAGTTGGAGAAATGTAGATGGAATTAGGGAATAGTGAAGTAGATTTGTTTGGTTGACTGAGAGAATGAGGTGAATTAGTGCTGAAGTAGAAAGTTGGAAGAATAGCTCATTTTTTTCCCTGCTCTTTTCAGGGATGATGGAGATACAAAAATGAATAAGTCAGGGCTCCTGCATTTAAAAGTTAAGCAGAGAAAAAAGATACACAAACAGTGAGTTATGATCCTTTTGAAGAGAGCTGGACCAGGTTAGTTCTATGGGGTGGCAGAAGGATAACCACTGGGATGAGGTATGGGACACCTTCATGGCAACCAGTCACGGCCAACTGTTACACAGACTCCCTTCATCTGGATGACTTCCATCATCAAGCAGAGATGATTTCAGATAGAGATGACATTACTGTTGGGGAAAAGCACTGGACCAGATAGACCACATTTTAGGTTCCCTCCCAATGCTCAGGTCCTGAGTTTGCTTACAGTTAAATCACAATGGCTGGCGTCAGCACAACCATGCTTGCTCAGAGCTCCAGGCCTATCACTTGACACTGGACAGGTGACCGAGGTGGATAATGAGGTCAGCTTGTTTAGAAGTCAAAACCACACTAGGATTGAAGGAAATGGAATGAGCACTTGTTAACTCGATCAGATTATTGAGATCTTCATAAATGGGAATGTATTTGGCTATTCAAAAAATTATAAGCTAACAGGTCTAGGAATTAAGAAAAGCTGTGGTTCAGCAAATAAAAACTGGCAATATGGGTGTGGGGCTCTTCATTCAAAGGGATTGTATTTTTGTCTGGATTGTGCTAAAAACCTCCATACTCTCATTTCAAGCCTTTTCCAAGCCATTGAAAAGACTGATTCTGCTTTTCTAAAGAACAGTGTGAGTTATTTATTAACATTTATAAGAAATATTTCTGTAATGCCACCTCAGAGTTTGAAACCAACCTGGATGAGGCACATCTTAAGTCTGAAAATTTCTGTGCAGAGCATAGTTTAAGATGAAATATAAAGGCATTGAATCATTTAAGTACCTGGAAACAGTTCACATTGGACCAGGAAGAATTTATTAGAAAAACACATCTCAGTTCCCCAACCTGAACTGTAGCTCACTGTGCAGTTGTCACCAGCAGAGTTCTATTGGATTTTCTCACTGGCAAGTGTCCTGGCCTCAATTCTGACTGGGAATCTCCTCCCCACCCCAAAGTTACTGCAACAAGATAGCCACACATCCTCAAAATTCTTTATAAATGTGTCTCCCTTGGGGCTTACCCTTTCTCACATTGGCACCCTCCTCTGAGGACAGAAACTGGACATGTGGTGTGAACGAAGCCCTTTTCATGAGGCCAACTCCTAATTACACACAGTCTTTCTCCAGTGTTCCCAGCGTCAAAGCCCAGCAAGAACAATTAACTCATGTTGCAGGGCTCCGGATAATGCTGGTCATTTAATGTGGTTGAATATCGCAGCCAGGGCCTTCCTGTTTCCAAACCAGTCAATAGAGTTGTGGGGCCTTGAGTGTGTTTCACAGCCTCCTGCCATCCCCATGGAAAACAAAGGAGAGTTTGATGTTTGTGCCCAGAATGCTTAGCATGAGATGCTGAAGTCTAGCCACTTACTCTGCACAGGAATGGAAGGTTGTTGTACTTTGACAAATTAGGGTACAGTTCAGTTTGCTAGGCAGCACCATGCCTGTGTGTTCACTGGTCTCAACGTGACTAGAAGGCTCTTTAGTAATGAAATATTATCTATTCTCCTGCATAAGCACCCAGACATCCTACTTCAGTTCCTTCAGAAATATTAAAAATATTTATCGAATTTAACCATCCATTTTGCACTTTGGCATTTCATGTTTTATTTGTAAAACCACCATGTTCTTTAATATTTAATGAAACAATATTAAATAAATAATCCAGAAGCAGCATAATAAAATACCAGTACATCCAGACTGTGACTCTGAGTTCAGGAAAATAAGTGATGTATAAATCCTGCCTTCTTTCTATTCAAGGAACAAACTGCCCTGCTAATCTGCACGTGTGAAAACCCAGCTGGGATGGGCCTCAGCCCTCTGGCTCTCAGTAATAGGAAGGGAGTACAGATTTATATGTAGACAGCCTCTTCATTTTATCTATAATAGCTTGGCAGTCACATTATTCCCACATTTTGTTGAAAAGAAAATGCTATGAATAGCAACAGAGTGCCTGGAACCAGTGGACGAGAGGAGTGTTCCATAAGAGAGTGTCCGTGCAATCTATTCCGCTCTCCTCCCCCTTCCTCCCCAGCCTCCACTTGTAAGCAACACTATCCCAAACATCTCAGGCAGCAAGGAGTGGAAACCTACAGAGATCATCTTTGTGTTCTTACCTAGTCATGTCCAGCAATACACAGAATTTCATGATGTAAACTTGGCTGATTTACCTCATTCCATTTCCATTCCACACTCCTGCCCTTTCGTTCCATTTGACTCATTTTTCCTACTGATTTCTAGTTAAGCAATAAACATCATTAAATCAGTTTATATGCCTTTTGGAACAAGATGGAGAATATATAGATAGATGGACAGATTGATAGATATAGGCAGGCAGATAACTACATTACTATTTAATCACTATTTTGACATAAAGTTCTTATAAGTAAACAGAGGAAAACCAAAGTGACATTCCTGCTAAATGAATAAGTAACACTAAATCTCGGTTATTTTAAGGAATTATTCTTTCATTCTCCCCAGTACCCCTAACCAGCTAACTCAAAGTCTTATTTTAAGACAGGCTAATTCTAGAAGCCTTCCATTATTTCCTGAGACGAGGTTGTTCATTGTGTCTTCCCATAGCATGCTGTCCGTCCACTGTTCGAGCACCCTCGGGCCAGTCTGTACTAAAACTACTGGTTTAACTGTCTCTTTTCCACTAATCTGCAACCTCACTAAGGTCAAGGACCTTGCCTGTCTTTTTCAAATTTTGATCACCGGCACAGATCTTGGCACACAGCAGATGCTCAATAGGCATTTGTTGTGTGGATGAAAGACCTCACTATAATTCAAAGTCACTTTGGACTTTGCGAAACCAACAAGTATGAATTGTGACCCTCTATGGGCAGACACTGTACTCTGTCCTGATTCTGTGGAGGCTTCTGAAGGTTACAAGGGAGGCCATGCTTTGAAATCCTTTGCATGATAGTTAGGCAAATGATACAGAAAATTATCAAGAGCAGCCAACTTCAGCTGACGTTGAGATCATGGAGGCCTAAGAAATCTGGTAAGGCTTGAAGGAATGGAGGAGGGTCAGAATCTGATTAGACAGAGAGGAGGAAGAGGGCATTGCAGGAGGGAGAAACAAGAAATGGAAGTAGGAACAAGTCCAGCATGAGTAGGAACTGGGAGGAGCTGGAATGGGAGAGTCCAGATTCTCCGTAAACTGTAAAAGTTAGAGCTGGATTATGGAAGAATTGGAAAGCCAGGCAGAGAGGCTTGGGCTTCAGACACTGCCAAGTAGGACATCAGTGTAAAACTGTGACTGAAGGCGTTTCATGATAATGAAAGCTGCTCAGGAAGATCATATGGTCATGGCAGCGAAGGCTGGAAAGGGAGATAGCTGTTCTGAGAATATCATAAGTAGCTATTGTGAATATTCAAGAATGAGTTTTCATGACCTGGGCCAGGGTGGTGAATTAAGAAGAGAAGGAAAGGAAAACATTTTGGAGAAATAAGTGCCAGGCTGGCCTCCCCTAGACACATGCTTTAAGTGCCCATGAGGCCAGATTTCCCTGACACTACAAGTGTCCACTGCTGGAACCAGTGGCCAGTGCCAGCATGGCAGGTAAGAAGGGAGGAGGTGGGTTAGATGGTTTTGGCACTTCCCTGACTCCCCTTGCTTCCCCTAGGACTGTGTTCTTGCTCACTCCTCAAGTGTCACTTTCTCCTCTCAGCACAGTTTTCTGTTCCAGGTAGGTGGCTTAAGGGCAGTTTTCCTCTTGCTACCTTGCAGAGCTTTAAATCCCTCCTGGACTGAGGCTGCAGGCTATGCTGAGCTCCAGGTGCACAGTGGCGGCTGAGGAAGAATTAGTTTTTAAAATGTGCCAGTCTTTGACTGTCTTCTCTAAGGCCTCATGAGCCTGCCTTCACACTTTCTGCCGATAGCTTTTCATCATGGTCTTAGCAATCTTCACATCAATATAAAAGGTGCCACTTCTCAAAAATGTGCTGGGGGAGAGAGTAACTGTTTCCCTTGCACCACCACTATTTCCAGCTGAACTCCTGGTTTGGAGGACTTGGGGCCTCAAGGCCGTGATTTATCATTCTGGTGTCATTCCTTGACAGCCAGCCTGCTCCCTGGCTCTTCTTTTCATCATCATTTGGGGGCTATTTGCTGTGGCTGTTGCCATTGTTTTGGATCTGACCACTTGGCATGCTTTAACCTTGGCTGAGGAAGCTGCCACAGGCAGATCCCAGCCGAGAGGTGTACACCAAGCTCGTGAGGAAGGGCGGAGGCTGGGAAAGGCCTCTGAGACGTGCTGTGCTTTCTAGCTAGAAAGAGAGATCAACGAGCAACCAGCTTAGATGCCTTTTTGGAGCATTCCCTGGCAGCAGGGGTTGCCATCTTGGTGTGGCTCCCTGGTGACTCCTTACTTCCCACTGCTCTATGCCATGGTCACCTCCCAACAAAGTGACTGTAGTTCTCTCCACATTGTGCTCCATTTAAGTGAACACCACAGCAGCCCTGTGGGCAAGGCATAACTGCCTGCCTCCATTTAGAAGCCAAGGTCCTGGGGGAGAGAGGACCCCCCCACCTTCTGAGTGCCTCCTCCACCCCTACCCCTATCCCCAGCCTGAGACAGCAGAGAGATTAAGATGAAGAAAGAGCTTTGGCCTGGACATCTGGAAACCAAAGAGTCCACAGTTGTCTCTAAATTGACTAGTCCTGAGTTGCCTACAAAGCTACCAGCTTCCATCTTTGCCTAGGGTGGCTGGCTTTAGCATCACTGATTAGGTTTTATGTGTTAAGCTGTTTACATACACTATTAATCTTCAGGACAACCCTTCAGAGAGTGAAAATGATAACCCAAGCCTGCACGGTTAGTAAGTGCTGAAGCTGGAACTGGGTCTTAACATCAAACCCAGGCTTTTCTCCCTGTGCCATGCAGCCTCTGAGAAATGGTAGGACAGCCATGCACTGGATCTTCTGACGTGTGGTCAAATATGCATATTAGTAGGATGTTATTGATATTAAAAAAAAAGGTTTGTGTATTGAATACCTTCAGTATAAGGCAAGAAAATATTTCTGGCTTCTCAGGGAAAATCCCATAGAAGACCCAAATAAGGCACATAACTGTTCCTACCCACTTCTTCGCAGGGCTGTTTTGATTACTCTGTGATGTCACTGTTGGGCATCAGGCTTTGGAGGATTCAGCAGCTTGTCTACTGTCAGCCTAGATGAGTCAGCATTGTTCAGTGGGGACAGCGCCTTGAACAGGAGAGCCTATGTTCTGATCTGGCTGCCTCACTGTGTCAGACGACATATCATGTATCCTGTATGGCTTTCAATTCCTCTACCTAAAAAGAAAGTGAGCTTCAGAGCTATGCTATGAAGACAGGTACAAGTATTTTGAATTCACACAGAGTTCCAAACAAAAGGAAGTACTTGAAAAAGTGCAGTCATGTGTCACTTAAAGATGAGGATACCTTCTGGGAAATGCATCATTAGGAAATTTTTGTCATCGTGCAAACGTCATAGAGTGTACTTACGTGAATTAAGATGGCTACTGTATTCCTAGGTGATATTATCTTATAGGACCACCATTGTGTATGCTGTCTAACATTGACTGAAATGTTATTGTATAGCGCATGACTGTAAGTTCCTGTTGTCCCCTTCTATGAACGCAGGAGAAGAGAGACGGTCTCCTTTAAACCATCTTTCCTGGAACTCAAAGAGGACCCCTTCACTTCTGAAGCAAGTCCTCCTTCCCAGCTCTCCTGCTACCCTGAACATAAGGGTAGTTTGTGCAGTTTGTGTTATCAAATTGTTTAACACTGATATTTCCTGCATGGAAGGGAGCTTGCGGGGGGGCAGAAAGCTTATAACTGAAGCAAGTCCCCTGGACAGACCCAGGTACTCACTGAGCTAGCAAGGAAATTTTCTGTTTCACTCCTCCTCCCATTAGCAGCTGCTCCTCCAGGCTCAGGCTTTGGAGTAAGTGACTTTGCCAGGTGTGACAGTGAAGCCTGATTGTGTCAACTTGATTGGCTTGGAAGCCACCCAGAAGATTGGTGGAGCTCACTTCTGCGTGTGTTTGGGTAGGTCATGGAGGCATGACCTTCCAGTCTATTTCTGGTCCTTCACCCTTCCTCTCTGGCACTGTTCCATGCTCTGCTTCCCAGTTGCCATGAACTAAGCAGCTTTGCTCTGCCATGCCCTTTTGCCATGATGTTCCTGCCTTGGAGCCTGCTGACCTGAACTGAATACCCTAAAACTGTGAGCCAAATTAAACCTCTCCTCCTTTAAGTTGTAGGTGTTGGATATTGTGCTCCAGCAACAGGAAAGCTGACTAATACTTCAGGTCTCCTGATTTCTAGGCTCTGGCTGTTTAAGTTCCTGGTGTCTCTTGGAAAATGGGACCTTTACCTGACCAGACCTCAGATCCAGCCCCTGGGTCATTCCTAGAGTTAGGATGGAGCTGCTTTGCAGGTACCCAACAACCTATAATCCTCAGCTGTGCAGTGGGTTCCTCCCAGGTCCCTTTCTCATCTTCCTTAGATGACCTCACACTCTTTCATAGCCCTGTCCTTCCTGAGCTCTAGCTTATTGATGGCTAATAGATGACATTATATGTACAACACTAACCACCCAGTAATCATGTGAAACACAGAATCACAAAATAGTCTAAAGTCTGAGTTTGGAGAGAAAGAGTATCCTAGACTGGATCAGCAATGTCCTCCACAGGCCTGGGAGTAAAGGCCAGTGAACATGCCTTTGTAGGTACTTACTGTCTCTGTACCTGCATCAAGGGCTAGCTTCCATGGCTTTACGGCAAGTGTTTTGTACTTTTTAAAACATCTTTATTCAGCTCACAGATTTCCTCCTTGGATGTGCAGTACCATTTTCCCCTCTGATAAGAGTAACATGTTTAAAAGTCTACATTTACATTTTGTCATAATTGTCCTCCTCAACACAGTGATTTTTAGAGGAGGAGTACTCTTCTCGCCACTGAGTCCTATGGAAAATCTTGGAAACAGGTACTAGAAACTTACACACTCAGGAAATAAGGCTTTATTGAGTGATTTTTTATGTGCCAAGATATTTCTGGGCATCCAGTATACAAAAATGGAGATAACATGGGACTCTCCTTGCAGGGAGCTTACATTCTAGCCTGGGCAAGTCACACATTAGCAAGCACTATGATGTTCTTAGAACTGAGCATGTTTCTCATCAACCCTGATTTTCTAAAGATGCTAAGCTATTGAAGGAGGAAGTGCCTCATCTAGATTACTATCCATCAGTGATTCTCAGTTCCTAATGTCAAAATGTCTATGGTGCCTTTACAGTGCTTTCAGGAAAAAGCTCCCCAACTGAGCTAATATTTCTAACTGAGGTGGCAGCAGTTCTCGGAACCATTGTGTCCTTCCTCTTCAGCTCCACAGGTTCTTGTGTCAGATATTTGGCTGCCCACCCTGGCTCCTGAATTCCCCTTTCCTGAGCTTGAGTCCTTTAGGCTATGGACTCAACTCCTATTGCAAGCTCACGCCCTGGGCTTCAGATTTAGGGCTTTCTTCTAAAACAGTGGTTGGTACTTCCTCATCTGAATTCCATGGCTAATGTTGCTGTCCACCCTCAATGCTGCCTTCTCAGACCAGGTCTGACCCTCTGTGCTTGACCTGGCATGCCCAAATTCCATTTCAGCTAAGAGTCACTGCACCAGAATGAGTCACCCATGTGGTTGCTGAATGGTGCTAGAGCTTGGGGAAATGCCTGAATTATTTTGGCTGTGTCCAGGTATTTCACATTTGCTTCCATTGTGATTCTGGGCTGAATTTCAGTATTCATCAACATATTTGGCAATACAGAGACACAGCCTTGGCCTGGAGAAGGCTTAAGCCATCTGTTATTTTAAGTGATAGAAAGGACAAGCCTGGATTAACTAGAACCAAGAATACACAGGAATGTTTTCTGAAGAGCGTGACCCTGGTGGAAATTTTGCTTTGTGTGCTTATATAGAAATACATAGAAGTGTTAAATGCAGTGATCAGAATTTTAGGGTCAGAGACAGGAAGTAGATTAGTGGTTGCCAGGCAGTAGGGAGAGGAAAGAATGGGAAGAAACCCTCAGAATTTTTTGAGGGGAGAGGGAGATGAAAATGTTCTAAAATTAAATAGTGATGTTAATTGCACAACTCTGAATATACTAAAAACCACTGAATTGTACACTATGCTTCTTCTTCCTTTTTAAAAAATCATTGCTGGGGATTGAATCCAGGGCCTTGACCCTGCTAGATAAGTGCTCTGTCACTTAGCTACAACCTGAATTGTATACTTTAAAAGGGTAAATTTTATGGGGGCACATATATCTCAATAAAGCTGCTATTTTAAAAAGAAGAATCTATGATCTATAGCAAAAAATAAAAACCACCTTAGTTCATATTTAACAAATATTTGTTCAGCATCCACTATGCACTGGCTTTGTCAAAGGCATGAGAGACATTCAGAAATGAGTAAACAAGGAGTTTCCAAATAACCCCAGGATTCATGGAAACTCCTTCCTGTCCTTCCTTTTGTCTGCCTAGAGCCAGGTGTAGGTGTCCATTGGCCTACAGTAGTCACCTTTGGACTTCCTAGAAGAGAGACGCTGCCAATGTTGGAAGCCTACCTGGAAGCCCTTTCGTCTCCAGGGAATACGTCAGAGATGAACTGGCTTGTCTTGGCCATTCATTAGTAATCACAGGAACAGAACAGGCTGCAGTAGATCATTTTCTTCCTCGATGCTCATGGGAGTCATGCAGGCTTTTCTCTGGAGTCCCACAGTGCAAGCCTTGGGTAGTAGGAGCTCTAAAACAAATACTACGCTGAGCGGGTAGCACTCCTGCGATGTGGGATTGCCTGGTTATTATAAGACCTAATTTTTGTCCTTACCATGAGCTTGCTGGAGTGGCAGTCATGACCTGGACACCATGAGTCATTCCCTCTACTTTCTCTCCAGGAGACTGGATCTGGCTTTGCAGAGAATGCAAGTTATTTATGTGACATTGTTCTCAACCATGGTACTTGATTGTATCTCTATCTATGATCAAAATTAAAGGAGCCTAGAAGCAATCCTCCTATCCTCCACAGTTATATTTTCTAGTTTCTGGAAATACCCAACATCCAGTCCTCAATCTTCCCTCAAGTCCAGGCTGTGACTGACCTCACTAAATACAACCCAGTTGTCCAACACCTACTTCTCTCCTATATAAAAAAAATATCAACTACAACCAGATGAGAATTTCCACATGTACCAAATAAGTCCCCAGGCAGGAGAACAAAGGAACAGTGTTAGAAAGATGTCACCCAGAGACAGGCAGGAGTCCATGATCTGGTGGCCCATGTGCTATAAACTGATCTCTGCATGTCCCCAGAAGAACATTACAGGCAAACAGCCCTAACAGTGTATTTGGAAATTCCTGGAGGCTGCGAGTCAAGAGGGGGCTGGTGGGAGGACAAGAGGACCCAGTGCATCTAGAAACCAGACACTTCCAATTTGAAAGCTGTCTGGGGAGTTAGGTGGGGGCTTGTGATACCAACTATAAAAGCTTGGGCCGGATGGGGAGGCTCATTTGGCAGAGGTAATAGAAACAAGACAGTTCATTTTTATTTTTGATGAAGTAAAACTTCAGCTTAAAAAAAACAGAAGTCTGTTACAACTAGAGCCAATGTCATAGATAAACACAGAAAAGTACTCTTGGCTATAGCCATCCACCTTTAGGAATCGTGCCTTGAAAATCACAATGAAGTGGCAGTTTAAAGGTCACGAACAGGTTCTGTCCAGCTGTCTAACAGGAGGAGAAAACAGGCGAACAGAAGGGGAAGAGTTTAAAATAACAAGGGGTTCTTTAAATAGAGCTATAAAGCCGGGTAGCAAACCTAGTCCAAGGGTTAAAAACAAGCTTTTCCTCCAAAGTTTCCATGGTAACTAGATAAAATCTACAGCAAGAGTGTAGTTAATGAAATATTTCTTCTAGACCAACATGTAGCAATAAGTAATGCAAAGCAACTTTGTGCAAGCTCCAATATGGGTTACATTTTTAGATGCTACTTCTTTTTGTCTTTTCTGGCAAGAATTGAACATGGAGTTTGGTTAGACTCTATTGACTATAGCATAGTCTCAAAAGCTGATGTTTATCCAAATCACTTGGAATGGAGAGAAACCTTCTCCTTCCCTCTTTCCTTGCCCCTACCAACAGTTGGGATTCATTTGACACACTCTTGCACTGTTAATTTGGACAGTTAGAAAAAATGCTCATGACTAACTAATTTTATCTGTACACAAAGAATAAACACAATCTGGTGAGGTTAGTTGGGAGCTATTCATGTTGTACATGACTAAGGAGCAGTGGAAATGCTTGGACTTGGAGACCTAGAAATGGTATTTTAACTCAGCCAATTACTAGCAATAGAACTTTGGGCAAATTATATAACCTTTCTGTGTCTCATTTTCCCATAGAATGGGCCTGGGGGTAGAACCCACTGAAAAGTTGATTTAAGGATTAAAGGAGATTAAAATATATAAACATGCCTAGCCATGATTGTTATACTTATCCAAAAGTACTCTTTAAATTTACCGATTACTTTAGGGATCCAGAGAGGTTCTGCATCTGTCACCAAGAAGATCAAACACCATATTCCTTGTATTATGATGGTTTCTCAGAGAACATTTAAACAATGTGAGATTATCCTAAGTGTGGAACACATAGATAATAATGGAAGTGGCTAACACTTTGTGACACATATTTTGTGTCAGGCAATGTCCTAAGCACTTTATATGTATTTGCTTATAATCCTCATAAAATCCTATGAGGTAGGCAATATTGTTGTCATTGTTTAATGGATGAGAAAATTGAGGCATAGACAGGTTAAAACTCTGGAAAAAGTCTTGGATTGTTTAAGTTACTACTACCGCCACCATCATTATTAACATTAACATTTTATGAGCCTGATACAGTGCCAAGTACATATGTGTATTGTTTCATCCCATGGTGATAACTTAGTATCACCATTTTATAATTAAGGGCAATAAGGTTTGTTACTCAAAATATTTAGCCTGGGATCACAAAAACTATCAAATAGTAGAGTCATGATTCAACATAAGCAGTCATGTCGTATATGAAAGGCAGTTTTACTTTTTCTTTCAGATCTTTATGTTATGTTATTTATTTCTTTTCTTGTGTTGCTGCAGTGGCTACAACCTCTATGTTCAATAATGGCTAGATATAATAAGGGTGAATATCCTTACCTTGCTCCCATACTTAGGAGGAAAAGCTGTACTAAGTAGAATGTTAGCTGTAGGTCTTTATAGATGCTCTTTATCACACTCAGGAAAGTTCCCTTCCAGTTCTCAATTACCGAGAACTTTTATCACACATGGATATAGAATTTATCAAATGCTTTTGCTGTACCATTGAGATGATGCTATGGCTTTTCTGTTTTGTTAAAGTGGTGAATTTCAGTGATTGATTTTCAATATTTCACCAACTCTCATGCTGGAATAAACCTTACTTAATCATAATGTAATACTCTTTTTTTTATATTTCTATATTCAATTTGCTAAAATTTTATTCTGAATTTTATCTTTATATTTATGAGGAATGATGGTTTATAATTTTCTTCTTTCCTGGTTTTTGTCAAATATTGGTTTCAGGGATACCTAGTCTTATAAAAGAAGTTGGGAACCTGCCAGCCAGACTTCCACCAGAAAAAGAACTCTAGGGTATATTTACAAGGGGCAATTAAAATATACAGTGAACGTTTAAACTAAAAATTTTGTTACAGTAAAAAGACACCATTGCCATTAATACCTCTCAAAATATACCCCCTTACTCAAATGTATTTATTCCATCATTCGTGCCACTTTCTGAAGCAGTTCTGGAAGTCTTCTTTTAAGAGTGTGGTTAAGCAGCATGATCTAAAATACAGTGAGTGCTGTTATCAGTGGAAAGGCAGACTCATAATAACTTTATGGTATGTCCTCATACACCTTATTCACTGGCAATGTGTGATTTCTGGCTCTTCTCCAACATCAAAGTGACCATGCAAGGTGAATGATATGAATTGATCCAGGACATTGAGGCAGCTGCAACAGCACAATTAAAGATACTCATGAAAGAAGACTTCCAGAACTATTTCAGAAAGTTGGAAGAACGATAGGATAAGTGCATTCAATGGCAATGTGTCTTTTACTGTAATAAATTATTTAAAACAAAAGAACTAAACATTCACCATATTTTTGATTGTGCCATGTGTGTGTGTGGATAAATAGGTAGATTATATGGAACTGCCTTGTACAATCCTGGGGGCTGACTAGATAGGTCCAAAATTTGTATGGCAGGCCATAAGGAAAGGCAAGTTGGAAACTTTTATGTAGAAGCAGATGTTCAGTCCACAAGCAGAATATTTTCTTCCTCAGAGAAACCTCAATGTTACTCTTGACATCTTTCAACTTACTGGGTCAGGCCCACCCAGATTATTGAGAATATTTTTCTTTACCTAGAATCAGCTGGTTATAGATGTTACTCATATAAACAAAATATCGTCAGAGCAATAACTAGAACATGTTCATAACAAAATAAGAAAGAACTACTTATAACAATTACAGTTCTTATTTCTACACTTTGTCATTTAGTCATTGCTGGTATTTGTAACTACCTTCTACTACTATTTTCATACTGCTTTTGTATAGAGCCGGCATGACTCTGGCTGTAGTTTTTGCCTGGTGGTGTGACCCAAAATTATATTTTTGAAGGGATGGGACCTCTAACAGCATGGCTTGAATTAGGTTGTTGTAGTTTCCCACTACAATCCTGGGGTATGGTAATTGTCTTCGCTCAGGCTGCTAAAACAAAATACATACGGAAGTAGCTTTGTCTAAGAAGGACATCAAAGAGCAAGTTATGTGGTTGTCAATTTACAACAGGTCACTGAAGCAAAACCTCTTCCCTCTGGCACCTCTGTTCAAAAGGCAGAGTTAATAGCTCTTACTTGGGCTTGATATTAGGAAAAAGCAAAAAGCTAAATATATATACACAGACTCCAAATATGCCTTTCTGGTGCTACGTCCCTGTGCTGTAATCTGGAAAGAAATGAGCTTGCTAACTAATAATCATCTATAAAGCACAAGCTAGGAATTCTACAACTCCTAGAGGCAGTCCATCTTCCCAAGCAGGTTGCAGTCATGCATTGTAAGGAGCACCAAAGAGACATGTCTAAAGTCTCCTCGGGAAATCGAAAGGCTGATAGGCAAGTAAAAAGGGTAGCTTTATAGCCCCTTAAGACTCTAGACTCATTCCCAGTTCCTGAAGCACCGTTAAAACCAGTCTATACTCACCAGGAAAAATAATGGTTATTAGGACAAGGGGAAATTAAAAAGGGACTCTGATGGTATTTAGAAAACAAACTGGTCCTTCCTCAAGGAACAGAGTGAAAGGCTATAAAAACACTTCTTGATTCCTTCCATATGGGAAAAGATGCTACATTGGAAATGGTTATTTAAATTTTCACAGGACTAGAACTAGCAGCAACCACCTGGCAGGTCTGCAAATCTTGCCCACTTTGTGCCTACAAGAACCCTGTCAAGCCCAAAGCACCTCCTTTGTTAGAAGCTGTACAGATGAGAGGGACACACCCTGGGGAGGACTGACAATTAGACTTCACCCATGTGCCACCACATGGGGGATTTAAACAGACGTTGGTCCTAATTGACACCTTTACAAGCTGGACCGAAGCCTTTACTACCTGTTCAGAAAAGGCTATGGGGGAAGTCAAAGTGCTCCTTACAGAAGTCATCCCCCGATTTGGACTACCCTATCCCTCCAGAGTAAGAGTGGGACTTCTTTTACCTCTCAAATAACTCAGGGAGTGGCAAAGGCTTTAGGAATTCCTATCATCTGCATTCTACATGGAGACCTCAGTCTTCTGGAAAAGTTGAGAGAGCCAACTAGACCCTAAAGCAAGCGCTGGCAAAACTTTGCCAAGAGATATCTGTGTCCTGGCTCCAATTACTGCCAATAGCTCTCATGAGGGTTCAAAACATGCCCAAAACTGGGCTAAATTTGAGCCCATTTGAGATGTTATACAGGAAGCCATTCCTATCCTTTGATATGGTAGTGAACTCAGAGATCACAAGACTCTTACAATATCTTATTAATCTAGGCCAAGGACAACAGTTTATCCAAATGTATGGGAAGAGAGTCCTGCCAGCTCCTGGCCCAGGGGGACCACCTAGTGCTCACCCTGGAGACCAGATGCTCATAAAAGCTTGGAAAGTAGGGATTCCTGCAGACCAATTAAAACCAAAATGGAAGGGCCCCTTTTCAGTGATCCTTGCCACATACGCAGTAAAGGTGGCAGAGATAGATAACAGGATTCATCTTTCTAGGATAAAGCCAGCTCCACTGGAACTGTCTGAAGAAAAAGACCACCCGAAAGGAAAAGGCTATTCCTGTGAAGGCTATTCCTCTGGAAGATTTGAGATTTCTCTTCAAAAAGCAAGACTCCAGTGCTGCTATAGAGAAGTAAAAGGGACCTTGCTAAGGCCATGGCTTTCAGGCTGTTGATAATTTATCTGATATTCCCCTCTGACATATATTCTGCTCCATAGGAAGTATGGAAATCTGACCTTCTCCTCATACTTGAGCTAATAGTAGTTTCTTTCTCCCACCAAACAAGCAGCTCGATGGTCACTAATTCTTTTCTTATTCTCTTTTAACAGTTTTTCTCTTCAACCCAGCCAGTGAGCCACAACATCCCAAGGTAGTTAGAGAGAAAACACATAATCCCCAGTAGGCAGGGTCTACAGCCCCTTCTAGCCAGAAGTAGCTGTAAGAAGACAGAGGCCTCCACTCCCTTAATACCCCATAAAGAATTATGGGGACATGTGTTTCTCAGGGGGAAATAAGGCAGGAAGGTAGGGCATGGCTAAAACTAGCTGGGGAAGGAAGGGTGACAAGATCCTGGAACACATGCACAGAACAGTTCTCAAAACCCTGAATGTGGACATCTCATAAGAACCTGAGCAGGTTTTTGATAAGATGATCTAGATGTGATGCCAGCATGGGAAATATGAAAAAGGGACCATCACCATTAAGCACTCTCTCTCATGCTTCACGATAGCCCACCCTACACTGTTGGGTGTATTTTTTTTATTGTTATATGTCTCTTCCTTTTTACTCACCCCAAACTCACTCTGCAGAACTCATTCTTCCCCTGCCATTCTGTTTTTTTTTTTTTTCTACCTTTAATAATTGTGAAACTTTGCCACAGTTAAAAAAAATACATAAACCGAGTGGCTTAAACAACAGAAATTTATTTAAGTCTAAGATCAAGGTGCTGGCCGGTTTGGTTCCTGCTAAGAATCTTCTTCCTAGTTTGCAAATGGATACCTTCTTCCTGTATCCTCACATGCAAAGAATGAGATCATTTCTCTTGTGTATTTTCTTATAAGGGCACAAATCTCATGAAGGCTCCACCCTGATTAACTAATATAGCTTTCAAAGGCCCCACCTCCAAATATCATCACACTAGGAATTAGGGCTTCAACATTTGAACTTCCAGGAGACACAACATTTGTTTTACAGCAGTACTGAGATGCCCTGAGGGATCTCCTGTATTCTAGACATACTCTTTCTTATATCCAGTGGGTAGTATCAATCCAATTTCACCTTGATTAATCAGGACTAGTAATTCTAGCCAGCACAGTAATTTTCTTTTTTGCCTATAGACTCAGAGGCTTGAGGGACCCCCACACGGGCCAGATGGTGGTCATAATTTCTAGTTCAATGGAATCATTGTTGTGTCTCCTGGTAGAGGACTTCCTGTCTTTCAAATCAAGATTTCTAGACCAGCAGACAATAAGTTCACAAGGATGGGAAGCTAAACTTTTACTAGTGGATCTCTAGAGGTACTATTGAGTAGCACTACATCCATTTCCACCCATTGATTCCTGGGCCCGTGAATCCTAGGAGAAGGAGCACCATATAGCACATGCCAATTGAAAGCATATACAGTGTCCTAGGGGACATTGCCACACACCTACAAGGTATTATCACCTATCTTATGCCATGACTCAATTTTTATAAGGCCATTGTACTGTTTTGTCAAGCCAGCTGCTTCGGGATGATGGGGAACACAGTAAGACCAATTAATTGTATGACCATGGTCCCATTGGCACACTTCTGTTGCTGTGAAGTGAGTCTCTCTTTTTTTTTTTTGGTGGGTACCGGGGGTCGACCTCAGGACCTCGTGCACCAGCGGGCGCCCGTGCCACTGAGTGATATCACCGGCCCTTTTCTCGTGTGTGGGTTCCAGGAGTCAAACTTGGGCCCTCGCGCTTGCCAGGCAGGTGCTTACGCCGCTGAGCCATCTCACCGGCCCCGAAGTGAGTCTCTTGATCAGAAACAATGCTTCATGGAATATCATGATGGTGAATAAGGCATTGTTAAGCCCATATGGTAGTTTTGGCAGAAGCACTGTGCACAAGGGAAGCAGGCTTCTATCCAGAGCAGGTATTTGTTCCAGTAAGAACAAAGCTGTGCTCTTTCCATGGCAGAAGTGGTGCTCGTAACCAACCATCTACCAAGTAGCTGGCTGATTACTGTAGGGGATGGTGCTGTTATTGGGTAGCTTGTTTTTAAAAAGTGGCTTGTCAACTAAACGTTAGTAGGTTCTGGATTGCTCGCCTCTCGTTCTGGAGTGGGGTTCCAGGTTCTTCTCACCTTGAACAAAGAATTGAATTAAATGAGCAAAAATCAGTGGCAAGGTTTATTCAAGGAAGCAAAAATGAAGAATGGGAGAGAAACTGGCTCTGTAGAGTGAGCTTGGACTGAGTAAATAGAAAAAGAGGGAGAGAACAAAGATAAAAGTAGACACTACATCTGGGAAACAGAATGGGCTATCATGAAAAGTTATGATAGCACCGGCTCCTCATGGCTGCCTTTTTTTTTTTTTTTTCTCATTTTTTAATATTGTCCAAATCTCAAGAAAACCTGCAAGAACTTCTACGTCCAGGTCCTAAGAAGAAGTGCTGAGGTACCACATCTCAGGCTGGCATCAGGTCTAGGCCATCCTATTGAAAACTGGCTCAAGTTCTCACAAGACGTCCACATACAGGGATTCCGCACACTTGTCTGGTATCTTGTAGTTAACAGGTCATGCCTACCTCCCCAGCTGGCTTTTGCCACGCCCTAATCTCCTATCTCAGTGCCATTGTAAGGACACAGTACTGCTCTCTGCTGCTGGCCAGTTGGGTGCTTAGCAGTAACTGCACCCAGATGGGCCTTGGTGGATTCTACTGCATGTTTCTAATACCCTGCATAGCTTCCTTCCCACCTACCATAGCCGTTTTCTCCATGAACTCTTTGGACAACTGCAGGAGTGGCTGGGGAAAAAGATGGACTTGCATCCACAGAAAGGATCATCCTGTCCACTTGATGGTTAAAATTCTCTTCTGCTGAAATCACACTTAATAAAAATTTACATGGGACACAAATAACTTCACTTTCTTTGCCAGTTCACAGAAGACTATTTACCTGTCTCTTCCCCAGAGTTCTTTGTCACCAATTTTTCATTCACATTACTTTCAAGTTCCTGCCAATCAGTCAGAAACTATTGACCATAGCCTATACCTCAGTATGGACCCATACCTCTTACCATTTCTCTTTCTAAGCAAAATGAACACTGAGAGGAGTTCCCTTTACCACTGACCTTTGGGGATATCCCAGAGATGAGCTATTGTACTGTAATTTTCTGCTCTTAGATGGTACCTGAATATCATGCAGTACAATCTAAACCAGTTCTGACTTTTCTCTTCTTCAGTCAACTAATTGTAGAAAACTCCCTGTGAGGTCATAGGTGTGGGTTGGTAGAGAAAACATGTGTAGCAGAGGTCTGGGTCATAGGCACTCGGTCCACTTCTTCATGCCACTCTGTTGTACTTTCAGAGCCTGCTCAAGCCCTGTCTTGTATGTACCACTTCCATTTGATGATACAGTGGTGTTGATCATGCCCAGCTTTATCACTTGGTCTTCAGACAACACCCAGTTCATGATAGGGAACTCAGGTGGCATGGTAACTTGATGGCTCACAGTTAAACATTCAGCCTCTACTAAGGCCCAGTAGCCTGATGTTATGGCTTGTATCTAGATGTCCATGAAAATCTCATGCACTCGTAGGTGGGGCTTTTCAGAGTTGGCTGGATCTAGGGCATGTGACACTGGGATCAAGGCCATGTGGTACTAAATTAGTCTACTGATTAGAATTAGCATAATTCTGGGTGTGGATAATGGAAGCCTCGGCCTGGGTGTGGCTGGCACCAATCAATAGTCTTATAGCCTAGGTGGAATATAAAGGGAGGGAGGGAAGGCAGGCTGGCTGCTGCTGCTGCTTGCTACTTGCTGCTTTGCTGCTTCTTGCCTGCCCTGTCATGGATTGTTTCTCCTCTGTGATGCCCCTCTGCCATGCTGCCCTGACTTGGAGCCAGCTGACTATAGACTGAAACCTCTACAAACTGTGAGCTGAAATAAACCTTTCCTCCTTTAACTTGTGGGTGTCAGGTATTTTGTCCCAGCGACTATCTTAGTTACTTTTCTTGTTGCTGAGACAAAACTTCCCAACATCAAAAGTTAAAGGAGGAAAGGTTTATTTCAGCTCACAGTTTGTAAAGGTTTCAATCCATAGTCAGCTGGCTCCAAGTCAGGGTGAGATGGCAGAGGGGCATCACAGAGGAGAAATAGTCCATGGCAATCAGGCAGGAGACAGCAAACCAGTAAGCAGTAGCCTCAGCAGCAGCAGCAAGCAGCAGTATGCTGCCTTCTTTCTGTCCCTTTAATATTTCATCCAGGCTGCAAGCTTATTGAGTGATGCCACCCACACCCATGGTGGGGCAACCTTAATCCCAGCACCACACCCTTAATCCCAGTATCATACCCTTAATCCACATTTATACACCCTAATCCAGTCACCTTCTAAACTCCTCACCTATGACCTTTTGAGACTTTGAGGGGACATCTAGATACAAACCATAACACAAGCCAAACACTATTTTTCAAAAAGAGAATAGTTATCAACAGAAGATGTCAAGACCTCAAATCCTAGGGGTCTGTGTTGTGATTCACCTGTGTCCATCAAGGTCTTCAAAGAGCATCTCTACCAGCCATTAACACCTCAAGCACCGTCACACCTGATGATCATAGACTCTCAGTGACAGAGCAGCTTGCATAGCAGCCTAGCCACACTCAAAACTGGCACCATTTCAGGTTAGGTGGCACATCCAAATGAGGAACATGTGGCCTATGCCATTCAAGGAGGCCTACTGGGTGCTATGCCTCTTCTGTGGCTATAGAAGGAGCCAGATGCAACACCTTATCTTTCACCTTAGAAGGGAAACTTAACATGCCCCACACTACTGGACCCCTAGAAATTTTACTGAAGTGCCTGAATTTTTGTCAGATTTATTTCCCACTCTTTGATATACAAATGTCTTACCAGTAAGTGTACAGAAGTTGCTACTTCTTGCTCACTAGGTACAATCCACATGTCATCAATGTAATGGACCAGTGTGATGTCTGCTGGAAGGGAAAGAAAATCAAGTTATCTATGGACTAAATTATGATATAGTGCTGGAGAATTGCTATACCTCTGAGGTAGCACTGTGAAGGTATGTTGCTGGGGATGCTAGCTGAAAGCAAACTGCTTCTGATAGTCCTTACTGACAGGGATGGAGAGTCACTTGCTTTCTCAATAGCTATGTACCATATACTAGTGGATGTGTTAATTTGCTCAACAATGAAACATCTGGATCATCCGCTGCAAGTAGAGTCACCATCTGGTTATGTTTATGTAAAAAAAAGTCCATCTGGTTTCTGCATAGGCCAATAGGCAAGTTGAGTAGGGATAAAGTGGGAATCCCACTCCTGCATCTTTAAAGTCCTTGATGGTGATTATATTTATTCTTTAAATGTGTAAGAGAGGACTGCGCATGTGGCTCAGTGGTAGCATGCTTGCCTAGTATGGGTAAGCCCTGGGTTCAATCCCCAGTGCCACCACAAAAAAAAAAAAAAAAAAACAAACCCAAAAAAACCCTTTTAAGAGAATTAATTAATCATTTCAAAACAAAACAACTGAGCCTGAAGTTTCCTTTGTGGAAAATTTTAATTATAAATGAAAAAAAATTTCTTTTTATGTGAGTACCGGCAGTCGAACTCAGGACCTCGTGCTTGCCAGCAGGTGCTTGTGCCGCTGAATGATATCACCGGCCCCTTTTTGTTCTTTATGTGGGTTCCGGGAGTCGAACTCAGGACCTCACGCTTGCCAGGCAGGCACTTATGCCGCTGAGCCATCTCACTGGCCCCATAAATGAAAAATTTTGGTAAGCGTAGTTACGCAGATTTTCTCCTCTTATTTTTGTTTTCTTAATCTGTTGTTGCTTTGTTTTCAATTTTATTTTTATTATCTTTCTTATTTCTTTGTTTCAACTTATTTATGTTTATAAATAAATAAATGAATTCTTTCTTCTAGGTCTTTTGTTTTTTAACTAAGGTTTGAGTCCAGGGCTTTACATGTTAGGCAAGTGCTGTACCACTGAGCTATAACCCACCCCTATTTATTTTATTTTGAGATAGGGTCTCACTAAATTGCCTAAGCCATCCTCAAACTTGCAGTCCTCCTGCTTCAGCTCCTGAGTGCTGGGATTACAAGCATGTGCCACCTCTCCCAGCTTTTATTTTTAAAGCTTTATAAGAGAAAAACCAAGATCTTTGGGCTTAAGTCATTCTTATTTTCAATGTAAGGTAAATTTAAGGCTAGAAACTTTCTGCTAAGTACTACTTTCACTTCATCAGACAAATTTTACTGTATTGTGTCATTATTAATCCACTTGAAATATTTTCTACTTTGTAACTAACTGCTTTGATATTTAAAACTATGTTGTTTCGTTTCAAAATATCTAGATACTTTACAAATATCATTTTTATTAGTTTCCAACTTAATTTCATTGTAGTTCCAGAATATGCTCTGTAAGATTTCAGTTCTATGATTTACTGATTCTTATTTTACGGCCCATTATGTAGTATTTCTTAGTGAACACTCCATGTATTCCTAAAGAGAATACTCATTTTCAGTCGTTGTATATATTGTCTTATCAATAGCAGTTGAGACAAACTAGTTGGTAGTTTTGTTCTTATTTTCCTTCTCCTTTCTTGATTTCTTTGTCTAATTGTTCTATCAATTACTGAGAGACCGGTTTGAAATCTTGAACTATGAGTATCTATTTCTCCCTTTACTCTTGCCAGTGTGGCTTCATATATTTTGAAGCTCTGTAAGTAGGTAAGTACAAATTTAGAATTTTTATGTCTTCCTGATCAAGTTGACATTTTTCTCTTTAAGAAATGTTTTGCTGGGCCGGTGAGATGGCTCAGAGGCTTAAGCGCCTGCCCAGCAAGCGTGAGGGCCCGAGTTCGACTCCCGGAACCCACATACGAAAAAGGGGCCGGTGATATCGCTCAGCGGCACGGGCACCTGCTGGCGCGCGAGGTCCTGAGGTCGACCCCCCGGTACCCACAAAAAAAAAAAAAAAGAAATGTTTTGCTTTTTTTTTTTAAATCACTGTACCCATCCTTTCACTTTGAACCTAACTCTGTCATTATATTACAAGGTGGTTCTATAGCAGAAAATGCCCCCCCTCAGCCCTTGTTCTTTTAGTTGCCCAGGTAATATTTCCTGGTCCAGATCCGGTTCCTTCTGTCTCTTAGAAACAGCTGGTCACTGTGATGCACATTGTATAAACCAATCCCCAATTGAAAAGCCATTCTGCCTCTGTACTTCCTGCTTGCCTATCTCATATGAGCCCTAGACCATCAGAGATCAGGGCCTGATATTCTGGGAATGATCCTGATCAGTTCCTGTCAACGTAAATAAATCTGCCTCTAAATTCTGGGTGTCATTTTGGTGTTTCTGCTTCCTGTTGCAGTTCCTTAAAGATGGTATTTATTTGAGTCTCATTTTTTAAACTCTGCCTTTTAAGTGGAATGTTTAGTCCATTCATAGGTAATGTAATTATTGATTTTAAGTCAACCATCTCATTTATTTTTCTCATTGGTACATCTCTCTCTGTTCCTCTGTTTCTCCTTTCCTAATGTCTTTTAAGCTAATGAAATATTTTTTAGCATTTTGTTTTAATTATTCTATTGACTTTTTAGCTATAAGTATGTGTATATCTCTTGTTTGTGTTTGTCTTAGCACTTACTCTAGGAATAACAATATGAATCCTTAATTTATCATAATCTATTTGGGGTAATATACAACTTCAAATAAATTATGAGAATTTTATCACAGTAAAATTCCATTTTTCATCCACCTATTATTTGTGCCATTGTTGGCATATATTTATTCTTTATATACCTGTGATATTAAACCATATGACAAAAGTATAATTCTTGCTTTAAACATATATTCTTCAATTTTTGAAAGAAATTAAAAGAAGTTAAAAGATGTTTTTATTTACCCACATGTTTATAATTATCAGTGCTCTTCATTTATCCCTGCAGATTTGACTTTCCATCAGTGTCATTTCTCTCTGTCCTGAAACACTTTCTTTAGTCTTTCTATATTCTTGCAAACCTGCTGTTGTCCAGTTCTCTAAATTTTTATTTATAAAATTTATTTCACCCTTACTTATGATGGATATTTTTGCTTGATATAAAATTCTGGGCTAATAAGTATTTCCTTCTTTCAGTCCCTTAAAGATGTTATCCCTTCATCTACTGGCCTCTAATATTTCTAATGAGAAGTTAGAAATCATATGTATAATTTTCTCCCATATGAATTGTCTTAGTTTGGACAGCTAAAAAAAATATAGACTGGTGGCTTTAACAACAGACATTTAGTTCGCAAAAATTTTTGATGGTGGGAAGTCCAAGATTAAGACTTTGACAGATCTGGTATCCACTTTTTTCCTGGTTGCAGGTAGATGACTTCTTATTGTATCTCCACATGGTGGAAAGAGCACAAGCCAGCTAACTGACCAGTTTTTTTTAAACAAGGGCACTAATCTCATTCATTAACTCCACCTTCATGAGTTAATTACCTCCCAAAGGCTCTACATACAAATACCATCCCATAGCAAATTAAATTTCTACAAGTGAATTTTGGAGGGGACACAAACATACAGTCCAAAGGTGTAATGTGCCTTTCTGTTTGTTGGTTTTTTGTTCTGGGTTTTTTCCCCTTTGCTTTTATTATTGTCTCCTTATCTTTAGTTTTCAGAGTTTGAGTTTGATGTTCCAAGACGTCATTCTCTTTGTGGTCATCCTACTTGGAATTTATTGAGTTTTATTTGGACCTGTAATTTGATGTTGTTCATCAGATTTGGGGAAATTTTGGCTATTTCTCCAAATAATTTTCTTCTGCTCTGTTCTTTCTCTCTACTCTCTGTGGAACTCACATTACATGTATATTAGATCACATAATTGTTCCATAGATCAACGTGGTTTGTTTATTTTTAAAAACCTATCTCTAAACTTCAAATTGGATGATTTCTGTTTGTCTTTCTTTGGGTTTACTTATCATATAACCTGATGTCTCTAATCTCTCTACAAGTCTGTAAGTCTCTCTATATAATTTTTATATACTGTATTTGAACATTTAGAATTTCCATTTAGCTCTTTTCTGTATTTTCTATTTCTCTGCCGAGAGTCCACATCAGTGTGCTCATTTTGACCATCTTTTACTTGATATCCTTGAACATATTTATAGTAGCTACTTGAAAGTCCTCGCCTAATAATTTCAAAATCTGAATCACCTTGGATTCTGTTTCCTTTTTCTTTCTTTTTTTAGTTTGGGTCATAATTATCTGTTTCTTTGTGCATCTGGTAAAATTTTGTTATAGCCTAGACATTTACGTATTATAGGAACTCTGGATTATGTGCTAAATGTAGAGTTTAGATAGTGTTATTTTTCATTGTGGGCAGTTAAATTCAATTCTGTCAGGATCAGCTTTGTCCTTTGTTAGAGCAGGTCTAATTTAGTTTTTAATTTAGCCTAGGTATGCTTGCACTGTATAATGTGGTCCTTACTCCTAAGGTTCTTATTTCTAAGTGGGAACTTTATTCCTGAAGCATAGTTTTTCTGGAGTATTAATTGAATTCTAGACCATAACTTCAATAACTCCCAGCACCACTCATCCTCTGGCATTACTATTCAACACACAGTCCTACGGCAATCAACCTCTGCTAAGTTTCATGGAGACTTGCCCTGTGCACGTATAGCTCAGTCCTTGCCAAGGACCCATGGTACATGCTCATTCAGACATTTGAGACTTCCCTGTGCACTGGTGCTTCTCTGTCCCCTGGCATTACAAATTCTAACTCTTTTAGCAGCTTGGAGCTGTAATCTCTGGCTCATCTGTTAACTCTGCTTTGTCTCTTATTTCTCTATGCCATGGCAGGAAAATGTGTTCCAGGTTGAAAGCTGGGACAACTATGGGCCTCACCTCATGCTTCTCTTCTCTCAACAGTTATAGTCCAAAATGCCTGTTGTTATTTTCCTGAAAAGAGTTACCTCTTCTATTTTGTTCATTTTTATAGATTATTTCAATGCCAAGGTAAGTCAGGTATCGGTTGTTCTATCATTGTGGGAAGCTAAAGTCTCTAAACAAATTATCTGAAAACTATTTTTGAAATACAGTAAAGAACAAATGCTTGTATATGACACCAGTGAGAAGACCAAACTCCTGTAAAGAAAAATATGATTATTTGTGATCTGTTTTAATGAATGTTTTGAAAACTATTACAATCGGAAAGGTAATACTATTGATTCACTCATCAATAGCTACAAAGTGTCTACATTTTGAAATTGGTGTGTACCAAAGAAGGATAAAGTCATTTAAACAAATATTCTCAATAACTCATTTATGAGACTCTGAGAGGCACAAAGAAAGTAAGGCAGAGCCCTAATTTCAAGACACTTCTGCTGTACCAGGAAAGACAGGTTGTATATACCAAAACAAGTTAAAAATGAAGGCAAGGTGGAATATGATTATATGCTAAGACTGACTGGAACAAGGAGGTAAGATGGTCCCAGCTTCACTTCCCCTTCCACCTATGGGGACACATCTATACTACACTTGGTCCCTTCCCATGGCCAAGTCACAGGAGCTGGATCAGGATTGGACACCAACTCATACATAGAGCTTAGCCAGTGATATTTCCCTCTGAGAACTTGAATTAAGAGGCTCAGAGTACAGTTCAGAAGGTAGTGTATATTTAGCCAGTACAATCATACAGAGTTGCCAATAGAATGGTCACTATGGCAAGCCAAAGTCATGACCAATTTGTGGCTTTGGAGAAGCAAGAATGACCAAGCTGTGGCTTGCATAAGCCACCTATAGAGAGAGAGGAAAGTAGATTCACAGAAGAAATAGTCCTGGGGCAGAGGGAAAAATACAGAATCCTATTCGACAATTTTCTCACTAAATTTCCTTTGTGCATCTAATAGTTAATACTTAGAATATTCTATTACATCCTTTCAATAATTACCTTTTTATTTGATATGGTTTTAGTGGCTGTTTTCCACTCTACCCATGGCCTTACTCCTTATAGCCATCCAACTAGAGCCATGATTTAGATGAAAAGTGCTGAAAGTAAGAGTTCAACCAAGGTAGAAATTCCTCCACACGATAGCAGTCAAACAAAGCTTCATAGAGGAGTAAATCCTTAGGTTCCCCTCAGAGGAAAAACTATATTTGAGTGGAGTAGCATGTGGGTGGCCTTCACACGCCTCAAAAATGCCCTTCGCCACCTGTACTATGCAATATGTATTTTAAGTAAACCATGTTTCCATCAGTCACTGATAGCTTTTCCTCTATTTACTTCCTCTGTAAAAGAATAAACTATTTTATTCTTTGAGAGATCCCAAGGTTTCAGTCTGCTATGTCTTACCCTCCTTTGGTTTTACATGTTATATTTCAAGCAGTGAACTACAGTTAAAACTTATAGAAATGCTATTAAAACTCCATGAAATTATTTTTTTAAACTTCATCCTGGCTGCATTCACTTTGTGCCTCTGAGGTATAGAATCATTTAGGGTAATAGCAGCACAAAATGAAAATCCAAGCAGTATGTTTTACTTCCAGCTTGGCTAATTCCAATTGAGAATCAGAACACTAGGTTTTAATTCCGACTTGGCTAATTCCTTTGTAGCCTCCCAGCACCTTGCCTCACTTACCCTATGAGTAAAGAGTGAGTACTGATGGCCTTGGTCCTACTTCATCTCAGAGGATCATTATAGGAACTAATGAGATCATATTTGTAAGAGGATTTGATTTCTTCATTGTGGTAAAACATCAGAGAATGAAAACCCACCCAGCAATTGTTGCTACAATAACTATTGTAAGCAATAGGAAATCTAAAGAGAGAAGTGATTTTCCACTGTTTCTGTAATTGTAAAGAAGATTGAAAAGTAAGAAGGTGGGGGTGAAGAAATAAAAGCCAGCCTGGCTATGACTTAGATGGCATCTGAGTTCCCCTCGGAGGTAGCTGGAGAAAAGATGAGTCTCAGAAGGAATAATTTCCTGATCTTTTACTCAGCATTACCACAACCTCTCACTGTCCCCTTTGAGAAAGCATCAGTGCAGACAGCTAAGTCCTTAACTAGTGCTTTCCTATTTGTTGGGATAAATGGTGACATTTGGTAGAATGGTAAAACAGGTCAGTTTGAACAATTGCTTTCTGTGAAGGGATTCTGGAGTAGAAGGCAGAAGCTGTAAGCAACACCGAACAGGAACAGCATGAAGTTTGCAATGCCTACTGAAATAAGGGCCTCATTTTGCAGGTTTGGGATGGTCCATGTTTATGTGCAGAGAGCATTCTGATATGTTTTGGCAGAGATATCAAGCAAGACTGAATGATTAAGAATGCTCCCCATGAAAAGAAAAGCTGGGAGCAAGAAGGCAACCAACTATCATGAAAGTAATTAATTGTTTTACTTTTTAATAGCCTGGCAAGACTGCCTTTTTTAAAAAATGAATCATACAAATGGGACCATGATGTCAGATAGAATATCCATTGAGACTTAAGAGACTAGTTCCTACTATAAATTAGGATAATGAGTTAGTTTTTTAAATGTTTTATGAGGTTGAGAAGTATGGTGTCAAATTATTTTTCTTAAATCTCTCACTGCTTTGAATGCTTTTCAGAATTCAGAGGGTAACATTTCCTTTCAAAAATTCCGTCCAAGTTTAGTGGCTGTTGTTTTACCAATCAGGTCTTTCTCCAAGGATGGTTTTAGTCCATGATTTTCATGACTCAGCTTAAAATGAACAAGACCCCATTGTTGGCTTTCTTGTTTTTGCACCAGCATTATTGACAAGATCTGCATAACTCTTGGAAAAAGGTCTGTTGTCTAACCAAGCTACTATGGAAACCTGATCCAGGCCATTTAGATGCCTAATGCCTTTCCTCTTGAATTGTGAAGAATTTCAAGACTGGTCAGCCTTTACTTAGAAAATATTCATCAGGGCAGAGGGGTACAGCTTGTTCGCTCCATTTCACTTTTCATTTTAAATCAGCTTTGCAAATAGATTAGCCCAGGGGGAAGGCAGCACCGCCCGTGGGGTCATTGTGAATCATGATTTTATTATTTCATGTCTTACATTCTCACTGGGAAGCAGCATGAAGGGGCAAGAGATTAACTCTTTTTTTTTTTTTTTAAAAGAGACCCTAACAAAATTGCTAAGTGGGGAAAAAATTGTAGATGCTTGCTTGTTCAACACCAGTAAATAGTTCCTTATTCATGAGAAGATTTGAAGTTTTACCTCAAACCTATAGGTTCCAAAAAGAGCTCAGAAATGTAGTTGCTCTCTCATGAGAATTTTCTTCCTTTCCACCCTTTTCCTTCAGATACCAACAGGAAAAGTAAAATAACCCTTGTAGAAGATTAAGAAAGAGTCTGAGTATCACCTTAGGAGCGTACTCTGCCTTCTCTACAGAGAAGCACTAGGAACGTTCAGGACTGTCTGCTCAAGGACTTTCCTCAATCAATCCTTCAGGCCATTTCCTTTCCTTGTTTATTGCTAAGTATTTTGAGGACTTGAAGGGTTGAGGGGGGCTTTACTGCCAATATCTTTAGGTGTAAATCTCATCTCAGTAAAACAAGCCTTGCAAAATTTATAACGTGGTTATTCACAGTTATTTATGATTCATGTGTACTTACACTGCGTGATGACTGACCACAGCCATTCTTGTGGAACACAGGCCAGAAGGGTAGAGCCATGGGGGTGTTTTCTGTTAAGATTAAAAGATTCCTCACTACCTGCCAATTGGGAGCTGGATTTCTTCGAGTGAGCGACATCTCCTTCTTGGGACTGATGACAGATGATATGCCTGTGGTGTGCTTAGCAGGTACAGAACCTGAGGAGATCAAAGCCGTTTCACATTTCCCTTTTGTCCTCCCTAGAGATGATGATGATACATCCCCACCCGTATCCAATGTAACTGAGATAACCTAGTACACCCGCTCTGCTCTAGTTCACATGTTAACATTCCAAACTCTTTTCCTGCTAGATCTTTTTTTTGTGTGTGTGGGTACCAGGGGTTGAACTCAGGACCTCGCACGCCAGCAGGGACCCATGCCACTGAGCGATATCACCGACCCTTTTTCGTATGTGGGTTCCGGGAGTCGAACTCAGGACCTTGCGCTTGCCAGGCAGGTGCTTATGCTGCTGAGCTATCTCACCGGCCCCCTGCTAGATCTTTTATGCAGGATAGAAAATCAATTCTGTCTTTCCCCCATTCTTTTGCTCAACGTATATGGATGATGTCAATAATGTTAGTGCAAAAGCAAAGCAAGAAAAGGAATTTGAAAAGTCCAGTGCTGATTTGTCCACCCCCAGTAGGCAGGAACTATAGTCCTTCCTAGTCCAGAGGTTCTAGCTGGAGTTAGGTTACAGTTTGGGCTTTTGCAGATTTTTCTGAGGAAAGTACAGTTTCTCCCACAAATTTCTTCCTAAAGTCTAAAATACTGGCACAGAGCTTTCAGGGATGTGGTCAGATTCCTGGCAGACTCAGTGAGACATGGGTTCTGGGACTGGGGGAAAGACTATCTAAAATATTAGATTTCTTAACTGATTCAGTCTACGAACTTTATTGAGCACCTACAAGGCACTGTTCTACATGCTTGGGATACATGCCTGAACAAAAATGACAAAAATTCCTGCCTTCATGGAGCTTACATTCTAGTGGAAACAGAAAATAAAAACAGAATAAATGACAAGGTAAGGGGGATTGGAGTGTTAGAAGAGTGCCTTCTTATTTTAAATAGTACTGATTAATTAGCATGGCCAGGGTAGATCTCACTGAGAAGTAAAATTTGAGGAAAGGAGATTGAAGGAGGTGAGGGAGTCAGCCATGGAGCCCTGTGGAGAAAACACCTTCATATGGGAAGGACAGACTGGACAAAGGTCATTAGACCGGAGCCTGCTGGTGCCTTCGAAGATAGCAGAGAGGCCTATAGTCAGATTACAGTAAGCAAGCAAGACAGTAGTAGAAGATATCAGAGGCAATAAGGTGGGGTAGAGCAAAAAGAGGATAATAAAGACTTAGGTTTTTATTCTGTGTGAGATGGGCTGCCTCTGGACACTTTGAGGAGAGGAATGACATGATCTGCTGTATTAAATGGACTATTTTAGCTGTTGTACTAATAAACTCTACAAGGATGAGAGTGGAAGCCAAAAGACCAGTTAGGAAGCTGTTGCAGTAATCAACATGAGAGATGATATGGGGCCTCAGGCCAGAGAGGTAGGAATGGCAGAGGGTGCTGAGAAAGAGAAAAGGAGGATTCTGGGTATATTTTAACGGTAAAGCTAAAAAGTTGTGCTGATGGGGGAGTGGGTAAATGAGCAAGTGAATGGCCCCTGGAAATACTGTGATAAACCTGAGCAGGGAAAAAACATCTCAGTGTCCAGTAACAGCCACTCTGTGCCTCAGTTGGCTCCAAAGAGCTGGGGCAACAGTAGTAGGGACATCAACAATTCCTTGGCTTCTTGGCCGTGCTTGGTTCTGACCCACTCTGGACTTCTGGCTCATTCTTCCCATTTCTCTCCCTGACTACAAAGCTACAGACATCTTCAGAATAGGGGTCAAAATAATGTTAAATTTACATTTTGCAGTTTATTCATTTATCATGCAATTTTGTTTGCGCCAGCAGATAATGAGTTTGGTATTGAGGATAAGAGTCTTGGAATCATGATTTGGTTTATTCATTTGTGCTGGGACCTCTGCTTAGTGCCTCAAGACAATCTCATTTAACTTCTCCCAACAACCCTTTGTGATAAAGACTGGCTTTGGCCCCATTTTACAAATGAGAAAGCTGAGGCTTTGAAAGGTTAAATAGCTTTCCAAGATCACAAGGTAAGTATGAGCTATGATATGAAGCTAGCTACGTCTGACCCACTCTCCATGCTCTAAAGCAGGAATTGGCAATAAAATTTGAATTTTCATGTCATGAAACATTACTCTTCTTCTGATTTTTAGCAACTATCTAAAAGTGTAAACACCATTCTTAACTTGTGGGTCATTTAAAAGACAGGCAGGCAGGGAGCTAGATTT
Organism: Erethizon dorsatum; assembly: GCA_028451465.1. Taxonomy (NCBI): domain Eukaryota; kingdom Metazoa; phylum Chordata; class Mammalia; order Rodentia; family Erethizontidae; genus Erethizon; species Erethizon dorsatum. Next base: position 28,914,063 of record CM051823.1, on the reverse strand, counting down.
GGGCCATGGACCATATTTGTAGACCCCTCTTCTAAAAAATAAAGTTTCTTTCCTAATGAGCTTAAAACCTAGGAATTTCCCCCCTCACACACACACACACACACACACACACACGCACACACACACACACACACACACACACACACACTGTGTCAATTAGATTTTGATCTTCTTAACTCTGAGATTTAAGAGAAGAGGAAGCTGAGGCCCACAGGGGCTATCACTTACTGAGAGCCACAGCGACTGGCCTAGTTCTGCTGGATGTATTTGTGGTCCTCCATTTGGGCCATTTCCCTTCTCTCTTTGCTGTCTGTAGAAAGCAGAGAGCAGCAGCCTCCTAGGAACACCACCAGGGTCCATGCTGGCCCTCAATGTGCTTAGCTTAGGGTCCTCAACTGTAAAATCTCAAGACCAGAAAGGAAAATAAATCCTGGGCTTGAGGGGAGACTGAATAAGAACATGTAAGGGATTAATTATACATCTTGCAAGAGCCTCAGCTTCCAGCATTTGGGCTGAACAAAATAATTGTCTCCTGCCAATCCCTTTGCTTTGGATTTAGCTGTCTCTGTGTATTTTCTCTGCCAAGCGCAGGCAGTCCTCCTAAGTGGCAAAATGAGTGTGCCCCCTGCATATGGTGAGAGCTTCTCAGCCAGGAGTGTGCAGGACCTGCCATACCAGCTGTGCTTGTCAGATTCCTTCTACAGTCTGTCTATAATGCCCAAGACAAAATGAGTGTGCATGTAATTTTGGTTCCACATTAACTATCGGTCTTTAAAAGAATGCATATTGTAATTTCCCCTTCCCCATCACATATAATTTTAGGGCACTTTTAGGTAAAAATAATTGATTTTTAAAAATCAAACAAATGAATAGGTGCAGTAAACCTCCTACTGCCTTTGAAGGGGGACTCAGGAGATAAAAGAGCATCCTTGGAGAAGGAAGAAGATAGTATTTGAGAGGTCAATGGCCTGCCCTTTCTAGAAGTTGCCCAAGTGACTTCTACTAAATGGGGAGCAGATGGCAGGATGCCTACTCCACATCATAGGTGAATGGCCCCAGGGAGAGCACTTGCTCATCAGTGGAGATGCCAGAGACTTCAGAACTCTTGGCCAGACTTGTAAAGATCTGAGATCGCTGGATTCCTCTGTTGGTAACTTGAGTCTGAGAGAGCAGATGGAGAGGTGAAGCAGGGAACTGAGCGCTGGAACTGTCACACAGCATGGTACAAGCTGAGGTTATGAGGAAACGAGGAGTTGGGGAGGAGAGGACATGAAGTAATGATGGAGCGCTGGAGTTGGGATCTTCCCTGACCCTCCATTGAAGTCCAGCTCCCACCTCCAGTTCTACTTCCAGGGTGCCTTACCCTAGCAAGGAGCCTACCAACATTTCTGTTCTTTGAAATCTTTTTCTGTTAAATCCCCTTTACTTGAGTTTGTTTGAGCAAGTATTTCTATCAACCAGAGGATCTGTAAAAAAAACAGACATCCAATCACCCACTCATTCACTCTATTAATATTTTTATAAGCTCTGGGAGGACACAGAGCATAAATAAAACATAGTTGTTGACTCTATGAAGTTCACATCCTTATGAGGGAATAGAGATGCTAAACCAACAGGTAAATATATGTTATATGAGATGCTAGTAAGTACAATGGAAAAATGTGAAGAACTGACAGGGCAGTGGATGAAGAGAAGATCTCACTGATAAGGTGACATATTAGTAGAGACCTTAGGAAGTGGAAGAGCCAATCTCACAAACACGTGAGGGAAACATTCCAGGTCAAAAACACAATGAATGCAGAGAAGTAGCAGGACAGTGGGGAGAGAGAAGCCGTTATGTTTTCATGCAGAACTGTACAAGTTCAGTGTGTTTTCATCAGACCGTGCTTCATGTGTCTGAGCATCAGCCAGGGGACCCAGGTGGCCGGGCTGAGTGAATGAGGGTGAAAGCAACAGAAGATACAGCAGAGAGGCTGTGAGCGTTTTCAGATTATTATTCATTCAGTGGTCTTTACTGAACCCTACTATGTGCAAGTACCTGGGAAGGTTCTGGAATCAGGAACTAGGATCCATACTTCTGTCTTCAAAAGCTCCAAATTTCACGTCAGCTCATCTGAAACTAATCTGCAGCTGGTACTTTCTGTACTAAGAAAATGAAACAAATGCATTAGGAGAGATAAAGTGATTAAGTGATTCGCTTATTTCCCGAGGCCAGTATATCACATGGAAAAAGATACAGAATTGCAGGATTGAGATGAGACTTTAGCGTTGTCTTTATCTACTCAGCCCCTGCCTGTAGAAAGCAGTGCCCCTGAGTTGCTCAGAAGTGCAGTCCTCTCTCCTGTGCTTTGAAGAGATCCAGATGAGGAATTTCCATAGCTTTCTGTGGAACTATCCCGTAACAACCCAACACGATGAGCTTGTACAATTCCACATGAAAACAAAAAAACCACCTCCCAATTCTCTGCTACTACCAAAAATGTCACCGGTGACCCAATTCCTTCATTCAAATATTATTTTTAGTGAGTGTCAGAAAAAGGAAGAGTATCGTTATGAAGCCGAGAACAAATCCTCTGCATATGCCTCCCCCTTTCATCTGCACCACCCGTGGAGGAAGAGTGACACTGGGCTGGTCTCATACAAGATGATGGTGTCTGACTAGAGCCCAAAATAATCATGCTTCAGTCAAAGGATGGTTCTGTCTTTTCTCTTGCAAAGAAAATCTGTCCCCAAATTAAGTTCCTAAATGCATAATAACTCTGCTAAGTAATGGACTCGAATGTAATTTATCATTTCCCCAGAGACAGAAATAACGTTAATAACTATAATTTTGATACAACTACTCTTCAGATTTACAATCCATCTAACAGATTGTATTTGTTTCTATGTCTTCTATGAAAAATCTTAGCATTAACCTGTGAACCCTTAAAGAAAATGCATGAAAATGAGATATTATCAAATCTCCCACTGTGTTCTTGAGATAGACAAAATTGCTGGTCACTCTCATCTCTGCTATGCTGCCTTTGGTGACTGTGTGTGTGTACACACGTATGCATGTGTGTGCATGTATCTGTACATGTGTGTGTGCGTGTATGACTCTGTGTGTATGGTTTGGAGAATCTAACTTAGGTATCTGCCTTCTACTCTCCCTGGTGAATTTCTACTTTCTGTTCTTTTGTTCTTATAAGCCAAGAAAGAAAAAATGAAAGTTTTCTCAATTGTCAGAAACCCAGCTTCTTGCCATCTGTTTGCCAAGATACAAAAACCAGAATTTCTCAAAATAGCACATAGAATTTGATGAAGGCAATTGGCTTCTTTGGATAATTCAGGCAGAGCACAGGTTCAACCCCTCAGGGGCCACCTAAAGTCAAGCAATGATGAAACCAACTTTGTAGTCAGTATATCTAACACTTCTACCTTGATGAGCTGTCCTCTCAGTGTTTGCTGTTGGCCACATATAGGAAACCATATGACATGAGTCTGACTCCATGAAAATTATTATGGAGGACATGCTTCAAAGGTCTGACCCTGCTGACAGGAAATACTATCTTTATGGCGTAATGACTAAATGACAGTAAAGTGCAATCTTGATGCTTATGTAAATGTAAAGAACTCAATAGCTGTACACAGATGTGTATTTTGTTCAGTATGGTTATTTTTTATACCCAGTAGAGCATAGTAGTTAAGATCTTGAGCTTCAGAGTCAAACAATTTTTAATTTGAAACCCTCCTTCACTTCTTACTAGCTATGCCACCTTGGATAAATTAATGGACCTCGCTAATCTTCCCCTACCTCTAAGTGTTAGAGGTTTAATATTACACAGCTAGTTATCATGAGGATTATATAAAATGATGCATGTAAAGCTCTTGGCATAATACCCTTCCATGATGAGGATATTAATCTACTTTCTGTTGCTATAACAAAATGTCTGACTGGGTATTTTATAAAGAAAAGTGGTTTATTTTGGCTCACAGTTCTGGAGGCTGGGAATTTTGAGATCAGAGCCTACACCCAGTGTGGACATTGTCCAGAGTCGTGACGTGGTGGAGGAAGTAGAGGGCAAGTAGGCACATGCAAAAGAGAAGCACTTGTGTAGAGGAGTAGGTGCCAGGCTCACTTTATAGCAACCCACTCTCAAAGTAACTTATCTAGTTCAGCAAAAGCAAGAACTCACTTTCTTGAGAAGGGCATTAAAAGCCCAACTTCCCAGTACCACTATGCTGGCAACCAAATTTCATTATGAGTTTTTTGTCAGGAACAAATTATCCATACTATAGCAATAAGCATTCAATAATGTTAGCTGTTGTTATCCAGTATCATTTGCTTCTATAGATAATAATAGTGCCCACTGCATCAGGTTGTTGGAAGCATTAAATGAAATAATCCAAGTTATAAGCATTAATGAGATAATCTGGTACCTAAATCATAGTAAGGGCTCAATAAATGCTGGTCATGATGATTCTGATGATAATGACAGTGCCCAGAGAGGTGAAGTAATTACAACAAGTTCGCACAGCTTGCTAGTAGGCAAGTGGGAAATAGAATTTAAGTATATCACTTTTACTATAATATGCATCTATATTAAAATGCAAACTAAGAACTTGTCATGAAAATGATTCTCCCTGAATCTTAATTTTTTCTCTCAATACCACCAGACAACTTCTTAATATTTGAAAATGTTGCTTCTCCTTACTTTGGGGAATCAAAATTTTTGCTAGAACCACATTTCCAGTAAAAGTCTGTTTCTTGTACTTTTGTTCAGACTATGAATTAGCCATCTTTTCATTTTTCAATAAATTCATTTGCCATTTCTCATAGAGAAAGCTCTGGAATATTATTGAGTACCAGAGCAGGAGACAACAACAAAGACATGTTGAGATGAGGTTCAAATGACACACTCCTTTACATCATAGAACTCTGGGGCCACTCACAAATAGCAGAAATTGCAGACTGTAAATATGCCAGTGTTAAATTCTCAGATGCCAGTGGCAGTTACAATGGTCTGTAACCGCCATTCCTCCCACCCTACCCCAGGATATTGTCCTAGGAAAAATCTTCAAAAAACTTGGAGAAAAGCCTGAAGTAATTTCAAAGAACATTAACCTCAATGTGTCCCTTGGTAGTAAAGTGTTTCCTACAAGTTCAAATTTAATCAAATTCATTTTTAAAAATTTACTGGGCCGGTGAGATAGCTCAGTGGCATAAGCACCTGCCTGGCAAGCGCGAGGGCCCGAGTTTGACTCCCGGAACCCACATACGAAAAAAGGGCCGGTGATATCGCTCAGCGGCACGGGCGCCTCCTGGCGCACGAGGTCCTGAGGTCGACCCCTGGTACCCACACAAAAAAAAAAATAAATAAATAAATAAAAAGATATGATAAAGGACACCTATTATTATAGTCAGTAAGGGAGAAAAAGTTATTGTTTTTTGTTTTGTTTTGTTTTGTTTTGTTTTTTGTGGGTACCGGGGGTCGACCTCAGGACCTCGTGCACCAGCAGGCGCCCGTGCCGCTGAGCGATATCACCGGCCCCTTTTTTCGTATGTGGGTTCCGGGAGTCGAGCTCGGGCCCTCGCACTTGCCAGGCAGGCGCGTACGCCGCTGAGCCATCTCACCGGCCCAAAAAAAAAAAAGTTATTGTTTTAATTGCAATGATTCATGATGGTGGTTTGAGATGGCTGGACATAGGAAAAGCACATTTCCTTAGTGACTGGAAAGATTTTTTTTCTTCAACAAACTCATTTGGAATTTTAGATTTTATCATAATTCTTATCATATTTATTTATGCTAATTAATTATTACTTGGATTTAAGATAACAAACATTTTCAAAAACCATTCTAACTACATCAACTGAGTCTTCCAGAGGACCATAAGGCCTAAATATATCTCAGAGATTATGGAAATAATCAAACATATTTCTCATTTTATTGCCTTTCTCTTTCAGCAAAAACTTCCACTTTTCATGAGAGTAAAAAGTACGCAAGACATCATAAAGAGTGGGAGAGGAGGACAATGGGATGGGTTGACAGAAAAAAGTACGTCTTGAGGGCCGGTGAGATAGCTCAGCGGCACAAGCACCTGCCTGGCAAGTGCGAGGTCCTAAGTTCTACTCCCGGAACCCACATACCAAAAAAGGGCCGTTGATATCGCTCAGCGGCAGGGGTGCCTGCTGGCATGCGAGGTCCTGAGGTCAACCCCTGGTACCCCCCCCCCCACACACACACAAAGTCTTGAGCAATCCTGGGCAGCAATGAAGTAGGTCAGTTCTTAGCATGATCAGGCATCAGTGGAGAGGAAAGGCAGCCCATCGCCACAGGCAGTACGCTCACCCACATTAACTGAGCTTCCCTGGAATCGGGTGGCAGGGGAAGGAGGAGGCAGTGCCCATGGCTCTTGGTTCCTGTTTCAAGCAAAATGGTTTATGGATCATCTAACCATCCACGTGTGCAGGCCTTGCTCATTTGCTACTTTCCTGAACATGCTTCTCGGCACTTTTTCCTGCTTCCCACTAAGCAATAAAGCAACCAAAAGCCTTCACTTGAGACCCTTGCATTTATAGCAGACTTTATATAAATATAAGGAGATGGAGAGATTTTAAAGTCCTGAAACATAAACAACTTAAAACTTAATTTAATACACCCATGAGCTTAATATCTCTACTCCTGTCTTCAGGACTATTCAGCACTCTCTTCTTCCCTTTCTCTCCTCTCTCAAGGGCCGGTTTCTTCCATTTTCTTATGCACAGCTATACAGCTAGTCCTTCATTCCACCTTGTCCTTTCAGATGATGTATTTGACCTAAGTTGCCCATCAATATGTTTTGTATGCATTTTCTTTAAAAAGTATTTTTTTGAGTACTTATCCTGTGCTCAGCAATGAGCACTGTGTATTCAAAGAAGAGTAAAAGAAGAGTAAAAGTCTCTACCTTTATAGAACCTAGCCATTAGTTCTCTTCATAAAAGGAATTCCAGTAACAACAGTTATCATAGTAATTCTTTTTTAAATCTCACTACATTATAAATTAGAATTTGAGCTTCCTAATTCATCATGGCATCTGATATTTTGTCATTATCATAATTGTCAAATGTGTTGGACCCTCATGGGAACATGGAAGTCAGCTATTCCTATCTCAAGTAAGTTTTTGAACTTCAAAATCAATAAAAGAAGAACAAGATCTCCAAAGATATTTGAAATGCTGAGTGCAAGATGAGGTGGCGCACACCTGAAATCCAAGTTACCCGACAGGCTGAAGCAAAAGGATGACAATGCGGGTTAATGTGGGTAAGCGTACTGCCTGTGGCGATGGGCTGCCTTTCCTCTCCACTGATGCCTGATCATGCTAAGAACTGACCTACTTCATTGCTGCCCAGGATTGCTCAAGACTTTTTGTGTGTGTGTGTGTGGGTACCAGGGGTTGACCTCAGGACCTCGAAGGCCAATCAGGACAACTTGGTGAAACCCTGTTTCAAAAAATAAAAATGGCTGGGGATATAGCTCAGTGGTAGAGTACTTTCCTAGCATGTATGAGTCCCTGGGTTCGATCCCCAGTACCACAGAAAAACAAAGAGAGAGAGAGCGAGAGATTGAAAGCTAAATCCAAAGAAGATTATTCTGAACTGTGGAGCTGTTTCTGAAGGCCTGGCATAGCTGCCATCTCCAGGCTCATTCTTTCTTTTATTGGGGGGGTACCCACCATGTTCCTAGAATAAGGGTCAAAATAAATAGCGCATTGTGGAGGCATGAAAACAGCATTCTTTAAACATGTTTATGTCTTAAATTAGAGATCTCCAAGACACACAAGTGTGAGGGCCAGGAGTTTGAATTAGCTCAAAAGGACTCTTACAAGTGCCATGCAGGTGCGACTGAAAAGCATTCAATTGGGGACAGTTAGAGACATGCAAAATAAGAGTCTAAACCAGGAGACTCTGGTACTTGGGACTAGAAAAGAAGGCCAGCTGTCAATGGGCAGATTGTGCTGGCTTCTTATCAGGCCTCACAAGCTAAATAGTGCGGGACTTGTCCAATATGCAGATGGGGAAAGAGCAGATTCTTGTTTTCTGCTAATGGCCTCATAACTACTGTGAAGTGAGAAGCAATAGCAACAGGCAGACAGTGGGGGTTTATTTAGAGCAGGAGGAGTAGAATAGCTCATTTCAACCCAGGCATCACGCAAGCAGGCCATACAGCCCGTTGTCTGGCTCAGGCCTGTCCAACAGAACCCTAGCTGCTGAACAACGTGAGAACACCAAGGCGGCAGGTCGTCTTTGTTAGAGCAGGATTTGGTTCCCAAATATTTCTGCCCAAGCACCCCCACCTCACCCGCAAGAAAAAGAAAATGCAGATGCAGCTCTCAGGAAGCCCAACACATAGCAGAATACTCATTTCAGTTGGAAATTTGATAGCACATTCCATTTTTGTGTTACAAATATATTAGAATATTGTATTCTACTACATAGTGCATTGTTTCTTTTAATAGAAAATTATTTAAGTCACCAATTAAGTTGCTTTATGTGACCTAACCCCCAAATCTTTGAGGAAAAATTCATATGGACTTGTTAATGGACTTGTTAATTCCTTGACTACCATGACCTGATACATGGAAAACACCATAATGGAAAGGCATATCGATGCCAACAAAAGTGTTGTTTTGCACATGCCAGGACAGGGATAGAGGTGCAATTGTTTGAGTCATCATTTTGTCACTGCTATCACCACTGCTCCTCTTTTCCAACCTGTGCCCTAATGTTGGTGTCGTTTGAATGTCATTTCTTGCCAATTCTCAGTCATTTTTGTATGATAAATAGCCACATACCTCGTCCTTAATAGATTGAAAAGCTATGCATTATTGAAACTCACTTGTCTCAGTCTTTCACAGATAGAATCAACACAGCCTCTGTCTTCTCTGGATAGAGCTGTGAGGAATATTCTGAGACAGAGATGATCAAAAGCCTTTGGTCATCAACTTTTTCCTTTTTTATTTTGGAATGAAATAATGGGAATAAAAGGAGATGTGTAACTTCCATCTTTTCTAAAATAGCACAGAATCTGAGACGGAAGTAAAGTAAAAGAATCAAAAATCTAATCCCTTCTCAACTTCGTAATAGGACCACTTGGGGTTAAGGAATCTATGTGAGAGAGATGTGTGAGACTCCATTTATATCTAAAAAGCCATGTCTTCAAAGTAAAACAGGTTTTGGAGGACAAGTATCCCGGTAAAAGTCTAGCCTATTTCTAAATCAACCTGGATGATTCAGACACAAATGAGATATTGCCCAAATGGCCCAGAATGGCAACTGACATGGTGAGAGCTTGTGTCAAATGAAGAATGTTAATACAACTGTTTGAGACATACCATGCATGGTCAGAGAATAATTGGCTAGATCCTTGGGAAACCTGTTTGCAGAGGAAAATAATTATAAATGTGTTTCTCATTTCATTACTCTTCTCTCTAGTTGGAAATGTCACTCGAACCACCCAGTAAAATCTGGGATGCATTCCATCATGAAGTTGAGCATATATTTTCATGTAGAGGATGTACTGGTCAAGAGGAAATCAGAATACTTGCCAGGGCTGAGGAAAAATGTCTATCCTCTAACCTAAAGTTTCACCTACAGGCTGAGTCCTGGAAGACTTGCTCTTTTAAATGAAGCAAGAGCTCTCATGATCCAGGATGGGATTACCTCAGTTTGAAATGTACACCAGAAAGGGTAGGGACTAGCAAATGGAAATATTGTCAGATGCAGCAGGCCGGCCAAAATCCATAGAAAATGAGAACGTGGTGATCAAACTTAAAATCACTACTGAAATTCCAGTCTTAAAAGCAGGAAGAGAGAGTTCACTCTCTGTGTTTGGAGGTTACCAATGGGACACTGTATAATCAGGACTTTGGGGTATAATTGAGGCTCCCATGATGGAGCCTGTTCAGGACAGAGGGCTCTCCTAACCATACATGGTAAATAGTTCCTACTCACCCAACAAGCAACTGGGCAGGTATCAACTTTCCTTTTTTCCTTTTTTTAAACCAAGATTTTAACCTCAGAGAAAATTGCCAAGGTACCAAAACTGAGATTCTATTGACCTAACTTGACCTTATGCCCAGGAACATTCCATACTGAACACCTAGGGCTGCAGATCAATATTGTGAGAGTTCCATTCTGAGAGCAGCACTGTTGTTAATGTGCCAGTTCAATAGGCCACTGAGGAGAAATTGGTTATGGAGTTTTCAAAACCATTGGCTGGCTGGACCTAGGAGAGAGGCTGGGATGCCTGCTCCCATTCCTATAGCTATCACTGGCCTCCTTTCAGACAGGGCACAGGCAACATTGCTAAAGGAAGAGTGCCTACAACCCTCCCACCCTCCTATCCTCACTCCTAGCAGCTCCCAGGCAGCTGGGGGATCCTGCCTCTGCTGAGGCAGGATCTGATGGCAACCATCTGATGAACAAATTCTCACTGGCTTGTTAATGATTCATCACATAGTTTGCTGTCTTCTTTCAGGAGGTGGAAGGGAAGGAATCTTTAATGATAGAATTTCATAGACATTGTTGCCCTTAGGAGAAAGTGTTGGTTGAGGATAGACCCAAATACCTTATCTACCAGAAGAAAGCCTGCAACACTCCCAGCTCCACACTTACTGTTCTGACATGGGGTCAGTCATCTACTTCCCTGTCCCAAAGGAGGCCAGTCTTGCTGGGTAAGCGTCTGACTTGTATGAAGGAAAAGGAATGGAGTGCCTTTTCTGTAGGCACCTCCATGTCTTGGAGATTAGGGAGTCTGTGCAAAAGTAAACAGTTACAGAAGGAAAAATAGACTTACTTTAGTCCTGGATTTTATTGTGTGGAGCCTGCAATACCACATGGGGCATTAAAAAATAATGTGGGGATTACCGCCATCACTTCCCTGTTTGTTCTTTGAGTCATGCTCTTGTTTAAGCATCAAGAAAGATGATGACCTTTCTCTTCCGTGTAACTTAAAGAGAGCTGATGTCTAATGGAAACTTTTGAGAAAGTTGTTATTATGAACCATGGCATGAGCGTTTACTGCCAGGCTCTTTTCTGGGGAAAGAATTTCGGGGTGTGAGCCCTGGTACTGAGGGAGGATGAACTGAGAGGCCTAGGGCCTCATGCCCCACTAACATCTTAAAGTGGCCAAGACCAGGAACAAGCTCCCCTTCTTGGCTATGACTCTCAGATTATCCTTGAGATTTTTCTGGACTTCTGACATGCTTCTGTTAAAAGAGAATTTTTCTTTCTTAGGGATTTTTGGGACAGCAGAGCAAGAATGTTCAAGTCCAGACATTGGAGTTTTTTTCCTGGCTGTGCTGATAACCTGGTGGGGAAAGCACATTCTATTTTCTTCTTTCATGTGGAGGTAATCATCCTTGCCCGTATGGTGTCTTTCAAAAATTTACATAGGATTACGTCATGTTTGGGTGATAATCTGTGCTAAATATTTTTGACAAAATTTGCAGTTAATTCCTAATCTGAAAATTTTTAATTATGATTCTATTTCCTGTGGCAGGCCCACAAGACTGTGTACTAGGATGTGTTAGGAAAAGACAGCAGGAATAGATCTCATTATCTAGTTATTTTTCAAAGCTTTGCTTGTGGGGAGATGGGAATGAATGACCTAAGAGTATGAAAAATGTACTATACAGAAGATAGGCTAAAAAGAGCAGGCATAAGGGAACCTATAAAGAGAGATACAGGTAAGACACAGTAAAGAACTTGCTGATTATGAGCATTTTAAGTTGCTAAGTAGGGTAGGCAAAACCATGATCTTGGCTTTGACCAGTATAGAAAGCAATGATGCGAGTCAAGTTTCACACAAGGGAAGAGTCCTGGCTATCTGAGTTAAGTCAGGTTTGCTTTCTGCTTTCTGGCAGAAGTAGGCTTTGCTTCTCTGTAACCAGCACTCTGATCTGAGAGTATGACAACTATTTTAGGGTCTCTTCCTAGAAAGTTCTTTTTGGAAACTAAAGTCTTTCTCATGACTATGAAAGTGAAGTCCCTGACAGTGCTCAATTCTAAAAAGACTAGCTTTTTTTTTTTTTTTTTTAACCTGAGTTTTCTTTTCTTCTCTTCTCCTTCTCCCTCTCTTTACCTTTTTATTCAGTCTGTTAAACCACCAGAGACACAGATTCATCCCAGGGGGCTATTTCTGCTTCCTATTTATTGAGACTACCAGGTCATATCACTTGTTTTCAATTAACCCAGAGCTATTTAAAGCTGCTATTAGGCCACTAAGTGCTTTACTAGATGTCTGCACCCCAGCCTGGCTTTCCCACTACCCTTCTTCCTCCCATGTTCTCCTGTGTCCCTCTTGTTTCTCCACACTCCCTTTTACTCTCCTCTGTCCCACATCTTCCCCAATATCCTGATAATTCTCTTTCTTTCTTTGCTTCTTCTCCTCCCTTCTCCTCTCCTCTCCCCTCTCAACACTCTTCCCTTATAAATCATAAATACTGTATAATATAAACCATAATGAATATGAATCACTCTGTACTTTTTAGAGCTATGGTTAGAAAAACTAGATTGCTTCTTGAAATCTGCAATAGAATGTCTGGCTGAAAACCACTTCTGGGAGGACCAAGAAAACCAGAACAGACGTTCAGCTTTGTTTATTCATTCAGCAAATATTTATTGAGCAGCTACTTACGTGGCAGGACCCTGAGATTAAAACTATTGGCAATCTATAAGCTGAGAGACAGAGATAAACAGTCTTGCCTATCTGACATATAAACTTAATTTAAGACTAGGGGATGAACTTTAAAACCTTGTTTTATTCCACAGCTTTCTGGGGACTAAGTGATTCCAGATCATCAGTGAGTATTGCCACAAAAAAAACGTGTAGTCAGAGACCTTTTACAAATGTGGCAGACGTCCTAAAGGCCATCCTGGTTTGCCTTGGAATGTCAGTAGGATCGTGAATGATAATTAGCTTCCTCTTTTCAGCCAAAGACCCCCTCAGCATTGCAGTGTCTGGTCCTTTCAAATTCTTTCTGAGCACCAGTTTCTAGAGGATTTTAACCAATCATTTCCTATGGGCAAACCCTTCTTGATAATGAGCTCATCATCCCATCAGGTGAAAATACAGCAGCACAATTAATATTTAGGGATGAAAATAAATTACTATACTCTGAATAATGGGCCTTGCTTCTGTTTTAGAACTGAATATGTAGCAGAAGACCAAAATTCAATTATTTTCATGAGAACTGACAGACTTTACTTCAAACCAACTACACTTCATTAAAACTGTGATAACAGTCTGCAAAGCACCATGGAAAGATTGCAGCTGTGGGCTCTCCAAGAGAGGAAAAGAAGCCTTATATTGTTCAAGTATGACACAACGAGTTTGAAATGGAATCACTCCATCCCCAACACATCTGGATTCAATGCACTGATTCTCCTCGTTTGCCACCCGGGTTCACTTAATGGTGAAAGAGAGGCAGTATGCAAAGCGACCAATTTTCTTACTTGCTTTAGATGGTGCAGGAATTCAGCAACCCGGGTAGGGGTGGAGGCTGCAGCAGAATAAGGATGAACTCCCTCTGAATTAGAGTCAGGTACCAGGACCAAGTGAATTTAGGGAAGTCATGTCCTGCCCAGATGTGGAGGAGGGAGAAATGGGTGAAGGCTTGACAGGTCCAGGGAGATGGAAGTAGTGATCAAACTTTGTAACTGTGTTAGTGCCCCTTTCTCATCATTATGAAAGTGAAGTCCCTGACACTTCTCAGTTCTAAAAAGACTAGCTTTTTTTTTTTTTTTAAACCTGAGAGGGTTTTCTTTTCTTCTCTTCTCTCTCTCCCTCACTTTATCTTCTTATTTAGTCTATTAAACCACCAGAGAACATCTTCTCCAGGAAGCCTCTTCTAATTCCTCAGATTATTAGATTGCTTCCCCAAGCACCCAAGGCATCTTGTATATACTCCTTCACGGGATGCTCCTTTACAGTTCTTGCTGTCTCTTACTGAAATTGTCTGCTTTTTCACAGTGATTGACAAGATGGTCTTTGGAGAAAGGTAGTATGGCTCTGTTGTTAATTGAACAAATCTTGAACAAATCTTTCTAAGTGTCAGCCTCCTTATGAATAATAATATTTAATGGGGTTGATGTGGGGTACCAAATGAGTTAATAAAGGACCTGACATATATACTAGTCATCATCATCAAAAATATCATATCATTCCCCTTAATCATAAGTTTCTCAAGTAAGGGTTCGTATGTTATCGCCACCTTCTAAGAGCACAGTATTCTCTCAGAAGTCTGTTCATGGATTTCATAGCAGTAGCTGCTAGACAAAGCAGGGGGCTACATGTGTCCCTTTGGGATGATGAGTTAGCCTAGGAAAAGTAAAGGGTCAATGGTGATAGACAGTGACCCACTGATACAGAAGTAGTCATCTACTCTATATCTTTGCATTGGTCAATGAGAATGAATGGGAATGGCCTTTACTATGAGGGGCTGGGATATAAAACACTTCTTCATAAGAATATAATGTCAGCCAGGGGCGATGGCTTATACCTGTAATCCTAAGAGGCTGAGGCAGGAGGATCACAAGTACCAGCTCAGACTGGGCAACTTAGTGACTTAGCAAGCAACTTTTTGACCTGCCTCAAAAATTTAAAAAATAATTTTTAAAAAGGGCTAGAGATGTGTGTGGCTCAATATGTAGGCCCTGGGTTCAATCCCTAGTACAGCTAACAAAAAAGAAAAAGAAAAGAATATGGTATGATGAATCCAGAGATCTTGTACCAGATACAAACTCTCAGTCACGCCTTGGGTGTGTCCTTTGAGAAGGGTGTGACTCGTGGGCCTGTGTCCCGGGAAATCTCTGTGACAGAGCCCAGTATAATGTGTGTAGAAAACGCAGCTATGGGTTAATTTTCACCCTTCTCCATCTGCACCACATTTCATGGTCCTCCAGGGTAGTGTGGGTTCTCTGTTCCCTCTCCACACTGTGTCTGTGTGTGGTGTGTGCTCATGTGGGGCTCACTTCTAGAGAAAATTATTAGAAACTAAAGAGCACTTCTGAGGGAAGATTCCTCTGTACAAACAGCCAATCTGCTTACATCTGGAATGTACCAGTATGGACATGTCTAAGGGGAACTAACTTGATAACTTCTCAGGCTCCTTTTCAGCACTGAATACAAGGAATAATAGAAGTGTTGTGTGTGTGTGTGTGTGTGTGTTTGTGTGTGTGTTGTGTAGAGAGACAGGGGCAAACACAGAAGAGAAACTCATAGCATTTCTAACCAATAATATTACCCCTCTTAAAATTAGCATAGCTAGTGAAATGAAGAGGTGGCTGCTGATTTGGAAATATTTCAGATAGCAATGTTTTCACAAATTCATTAGAAATGTCATTAAGCCCAAGAATAACTAAAATTTAGTAATATAAATACTTCTTTAGCAGGCTTTCTCAAGAAGTGAGACTGGCTTGCCCCTGGCACAATGGACTTGAAAATTAAAGGGGGAGAATCCATGTGACACGATAGCAAAAATATAGCCAAAAAGAAAGTGTCATCACTGAGCAAGAAACAGAGAGGGGAATGCCTAAGAGGAGTTTGGACATCTGGGCTCTAGTCCAGAATCTGCTGCTAACGTGTGATCTTGAGTACGTCACTTCATCTCTTTGGACCTCAGTTTTTATATATGACAGATATCCTCTAGCTCTAATATTGTAACTTATTAAAACATAAAATTATGTACAAATGAAATATATCAAATAATACATAGCTGTACTCTTTACCTATCTTTTCACGTTGTATTTGCGACCCCATGTTAGTCTATATTTATCAGTGTCTAGACAAAGGTTAAAATGGGCCACACAGAGACAAACACACACACACATTCTCTTGCAGAAAAATTTTCCTACAATGAAAATTCCTCTATCAGTTAAAAAATGTACACCCACAGCTCATGCCATCTAATCCAAGTAATAGTTTCTACAATTAACCCTTTCACCCATAATTTAATAAGCATGTTTAATAACAACTGTGTGTAGTGCTCTCTAAAGGAAGATGGCAACAAGACCACTGCACTTAATAAACCATCACAAAATGACAGTCCAATAAAACAACATTAGCAGCATGTTGGAATCTGTCCCAGGATCTGACCTGGACATGCATTTTAAAGTGAGCATTCACTTGAGTATTTCAGCTGCAGGCAGGTAGCCCAGCCTACCTGCCACATCATATACAATGCTCTCTTTACTACTATGTCAGCCAGGATTGTATTGACTAACTTGAATCGTGGCTGGTGTAAAATTCCACTCTTTTTTGTCCAAGGGATAATAGAAAAGCAAAGGGGAAGTTCCCACCCAAAGTCTGAAAAGACAGGGCCTGGGATCCATAATAACTTTGCAGAGGATGAAGAGAATCACCTTTGTGTTGGGATCATCCATCGGGTTCCAGGTGCGGAGAGGTAGTGATAAAGGTGTTGATTAGAGATCTGGGCATGGAGGATGTCTATTGTGCATTTTCCTGTTAGCATTTTTCTGCTTCCTGGGAATATTACCCGGCCTACCGATCTCTGTGTACTGCAAAAACTCAAATTTATTTTGCACCCAAACTTGCAAGGTACCAAAACAAACAAACAAAAAACAATGAAAAAGCAATCATCAAATCAAAGTTGGCATAATGGGGAAAGATGCTATATGATACAAGATTTGTAAACATTTAGCAGGAATTTTTATAAAATATCTTACAACTTAATCCTTTATATCAATAATTTGATTTTGTGTTGTGTGTGTGTGTGTGTGTGTCTGCACATCTGTCTGTCTGTCTTAAGGATCCAGCAGCACTAAGAGTTGGGCTAGAACTGATGGTCAGATATTGCTGGTGGGAGGAATTAAGGCAATTGCACCTTCACTACTCAGTTGTCGTGGTTTACAAGAGTTTTCAGGAACCTCTTAGGTAAATAATTTGTACTGAGTCCTCTAGCAAACTGGAGGAAAACGATTTGAGGGAGAAAGATCTGTCCAATATCAAACTGCAAGAGCTGTGAAGTCCCTGGGAGAAAATTTATCCTTAGGGGCAGAAAAATTGTAGCACAGCAAGCTGGGCTTAGCAATAGTACTTAAGGATCAAAAGGAATAATGAGCCTTGGTTCAGCACAGAGGCTGTTATTTGAACCTATCCTGGCCCAATTATCTTGATGTTGTATGTTGACCCTAGAGAGAATAAATAAAACTGGAAAAGTAGAACCATCAAACGCTCTAATACCATGGATCCCAAGCAGCTCCACTGCAGGATAAGGCCTCTCCCCAAGTAGAGCATAAAACAAGGGAGACACCATCTCTTTTCTTTATAAAGGTTTTCTGAGTGACTGAGGCACTGGCAAGGCTTTTCCTCCAGAGCAGAGCATTGGCAGTAAAGTCGTCCATCTGGAGAGGCAGAGGCTGCCCATCTTAGGAACAGGATGCATACAGAGACATTGTCACAGGATGCACAAGCAAAGAAGGAGGCTCAAGCACTTTTGAGACACCCTCATCCCGCAGACCTCCCGAGAATACCTACAGGGTGAGAAGAATGTAGATAGTCTCAGGAGCCAGTAAAACTCAATAGTAAGGTTAGAATTGCTTCGTTGATTTCTATAGCCTGGAGTTGGGTCACCTTTCTTTGGAAACGTGCTTATGAGCCCTGTACTCAACACTTCCGTTTCACTTCAGGTCTTTTTAGCCTCATTTGTCTTGTTCAGCTGTTGCAGTAATGACCAGCAGGGAATGGGCTCCAGGGGGCTTTACACAAATGCAACCTGATTCTACCTAACCCCATAACTACACTTAAGTCATTTACCTTCTTTTAAAAAATTTTTATTAGTGTATATTTGTGATACAAAATAAATACATTCATCATGGGGAATTGGTACATATTATGTATTGCACCTTGACTTCTCTGATTCTTTTTACTTCCCTTTCCCCTCCCCTTCCTCCCAACTCCTATTCCCCTTATCTCCTTCCTATCTCTGCAAAGTCTGTCCCTGTTTTCTATCATCTATCTTTCATTTTTCTCTTTAAGTAATTTATACTTTGGATTTATCATGTAAGAGAAACCATTCAATATTTAACCTTCTGTGTCTGATTTATTTCACTTAGCATTATGGTCTCACAGTGCATCCATTTTCTTACAAATGAATCAAGTCTATCTTTTGTGGCTGAGTAACCCTCCACTGTGTATATATAACACATTTTCTTCGCACATTCATCTGTTGAAGAAGCCCTTCACCTTCTTACCAGGGCTTCTCTGCGGACACAAGGCCATATGACATCATTAGGTGCCCATGTGTATGCAATAACCTAGAAGTGCTAGAGAACTAGCAGCCTTGTGGTTGAACCTTTGACCAGTGGGTCAGAAGGACTGGAGGAGAAATATTTCTCTTTTCCCCCATACAAATGCAATAAACAGCTCTTGAGATGTATTTTACACAGTTGTTTTGGAAATGATCCCACCAGATAGAGCAAGAAGGTATGGAGAAGTGGCATTTGGCTTGATCTGCAGTACAGCACACAAATTGTAGAGACCTTTTTGTGCCTCAAATTAATGACTGCCATAGAAGAGGATTTCAGTAACCAAGGGCACAGGTGCTGATTCGGTGGACTCCTGTGCAGTCATCCCATAAACAGAGTGACTAACGTATCAAGGTTGAAGCCTTTGAATAGGTCCAAATGTATGGCCTCCTCCTTACCAAGGCTGCTGTAACTATTGTGACTGTGAAAAGCAGAAACTGCTATTGATTCCTTGATATGACACCTTTCTTCAATGAGACCAGAAGCCATTTCATGGCAGGAAAGTTATACGGGCCCTGAAGGAGCAGCAATTTATCTTTACTTGTGAAATTGATACCTAATCTGTAAATAGACTGTTTGTTTTCCCTTTCTATAGTTTCTCAACCAGCATAACCACCCAAGGCCTTTCATAATGCCTGATCTATTGATGTAGCAGTCTTCATAACATTACCTAAAGCCTGGAGACCCATTTACAGCAACCACAAAAGAGGTGTGACAATAGACTATAGGAACTACCACATATACTTCCATCATCCAGAAGTAACCAGTCTAATAGAATGGTAGAATGGGCTATTAAAAGCCCAGGTAAGTCACTAGTTTGAGGAAAATACCCTGAAAAGTAAGAGCATTCTCCTTTGGGCATATACTGTGTGTTGAACTAACAGTCAATATATGATATTATGACTCCAGTAGTTACAATATATGGGTCTGGAAACAAGGCATGGCCTCACTCATCATCACTCTCAGTGAACCTCATGGAATTTGTGTTTTCCCGCCCCATAATCTTAGAATTTTCTAGGTTTAGAAGTTCAGGTTCCTAGAGGTCAGTAAGTTTTCTGCTGAGCTTGAAGCTGTAAATTCCACCCAGTCACTTTGGCTTTCTTATGTTGATAGATCACCAAACTAAGAAAATTACAGTTCCATGAGTGGACAATCCCAGTAATCACAACCCAGCAGGAAGGCAATTAAGACCTCAGACCCCTTGGTGATAAAAGTCCTAATCCTACTACTGGCAAGCAGTATAGACCTTGGCAAAGCGCTGGCCAATAGTAACAAAAATAAAAAATGAGATAGAAAAGAGGGGGATTGTATTGGTTAGGGTTCTCTAGAGGAACAAAAGCAATAGAAAAAAATATGTGTATGTATGTGGCTGTTAGGGTGGAGTATCAACTTGATTGGCTTCAGGATTTGCTTGGAGGGGGAATTGGTGGAGCACACTTTTGGGTGTTTGTAGTTGGATCATGGAAACATAGCCTTGGGGTCTATGTCAGATCCCTGGCCCATTTACTAGCTAGCACTATTTCCTGCTCTGCTTTCTAGCTGCCATGAACTAAACTGCTCTATTCTACTATGTCCTTCTGCCATGATATCTCTAGCTTGGAGCCAGCTAACCATGGACTAGATCCCCCAAACCCATGAGCCAAATTAAACCCCTCCTCATTTAAGCTGTGGGTGCTGGGTATTGTGTCCAGCAACAGAAAAGCTGACTAATACAATATGTATATAATCAGTCTTAGGACCAGTTATAGCTGAAGGGCTGATGTTATTTATTATCCCTATTGCCTTGAATCATTTTAGAAGTTCAGCTGTCACCATCTTGAGGGAAACTAACTGATTAGACTTGTATCTCCCTTCTAGGGAAAAAAAGAGGGGCTTCTTGTTCTCAGAAAAATGGAAGCTCCAGAACAGCCAAGTGATACAGCTATGTGGTCAGGGGTGGACCTTTTTCAAAAGCTTTTGTCCAGCATTTTGATCTCTTAGCTCTTTTGATCCCAGATGTCAGTGGAGGAAATAGCTTCCTAAGGCACAAGCAGACAGCACTTTGCCTCATGCCCTTCCTATGTACCTCTCATTTCTTACTGTGGGACTTCTCTGTTGGATACACAGAAATTGAAAGCAACCCTCATACATGTACATCCTGGCTATGCAGGATAATGAATCCTACAGAATAAACCTTTAACCAATATCAAAATGGGACAAATTCTTCCCTTTGTCTCCCTTAGAGAAACATTCCTAAGACATTGTTTACATGAATTCCTGGAAGGTAGTCCTATGATATCAATCAGTTGTGCTTAGTGATAGCTACCTTAATACACTCCTTGTAATGATTTTATCTTTCTTCCTATCTTACTTCTCTTGCCCTTCCCTCCAAGTCCTTAGTGTACACTTCCTAATAAAATAATGACACATAAACCCTTGCCTTAGGCTCTGCTTTTTGAAGAAACCAGGCTAAGAAAAGACATGTCTCTGAAGAGAAAGAAATAGTGAAATATTCAAGAATGAAACTACTTCCTTATAGAAGTTATAACAAAAGCTATAACAAAAGCGGTGTACTTAAATATACAGTGAATGTTTAAATTTAAAAAAAAATGTATTATAGTAAAAGACACATTGGCTATTAGTACCACTCAAAATACTCCCTCTCTCTTTGAACATACTTATCTCACAGTTCTTGGCACTTTTTGAAGCAGTTCTGCAAATTCCCTTTCATGTCTTTATGGGATGTGATTAAAATATGATGAATTGAATGGCTGCTGTCAAGTGGCATCCAATGGAAAGGCAGGCATGTAAAAACGTTACATTGTGTCCTCATCCACCTTATTCACTGAATCTGGCATTATGCAACTTCTGGATTTTCCTGAAAGTCAAAATGACCAGGAAAGGTAAATGTTTTTAATTGATTCAAGACATCAAGGCAGCCACAACAGCTCAACTAAAGACACTCATGGAAAGAGGACTTCCAGAACCACTTCAGAAAGTGGCAAGAATGATGGGACAAGTGTGTATGAAGTGAAGGGGAGTATTTGGGGGATTAATGGCAATGTGTCTTTTACTGTAATAATTTTTAAAAATATAAACATTCACTATATTTTTTAATCACACTTCATAATTCAAAAATTAAACCTAACCACTGATGAACAACCTCTGGCACTCTGTTCTCTATAGGGATAAGATTTGAGCTTGAGTCCTTGGTATTAAATAGAAGAATTATAGAAGAACAGCTTTGAAGGCCTTTTTAAATTGCCACAGGATACCCCACTGTAGTTTCAGAAATTCATTATATAGAATTCAACAGCAGCAAACATTAAGATCAGGATTTGGGTTGGCTTAGGATAACCTTGTAAAGATGAAGCTGATCTTTAATGCCTCTTCAGGTAGTAGTTCATCATCTCCCACTCTTCCCCTAAGACAGTCAGTGCTTATCTCCTCTCTTCTTTCTTCTTTATGCTAACACTTTTCACTACATATTATCTAGAAGTGGTCACTTAAATTGATTTGCAGTTGAGTATTAGCAACTGATGGAATTTAATCTGGTAGTTCTCCAAGAATCCCAAGAGGTTTTTATAAAATAATCTTTTAACTCAAAAGATCATGTTTCTAGTGGTAGAATTTCTGGCATCAACAATTGGCTAATAGAAATAGATTTGAGGGTTCCTTTAAAAAAGAGTCACAGGGCCGGTGAGATGGCTCAGCGGCTTAAGCGCCTGCCCGGCAAGCGCGAGGGCCCGAGTTTGACTCCCGGATCCCACATACAAAAAAGGGGCCAGTGATATCGCTCAGCGGCACGGGCGCCTACTGGCGCACGAGGTCCTGAGGTCGACCCCCCGGTACCCACCAAAAAAAAAAAAAAAAAAAAAGAGTCACATACACAATTATTACTTTTCATTTCTATCTAAGAATTAGTCTAAGCTATTTTATTTCCATGTCCTTTCAGATAATGTTCTCTAACTATTAGAAGAAAGGGTAAGACAAAAAAATCACTGATTCAGTTTTTTCCACCATATTATTATGAAAATTTTCATAGTTAAATTGAAAATTAAAATAATTTATACAAATATTCTTATACCTATCATCTACATTTTTTCATTAATATTTTTCTGTACTTGCCTTATTATATATCTACATATCTAACCATCCCTCTATTTGCCCAATAATCCATGTCTTTTTGATCCATTTCAAAGCAAACTGTAGGCATTAGTATTCTTCCCTCTAAATACTTCCCTGACTTGATTTTCTCTTAAATAGTTTGCATATTAGAACAAAGCAAATAATTCAGCAATTGCTGCTTTAAAACTCATTAATTATTTTGGGAATCAAGACAAAGTGAAATACATGGATGGATTTAATTCAGTCCCTCCCATTACTTCATTGGCAAGGAGTGACAAAAGTTATGAATGTTTGTTTTCTGGAAATTGTTTTTTTTTTTTTTTTTTTTTTTTTTTTTGTGGGTACCGGGGGGTCGACCTCAGGACCTCGCGCGCCAGCAGGCGCCCGTGCCACTGAGCGATATCACCGGCCCCTTTTTCGTATGTGGGTTCCGGGAGTCGAACTCGGGCCCTCGCGCTTGCCGGGCAGGCGCTTAAGCCGCTGAGCCATCTCACCGGCTCCTGTTTTCTGGAAATTGAAGTCCTGACTTGTCATCTTTCTTGTGTGAAAGAGACACCAAACGTATTAGTTCTTATGTAGCCACATGCTAGAGTAAAAGCATCTCTCAACTCTTTATGTAAAATACTCAAATCATTTTGCAGTATCTTTGTGTTTGTGGGAAGGAGCATTTGAAGCTATAAATCGTGACTTCGAACTAAGTTTGAGTCAGACCAACACAAGCTGTCTGCTTCATTCTTGACCCTCATTGATAACCTCTGTGGCTGAAACAACTTGCTCCATCCCAGTCTTTTCTAATTCATGATCTCCCTGATAAGATGCCAGCCACTAGGGTTGTGGCTTCACCAAGTGTCCTTTAACAGCTCCAACCCCAGGGCTTTTTCATGATCACTTGGCACAGCTCTGCTTACTACCACTAAGTCCAGCATTTAAATGTTTACGCAGTTTGCATAGAATAACCCTGTCTCCCTCTGGGAGTCTAAGGGCTTGGGGGTAGGATTTGTACACTCAGTGCTAGGGGAGTGGGCATGCTACTAGATGTGACACAAGCCTTTGCAGATTTAAACCACTTTACATATATTCTCTAATTTATTTGTTTATTTAAAAGTTTTATTCTTATTACGCATGTTTACAGAACATAATAAATATACACATCGTGGGTGGTTAGTACACGCACATGATGCATCTTAATTCTTTTTATGGCCCCTTTCCCTCCCCCTCCCCACAACATCTCCTGGTCCCCTTCCCATTCACCCAAGATCTATCTCCCTGTTTCCTATTGTCTATCTTTTACTTTGTTCTTTAATTTGTTTATACTTTGGGCTTCTCATGTAAGAGAAATCATGTGATGTTTAAATTTGTGTCTGATTTATTTCATGTAACATTATAGATTCAAGGTGCGTCTATTTCTGTACAAATGACTCAAATTTATTCTTCTTCATAGCAGAGTAGTACTCCATTATATACAAATATTACATTATATATAAATATCACATATATTTTTATCCATGCAACTGTGAATGGACATATAGGTCACTTCCAAGATTTAATTATTATGCAATGTGCTGCTACAAACATGGCTATGCATGTATCACTGTAATATGATGTCTTTAACTCTTTCTGGAAGAAATCTAGAAGAGGAGTTGCTGGGTTAAATGGAATTTCTACTTTTAGATTTTTGAGGAATCTTTGTACTGATTTACACAGTGATTATATTAGTTTACATTCCCACAATGTAGAAGGATTTAGACTTAATGTATAGTTCACTGATTGGCCTACTTGCTTCCCCAAAACTGCCTCTGAATACTTTGAAGAGATTCTCCCAGGGTATGTGGTCATGGTAGTTAATATCAGTCAGAAGACTTTTCTAGCAAATCCCCAGACAATTATCATGAGCTGGACTTAGAGACAGAGCTTTTCTGTGTCAGAGCCAGAATTCAGAAATGCTCTGCTTTTCTTGGTTACAAGAGACCCAGGATTTTTCTTTTCAAGACCCGTTTGCACTGACCTCTTTTCCTGCCTTCTCAGTAAAAGGATTCAGGACTCAGGAAGCAGTGGTAGAAAAAAATGGATTGCTTAACTGAGGTGGGGGACTTAGGCAAATCTAATACTGTGGGGCAGCGGGGACAGGGGTAATAGTGAGCTTCCATTGCTCTGCTTCTGGCAGTTCTATAAACCCTGGTCCCTGTCCACAGCAATGTGCTGCCACATTTCTGTTATTTACATTGAGTCAAACTGTTCCTTCAGGAAAGTACAGACTGTGAGTTAGCACTGAGTGCGAAGCACTAGGGCAATTCATTAGCCAGCACGCTAGTGACCTCTAAAGCATTTACACTGGCTTCCAAAAGGATCTAGTCTCTTGAGAATGTAGCTCACAGCATGATATCGATCCTTACATGTGACATCATGTGGGTGTTTAGCTACATAATAAATACAATAATGTTCTTAAAAAATGAAAACAGATTCAAGCAATAGATAAATATGCCTTTCTTTCTCCTAGATTTCACTAGAGAAATTTTCTTCTCTTTCTGAATTTTATGTGAAAGGAAAATCATCTACAAGTTCACTGGAAATATTGAAAATAATTTCAGAGGTGTGATAGTAGGTTCATTCCTGAACTAAGTGGGATTTAACTCTAGAACTCAGATAGGCTATGAAGTGACCCTCTTTTCATTATCCTTGTTCTTACTGTAATTTTGCGGTGGTTTCGGTGAAGAATGGAGATTGAAAGAAATCCTTAGGAGCTTATCATCAAAGTTGGGTATAGAAATGCAAGACACCCAGCAAGAAACCAACTGTCTGGAGAAGAATAAGTCCCAGGGTTTCTACTTTTATAATTTCACCTTTCTCTGTCATTCTAAAAGATCACTGATTTCAACATTTTTCAGAACAGCCTGCCCAAGAATGATGTGGAAAACCAAGAAGTGTGGAGAACAAACTTTACTAAAAGAAGCATAAGTGCATCGGGGGTGCCAAGGCAAGGCAGCTTTGCAGTAATCTTGACAAAGAAGCACAGGAGCTCTTTGGGAGCCACTCATTCCTCCCTCAACACCCAAACACGTGGTAGCCTTGGATTCCCAGCAGTACTTACATGGTAGGGCACCTGGAGGTTGAAGAGACTCTGACGTCCACCTCGGATGCCTCCTCTGATCAGGACCCTGCAGTACATCAAGGTGTTTGTGTTCTACAGCAAGGAAAGCCTGCTGTGTTGCAGCTAGATCCTACTTGCAGCTAGATCTTACACCCC
Organism: Erethizon dorsatum; assembly: GCA_028451465.1. Lineage (NCBI taxonomy): Eukaryota > Metazoa > Chordata > Mammalia > Rodentia > Erethizontidae > Erethizon > Erethizon dorsatum. The sequence goes on along the minus strand of CM051823.1, from coordinate 28,888,426 downwards.
CTTCTCCATAAACGCTGATGCCCAAACAGGAGGCTGGCGTCAGGCTCACCGTCTATTAATTGTGATCCCTAGAGCAGATTAAAGAACGTCAGTCTCAGATGGTCAGAGGGAGCATCTCATCTCTGCGAGAGGAGAAAGTAACGCGTGGCGAGCAAACCCAATAGAGCAGCCGAAGGCAGAAACAGCAGGGCTATGTTTAATAGTAACTATATTAGATGGGATTATTCAGCAGGTAGTAACAGAATACCCACTATTAGAATATCTGTTTACTTAAAAAAATTTTGAGTTAGGCAGTCCTAGAGTTGGGCCAGTATCTCCAAAATGCAAAGACATTGAGTCAGAGTCTTTCAATTCTCTTTTTTTGTGTGTGGGTACCGGGGTCAACCTCAGGACCTCGCGCGCCAGCAGGCGCCCGTGCCACTGAGCGATATCACCGGCCCTTTCTTCGTATGTGGGTTCTGGGAGTCGAACTCAGGCCCTTGCACTTGCCAGGCAGGCGCTTATGCCACTGAGCCATCTCACTGGCCCCCTTGCTTCTCTCTTGACTCTCCCCTCATAGTTACAAAATTGTTGTTACGACTCCAGGCATTCTGACCTTACAAAGTGATTTCCAAAGGCAGGACCCAGGAATGCTCAGCACATGGCTTTTTTCCTTATTAATTATAATAGTAACCTTTCTTTTTTTTTTTTGAGACAGGGTCTCACTATATATAGCAGGCTGGTCTTGAATTTGCAGGGATCCTCCTGCCTCAGCCTCCTGAGTACTGGGATTACAGGCATGTGCCACCATGCCAGGCCCAATAGTAACCTTTTTTAGTGAGTAACTATATGTCAGATACTATCCTAGGTACCTATTTATTAATTCCTTTAATTCTATAGCAGATAAGAAAAACCCAAGAACAAAGAGCATAATTAACTTTCTCAGCATTACACAGATAAGTGGTAGAAATGGGACTTTAACTCTGACAGTTTGGGTCCAGCACTCTTATGTCAAACCACTTCTCAAGGGAAGAATTTAAAAAAAAAAAAAAAAAAAAAAAAGGGGAAGAAGAAGCTTCCCAGAACTCCCTCAGCAGATTTTACCTTATGCTTCATTGTTTAGACCTGGGTCACATGACCATGTGGCCACAAGAGACAATACAAGTATCTGCCTATTTCAACATTAAGGTGGATGCTGTTTGGGAAAGTTATTTGAGTAGTCAACCAGTAATGTCTACTGCAGTTACAAAAGAAACAATGGCCTTTGATACCGTGGAGAAAAAAACCTGGCACACTAACAACTTAGGTGAAAGTCCAAGGTCACTGGGCTACTTGGTTTTTGGCCATTGAGGAAAAAAACCAAGCTTCTGCTCAAATCCATCCAGCAATAGTGAAAATGTCAGCAGCCTGACAGTCTTATCTTCCAACCAGGCACTGGCATGTCAGTGTATAAGCAGTTCTTATTAAATTATTCATCCGGATTTAATAGGGAGGAAATCAGATGCAACAGGTGTGGCTCTTCCTGCTTGTTGAATGGCTTTAAAACAAGCTTCCAGATGCTTGTCGCCTCAGGGAGAGCAGAAGGAGGACAAATCAACTGTATTTTAAGCTAATTACCAAAATGCTACAATACCTGTCAAATGTGGACATTTTGTTCCAGTGGTCAGTGGTCCTAGAATAGAATTCTAGAAAGGAAGGAGGAATTACATAGGCAATTTGCTTTACATACATCAAGACCAAAAAAGAATCTCATTTTTACAAGTTTGAAGAGGCTTCGCAATTGCTACATTATTAGATCAAAGCTCATTAAACATGAAGCCTATTACTATACTATAGTAAAATATATGGTGTTGTTTTCTGCTTTAAAAATCACTTGCATAGGGCCAGTGAGATAGCTCAGTGGCATAAGCACCTGCCTGGCAAGTGCGAGGTCCTTAGTTCGACTCCCAGTACCCACATAAAAAGGAAAAAAGGGCCGGTGAGATAGCTCAGCGGCACAAGCACCTTCTGGCAAGCGTGAGGTCCTGAGTTCGACCCCCGGTGCCCACAATAAAAAAAAAAAAATCCTTGCATAAGGCAAATGTTAGGTGTACAATTCAGTTGCAAATGATATGGGAGAGTAGGGAGGGAGGAAGAGGTGATCACCAATGGATGTGCTTGGCTTGTTTCTGATACATGAAAGCCAGAGAAGGTAAATGATGCTACATCCCTCTGCCATGACTGCATTTGAATGTGACACAATACCTTAATGAAATTTGGCACATTTTTCAAATGTTAGGTGGTTATGTTTCACCATTTTACAAAGCGTGTGGTTGTTTTTGTACTGGCTTTTCTTCCTCTTTTTTGGTCATTAGCTCATTACATTAGCCCTAACAGCTAAACAATGCTATAAAATGAACAGAATTTTGAAATGCCATAATCTATTCAGAAAGTAAAGGTACATCTAAGACAACCTGTAAGTAGAAGGCACTGAGACTCCACAAAACAGAACTACCTAGCTATTTTCTCTGCTTAGCCCTATACAGCCATCACCTGCATTGTCCCTAATCTTCCTGGGACTTGGGTTTCTCATCTGCAAAATAGGGAACTAGATTCCATGATCTCTAAGGCCTATGATCTCTAGGGCCTTTGAAGTTATGAGGGCCTGAAGTTCTATGATTTGTTAAATCCTGAATCAGGATTTAACTAAATCTCCAAATTTTATCAAGTCACAAACTGACATACTTTTCTATATACTGCTAAGAATATTTAACAAAGCAGACACCCTATGAAAAGGAAAATATCTTTATTCAAAAGATGGCCTATTAAAAAGATAAATGCCTTATGTGAATGAAATTTTTTTTCTGCAGTTTCCTATATTCACACCAACAATAATGTTAATATGTGAAACTCTCTAAAGGGATGGAGGTGGTCTTGTTCAGTTGGATGTTGAAATGGCATTCTCCCTACATTATGCTTTATAAATGGAAGGTTAATGAGATTGTGCATGTCTCAGTTTTCACTCTGTATGTTATTTTGTAATAGGAATGAGACTGTCCTACCTTTAATTTGGTTTTTATTAAATTAAACACATTTCAAAGGAAGGACCATTTTATTCTGCTATTCTATTTTATATTGTAGTAGCAAGATGACATACTAAGTGCTTTCTCTTATTGATTATTTTAAATCTCCTGTTTCCAGGGAATTTGCTATAACTTCATGTTGTGCATACAGAAGAAAAAACTAGGAGTTTCTTTGAATTGAAGTTCCTTAAAATATGGCAGAAGCTGTCTTTTAGATTCCTATGGCTTGTATTAATCTCATTTAAAAGGGGGGAAAAAAAAACCACACCTTAAACATATTCCTTAACTCACAGCCTCTCAGCTGGGGAGTTTAATCAGTTGTTCTCAGCTGAGGTACCACTGGCATTGGATGAGAACAATATTTGGCTTGCATGACTGTCCTGTGCATTGCAACATATTTAGCATCCCTGCTCCCACCCACTAAATCCCAGACACACTTCCTAATCATTGCAACAACCTTACTGGGCCCACACATATTTCCAAATGCCAACTTCTCTGAAGAGTCCAAAGTGTGTATATCTCTCTAGAGAAAGGAGGTGTGGTGATAAGAGATTAGTTTTCAAAAGCCTAAAAAAGACCTGTGTTTATATGTGGAAAAATGTGGCCTTGATCATTCCAGCTCAGTTACTGTACCTTGGCAACATCATTGTTCCTCAAATGATAACACTTACATTAAAGGAAAAGTACAAGGGGATGTTTGAGAAGCACCTGGCTTATAAAACATATATTTTTCTTAGGCCTTGGAAAGAATAGAACTTTTTAATCATGATACATCACTGAGACACAACACCCAACACCCACAACTAAAGGAGGAGAGGTTTATTTTGGCTTACAATTTTAATCCATGGTACCCTTCCAGGTCATGCCTCCAGTGACCCACCTCTTCCAGCCAGGCTCCACCTTCGAATAGCACACTCAGCTGCTGAACTCACTAGTGGATGATTCCACTGGTGAGTACAGTGTCCCCATGACCCAATTGCCTTCCACAAGCCCAGTCTGTGACTGCAGAGGCTTTGGAGGGACGTTCTTGATCTAAACCACAACATTCTGCACCTCCCTGGCAAAAGACTTATGCACATCTCATTATGCATTTAGTCCATCTCTGAGAGTCTCCAAAGTCTTAATAGTTTTAGCAATGCTGAAAGTCCAAGTTCAAAGACTACTCTGAGACACAAGGAAAACTCTTAGTTGTGAGCACCTGTAAAATTCAAAGAGAACTAAACACTTCCAACATACAATGGCCCAGTATAAACATTCCCATTCCAAAAGGGAGAAATGAGACAGAAAGGAATGGGATGAAAGCAATACTGAAACCCATCAGGGAAAACAATAAATCCTGGAGTTCCATGTTCAGTTCCAAATGGTTGGACAGCCCTGCCCCTATAGCATTTCTGGTTGCAGCCCTCATGGCCTCTCTCTTGGGTAGGCTCCATTTACTGCCTGTAGTCTTCCTTAGCAGATATTTACATTCCTGGCATCTCTAATTTTCTCAAAGCAGTCTTTCACATTTGCACCCTTGAGCCTGTGAAAGGCAGGGTCTTGCTGATTCCTGGGTTCCCTGAGGCATCTTTTCTATTGTCCTGATGCAAACTACTTGGCTTCTTCTTAATGAAAATCTTTTCAGCAATCATACTCTTCTCTGGTCAAACTTTTCAAGTCCTTTGTTTATGGCAAAACTGAAATCTTTTCAAATGAGTTCTTTGCTCCTGATTTTCAGTATAAATCTGGCTAAAAGCCACCAGCATTGCTCATGCCACAGCCTTGACATTAGGCTTCCTTGAAATTTCCTCTGCCAGATTAATTAGTCCACTGCCCTTATTCTCAGTCTACCACAAAGTATTAGGACATGAACAAAATGAAGGCAGATTTTCTGCCAGAGCATAACACATTATAGTCTCAAGTTGAATTGCCAGTGGAGTAGTCCTTGTTCTCAACTGAAACCTCCTGAGCCTGGCCTTTACCATACGCATTTCTATCAATATTCTGGTCTTCTGAACTCTGATCAGAAACTCCCATCAAGCTTGGCTTACATAATTCTAGGGCTTTTCTAGCCGGCATCTCCAAACCTTTCCAAAACTCTACCACGAACCAATTCCAAAGGCTTCTAAACCACAGGGTCAGGTATAGTCCCAGCAATGACCCCAATCCTGGTACCAAAATCTCTCTTAGTCACTTTCTCATCACTGAGACATAATACACAACACCCACAACTTAAAGGAAGAGAGGTTTATTTTGGCTCAAGTTTTAAGTCCACAGCTGGCTCAAAGGCAGGAAGGGCATGATGGAAGAGCCTAGTGGAGCAAGGGTATTCATGGTATAGGAGTTAGGAAGCAGAGATAGAAGAAATGAGCCCAGGGAGGGAGATATATCCTTGCAAATCATGCCTCTAGTGACCTCCCTTCTCTGGCGAGGTCCCACCTTCCAACAGCACACTCAGCTACTGAACTGATTTCACTGATGAGTACAGTGTCCCCATGATCCAATCATCTTCCACAAGCCCTGCCTGTGAATACCTTAGAGGTTTTGCTGGAACATTCTCAATCTAAACCATAACATTAGGAATACAAGGTAAGAGGTAGTGACTTTCATACTTCACTTTTAAGTACTCATTCTTAAGATTTAGAAAACAATGTGAATCTATAGTAAATAGAGGGCAGTTAATAAACTTGAAAATTTTCAGTAGTAGAATTTTTAATGATTTTCCCTATTCCTTGTATTCTGAATGCCATCTTTAACCACTGTGCCTTTCTGAACAAGGAAGCATGAAGCATTGTGTTAACTAGGTCCTCTTATTTGTGTGATATATCCTGTTATGGTCATAGTTGATTGAATCAGAGATTTATGCTAGGCAGAAATATAGCTGCCACTATCCTGGTGGACTGGCTCTGGTTCTTTGCAATGATCGGTGCTCATTATTGAATGAGATTGATTTAGCAGTCAGATCCTCTTAGGGTATCTGAGTATAGACATAGACACAGACAGACCCAGAGATTCACAGAAAACACACTGGCAAAGAAGCCAAGATATAGAAAGAGAAATTCTCATAGAAGAAACCAGGTGGTATGAAAAAAGCAGACATCATTCATTAACAGTGCAAAAGAAAAATGCTGAGTCCTTAGGGGTGCTCAGATTTTTTTCGACTGCTTATTTTTATTTCCTTGTATCTCTAAAAATAATTTAACTGAGATAAGTTGTGTACCATTTTTTGCAACCTAAAGAAAATTAACACATCTTATGGGGTAAGATGGTGGCATTTCTTCATAGTTAATAATAAAAATGGCCATCATTTACTGAGGTTTTCATACATGCCAAGCAGTGTGACAAGAGTTTTATGTACATGATCTTATTTGAACTCCATGATGACACAATGAGATGGATTATTTCATTATCCATATTTTTGAATAAGGAAAGAGGCTCATAAAGGTCAAATAACAAGAGTGCACAGCTGGTGAGTGGCAAACTGGAGTCTGGATCCAGGTCCACTGGAGTCTAGAATAGTTTCTTGACACTTGGACCTTTGTGGCAGAGATGGCTAACAGTTCCCCAACTGTGCTCCACCTTCCATGGAACACAGCTGTGGGAGGGAATTCACTGCCCAGACGGTCACTACATTTCCCAATGCTCCTCACTTCCAAGAGTGAACCAGTGGAATATGAACTTTGGTTTTGCATATGGGCTGAAAGTGCATTCTACAAACTCCCCTCTTCAGCAAGCCAAATGCCAGTGACCACAATGCTACAGGGAACAATGGAACCACAGTGTGGAAAAGTCCATGTCCCTGATTACAACATGAAAGAGAACTGTTGCACAGGTGCACCTGTACCATATTGTTAAGCGAGCAAGAACTAAGCTGAGATGTGGGGGGTTCTATTTGTCTCCATCATCTAATACAGCCATACTGCCTCCCTTTCTTGCCTTGTGGCCTGAAAGCATTACAATAGGCACATAGCTCAAGCCTCTGTTGCTCTTAGCAACCCAATGAGTTTCTAAAAAAATTGTGGGAATTATCTCAGCTGGCACTGTTTTCCCAAATCAGAAGTAACTTCCTCTTTTTATTCAACATAACAGAAAAACCAGAAGGTGTCATGAACACAGAGTGTGTTTGTAAACACATTGTTTTCATGCCTTCCTCCAAATCTTGAACACTCAGGAGGAAAAAAATAAACAACAGACACTGAGCCTAGTAGCACCTCTCATCTGTTAGAGTACTTATTTTAGTCTAACTTATATTTAGATGTTATTTCCTATTTCACACCTCTGCCTTCAGAATCACAGCCATCTTTGGTGTGAAACACAACACCTGTTTAATGGGCTCATAAGAGGTAACACAGATGTTTTCAATAGTAAGCAAAAGAGTAACACACCTGGGAAAAGGCAGCATGACTGGGAAGGAGAAAAGGTGGGGAATTCAGAAAGTTTGCCACTACTCTGTTACTGAGTTGTGTACCATGTCATGGCTGTAGGCAACTGGGATTGATCCCACGAGGACACTCACAGGAGACAGATAAATATCACCTCAGAGTGGGGGACAAAATTACCCATTAGTTCTCATCCACCACTGGCCAAGGGTCGGGGGTTAAGACCCTTGCACTTCCATTTTGCAAGTTCCTGAAGGCCAGTTCCAGAGGTGTACCGTGCTGAGATGTATGCTTCCTTCCTCCCATTGAAGAAGGAGAAGTTATGAGTAGAGTCTGGTACAAACCTCAATACTAGGAAGTGCGGGTGGGACTTAAGTCCAGTGCCTTCTGATACCAAAGTACAGTGTCACTGCTCACCTGGCCTGGAGGGATGATGCAGGCCTGAGAGGTGGATTATATTACATTCCGGAATTGCTAGTGATGGTGTACATGAATTGGACAAACCATTTAATATCTGGGCCTCAGTTTCCTTGTCTCTAAAATAGGAGTATTGAATTGATTCATTATTTCCAGTGAATGTACAGAATGTTAACAGGTATAGTTAGGAAGAAAGGTATAGTTAGGAATAAGATCAGTAAACAGATTTTTTAAAGCTATACAAATTTCTTCCCTGAAAAATATCTAGGAGTCTTTATAATACATACTGTACAAGATCCCTCATTTGAGACATATCTCATAAAACCAGGCTATTTTTTATGCTCATTTACTGAGCATTTGTTATTTGTCATAATTGTAAGGCATCATGCTAAGGACTTTTCATTTATTCTTTCATCATTAATTTATTAAAGTAACATTTCTTGAGTTCTGCTATGTGCATCATATTGCTTTTGGCACTGAGAACCTCCATGAAAAAAGTCCCTGATTTTAGAGAAAATCAGAGGAAATTTAGAGGATTTTAGAGGAAAACAGACAATAAACAAATAAACAAATACATGAACAAAAAAGTTGGCATGTATCATCTCATCTTTCACAAGTATTTTCTGGGGACTGTTTTTTTCATGCCCATTTTCTAAATAGTGAGGCTGAAGATTAGAGATGGGAACTTACTTAAATCATAGAGATAGAAATACCAGAGCTGGCCTACATCTGGATTAGAGTCTCCTTTAAAAATATTTCTGAGGGGCCGGTGAGATGGCTCAGTGGCGTAAGCGCCTGCCTGGCCAGCGCGAGGGCCCGAGTTTGACTCCCGGTACCCACATATGAAGAAAGGCCCGGTGATATAACTCAGCGGCACGGGCACCTACTGGCGTGCGAGGTCCTGAGGTTGACCCCCGGTACCCACAAAAAAAAATATTTCTGAGATGACGTGCACAGACGCATTAACCTGTATTCTGAGCCCATTATATACCTTACCACCGGTCCGTGTAAAGTGCATATCCACAACCAATACAGACTCAACCACTCTGCTCTGTTTGTCTTCCACTATCCTGAAGGTTAGTACTCTTCAAAATACTAATTTGAAAAACAAGACACCAGATATTCTGGAGGAAGGATCTTCTGGCTCTAATGAGACAAGCGGAAACAAAAGATTATACTTTTACATATAGTGGAGAATCAGAATTGAAATGATTGATAGGTGACAGTATTGTAAAGTACTGTATAATGTCATGTAAATTATGCCTCTTAACAATTCTGAGTAGACTTACATTATTCTTACCATAATATTTAAAGTTTTCCTCTATAAAATTAAATGATGGGCCGGTAAGATGGCTCAGCGGCGTAAGCATCTGCCTGGCAAGCGCGAGGGCCCGAGTTCGACTCCCGGAACCCACATACGAAAAAAGAGGCCAGTGATATCGCTCAGCCGCAGGGGCACCTGCTGGCGCGGGAGGTCCTGAGGTCGACCCCTGGTACCCACACACACACACACAAAAAGAAGAATAAAATGTGAAACCAAGAAATATAATTGTTGAATCCATTGAGAAAAAAATTTTTAAAAAATGATGTTTCTAGAAATTCTTGCAACTTTAATAATCTAAGGAGTGACTTGGCAGTGATAAGCTGATTTAAAAAGCAAATACTTTATCTTGAAGTCCTTCACTGAAGAAAATAAAAAATCCAGGGCCCAGTTTTAATGATCCTTTGGTCCATGACATCATTATCAGAAATAATAAAGTTCGGAGAGGAGGATCATACTTTCTTCATATGGCTTATTGAAATAGCCAGGATTGTTGAATGTTAGAAAGAACAAAATATCCTCTGAAGGTATGAACTATTTTTATGTAGATAATGCTTTCTTATATGCTTTATTATTTTTTTCTTTTACTATTGAAAGACTCCTCTGAAACTCAGTCTAGATCTTAAGGAAACTGGGAGAGTTATAATTTACATAAAATCTCACAAAATGTGAAAACATCACACACGCGTATACACTTGCACACATGCTCACACACACGCAGACACTTCTATTTTTCCTTTTTCTTCCCCTGATTGACATTGAGCTCACTTTTATTATTTAGGAATGCAATGGGGAAAGGAATGGGATTTTAAAAAGGAATAAGAGAGCCAATGCATTAACCATTCATTATAGGTCATATGTTTTGTTTCATTTTCTAATACTGAATTTTTTATTCAATGGTCATGACTTACATCCTTTTACAGTTTTGCAAATTTTAAATAACAGTAACAGTCTTGCTATTCAATTTTCTTATTTCTTTTTTTTTTTTTTTTTTTGTTTGTGGGTACCGGGGGTCGACCTCAGGACCTCGCGCACCAGCAGGCGCCCGTGCCTCTGAGCGATATCACCGGCCCTTTTTTCGTATGTGGGTTTCGGGAGTCGAACTTGGGCCCTCATGCTTGCCAGGCAGGCGCTTACACCGCTAGCCATCTCACTGGCTCTCTTATTTCTTTATATACTATATTTGACACATATTTGTACATATTTATAGGGGGTAGTATTATATATAATGTAATTATCAAATCAGGGTAATTAGCATTTCCATCTCCTTAAATATTTTTTATTTGTATCTGATGGCAACCTTCTGACTCCTCTTTTCTAGTTATTTTGAGATATATCATAAATTATTATAGACTATAGCTACCATACTATGTTATAGAACACCAGATCTAATTCCTACTATCTAACTGCATTTTGATAATTGTTATTTAACTTTTGTCAGGACCCCCTTCCCTCTTCTCCTCCCCTTGCAAGTTTCTGTGACCACTTCTATGAGATGGATTGTTTTTTTTTTTTTGGTTTAGTTTTTTTTTAGTTTAGTTTTTTTTAGTTCTCACAAATAAGTGAGAACATTCAGTTTTTTTTTTTGTTTTTTTTTTTTTTGCGTGCTTGGTTTAGTTCACTTAACATGGTGGCCTCATTGTGGCCATCTATGATGCCACAAATAACAGAATTTCATTGCTTTTTATGGCTGAATAATATTCCATTGTGAGATGTAATCAAAATATACCAATGTAAGATGAATGTTTAAATAAAAATTGTTATAGTAAAAGACACATTGCCATGAATACTCCTTAAAAATAATCCCCCATGCTTCAAACACACTTATCCCATCATTCTTGCCACTTTCTGAAGCAGTTCTAGAAGTCCTCTTTCATGAAGTGTGATCAAAAATAGTCTTTACGAAGTGTGATAAAAAATAAAATGAACGCTGATGCTGAGTGCCATCCAATAGAAAGGCAGGCTCCTAAAAACATTATGGTGTGTCCTCATGCTATTTCACTGGATCCAGCAATGTGTGACTTCTGGTTCTTTCCCAAAGTCCAAATGACCACAAACTGTAAACATTCTGAATTGATTCAGGATATCAAGGCAGTCTTGACAACCCAACTAAAGATACAAAAAAGAATTTCCAGAACTGTTTCAGAAAGTGGCAAGAACAATGACATAATTATGTTCAAAGCAAAGGGGAGAATTTTGAGGGTATTAATGGTAATATATCTTTTACTGTAATATTTTTAAAATGTAAGCAGTCACTCTATTTTTCCATCATATGTATATGAAACATGTTTTCTTTATTCATTTACTCATCAGTGGACAACTTGGTTTATTCCACATTTGGCTATTGTGATTAGGGCTGCATCAAGACTGGAGTAAAGGTACTTCTTTGGTATAATGATTTCATTTCCTCCAGTTGTATATCCAGTAGTGAGATTGTGGGATCATACAGTAGTTCTATTTTTAGTTATTTTGAGGAACCTGTATCCTGTTTTCCATTGTGGCTGTACTAATTTACATTCTCACCAACAGTGTGCAAGGATTTCACGCCTTACCACTTGTCTGTTTGATAATAGCCAATCCTTTGGATAATAACAATTATCTTTTTTATAATAGTCATTCTTACTGAAGTGAGGCGTTATTTCCTTGTGGTTTTGATTTGCATTTCTTTGATGATTAGTGATGCTGAGCCTTTTTTCATATATTTGTCGGGCATTTGTATGTTTTTATTTTTATTTTTTTAATATGGGTACCAGGAGTCGACCTCAGGACCTCGCGCTTGCCAGCAAGCGCTTGTGCCGCTGAGCGATATCACCGGCCCCTTTTTTCCTTTATGTGGGTTCCGGGAATCGACCTCAGGACCTTGTGCTTGCTGGGCAGGCACTTATGCCGCTGAGCCATCTCACCGGCCCATTTGTATGTTTTGTTTTCAAATTATCACCTTCTTTGATAGGGCTGAGCAGGAATTACATATGACTTCTGACTGTGACACAGAGAAGATAACTTGCAGTTGTTGGAGACTTCACTGGGAGAATGTTAAAACATTATGTTTTTGTGATTTTTCACTAGGCCCCTTATGGAGGTCTCAAAAATTATTTACCCACCTCCCTATAAGAAAATATGGTAATCTGTGCCTAACTACTTTTTAATAACCTAGATTTTATAATTATACAGTGTTCAAGTAGATAGTCTAGGGAATGTGTCCTCCATTCTAAATAGGAAAACAAATTATGAATGGTTGCAAAAAAGAAAGGGGTGGGCCGGTGAGATGGCTCAGCGGCGTAAGCGCCTGCCCGGCAAGCGCGAGGGCCCGAGTTTGACTTCTGGAACCCACATACGAAAAAGGGGCCGGTGATATTGCTCAGCGGCACGGGCGCCTGCTGGCGCGCGAGGTCCTGAGGTCGACCCCCCGGTACCCACAAAAAAAAAAAAAGAAAAAGAAAGGGGTAGGGTGTATGCATAGTGCTATAGAAAAGCATTATAAAGCACAGGCCATCTCATTTGGTCTTTGAAATTATTGTTTCAAGATTCCTAGCCCCAGGTTAAGAGGAAGTAAATGTAAAGCTATAATTCTCATCTGGAACAAGAGACCATTTGCTACCTCAACAAGAATTCTTTGGATACTCATGCAAAGTCAGAAAGAAGGGGAAAAAACTTGCAAAGGAAACAGTTGCCTATCCCAATATAATAAGATTAAGATTGCTTTCTGGCAATGAATAGGACAGTAAATATCTGTGTCCTCTGGTTTAAAGGGATTTAGTCCAACAAGGCCTTCTGTGCCTCGATCCTTTCTGCCTTATTTCCACCAAGCTTACACCTTCCTGGGGTTAAAAAACCACCTCAGAGACAGCACGTTTTCTCATCAGAATGACAAAAACAGAATACCTTCCACTCGAAGTATCCTTTGGTCATTAAAAGTTACCAAAGGTGTAACTTTGAAATAGGTGTACAGGTGGCTCATTTTCTCCTCCATGAATTTATCCAACATATACCAAGTACCAGCCATGTCTCTCCTAGGCCTTGGCAACACCAAAGTGAATTCATACTTTGTCCTCATAGCACTTTTGGTTTTGTGTGAGTGATAGATACAACCATAGGAAACCACAGTTAATGGAGGGAGAAGATGCTTAGGAAATCAGTGAATACTACCACAAGTTGCCAAGCAATAATGCTGACGAAAAAAGGGTTCAGACTTGGGTAAAATTCCCCTTTATGCATGTTCTGGTGTCTGAAAACACAGAAGCCTCTTTTAGAAGCCCACCATATTTTCCCCCCTGAATGTCACTGCCTTATGCTATGGTAAATTGGATAACTCTGGAGGATCTGTTGGTGGCCCCTTCCTCACCCTCTTTTACTTGTACAGGGCACATTGGTTTCATGCTGTCTGACTTCTTTTCTAGGCTTGATACAAAGGCAGTGCTGGGCACAGGTCCAGTTGAAGAGCTCAGCCTTCATCATTGTCTTTTAACCAAAGCACAATGTCAGCTTTGTCTCTTTTAATATGCCAGTACCCTGCACTAATCAAATTTAACATTTTTGCTCTTCCATTCATTTCCTACAGCTACCACCACTTTGCTACTTTGTTACTTACTTCTTGGAAAGAAACTTTTTACCTACAGTGGCGGGGGACAGGTAGAAAAGAAGCTGATTGCAAAAGATTTATCTAAACAGATTTATATGAAAACAGTGTCTTATTCACTTTTTTTGTTGAGACACAAGACGCAACACCTGCAACTTAAAGGAGGAGTGTTTATTTTGGCTCACAGTTTCAGGTGCTTTAGTCCATGTTTTGCAGGCTTAAACACATGGCGGAAGGGGGTGGCGGCTAGGAAGCAGAGACAGAAGAGGGGGTTGCCCTTCCAGGTCAAGGCCCTGGTGACCTGCCTCTTCTGACCAGCCCATACCCCCTAGCAGCAAGTCTGCTATGTCTCCCCCCGTGATCCAGTCACTTTCCAGAAGTCTTACCTATGAGTGCATGAGGCCTTCAGGGACACTTTTGATCTAAGCTATAATAAACATGTAGTATCAATTGAACAACAACAACAAAAAGGATCTATCATGTACTGGGTATAAGCAACTTAAATTTGAGATATATATCTTAATATATATGCAAATAAATGAGTGGATGATGGATTGGATGGATGGGTATGGACAGAACAGTCAAACAGAAAAAGCAGGTGGCCCTGTCCTCTAAAATCTCATCAAGAGAGAAATAATCTCTTTGGACATTATGCCATAACTACAACAGGGTCTCAGTCAAGATTCTCTATGTGGATGAGCTGATAGACTATTTGAAACTGAAACCTCCTGGGAGCTAGGATTTATGTTCACTCTACCTATAACATAAGTTAAAACAAAATCTTAAAAAAACAAACTAATTCTGATGAAGAAAAGATGGATGTCTTCACAAAGGAGTTCGTATGTGGGTTGGCTAGATTATTCCACCAAGTAAGCAAGGGGGCAGATCACTCGGACAGAAAGAACACCATGAGCAAGGGCATGGAGTGATTCAGCGGGGCTGGAGTCTTAGGCTTCTGCCCCGAGAGCTGGAGAGGAAGCTGGAGAGAGGAATTAGGGCTGATCTTGAAGGAGTTTTTGCTCTGTGGGAAATGAGAAGCCATAGATGAAATGGCAGTGAAACCTAAAGTGGGCAGGAAGGCAAAGAAGTTTGCCAGTGCACCTTGAGCTTCACAAGGCCAGAAACCATGTTTTCTGATTCAGTTTTACAATTAAACATTAAAACTTGGAAAATTCATCTGTAATCTAGTATCTAGCCCAACATCCCTCATCTTCAAATGAGAAAACTTCATGACTTACATGTCTTATCTAACTGCAGCACTTAAATGACTCACATACTACTCAGTGATAAACCAAAGTATCTGCTTTGCCACTATCACTGTGGCTTCAGGCAAATTACTTAACCTCTCCAAGTCTTAGCTGTCTCATCTGTAGGAAGGATGATTATTGTGATAATTCAGTGATAATATATGTAAAATGCTCAGTAAAATGTCTGACAGGTAGGGAAGAGCTCAATATTAACAAATATTACTAACAACAAAAATAACTACATTATTGAAGTTCCCTGATTCTCTTCAAAGCTCTTTTTTATGTATGTCATTACATGGTGCTAAGACCTGGCTGATCATTTAGTCACCTTTGGTATTTTAGAAATTTATAAACTTCCTGGCCTGGGATAGTGCACCATGCCTATCATCCTGGCACTCAGGAGGCTGAAGCAGGAGGATCACCATGAATTCAAAGCCAGCCTGGGCTACATAGTGAGTTCAAGGCTAGCCTCAACTACATAGCAAGACCCTCTCTTAAGAAATAAAAAAAAAAAAAAAAGAAAAAGGTTATAAACTTCCTGATCCACTCAAGACCCACTCAAGACCCACTCAATCTGAATCTTGAGGTGGTTGGAGAATCTGAACTTTTGGAAAGCTCCCTACATGGCACTGACAATATAAATAAGGATTAGAAACAATTGTTCCTAAACACTGATCAAACTTTATTTTCTTAGTCTTCGAGAATAGGAATTATTTTCCAATGCTTTAGTCTTTTGTATGTAGCTGAGAGCATAAGAACTGAGTGTTAAGTCAGGGGTATTGCACATAATGTTGGGATCCCAGGAAGTAAGAAATATATACCTGTGCTCAAAAGTTGGAGAGAGGGATTAGATGGCAATATTGGGAAATACGGTATTCATTATTGGTAGAAATGATTAATTATGCCTAGTTTTGCACATACATGTGCATGCCTCTTAATATAACATATGCAAATTCATCTTTAATAGCATGACTTGTTTGCCAATGCTAACTGTAAATAATTTCCATTTTCTGTAGTGTTTAGGAAACTTCAATATGGCACTTGCTGGCAGACAGTTTGTATCTTCTAGATTTAGCAACATATTAAGTAATCATCACAAAAACATTTTTTACTTACTCCTAACAAAAGAAGTCTAGACAACAATTTCTGGTTGTCTATAGAAGCAGAATAGATAATACAGAAATAATTCAAATTTATGAAAAAACTTAAAATATGGCCTATAGTTTCCACTTTTTTTCCTACTGAGTTTTTGCAGAGCAAAATAGAAGTTTCACCTCTTCTTTTAGAATCCTCTTTACCTTTACTAATGATGTCATCAATAGCCAACAAAAGATGGGTAGCAGAATGAAGGAGAGAAAACAACGAAGGGGGGTCGGTGAGATGGCTCAGCAGCGTAAGTGCCTGTCTGGCAAGCGCGAGGGCCCGAGTTCGACTCCCGGAACCCACATAAAAAAAAGGGCCGGTGATATCGCTCAGCGGCACAGGCGCCTGCTGGTGTGCGAGGTCCTGAGGTTGACCCCCGGTACCCACAAAAAAACAAAACAAAACAAAACAAAACAAAAACAACGAAGGGCCCCAGAAGTCCATGTCTAGAGATACTGGTCCCTGCATACTAAACCTGTTGACACTCTCAGCCCCTAGTCCATTGTAATCAATCTGTATAAAAATCTCAAAAATTCTTGTTTGACAGACAGATTCTCGGGCCCCAACTCTAGAGTTTCTTATACAGTGTATTTAGGGGTAGAACTAGGAATCTGCACTAATAATCCCCCAAATAACCCTGCCATTCTAATATAAATGGTTTTCAGTGTATACTTTGAGAAACACTGCCCTGGTTAATGTGTAGAGCATCAACATTTACATCACCTGAGAGCTTATTAAAAATGTAAAATCTCAAGACCCACCTCAGCCCTGTCAAACAGAATCTGCATTCATAGGCTCACAGGCTTAGGTTTCAAAATATTGTCCTAAATGAGGCATGTTCTTCCTTCTTTGTTTTTCCTCTCTTAAACTACATGGGATTGTTTAGATCCGTGGTTCTTATTGTGGGTCCCCAGAACTACTGAGTCAGAAACTCTTGTGGGAGGGCCCAGCAATGATTGTTCTAGCAGGGCCTCTGGTCCAGGTTTCTGATGCATGAAATTTGAGAACCTCTAGCATAGTTAATGTTATTGGCTTGCACTTTTTAAGTGAAATTCATCAGAATATTCAGTATTTTGCCGATGTCAACAGGCATAGAGCCAATCAGACTTTTGGTTTATATCATTTGTCCCCTGAACCAGTCAGTTTTACAATATCTCTACCTCCTGCTTCACTAGTAAAGAGGGTGCTTTGACTAATGCAAGCCTCAGAGGCAATGATCTCTTGTAGTAATTAATGAAATGCCAGACTCTGAGAGCAACCTGGGCAGCCGTGCTGCATAATGGTATCAGGGGATGAGTTGCTTGAACAGTTGAGTTTCAAATGAAAAATAACTTCCTGATTCAAGTACCTTGGAGGTTATGAATTAGTATTCTTCACTCTTGGGGGACTGACACAACTGGAACGGTATGAGCGAAAACTCCAAGGCTGAATGGTGCTTAGAAAAGAGCCCCTGGGCATGAACTGAAAATGCAGCCTCATCAAAAAAGTTCAGGGGCAATATGACTGGACAACTAAGCAAGTCAAGTTCAGTTAAGTACACTGACCATTATCTCACTCTTTCTTGGACTTTCCAATAGATTAGTATACTCAACACCTAACCTAACACCAACTAGCTCTAATTTAGAGTTTTCTGTTGTTCTCTCTGCCCCTCTCTCCACGTCATGTCCTGGGATGTTTCTGTTCCCCAGCCCACATGTCTTTTCCTCTCTATCTCCTCTTCACATTCTACATCCTTTTGAAAATATTTTTCCTCTCTCCCCATCCCAGTCTCTTTAAGGAAAAGATTCAGGACACCTCTCTGGGGATGGAGGAGGGAAAAGTAGATTTCCACATAGAACGAAGCAAAGAGGCTGCCAATATATTATTAGTACTGGTAATTTTCTTATGCAGGAGAGTTCTATGTTATCTAGCTATCTCTATGTTTTTTAATTTGCAAGTGTTTGCCATAGATTTTTATCATGCTATTTCTCAATGGAACTGAAGTACTAGTTTATCAAAATGTCAGCATAAAGACCAAAAGTCAAGCAAATTTGCTGCAATAAGGAAAGGCTGTAAATTTGCTGTCAGTTAAGAAATCCGCTTGAATTCAAAGTGCAAGCCCAGAAAACATTTTTTTATAATTGTTAATGAATGAGACTGAGGTTAACCCAGTGTACATGTACTTTAATCTTATGCCTCATTAAATTTCTCAGTTTTAATAATTGGGGCCAATTATTTATTCTATGATTCCAAGTGTTATCAAGGAATATAGAAAATATAAAATAGGATTCATTTTGCTAATTTCATTTGTTGCAACACACATCTATCCCCCTTTTATCCTTTTTGAATGTTAATGATTATGTAACCTGGAATAACTTTCTTCAAATCCTAATTATAGTTTGGTTGAAAAGCTGAACCATTTTAATATTGAAAATATTTGGCAAATAAGCTGATAAAAGAAATTTTATAAAAGTGCTCATTGTGATATCTTGGATATAAGCACAAAGATATGGAACATGTGGAGAAAGGCCTGTTTATCTCCTTGGAATTTTAAGTCTTTTTATAATACACAAAACAATGAAGTCACAGAAGACAAAAAATTCCTCAAAATCTAACTATCAAAAAGCAATTTATCTTGCTTGAGTATCTCAACCAGCACATCTGTCTTAGTTACTTTCTCATCGCTGAGACACAATACCTGACAACCACAATTTAAAGAAGGAAAGATTTATTTTGGCTCATAGTTTGTAGAGGTTTCAGTCCATATTTGGCTGGCTCCAAGGCAGGGCAGCATAGCAGAGGGGTATGGCAGAGGAGAATTTCTCATGGCATGGCTAGCAAAAAGCAGAAGGAGATCAAGGGAGGAGGAAGGAAGATATACCCTTCCAGGCCACGCCCCCAGTGACCCACCTCCTCAGACCAGGCTTCACCTCCCAACATCATATTTAGCTATAAACTTATAAGTGTACTAATCCACTGATGAGCATCACACACCCATTATCCAATCACATCCCAAAAGCCCCACCTATGAACACATGAGGCTTTAGGGGGACATCTAGATATAAACCAGAACAACATCTGTGAAGCCACTTTCTCAATTCACCCTCTTGTCTGATATGTAGATTTTCTGTGTGTGTGTGTGTTTGTGTGCGTTTGTTTATGTTATCATTTGGAAAAACCTCTTAGCATATGGTAGAAAAAAATGCAATTTTTCTAATTTTATGTCTCATTTCTTAATGACCCATTTCTCTGCAGCAGCTTTAGTGGACTGGTAAAAGCTTGGTCTGATTTTTTTTGAGGGTCCTTTACTCTGGGCAGTGACTCAGCTGGGACAGA
Organism: Erethizon dorsatum; assembly: GCA_028451465.1. NCBI lineage: Eukaryota > Metazoa > Chordata > Mammalia > Rodentia > Erethizontidae > Erethizon > Erethizon dorsatum. Next base: position 28,869,008 of record CM051823.1, on the reverse strand, counting down.
CCTGAGATGTTTACATGACTGTTGTAGTGTGTGTGGAAGGGGGCATTTCATTGACCTTGGCTTTTTCTGCTTTTGTAAAGAGCTTACAAACAATAGGCACTCAGAATAAGTGGCATCATTAATGATCATCAAATGTCTTAAGGATATAGAAGTGATGTAGAACTCTGATATTCAGTGAAGAGAGAATAAGACAGGGGCTCAGGTGGTCAAGGGAACTGGGTCCAGGAGGAACACTGAAATGTGACATTGGATAAGTCACTTGACCTTAATATTTCACCTTTAAAATAAGGTGAAATAAGGTGCATTTAACTTTTATTGAAATGCAGCAAGTTATCAGAGCAGTATTTACCAAACACATGGAAATCTTTTCCCTTCAGAGATTTATTGCTGGTAAGATTTTGCAAAGGTGTGTTTAATATAGGCACCTTCTTATCTAAGATTCTGTATAAATTGCATGTGTCATGCAGGACATCAGCTTCTAACTGAAAGGATCATTGGCAGAATAATTATTTTGTTTCCCTAAAGAAAGGGAAGGTGAGCTGGCTCTTTAAAAACTTAGTATTTTGAAACTAACGTTCAAATTGCATGAACAATTTAATCAATCAGTATTTTATAGCCTGGGTCAAATGATCAGGCCCACATTTAGTATTCTCACCAAATGCAAATTTCCTTTGTGAATCAATAAAGCAAACCACAAGTATTGAACTTAATTTCTCCTTAGTTTTCTCACTGGATTATTCACTGCTGGGTTGAGGTTGAACTAGCATTCTTCAGTAGAACTTTTTATGGTGAAAGAAACGCTTTGTATTGGTATTGTCTAACACAGTTCACACCAGCTACTTGAGGACTTCAAATGTGGCTGGTGTGATTGAGAAACTAAATTTTTAATTTTATTTCATTTAAAACATATCTTCCAGTTCAAATAATTATGTAAAGCTAATGACCACCTTATTGGATGACCATTGTAATTAAAGACAAAATTAATAACCATGCCGACAGCATAGACTATGGTTAAAGAAATAGCCTTACAGGTATTCTGTAATTGTAAAATTATTAGTGGCTATGCATATTGAGGTATATAAAGCAGTGCTGTTTTGGATGCAGGGGAACCTAAAACAGGGCTTTCCTGGGTAGGGAAAGACAGAAGGTAGAAGGGAGAAAGGAAGATGTTCTGGGCTGAGGGAATAATAAACTAGAGGTAAGAAGAGTTTAATGCTATCCTGGACAGCTAGGTAATCATCCTGAAAATTCCTGCTAGAACGAAAGAAAAAAGAAAATTGAACACGGGATGCATTTTAAGTCCTGCACATTATTACGTATCAGGCACTCATACGTGTGATATAATTTAATCCTTACAATCAACTGAGGAAGTACTTGCTACGGTACTATTATCTTTATTTTATTTTTAGGGGGTAGACTTAGATAAGTTAAGTAATATTTTCTCAAGATCACACGGCCAGAAAGTAATGAGACAAGCTTTAGAACCCAGGTAGATTTCTTTGAGATGCTATGTTCCCTAACCACTTCACTTTACTACAGTGGTTAAGAATTTGGACTCCAGAATTTTCCAACTTATATCTCTATCATGGGCATCTATAAATTGAGAACAAAAAAAAGAGTACATCATTTATGATTACTATGCTAAGATTATATAAGGTATTGCATGTAGAACACCTAGCAGGGCCTAGCGAGTAATAAAGGCTCAATAAATCTTTGCATAATTATATTATGTCAGAACAAGACTCAAAAAAGCAGCAAAGAAATTAGGGCCTGCTTGAATAGGCATTAATCAACTAATGCAGCTTTTTGAACCAAGGATTAACATGTTGAAATTTTTATAAAGAACAAAGGACAGAGGGGAAAGAGGAGGAAAACTGGAATCAGGAGGCCTCCAAAAGGCAGTTGTGGTCTTTACTGGGTCTGGAGATTTATATTCAAATGGTGGAAGAAATGTGGTTTAATTTTTTTTCTAGAAATGAAACTAATATGCATTGATTGAAGATCATTTTAATTTTTCAGAAAAGGATAAGGAAGATTAAAATCATCTGTAATACCACATCTAAGAGGTAATCACTGTAGTATTTTGATATATATCCTTCTAGATTTTTATGTTTGTTTGTATGTGCTAGTTCACTTTTTAATTTTACTGAATTCAAAAGTGAAAGTCACATATTTGGGATGTCATTCTATGAGTTTGACAAGCAGACACAACCAGCACAATCAACATACAGAACAGTTCCAGCACACCACCACCAAATCATTTTGCTGCCGGTGTGATCAAATTGTCTTTTTATTCCTATCCCCAGCCTGGTGACCACTGATGTATTTTCTGTTCCTATGATTTTTCCCCTTCTGGGTTGTCATGTAAGAAGAATCATACAGGATGTAGCCATTTGAGTCTGGCTTCTTTCACTTAGCCTAAGATATTTGAGTTTATCTATTGCATGTGTGAATTCTTTTTACTGCTGAGTGATATTTCATTAACTAGATATATCACAGTTTATTTCTATTTACCAGTTGAAGGACATCTGGGTCATCTCCAGTTTTTAACAATTATGAATAAAGCCCTAAAGCAATCAAAGAAAAGTTTTATATGGAAATAACTTTTTGTTTCTCTTGGGTAAATACCTAGGAATGGGGTTATACTGGACTGCATGTTAAGTACATGTTTAACTGTATGAGAAAATGTCCAACTGCTTTCCAGAATAGTTGTACCATTTTATCTTTCCACCATCAGGTGTGGGGTTCCATTGTACATGCCTCAGCCAGCATTTGGATGATCAGGTTTTTAAGCCACCCTAATAGGTATGCAGTTATATATCATAGTTTTTTTATTTTCATTTCCCTAATAACTAATATTGTTGAGCATCTTTAGATGTGTTCAATTATCTTCATATAGAAAAACTGTATTTCTTATTTCCAATCTGTATGCATTTATTTAGGTTGACCACTTTTTTGTATTTGCTAAGACTTCAGCATGATGTTGGGTATAGTGGTGAGAGCAGACATCCTTACCTTATTCCTGTTCTTGGGGAGAAAACATTGATTCTTTCACCATTTAATATGATGCTAGCTGTAGGGTTTTTGTAGATGTCCTTTATTTCCTGGTTTGTGAGAGTGTCATGAATGGATATAGAATTTTTCAAGCGCTTTTGTAAGAATATTGAGGTGATCATATGATTTTCCTTCTTTAGTCTGTTGATATGGTGAATTACTTTGATTTCTCAGTGCTAAACCAGTCTTGCATTCCTAGGATAAATCCCACTTAGCCATGATATATTATCTTTTCTATACGTTGGTGTATTTGATTTGTTTCTGTGTATGTGTATTTAAAAAAAAACAGAATGGTACTATATCCATGCTGATTTGTAATTTTTTTTTTTTTTTTTGTGGGTACTGGGGGTTGACCTCAGGACCTCGTATGCTAGCAAGCGCCCATGCCGCTGAGCGATATCACCGGCCCTTTTTTTTTCGTATGTGGGTTCTGGTACTCGAACTTGGGCCCTCGCGCTCGCCAGGCAGGCGCTTACACCACTGAGCCATCTCGCCAGCCCTTATTTGTAATTTTTTGAAAAATTCATGTGTTCTTTAATCTAAAGGAAGTACATGTTTATAAGCAAAGCTCATTACAGTTCCTTCAATAGATTATTTTCCCTATGTTTTCTTCTGGTGGGAGAGTAAATATCTAGTATGCATATTTTGTTTCAGGTTAGTTGAATTAAAAAACGGGGATGAGAAATTCCTAACCTATACAGACCAACTCTTCTAAGTTGCTGATAAAATCTGAAAAGAATTATTTGCATCTTTGAAAGAATGTGAAGAAAAAACTGCTGTAGGTTTTAAAGGTCTTTATAAATGCTAAGAGCACAGAGATGAGAGTAAATCCAGGCATTCTCCAGGTAAAATCTCTGCCTTATGATGATAACTTTATTTATTTATTTTTTTTTTGTGGGTACCGGGGGGTCGACCTCAGGACCTCGCGCGCCAACAGGCACCCGTGCCGCTGAGCGATATCACCGGCCCCTTTTTCGTATGTGGGATCCAGGAGTCGAACTCGGGCCCTCGAGCTTGCAAGGCAGGCGCTTACGCCGCTGAGCCATCTCACCGGCCCGATGATAACTTTAAATAACCTTAAATACACATCAGAGAGCTCTGAAATGTGTACAGAAAGTTCCATCTTCCATTAAAAGATACTTGCGTAGATAGATACATACATAGGTATGGAGAAAGATCATCAACAGTCTTTTGATAAGTTTTATTTTGAAACATTTAAAATATTTTTTTTTGAGTTGTTTCTTCCCTGGATAAGAAAGTCATTTAATGAAAGAAAGAAGGAAAGAAAGAGAGTGTTTCCTACTCCAGAAACTTGCATTTAAAGTTGATACTTTCTAGGTACCAATTTCAGATTTAGTTTTAGAAGTCAAAGGTTGATATTCCCTCACCCTGGTTTTATTTTAGAAAATGCAGTCTAGTTACCTTTCACATCCTCATAAAGGAAAGTGGCTGGCTTTATTTTACACGTGAGACAGAGCTTGAAATAATGGTAAATCTTGCCTAGGGCCTCAGGGGTACTAAGCATGAATTTTTGAAAATTTTTTTGTTTGTTTTATTTTCTAGGGATGATCCTCATTTCCAGTCTTGAGTTAGGATGATTCTGGGCCTCTCAAAACATTTGTATGAGAGGATGAACTTCAATGATTGCATCGTTTCCCCTGTTTTATACTCTCCTCGCATAGACCGCAGCTGAGAGTTTTAGAGAAAAGGCGCTTTCGGCAAGTGCAGAGTGGTATTGTCATGTTGCTACTGGAGCTGACTGTGAGAGCCAAGAAAATAGGACAGAATAAAAAGGAAGTAAAATAAGTCATAGTGAAACCTTCTCTCTCGGAGGAAGGAAAGCAAACATTGAAATATTGCTTTTTCCTGGCTGCTTATTAAAGGGGAAATTGGCCTACTGTGTTGGAAGAGTCTTTTATTCATCATTCTGTTGATGTGAAGCATCCAACTTGAGGTTTGTTTTTGAATGCATAACCCATTCTTTGTCTTAAGGTGAACTCAGCTGACAGTGGGTATTGAACAGATTCAGTATTTCTCTGATTAGAAAAGGTGTCCATTTGTTTTAACCATTCAATGATTTAAACTAGACCCAATTCCCCGAAATAGTTGATTTAAATGTTTGCTCCGAAGTCATATTTCTGAAATACCTAAAGTCACTATTTATGTGAGTTTTATTTTACTTTAGTAATGGATCTTATTTAAAAATAAATTGCTGCTTGGATATGTTATAGAACTTAACATAGTTATGTCATTTTCAGAAATATTTAGGTCCAGGATATTGTAAATTATTCAACTATATAAAAACCTCAAGTTTATCAGTATAGAATTATAGTGCCATATTGTGAAATTAAATACCCTACATTCTATTTTCATAAGTCCAAGGTCACTGGTCCAAATTATAATAATACAATTTCTGTTATGATTGCTAGTGATTGGTATAATTTGACTAATTATTGCCTAAACAATGAAAGTTGGCCAAGACTCAAACTGCAACATTTTTTTTTCTATGAGAAGAACAAGGAAATTGAATGCTTTTTTTTTCTTTCATTGAGGGGCTACAATTAATCATGAATATTGCACTAAGAAGGGATGCATAGAAAGCTTTCTTTCTTTTCTAGGATCATCTTTCTTGGATGGGATAGAAGGCAACCTCCAGAGAAAAATAAATGACCATGTTTAGAGAAACATCACTATGACTGGCTAATTGGAAGGATGGTGGAAAAATCCCACAGGAAATAGTCCTGAGCCTATGACTTTTATAGTCAATATTCTTCTTAGGCAGAGCAAACATTCCTTTTAGTGGCATAAAAATCCATTTAAATTGAAAGTACCACCTGCCTAACCTAATCTGACCACAGATTCAAAAATAACAATTGACAGATAAGGAAATAATAAAATGTTTCATGAAATATGGGGTGTACTGTTATCTAGACAATAAAAATGTGATTCTGTAGAGGATGATGCCTTTTGAAAAGTCATTAGTACTTTTAGGCAGTTTAATATATTACATGATTTACTAAAACCTTCTTAGCCTTCTAGCCTTTTCCAGTAATTTCTCTGTTTTTAACTGTAAGCTTTGAATGAATTGATAATAAGAGAATTTAATAATTGTCACTTTCCAAAGGCATGCTATCTTTGTGAGTGCAGTTAACACAGAACCCCAAAATTGAGAAAAGAAAGGTGGGGAAGAAAATAGTGCATATGACTTACTGTGCCCTAAGGTGTTAGGAATTGCCCAGGATTCCTGGAATTCCTTAGCATCAGTACTGAGGCTGAGGAATCCACCGGTCCCCAAAGGTAAGAGATGATGATAAGGGCCCCACTGCTGAGGGGGTGCTGCTGGAACATCCCATGCTTTCTGGTCAGACTTGACAAGTTTCTTCCAGGCACCTCAAGGCAAGAAGGTCGTCCCAGTTGGAGAATTCAGTCTGTCTCATGTCTACTTCTTACAAATTCTAAGTGGAGAGTTCTTCCAAATTCTTCAGCTCCTTGCCAGGAGCTTTAGGACCTGGATTGTGTTCACAGAAGCCATAATTCCATGCTCTTGAACTTTATAACCCCAATGCTAGAGATATTCCTGTTGAAAAGAACAACAGACTGGATAGGGCACATCTTTTATGCTAGTATCATATTCCAAAGTTAATAGCATTCTGAAGTACTGAATGAAATAAATTGCCTTTAGGGAAGCACAATGTGGTATAAATAAAAATATGAGTTCCTTATTCACTTCTCATTTGAATGTTTTATGCTGCTTTCCTTAAAGATAGATGGCTCATTTCCTTGCCAACTAATGACGGGTAAGCAGAGATAAGCTGACCACTGTAGAGCTGGACTTGAGAAAACAGAAGAGGTATTTTCTGGAAGGTAGCAAATTATATTGTTCAAACATGTTGGATCTGGAACCCAACTGAATGAATTAAATTCTGATTTTGTCATTACCAGCTATGAATCCTTAGGTAAGATGCTTAACTTCCATGGGCCTCAGTTTCTTTATATGTAAAACAGAATATATAATTATTTCTACATTAAAGAATTGCCATGAAGTTTCTTAAAGATCACTCATGTCAAGCATTCGGTAAATTTTAGCTGTCATTATAATTAATTTCATTTACTTTTATTCCTTCTTCGGGCCTTTCAGACATCAGAATTACTCAGAATTAAATCTTATTCAGAATTAGTCTAACAAAATTCGGAATACCTAAAAAACTAGTTACTTACCTTTGCATGCTTGTGTGTATGTGAGAGTGCAGTATTGGGGATAAAACCCAGGGGTGCTCTACTATTAAGCTACATCCCTAGCCCCTTTTTTATCTTAAGACAAGGTCTCCCTGAGTTCCCCAAGCTGTCCTCAAATTTGTGATCCTACTGTCTCAGCCTCCCACATAGCTGTGATTACAGGTATAGGTTGCCAAGCCCAGCTCTTAACAGCATTTACCCTTTAGTTACAAAAGAGATACATTTCCAATAAAGTTCTCTCTGTCTCTGTCTCTGTCTCTGTGTGTGTTCCCTTCAGCATTAATGGGAATCCACAATTACTCCCAAAGTTGCTTAAGTGGGCCCAAAGCCTCTAAGAAATTAGGTAATTAAATGCAAAATTTGCAGGCCAAGTTGCATTCCAATGATTTCTGAAAGTCACGATTATGGAAGTCTGATCCTCTGGGAATGTACTTTTCTCATTTGTCTTGGTAGAGAGAGCTCTACAGTTACACCAGCCCCTTTCAGTCTCACAAAACTGATTTTTACTTTAGAAGATGCAAGAAAATGTGAAGGCAGAAGGTACCTGAGCACCTACATAGCCTGGGGCCCAGCTGGCCTCTGATGGCTCATCAGTGGTTCGGTTCTAAAATTCATATTTTGGGTGGTGTGTGCATTATAGCTTACTGGCTGGAATTTTTTAAGTCAGAAAAAAAAACAAAACCAGAGTTGTTTGGTTTAAGTCATAAAATTTACAGATGTTATTAAGGATTAATGTAGAATATTTAAAAAACTGAATTTTTGGCCTGAAAATGTAACCTTTGCATTTTAACTTTGGAGTTTACCATATAATACAGGTAAATAAACTGTAGCAATATTATACTCCTTAGATGCAGCAGGAAACATTTTATCTTTCTTGAATGATACAAAATCATCAACTGAGGAAGTCAGTCAGTTTATTAACTCTCCAAGCTTTTGCTAAGGAAATAGCCAGCACAAACATAGAAAAAGCATATTTATCCTTGTGAAACTTGCAAAATAATCTCCGTCTACTTCCCCAAGTGATTCTACTATGCTATACAAGCTAGTAAGATGATGAATGCATTGAGTTTACTTAGTATGATGCTTCTGGGAATATGGTATAATTGAAAGATTTGTGGATAAAACTAGTATCAGTTGAGTTGAAAAGTTCTTTTTTAAATAAGAGCTTTTAAATTATACTACAAAATGCTGGAGAAAACATTACACACTACCTCAATGTGAAATTAATGTCTCCATCATTGCTATGAGTAGTATATCTCGATTTAGTTCATAATTGAGTGAATTATTTCTGATGATTCAGATTTTCCATATAGTAATATATCTTTTCATTGTTTCTTTCTTTACTCAAATTCTGCTGCTAGATTAGTGTATTTGAACAAGCAAATTAGTGCCTCCCAGGAAGGTATTAGTAAATTGGAGAGCAAAGAGGAATATTTCAAGGGAAGTAAGCACATACACAATTTTATGAGAATGTAACCAATTCACTTACTATTTTCCTCACTGAGTTAGAACTACATGGCTCTTCTGCCAGGGGTCTTCCTTCTGTTTTGTACCTTGTGTGTCTCATTTCACTTAATTTTGTCTCCATGGACACTAACCATCTAGTATGCCATATTGTGGTCATTTTTTTATCCAAGATATAAATCAGCAATTCTGAGCCTGTGTTTTTAATACCCAGGGCATGTTAATGCAAATCAAGGAGTGTCTTTACTTTAAAAACAGACTCAAAATAGCTTTGTGCTTCAAGATGCTATTGAAAATTAGAATGAATGACTGTACAATAACTTGATTTCTAAGATTTGAAATACTATATACTTGAAGCATTCTTAGCTACAGATGCAACTACCTGATTGAGGAAATTGGTTGCTAGGCAAACAACTGAATTCCCTTAATGATATAACTAGAGTTATAACTGTTTCCATCTTTGGATTCCCATTCCCTTCCCCTAAATCTATAATATTTGGAGGTACTGTGTGGGTATTACGAACTAATGGAAAAAGTAGGCTCTGCTTCTTGTATTTCACCATTGAAATATTTAGGCTCTATGGATTATCATCACTTAAAATTTTGGCTTTCTCCAGCCAAATAAAATCCTACATGTGATTTTAGAAACTCTTTATCTTCTATGTAAGGAAATAAAGGTCCATGCAATTTAAAGGAGTTATTTGTTTTCCCAAATTGTCTGCAATAGAGTTTTACCTAGAATACAGGCTTCTCCTTACTAGTGTTGTATTTTTTTGCATCTACATCTGACTATTTCATTGGCATAGCTCCATATATCTTAGAATGAAGTGCATGATAAAGCAAGGCAATGGTAAATTGAAAATTGACAATTTGAGGTAAGGTCTATGATATTATTTTTCAGAGTATGATCTGAGGATTACTTATAGTAACCACTTGGATGTCTATTTAAACTGTTGATTTCTCTATACTTCCCCAGACCAACTAAGTTTTAGTCTGCAGAAGTGGAACCTAGGAATACGCAATTTAAACAAGCTCTCTAGGTGATTTTTATGCATGTTAAAGTTACATTCCATAGGCCAATGATATCCTACATATTCTATTGGAATGTTAGTTTCTATATTTAAATTAGCATAATAACATAATACATTTTCATTTGAAGAATGTGTAATGTTTTGTGGTGGAGCTTAAGGAGTACTATAGAGGAGACCTGTGGTGAAAGGAAATGGCATAGTATTTGGGTTCCAATCCAGGCCCCATCATTTTGCTATGTGGACCTGGGCAAGTTACTGAACTCTCTGAGCTTCCAAGTTTTCTTCTTTAAAATAAGAATAATGCCACCCTTGTAGGATTGCTGAGAGATTAATGGATATAAAATACCTGGCAGGCACTGGGCCTGGTATAGTCAAAGGCATGCAACTATTAATTACTGTCATTTCCTAAGCTAACATAACTATTATTTCCATGCCTCTCACCTTATCTTGTAAAGTGAGAATACACTGAATTCTACATTGTTTCAGCCCTAGCTACCATTTATGGATTATTTCTGTCCTTTCATCCTCCTCCTCTTTCTCCTCCTCCTTTCCTTTGTGGCTTTTTGCCTAGTCCTTGGCCATTTCACTGTTCATTAGTCACCTCCAGCAGAAGGAGGAAAGGGAAAATAAGAAGTGCATCTCAAAACACTCATTTTCTTCATGTGTTATTACTTCTAGCAAGGGTTTGGTTTAGGAAAGAGGCTGAATCATTAGCCAAAAAAACATTTTTGAGTTTTCTGAAGGTTTAATTTACCTGCCTTTTTTTTTTTTTTTTTTTTTTTTAGTTTCTGTTCTGTCTCTATAATAGATATGTAGTATTCATCCCCTTGAAATGCCCTTATTTAAAAAGTGTTTTTAATCAACATTGTATGGTAAAAGAATATTTCTAAATGATTCATTTTTGAATCTTGTTGCTTTCCTTACTTTATAGGAAAACCAAGAAGATTTGGTTTAAGGAAACTCATTAAGATCCTACAGAGAAAGAACTTGAGTATGAAGTAGGTCAGATTCAGTCTTCCCGGTTGTGCTTTTCAGGCACTGCTGACTGAGTTTCTAGCTCAGCAGAGGTGGACTGTGTATGGGTGGATTCCTCAATTGCAGAGTTCTTCAGTTTAGGTTCAAACCTAATGAGATGTCTGTGCAGTCTGCAGCTACAAGTCTTGATTGTCATGCACAATGCACTCAGTTCCTTCAGACTGGGGTTTTCCTCATGTTTGTATCCCAGGTACGTAGCATTAGGCATCTCCTGGCTGGAAAGGAGATCCACCACTGCAGCTGCAGAAATATGAGACTCTGGAGGTGGTAACAACCCAAAGCATACACGAAGGTGAGGGGGGCAAGAGGGAAAATTTCTCTTAACCATTTTGGTATATAGCTGGAATCTGGCAGGAAGGTGTGGGTCGGGAGTGGTATCTGAAGCCCCGGTGTTTTCTTTTCCCTACTCATCACTTATTGCCAGATCTCCGTCCTGACAGCGTGCCTGACACTGGCCTTCAGATGGACTGCTGATCTGCTGAGATGTGTGGCAAAACCAACTCACTAGCATGGCAGCTTATTGAAGGCAGGTATTTTTAGTCACTATACCTGGAACTGGGTCTGGCAGAGAGGAGGCACTCGACAAGTACTTATAGAATAAACAGAAGATGAATTAGATATCAAGCTTAAAAGATGCTCGTTGAAAGATAGGAAGAACAAGAGAAATAAATGGAAGAAGGAAACATGGTATGATGATTAGCTTGGTTGAGCAAATTTGATAATCTAAAGAGAGTGCCCTTTTCAGTTAAAAAAATTATTATTTTTTGGCTCAAAGGTATCTAAGTTTCCTGCTACTGCTAGATCCCCCAAATGGGTTTCAGGGTCTATCCCTGGTAATACTAATGCTGATGATCCAGCTGAAAAAATAACAACAGTAATAATGATGAATAATAAAAACATAAGTAGCAACATCTAATATTTATATAACACTTGCAACATGTGGGTTTTCTTTTCCAACCCATTTGTAAAAGTTAATGAGTGATAATAAGCATACAGTGGCACTTTGCCACAGCACAGTGGAGCTTGATATAATGTGGTTGCAAGGACATTCAGTCACAGGAACGTGATCTTGCAAACAGGTCCTAAAGGCAGCAGGCTACCCTGATTTCACTAAATAAACACTTTGCACATGCTTGTGTGTGTGCGTTTGTGTGTATGTGTGTATGTGTGTGTGAATACATATGAAAATGCAAGAAGACTACTCAGAGTCATTTTCGTAATAACCTTGATTCTAGGAATTGAGTTGGCTAGGTAAAGCTAATTGTAATTTTTATCTTAATGTCATATCCTTTTATTCAGAACATTGTTTTCTGGGAAGTTTCCAAAATCACAAATACAAATGACATATGCATCTCCAGAAATTTCCCTTTTAGGAGAATGGCAATATGCCAACAAAGGTGAAATATAGACCTTTTTTTTTTTAAAGGCCCTAACTAGTCCTGTATTTTATAGATCTGCTTATGCAATGCTTGTTTTATCATGTTTGCTGCTTTAACACTTTAGCTTTTGAAAATACTTTATTTAAATACAATGAAGGTCATCTGGAATGAATGGAACAATAAATTTTACTGTCCTTGAGTCTGTCCTGTGGAAGGCCATGGACTTTGAAGTAAGATGGACTTGGGTGGTTTGGATTCCAGCTCGGCTAGTGATCACCTGTGTGACTTGGATAACTTTCTTGCAAAGTAGAGAAAGAAAGAAATAACTTCTCAGGGATGTTGTGAACATTAACAAGAAAACATACATAAAAATTCTTAGCACAATAAAACGACATATATAAGATGTGTACATAATTACTTCTCTCTTTACTTGGTCTTATTTACCTCTCAATGTCTTACACAGGATAGGCAGCCTGAATACCTGGGTATCTGTAGAACTATGGCAGCATCTTCTTTCTCTGAGCTCATTCTTCTTCTTTGTCTGAGTTCTGTAGAACTCAGGCAGCATCTTCTTTCTCTCTTAGACTATCGCAAGTACAGGTAGATTTTTGTATACCAGCCTACTCCCTGCATTGTTATAAGAACTCTCTCTCTCTCTCCCCCCCTCCCCCATCTCCTTGCTTCTGCACCTACAGGGTAAAGCCTAAGCTCTTTGTCAAGCATGCAAACCTTCCTCATGTAGCTTTAGATCTGTTGACTCATTTCTTGCTGATCCGGAATTGTTTCTTCATCTTTGCCATGTCCTTTTACACCTCTGTGCCTTTGCATTTTTTTTCTTTTTTGTCAACTTAGAATGCCCTTCATCTTTTCTCCATTCAGTGATTATCCACTATTTCTTTTTTCAAGCTCAAATGTTATCTACAAAGTATCTCTAGACTGCCTGAAGCCAAGTCAGGCACTCTCTTTTAGGCCTTTCTGGCTTCCATAGCTTTTTGTTTATATCTCTGTGATAGCAGCCTTCTGTGGTAATTAAAATACAAACATATTTGGCAGTACCTCTTTCTTGATGTGTGACCTTGGGGAAAACTTGACCTCTATCAGTCTTACTATCTTTGTATGGAAGATGAAGATAATGTTAATACTCACCTGACAGAGTTCTTTTAAGGATTAAATGAGATAATCCATATAAAGCACATAGTATAGTACAGTGCCTAGAACTTGGTAACTGTTCAGTAGTATAGTATTCTACTAGAATAGAGTAATGTCTTTATGAGTCCATATTTCATAGACTATGAGCAATTTTATTTTTTATCTGTAGTTTCTAGCCCAAGGCCAGGTCACAATAGGTATTCAATATGTTTGTAGGAAGGAAGAAAGCAGGCAAGCCATCTTTCATTCTTATTAATAAAGAGAAATGTTAAATGGTATAATATTTATAAGGAAGGCCTATTAACTGTCCTTTCTGTCCCCTTTTAGTTAATACTTGTAGATCTTCAGTTTTACCAGCTATAAAGTACCAGTGCCCCTCAATCCCCAAAATCTTATAAGACACAATGTGCAAAAATTACAAGGCCTGCCTGACAAGCGCGAGGGCCCGAGTTCGACTCCCGGATCCCACATACGAAAAAAGGGCCGGTGATATCACTCAGCGGCATGGGCGCCTGCTGGCGCGCGAGGTCCTGAGGTTAACCCCCGGTACCCACAAAAAAAAAAAAAAAAAAAAAAAAAATTACAAGGCCTTAAGACCTCAGGATCCTTCTTGACTATAGAAACTGTACCAGGGGTCTCGGGGTATAGCTGAGTGGTAGAGTGCTTGCCTACCATGAACAAGGTCATGGGTTTGATCCCCAGCATTCCCAAAGAAAAAACAAAGTACTCTGAGACACCCAATTTATATATGGCCGGGTGTGGTGGTGCAAGCCTGTAATCCCAGTAGGAGGCTTAGGCAGGAGCATTGTGTGAGTTCAAGACCAGCCTGAGCTACATAGTGAGTTCAAGGCTAGCTTAAACTACATGATGAGACCTTGTCTCAAAAAAAAAAAAAAAAAAAAAAAAAACCCAAAAACCAAACAAACAAAAAACTATACCAGTATTACCCCCAACCCACAAAAGGAAGAAATATTATCTCCTACCTTAAGGCTGCATATAAACTGTGTAATTAAAGAAATCTGGTAAAATGAAGATCATGTAAGTCATTCATTAGCATTTCTAGACTTATTCACTTTCTGTAAATAGTGCCAATGGTTTTGTTTGCAGGAAATTTAGTTACCCAATTATCAACCCTTTTCTTTTCTGAATTATTTGTTAATAAAATGACACTTAAAATGATACTTAAAATTCAAAACTCAACTATTAAAGACAAACACTGTGTTTCATCGTAATGAACTATATCAGCCTCTTTCTGTCTGTCTAAAAGTGAGTTCTGGCAGTAGGTACCAAGATTTTTGGGTTGTTGTTCTAGAGCAGGTATTAATCGTCAATTAGTCCAGCCAAGTTTGTAATTTACCATCCTAATAAATTTGCTGATTATTTGATAGGTGCTCTGAGAATTTTTAACACTATTTAATTTTCCTTCAGTTTAAGTTATTTGTTTGCAAAAGGTAAAAATTCATACATGAATGCTGAGGGCTAAATGTGAAGATTAAATAAATAATGTATATAAAATACCTAGTGTAGTGTTTGGTGTATAGTAGACGCCCAATAAATGTTACTTTTTTTCTCTTTGGGATTTTGTTTATGATACCATATTTTATATGGATTCACTTGTTTACATATGGGTCTATCCCACTATATTATAAGCTCATCTGAGGTAGTGATTATGCCATATTCAAGTTTGGATTCTTAGCAACCAGCACTGCTTGAAACATATGTATTTAATACATATTTGTGGAAGGCAGGCACTAAGAAAGGATGGGAGAAAAAAAAGGAGAGAGAGGGAGAAAAGAGTAAATTAAATATTAGGTAAATCTGTGTGCCATGGAACAAAATCCCTACATCACTCATTATTATAGTTCAGTTGTTTATATATTATCATGCTAATTCTAATAATTCTAAAACAATTGCAACATTATAAAAATATATTTGAATATTGCTTCATAGTTTTGAATGAAAAAATCCTAACATATATCCTTTTTGCTTTATGCTAGTATACATGAACGAGCATTACTGAATGAAAATTGCTTGTCAAAACTGTAACAAATGTGAGATAAGGCCATGGTTTTGATGGTATGTGTCATTTATAGCTGGAAAATGTGAGGCGTATCACCATGTTTCAGGACCCTTGTGTGGCACTTTGAAAACTTTGCAGTCTGCAAACTACTTGTTTTGTGACCTAGTCAAGGTGATTGAACACAAGTAAAATGTATGTATTTTGTGCCTTTTTAGTGACATGCTTGACACATAGTACAAAATGATACAATCTGTATGGTATGAAGTTTCAGTGTGTATCGATCAGAGATGTTATGCTTTTGCGTTACATAATTTGGCGTTTAAAAATACCTCATCTTCTATCAAGAAAAGAACAGGAAGCTGGTACTAACACAGTTTTAGCCTTCTCAGTTAGACTTCTAGTACCTTTCTTTAATATGTGCTATGGATCCTTCCTTTATTTTAGGCTTTTGGTTGTTATTCTCTTTTCTTGGTTAACAAATGATGCCTATGGATTGTGTATGTGTGTGTGTGTGTGTTTTAATTTTTAAATGTTTAATGAAAAAAATTAAAATAATATAAAAAAGCATAAGAAGTAACAAATTCTTTTTTGCTTTCTCTGTAGCCCTTCCCCATACTCCATCCACTTTCCTCTGTAGGTAAATTTTCCCCTGTATTAAATTTACAAATTTTTCCCCTATACTAAATTTACAGATATATGTATATATACAAATGCATATATTTGCTTACTTGAATGGTCTCCAGCTTTGTATACAGTGGTACCTTGGTTCATAAACTTGACTCTTTCC
The DNA here is from genome assembly GCA_028451465.1 of Erethizon dorsatum. NCBI lineage: Eukaryota > Metazoa > Chordata > Mammalia > Rodentia > Erethizontidae > Erethizon > Erethizon dorsatum. The sequence goes on along the minus strand of CM051823.1, from coordinate 28,852,853 downwards.
ATGATTCTGGTTACAAACCAAATTGGATGAGAACCAAATCAAATTCAATGGTTAGGTTCAAAGTTGACCTTATGGGGAAATTTGATTTGGTTCTCAACCAGTTCAGTTTGTGACCAGAATTGTGGAGAGAACTGAATTTGTAAACTGAGGTACCACTGTATTACTGATCACCATGATTTTCTGAACTTAATGTCTTTTCATGTTAGTACGTATAAATAGAATGCATTCTTTCTAATAGTTGCATACTATTCCGAAGCAGTTCAGTATGATTTATTTAACCATTCCTCTTCCAATTAGAGTAAGTTTATTTTCACTAATATAAACAATGCAGCAATGAATATTCTTGTTTGTATACCTTTCCACAGGACAGAGTCCTGGAAGTGGAACTGTTATAGAGCATGCCATTTTTCAGTGCCAGCCAGAATAATCTATTTTAATACTTAATAGTATCTCTTTGTTCTGTTATTCCTCCCAGTTTTACATAAGATTGTGATTCTGTTCTGCCTTAACTGATTTTTCACATATATTAAGGTGTCATAAAGAAGCTTTATCTTCTTACGCAGAAGGGCAACAAGGAAAGATTGTGCCACTTTCGTTAATTTAATCAGAAAGTTTGATGATGTCTTAATGTTTGGATTTTCCTCATAAACAATTTGATTCAAAATTGAGTACAGTTTAAATTTTATATGCATTCCATCTTGTAATACATTCAAAGAGTATTTAACTATTTAAATGAAATATTCACTTAAAAAAATATCACATAGTACGGAGTTGAAAGGGCAGACAAAAATGAAATGAACTACTTCTCAGTAGATTATGCAGTTGGAATCCAGTTCTATCAAAGCTCCACAAAATGATTGCAGCTAAATTTAGTGTGTATTTTCTGGGGTAAATGCTTCCATTTTTTCCTTTGTATTAGAGAAAGGAAGGCATTTAAGAACTGAGTTTTCAAAGGTTGAAAATGAGAAATTTAGGATACAACTGTATGGATCATGTTTTGAATTATATCTTTAAAAGGTCATAGAGATTTCTAAGATTGTAACCTCTTAAATAGGAAGTTACAAATAATGTCAAGGAACCAGGGCAGTAGCGTTTTAGAAAATTATTGGATGATGACCTAAATTATGGGCCATTTGGCCATACCCTTGGACTCCTTCATTTTCCCTGTGTCCTTCTCCACCTATCCTGTTAGCTATGGTCACAAATGAAAGTTGACCTTCTTTATCACATTTATTGTTAAGCTTACACTACAGCTTCAAAAATCAGAAAATTCTAAAGTAGAAAAAGGGTCGTTGGAGGCCACTGACTCTTTTCTCCAGCCTGAAGCAATAAAGCACTAAATATGCTGTGAAAAACTGCTAAACAGTGGTATTTGGAAAACATGGGTGTGTGCAGTTTTGTAAAAATGATTAAACTGAAATAGGATTAGCAAAAATTTAGGGTTCAAGATTAACATAGAAATTAATTTCTTAACAAGCAGGTTATCTTACCTACTTTCTTGCCACAGAGACACAATACACTACACCCACAAATTAAAGGAGGAAATGTTTATTTTGGCTCAATTTATAGAGGTTTTAGTACGTAGTTGGCTGGCTCCAGGGAAGTGAGGCATGGCAGAGGAGAATTGCTAGTGGAATAGCAGGTAGGAAGCAGAGAGAGAGATCCAGGAAAGAGGGAAGGAGATGCATCTCTCCAGGCCACACCCCCAGTGACCCACCTCCTCAGACCAGGCTTTACTTCCCAACATCACGTTTAGCTATAAACTTATTAGTGGACTAATCCACTGATGAGTATCGTGCCCTCATGATCCCATTACCTCCCCAAAACCCTACCTATGAGTATATGAGGCTTTGGGAGGACATCTAGATATAAATCATTACACAGGCTGTCTTGTTTCATTTAATTGTTTCCTGTGTGATTATGTAAAGCTGAAATTAATTTCTGAACAGTTTTTTCTGTAAGCCTTGAAAATTAGTAGTGCTTTTCAATTTTTTATTTGTATCTGTGTCTAGAATTTCATCTGGTATACTCTTTATCATGCAGTAGCCAATCAAGGGCCTATTTATACCCTGAGAATTTCTGACTAGTTACTTGTGACCCTAATTATCTCATGCAGCATTTTCTAGTTTATATCTGAACCATTTCCTACTCAGTGTATTTTTAGGAAGATCCTCTTCTGCTGACTCCACTAAGCAATCCTGGGAAAGCTTCTTGAAAAGACTGCTCAGCAGCCCTGAATCTTCAAGTGCCTAATCAGGATGCAAAGCCTATTCTGCTGGTTTGGGGAGAATCATTTTCCATGAATGGCATCAATATCCTCACAGCAAATGACTGTGAAGGGGACTAACATCCCTCTTGTGGGGGGCCTATAATGTGGTTTAGAGCCCATCTTTTATCCAAGAATGATACAGATTCCTTTTTTTTTTTTTTTGTGGGTACCGGGGGGTCGACCTCAGGACCTCGCGCGCCAACAGGCGCCCGTGCCGCTGAGCGATATCACCGGCCCCTTTTCCGTATGTGGGATCCGGGAGTTGAATTCGGGCCCTCGCGCTTGCAAGGCAGGCGCTTACGCCGCTGAGCCATCTCACCGGCCCCAGATTTTTTTTTTAAAGGAAGGGTTGAGATGATGGAAGTCTCAATACCATATTCCTGGTTCTCCAAAAGTTTTCTGGGTTTACATACCTCATGTTTTAGGCTCTATTTTTCTCTTTTCCATTGCCATTTAACCCCCTGGATCCTTATCATGTTTATTTCATCTTAATACAGCTCCTTACTTTCTTATGCAATGTAATTTTTTTATACATGGATGAAATGCAAACATACTAAACCCTTGTTAAGCTTGATTTATTCTGGAGAATAGTGCTATTGCTCCAAATTGAAAGCTACTCTTACTGGCACATTGGGTACTCAGTTACTCTTAGAAGATTTGCTATACCATTTCTTAAAGTAGAAATCTCTTCATTTCTAGACTGCCTGTATTTCAGAACAAAAATGCTTTCCTATTATTTAATATTAGTCACTTTCTAGTCAGTAGGACAAAATACCCAACACCAGGAAGAGAAGTTTATTTTTAGCTCATAACTTTAGAGATTTCAGTCCATGGTCAGTGGCTCTGTGGCAGAAACAGCATAATGGAAAGGCATGACAGAGGAGAACTTTTTAATCCATGGAGGTCAGGAAGCAGAGAGAGAAGGAAAGAGCCAAGGAGAATATACCTTTCCATTTCACATCCCCAGTGACTCATGTCATCTGACCAGACCCCTCCTTCCTAACAGCATATTCAGCTGTGAACTTGAAGTGGATTAATCCCCTGTTAAGTATAGCATCCTCACAATCCAATCACCTTCCAAAGGCACCACATCTGGGGAGACATTTTAGATCTAAACCATAACACATATAATAAAGATTTACAATGATTGTCTAGCTAAGGATGAAAGTTATTCATATGGCCAACTGAAATAGCCACTGAGAATTCAAAATAATTGAGAAAGGGAAAAGATATGTGCATGACATCTAGATATTATATATGTATTTTTGTGTATAAAGTTATTTTAATTTTGCATATAAACTCATTTTAGGAAAAACATAGAGAGTAAAATAAATGCTAATGATAATTCTAGCATTGTATTATTGACGAAAAGTAAACATATAAAATAAGTCTTTAAACATTAAAGTTAAAATGTGACTGAATATTTTAAAATTAAAAGTATAATAATTTATTGAAATTTGCTAAGAACAACTCGATTAGAAGTTAGCTAATTCATTTACCCTCAAAAATTTCCTGCAAATTATATTTATATAAGCAATAATACTAATATTAAATTAATACACTAATATTAAATTAAAATTTCATGGTATTGTTCAATATTTAAAAATCATTCATACCCCTAATACAGCAGCATTATGATCTTAATCAGTCATAATCAAGTAGGATAAACTAGACAAATATTGAGTTAGTAATCATCAGTAATTATGAAAGTAATTTTTTTTTTTTTTGTGGGTACCGGGGGTCGACCTCAGGACCTTGCGCACCAGCAGGCGCCCGTGCCGCTGAGCGATATCACTGGCCCTTTTTTCGTATGTGGGTTCCAGGAGTCGAACTCGGGCCCTCGCACTTGCCAGGCAGGCACTTTGGCTGCTGAGCCATCTCACCGGCCCCCAAAAGTAATTTTAAAGAAGAAAATCACCTACGGTTATTATTTCAATTACTTACTCATTACTATGAAGAGAACATAAACAGATTCTTTCAGCATGTTTTGCAGAAATCATCTTCTAATGAAAGAACTGTTCTGAACTCTCTCATGACTTACTTATTGTAGGATTCTTTGGACAGACTCCAATGTTTCCATTGATGTCTCTATTGTTTATAAATTACCCAGACTATGGTATTTTTGTTATAGCAGGCCAAATAGACTAAGATATTAAGAGCAGACATTCTGAATATTTGTAATAGATTCACTAAAGATAAATGTGTGGAGATACTAGTGAATTTTTGATAAGAACAACTTCTCTAGCATGAAAAGCATATTACTACTGCTACACATGGACATTTAAATCCACATATGGCACTTAAAAGTAGTTTTGTATGGTTGCTAAAAAAAAGACCTGATATAATCAGAGCAATTTTAAAGCTCAAAGGATTCTAAAAGAACAGCTAGTCCAATTTCCTTATTTTATAGATAATTAGGGTTCAAAAGAGAGATGTCTTCTCGTGTGTTCAAGGAGTTACTGCAGACCCAGGAATGATCAGCTTCTGTTGTTCTTTCCAATATGCAAGTTTGGAGGCCTTAGAGGTCTGACTTTTCCTAACAATCCTTGAATTGATGGATGATGCATTGTCTGGAGACTTAACATGTAGTGTCCCACAAGTACTATTTTAAAAATGTGCACAAAAGCCACTGGTATTAACAAAATCCACTCATTTTAAAATACAAAAATCATGGTATTTTTGTTGTAATTTTGCATTTGTTAAATAGAAACCATAGAAATTTTTGGAAGTGACTATCCCTTCTACTGTTTATTAAAACTTTGGATAATTTAAAAGGTTACAAATATTGGAAAATGTTAATGATTTAATCCTTCATTTATTCATTATTGTTACTTTTAGTTGTGGGAATAGAGGACCAGTAGTACTGATGCAAAGATGAGTCTGAGATTAAAGATTCAGACAAATCCAATGAAACATACAATGCCTATATGATGCCTATATGTACAACATGCCACTTGGGCATTTTACTATATGGTCATATCAAGTTAAAGGTAATGGTTTTGTTTTGGAGGCATGGTAAGATACATGAAACATTTGATTTTTAAGGTATTTTTCACTTTACAAAAGTAGTATCATGGGAACATCCAACTAGTCTTTTACTCTGACTTAACTAGCAACACATCTGTCTCTGTTATTTTTCAATTGACAGGTAAAAATTGCCTATATTAATGAGGGGTACCATGTGATGTTTTGATACAAATATACATTGTGTAATGTTCTAACCATTATATGTGTTGTTCTAGCCATGATACTATGTCTTAAAATTTTATCATTTCTCTATTGTGAAAACATTCAAAAGTTTCTTCTAGCTTTTTAAAATATACAGTACATTATTGTTAGCTATAGTCACCTTGCTGTGCAGTAGAACATCAAAACTCATTTCTCCTATTGGACTATGACTTAGTCGACCAAACTTTCAGCATTGGTCCCTCCCCTCTACTCTCCAAGACTCTAGCAACCTTTATTCTATTTTCAACTTCTGCAAGGCCAACTCTTTTAGATTCCATGTGTGAGTGAGATCATAAGGTATTTATCTTTCCATGTTGGCTTATTTCCCTTGACGTAATGATCTCCAGTTCCATCCTTGTAATTGAAATGTCAGAATTTCATTCTTTTTATAGCTGAATACCATTCCATTGTGTATGTATATCACATTTCCACTGTGAGTATTTATCTCTATATATGTATGTTTATATAAATACACATTTTCGTTATACATTCATCCTTCAATGAACACTTGTTATTGTGAATAATGCTGAAATACACATGGAAATATGGTTGTCTTTTTTGACAGACTAGTTTTATTTCCTTTGGATTTGTACACAGTAGTGGGATACTAGATCCTATGATAAGTTTTTAAAAAATGTTTTGAGGAATCTCCATACTGATCTCCATACAGCTGTACTAATGTATATTCCCACCAACAGTGTGTAAGGATTCCCTTTCTCTACATCCTTGACAACACTTGTTATTTTTTGTCCTTTTGATAATAGGTGTGAGGTGGTAACTCACTGTGGTTTTGATTTACATTGCTGTAAAATTCATATGGAGCCACACACACACACACACACACACACACACACACACACTCCCAAACAGCCAAAGTAATCAAGCAAAAAGAGCAAAGCAGGAAGCATTACATTATTTGACTTCAAAATATACTGCAAATATATACTAATCAAAACAACATGGTATTGGCATAAAAAGAGATGCAAAGATCAATGAAATAGAATAGTGACCCAGAAGTGAACCCAGGAATCTACAGTTAACTGATTTCCAGCAGATGTTAAAAACATGCACAATGGAAAGGGTAGTTTCCTCAGTAAATAGTGCTTGGAGAAGTAGATATCTACATGCAGAAAAAGAAACTGGACTCCATCTCTCACCATACACAAACATCAACTATGAAATTCCTGGAAAAAAAAAAAAAACAGGGGAAATCGTTCAGGACATTTGGATGGGCAAGTTTTTCTTTCTTTTTCAACAAGATCCCCAAAGTTAGGAAACAAAAGCAAAAATGGATAAATGATATTACTTCAAACTAAATAGCTTTGATACAGCAAAGGGAAGAGAATAAGGAGAAAACCTACAGAATGAGAAAAATATTTTTGCTGATTATACATCAGACAAAGAATAAATGTGTAGAATACATAAGGAACTCAAAAGCAAAAAAAAAAAAAATCCAAATAACCTGATTTTAAAATAGTAAATGACACAAATAGGCATTTTTTCAAAAGAAGACATATAGTGAATAGGTATGTGAAAAAAAATGTTCAGGTTCACTAATCTGGTTTTTAAACACTAGTATAGCAGCCCACAAAACCCTATGAATTTTTAAAATCTGTACTATCAGGATGTTCTTCCTTCCTTTTAATCTTGTGGCAGTGTAAGCTTATTTCCCTTTGTTTATTCTTCATTGCATCACTCGTACAATTGAAAACACTTTTCCTTTTCTCAAGCAAAAGAACCCAAGTTACTTCAGCTCTTATGAAGCATATTTCCCAAAAATTGGTGCACTCAGAAGTATTTGTATTAAATTGTGATCAATGAAGAGATAGTGAGTAGCACATCACTAGAATAAAACATTCTACCATGAATCTGCACAAAGGCGGTTTGGAAAAAAAAGAAAAGTAGAAATAGTTCTGAGGCATTCCCTTGGAAACCTTAACAAGGGAGCTGGAATACAACCCTTATTCTCATTCAGCAAACCAGCTGGACATTCACAGAACATTCTCCATGTTTTCTCTGCTCTTATATTCTGTAGCTTCCATGCTCACCTTGATGTATGCACCTAATCCCCATTAACTTTCATGAGTTTTACCAGCACATCAAAATAGATATGTGGGGAGCTGATACAGTAGAACCTATCCTTCAGTTTCTCTTTGCATTTAAATTACTTTAGGTACAAATCAATTTTGTATTTAAAAGAAACTTAAGATTTTTAGCCTAAAACTTGGCCACTCAGAAAAGCCTAGATTTTGTTTAAAAATTTGAGAAAGAACATATATGGCTAAAGAATTATGAATATTATTTGTATTGAATCATCACACATGTGTAAATGTCTTTAATTCTGTAATTTTTTAAATTAACTAATTTAAAAGTTAATATTTTAAGTACTTAATTATATTATGTACGTGGGTACCGGGAGTCAAACTCGGGACCTCGCGCTTGCCAGGCAGGCACTTATGCCGCTGAGCCATCTCACTGGCCCTATATTATGATATTTATATTATTAACTATAGTTATTTCTGCTGGCATTACTATTAACACTACCAAGGGGACTTTCTGTGTAACAATTCTGTGTTTTCCACATTTTAAAACACCTCCCTTCATCACTTTTCTTGGAATGTCCTGCTAAAAATTTAGTTATATTAAAGGAACTAAAAACAGTATATGAAGGAGGAATAGCTTCTATGAAATGGAATTTTTGGAATGCTCTCATTTTGGATGAGTTGCAGACTTTTAAATTACACAGAAACCCAAATAAAAACAGTTATATGCCAGTTAAAACAAGATTTCACTTGGTCTCAGAGTGGCCTCTTTGTCATTTGGAGGCACGGCCCTTACCTGAAGACAGCAAAAAACAAAACAAACAAAACAAAACAAAACATGAGATTATAGTTTGACAATAGAAGAGAAAAACAACAGAGTTGATGCAAAGTGCCTCTAACATTTAGAATGTGGGTTTGGAAAACACCCTCATCACAAAAGTGATTTGAGCAAGGTAGATGGTCAGTTTGATAAAGGAGAAATTTTTACACATTCAAATTTGTTACTCTCCAAAATCCTCTATCTCTACTTCTACCTATCTGATCATGTTTGTCATATTTAAAATGAGAAATTGTAAATGATGAGGCTATTATAGTGTGACAGAAATAGACTTTTTGCTCTTCACTAAAAGATGTAATCTATAGGCCTTCTCAGTTAAGATCCAATCTTGGGACCAAAAAATAAGGAGCATGTTTTGGGTAGAAATCATACCTTTCATTTTTCTGGCTTGAGCACACTCTTTGGTACATAGTGAATGCAGATTGATAGTTGTTGAATAAGAAAATGTATCAAAGTAGTACTCCAAAGAGAATGTCTACCTAAGATTTAAAATTCGTGTTGATTATATTATACCAACCAGTATAATTTTACAGGAATGTTTTGAATGAAAAAAACGTGATTAGCATATATAGTATTTAAAAATATCTTATTTTTTAAATTCTGAAAAAGTGTAGAGATATATAAGAAAATATATACAATAATGTAAATATATAAGGAAAAATGCAAAATGAAAATTAGCAGGAGCTAACCACTGTATATATTTTGATATATTTTTTCCAGACTGTTTAACGATTCACATTTGTACAAATTTGAGATCATACTGAATTTTCAGAATATATAGAATTTCAAGTAGAGCATGTATATAAAATAATCCAGTGTAAACTAGAAATAATTACCCTATAACCAACGTATATGTAAAACATACTTTTAAACAGTAATGACAAAATTAAACCAAAAACTAAAACTAAATGAGATTTAGATAAACTTATTAGGAATAAGGAGGACTGAGCAGTGTTCTAGGATATCTAGGTTGTCATTATTCCTAAAATGTTCCTGCTTGTATATAAAGAGTCTTTCTATTTTCAAATGAGGACATTTGCTCTTATATTTTCTGTGTCTGAAGAGAGTTTGATAGGCTTGAGTTCTAAGCTGCAGGCATATATAATGACATCTGATCAAAAATGCTTTTGCAAATACCCACTATTGTGATGATTTAGCTAAAATGGTTATGACATTATTGAATGGTAAGTTATGGCAGTGGATTATAGTGAGTTAGTTGATGAGATGATTGGGGAGGGTGAAAAGTTTTACCCTCAGGTAAATTCAAAGAATAGTCTGCAGCTTGTTCCAGTACAAGGCAAACAAACAGAACACTGTCAAAGCCAGAGCTCTTTTATTAGAATTAGGATGACACTTGGGATGCGTACCACAGTAACATGAACCCGCAGGCTACACTGCAGATGTGTACATAGTAAATCAGAAGTGAGTATCCAAACTGCAGTAACCTCTTTTCTTTCTAATCCTTAAATCACTGTGCCACATGATTTCTTTAGGGACAAGGAGTTGCCTTGACCAGCAAAATATTAAAGGCATGGTAATATTTTGAGGTATCAAACGAAAAGATCACTTTGAACTATTCTAAAATTGTTCTCCCCTGACTTAAAAGAGTTAATTCACTTTCAAAGACACTAACTGAAAATAAATCAGACACCAAGGAGAGGAAGGTTAGTTGTAGTCCCTCACTTTAGACTGATATGCCTCAAAAATCCTGCTCAAGGGACTGGTGAGATGGCTCAGCGGCATAAGCACCTGCCTGGCAAGCGCGAGGGCCCGAGTTCGACTCCCGGAACCCACATACGAAAAAGGGGTCGGTGATATCGCTCAGCGGCACGGGCGCCTGCTGGCGCGCGAGGTCCTGAGGTCGACCCCCGGTACCCACCAAAAAAAAAAAAAAAAAAAATCCTGCTCAAGGATCATGTTACTGAGGTGAGATCCCAATGGTAAGTGGATCAGGAAGCATATTGGCCACTGTTTAATAATCTTTCACTCGGATTTTTTTTTTGATAGAATGAGTATATTTCTTTAAAAAAAAAAAGTAACTGGAAAACTGCACAAGGAAACACAGGGAAAGAAACTTCTAAACAATTACTACTGCCAAAGAAGTACACCAGTTGTGAATGCCCTGAAGAGAAAGAGTATTTATGACATTATATCTTTTTACAGTTTTTGCAAAATCGGAAAAAGAAGTACTGAAAACATGTAAGGAATGAATCCTGGGAAGTGTTGTAAGGAAAATTTTGGAACAAAGCCATCTTTGCATTAAGAAAAGATTTTAAGGATTTGTTTTGAAATTTAATCCAAGAACTCAAATCCAATGAAGTTCAACTCAATTATAAGACAACTTCCTAGTTTTAAAATGGGCAAAAGATTTGATAAGATACATTATCAAAGACATTATGCCAATGCCTTATAAGCACATAAGATGTCCAGTATCATTCATCATACAGAGAAATTTGAGTTCCAACTGTTATGAGATACTACTTCATACGTATTAGAATGGCTATAATAAAACTGTTAGAAAATAACAGGTGTTGGCCAGGTTGTAGGGAAACTACAATAGTCATACATTGCCAGTAGGAAATATAAAATCTCCAAAGACAGAAAAATAAATTGTTTGGGGCTAAGGGTAGAAACAAGATTGACAATAAATAGACAGAAGAGGAGAAAAGACATGACCTAAATTGGTTACTGAACAGCGTTGTTAAGACCCAGCATGTGCTACTAGATGCCATGGGTTGTATTTCTTGGGGCTGTACTGCTTGGGAGAGTTGTACTGCTCAGGAGATGAATAAATTTGGGAATTTTAAGAACTGCGGGCTTAGGAAATAAAAGGCAACATTTCGGCAAAGAAGGTGCAGAGTAGGCAACCTTATAACATGAATGGGAGAAGTTTGTCCTAAGATGTCTGGAAAGCCAAACCTAGTGAAATAGATTTTAAGAATTTGGGTTGAACAAAATAAATTTACTTTGTTTCCTCAAGATGAAGGCTTTTGCTACTTTTTTATTAGTACATGTTTGCAACACATAATTATTACATTCATTGTGGGGAGTTGATACATGAAAATAACACAACTTAATTTTTAATCTTTGTGGGGAAGGAGGGAGTAAGGGCCTCAGACCAAAAGGGAAATTGTTTTGGGAGTGCTGGTAGGAGTAGTGGGTGTTAAATTCAGTGTAAACCAGAAAAGAGTGAAGCCTGGTCTGTGGAGTAACTGTACAAAGTAACTTCAACTAAATGTTAAGAGTAGCAAAGGACCATTTTATGGATGAGAAAAATTCAGCTCAGGGAGGTTCAATGACTTTGAAGATCACAATAGTAAGCAGAACCTGAGATAAAATTCAGTTACACAGATTCCCCAGTTCAGTAGCCTTCCATGATGTACTAACTTATACATAACAATTCCTTTGCACTGTAGTAAGGCATTAATTGAGCTATGCTGAGGAGTATAGAGTGATGGACTGGCTCTACAAAAGAAATGCCCCAACTTGGAACAGCAGTCCTCAATTACCTGGGGCAGTGGAATGGAAAGGCAAACCAGGTGTCAGTAAAGCCAAATGGGAAATCACCCATATAACACATATGTTATCTTTAACCTCGGGGTCCAAGAGAGAAAGATCAGAGCCTGGGGAAAGATCAGTTTAACTTTATTAGCATTAGTAAAAACTATCTGTTGTCTGTACACAAAAGCTTTTGAACAAAGTCATAATACAAAAACAGTTTTAAAAGGACTCTCCATGGGCCAGTGATATAGCTCAGCGGCATAAGCGCCTGCCTGGCAAGCATGAAGTCCTGAGTTCAACTCACGGTACCTGCATATAAAAAAAAAAAAGAAAAAAAGAAGACCCTCCATGAGACCATTTGCAATATAGACAATACTATTGATTGGTAATTTTACGTGTTGAAAAAGAGTCGTTAAATGTAACATGCTTTTATTTGATATATTTTGTTCTGTAAGAACTAAAAATAAACCATCAAAGATAACAGGCAATAATATATTTACCTAGTCTATTTCATTCCATTACATGGTTGCAGCAGACAACCAGTCAATGCCCAAAGTGGCCTATAAGAGGTCCAAGAGATAATTAAGAAAGAAAAAAAAAATGGAAAATTTTAAAAAAGTTTAAAAATGAAGGAGTAAACATGTAAAGGAAGAGTAAGAGAGAACAAAGAGAAAGAAGAAGAAAAAGGAAGGCCAAAAGAGAAAATAGATACATGGTAGGCAGTACTATTGCTGTAAGAAAAGTTAACTTATCTTGCTTTATGAATTATCTGTCTTTCTCGATTTTCAACCACAAAAATTCAAATTTTTATTGTATAATAAAAAATATGTTCATTGTAGAAAATTGGAAAACATAGAAAAGCAAAAAAAATTAGCTATAATCCCACCATCTAGATTAAATCTGTTAACATGTTGGTAAGTAATATTATCACCTTGTTTCCAAACATTTTTTTTTAAAGTGCTACCTTTATTGCTTTGTATTCTGATCTTTTTTTCTCCACGTGAAGTATTATGGATATTTTTCTAGCTCAATAAATACATACTTCTAAAATATTTTAAATTGCCTCCATTTAAATTTAAGATTTCGATTTATAGGATACATATAGCTCTTTATAAATTTTGTGCTATAACTTTTATTTTGTAATATTTATAAAATGTAAGAATTCCTCATATAAATACTTTTTTGGTAAAGAATTAAAATCAATTATTTAATATCCATTCCTATGGGAATTAGAACTAGATACAAATGATATGACAGAGCCCTGTCCTGGGCTGTGCTGAGGAGGGGTAGGAAGCCAAGTTGGGGAAAGAAGATACTTATTATTCCTTATTATTTAATATATGTATATAAAAGATGTTGTGTCCATTAGAAAAATCACATTATGTTCTGAAAAGTATAAAAGTATTTAGAAATATGTATTTATTGATCTAGAGAAAGAGCTATGATATTTTTGGTGTTTTGAAGGAAATCCAGAGGTATGGATTGGCAAAGGAAATATTTTCCATACATTATAGTTTATAATAATAGGGAAAATTGACAGAAGCTGAATTGCAGAGTGATTAGCCACCTTACTGTTGGTTGCAGAACCTCTTGTGCTGCACCAGTTCTTTTTAATGTTCCTTGATGTTTCAGACTCATAGTTATTTGTTGCTAGTAACACATTTACCCACTAGAGAGATGTAATGTGGAGAATGTAGGCTGTATTTGGGGAAGGACATCTAACTCAAATTTTGCAAGCTAATTCAGCAATTTCTTTAAATGTTTTTTTTTCCAAAGTGATTATCTCAGCTGGTACTTCAAAGCATAACATAAGTCCTTCTGTTAGCAATAAATCCATAGAAATCCATAAAACCTATGGTGTTTCATATTATTATCAAACATTTGTTGAGCCTTCTACTAATGACCTTCTAGTCATTGTACAGAGCCACATATTCATTTATGATTTCTAACTAGGGGGCTCATAATCTAAATTGGGTCTAAATAGAGAGAATAAGGGAAATTCATGAAAATTAAAATTATGTCCGTGTGATTAGTCAAGCAGTGTAAGTCCATGTTTCCTATTGAAATGATTTACAAATGACAGTGATAACAATCTTAAAGAATTTAAATCTTTCACTCTCCAACCTTTACAATTATTTTTTAGCTTTATAGGGTTAACCTTATTGGGGTTGATTAAATTCAAGCTGTGATCTTTCATAAAGACTCAGTGGAGGGTCCAGATGGCCCAACAATACCTCCTTTTGTGAGAGGAAATAACTTGAAGATTTTTGTCTAATTAAAGTATTTGTGCTGGTGGGACCTGAATGAATTGTTATTCCTTTAAAGGGGTCTGCATTACTAATAATCTTTATAAAATACTAATTATTTTAAAATAGAGTGCTGCTTTCACAATTTTAGTTATGTCCTAGGGCCACAGTGGCAGGAGAATGACATTTTGAAGCTGGACTCTGTTACCATCTTTGGGATTTCAGTCTGAAAATACAAATCTAGAAAATCAACAGAACAAGATTCTGTAGAACAAAATGCCAGGAAGGTCACTGCATTACTTTCTTCCTGTTCCAGTCCCATGCTCACAATTACCTTAACTCTTGTCAAAATATTTTCTATGGTAACAACCAAGACATAATTAGCACCATTTCTTCATGTTGAAAATATCACTGGTAGCCATAAAAGAAATTTGAGGAAAGCCCTTAAGCACATCATCTCAGCAAATGACTGCTGTGGTTATTGGTACACATGATTTGTCTACCTGCAAGAATACACCTCATCTTAACCTGCCTTCCTATCCCAGTATTCCTAACTGTATGAGATAGTGAGAAAGAGGGAATTCCAGGTGTGAGGTGGGGATAAGGTGGAAATGCAGTCAGAAATTAGATAATAAACAATCTTACAAGTGCTTTTAGTATATTTAGTTATTTGCATCATTATTTTCCAAACTTTTGTGTATTTTGTCTGCAATCAAGAAGATATTCTGAGATAATTTTTTCTCCAAAAGCCTGTCTTGTATCAGACTGGCAAAAATATTGATCACTCTTGTCATGAGTGGAAATGTCCTATGTGAATTTGACTTTTTACATGTTCTCCGTTGAGGCTACAGAAGCCAGAGTTGTTATGATAAAAGATTTCCAGCAGGGGGTGTAGCTACTTCTGTAGGGTAAATTCTTTTGAAGCCACATCACATTCATGTGTTTGAATATTGCAGTGTTACCGCTCATAGTAGAGGCTGGAATTATAACGTTTTTTATGACTGTCATCTCTTTTGATCCAAAAAAGAGCATGCATATTAATTCTTTATTAGGATATGTTGAAGAAGTAGAAATTTGTGGAGAGAATATTTAAATTAAAAACCTAAAGTGCCTGACTGAAATCTTTATTCTCCCAATTTTTTCAAAGTAAGTGGACAACAAAGCTTCAGGAGATTTTAATTGTCCAGTACAGCAGAACAAGTGCTTAAATTTTTTATTCTAGATAAGAGTAGTTGATGTGAGTGGGCTTGGGAATATTTATTCTACCTTTCCCCCATATTTGTACATGTGCATGTAAAGAATAAATTCCTTATTTTCTCAAAATATACCCTTTTGGGTGGAGAGGGTGTTTTAAAGCTTTTTTCTGAAGACATGGCTCCTGATCACCTTCAAAAAATGACATTTTTTATCCTTTCCCCCCTGCTCTTTAATGCCTTTTATTTGTAGGTATATAATGTAGATATATAAGCATTGTTAATCACAGAATTTTGACCCCCAAATTCTATTTTCAGATTTCTACTGGTACAGAAAGCTGTATATTTTATTTTTGAGAAAAGCAACACAAAAATGATAAAAGTGATAACTTACTTGTATGTAGCTTTTGACTATTAGTATTAATAAGAAGCAAAGTCATAAATTTCCAGACCCCTTAAATCCAGGTGGACAATGTGGGAATAAAAATAATATTGTCAGCTATGAAAATTATTATTTAAAATAAGGGCTTCTTTAAAAAATACACTTTTGGGGCCGGTGAGATAGCTCAGCAGCATAAGCGCCTGCCTGGCAAGCTCAAGGTCCTGAGTTCAACCCCCAGTACCCACGAAAATAATAATAAATAAATAAATAAATAAAAATTAAAAATACACTTTCTAGTGTCTTCATTAAGTAAAAATGAGATTTGAAATCTTTTCCTCCAGTTTCATGTCCTGTAACTGAAAATTGTACTTTTTTATGTTAATGTTTCCTTTCAAAGACCTAATTTATTTTACTTTGGTTTATGTTGATACTGTACATGTCCATGATTAAAAGTTTTCTGATTATTTGGGAAATAATTTTAAAATTATATTTAAGTTGGACACCTATATAGTAACTAATATTTTACTCAGGTATTGGCTTCATGTAGTTTAAGCTTTTAGTGCAAAGATAAAAACACATTTAAATACATTAACTTTCCAACCTTTGTTAGTGGCATACGTATGGGATTAGTAGCACATTTTGGTAGTTTGAACTCCTTTCCCCAATTCCCATTTCTCCCCTATTCTTCCTTCTCTATTTTCATTGAAGGCTTTCTTCATTGTCCTTTTCCTTGCCTACAGTTTGTCACTGGACGAATGAATTATCAACAGTCTTTAACTTACTCTTGTTCGATCTGCCTGGTAGCACTCAGATGCAAGCGAGAGGCTGGAATTGGAATTTTCGTTATCCTTTTTTAAAATTGGGGAGTAAGAGACACAGAAGAAATAGAAATGTACTTTTTGCTTTTATTAAGTTTACCTTTGAGAAATATGGAGAATGAATGGGCGGGGGGGGGAAGGAACAAACAAACAGAGCTTCTGCTGGAATATTATGACAGATTTACCGACAAATATTTTCTAACAGATTTTTACCAACAGGCAGTTTTTGTTTTCTTTACTAATAGACCATAAACATACTTCTGGTTGGCAGCAGCTACACCGTTATAACACTAAAAAGCAACCTTGGCTAACTTCAGCACCTTATGCAACATCAGAAATAAAGAATAAGTTGAATTTTCAAGAGTTTTTATACGTTAACTCTACAGACAATAAACTATTTTCAATGCGGGAAATAAATCTTTCCCCAAAGAGAAAGTGTCCCCAAATTACCTTTTTCTTTTAGACTTAGCAAGGAATGGAGAGATTTGTGTTTTTACTCATTTTTTTATGTGCTGACAACTATTTTAAGACCTCTGTGTAAGTCAGATTCTGATGACCTTGGGAAAGTCACCCGGACCCTCAGTTTCTTCAACGTTGAAAAGAAAGGCAGTGGTTTCTACAGCTCTCCCTGTACCAGTCAATGTCGATGCACAGATAGGAAATACATGGAAAGCTCGGTGTACCCCCAAACTTGTGAAATTTCTAGAAGTAAAAAATACTAAATATATTTATGGCAATATAATAGAAGCCAGGCGGCTGATAAACTTGGGCTAGCAGTGGTGCGAGCTGGGTTCTTTGGGGCCACGCCAAGGATCACTCCAAATCTTGGCGTCTCGCTCAACTCCCATTAAGAAGGGACCGAATCAGGGCCGTGTCCCTGGACTGTGACAACAGAGAAACGGACTACTCTTCCTTGGAGTTTTGTCTTCTGAGTGCGGCACCAGGTCCTGGGCGGGCGAAGTCTGTAGCTGGCAAGAGATTCCACAGGCAGAAAACTGGCCACACACCCAGGAGCACACACACGAACACGTCCCTGAGAGCAAGCTTGGGCGCATACAGTATTTTCCTCCTTTGCATTCTTTAACGCTCAGAGATTTATCGAGAAGCATTCGGTGCCCGTGCTATGTTTTGCAACGGCGAACACATCAGGTTCTTTTGCAGTATTGTGCTTTGCTCTGAGTTATGGCCAGAAACCGAACGAAGGAAAAGGAGAAAGTAGGGGAGGTTTGGAGACGACAGTGCACGTTATGCAGCTTCTAAAGCGTGGAGGATGGGACGGAGGAGGAGCAGAATACGAAGAAAGGGGAAAGCTGAGGAAAAATATTCACACCAATGGGTAAAAGGGAAAAGGTGAGAAGCAATGGAGTAGCAGAGAGAACCAATGGATGGGAGAGGAGGAGGAAGAAGGGGGAGGGGCAGAAACCAATCCGGGAGCCCGGACGCGAGCGAGGACGCGGCCCCGCGCGTTCGCTCCCCTCCCTCCAGCACCATAGCTCGCGCCTAGCCGGGCTCCCGGGAGACGAGGGCAGGGGCGGGGCCGAGCCGGGCGCGCGGCGCGGGAGGCGTCGCGAGGTGAGGGCGGCGGGGGCGGGGAATTGTGGGGCGGGCAGCGCGGGTACGCGCGCGCGCTCCGGGTCCTGGCTGCGCCGCCACTCCGCCCCTGGCCGGGTGTGTGGCTTCGCGCGCGCGCGCGTTCCGGCGGTGCGCGCCGGGAGAGATGCTGAGGTAAAGTTCGGGAGAGAGGGAGAGGGATCCGTCAGCGCGAGGGAGCCCGAGTGGCCGCCATTACTGAGCCCGGCGCGGCGGCGGGCGTAGGGGAAGGGGGGAGGGACGGGGCCACCGCTGGTGGCGGGGAGGGAGGGCGGCAGGTTACCAGGCAGCGGGAGCCGTGGGGCTTAGGGTTTCGGGGCGTGTGTGTTGGGAGGGCGGGGGGGGAGTGCTGAAGGGACGCGGCGCTCGGTGAGCGCGCCGGGGACGAGAGGCGAGCAGAGAGTGGAGGAGGAGGCGGCGGCGGCGGGAGCGCTCCCCAGGAATGTCGCTGCCGCTGCCACCGCCGGGGCCGCTGCCGTTGAGGAGGAGACGGAGGAGACCAACGTTGTTAGGTAGGACTTTGCGACCCCGCACCTCTGGGCCTGCCCGCCGCCTCCCCGCGAGGACCCTCCCGCCGCCGGTTGTAACCAGTTCAAGGGCTGGGGCCCCGCGGCCGCGGAGGGGAGCCTGTGCCGCTTCGGTCTTCGCAGGCCGGGCTGGAGCCGCGGTGGGAATACGGTCGGCGTGAAGGGCAGAGAGGCCGGGCGGAGGGCGCCTTCTCCACAGGTGACGGGGCCGGGGTCTGCGGAGGCCTGGTGGCGGCCCGGGATCGCGCCGGCCCCGCCAGGCGTCCGCTCTCGCTCGCCGCCCTCACTTGTCCTGGTCTTGTAGGGTGCGTGGGGAAGGAAGGTGGCGGTGTCTGTGGGCCGGGTTGCTGCTGCTGTTAACGAGTTCCACCCGGAAGGGGGAGAGGGGGTGGGTGCAGATTCGCGAAACCTGATCTCTGTTGCAAACTTAAACGCCTTTCTGGGGGATCGGCCCTTTCACTTTTTCCTTATCTCCCCGACTCCTCCCTGGTTTCTCTTCACCAAATTCCCATCTGCTGTTAAAGCTTGGGGTAGGGTGTGAGAAGTTGCACTGCGCAACTGAAACACTTTGAGTCTTGTCGGTTGATTGTGACTGGGTGGGGGCTCTGATACTGAGTTTTCGCCAGGGTAACCTTTACAGTCTCTGTTTCCACTAAAGAAAAGTATCGGGGTGGGGGTGGGGAGCTGCGCGGGAGCGCGCGTGCACTTATCCCCACATAAATACACACACTCGGCTCTCTCGCAGCCTCCCTCCCAGTGTTAGAATCGCAAGTGAGGTGGAGGCTCTGGGTGTAGCTGAGGCTGTAAGGTACTTGGACACAAGGGCAAACTTAGGACAGTTACTAGTTCCCAGAAAGTTGTAGCGGAGGCGCTTATACTTTTACCACATGATGGAAATCCAGTTCTGGCCAATGCCTAATGGGAATTTGAATGTTTTAAATGTAGATCAAAATAAGTATATACATGGGTTTGTGTGCGCGTTTTAAATTTCCATCCATAATTTACTTTTTCCTTTGAAATAGGGAACAATGGCAACGTTTCAAATGTTCAGATGTAAAACATTGAAACATCTCTGTATTTGCATATACAGTACTGTCTTCTACAGGTGTTGGGGGAGGGGGGTTTAGGGTACCACTTAAATTCAAAACAGGTTTTCAACTTGAACAGGATGTTAGGGATGTTTATCTGTATTGAGGCTATTAGTCACTTCATGGAAGAGTTCTCTAAATCATTTAAAAATAGTTCTAAACAAAATTTCACATAGATTCAGCTACTCGGAAGACTATTTTGGTTTAAGAGTAAGACTGGTAATATGTGTTTGGAAATGTTTTCCTGTCAATTACAGTTTACTTGTACTTTAATATGATAACAGTTATTCAGTATGTTCGGATATGCATACTAACAGCATACTTACGGCATAGGTAACCTACTAGAGAGTTTCCAGAGTAAAATATTCTTTCATTTTAAATTACTCTCTACTTTTTTTTTTTTTTTTTTTTTTTTGCTGTTATTTGTTCTTTGTAAGTGACCCAGATTTCTAGTAACCGTATAGAGGCAGAGAGTGTTTAAGTGTGGGTCACTAAAAACTTCGAAGGCAGTAGAACACTTCAGGAATAAACATTGGATTGAAAGGCTGGGTATACATGTACTTTTAAAAGCACTATTGATATGATTGATTTAAAGCAGCATTAGACGATACAGATTATTAGATGACTATCGATTTGGTTGTAGTATGTAGCCTACATTTTTTTTAACCCAGGTCAGCATGTCTTATGTTACCATTCTTGGTACATTAATTATTAAGAACATTGGGAAAAGGATTGGTTACACTTTGATGTAAGAATTGGCAAAGAATTCTGTTATCTTTGTCAGTTTTTTTTTAGTGTCTCACTTCCCTCTCATTGAAACTACTTTAACAACTCAAAACGTGATGCAAAGCTAGTATCTTAATTCTCTCAGTTGGTACTTACCTTAAATGTTTTGAAAACCATCTACATTCTTCCCCCTTTTTGTTTGAAAGGCTGATTTATTAGAATACTTATTTTAGAGGAAATGAATTATATTGACTGGTAAGTCTTGCCTTAGTATTTAAGTGACATAATAGGGATTTTTCTTGGTTTCTACAGAATAAGCTTTATCACAACTTAAGTTTCCATAGGTATTGTTTTAAAACTTGATTTGGACCATCCATAGGTTTTTTTGTTTGTTTGTTTGTTTTTACATCAAAGTATGCAAACAGTGATTGACTTGAGAATCAGTGTAGTGTTCTGTATTCCTAAAAGACACTTGCAATATACATTTAAAGTATACCAGGGGAATGTGATTTTTGGAGAAACTAGTTCAATGCCAAGAGTTTTAAACACAAATCTTAGTTTTCAAACTGTGTTCCTTGATCCCTATGGGTTTTCCCCCCCTGGATTCTTTGATACTTCCACTCTTCCAAACCATGACAGCTTCTGTTTTTATCTATTAAATGTGTTGTACTTAAACAAAACATTCTTTTTTGTGTGTGTGTGGGTACCAGGGGTGGACCTCAGGACCTCACGTGCCAGCAGGTGCCCGTGCCACTGAGCGATATCACCGGCCCCCTTTTTCGTATGTGGATTCCAGGAGTCGAACTTGGGCCCTTGCTTGCCAGGCAGGTGCCTACGCCGCTGAGCCATCTCACTGGCCCAATATTCTTTTTTTTAAAAAAACAAGTTTATCTGCATTTTTAAAAACGTTAAAACCTCTGATTTGTTAATTCAGGTTACCTTTGTGTAGCACTTACTATGTGCTTGGTTCTGGGAATATAAAGATAAATTAGAGATGAGGGTAGCTCAAGCTTTATTTGGAGAGTAAATAGTTAAAAGTACTGAGAGGTACAAAAAAGAACAATTATTTCTACCAGGGTGTCTTTGTCACAAAAGAAGAAACATTTTGAGTGTTTCAGCTACAAGTAGGAGTTTAAGAGAGACAAAGATGGACTTTTTTTTTCAGTGCGTTTTGGAAGCTCACTGTCCGCAATGGCTGAGATATGCAGTGAAATGAAACAGTTATTAAATTTTTGTCGTATCAGTGCATTTTACTTCTTAGAGCTATTACTTGGGACGAAGTTATATATAACTCTAATTTTATGGTTATATTATGACTGTGTCACTTGGTTCAGTTCTCAAGCTTTTCAGTAAAAAGTTTTCATTTTTCTAGCTTTTGATAGGTTTAGCCTATTTTGTTATCCCTGACCATTTTCTACTGAACAGCTAAGCATTGTGAATGATAGAAGAAAGTATAAAATATTACTCCCTTATAAAGGAACTTAGATAAAGGAGATAATACATGAAGGCATAGAATTGGGATAGTGTGTTGAGGGGAGGGAAGACAGGTACTTTACTGAAAGCGTGGATGAAAAACACTGGGAAGTATGGGACATATTGGCAAGTGAGAAGAAAATATAGCTTAAAAACATAAGAGCATCAGTTTATACCCTATTAAGTTAAATTGAAAGATATGAAGAAAGTATTGATGTGAGGGTATAGAAGGGGATGGTGGAGAAATAAATATATTATTAGATGGTCTATCAAAGTAGCTGTACTGATATTATTAAATAGCCTTGGCAAAATGCTTACCTTGGTTTCTGATATGGTATTGTCTGTCCATTTCTTTCCTGTTTATCATGTTCTCTTAGTGTCCCAAAATTGTATTATTATTATATTTAGCTTCTCAGAGCCAAGATAACATCTGCTTTTAAATTTTTATTAAATTTTTTTTTTGGTTGACTGTTTAGATAGCTAGTAGAATATTAATATTCCCGTGATTGAAGTGTTGCAAGATTCAGATTTCAACTCTTTTGAATTGTTAACTAAGTACATATATATAGAGAAGAGGTTATATATGTATATATACTTAGTTAATAGAGAAGTATATTGTATGTGTGTATATACACACACACAGTTAATAGAGAAGTATGTAAGTCCTCGGATGTTTCTAAGAATATTGAATGATCTCTTACATAATGGCCGAAGTTCAGGATCTTAAAGTTTTACTCACCTTTTTCTTGCCTTTTTTCATTACTAAAATTTCATTTGTCTTTGGAAATAGCACTTGAAACTCAGGTAATATCACCCTCTATTGCTAAAAGTGATGCGTTTTCATTACGAAACACCGATTTGTTTTTTATTTCTCTGTGGTACCCACTTGTCAAGCTCAGAATTGGATTTCTCTTTTAAATTCTACTATGACATTCAGATGTTTTAAGTGAAAGTATTTACCTGTTGCTTGGTCTTTGTGCCCCACCAGATTCCATCTGTTGCTTATTACAAGGTGAAACTCCTGTTTGCTCATGAAAATGATCGTCATATTTAATATCTTCAACTTTTATTTTCCTACTTTCTAGTATTTCTGTTGTGTTTAATCACTTCATCCTCATCACACACAAACTAAGTTCATCCTACTCTTCAGGGCTCACTCAAAACCTTTCTTTTCAGTGAAACTGTTTCGGCATTTGTACATAATGGCCTTTGGGCCACATTTGGCCTGGTACCTATTTTGGTATAATGGCTTTTTACATTTTTGAGATCCTTTGGGAGAAAATTTTAAGAGTGTACTACTTGTGATTTGTAAAAATTACATGAAGTTCAAATTTCTGGGTCCTTAACGTTTTATTGTGATAACCATAGTCATTTAAATATTTTCTGTGGCTATTTTTGCACTGTGAAGGCATACCCAGGTAGAGTGACATAGTACAGTGTCCAAAGCCTTAAATTTTTGCTGCCTGGCCCTTTACAGAAAAAAGTTTTCCAAATCTTGATCTATCCTAGCTTGTACTTACCTCTCATTTCTTTGAATTCCTATTGTATTTATCAACTCCATGGTCTAGCATGTTGCCTTTATCTCTTTAGCTGTGGTACCATAAAGATTCTTAAAAATACAGTGCGGAAAGTGCTTTTCACTTTTCTCCCCCCTTGAATTCATGTTTTATTTCTGTACCCTTTCCTGTGATTATTTGACCTCTCAATGTACCCATCACCAAATGTTTCATCTTTAAAAAAATTGTTAAAATTTACCTAAGTTTTTTACATAATGAAAATGATGATTTCTTTCCTATGTAATCTTATGATATTGAATGTCAAGTTAGGCCCTTACTCCTACTATGTAGGTCTCTGAAGTGGGGAGAAAAGACTCAGACTTAAGACTGGGTTAGTGGATTTCTCTGTACATGCCTTCGGACTTTCAAAACCTCTCACATAAACTCAGTACAGTAAATACTTACAGATTGTTTTCCATGGTTGATATAAATGAAATGAACTTTGATTCTTCTGTTTTTACCACAGAATAAGGAAACAGACTATGAAGAATTTGGAATAACTTTCATACCAAAGGCATTGGGAACAACATAACATCAGAAGAGGCTGTAGGTGATAATGGAATATGCAGTTAACTTGTTTGAGAGAGGGTTTGATCATTGGTTTTATAATATTTTTAGCTATGAAACTTTTTTCTAGACAGTAACTTGAAATGTGAAAAATGGGTATAAACACAGTTACCTTTGTTGAGTAGCTTTGGAAGTTCCCAAGTCCTGCCTGTTGGGAGTTTGGGAAGTATATGTGTTAATGAGCAAGCTATAGTTCTTTAAAAAACTGAACTTTTTGTATTAGAATATTCTGCTGCACTGGACTTTATGGGCCCATAGTAGTATGGGATTGTTATTTGTGCCTGTATCTGTGACTTTAGGATTATCTAGTTTTAGAGCTGAGTATTCCGAGCTTAGAAATTGATTCATTTTTTTATTCATCAAGTATTTGTTGAGCACTCATTGTGTATCAGGCAATATTCTGTATGCTGGTAATATGGTTAAAAAAAGAAAAATTCCAGTGCTTCTCGGTTTAGTGACTACATAAATTGCTGACATTTTGGATAGATTCTCTTGATAATTTATCTAAATTATAGTCTTGTCTAAAGACAAATTCATAGGAATGGTAACTTTTTAAGGTTCATTTAAATCTAAATGTTGTGTACTTATGTTTTGCCTTTGTTCAGAGGCAAAATAAAATAATGAAATTTGATTGACTCCTACTAGTATTACATTGTTGAATTACATAGCTACCTTACATATTCTAAAATGTCATTTCCTCTTCTTGCTTATCATGGCATTGATAAGTTTGTCACTGAGAATTAGCAATGTTGAGAAGATATATCAGTATTACACTACTCATCTTCTAGTATGCAGTTGAGTTTTTAATTCTTAAACTACTCTGGACAAGTTTGCATAAGATTGTGGAATGTGTGATACTCTTTGGTCTGGTTTTTTTGAATATTTGTTTGTATAAGGGATATTTTATTTATTTGACTTAAGATCATGTAATTCTAGCTGGGTACAGTGTTACATGCCTGTAGTCCTAGCAGTCAGAGGTTAAGGCAGGAGGACTGCAAGTTTGAGCGCAGCCTGGGCAAATTAGTGACTTAGTGGGGTACTGTGTCAAAATAAAAGTGAAAAGGAATTGAGATGTAACTCAGTGTAAAGGTTGTAAGTTCAGTTTCCAGTACTGCCGTCCCCATTGGGTGATTACAAAATTCCTTCTTCAGTGTATTAAGTCTTAGAAATGTAATTAAAAATGTCCGCAAATACTGCAAAACCCAGTATTTTGAATCAATTGTATTTGGAATTATACTCACCTTTGTTTTCTAAAATTAGTTTTAAGTGTTATAAATAAAAATTAGATGATTATTCAGACAGAACACATTATAGATCGTTTGCCTTTGTGATGGCTTCGTTTTTGACAATTTTGATTTTAGTATTTGTTTGGATTCATATATTTGTTGAGTGACCATTGTGTGGGAAGCATTCTAGACTTTTGGAATGTACTGCTGGAAAAAAACAAAGATATGTGCCTTTATGGCGTTTTGTAGTTACTTTTCTCTTGTTGCTGAGACAAAATACCTGACACTCAAAGGAGGAAATGTTAATTTAGCTCAAAGTTTGTAGAGGTTTCAGTTCATAGTTGCTGGCTCCAAGGCGGGGTGGCAAGGCAGAGGGGCACTGCAGAGCAGGCGGGCAGGCAGAAGGCAGCAAGCAACAAGTAGCAATAGCAATCAAGAACAGCACCCCTCTTTCTGTCCCTTATATTCTATACAGGTTACACACCCTTAGGGTGGATAGCCCTCACATCCTGCATAGGCCTTCCCATTATCCACACCCAGAGCTATGCCAAACCAATCAGTGGACTAATTTACTAATTACACACCCTTTATCCCAGTATCACACACTCTAGGTCCAGCCACCTCTGAAAAGCCACACCTATGATCGCATGAGGCTTTGGGGGGACATCTAGACACAAGCCATAACATGGCCCTTTTAAATCTGGAGTGGAATAGGGAGAGGAATAAAGTTGATAACAATAAATAAGTTGTGTAGTGTCTTTGGTGGTGCTGGGAAAAGTAAGTGCAGAGGCAGGAGCGTGATTAGCATGTTGTGTTCCTTGATGTGACTAGAGTAGAATTAGAATGGGGAGAATAATATTAGAGTAGGCTAGAGAGGTCTTAGGTTGGAAAAAGCAGATCTTACAGTTGGTCATTGAAATGACTTGGCTTTTAATTACAGAACTGGAAAATTCTGAACAGAAGACTGAATGGCTTTGAGTTATATTGTAAAAGGAATGCTCTGGAATAGACTGAGGAAAGGGAGCAGAAGTGAAACAGGGAAAATTAGAAAACTTTGGAGTAAGCTTGGGCCAGAGATGGTGGGCCAGGGTTATAGTAATAAGGTATCAGAAACTGGTAATTATGAGTGTATTTTAAAAATAGGGCCGTGTCTTAGTCATTTTCTTGTTGCTGGGATACAATATCCAACATCTGCACCTTTAAGGAGGAGAGGTTTATTTCTGCTCACATTTTCAGTCCACTGGCTCCAAGGCAGGAGGACACCGTGGTGGGAGGGTATAGCAGAGGAAAAGCTGTTCACTATGGCAGCAAGGAAGCAGAGAGAGAAAGAAGGGAAGAGTTGGGGAGAGAGATATACCCTCTGAGATCATGCCCCCAGTGACCTGCTTTTTCCAAATAGGCCCCAATTCTCAACACCAAGCCAGCTCTAGTGCCTACGTAATCCAGACACCTTTCATAAGCCCTACCTCTGAGCATAAGGCTTTGGAGAGACATCCATATGTAAACCTTCTGCCCCAGCCCCCAAAATGCTCATGTGTATCGCTTTTGCAAAATGCATGTAGTCCATCTCTGTGAGTTGCCAAAGTCTTAGCATTTCCAGTACTGCTGAAAAGTTGAAGTCCAAAGTCTCCTCTGATACTTAAGGCAAACTTAGCTATGAACTCTATAGAAATGAAAAAGAAAGTTAAACACTGTTGACATACAATGGCACAAGATAAACCTTCCCATTCCAAAAGGGAGGAGCATGGGGATAGAAAGGTATGGGACTGAAGGGAGCCGAAACCAGAGAGTAAATAAATATTAAATCCTGTAGTTGCATATTCAGCATCCAGGGCAAGCTGTGGTGAGATGTGAACTCCAAAGGACTTGTGTGGCTCGGCTGCTATAGTATTGATGGTGGTTGTAGCCCTCATAGTTTCTGTCAGGTGGCTTTGCTCACTGCCTGTGGCTTTTCTCAGACATTCTACATTTCTGGCTTCTCCAGCTTCCTGGGATCTGCACTGCAGGTTTGGCTTCACTCTCAGCTTCACTCGCTCCCTCACAGTGCATACTGCCTGGCCTCCCAGAACTTCTTCTGAAATCAAGTGGAACCCTCCTTGATGCTCCCTGATTCTTGGATTTTGCGTGCGTGTAAAACCAGCCCCGTGTGGATGATGCTAAGGTCTGCTGCCAGCAGAGGCGTTTTGAGTGCATGGATAGCCAGACACTGTGAACTGAATCCCAAAGAACCAATTCCCTGTGAACCCCCCACCCACAGTATGTTACCCTGGGACAGTCTTCCCAAAGCAAAATCTTCCACTTTTGTACCTCTTAGGCTTTGGCGGCGGGGGGGTCGGGGGGGCACTTGTGTATTCCTCATATACCCTATCTTTCCTGGTGTCTTGATGTGAAGCACTTGGCTTCTTTTTAATGCTAATTTTTTAGTGACCAAGCTGTCCTGGGCCAAAATTTTACTGGCCTTCACTTTACAGGAGCTTCTCTTTTGGTGTAATTTAAAACTTTAAAAAAATCACCCAGCTTTGCTCTTTGCTCTTGATTCTCAATATAGAGCTGGCTGAAAGCCCCCCAACAGAACTCTTCCCACAGCTTCAGTGTTGGGCTGACTTGAAATATCCTGTCAGATTAATTGCTACCCTTAATCTGTCTCCCAGATGTTTCAGGACATGAGCAAAATGCTGACAAGTTTTGTACCAGAGCATAATACATGTGTCCTGGAGTCCAGCTGCCAATGGAGTCCTCGTTCCCAACTGAAACCTCCTGAGCCTGGCCTTTACCATCTGCATTTTTATCAGAATTCTGATCTGTGCTCTGACCAGAATTTCCCATCAAGCTTGATTTACATTATTCTAGGGTAGTGGTGGCAAACCTATGGCACGCTGCAGTGGGCTGTTTGTATCATTGAAAGCTCTAAAAGGTTTACCATCACTATTCTAGGGCTTCTCTAGCTGCCATTTTCAAACCTTTCCAAACTCCTATGAACCAGTTCCCAAGGCTTCTGAACCACATGGTCAGGTGCTCATAGCAATGGCCCTACTTCTGATACCAAAAACCAGTCTCAGTCACTTTCCAATTGCTGGGACACAGTATTCAACACTCAGAACTCAAAGGAGGAGAGATTTATTTGGGCTAACATTTTCAGTCTGTAGTCTGCTGGCTCCAAGGCAAAAACAGCATGGCAGATGGACATAGCAGAGGAAAAGCTGCTCACACTATGGCAGCAAGGAAGCAGAGGAAGAAGGGAGGGGCTGGGAGGGGAGATACAGCCTTCCAGGTCATACCCATACCCCTCTTCCCCCCACCTTACTCTTCAAGCCAGGCCTCACCTTCCAACACTGAGTCGTCTCTAGTGCCCGCATAATCCAGTCACCTTCCACAAGCCCCACCTCCTGAGTGCATGAGGCTTTGAGGGGACATCAGATACAAACCATAACAGGCCCATAGGAATTTTCTGAAACAGCATAATAATTTAGAAGCATAAAAATTTTAAAGTTAATACTTTTTATTGAGTACAGCAGTTTTGTGAAAAGGGGCAAAACAAAAATTCTTAGTTTTTAGTTTTTTAAAAAGTCTTTAGGAATTATTGGTTTTTATAGAAATTTTAATTGACACAGTAATTGTATATTCAGTACTTGTTCATAATGTGTCATGATCAAATTGGAGTAATTGGCATATCTGTCATTTCAGGCATACATCATTTCTTTGTGTTGGAAGCATTAAAATCCTTTCTATGAGCTATTTTTAAATTTTTGTTGTCAACCATGGTTATCCTATTGTGCTATAAAACATTAGAAGTTCTTTTTCCTACCTAGCTGCACTTCTGTATTCATTAACATCATATTCATCCCTCCCTCCCCTATGCCCTTTCCAGGCTGTGGTAACTATTCCATTTTCTAAAAATGTTTTGGTTTAAATCCTGAGTTACTAGCAATCTGTTCTTTTCATTTTTCTAGATTCCTTGTATAACTGCTTTTTTTTTTTTAAATTTACAGAGCTACTTCATGTTAGTAAAACTTCACTAAAGGGAGTATATAATGCTTGAATGGCCTATTAAACTATCTTAGAAAACTGAGTTGTCAACATGGCTTTATTTTGACAGTTACAGGACAATTTTACTCAAATATATGCATTGTCATTAATTTCTATGAAGACAGTTATTAAAAATTTCCTTAAAATAAAATATTTCTAAGGTAATCTTAAAAACAGAAGGAGAGACTACATTGCATGCTATTTAAAATAACATTAAGATTGAGCATGAAGAAACTTTGGTCTTAAACGTTTAATTTTGTGTAGGTTATTGCTACTTTGGGTTTCTTCCTTAGTAAAAATAAGCATGATTCTAGATGTTATCAGAGCAAATTACTGTATGTGAAAGTAAAGTCGTGTCAAAAACAAGAGAAGACATATGATTTAAAGAAATAAATCATTACAATCATATATCACTCTTAATTTCAAAGAAATTTTTAAGTTAAATAGCTCGTTTGTAGTCAAAGGTAGTAGCCATTGGTTTATTAGTGGGAACATTAAAAAAGAAGATTTTTATTATTGGCACCAAAAATTAAAAACTAGCTACTTTGTTTAGTTAGTAGAGAATAATTTTGATCAGGTTGTTAAAGGCCAGTGGATAATTCATGTATGTGTAAATTGTCCAAGTGTCTAAAATGAAATATGAAATTCTGTTATCTATTAGGGCCAACTTCATGAGTTACAACTTTCTCCTTTGAGGTTTATTATGGTATTACTTTATTTATTTATTTTTTTTAAAGAAGGAAAGGATAATTTAGCTCACAATTTGTGGAGGTTTCAGTCCATAATTAGCAGGCTCCAAGGCAGGGTGGCACATGGCAGAAGGGTGACAGTTCATGGCTGCGGAAGATACAAAAGCAAGAAGAGCAAAAGGGGAGGAGAGAGAGCGTATTACTTATGATAGTCACCAAATAGCAAATTTTCTTGAAGGTGACAACAATTTTTTTCTAGTCTGCAGTTTCTCAGACTTTTTTTTTTTTTTTTTTTTTTTAATTTAAAAACTATTCGCACTAAAGTTTCTGAGTTAACACATTCCTGACAGGGCTGTAATTCGTATGTCTTGTTGCCAGACAGCTTGAACTACCAGTGGTACATACATGATTGTTCCAGTTTTTAGTGACTGGTGATACAGGTGGTACAGTCATGTATGTACCGCCACTGGTTCAAGCTGGCAGGAACGTGTTAAACTTGTAAATTAGGTTAAGACCCTGCTGTGGTGAGAGATGAAAAGAAAGAGCAACTATTTGTCCAGCATACCTCTTTGCCACCTCTAGGTGAAAGAATTTTCCCACCATAATTTAAAAATCACTGTATGGTGACTTGTCATAAGGTCTTTGTGACTTCAGAATACCAGTGGGTAGACTGCCCAACAGAATTGTTGGAAGGACTTGGCTATACTTCAGTTTGTCTAACTGGCAGTTTACTGTGAATTGTGAAAATCTTCAGTCACAGGAAACTACCTTGTTTTTTAATTTAAACTTTAATAATCATGTTTCAGAGATTGTCACTGTCAAGCTGATGATGGTGTACAAAAGCTTTAATATTAAAATTTAACCTGAATATAATAAAAGTTTTATTTATCCCTTAGATTAAAAGTTTCCCAGTTTTTAGTGATCATTGACAGGATGATGGCTTACCTCCATTTGATTTTAATCCCCTTTCTTTCTGAAACTCTTAGACTTTAAAATACATTTTTATTTTCATTTCTACTTTTTTGTTGTTTTGTTTTTTGTTTGTTTGGTTTGAGACAGGGTCTCACTATGTAGTTCAGACTGGCCTTGAACTTGCCGTGTAGCCCAGGCTGGCCTCGAACTCACAGTGATCCTCTTGTCTCAGCCTCCTGAGGGCTGGGATTATAGGTGTGTGCCACCACGCCCGGCTTCATTGCTATTTTTACCTTTCTATTTTAAGCTGTAGAGTGTATGTATATCTCAGTGTTTGGGGAGTTATGTTATAGAAGAAAAGTCTGTGTCTTGCACCCAGGGCCTTGCACATGCCAGGCAAGTACTCTACCACTGAGTTACTGTAGCCCAACTATAAGTCTTAACTTTAAATAAGTAAAAGGTATTGTGTTTGAATAAACATGTATAAGAAATTTTAGTAAAGATGTGACTGTTATGTGTGGTAGATTAGGTTCTAGTTGAAAATATCCTGTTATACTGAAATCCTTACTATATTGTTTATTTTTCTTTTCTTTTCTTTCTTTTTTTTTTTTTTTTTGTAGGTACCGGGGATCGAACTTAGGACCTTGTGCGCAAGCAGGCACCTGTGCCGCTGAGCAATATCACCGGCCCTTTTTTCATATGTGGGTACTGGGAGTCGAACTCAGGACCTCGTGCTTGCCAGGCAGGCACTTATGCTGCTGAGCTATCTCACCGGCCCTGCATATTTTTCTGTTAACCAGTTTATTATGTCTCTTAACCAGTTTGTCTCTTACATGGAAGGCAAGGGACAATCTTAAACATCTTCATATTATGTCTAGTTTTCGGAATAGCTGTTTAATAAAGAGTTCAGTTTTATTTTAATTCAAGTGTTTGTATTGTTTCAAGTAAAAATTCACCAATCACTAGATATCTTTACTTTTGATGTGCGTTTTAAAGTGTATTATCTACAGCCTTTGCTTTTCAAGTAGAAAACAATAGATGTGTATTGTTTTCAGTTTTTTCTTAATTGCTAACTATGAAATCATTGTGCTTTATTCATAAACCAGTTTCTCTCTTTACCACTGGTTTTAGCATTGTTATCCAGTTAATATCCTGTGGTTTGTTTTCTATAAATATCTGGAAATAAAACATTTCTATTGTTCTTTTACACAGTTTAGATAAAGAATGTTTAACTTGATGCTGGGCAGAAATACTCAGGTTTTTTTGTTTTGTTTTGTTTTTTTTAATGTGGGTACTGGCAGTTGAACTCAGGACCTCACGCTTGCCAGGCAGGCGCTTATGCTGCTGAGCTATATCACTGGCCCTAAATACTCAGTTTTGCTAGATTGGGTTTTTAAATTTTTTTGTTTAATTAACAAAAGGTAATAGAATTGGATGGACTACCTCAGTTCCTTTACTTGTTGGTCTTGTATATACTGCTGCCAGATAAATATTTAAGTTATAAATCTGACCACATCATTTTTCGTACATCATAAACAGCTTCTTATGGTTCCAAGAATCAAGGTAAATGGAACTAATTTTTAATAGGCCCCTTATGTTTGCTTTAGGTACTTTTTTATTTTCTATTTTGAGGTAGCATCTCATTAAGTTCTCTTTTGCCTCAGCTGGGCTCACACTACCCACTTGCCTCAACCTCCCAGAGTGCTGGGATTGCAGGTACATGCCCAACCCTTGGCTGTTAGTTCACATTTTGAAAAACGATTTAGTTCTTATATTTGTATAGTTTTTTGGCTTATTATAATTTAGTTGAGCCTGATAGAAGAAACTTCTAGAATACCATAATAAACCTGCAACTTTATTTTTAAAATCATTTTTATTTTACCAGAATATGTCAAAAATTTTAAATTGTAAGAATGATTTCTCATCACCATTAGTATCG
This sequence comes from Erethizon dorsatum, assembly GCA_028451465.1. Classification (NCBI taxonomy): domain Eukaryota; kingdom Metazoa; phylum Chordata; class Mammalia; order Rodentia; family Erethizontidae; genus Erethizon; species Erethizon dorsatum. Next base: position 28,820,017 of record CM051823.1, on the reverse strand, counting down.
CATATAGCAAGTACAGTTCAAGGGATGATCAAAATATATGGTGAATATTTAAATTTTTAAAAATCTACAGTGAAAGACACATTGCCATTAATTCCCCTCAGAATACTTACCCTTACTTAGAACACACATATCCTATTGTTCTTGCCACTTTCTGAAACAGTTCTAAATGTCCTCTTTTATGAGTGTCTTTATGACATGTGATAAAACAACATAGTGAGTGCTGTAGCTGACTGCTATCCAGTAGAAAGGCAGTCTTCTCAAAACCTCATGGTTGGGCTGGTGAGATGGCTCAGCGGCATAAGTGCCTGCTGGCGTGTGAGGTCCTGAGGTCGACCGCTGGTACCCACACACACACAAAAACAAAAAACAAAAAACAAAAACCTTATGGTGTATCCTTATCCACCTCATTCATGAAATCTGACATTGTGGGACTTCTGGCTCGTCCCCAAAGTCAAAATGACCATGAAAGGTAAACATTTTGAATTGATTGAGGACATCAAGGCAACCATAACAATTAGGACATGAAAGAGAACTTCCAGAAATGCTTCCAAAAGTGGTGAGAGTGATGGGATAAGTGCGTTTGAAGGAAGGGGGGGGAGTATATTTTGAGTGGTACTAATGGCAATGTATCTTTTACTGTAATACATTAAAATTTTTTTGTGTGTGTGTCTTCACCATATTTTTGACCATACCATATATACACCATAATCAGATATTTCCTTGCAATTGAGGGGAGCAGCTGGCTATTTGGGGGGAAGGGCTAATGTGATCTTTACATAATGTTTTTTGTGTCCTGCATAATGTTTTATTTTGTCTGGATTGGAGATAATTTGCATATATGTTCATGACATTACTGGATATTTCTTTCCTATCTTGTGAAATTCTGAGGGGGTAGAAGTGACATATTGCTTTTAATTTTACCTCATAAGGATGTGAAGACTCTCCAATGAAAACTTTTTTAAAAGACTGATTGTTTACATGTAGATATGTGACCAAAATAAAATTCCATGTAATTCTTGAAAGTTAATGTTCCTGTTGTGTCAAATAATTCTAAAAGATTGCCTCAAATATATAATCTCAAAATTATTTAGTTTGTTGCTACTCAGAATGTGGTCTTTGAGCTGTAACTACTCTGTGAGGAAATAAATCTAGAAATCAAAAACATCTAGAAACAATTTAACAGTAATTTTATGTCTCTTGAATCTAATAAAAATTAACACTGGGATTTTTAAAAAATTTCATTATTGTATTTTCCAATTGATCTGAACAGATCAGCCTTTCACCTTAGGAAGTTTGAGAAGCACTTATCTACTTAATTGCTGTCACTATTGATATTAAATGTCTTTTTTTTTTTTTTGGTGCTGGGAATTGAATCCAGGGACTTCTACATGTAATAAGCGTGTGCTCTACTGCTGAGCTATATTCCCAGCCTCCACCCATTTATTTGTATTTCCCTGTTTAAGTATTCAATTGTTATTAATTGGGGGCATATAAAGTTTGATACATCCCTCAGGAGGATGGAACTTATTGAAAACATTTTTAAATTCTAAAATGTTGTTAACCATATATAAAATTCAGTTTTAGGGAATATGTTCTGTGGATATCTGTAATAGAAAGCATGGTAGGTAGTTTTGTATTTCTTAAAAGTTGTGAGGGAGTTGCTGAAGCAGTCAGTTCATTACTTATTACTAGTGTAGCCTCAGAGAAGGCAGGAATATTAAGAGAGTAGAAAGCTAGTTGTTTCCTTAGACCCATAGGAATTAGAGGTAACAATGCACATTTGGTTCAGAAGGGTTTATTTTAAGATTGTGAAATATTATAGTAGATTTTGTGTTTAATTATTTTGTTAGGTTTGCATTGAATTTTGAGATTTTGCATTTATTCCGGTAAACCAGACTTTATGTGGTGATTTCTTAAAACACATATAGCATTATTAACTGGCGTGTGCTTTGTTATGAATATTTTTACTATAATTCACTATATGAGTACATTATTAAGATTTATCTTTTTCCCCTCTCTTTCTAGGAAGATGATCCATATGATCTTGAAGATCTGTCTGCGCAGAAATGAGGAATATACAAAGAACCAAACAGAATTCTGAAATTTGGCATCTGTATTTTAAGATGATTTTATTTTCAGAATGAGAAGTATATATGGTTATCTTTATGAATGTAGAGACATGAGAAGAGAGTTATGATGGCAAAAAACAAAGAGCCTCGTCCCCCATCCTATACTATCAGTGTAGTTGGACTCTCTGGGACTGAAAAGGACAAAGGTAACTGTGGAGTTGGAAAATCTTGTTTGTGCAATAGATTTGTACGCTCAAAAGCAGATGAATATTACCCAGAACATACTTCTGTGCTTAGCACCATTGACTTTGGAGGACGAGTAGTAAACAATGATCACTTTTTATACTGGGGTGACATAACACAAAATGGTGAAGATGGAGTAGAATGCAAAATTCATGTGATTGAACAAACAGAGTTCATTGATGACCAGACTTTCTTGCCTCATCGGAGTACGAATTTGCAACCATATATAAAACGTGCAGCTGCCTCTAAGTTGCAGTCAGCAGAAAAACTAATGTACATTTGCACTGATCAGCTAGGTTTAGAGCAAGACTTTGAGCAGAAGCAAATGCCTGAGGGGAAGCTGAATGTAGATGGGTTTTTATTGTGCATTGATGTAAGTCAGGGATGCAATAGGAAATTTGATGATCAACTTAAATTTGTGAATAACCTTTTTGTTCAGCTATCAAAATCAAAAAAACCTGTAATAATAGCAGCAACTAAATGTGATGAATGTGTGGATCATTATCTCAGAGAAGTTCAGGCATTTGCTTCAAACAAAAAGAACCTTCTTGTAGTGGAAACATCAGCACGATTTAATGTCAACATTGAGACATGTTTCACTGCGCTGGTACAAATGTTGGATAAAACTCGTGGCAAGCCTAAAATTATTCCCTATCTGGATGCTTATAAAACACAGAGACAACTTGTTGTCACAGCAACAGATAAGTTTGAAAAACTTGTACAGACTGTGAGAGATTATCATGCAACGTGGAAAACTGTTAGTAATAAATTAAAAAATCATCCTGATTATGAAGAATACATCAATTTAGAGGGAACAAGAAAAGCCAGAAATACATTCTCAAAACATATAGAACAACTTAAACAGGAACATATAAGAAAAAGAAGAGAGGAATATATAAGTACCCTACCAAGAGCTTTTAACACTCTTTTGCCAAATCTTGAAGAGATTGAACATTTGAATTGGTCAGAAGCTTTGAAGTTAATGGAGAAGAGAACAGATTTCCAGTTATGTTTTGTGGTGCTAGAAAAAACACCTTGGGATGAAACTGACCATATAGATAAAATTAATGATAGACGGATCCCATTTGATCTTCTGAGCACTTTAGAAGCTGAAAAAGTCTATCAGAACCATGTACAACATCTAATATCAGAAAAAAGGAGAGTAGAAATGAAGGAAAAATTCAAAAAGACTTTGGAAAAGATTCAGTTCATTTCACCTGGGCAGCCATGGGAGGAAGTTATATGCTTTGTTATGGAAGATGAAGCCTTCAAATATATCACAGAGGCAGATAGTAAAGAGGTATATGGTAGGCATCAGCGAGAAATAGTTGAAAAAGCCAAAGAAGAGTTTCAGGAAATGCTTTTTGAGCATTCTGAACTTTTTTATGATTTAGATCTTAATGCAACACCAAGTTCAGATAAAATGAGTGAGATTCATACAGTTCTAAGTGAAGAACCTCGATACAAAGCTTTACAGAAACTTGCACCTGATAGGGAATCTCTTCTACTTAAACATATAGGATTTGTTTATCATCCCACTAAAGAAACATGCCTAAGTGGCCAAAATTGTACAGATATTAAAGTGGAGCAGTTACTTGCCAGTAGTCTTTTGCAGTTGGATCATGGTCGCTTACGGTTGTATCATGATAGTACAAACATAGATAAAGTTAACCTCTTCATTTTAGGGAAAGATGGCCTTGCCCAAGAACTAGCAAATGAGATAAAGACACAGTCCACTGATGATGAATATGCCTTAGATGGAAAAATTTATGAACTTGATCTTCGGCCTGTTGATGCCAAATCGCCTTACATTTTGAGTCAGTTATGGACTGCCGCCTTTAAACCACATGGGTGCTTCTGTGTATTCAATTCCATTGAGTCACTGAGTTTTATTGGGGAATTTATTGGAAAAATAAGAACTGAAGCTTCTCAGATCAGAAAAGATAAATATATGGCTAATCTTCCTTTTACATTAATTCTGGCTAACCAGAGAGACTCCATCAGTAAGAATCTACCAATTCTCAGGCACCAAGGGCAGCAGTTGGCAAACAAGTTACAGTGTCCTTTTGTAGATGTACCTAGTGGTACATATCCTCGTAAATTTAATGAAACCCAGATAAAGCAAGCTCTAAGAGGCGTATTGGAATCAGTTAAACACAATTTAGATGTCGTGAGCCCAGTTCCCACCAATAAAGATGTATCGGAAGCAGACTTAAGAATTGTCATGTGTGCCATGTGTGGTGATCCATTTAGTGTGGATCTTATTCTTTCACCCTTCCTTGATTCTCATTCTTGTAGTGCTGCCCAAGCTGGACAGAATAATTCCCTAATGCTTGATAAAATTATCGGTGAAAAAAGGAGGCGAATACAGATCACAATATTGTCATATCACTCCTCAATTGGAGTAAGGAAGGATGAACTGGTTCATGGGTATATTTTAGTTTACTCTGCCAAACGGAAAGCATCAATGGGAATGCTTCGAGCATTTCTGTCGGAAGTTCAAGACACTATTCCTGTGCAACTGGTGGCAGTTACCGACAGCCAAGCAGATTTTTTTGAAAATGAGGCTATCAAGGAGTTAATGACTGAAGGAGAACACATTGCAACTGAGATCACTGCTAAATTTACAGCATTGTATTCTTTATCTCAGTATCATCGGCAAACTGAGGTCTTTACTCTATTTTTCAGTGATGTTCTTGAGAAAAAAAAAATGATAGAAAATTCCTATTTGTCTGATAATACAAGGGAATCAACCCATCAAAGTGAAGATGTTTTCCTGCCATCTCCCAGAGATTGTTTTCCCTATAATAACTACCCCGATTCAGATGATGATACAGAAGCACCACCTCCTTATAGTCCAATTGGTGATGATGTGCAGTTGCTTCCAACACCCAGTGACCGTTCCAGATACAGATTAGATTTGGAAGGAAATGAATATCCTGTTCATAGCACCCCAAACTGTCATGATCATGAACGCAACCATAAAGTGCCTCCACCTATTAAACCTAAACCAGTTGTACCTAAGACAAATGTGAAAAAATTGGATCCAAACCTTTTAAAAACAATTGAAGCTGGTATTGGTAAAAATCCACGAAAACAGACTTCCCGGGTACCTTTGGCACATCCTGAAGACATGGATTCTTCAGATAACTATGCGGAACCCATCGACACAATTTTCAAACAGAAGGGTTATTCTGATGAGATTTATGTTGTTCCAGATGATAGTCAAAATCGAATTATTAAAATTCGAAACTCATTTGTAAATAATACCCAAGGAGATGAGGAAAATGGATTTTCTGATAGACCCTCAAAAAGTCACGGGGAACGGAGGCCTTCAAAATACAAATACAAATCTAAAACCTTGTTTAGTAAAGCCAAGTCATACTATAGAAGAACGCATTCAGATGCAAGTGATGATGAAGCTTTCACTACTTCTAAAACAAAAAGAAAAGGGAGACATCGTGGTAGTGAAGAAGATCCACTTCTTTCTCCTGTTGAAACTTGGAAAGGTGGTATTGATAATCCTGCAATCACTTCTGACCAGGAAGTAGATGATAAGAAGATGAAGAAGAAAACCCACAAAGTAAAAGAAGATAAAAAGGTAAGTTTAATTGATGGTAAGTGATGTTGATAAAGATTATTGTATTTACCTTTGAGAATGAATTTTTCAAGATAATAGGAACTTAAGATTATGTTATACTGATACCTCTTTTTAATTTTTTGAATATTTTGTGGAGCAGATTATTTTTGTTATTTTAGTGCATCTTGTATTTTATTTGTGGTATAACTTTTTGTGTGTGTGTGGATACCGGGGGTTGAACTCAGGACCTCGCACTTGCCAGCAAGCGCTTATGCCGCTGAGCGATATCACCGTCCCTTTTTTCCTTTGTATGTGGGTACCGGGAGTTGAACTCAGGACCTCGTGCTTGCCAGGCAGGCGCTTATGCCGCTGAGCTATCTCACCAGCCCTGTGGTATAATTTTTGAGTTCATAAAATTCTAAATAAAACCTAAATAAGAAGTGATTTTTATTTTTTTGCCTATTTGCAGTCCTGCTTGTCTGTTCCATTCTTACCTATCAGTTCTAGAATATTAATTTGGTGATACCTATTTCACTCAGGGATAGTAGTAGTTGTATAAAACTGTAACAAGTTTTTCAGGTCATGGGCAATTTTATACTGCTTGAAAGCATACAGAAAAGCTTTTGAAATTTAAATTGTAGAATTCTGACCAAATAGCAAGTTTTTGTTTTTTACCTCTTCAGTAGATTTTAATTTATCTGATACTGTTAGACATCAGGAACCTAAATACAGTACACAGTAGACTTCTATCCAGGCTCAGTCACTAACTAGCTATGTATGAGTCTCTGTACCTCCATCTAGGAAAATGGAGATAATCATCATGTTTGGGGCTGCTATAAGAAATACTGTTTATTTAGAGCATTGCCTAAAATGTGGTAACTTTGTTGAGTAAAAATTAGACATATGTTATGATGTGACCAAATAAAATTATTTTAAGGGAACATGGGCTGGGAAGAAATCATAGAGTTTGGTGTTAGTTTCACAAAACTTGGTGAAAAAGTAATCAGTTTCTAGTATTTTTTGGATTTTTAAGAAAAGATATTTTAGGTGGGGGGAAATCAGTTGTTACACTGGCATAAAACTGTGACTGTGAACAAGGTAAAGTATAATAAGGAAACTGTCATAATCATGAAGTACTGAAATAGCATTACATTTATAAGGGTCTTTCCTAAATCAAAGAGCTAGTGTGGAGCTAAGAATAGCTAAGCAGAGTCTGAGCCATGAGGAAAGCTGTGTTGGAATTCAGGTTGCAATTAGGAGATTTACATTAAATAGTCTAGTTAGAGGCAGATGTAGACATTCAGATATAGGATGATAGGTTCAGAGACCATATGAGAAATCAACTAAACTAAAAGCTATGTCTTTGAAAAAGACTTAGAAAAATAGAAAAACCTTGCAAGATTGATGAAGAAAGAAGACATATATACAGAGCCAGGTGTGGTAGTATATATCGGCAATCCCTGCAGCTCAAGAGGCTGAGGCAGGAGGATTAAACATTCAAAGCCAGTCTGGGAAACTTAGTGAGACCCTGTCTCATAATGGAAAGAGCTGAGGATGTAGCTTAGTGTGAGGGTCCTGGGTTCAATCCCCAGGTGCCCCCCCATACTACAAAGAGGACATAATTAGAGACAGATCAGATTAAAAGATAGTAGAGGATACTATCAATAACTTAAGCCCATAAATGTGAAAGTTTAAGCAGAATAAACTGCTAGAAAAATACATGAGGAGTGATAAAAATAAGGCATAATTAAAAAATACAGTGAATAATTAAATTTTTAAAAATTTGTTACAGTGAAAGACACATTGCCATTAATTCCCCTCAAAATACTCCCCCTTGCTTGGAACACATTTATCCCATTGTTCTTGCCACTTTCTGAAGAAGTTCTGAAAGTCCTCTTTCATGAATAAGGTGAATGAGGACACACTGTAATGAAATGCATTGCTCATGATCCATGATTCACAGTACACTTTAAAACACACCTTCTCTCAACTGTAGCTCACAACTGACTGACTGCACTGAACAAGTAGAAACTTGCCACACGCTGTTACTAAAGTTCAACTTTCTGCTTGGTTTTCTGTTGGGTGGCACTCAGCAGCAACATTCACCATATTTTTTGATCACACCATATTGCTAGTGAGTAAAAAATGTTTGAATTCTAAACGTTTTTTGCCAAGGGTTATAAATAAGGGATTTTGGACCTATAATGGCTAAAACCATTCAATAGTATATAACAGAAGAATTGCAGCCAAGTTTGGTTTATATCAGAGGTGCAAGAGATGGCTAAATATTAGAAAATTTATATATGCTTATTTCATAAGCAGAGTAAAGGAAAAAAATGTATATATGTTTATTCCATAAGTAGAGTAAAGGAAAAAAATATAGTACTATATGCAAAGAAAAAGCACTTAATAAAATTTAATAAATTCATGGGAAAACTAAATTAGGAACAGATGAGAGTTTTCTGGAGAAAATTATAATCAAGTGAAATTTATAATAAACATGTATCATTCTAAATGGGGAAGTCCATTCCCTTTTTAATAAGGAACAGAACAGACCACTTAGTATTCCTTAATATGTGGAGATCCTAGTCAAAATAACATTAGAAAAATAAAAGCATGAGTAGAAGAAACAAAATTGTCATTATTGACTCATGATAGTCAACATAAAAGCCAAAATAGATCTACAGGTAAATTGGTAGTATTAATAAAGAAGTAGCAAGGTAGTTTAAGATAAGTAGTCAGAAGTCAGTTACATCTCTGTATGTCAGCAACAAATAATTAGCAAATGTAATTAGGAAAAACACAGTTTATAGAAGCATGGCAAATTATCAGATCCCTAGGAATAATTATAATGTGCAAAACAGTATAAAACTTTATTTAAAAATATTAAAGATGACCTAAATAAATGATGGAGCTATTGCTTTCCTGTCCATGAATATGGCATACTGTATTTCAGTATTCTTTTTTTTTTTTTTTTTTGTGGGTACCGGGGGGTCGACCTCAGGACCTCGCGCGCCAGCAGGCGCCCGTGCCGCTGAGCGATATCACCGGCCCCTTTTTCGTATGTGGGTTCCGGGAGTCAAACTCGGGCCCTCGCGCTTGCAAGGCAGGCGCTTACGCCGCTGAGCCATCTCACCGGCCCTGTATTTCAGTATTCTTGACACTGAGTAAAGGACTTAGACTACAGGACACTTCTGAAGAATAAAGATAAAATGGAATGGTGGTAGTCACGGTACATATGCTTATTTTGTTGTAAAATAGAAAACTTGAATATTTAAAACATTAGAATATTGGTGTAGAGATAGGCACATTTGATACAGGAGAAATATAATTCTTGACCTGTTAGATGTCAAGTATGCCAAGTTTGTGGCATCACAACATTGAAGAATGAAGGTGTGAACCAAAGAAAGAAGTTAGGAGAGTTTTATTGGAAATAGGAAGGGAGACTAGCTCCTCGATTTCCAAGAAGAGTCTCGAGTGGGTTGGCCACTGAGGCCTTTTGTCAGGGGTAATTTGTCAGGGGTAATACAGCAAAGTCACAACGTGGGTCAAACCAACATCAACCTATAGGATTATAAGTTTAGCTGCTTGCTAATATTGTTTCAATAGAGAAATGAGTAACATAGCAAGGGTACAAGGAAAGATCAAAGGCATTTTGGGGAAGGGATGGGTCCAGATGCCCTGTTCACCCACCTGAGTGACTGATGCCTGTCTAGACTTAATGGACCAGGTGGTGCTAATTACAGTATTATCTCAAGCTATTGTTTATCCCTTAGGATGGCATGTAGGCCTGGCAATTGAATCTTTGTCTTGAAGCCTGGCCTTCAGATGCACTTCCAGCTACAATTTTGATGTTTTATTTTTGTGCTGACTTCCTTAAGAGCCCAGTCCCTCTCTGACTATATATTAATTTCTATCTAACTTAGCTGCCTATAATATTCTCCCCTCTGAAGAGCTGTCCCTAACTGTGATTAGGGAAGGATGGGTGGTTTCAGTATAGCTGCTTTGAGCTAAGAAGGGCCATTGTAGGGGAGACTATAGTCAAGGACTCTTTCCAGAGAGCTAATCTAAGGGGCCTTGGATAGAAGTCATGTTGGGGTTTACCAGTTATGAACTCCTTTCAGAAGGTTGATCTAGTAGATCCTGGTAAAATGAGTCTGGCACATTTATTGTTGGTTCCATCTGTATCATCACTTGGAGTTTGGCAGCCTCTAGGCAAGAATGAATTTTTCAAGAGATTAAAGCATGTATGACCAAAGCATGAGCACTACAATGGAAAGGCAGGTTGGAAAAGGAGCCATCTCCAGACACCGCTCTTAAGGGACTGGAATAGCGATTGTAACCAGCTGGCTCTTAGACCTCTCTATTGATGGAGGTTATCTGTAAATCTGATATTTTTAGTCACAAATCCCTCCAGTTTTAGCTGTAAGAAGATGGAGAATTTGGTGGTTTTGAAGGATAACTTTAGCTAAGGAATTTGAAGACTCTTGCTGAGCTTTTATAGCTTTTATTGTAGCTTTTTAGCCTCTTTGAGCCATAATAGTGGCCAGCTATACATGTAGTTTGAGAGCCAGCAGGGGTCAGTGTAGTGTTTGGAGCCCTCTTTTTTATATTTAACCTTTATTATTATGGTGTTACTTTTTATATATCATTGGGTTATACTTTTTTTTTTTTTTTTTAATGTGGATACTGGGGGTCAACCTCAGGACCTCGCGCACCAGCAGGCACCCGTGCCGCTGAGCAATATCACCGGCCCCTTTTTTCGTATGTGGGTTCCGGGCGTTGAACTCGGGCCCTCGCACTTGCCAGGCAGGCACTTATGCTGCTGAGCCATCTCACTGGCCCCGGGTTATACTTTTTTGTTGGGTGGTTAAGACCAAATGAAAGTAAGACCTGAGTTAATCAAAATTAGCCTTTCACTACCTATCAAGGTCAGTTAAGGCTCTTTAAGGGTTACCATGTATAGAATTTCTCAGCTTCTCCGTCAGTGTCGGCTGCCAGGATGATAGGTGATGGTCTTGATTGACTATGTGGCTTTCCATGGAACCATGCCAGACGTTTCTCTCTCTGGTGACCCTCCCTTTTAGCACAGTGTACATTGGTTGATTCCTGTCCTCTGGGATCCAGCAGTCTCCCTGCTCAGGAGGTTGGGTGACTCACCAAAGTTGTATGATGTAGAAAAGGTCCTCTCATGTCCTGGATCCTTGTTGACCTTAGAAGGCCAGGGCCAAAATGTTGGCTGTCGTCTTAGTCCAGTTATCTTTTTTAACTTTGGTCTCTAAACTTCAATTGTTGAACACCTAAGAGGTCAGTCACACCAGTATTATAGTAGGAGCAGTAGGTTTAACTATCATACTCTTCTGGATGTCAAGCACCTTGAAATACAGAGTATGAGCAGAAAACTTGTTTTTATCAATCATGGTTGTCTTAGAAGGTGAATCTCTGCAGAATGTTAACAGATAACAGTTACAAAGTTTACAGAGAATCACCGAGTTGCCCCTGACAGAGAGAATCTGAGATCAAGGGCAACATAGCATTTTAGGATGACAGTCATAATGACATTGTTATATTAGAACCATTAGGTTTTGTTATTACTTTTTTTTTTTTAATGTGGGTACCAGGAGTCTACCTCAGGACCTCATGCTTGTCAGCAAGCGCTTGTGCCACTGAGCGATATCACTGGCCCTTTTTTTCCTTTATGTGGGTACTGGGAGTTGGACTCAGGGCCTTGCGCTTGCCAGGCAGGCACTTATGCCGCTGAGCTGTCTCACCGGCCCCTTGTTATTACTTTTTAAATTTCATTTTAGTATAGAATAACTTCTTGGTCATTTATCTTTGTCTAATTACAAGATATTAAGTGATATAAAGAAACTTTTAGTTAAATTTGTTCCTTTTTTTTTTTTTTTGGTACTGGGAATTGAACTCAGGACCTTGCGCTTGCAAGGCAGGTGCTGTGCTGCTGAGCTGTATCCTTGGCCCCAATTTGTTATCTTTTAATAGAGTGTCATTTAAGAATGTAGTTGTCTATAGCTCTACTTTATAGATTATTAATGTCTAATCTTTAATTTCTAGAGCGACATTGCCTGGATTGCCAGTGTTCAGCTATCTCTAAGTGCTGTAAAACATACATTACATACACAACAATCGCATAAGCATAATCTTGAAGTATCTGTATCACCTGGTTGACTGTTTATGTTGGATTGGCATGCACATTTTATCACAAATAGTTGGAACATAAGTATGAGAAAGCCAGATGCTTGAGCCTAAAAGTTTACCACCATAAACAACTTTGCTGGAAGTCACCAGTGTGATAGGATGTGTTTTAGTTTACATCTTTGAAGTTCCGTACATTTGGGAAAAATGAACACATTATTTAATATACTGTGAATTAGCAATAATTAGTATCACAGCTATATAGAAATCTTTACATATATTTAGTTTTTATTCTTAAGCAAATTTTAGACTCCTTGAACAAGTTTTATAAGGTATGACTATATTGACAAGAATTAAGGCCATCTTGGCTTGTTGCCGTCCTCGTGGGGTGCCGGCTGCCTGTCACCGAGTTGCCCCTGACTGCCCCTCTCATTCATTTCCTCTGCTCTGACTCACTCATTCCACCTGTGCATGCTGCCTGCTGATTTGCCCCACTTTCGTGCTCTGCTGGGCTCGGTACCCCGTCTGTGATTTTCTGTCTGTGTCCCTGCTATTAAAGCAACTTTCCCTGCTCACTCGGGCCAGTTCATTCCCATGCACCACCATAGCTGCCCCTTCCCCCATGTGTTTGATTCCTTGTTGGATCGCCATTTTCAGCCAGGTCCTGTGTTGAACAAGACCCTGGGCAGATACTGTCCTGCTCTCCACATCGCTTCCATTTATTTGGCACAGTCTTTTCTGAACCACCCTCCTCCCATCCCCCATTTCCATGCCCCCCCCCAAAGAATTAAGGCCATCTTTACAGCTCTTATAAATTTAGGAAACAGTGTTAATGACTGCGACTAGCCTTATTACCCAATAACAACAAAAATGTTTAATTAAAGCCAATAGATGTAGGTCAAGTTTAAATATCAGGACCAAATTTAAAGAGATGTCAAATTTCAATCATTTTATATGTTAAAGTCTAAACATATATTGTATAAAAGAGAGCACCTAAGTTACTTTGTATGTATTAAATATATGTAGTCTTAACTCTCTAAACTTTAAAGCTTAGGCTCACAGCATAGCTTGTTTTTAGATGTATATATACATGTTATCCCAAATAATATGTTCTGACATAAACTAAGATAATAGTTATTTAACTAATCACAAACTGATTATTAAGAACATTTTATATGTTAACATTCTTTAACTCTTTAACTCTTAAAGCTCACTTTTTAGTAACCGAAAGCCTGATGAGAACAGAAGAAACTATTTTAGTAAAATATGGGACCCTTGCTTTTAAATCTGGTTTTATAAATTTAACCAAGAACATCTCAATATCTTAACCTTTTTAATTATAGCTCAAAACAATTACTTTAGATGACTCATCATAACAGTTAACACTTTTTAAAAGTTACAGTTTATGTATGTATGATCTTTGACCAAGAAAAACTCTTGAAGTTATGGTACACAGATAATAATAGACATCGGATTTATAAAACTGATTGTTATTATCTTGGTTACCTAACAACCTGGATGGAAATTTGTTACCAACTTTAAAGTCATCTTTACTCTTATCAACTGATTTAAATTAGCTTACTGTTAAGCTGTGTACAAGCATTTGAGATAATGTCTTGAGTATTTATCTGTAAGCCAACTTAAACTAGAACTTTTGGAGGATAATGTATACCTAAAAGTTAACACACAGAAACATACATATTAATCTAAATTATATGTAACCTTTATGTTATCAAACTTTTAAGGCTTTTATTTATAAATCCTATGTAAGCCTTGAGCCTATCATTCCTCATCTGGTAGTGTTTTAATAATGTCTCTGGATACCAAAAAAAAACCTGTATAAATGGTTTTCCATGGAAATCTTAAAAAGAGCAGTCTATAAAAAGTAAAAAGAAAAAATGGGGCTCAAAAAATATTTTTCTTAAAACAGCTGCAGGAGGTATTTTAAATGGTTATTAACACAGATTGAACAGACAGAGGAACAAACACACAAAACAATTACATTTAAGTCAGAGTGCACTCTCAGATGTATTGGCCAAGTCAAACTGTAATAACTCTTACAGTTTTTAGGTTTGTAACTGTAAATAGATTAGTAACAACTTTTCTTATAGGTCATCAATTAACAGAGATCTCTTGTAATAAGAATCAGAAGGAAAAAAAAACCCTTTTACACCCGTGAAAGCAAAGACTTTTTTAAAAGGGAGCTAGGCTGACAGTTGTTTTGATAGCCATGGTGGTTTGATAGTCACAGCTGAGAGCCAAAACTGCTGTTTTGATAGCCACATGTAACTGTTCCTTCTAAAGGGGTAGATTGTTAAAGGTAATTTCAACTTTTATTTTCAGAGGAGTGCTCAGGCCTGGTGTGGGTGTAGAAAGAGACTAGGTGACATTTTTTTGGAGCTAAGTATGTAGTATTCCAAAAGGTGGGGGAAGAAGTCCTCTCAGGGCTCAAATCTGCCCTGCTAGATATCTATCTATGACAGTTTTTTCCAGTTTTGAAAAGAAAAAAGGGAAAGAAGGCATCCCAGTCTATCCCTCTTGTTCTGTGTCCCTAAAGTTTAGCCCCATTTAGTGCTAGCAGCAGCAAACTGGAGGTGTAAGAAAGTGGCCAGAACTGGATTTATCCACTCTTATTGTGCACCTGGGGCCCCTTCTTCATGATCCTGTAACCCTTGGATCATACTTAGCTATAGGCTTTTTTTTAAGCCCTCAGTTAACAAATTTCCAAGAATGATTGCAAGATGTTTTGGAGAGAAATCATGGCTATCCCTTGATAGCTGTTTCTGTTTAGAACTTTTTATTAAACTTGTAAGGATCCCTAGGAATATTTTTTGTTCTATCAATGAATTCATCTGTGCTATAAAAACCAGTCAGTCCACCTTATGGAGCAGCATTTTTGAGGGAAGGGGGAAGTGAAAGGAATGGAGGTACTCACTAATTCCATTTCTGCCTAAGGGCAGAAAAGGCTGATAAATTTGGACTAGAACATTTACATTTATTCTTTGACAGTTTGATGATTAAATCTAGACCAGTTTTTAAGAAGAGCAGTTTCACTCTGGAGGGGTTGTGGGGAGGGGGAAACTCACCATTCTGGAAACCTGTTCAATTTAGAGTCCTGGAATCTGGCAGTCATGGGGAAGAGAAATGCCTTGGACAAAATGCTGCTCAGGGCAAGGGCAGATAGAAAAGTGACCCTATGCAAGCAAGGTACAAGAACCAAATTCTCACCATCTCTCACAATACCAAAAGTTTTTCCCAGGGTGGGTCTCCAGTCTTTAGCAAAACATGCCTCCAAGACAAAAGCTACAGTCGACTCCAGTTATCAAAGAACCTGAACAACAGCTTTTTAACTTTCTTTTTTTTTTTTTTTTTTGTGGGTACCGGGGGGTCGACCTCAGGACCTCGCGCACCAACAGGCACCCATGCCGATGAGTGATATCACTGGCCCCTTTTTCGTATGTGGGATCCGGGAGTTGAACTCGGGCCCTTGCGCTTGCAAGGCAGGCGCTTACGCCGCTGAGCCATCTCACCGGCCCAGATTTTTAACTTTCTGAGAGAGAGTGAGAGAAAGAAAATCAAAGGACAGATTGAAGATGCTTCTTTAAGACGTATTGTTTTGGGATCATAAATACGCACACTTTGGGAAACAGCTGCCTGGTGTCACCCAGAGATTAGTTTCTTCTATCTGTGTCTCAGAATGAAGGTCTCTTTTTGATCGCATGAGAAATCCCTCCGCAGGCACTGGGTCAGCCAAAACCCTTATGTGTGCCTTCCTGGATGAGCATAAATTCCAATTTCCTTCTAACGTAAGGATGAGTTTATGTAGTCTATAAAGAAATTCCTCTCTTTAGTGCTCTTACAGATGAGCACTCATTTTTGAGGGGTTCAGGAGCTTCCAGCTGGAAAGGAAAAATGATTTTCAGGATTGCACAGAGAAGCACATTACCATTTCCTGATACACTTACAACAACCATCCCTGACAAAGGTGAACTTCATGTCCCATAGTCTCTGGCTGAATCCTTAAACACATCTTTCCAGGCTGTGAGCCAGAGCCATTCCAAAAGGCTGTCTGTATGTAATAGGGGACCAAGCCATCTTATAACCTCCAAACAAGTTAAGTAAGGAATTACAGAAGCACTGTTTGCAATATAAAAATGTCCCTTCACAGAAACCCGTATCACAGTCTTCGATGCTCTCAATTTTTAACATGCCACAAGCAACCAACAGAAGGCATAAAGCAACCAGCAAACAATGGATGACAATTTTTCATTACCTAAACAAACCATAATCCAGAATCCAATCAAAATATTTAAGGGTGCCATGAAACAAAAGCAAACTCATACCTCCTTCCAGTTTCTTGCTGGGGCCTCCAAAGTGGTGTAGGAGAACTATAACTCTCGACCTGTTAGATGTCACATGTCCCAAGTTTGTTGTATCACAATGTTGAGGGAAGTCTTGAACCAAGGGGAGAAGTAGTTAGAAATGAGAGAAGAAAAGTTCCTTGATTTCTAGGAAGAGTCCCAAATGGGGTAATGACTGAAGGCCTTTGTCAGGCATAATTTATACAGCAAAGTCACAGCGTGGGTGTGTGGATCAAACTACAGTCAACCTATAGAATTTCAAATACAGTTGCTTAGCTAATATCCAATAGGGAAACAAGTCACGTAGCAAGGGTACAAGGAAATAACGAAGGCATTTTGGGGGAGGGGTGGGTCCAGATGCTCCGGTCACCCACCTGAGCGAATGATGCCTAGCTGGACTAATTGGACCAGGTGGTGCTAATTACAGTCTCAATTTATTGTTTATCCCTTAGGCAGGCATGTAGGCCTGGCTATTGCATCTTTTATCTTGAGGCGTGGTCTTGTTCAGATGTGCCTGCAAGCCACGTTTTTTTTTTTGTTTGTTTGTTTTTGTTTTAAGAGTAGCTGTGTAGTCCAGGCTGGCCTTGAACTCACTGTGTAGCCCAGGCTGGCCTCAAACTCACAGCCATCCTCCTGCTTCAGCCTCCAGAGTGCTGGGAGTACAGGCATGTGCCACTGTGCCCAGCTAGCCACAATTTTGATGTCTTTATTTTTGTGCTGTCTTCCTTGAGAGCCCAGTCCCTTCAGACTGTGTATGAACTTCTATCTAACTTAGCTGCCTGTAATACAGATGAGTTTCATTGCTGGAGAACATTCATAAGTCAAATTTGTTTGTAAGTCTGACAAAATTACATTGGCACAGCAGCCTTCACATGTTCCATGATCTTGTCCTTGTTCTTTAGAATTGTGCCAGTGGTTGAACGATCATGTTATAAGGATGAGCGATGTTTACCGTCTTTTTGCATTGGTCGAATCTCTCAATTATTTTCACTTTTGTTTCCATGGTTATTGCTTTCCATTTCCTAGCAGTCCCCTTCAGATCACCACTGTATTTTCTCTTGCTTCCCAATATCCTGGGCACTGTATTACTGTATACTATTGCATTGTACAGTAAGCACACAGCAGCACAATTGTGACAGTGTCTGCAGACATGTGAGCTACTTCTGTGTTTTGTTCACATCTACAAATGTTGTAATTTGAAGTCTGTTCATATCTGTGAAAGTTTGCAACTCGAATGTTCATAACTTGGGGACTTACTGTACATTGATTAATAGAATGGGGAGCTCAGGAATAGACACTTCAGGATTAGGGCTATCTTTCTAACATGGTAGCCACTTGAGGTTACTGGACACTAAAATGTATGTACTTTGAATCAAGATGTTCTGGTTTAAGTGGTGGGGAAAAGCCTGCTTGAAAAATCATTTTTAGTTAGATCTGATAGGTGAATCTGAGTTATAAAGGAGAATAGTGGGGTGGGCTAGAGAATATTTAATGTTGAATGAATAGAATGTGAGTGTGGTAGGAAGGCACATTGTATGTTCTTAAAGCAGGTCAGTATATGGTCATTGATCTAAGTCAGACATTAAAAAGCTTTTGGTAAAGGGCCAGGTAGTGAATATTTTAGGCTTTGAGGGTCATACAAATCTCTGTTGTAGCCAGTCAGATCTGATGGTGTGCAAAAACAGCCATTGACAACATGTAAATAATGAACATGGCTGTGTTGCAATAAAACTTTTCAAAAACAGTAGCAGGCTGGATTTGGTCTCTAGGTCATATAATTATTCCTTTTTTTTTTTTAATGTGAGTACCGGGAGTCAAAATCAGGACCTTGCGCTTTCCAGGCAGGCGCTTATGCTGCTGAGCTATCTCACCGGCCCTGTTTGCCTTTTTATGGGAGAGAGTAGTATAAGGAGAAAGTTGAGAGTACCGGACTCTTGAGATTTGTTAGCAATGCTTGGATTTTTTTTAGCCTGAGTAATCTGAAGCTAGTGAGTGAGTGAATTTGTTTTTTGGAATCATTTGGTTGCAATATGGAGAATGGGTTGAGTGAAGGGTAGAGAGGATGTGGAAGACTAGGTAGTATGTCACAGTAGTCCAAACAATCTGTCATAAAATTTGGAGTAATTTGAGTCGGGGGGGGGGGGGAGGAGAATAATGGCATTGGAGATAGGGATAGATTTGAGAGGTATTTAAAATTCCTGAGATTTGATAATGTCTTGCATATGGGCTGAAGATACTGAATGAGATAGAAAAGATATCTCCTAGGTTTCTGGCTTGTTCTGTTTTTATCAGTGATAATGATGTCCATGAGATAGGGAGGGCATTGAGGAGTAGAAATTATAACTGGTTTTAGAGTTCAGTGGAGATGTCAGGTAGGCAGTTATGAGGTTTGAATTGGCGGTTCATACTAAGGAGAAGTGAAATATAAATAGTAATAGATGAAATCCCCTAGGGATTGAATATAGAAGATTGGCCTAACAGAGCTTTGAGAAGCTACCAATGCTGAACCAAATAATAGAGAGATGATCCCTTAATAAACAGACAGTAAGAAAAAACAAACCACAGGAGTTGGGGATGTGGCTCAGTGGTAGAGAACTTTCTTATGCATGAGGCCTTGGGTTTGGTCCCCAGCCCTGTCCCCAAAATAAGTGAATCACTGACCCTTTCTTAGCAGGCTCCCTCATTTGTGGCACCCAAAAATGGCTACTTAGAAATATCTGAGTTTAGTTGCCATTCTTGACAAAGAAAGGTTTTTGCTAGGCTCTTAGGTATCTTGCTTTGTACTCCAAAATGAGTTTAGTATTAGTTGCGGGACCAAAATCTCTAAAACATGTAATTGCAACCAGTAGTGAGAACTTTCCTTTTAAATAATGGCCCATTTTACACATAAATATGTCTACATAACTAAAATGACATTTTACAAAATAATACCGAGCTTTTCTGTATACTTTGTTTTGATTCACTGGTCTATTATAAGTAAAAAAGAAGTGTTGGTTGTGACCTACTGAATTGATTTCATAACCTACTAGAGTTTGAAAAGCAGTGCTTTAAGAGAATGAAACTGAATGAGAAACTTCATTCTAATAAAATGACCAGTTTTTAGCTTACGTGTTCAATGAAAGGGAGAAATATAGCTGTGTTTAAGTTGGTTTTTGTCATTTAGTATCTACTTCAGGGTTGTCAGTTTGATTCAGCCAAAGAGTAAATAGTACAGTTCTTGGTGAATTTTATGTTGCATTAGTGTAAGCTAGTATTCTGATGATTTTACACTTGTAAAACTTTTTTTATATTTTCTTGAATCTTTTCATCCTCTTACTTCGAAGCAATTACCAAGTCTGTTTTATTCTCAGATATTCTTTTTTTTTTTTTTTTTGTGGGTACCGGGGGGTCGACCTCAGGACCTCGCGCGCCAGCAGGCGCCCGTGCCGCTGAGCGATATCACCGGCCCCTTATTCTCAGATATTCTATTCAGTCTGTGTTCTTTTCTCTGTACCCTTATTTAATCCATTATCATTTTGTGTTACAAGATTTTTGCTGCTTTAGCCAGAGTTTGGAGGGTTTGTTGAGTTGCAAGGTGTTAATTTAATAATAGCAAATGGGACTTGTCATGCAATTAATGTGAGTAGATCCTTTAGGATATAATAAAACTTACATTTAGAATTATTTGACTTTTGATATCTAGAACCTCAACATTCTCAACACATTCGCAACTGGGCCATAATTTGTATGTCTCACTGCCGAGTGGCTTGAACCACTGGTGGTACATGCATGACTGTCCCATCGGGGGAGCTTTTTATTAATATTTTTAATAAAAAGACAGATAAAAATTATTAGATCCATTTATTCCACCAGTGGTACAAGCCACCCGATGAGACATTCATCCAGGTACCACTGGTGGTTCAAGCCTGCGGGACTGTGTGAAGTGCTTCTAAAAAATAAATGCTCTTAACTAAATGATGGTGACCACCATTTTCATTTGATCTGTAAATCATTCATTTCAGACCTAAAGGTAAAGAAACTCGTAGAGATATGTTTATGTTGAACAGTGTCAAAATGCATGTTACAGGGAAACATACATTACATTTTTAGTGTATATCACCTAACATCTTGACAAGCATTAGACTGACTTTCAGTGTTCATATCTGAGAAAAATCAGGTTCTTGAAGAACTTTTAATTAAGGCTAAATAAAAAGCAAGTAGAGAAATAAATATTTACATATCCGAGGGGTAGACTTACTTTATGAGCAAGCAAGGATTCTTTATTTAACAAAATCTTTCCTGAATTGCTTGAAAGAGTCAATTTTTTTTTTTTTTTTTTTTTTTTAATGTGGGTACCGGGAGTTGACCTCAGGACCTCACACTTGCCAGGCAGGCGCTTATGCCACTGAGCTATCTCATCAGCCCAAGATTCAGTTTTTTTAAAACCTGTTTTCTGGCAGTATCTTGCTCAGATTTATGGACAGTTGATAAGGGGTATCAATTAAATCCATTATTACCTTGCAGACACACACTTGGAGAATTGATACTTTCGTATAGAAGTATGTTTAGAAGAATGAGAAAGCTTCTTAGACACTTTAACAAGCATCTTTTCTAATCTTTTTTCTTGAGTTGTGTGCTTTATCTTCTCCCAACGAATATACTCTGGCCAGGGGAATAGAATTATACTACTGAATTTAGAAGGAGCCTTTATCCCAGGAGCTCTGGGTAGAGTTGGATTGCCTCTAAATTTAGGGTAATTTCTAAAGGATGAAAAACCATGATGCCTACTATGGGCAAGATTTAGATCCTGCTTGTAGTTCATCTCCCTGACCTAGCACAGTATGTTGTCAGTATGTCGAACTGTGATCAGTTGAAGTCATTGATAATAAAAAAGTTATTTCTTTCCTAATTGCTCTGGCTAATATTTTGAGTACTATATTGAACAGGAGTGGTAATAGTGGATATCATTGTCTTGTTCCTGATTTTAGAGGGAAGGCTTTCAGTTTTTACCCATTTAATATGATATTGGCAGTAGGTTGATCATAAGTGGCTTTTACCAGATTGAGATAAGATCTTTCTATACCTGTTTTCTTCCTTGTTTTTGTCATGAAAGAATGTTAGATTTTGTCAAAGGCTTTTTCTGTGTCTACTAAGATTTTTGTACTTCTGTTTATTTTATTTATATTTTAATGTTTTCTATTTTTGAGTTGTGTTATCTATCAACAGTGATCAATTTGGATTGAAATATAATTAGATATTTAATTTTTAATGTATATTTCTGATTTTTTTTTTTTAATGATACTTGTTACTTCTGGAGCAGATTGTTAATTGTCAATATATCTTGTTAATGTGTCAAGAAGGCATTTGACTCCTATAACAGAATATTGTGTTCTTACTTTTTTTCTTTTCTTTTTTTTTTTTTTTATGTGGGAACTGGGAGTTGACCTCAGGACCTCGCACTTGCCAGCAAGCGCTTGTGCCACTGAACGATATCACCGGCCCTTTTTTCCTTTATGTGGGTTCTGGGAGTCGAACTCAGGACCTCGCGCTTGCCAGGCAGGCGCTTATGCCGCTGAGCCATCTCACCGGCCCTGTGTTCTTATTATATAGGTGGACAATTTTTATTATTTTAAGACTAAGGTAAATTTATAGAATGGCAACTTCTGTGTATTGCAAAATTTGGTATACTACAAATCATTCCATTCAATCCTAGGAGTTATTTTACAGTAGATAGCAATTTTATGATTTCTGGCTTCATAGTGTGAGTTCTTGCCTTGCATTTATCCTAACATTGGGCACAACAGTATTCCAGCTTCTTTGTGCAGATAGAAGGTACTGACAGTGTGCAAAAGAATGAGGTAGACTAGTAATATAGAATATTTATCAGCTGTGTAGACTACTGTTGTATAGGAACCATTCTTGCCAAAGACTGCAATTAAGAACAACAGTGAAGAGGGTAAGAAAAATTAAGGAGCTGAAACCCAATGCCAGCAGCCAGCTCAGTGTTAATACAGCTTCAGTTACCAACATAGTTGCCCAAAAAGTCCTTAACAAGATAGCAAAAAGGCAAAAGCAGTCCATCCACTAGCTGAGAATTCATCTTGCTTTTAGAGAAATAATTGCATATAAGCTATTATGTTAATATATAATAGGTTTTAAGGTTATTTATTAGTTCACAGTAGAGGGTTTCACTTGGCATATTAATGCATGCATATGACATACTTTGATAATTTCCACTCCTCACTTTGTCATTCCTTGCTTCTCTAGTAGTCTGCCTTCTACTTTCATGTGTTCTTTCTCTCTCTCTCTCTCTCTCTCTCTCTCTGCCCCTTCCTCTCCCCTCCCTCTCAATTCCAAATATGAGAGATAACTTGTGGTATTTGTCATTTTGAGTCTGGCTTATTTTTCTTAACATTATGATTTCCTCTTCCATTTGTTATCCTGTAAGTTATGTGATGCCATTCTTTTTCATGGCTGATTAATATTCCACTGCATATATTTATTTATTCATCAGTTGATGGACAACTAGGCTTTTTCTGTAGCTTAGCTGTTATAAATTGTACTGCAATAAATCTGGCTACACAGGTATCTCAATACTATGTTGACTTTAATTCTCTTTGAATATACCAAGGAACCTCCATAATGATTTTCATAGTGGCTGAGATAACTTACCCATTCCCACCAATAATGGAAAAAAGTTCTTTTTTTCCTTCCATATCCTTGCCAGTAATTACTGTTTTTTGTTTTCTTGATGATAGGGATTCAGACTGGGATGATGAGATGGAATCTCAGTATAGTTTTGATTTGCATTTGCCTAATGGCTAAAGATATTTCATATACTTATTGGCCATTTGCACTTCTTTTGAGAAATATTTGTTAAGTTCATTTGCCCATTTATTGATTGGTTATTCAATTTTTGGTGTAAGGTTTTTGAGTTCCTAATATCCAGGGTGTGATCAAACACATCTGTGAATGTTTAAATTTTAAAAAATTTATTATAGTACATGATATTGCCATTAAATCCCCTCAGAATACTCCCCTCACTTTAGCCTACTTATCTCGTATAGCTCTTGCCACTTTCTGCAGCAGTTCTGGAAATCCTCTTTCATAAGTGTCTTTATGAGATGTGATAAAAAATACAGTAAACTCTGTTCCCAGTGCCATCCAGCAGGAAGGCAGGCTCATAAAAAAAAATGATATGCCCTCCTCCATCTTATTCACTAGAAAAGTAACTGTTTTGAATTGATACAGGACATTGAGGTAGCCACAGCAGCACAACTAAAGATACTCACAATCCAGAAATGCTTAAGAAAGTGGCAGTACCATGTAATGAGTGTGTTTGAAGCAAAAAGTATTTTGAAGAAGCTTAATATCAATGTGGCTTTTACTGTAATAAGCTTTAAAAAAATTTTAATCAGTCGCTGTGGTTTTTGATCATACTGCATAGTTCTTTGAAGAATGGTAGTGTTTTGGTGGGATTGCATTGAATCTGTAGATTGCTTTCAGAAATGGGACCATTTTTATAATGTTAATTCTGTTGATTCATGAACATGGGAAGTCTTTCCATCTCTAGTACAATTTATTCAGTGTTCCATAAGTTTCACTATAGAGGTCTTTACCTCTTTGCTTGCTTAGCTTGATTCCTAGGTTTGTTTTATTTTATTTTTTTAATCTTATTTAACACATTCATGACACTGTAATTTGTATGTTTCACTGCTGGGCAGCTCTGAACTACCAGAGGTACTACATACATGTCCCATTGGCCAGCATGGAATAGTCCCAGTGGGTGGTACAAGCCACCTGATCAAACAGTCATGCATGTACCACAAGTGATTCAAGCCCACAGGAATGTGTTAATGAACTGTTTTCCTTTTACATTCTCAGGGAATTCATTACTTCTCTGTAGTAAAGCTATTGATATGCGTTTGTTGATTTTGAATCCTGACCTTATGCTCAATTTGCTTATGAGATCTAAAATCTTTCTGGTGTAGTTTTTAGGGTCTTCGTAGTAAAGGTTTATATTATTTGCAAATAATTCAACTTCTCCCTTTTTTATTTTCCTTTTACGTCTTTCTCTGACTCAGTTACTCTGGCTTAAGGTACTACTGTATGTACTTGAATGAAACCAACTTGATCATGGTGTATGATCTTATTAATGTGTTGTTGAATTTAGTTTGTCAGTTTTTTTTTTTATTAATATGTGTTTGCAGTACATGTAGTTTACAGTCATTTTGAGTGGTGCAAGTACAAAACACAGCATGGTTCTTTTTTTTTTCCTAATCCCCTTTCCTTTCCCTCCTGCCTCTCTACTTCCTGTAATCCCCTTCCCTATTTTTGTTCTTGTTGATGTTACTAATCTTACCTCATGTTTATGGCATATAATGTTTATATTCATTGAGATTATTAGGTTACTATACATGTCACATCTTTATTCTTTTTTTTTTTTTTTTTTTTTATGTGGGTACTGGGAGTCGAACTTAGGACCTCGCGCTTGCCAGCAGGCACTTGTGCCACTGAGCGATATCACCGGCCCTTTTTTTCCTTTATGTGGGTACTGGGAGTCAAACTCAGGACCTTGCGCTTGCCAAGTGGGCGTTTATGCCTCTGAGCTATCTCACCGGCCCTTTTATTCTTATTTTTATCTTTAAACATTAAGCCTCTCTTTCACTTTTTCATCTTTACTCTCCCCCCAACAGTATATCCTGATAACCTGTCATGCAGTGGCATAATTACATATCTCTTACATATTTCGCCCTACCACCCCCTCCTCTTTTCTAGGATAGACTTTTAGTTCTGGTTTGTTACCAAATAATTGCTGTGTTGTCTAGCTTTAGCTGGAAAATTAAATAGTCGTACTACTCTTACTTCAATTTATGTTTAACTGTATAGTGTTCATTCTTAAGTTTTTTCATAGCACAGGTTCTTCAAATACAATATAAGAGAAATTTTTATTGATGTTTCAGCCTGTTTATGATTTTTCAGAAGCTTGAGAATGCTGTAATTTAAATTTGATTATATTTGAGAGGTTTTTTTTTAAAGTTGGAGTTGATGGTTATGTACACCTGAATGATATGTTCTTTCATTCAAATAAAGAATTCTTCATACATTCTTTTCCCATTAACATACTTATAGATGAATCTTCTGAATTCTGAGGCTAGACTGCTGCCCCCCTCCTTTGGTTGGTTCCATCTTCAGTTTGGATATCATTAATATTCTTTGAAGCATACTGACTTTAGCATGATACATCTCCTAGCTTGCTGATTTGCTTCTGTTTGTTGTTTATCTTTCCTAGCACATGATGAGATCGCTCAATCTACAAATTAGGGTCATTAGTTAAAAAGAAACCTCAGAAATCTTTTAGGACCAATTGTATTAAATTATTTTTTAGGGCCGGTGAGATGGCTCAGCGGCTTAAGTGCCTGCCCGGCAAGCGCGAGGGTCCGAGTTCGACTCCCGGATCCCACATACGAAAAAGGGGCCGGTGATATCACTCAGCGGCATGGGCGCCTGCTGGCGCACGAGGTCCTGAGGTCGACCCCCCGGTACCCACCAAAAAAAAAAAAAAAAAAAAAAATTATTTTTTAGACAGTGTTCCAGATATATAGGGTATGTTGATGAACAAATTAAACAAAAATCTCTCACTTTATCTACAGCTTGTATTACAGCAAGAGGAGCCTCTTCTTCCAAAGAAGAAAAGCTGTTACATGAGTAAATTATACAGTGTTGTAGAGAAAAAAAGGAGAGTAAGAGGGATTGGGAGTACTGGGGAGGGGCTGTAGAAAACAGTAGTAGGATGGCAATTTTTAATAGCGTAGTCATGGAGAAGGTAAAAGGAAATACCTAGGTAAAATTCCTAGGCAAGAACATTCTTTTTTTTTTTTTTTTTTTGTGGGTACCGGGGGTCGACCTCAGGACCTTGCGTGCCAGCAGGCGCCCGTGCCGCTGAGCAATATCACTGGCCCTTTTTTGGTATGTGGGTACCGGGAGTCGAACTCAGGACCTCACGCTTGGCAGGCAGGTGCTTATGCCACTGAGCTATCTCACCAGCCCAGCAAGAACATTCTTGGCATGTTCAAATAACAAGGAAACCATGTGGCTAAGGGTATAAATTATGAGAAAAGTAGAAGGGAATGAGGTCAGAATATAAAGGAGTTGAGTGCAAGTTATGCAGGTTATATATGGCATTGCAGGCCATTAATTGGGGGAGCCAACAGCATTCTACCTGCTGTTGAGAATGGCTGGTAGAGGTAGAAGTAGAGGGTATTAATTAAGCAGTTAAGGCAGTAATCCAACTATTTGAAATGATAGCTTTATGTACTAGAGAGTTAACAGTGAAGATAGTAAAGATAAAATGTAATTTGAGTCCATATCTATATTTGTTTAACCATTGGAAGTAGATTGTGAAAGAAAAAGAAAAGTCAAAGATGACTACCAAGTAACTAAAAGGATAGAACTGACAACAGATGAGATAGAGAAGACTACAGATAAAGTGCATTTTATGGAAGCTGGACATTTTAAGAAAGAAAAATCTCTCAAACTTTGAAGTGAAGATGTCAAGTGAGATGTTTAATGTTAGTCTAGAGTTGAGAAAGACCTGAGTTCTAAAGAATTGTTTTATGCTTGCATGTTTAAATGACATTAGCAAGAGGGTGAGTATAGATGGAGGAAAGAAGACAACCAGGGACTGAGGCATGGGGTATTCACAGCATTACAAAGGAGACTGAGAAGGAGAGTATAAATGAGGCAATTGGGGGTGGTCTCCTGGAAGTCCCGTGAGGAAAGTGACTGCTGAAAAGTCAAGTAAGAACTGAGAAGTAGGGCCGGTGAGATGGCTCAGCGGCTTAAGCGCCTGCCCGGCAAGCGCAAGGGCCCGAGTTCGACTCCCGGATCCCACATACGAAAAAGGGGCCGGTGATATCGCTCAGCGGCACGGGTGCCTGTTGGCGCGCGAGGTCCTGAGGTCGACCCCCTCGGTACCCACAAAAAAAAAAAAAAAAAAAACTGAGAAGTAGCCATTACAAAGCAATCATCGATGGCCTTACTAAGAGCAGATTTAAAAGAATGATGGAGTTGATAGAGACTAATTTGAGGGCATGTAAGAGTAAATAGAAGAAGAGGAATTGGAGATAGCTACTGTAGTAAAGATGGTTTTTCTATAGTTTGCCTACCAGAGGGAGTAACATATCTTGGAGCAGCAACTAGTAAGGAGAGGAAGGTTGAGACTTCTTTCTTAAATGACAGCAAACTTAAGTATATTTGGTGTGTGTATAATAGAAGTGATATAATAGAAAGAGGAACACAGAATTTTTTTTTTTTTTTTTTTTTTTGTGGGTACCGGGGGTCGACCTCAGGACCTTGCGCGCCAGCAGGCGCCCGTGTCGCTGAGCGATATCATTGGCCCATTTTTCGTATGTGGGTTCCGGGAGTCGAACTCGGGCCCTCGCGCTTGCCAGGCAGGCGCTTACACCGCTGAGCCATCTCACTGGCCCACACTGATTTTTTTTATCATTACGGTTTTTACTATCCTACTCAGTCTTCTACTTGCTGTTTTTAAGGAGATTTTAATTTCTATAATGGATTTTTTTTTTCCAGTTTCTTTGTATTTCATCCCCTATGTCTCATTTCTTCTTTTTTATTTCAAGAATCACATCTAAGAGTATAGACTTCCAGATCTCGGTATCCTGAATTGATTCTTTGAAAGCCTAATCAACTCTCCTTTTGCTACTTTTGTTCAGTTTATTGGTTACCAGTGAAACAGCTGAGATGTTTTTTTTTTTTTTTTTAAGTTTATCAATTTATAATATTTATTTGAGGATATTGCTAATTTCTGAAGAGGAGCAGTTTCTATTTATTTGTTTTTTGGGTTGTTTTGTTTTGTTTTGTTTTGAGACAAGGTCTTGCTGTGTAGTTCAAACTGGCCTTGAACTCACTATGTAGCACCAGGCTGGCCTCAACCCATGGCAGTCCTCCCGCCTGAGCCTCCCAAGCGCTGGGATTACAGGTGTGCACCACCACACCTGGCTGAAGAGCAGTTTCTTGAAAAAGCTTATTCATATTCTTCTTCCTGATCCTGTTTACTTATACTGAGACTTTTAAATATGTTGGATAATTGTTTACATTATTTGTAACGGGGAGGCTTGTTTTACTGTGGGTGTGTATTTGCATACGTGAGATTTGCTTAAGCAACTACAGAAAAAGGTTGTGGGCAGCTGTATTTAAGCAGAATTTAAGTTCAGAATTCTTTTGTTTTGTTTTGTTGAAGTGGTAGAGATTGAACCCAAGGCCTCAAGCGTGCTAGGCAAGTGCTCTATTTCTGAGCTATACCCTCAGCGCAGGATATGAATTCTTGAGAGTGAATATAGTAATGAGTCAAAAAATTAGGTTATCATACATCAGAGCTTGTTTTCCAGTAACATAATTATTATTGGAGGTATCATTTCTGACTAAAGGGTCATCAAAAATTATAGATATGAACAGCAAAGTGACATACTATTCATTTTTCTTTTTTATTTCAGAGAAACTTGATGTCATTTTATAGTAATCATAATCATGTAGTCTTAGTTTATGAAATAGGTTTTTAGTTATATAAGTCATTTTGAGTTAGTAGCTATAGATCAACTGTTAGTGAAGGAGGGAATCTCAGAATTATGTGGAGTTTTTTTAAAAAGTCTTGTTTTGAAAAAAACCCCTAAAGTGAATCTAATGGCTAAGAACTATCTAATGGTTATAGAAAAGGGGAATTTTATACGTTTTAAAAGCCAATATAGGGCCGGTGAGATGGCTCAGCGGCATAAGCACCTGCCTTGCAAGCGCGAGGGCCCGAGTTCGACTCCCGGATCCCACATACGAAAAAGGGGCCGGTGATATCGCTCAGCGGCACGGGTGCCTGTTGGCGCGCGAGGTCCTGAGGTCGACCCCCCGGTACCCACAAAAAAAAAAAAAAAAAAAAAAAAAAAAGCCAATATAGGCATGTCTATCAAAAACTTTATCTGCATAGCATTTTCCTTTATAGGAGTGTTACTAGAGTTGACCAGATACTCCTTGCTATAAGCTACTTAGCTTTTCGTTACCTGAGATAACTAACGCTAAATCTTGGTATAACTTCAGAATTAAATAATGTGTCCTTATAACTTTATAGACTATGGAAAATGTTTACTGAGCATCAGCCAGATAATCTACCTTATTTTGTTTCCCCCGTCTCAGCCCCTTCCTTCATTTTAATTAAATGTTCAGGGATGCCTAGGTAAAGTTTAGACTTCACTTTTTCTTCTCCCTGGCCTCAAAGATAGTGATAGAATGATTTCAGTCATCTGAGAGTTTAGATTGGCTTCCAAAGGCCAGTACTAAAAAGAGGGTTTCTTAAGAGTTAACTGAACAGTTAGAACTAGCAAAGTAGTTTACAAGTTTGTGGTATTGCACAGTGTTTATAAGATCTCTCTTTTCATTGTAGTTGCTGCCATCATACTCTTGGCATCGATTGCTATTCTCATTAATCTATCTAAATGTAATCTGTTTTTATAAGTCTGTTATGTCATTAGGGGCATCACGGTAAGTTGCTTGGAAGGCACATTACTGGGGAGGGGTGATGCCCATTTTTATTTTTGGAGTATTTCTATCGATGAAGTATTAATTTTATCAGTTTTTATTGTGTTAAACAATATGTACTTAACAGGAAAATAAAATATCAATAAAATATTAAATTTTTAATATATAATGTGTGTTTAGAATAAACATCAACATTTTCAACATCAACTATTTATTGCTTACAAGATCTAAAAAATAACAGCAGAAATAAATCCCTATGTGAACTACAGTGAAAATACAAAACTCTACCACAGAAATAATCTTTGCTTCAGCTATCACAACTGAGTTCCATACACAAGTCTTGCTTACACTGACAGCACATGTGCTTAGCTTTCTTTTCGTGTTCTCAGGCCATGCTTGTCACCTCTCTCGTCTTCATCTTTTGCCAGGAGCTTCCCATTACACTATATTATACAATGCGCACTTAGGAAAATGAAATATCAGTAAAATAAAATATCAAATATATACTGAGTTTAGAATAAACATTTTCTATGTCAACTGCTTGGCTACTAAATTTAAAAAATAGCAGCAGAAATAAATTTTTTCTACCACAGAAATAATCTGTACTTCAGTTATCACACCTAAGGCAGTTTTTACATGAAAACAGCACTTTCTGTATACAAGTATCGCTTACACTGATAGCACATGTGTTTTGGTTTCCTGTCTTTCTTGGTAGGGCATACTTGACATTTTGCTGGGCTTTCTGTTTTCTTAGGAGGTTCTTGTGATGTTTCACCTATTGTTCACTGGTCTGCTCCAGAATTCTTTTGCAGAGTTCTTTGGGCAGTTACATACTGTTCTTCCTCTGTTGTAATTGATCATTTATCAATTCCAGTCCTGATCCTCTAAGAAAATTTCTCTGTGAAATTTTGTGCTTGTTATTTTCTTTGTAAACTATAAAACTATGCCTGATATGTTTAGGATCAAGTAAAACACAGCTATTGCCCAACGCTTTGTGTTTTGAGTGACATCATAGTTGCTGCTTAACTCATCAATAACATCTGCTCCACCTTTTGTTTTGTTGTAAGATGTGACCATTTCTGGCTTCATTTGTGTTGAGGATTCACTATCAATCTTTTTTGTTTGTTTTTGAGACAGGGTCTCAGACTAGCCTTGAACTCGCTGACCTTGAACTCACCGCCTTCTCCTGCCTCAGCGTGCCAGGTGCTGGGATTACATGCACCACCATGCCCAGCTTCACTAGCAGTTTTATCATGGTGCAACATTAATAGTATCAGTACTGTTTGTTTTTCTTCACTGTATAGGAGGCCAATGTTATGTGTTTCTGAATCTAAATATTGTACTATATACATTTCTCTATTGTGAACTTGAAACATTTTTTTTAGGAATCACTGCTTTGTTCTTTGTTCCTGTGCTGGTCAGCTGGTGTTTTTTTAGCAAATGTAATATCAGTGGGTAGCTAGGGAACCAATTGTTGAATGTGACATTTGGGTTATTTTTTGAAATAGGTGTAACAAGTCTGTTCATAATGTCATTCACTGCGTGAATAAAGACCTGGTGGCTGAGTTCCAGGATACATTTCTAAATTCAAGGTGTAAAATGTCTTTGCATCTAGCAGGGCATATATTTTTATACCATATTTGGGAGGCATATTTGTCATGTATTGCCAGAATTTTCAACAACTATGAAATGATGCCAATTGTTCAATTGTCATGTACTCGGACAGTGTATAAATTGCTAGACAGTTCAAAACAAAGCTTTCAAAAAATGATTAAATAGCAGTCAAATTGTTGGGTTGTTTTGTTTTTTGTTTTTTGTTTTTTTCCCTTTCTTGGCTGGCCTTTTTTTGTCAAAATGTAGGCAATTTTGAAAGAAACCAAATCTCGAGTGTCATTATTGTTCTAAAAATCTCAACACCACATCTGTCACCTCTCCATATATCCTTTAGATTCTGACAATTAAAATGATAAAGTCCTGCTATAAAGGCTTTTAGTTCAGATATTAGTATTGATGCATATAGAATGTTTTACATTATTAGTGTATTTGAAAACATCTTGTAGCGTATCGTCTGTTACAATTTCCAACATTGAATCACAGTGTTGGCAGTTTGTCCAGTAGGTTTCACCCTAGCAAGAACCCTAATAACATTTTCTGACCTAGTTCTAACATTGGATCATCCAGGTATATATGACCATTTTGTAGCATTTTGGCTAGTCAAGTATTTATTTACATTACTGTTTCCTTCCTCATCTGAATCAAGGTCTTCATTTTATACTTCTCTATCTGTCATATCCAGCTAACTTCTTTGGCTTACATGATCCAAGTCATCATCAGTAGCTGAGTCACCTGATAACTCACTTTCAACCTCCTCCCAAAGTTGTAAAAGTGAATTTTCATGCAATATTGTACTGAATTGGGCTAATTCTACAAGAAAAATCAAAAGAAACATTTAATAAAACAAATTATAAATACATAGATATGTAACAGCATATAATGTGGATAAAACTTACCCATTTACACTTTGACACACTTGCATACACCTTGTTGTTTGTTGTACCATGTGGGCGAACACAAAGATTGCTTCCTGTATTCTCCCAGTGTAGGTACTGAGATGCACAGCCGACTACAGTTACGCTAAAGTACATATTTTCATTAGAAAAGTACGGTTGGTGTGTATTTTACCCACCGTGATGCCCCTTTGGGTTTTAAACAAAAATATCATCTTTGCCTCACATTTCACTTTTCTAAGCAAATGATAATGCAGTTTATAGTTTGCTGATTACAACGCACGTTAGTGCTCTCAAGAAAATGACATGGCCTCTGTCCCCTGTCTCAGCTTTAGGGTAATAGTGTCTTTCTTTTTACTTCCTTGAATGTGGTTTTGTTTGGATGATGGTAGTACAGTAGTGGGGGGATCATTTAAGGAATAAGGCTGCACATCATTTGACTACTGTAGGGTAGTTTAGTTGTTGAGCCAAATCAAACACTTCCAGACCCTGTTGACATCATTCTAAACACCTAAGTTCTGTTGTATGTTATCGATACATCGAGACTTGTATGTAATCTGTATCACCAGAGAGTAATAGTGTGTGAAGATGTGGAAGTTAGATTTCTTGAGCTCTAGCATTTGCTAGGTAGAACAACCTGAAATTAAAAGGACTTTAGTATTGATGATATCCAAAGACTTGAAAACATTGAGAGATCTATCCAAAGACAAGATTCTCCCGGAAAGAATGGGAAACTAAGTGGAGTACTGTTGCTTTACACATTGAAAGATGCGCCTGTGCTCCCTTTCCTGCTCCCTTCTACTTTTCTTATTAGAAATTGTTTTTGTCCTATTTGTAAACCAGTAATGATATTTAAAACTAGTATGATTTTTGATTTATTCTAAAGAAAGTAAAAATTTGTAGGTAAAATTAGACAGAAAAAGGAACCAGGGCTGCCAGCAAAAGTGCTCTAACATCCTCTTTGAATTTCAGAAACTTTTTTATCTTCCTGTATTTCAGGGATTCTTAACTAGTACTACGCAGTAGAATCACCTATGAAGATTCTTGCCATGCCCTATACAAGAAAGACTAAATCAGAGTCTCTTCATCGATTCCATATAATACTTCCTTGGGTTTTCACTCCCTGGTTAAAAATCCATTTTCTCTCTAATGCTAGATTGAACTCTGAACATTCTTACATAATTTTGTTTTTTATTATTGTGAATAATTTTTGTACTGAAAATTGCTTTTGAAAGATTTCTTCTGAAAATTATATTAACATTTTAAAAATTCAGTCAGTAGATCAAAAATGGAAAAATAACAAGGGAAAAATAGACTAAAAGCTTATGGCATTATAGAGCCTCCTTGTATTATCAGCAGTTTGTTCATTGTTACAAATATAAGTTCACCAAAAAGAAAAAAAATCACTTTGGATCTATCTCAAGGGCCAAATAAAATTAACAGATCACATGTAAACTGAAACTGGATTGGGCATTGATTATTCCTACTTTGTCCCTTGTTTTGGCATGAAAAATGATCTCTTCTAATTTCTAATCCTTCTAATCTCTATCTCTCCAGTCTTGTATTATTTTTCAAAGAAGACTTTTTCTTCAGGCCAGTTCTGGGGTTTTTTTGGTTAATTTTTATTTATTTTTCTGTTCTCTTTTATGTCTCCATTGATAGGCATTTAGATTGAATGTGGCTTTTAAATATTTCTTTTACTCCAAACTGTATTTGCGTGATACTAATATTCTGAAGAAAATTAATTTTAATAGGTTTAACTTGAATTTATTTTCTTACAGCAGAAAAAGAAAACTAAAAACTTCAATCCACCAACACGTAGAAATTGGGAAAGTAATTACTTTGGGATGCCCCTCCAGGATCTGGTCACAGCTGAGAAGCCCATACCACTGTTTGTTGAAAAATGTGTGGAATTTATTGAAGATACAGGTAGGATAGATGTATCTACATAAGAAATTTGATTTAAAATTTCAGTTTTGTGACAACAATAATTGATCAAGTGTTTGTGACTTGTTAAAGGTAAATTTTGAAAGAGATTTATTGTTAAGAGTTTGTAATTCATTATTAGAGTTGATTTCGTTGCATATTAAGATAATCATCCGATATTTGAAAGGAGTTTTATTATTGACAATAATACCTTTTGCTGACTTGTCTTGAACCTAATGAATGGCTAAGTTGAATGCTAAAATGTTAAACTTACCTTATTCTAAAACTGAGAATAATTTGATTATTAAATTATGCTATCAAGAGATTATTATTATTTGAATCAAGAATTTGGAAGTTTTCAGTATTTTTAAATTCAGTACTATTCGTGTTACCCATTTTACACATGGATTTTTTTTTCTTTTAAAACTGATAGCTATAGTTATTAGATACACTTTAAAAAGCTTACTGTTAGGTTTATTTTGCCAAATGTAAACTATTGAAACTAAAAAAAGAATTGGACCTGTCAGAGGTCCAGTAGAGGCAGATTATTGTGTTTGAATATATTTTGAATGAAGATAGGTTAAGCTATATTGAATGGACTATAAATTTTAATGGTTTGAAAACATGAGCTATGTCAGTTATAGCTTTGTTCTTAATGTTCTCTTTTCAAATACAAGTATTCCTTAAAAAACTAGCACTCCCATGTCCTATCTAATTAATTGTGCTAATTTTTGCATATGTACATACTATCCTTAACTTTGATTATTGACTAGGTTTTGTACATACTGGATCATCTATTTGGTAAAGAATGATGATTTAATAAGGGGGTAGAATGTGAAGAAATGCTGTTATTCACTAGTACTGTAGTTGTAGCATGTCTTTTTCCTTCAGGTAATAAGTATTAATTTATAGAACCTACATAGAATATGCAACTCCCCCCCAATATTTGAGAAGTATGTTTTAGGCAGATTTCTTATCTATATTTCTGTTCATTTTTAATACAGAAGAAATACAAAGGTCCTTATAAAAATAATAGCATTCTGCTTTGAATTTAAAGGATTATTATTTTCTCTAGTAATATAGCTAAGCCTTATATGACTAAGCAGTTGGAAAATATTTTGATTCGTGATTGAAAATAATGATGGGTTAGCATTTATTATTACAATTTTAAATTCCCATCATTTATTATAATTAAAAATAATCATTTCTTGAACATTTTCATAGTTGTTGAGTGATTTGGTTTGAGGAAAATGAATGAATTTCAAGTATGAGATAAAATGCAGTTCTAATTTGTAGTTGTAGCACAACCCAAATTAATTCAGGTCAACTAATTCAGGTAATTTATATGTTTAAGAGCTTGGTAGAAATAGACTGCAGAACAGTAAGATCACAAAAATAGACTAAAAAATTAATAAATCTGGGGCCAGTGATATAGCTCAGCAGCATAAGCGCCCATCTGGCAAGCATGAGGTCCTGAGTTCAACTCCCGGAACCTGTGTATAAAAAAAAAAAAAAAATTAATCTAGTTCTTTTGTAGTATGGTACATTTTTTTTATTGTGAATTTTAAAACTGGTAAAGTTTTAGCAGGAATTTCCAGTTTCTTTAGAGTTGAGTTTACAGCTCTCAATATAGACTGTGTAGCACATCAATTTTACATTTAAGGTTCAGCTTGTAATAATAGAAATATATTGCAGATACCTATTGTTTTAAAATGGCATTCTGCTGTTTATAGATACAGTAATATAGATTACCAGTATCAATGTTATAATCAGCTTTTCCTTTTAATAACCTTGAAGAAAATGTTAGTCTTCAAAATGAACTTTATTCATAAAATTTACATGGAATAAATTTCAAGAATTTTAATTATACCATATGAGTTTTGATAACTTTATGGTCATGTAACCACTAACACATTCAAGATACAGTCTACTTTCTTTTCTTTTTTTTTTTTTTTTTTTTTGGTTTTTTGAGACAGAGTCTCACTACATAGTTCAGACTGGCCTTGAACTCACTATATAATCTAGGCTGGCCTTGAAGTCACAGTGATCCTCCTGTGCTGGGATTACAGGCGGGCACCATTACGCCTGGCGAAGATGCAGACTATTCTCATCACCCCCAAAGCATCTAATCTTTCACAGTCAACTGGTTCTTGAGGTTTTTTTTTTTTTGGGTCTTTGAGTTCGTGTGCGTGTGTGTGTGTTTTGGGATTGTTGTTGGGGTTTTTTTCTTTTCTTTTGGGGGGACTAGGGTTGGAACCCAGGGCATCACACATGCTAAATAAATGTTCTACCACTGAGCTGCACTCCCAGTCCCATTTCTTTTAGATGCTTTTTATAAAATCAAGAAAGCACTCTAACATTACTAGTTTACTAAAAGTTTTCCTCCTAGATGGATGTTGATTTTGTCACATGTTTTTTTCTTCATCTGTTGAGGTGATAATTTGAATTTTTTTATTCTATGGCAAGTTACGTTAATTGATTTTCAAATGTTAAACTAACCTTGTATTCCTAGGAAAAGCACCACTTTGTTTATGGTCTTTGTTATCCTTTTTATATATTGCTAGATTCAGTTTGCTAAAATGTGAAGGATCCAGAACAGCCTGTATTCTGATACTTATTTAGACCTACAGTAAAGCAAGAATGTTTTACCAAGTGACCTGTATTAAAAGGTGTTTTGGGAATAATTTTTAACTCCTGGCCTCAGAAACTTTTCTCATATAGTTTTGCAGTATTCAACCAAAGATGCCAGGGACTTTTCCGCGTATCTGAGCCTTTTCTCTGTGTATCTCTCTCACTGCCCATTTCCTCAACTGTGATAGACCACTGTGGTCTGTTGGGTTTCTAAACTCCCTTTACTACCTCCTAAAAACTCTCCAGTTTCATTTGCTTTTATTTATGGAGCATAGTTGGTTTTGTTATTGTTGTTTGTAGTACTAGAGATTGAACCCAGAGTAGGCTGAGCCACATCCCCAGCCCTTATTTTTTTAAGATAGAGTCTTAACTGAGTTGCCTAAGCTAGCCTTGAAGATCCTCCTGCCTTGGCCTCCTGAGTAGATGGGATTCATGTCCTGCTGTAGTTATGAGCTGCCTATTCAGAGCCTGAAAAACTCTTTCATATATGTTTTTTAGTTGTTTACTGTGGGAGAGCAATTTCTATATCAGCTAATCTTACATGGTAGAAGCAATGTTTCTATTTATAAATTGTGCTGTATCAGAAGTTGTGTTAAATTCCAGTTGGGAAATGACCCCTAAAATATTAATACAAGTTCAGAGTAGACAAAAGGGGGGCAGTGTAGAATAGACTTTTAAAAAAGGGAGGGGACAATATTAGCTCTATTAAAAAAGTTTTCTTGTGTGTGTTTTCTTTGGGGGGGGGTCAATATATCTTTTATGTCCTATGAATATAGGGTTAGCTTTAGTTCTTTAAAATTTGGTTGCCTTCTATTTCTTTGTATTGCTCCAGATTGAATTTTCAATGCAATGGTGAATACCAGGTGTAAGATTAGGCACCCTTGTTTTGTTCCTTTTCTTAGAGGCAGGCACTCTGTTCCCTGTCTTAGGGGAAAGTGTTCATTCTTTCACCACTGAGTATATTAGCAGTAAGGTTTTTCATAAATGTTCTTTATCATGTTGAAAAAGTTTCTTTTGTTAGTTTCCTGGAACTTCCATAACAAAGTTCCACAGTCTGGGTAGCTTAAAAGAACAGAAAATTATTCTCTCATAGTTCTCAAAACTAGAAGTCTGAAATCAAGGTGTCAACAGCAGTATGTTCCTTCTGAAACTCTCGGTAGCATTCTTCTTGCCTTTTCCATGATTTTAATGGCATTCCCTGGCTTACAGCTGTATCATTGTAATTTCTGCTTTGGTTCTCCCTGTGTGTGTCAGTCTTTTTTTATGTGGACACCGGTCATATTAAGAACACCTATATGATTTGTCTTGACTAATCTGCAATGAGCCTTTTACAAAGTAGAGCCATGTTATGAAATACTAGGGGTTAAGAAACTTACCTTTTGGGAGACACAATTCAACCTATGATACCTTCCCTTCTATTTCCTAATTTGTTGGGTAGTTTGTTTTTTGTTACTGTTTATCTTGAAAGGGTATTGATTTTGTTAAATGATTTTTCTGTATCAGTTAATTTTGTTTGTTTATTTTTCTTCTTTCATCCTATTAGTATTTGCTACTTTTTTTTTTTTTTATGTTAAACCACCATCACATTTCTGGTATAAATCCCATAGGTCATGCTGTAATGTATATTCTCTTTAATATACTTTTGGATTATTTGATAGTGGGTGTTTTTTTTTTTGAGTTTCGCATTTATACTTATAAGTAATACTAGTCTGTTGTTTAGCTTTCTTACTTCTTTGTCTGGCTTTAATATTATAGTGCCAACTTCATAAAATGAGTTAGAAAGTGTTTCTTCCTTTAAAAGGGTATATTAATAACATTCTAAGGTATCCTGTCTTCGGAATCTATTATGGCATTCTTTTTTTATGGACATAGTGGCTAATTTTTTTCTACATTTTGTAGTTTTTCAGCCTCCTGCTTTGTTGTCAGTGTACTTCCTGATGCTGCTAATCTCATTTTGCTTTCTAATTTGCCAATTTCTGATCAGCTGTGAGTTAGGAAAACATGGCAGAGTTAGCTTAAGTTGTGCTTTTGGTTACATTAAATATAATGTGGAAAAGCTTGAGGTGTTCTGATAAATGTATTAATGTATTTTAGTGGAAGGACTTTGTGACATCTTTTTGGCCATTGGGTTCATAGTTCTTTCTGTTCCCTTTTTTTTTCCAGTCATGATAGATTAGGTCATCAGATCAACAACTGAAGTATCACTAGTTGCCAGATTTTTATTTGCATAGAGATGTAGTTAACCTGAAATGCCTTCCTATTACAAATGAATTACAAAGAAATAGAGACTGTGAAGGTTGCTGTTATATTTCCGGTAAAAGTGAATTAGAAGGATAAATGCTAATGGTGTTCTCTATTTTGGACTAAAATTTTTTTTTTTTTTTGTGGGTACCGGGGGGTCGACCTCAGGACCTCGCACGCCAGTAGGCGCCCGTGCTGCTGAGCGATATCACCGGCCCCTTTTTTGTATGTGGGTTCCGGGAGTCGAACTCTGGCCCTCGCGCTTGCCGGGCAGGCGCTTAAGCCGCTGAGCCATCTCACCGGCCCCTGGACTAAAATTTTTGTATTATTCCACCATATCAAAGATAGATGAAAATAATTGAGGTGAAGTGGATGAATGCATCTTTGTTTTATTACTAGTGTAACTATAACTCTTCTTAAAGCAAAGTTTGTTTAAATTTCAGCTTATTTGCTGTTTGGAAGAACTACTTTTTTATCACTTTAATATATTTTCACTAAAAAATTATTATTATTTTTTTCTTATCTTAATCTTGGATATGATCTGTTTTTATGTTC
Organism: Erethizon dorsatum; assembly: GCA_028451465.1. Lineage (NCBI taxonomy): Eukaryota > Metazoa > Chordata > Mammalia > Rodentia > Erethizontidae > Erethizon > Erethizon dorsatum. The sequence continues at coordinate 28,780,227 of CM051823.1, read as the reverse complement.
ACTTTCTTGATGCCTCCTCAGCTTTCACCACTTTGTTCACTTGATAAAACGTTAACTCTGGTTAAACACTCTGCTGATTATTCTTTTTGGGCCAGAACAATAGATCATGGCCATAGAAAAGCATGAACCATACATTGCACTGTTTTTTTGTTTGTGTGTTTGTTTGTTTGTTTTGAGATGGTCTCGCTATGTAACTCAGACTGGCCTTGAACTCGCAGCAATCCTCCTGCCTCAGCCTCCTGAGTGCTGGGGTCATATGCATGTGCCACCACATCCAGTGCATTTTACTTTACATATATGACCACAGACCTTAAGTAACCACCCTATATTTCCTGTTAGTCAATTTGTTTGTTCTCTTACTCTTGTAAAGGGTTATCTTTTTAATAGCCATTTTTATTTGTCTTCTCACAATTTTTGAAAAATTTTGAAATTTTAGAAATGTTTCAAGAATAATTTGAAGATTTGTGTACCTTTCATCTACATTACTGGTTAAATGTTTTGCCATGTTTCTTTCCTTTAATCTTTTTTTTGGTTTAATTTTTGAGATTAAGTTACAGATGTCATGAAATTCACTCCTATGTTGTTTAGCATATATCCCTTAAGAGCGAGCATTCTCTCCATACCCACAATGTAAATACTATGTTCAAGAAATGTTTAGTCTTTAATCTGGAGCAATTCTAGCCTTGTGTGTGTGTTTTCATGTCACTTAGATATTTTGAAGATTCTAACAGATTTTTGCAGAATATTCCTAAATTTTACTTGGCTAATTCATGGTCAGATTTATATTTTGACTGGTATTCTATATAGGACTGAAGTATCCCTTCTCAACATAACACATTAGGAAACAGTGTCCATTATTAAAAAGGACTTTTTCAGTTTATTTTAGAATTCTAGTCTTTCAGTAATCTTAACCCAGTCAATGTCAAATAAGTGCTTGAAGTTGGGATCATTGACATCTGAATTTAACAATTCAAGTGTAAGCTGTTTTATTTAGTCTTGCTCTAATACAGAGGAATTAGAAATTAGTCCTTGAAGCGTTTCTTCAGATTGTTCTAGTATGCCTATGTCTAACAACAAATTCATTGAGATTTTCTGGCATATAATTCTTTAAAATGCTTTTTAAAAATAAATCAAAAAATTTTAATAACCAAATGTTTATCTTTGTGAAATTTCACATTGGTAAAAACCCTCCACTCTCCAGTCGGTACTGGGGATTGAATCCAGGGCCTTCACACTCAGTATGTCCCTTGTGCTTTTTTTTTTTTTTTTTTTTTTTTTTTTTGATAAAGAGTCTTGCTAAATTGCCAGGCTGGTTTTGAATTTGCCATCCTCCTGCCTTAACCTCCCAGACTACTGAGATTACAGGCATGCACAACCACAGCCAATTCATTTAAGTCTATTTGCTAACTAGAACTAGCAGTCCTGTTTTTTCCTACAAATAGAGAATAAAAGATCATTGCAAAAAATTGGATTTTGCTAGTGATTGCATTGAATTGGTAGATAAGTTTGAGTAGTATTACCACTTAATGATATTTAATATTCTAATCCAGAAGGTACAGGATATTTTATATTTATTTGGGTCTTCTTTAGTTGTTTTAAACACTACTTTATATTTTTCAGTGTAGAAGTCTTACATCTTGTTCAAATGTATTTCTTGATATTTTACTCTTTTGGATGCCATTGTAATTGGAATTATTTTGATTCCATCTTCAAGTTGCTTACGGCTCATGTATAAAAGCACAACTGATTGATGTATGTTGATCTTGTATGCTGAAATTTGCTGAATTCTTATGTTAACTCTACAGTATTTTTGTGGATTCTGTTAAATTTTTTCTATATGTAAGTTCTGTCATCTTTAAATGAGATAATTTTATTTTATTCCTTTCCAACGTAAATACCTTTCACTTCTTTTCCTTGCCTTATTATTTAAGCTAAAATTCCAGTATAATATTTCATGGAAATAGTAGAAGTGAGCATATCTGTCTTGTTCTTAATCTTATGGGAAAGTGTTCATTCATTGTATTTTATCACGGCTAATATGAGTATGATGTTAGCTGTAGATTTTTCATAAATGCCTGTTATCATTTCTGATTTTAATGAGTCTTCTCCCTTTTGTCAATCTTAGTAATCTTCTCAGAGAACCAACTTTTTGATTTCATTCTGTTTTTTTTTTTTTAACTTTCTATTTTATGTCAATTCTGATTTATATTCTCTTTATTTGACTAGCTTTGGGTTTAGCCTGCTCTCTTTTTCTAGTTTCTTTAACTTCCTTAAAGCTAACTTAACCTTAAAGTTAAATTTTGTTTGTTTTGTAGTACAGGGGATCAAACCTAAGGTCAGGCACATGCTAAGCTTATACCTTACCACTGAGCTACCGTCCTGAGATTTTTTTTATGTAGGTGTTTATAGCGACAGATTTCCCTCTGGTCACTGCTCTTACTGCATCCCATAAGTTTTCCTTTTTATTCATCTAAAGGTATTTTCTAATTTCATTTGTAATTTCTTCTTGGATTCATTGGTCGTTGAAAAGTTTAATTTCCACAAAGTATGTGGAAATAACATAAACTAATAATAAGTAGTGATTTTTTGTTATTAGTTTATAGTTTTATTTCTTTGTGATCAAAGAACATACTCAAATCTTCTTAATTTATTTAGATTTGTTTTATGACCTAATATATGATTTGTCATAGATAATGTTTACTGTGCATTTGAGGAGAATGTATATTGTGGTGGTGTTGGAGTGTAAGAGTACATGATCTATATCGATATAAATAAATGAGAAAGGAAAGCTCATTTACGATAAAATGCTAATCCCATAGTTCTTTAAGCATTTCTTTACTCTGGCATAAAACGTAGCAGACTTGACTGCTTTTTTCCCTTATCCAGCCTTGGAATCAGCCTTTTCTGCAAAGAACTTGTTTTGTTTTGGTGGAGAATGGTATTTAGAAACCAGAATTGCAGCTGCTTCTATCCCTGCTCAGCAGAAAAAGCTAGGAAATAAATATGTATATGTACATTTGCACACATATATACACTTGTACCTGTATTTATTTGATACCTATATTAAAAACTGAGTTTATGCTAATAACCTCCAATTTTCGTGTACCACAAAGTACATTTTAGAGCTAGTCTCCCTTTTTGTATTAATAATTCTCTTCAACAACTGCTACTGACCTCAGTATATTTCTTATTTGCTAAAGTGTAGAAACACAAAAAGTATACATCCTGGTATGGTGGACGCACGCCTGTATATAATCCCAGCACATTGGGAGTGTGAAACAGGAAGATCGCAAATTCAAGCCCAACCTGAAAGACTTAGTGAGACTCTTGTCTCCAAATGACAAAACATACACATATATATATGTATACATATGTATGTATATACGTATATATGTATTATATATATATCTCACATCATACTGGAATGGAAACCTAACTAGAGTTAAGTATTTGCTTACAGTTGTTTTATGAAGTATACCAAACTTACAGGTACAGTTAAGCATATTTTGACAAATGCACACACCTGTTTAATCTGTATACTTGTCAAAGTATAGAACACTTTTATCATACTTTATATGGCTTCCTAACTAATCTTCTAGCCAACAGAAACAACTTTTGTTATTCTTTCCCCCCTAATTAGAAAGTCAGATAAATAGAATCTAACAAATATATTTTTTTAAGTCTGTTTTCTTTCACATATCTGAATACCTGTGAGATAACTTATATATACAACTTTGACCCAAACTTTGGTCAGTAAAATTTTGATCCTATTATTTTTATCTTTTTTTGTTTTGTTTTGTTTTGTGGGTACTGGGGGTCGAACTCAGGACCTCGCGCGCCAGCAGGCGCCCGTGCCGCCGAGCGATATCACCTGCCCTTTTTTTGTATGTGGGTACCGGGAGTCAATCTCAGGACCTCACGCTTGCCAGGCAGGCGCTTATGCCGCTGAGCTATCTCACTGGCCCTGTTTTTATCATCCTCATGGATTTCTGAAAAAGGAATTTTTCCCCAGTATGATATGCTTTGTCTCCCTTTCATAGAATTTTGTAAACAGTGAAATATTTTTAACCAGAGAAAATTCAAGAGGAATGATGTTGTTCCAAGCATAGACCAGGAATAATAAAGTTGATAGAATCTACCTTTTTGTTTCCTGTTTCCTGTTTTTTGTTTGTTTTTTTTTAACTGTGATCAGAGGGTTAGTGCCTTATGAAAACAAGTCCTTTGAAAAATATTTCCAGATTCTCTATGGAAAGTAGACAAATAGTAGCATATACTTTTGGTCAGTGACACATATGTTAGATCTTCTGTTGTCCCACAAGTCTTTGAAGGCTCTTCATTTTTCTTAGTCTAATTTCTTTCTGTTCAGATTGGGAGATCTGTACTGATTTATCTTCAAGTTAACTTATTCTTTCCTTTTTCATCTCTTTACTGCTGTTGATCCTATTCAATGAGTTTTTTTGTTTCCATTTGGTATGATGGGTGATTTTTGTGTTGTTATTATAGCCTGGTCATTCTGAATATTAAAAGGCTTCGGATCTCACTTAAATCTTCTATTTTAGCAGGCCTCCTCTGACACCATACCAGCAGGGAAAGAGGTGGATTGGAAATCCACACTCCCCAGTTAGACATCCACTGATAATACAATGGTGGGGAAGTTAGGGCACCTCCTACTTCAGGTTGGTAGTGGAAATACAGGCTTTCCATTCATCTCCAGTGTTGGCAGAGGTGGAAGTCCAGGTTTCCTAGTTGACTTCCACTGGCTGACAAGGCGAGGAGAGGGATTCCATACCAGTTTGGCCTGAGTAGGGCCATTAAAGTCAAGAAGATTTGTGTCTTGCGTAGGCTATACCTTTCCCAATCCTTTCACTAGAGAGAGCAGGCATTTCTTGTTGATGGTTATTTGGTTTGTTTTTGCTTGTGCTTCTTGTGTTTCTGGGCTGCAAGGCCTCTCTATTGTCCAGTCTTGGGCATAAAAAGTTGGCGTGGTGGGTATTTCTATAATATTATTCTTTAAGTTCCAGTTGTTAGCCAGTCTACCTTCCGTCCACCATTGAGTCACCTTATACGTATATAAATATATATGAATATATGTATAAGTATATATGTAATATATATTTTTTGAGGTTTTGAGCTGCACTTAGTGGGAAAAATAGGAAAAAATGATTACTCATTTTGTTTGGAACTGGATGTCCTAAATAGTTTCAAATAGAAAGTAGTCCATTTCTTAAAAATGCTCAAACTGTTTTATTCTTTTTTGTTCTGGGGATTGAACCCAGGGCCTTGTGCATGCTAGACAAATAGTCTGTCACTGAGCCACATCCCCAGCCCCAAAAACATTTTATTTATTCTTTAAAATATCTTATCATGTTTTAAAGTCACTAAGTATGTATGATTAAGTACATTCTTTGTTTTTTATATTTATTAATACAAGTATACTTCTTTATTCTCTTAGGATTATGTACAGAAGGGCTCTACCGTGTTAGTGGAAACAAAACTGACCAAGACAACATTCAAAAGCAATTTGATCAAGGTAAGAAGATAATCATATAAAATAAAATAGTTGTTTTATTGTTTTCCTTATTTAATTTTGTGTCGAAAAGATTGGTTTTTATTTGAAAACTTCATGAGGATATGAATATTGAGAAGAAAAAGTTTCAAAAGTGGGACTAGAAGTATTAAATAGAGTAGAAGCACAGTAAAGGGACAGGAGAACTGGGAAAAGTATGTTGTTTTTACACTTGTAGGAAAATTATTATTATTTTTTTGGTTGGGGGGGATACCAGGAATTGAACTCAGGACCTTGCTAGGCAGGTGATGCACCACTGAGCTAATTCCCCAGCCCCCCTGAGCTAAATCCCTGGCCCCAGGAAAACTATTGATGACTTCAGAGCCTTTTATTGCTAAGAGGCTGGGCACTAGAGAATTATAAGAGGAAGTTGGAGATAAGAATCTTTAAAAAAAATACATTTGGAATAGAAAAATAATTGAAAATGATGGGCAGTTGGGTCAAGAAAAATACAGTATTGTATACATATTTTTAAATGTAAATGTGAAGGCAGAAAAAGAGCCCTAATAAAGGAAGTACTGAAAAAAGAAGGCATCAGTATTGAAACAAAGTCTGTCAAAGGCCCAGAAGGAATGGAGGGAAGTAGAATTAAATTTTTTTAAAGAAATAATGAGAATCTATTTTATGACCTATGTACTTTGTTTCTTGCCATATTTCATATTCCTAATCCAGTAAGCTATCTGACAAATCCGAATCTATATAAATCCATCACCAGAATTAGAAAAACAATAAATTGACTTATGATGGATCAGAAATGTGTATCAAAAATAATAATTGTGAAAGTTGGGGGTTTTGGCATAATATTGAATAAACTAACCATTAGAAGTAAAAAGATAGCTGGATTCCCTACTTGTAAATAAATTCTACGTATGATCAAAGATTTAAATTTAAAAAGTAAAAACCAAAAGTAGGGGGGAAAATGAGTGAATATTTTTATAGTTTTGGAGTAGGGAAGGGCCCAAACTTGGTATGAAATCTGGAAGTCATGAGCCAGAGTAATAGACTGGACTAACTATAAATGTAAAATTTCTATATGAGAATACAGATAAAGCATAAAATCACACAAATCATAATCTTGGGGACAGTGTAGAATAACCATACTAGATGAAACAGTATACATCAGAAAAAACTGGTAAATATTTGAAAATATGCTCAACCTCTATCAGTGATAAAGAAAAAATTCTTTAAAAGTTTGTTAATTATTATTAGAGTTTAAATGACTGTTGAGGTTGTAGGCAAACAGGTATCTTATATACTGTTGGTTTTGAGTGTCTCTGGAAAGGTAGTTTGTGAGTATCTAATATGAAAATTCATCCCTGACAAGAGTGAGGTCATGAGTTCGATCCCTGGTACAAAAAAAAAAATTCCTGAACCTTTCTTGGCTAGATAATTCTGCTTAAAGGAATTTTGTTGCAGAAGTCTTTGCATAAGCATCCCAAGGGCATTTTTTTTGCCTTGTTAGCAATTCTTTTTTAAAAAGATGAGAGAAGAACCATCCATATATTTATTACAGGTATATGGAATACTTGGTAACCATGTAAAATAACGACTTAGGTTTTTTAAAATGGCAAAATACATATTGAACATGAGTGAAAAAATATGCCATGTTGCCAAAGATTATTGTATAGTCTAATATCCCATTTCAAAAACTATTAAGGGAAACTTTAGAATTTATAGTAATTAAGTTGGTAGGATTTCACATCCAGTAATAAAGGTAGAGTAATAGTCAATACCAAGGCTCTTGTATTTGACTTTGTGTATACTCTAGGCAAGTTAGTCTTTCTAAATCTCAATTTCTTCATCTCTGAGTGGAGAGAGAATAAGCGTAAGTATGAGGATAGCAAGATAATGCATATGAAGAATTTTTGTCCCAGGCACCATATTAAAATGCTTGTTGGGTAGCTACTGTTACAAGGTATATAGCCTAAGGAAATAAGCTGTAATAGATAAAAGTGTTTATCAGAGCATCTTCATAATATTTTTAAATGAACTATAACTGCTCAGTAATAAAATATAAGTTGATCAATCTGGGGAGATATTTTATAGCTTTTTGAATTGTTTTTATACAGCAAAACACTTAACAGTTGGTGATTCTAGCATGGTATATGTAATTCCTTAGAACTGATCTTGCAACTTTTCTGCAGGTTTGAAATTATAATTAAATGTTACCCATAAAAAATACCTTTTTTCTTTTCTTTTTTGGTGTTTTTTAAGACAAGGTCTCATTATGTAGGTCAAGCTGGCCTTGAACTCACTATATAGTCCAGGCTGGCCTCAAATTCGAAGTGCTCCTCCTGCTTCAGCCTCTCAAGTGCTGGGATTATAGGTGTGTGGCACCACACCCAGCAAAAACAAAATGTCTTTAAAAGTTGCTTGTGGAATATTAGTAACCTTGGATAACATTTTATATTTAATAACCTTGGATAACATTTATATGCAATATAAAATGGATAATGATTGGGTGATTTTTTTTTTAATGAGCAGAAAAGAGCTAAAAGGAAACATAAAGTATAATCTATAATGGTGTGTAGGTCATGGGGATTTATTATTTTCTGATCTATACACCCTTAGTATGTTCCATCCTTGTTTTTAAATTAGAATTTCACTGTTGTGACAATTTACATTTAAATTGTTAAATATAAAGTTAAAGTTAAAATTCAAATTAGAATTTATTTTCATAATTCCTATCTTCTGTTTAGCTCCTTGTGGTCTCTTTTATTTTTTATTTTTATTTATTTATTTTTGAACCAGGAATTGAACTCAGGACCTTGCGCTTGCCAGGCAGGCACCATGCTGTGCCACTGAGCTATATCCCTGGCCCCTCTTTTATTTTTTTATGTTATTTTATTTTTTTTGTCTTTTTGAAAAAGGTCTTGCTATAGAGTTCAGGCTGGCCTCGAGCTCGCAAGGATCCTCCTGCCTCACCCTCCCAAGTGCTGGGATTACAGGCATGTGCCACCATGCCTGGTACTTGTGGCCTCTTTTAAACAGCTTAGGTAAACAAAAGAAATTGAAAGCATAGGTATTAGTAATGTTCTTCAGTACACTAAGGCTAACAGCATCTTTTACTTTAATAGAAAATACTTCTTGCTTGGTGTTTTTTCTCTGATCTATAGTTTGTTGGCTGCTAAATAAAAGTGGCTAATGAGAAGTTTTAAATATCTTTTGCTTTAGAAGTACTGATAAGCTCACTTGTCCTATAATAAATTCGTTTTATTATAAAAATTCTACTTTTTGTCTTGTAGATCATAATATCAATCTAGTATCAATGGAAGTAACAGTAAATGCTGTAGCTGGAGCTCTTAAAGCTTTCTTTACAGATCTGCCAGATCCTTTAATCCCATATTCTCTTCATCCAGAGCTTTTGGAAGCAGCAAGTAAGTATTAACTTCTTTTTCTTGGAGAAAGATAATGGTTTCAATTTTTGGATATTGATTGCCATGTGTTAATGAGTCATGCACTAGAGTATGTGGTAGAAAAGTTAAGCTTACTAGAACTGTGTTTCTTCACAGTATTTTTCTCTCAATTGAAGTAAAGTCAGAATTCCTGGGGAGATAGCATCCAGTAATATTCAGCTTTAGGCTACCAGGTGACATAAATGCTCTTAGAAGTTCATTTTGTGTACTATAGGTTATGGTTTGTATTTTTTTTTTTTTTTTTTTTTTTTTTTTTTTTTTTTTGTGGGTACCGGGGGGACGACCTCAGGACCTCGCGCGCCAACAGGCACCCGTGCCACTGAGCGATATCACCGGCCCCTTTTCCGTATGTGGGATCCGGGAGTCGAACTCGGGCCCTCGCGCTTGCAAGGCAGGCGCTTATGCCACTGAGCCATCTCACATTCAAGTTCAAAGACATTGTAGAAAATTAAATCTTTCAAATGAATATATATATAATGTACTTCAGTAAAATATTAACCTATATGTTATTTGCACATATCCATTTAAATTTGTTTTTAAGTTAAAATTTCTTGGATTTCATATCCTAAGTAATTTTGGAAATAGTAAAGCATTAACAAGGGGCACTTTTTTGGGGAGGTACTGGGAATAGAACTCACGACCTTGCGCTTGCCAGGCAGGCACTGTGCTGCTGAGCTATATCCCCGGCTTAACAAGGGGCACTTAATTCCTACTTTGATATCAGTCATCACATGTTTCCACTAAATAACTTTGGATTTGTTTTAAAAATGAGGCTGCAGGTCTGTTTGGGCATGAAGTAACCTAGTTCTTAACTGAGACTACTTCATTATAGTTTTGATTATATCAAAGTTACCACTTTGGTTTTTTTTTTTTTTTTTTTTTTTAATTAAAGACTACTTCAGTATATTATCTCAGTATATACTTGCCTTAGTCATACTTTCATATAAACTTGGTGTAAAGTTCAGTTGATAGTTTAGGTTTTCTTATTTCTTGACCATAAACTGTAGCCTCAGAACTTTTCTACTTAGGACATTTTCGAGGACTGATTTAGAAACGTGACACATGAGGCAGAGTGGTGGCGCATGCCTATAATCCCAGCACTTGGGAAGCTGAGGCAGGAGGATTGCTGCAAATTAAAGGCCAGCCTGGGCTATAAAGTGAGTTCAAGGCTAGCCTGAACTGCATAGCAAAACCCTGTCTCAAAAAAGACAAAAAAAAAAAAAAAAAAAAAAAAAAAAGATACGTTACACATGGGAATTTGCTAGTAATTGATTGTACTACTGTAATGATTTGGTATGCACATTGGCCTCCAAAATGAACAAGGAAGAGCAGGGATGCAATCTCATCTCCTATTTATTGCAGGACCTCATGTCAGTTACCTTGTCTTGCAGTTTACATGAATTTAGAGAGTAACTAGTTAAATAAACTTCCTATAAAAGAAATTTTTTGATCACCAAAGTGGATTATCAGTAAGTGTAGTGTAGGCAGCTGTGGCCATATTCAGCCTAATTTTTGGAAGACTTTAGTTGAAAATGTTTTAAATTTTAAAAAAAGTAAATTTCATGACACATTAAAATGATAAATTCAAATTTCAGAAGTTTTTCTGGAAGACAACAAATGCTCATTTGTTACATATTGTCTGTTACTGTTTCCATGCTCCAACTGCTGCAGGGTTGGGTAGTTGTACCCACAAAGCCTGAAATATTTACTATCTGTAGACTCAGTATTAAGAGCCCAACAGATTTACTATGTAAGTAATTAGTTAATTCTAGACTAATATCTAGTTATATAAATTTCATGGGTAAAGTGCTAATATACAATTTTCCATTTTATCAGTGCTGAGTCATTTTGATTTTCAATGAATAGCTTCACTTGTAAAAAGTAGTAAATAGATAATGTAAGGAATTTTTATTTTAGATAATTTAGTGGGTTCTTTTAGCACTTTTTTTGTTGTTTACCTACTCAGTGTTCTTCAGGCATAATCTTGTTTTTTTATGGGAAGTGTTAAGAATATTATATCAAATATTTTAATAAACATTTTATCAAATATTTTTAAATGTGTGAGTTCCACACAAATTTTTCCACTACTTTTACAGAAATCCTGGATAAAACAGAACGTCTTCATGCCTTGAAAGAAATTGTCAAGAAATTTCATCCTGTAAACTATGATGTATTCAGATATGTGATAACACATCTAAACAGGTATTTTTGTTTTGTTTTTTGTAAATTAAATCTACACATTTCAAATGTGTAAACTATAAATTGGGTAATTATAAGATTTTTTTTTAAAGGGATTCAAACTAAACATGGTTTGGTTTGGGTTCTCTTATGATTGTCTAGCTTATTTTCTTATATCTAAAGCTGTATGATTATTTTTGTACATGTGATAATTATATAAATAATAAGTATGGTCAGTATGTTTTCTTTTTGTCCCACTTACTCTTTACTATTTCTCTTACGTAGAATCTTAGCATATTATTTATAAAATGAAAATTATGTGTTTAATAAAATCAGCCTATTTAGAGTTGAAAAACTAAGGCTTAGAGAAGGAAAGTATCCCAAATCACATAATTAATAGGTCATACATTTTATGACTAGAGTCCAAGTCTTTTTTTTTTTTTTTTTTTTTTTTTTTTTGTGGGTACCGGGGGGTCGACCTCAGGACCTCGCGCGCCAGCAGGCGCCCGTGCCACTGAGCGATATCACCGGCCCCTTTTTTGTATGTGGGTTCCGGGAGTCGAACTCGGGCCCTTGCGCTTGCCGGGCAGGCGCTTAAGCCGCTGAGCCATCTCACCGGCCCCTAGAGTCCAAGTCTTAAGTGGTTCAGTTTGCTTTTACCATACTGTGGTGCTGATTTGTATCTTGCTTATTTTGTTTAGGTATTCCACACTGTGAAATTTTATCAGAAACTATCCTGACTGAAAGACGGGGCATTAATCCTTGTATTAATAGTCCTAAGTATTAATATATTTAACATAGGTCCAAGTTTATGCTTTTTTTTCTGAAAATATACTCTTCCTGGTAGCATTTATTAAGTGAAAGGCACAATTGTATTAATGGTTAAAAGCTTAGACAATGGAGTTTTAACAAGTATCAGTTTGAAATATTTTTTAGTTTTGTGATCTTGGACAAATTATTCTTGCTAAGTCTTCCTTTTCTCAACTGTAAAAATGAGAAAAGTAACACAAGAAAGTTGTTCTGAGGACTGAATGAGATAGTATTTGTAGTGATTTTTTCCAAAAGTCTTAATCTTCATAATATTTTCTACTGGTATTTTAATGAACTTCAGGGTTGGGAATATAGCTCAGTGGTAGAGCCTAGCATGTGTGAGGCCCTGGTTCAATCCCTAGCACTGCAAAAAATACATACTGAGCTGCAGTTGGTCTTTTTAACTTAATATCAAAGCCCTAAATGAAGTGGATTTTGGTCTATACTATTGACCAATGTTTAAAGCTTTATGGTTGATGTCGTTGTGTAGTGTAAAACTGTATTAACAATTCTCATAACTCTTCGCCCAAGTGAAAACACCAGCATATATAGTATTATAGTATATTTAGTGGAATTTTCTCTTATGAAAAGCAGTACAATAACAAATGGTTTGATGATGTGATAACAACATACATGGATACTGTATAATATCCTTACACTTTATATTATTATATTTTGTGAACATATTATTGTCTGCCTGAAATAAGAATTGGACTTCATTAAAAAGATGAGGAAAAAGGGAACAAAAAGCAGAGCATATTCAAAGAATCATAGTGCAGCCTACTATCAAAATTATCTTAAATACTTTCTGTGTACCAGAACTGTGTTTTTGGCTCTGTTGAAACAACAGTTAACAACATGGCCAAAAGCATGTTTGATACATTAAAGGTCAGCAGAGGCCTATGTAATGGGAGCAGAGTGAAAGAGGTAAAGTGAGGAAAGGAAAGGGACAGTGCCAGGTTATATCTATATATCTATAGATATATAGATATATATAGGACAGTACTTTTCTGTCCTGTCTAGTGACTAGCTTTAGTCTTCAAAGTGTCTTACTGACTTCAGTTCACATTTTTTTTTTTTTAAGAGATGGGGCCACACTTCTTTAGGAAAAAGGCATCATATGATTTATATTTTCTCTGTTACTCTGTGTGGTGTGGAAGATACACCGTAGAGTGGAACAGAGGAATAACATAATCAGGTTTAAATTTTAAAAGGAGTACTCAGCAATTCTAGTGCCAGATACTCTTAAAGTGATACAGCAGTAAACAAGGCAGTCATATACTTCATGGTGCTTACATTCTAGTAAAGGAGAAAAACAAGTAACTGTATAATGATTGACAATCTTTTGCCAAGGTTACAAAATTAATCTATGGAGTTGTTCTTTGTTTATATTCTTTTTCATTCTCCATGTCTAGTAGCAAATGAGTTTTTCTAATTTCTGTCATTTAGTGCTTTAGTTAATCCTTTTCTTATTTAGTGGCCTCTAGTGTAGTTGTAAAGGCATAGTCCCCAAACAACATCTTTTGTATCACCTGTGAACCTGCAAGTGGAGTAGGGTAGCCAGATCCCACCTGACATGAGTTAAAGCCATCAAGCACTCCCCAGGAGCCTTCAGGAGGTTCTTAGATATACTATGGTTAACAACCATAGTTTTAATGGAATTCCCCTTCCTTCCTGTCACTCTTCCCATGTCCATCACCCTTGACTTAATTCATACCATTACCTCTTCTAGGAAGCCTTACCTCACCACCCTCATTTCTAATTGAGTTGGTACTTCTTTGTCTTTTTTGACTCTTTGATTAGATCTGATGTCTGTACTCTTAATGTTTTCAACTTGATAGGTATTTCTAGACCTATCACTTGCTCACTCCATGGAAACATCAGAGTGGACCTACTAGCTACTTACTTTAATAAAATGTTGATTTTTTTTTTTTTTTTTGTGGGTACCGGGGGGTCGATCTCAGGACCTCGCACTCCAACAGGCACCCGTGCCGCTGAGCGATATCACCGGCCCCTTTTTCCTGTGGGTTCTGGGAGTCGAACTCGGGCCCTTGCGCTTGCAAGGCAGGCGCTTACGCTGCTGAGCCATGTCACCGGCCCTAAAATGTTGATTTTATTCTAAATATTCTAATTAAGTCTCTTGAAACAAATAATGATATAGTACTGAACATACTTTTTAGGCCACATATTTTAACTCAGATGAGCAATTTCTCTGTTTTTAAATATTTTTTTTTGGCTTAGATTAAAATTTTTTTAAACTGTAAATTTAAGATATTCCTGCTTTCCTACATAGTTCCTGTGTCACTATCAGTATGTGTGAAGTAAGGGGGTTCGATAAACTCTCAAAGATCTCTTCCAATTTAATAATTTTGAATGATGTTCCAAGATTTGCTTCTTTTCTTATATTTCTTGCTTATTAAAGATGATAGAAGTGATTGCTTAGATAGTTAAAGGATTAGATGCAAATATGTTAATATTATATGTGATCATTGGTAAATTACTGTTAAATCCTAGGAATTTTAAGGTGGAATATGTTATGAACTGAGTTTTGTTTTTCATATGAAATTTGTAACAGTGTACAACATATTTAATGGTATTGTGGAACACTAGAAAAATTATATTGTGGAACACTAGAAACTTGGTTTTTTTAAAAATTAAAAATATCCCTGGTTGGGTTATGATAAAGTATTTTTTCCAAAGCTAGTTGAAAGAGATGGCATACTCTTTTTTAATCTCTCATAATAGTTTAAGAATTTGGATATGCAGCCAGGCATGGTGGCACATGCTGTAATCCTGGTATTTGGGAGGCTGAGGCAGGAGGATTGCCGTGAGTTTGAGGACAGCCTGGGCTGCTACGTGGCGAGACCTTGTCTCAGAAAAAAAAAGAATTTGGATATGTAGTTACAATTTTTTGGTTTTGTTTTGGACATTCATTAAAATTTATTTAATGGCCTTCTTACCCTAGTGGGAAAGTGTTTTCTTTCTGTACAAATTAAGAAGGCTTCCATATGTAAAATTTTAAACCCCAGGGTACAACTTTAAAAAAAGACTGTGATATTCTCATTAACAAGTGGCTTTTTATTGCTGTCTCCTATTTTAGACTATAGTTGAACATAGAATGTACAAGAGAAATGTTCTAAATTTAACATTAGGGTAACAGGTAACATAATAGGAGAACATTTCTAGCTCTGATATTTTGTAGTTGTAATAAGTTCTGATTTCTGTTTTTTCCTTTTATAATTTCAGGGTTAGTCAGCAAAATAAAATCAACCTAATGACAGCAGATAACTTATCCATCTGTTTTTGGCCAACCTTGATGAGACCTGATTTTGAAAATCGAGAGTTTCTGTCTACCACTAAGATCCATCAATCTGTTGTTGAAACATTCATTCAGCAATGTCAGTTTTTCTTTTACAATGGAGAAATTGTAGAAACTGCAAACACTGTGGCTCCTCCTCCACCTTCAAACCCAGGACAGTTGGTAGAATCAATGGTACCACTTCAGTTACCACCACCATTGCAGCCTCAGCTGATACAACCACAGTTACAGACGGATCCTCTTGGTATCATATAAGTGATTGCAGACAGCCTGAATTGGACAAAAAGTAAACCTAGATGTGCATGTTTCAGGGTTCCGTAGTATACTTTATGCTTCATACAAATAATTCACATTCAAATGAGACACTTTCTCTTTGAACTGTATAGTATTCCTTATTTACTTCCATTACAAATCTAAGAACATGTGGTAAGCATGACTGGAGAGGTTTAATTTTTATAAACAAAAATAGCTATAAAATACAAAGCTGCTGCTGCATGCAACCTTATTGCAATCAGTATATCATTCCTGTGGCAATTTCTGTCACATTATATTGTGAATAAAATTTTTCTATAGAAATTAAATGATTTAAAAACTCACATATATGAAACATTTAATGCTTCTCAGCCTGCTTTATGGCTGTTTTTGTTATTTGATGTACCTATTGGGGCAACTTAATTTACATTATAGCAGTCTGTTGATAACTAAAAGCCCATGTAAGTACATGCTGTGATTGAAAATATGGTTAATAATATGGTCCATGTTTAAAATTTTTAAAAATTTATTACAGTAAGAGACACATTGCCATTAATTCCCCTCGGAGTATTCCTCTCAACTTCAAACACACTTATTCCATCATTCTTACCATTTTCTGGTGCATTTCTGAAGTTCTTTTTCATGAGTGTGTTCATTTTGACTGTTGTGACTGCCCTAATGCCCTGAATTAATTCAAAGCACTTACCTTCCATGGTCAGTTTAGCTTTGGGAAAAAGAAGTCATACCATCTGGTGAATAAGGTGGATAAAGGCACGCTGTAATGTTTTTTGTTGTTGTTTTTGAGACAGGGTCTTGCTAAGTAGTTCAGGCTGGCCTGGACTCACAATGTAGCCCAGGCTGGCCTTGAACTCCCAACAGTTCTCCTGCCTCAGCCTCCTGAGTGGTGGGATTACAGGCATGTGCCACCACATCCAGCCCACTGTAATGTTTTTAAATGAGTCTGCTTTTCATTGGATGGCATTCCACAGCAGCATTCACTGTATATCTGATCATACCTCTTAAGAGAGAGAATTTCCAGAACTGCTTCAGAAAGTGGCAAGAGCAATAGGATAAGTGTGTTCAAAGCAAGGGGAAGTATTCTGAGGGGGATTAATGGCAATACGTCTTCCACTGCAATGAATTTTTTTTTTTTAATTTAAACATTCACTGTATATTTTGATCACACCTTGTATTTTGTAATTTCAGACTACTTATGCCATGCTTGGGATATTATTTGAAAGAAAAGAACTATACTTAACATATTTCACATTTCTGCACCTTCATCTTCACTTCTAAATAAATCTGTGAATGATTTGATGAAGAATAAATCTATTTCTTTTATACACATACCCAAGGACATGCTTGTGGCTAAAGTGAGTTGATAATGTGCAAAGGATAGTTGTCAACAACTCATTTCCTTATGGTCCATATTAAAATAAACATTTTGTATACGGTTAATTCTGTAAACAGTTGCATGTTCAAAAGATCTATGATGGTCTTGTAATCTTAATCTAATATATTTTAGATATTTTAATTTTTTTCCCTCTTGGGGAATACATTTAGTATAGTATAGAAGAATACTTCATGACATTTTCATATAAGGTTATATAACTTTTCATACATAAACATGAAATTTGTTGTAGAAAATTCTTTGAACCAAACATTTTAATCTAGGACTTCAATTTAATCTGTTCCTTGAATCTATTTTTATGTGGCCCTTAAAAACATATCCAAAAAATCCATTGCTAACATAGCAATAAAAATACTTTGGGTACTGACAGACTCCTTGGAGTATGTATATATAAAATTATAAACTTGTATTCATATTCTTTTCTGTGATGTATTGTACTAGAATCCAAAATGGCTTTTGCACCATTTTTAAACCTGTTTTTTCCTTTGATGTTGGTACCAGAGTTGCTATAAATGACTGCTGCTTTTGGCGTTAAATATTTTGTTACTGAAGATACAACCAGAATACTAGGTTATGGCTAAAATTTTCAGAATAGGTGGCACAGGTAAATTTTGTTAGACTTTATTCAAAATTCTCTCATGCCATTTTTTTTCCAGGAAGAAAAATGGTTTGTTTCTCATTGCCAGGTTATATTTTGTGTAGTAAAGAAAAAATTCTTTGGTCGATGTTGTAATCTTCCTTCATACTGCAATTTTAAATTTATCATATGTGTATTATAGTAAATAGATGATTTTGAGATTCAAGGCTCCTAAGAGTTTGATTTGCTCCATTTTTTCCCCTAAAATAAATATTTTTTCCTAACTATTATGTCCTAGGTATTGTACTTCCAATTTTAACTTCAGAACCAAGATGTCAACATAAACCAGGCTGCTGTTGAAGTACATGTATATTATAAATTATCTTATTTGTGTTGTACTCTTTCATGTTATTATCTTTTCTAAGAAAACAAAGTCCCTATTATTCCTATTGCAAAGCACACAGGAATTAAGAAAGTACAGTAATTTTTAAAAAAAATTATCCGGTAAATGTAGTATTCTTAACTTGTTCTATATTACTTATACCTATTGTCTATATAGCTTTAATTTATAGCTGTCAGTTTAACATTGGCATGTCTGGCAAAGAAAATTAAACTTTAAGAGTTTTATAAACTGTTTCTAGGTTGCTAAAGAATTTATTTTTCTACTATATATGGTATAGACGAAGCATCAAAACTATGTACAGGAAAAAGCCTGACTATTTCTATTGGAAGTAGACTGAAAAGAGAATTTTCAGAACTGTTCGTGTCTTTGGTTCATTCTGTCATAACTTTGCTATTGTAATATGTGAATCCTGGTTTATTTAAGCTATTCATTTTTATACTCTGTTAATTTAACGTTCATCTACATTTAGTGCCATTTTTGTTACTGAAATTACCGTTTACCATTTTCTGCATTAACCTTTCCCAAAACTTACCTCCACTTTTTTATGCATTTTATCATTGATTTGATGCACTTCCTAGTGAGTCATTTAAATATTCTACATTTGATTCAATCAACTAGTAGCTTACAGTTTTTGAAAATTAAAGTAGTTTAAAGCTCAGTCTGTTACACTGAATTGATTGTGTTTGTTTTTGCCAAGAGTTTAGATATGTTTTTAAGTATTAGAAAAATAATCCTAAGAAGAACACGATAACAATTAAATTTTTTCTGGTAAGTTACTGAAAGATTTCACTGTCTAGCGACACATATGAGACTTCTTAAAGATTTAAAGAATAGTAGATTGTCTCATAATTGTGGGTAAACATTAAGGCATTATATTTTACAATATTAAGTAAAATTCCATCTGTACACATTGTCATATTTCACTTAAAGTTCAGTGCTTACTGCAGTATTGGACTTAACAGTATCTAGATTAGCAATATAAAGAAGCATAGTGGTATTCTATTTCAGACTTTCAATAGATTTTTTAGAAGTCAGATTCTATTCAACAAATACTTATTAGGAGATACACAAATAATTTCAGAACAAAATTCCAGACACAATATATCTCTCTTTGAAATGGTATTTTGACTAGTCTTTTTCCCCTTAACATTTACAGTGTAAATACTGTAGGTAACAGCAATCTAACTTAGCCAAAAAGCAGCTTTTATTTTCCATACTATGTGTAAATAATGTAGACCCCCCCCTTCTTTTCTTTTCTTTTTTGTTTTTGTCTTTGAGGTACTGGAATCTAATTTTAATATCTTAAAAGGGAATAATTGGAATAAAAACTTAGGCCTCAGCTTCCATGGTGATTTTTAGTTTTTTATACAGTAATAATTGTGATGCTATTTGTCAACTGGATATAAATATATATATATAATTTTAAGTCAAAAGTGGTTTGTTTCTTTGTTTATAATTAATGTAATTTTGTGCTTCACCCAAAGGATGCTGCAGTAAATTAAGTATCAGTGAAGCTTCTGATGTACAGAGTGCTATGAATAAAACATGAAGAAGCTGTGTAATTTTAAGTTATAGTTGCCTCTATTTTTACCATTTTGTTGGTAAAAGCTAATTTTTTTCAAGTAAAATATGAAAAATTTCATCAGTATGATGAAAATTCTATTAGGGAGATGTATTGAGCTTTCCCTGTAAAAGGAAAAGAGACCCCATGAAAAGAGATCCAGAATTCACTCTGAATGTATATAGATGAAAATTGGATTTTTAAAATAGCAGGAAAATGAGATAATGCACACATTTCTACAATTCAGGTGCTATCTGAATCTGAATTTTGAGCTATGGTTAGACATTCTTGGGTCACTAGGAAATGTTTTGAAGCCTATTCTAGTTATAGCAGAGCTGTTAATCTCAAAGAATATATTTTTGTTTTCTCTTCATGATTTGGAAATACTAAGCCAAACTTTATGGGTATATGCTTTCAGGTTCTTTGGATCTGATGAGGTCTGTTTAACTCAAATCTTTTATCTTAAATTCAGTTGTTTTAATTAAGTAATTCTTAGGCTGATTGATTTGTTTTTTTCAATATGTATGCGACAATACTTTTATTCAATTTTTTATTGTATTTAAATTCTTGAAATTCTTAACCTTTTCAGGTTATCAAATATCTGAAAATAAAATTTTCTAAGATTTGATAAGGAAAGGGACTACTCTTCAAAATCATTTTCTTACTGTAGCATCCATGTATACTTGAAAAGACTTGTATAAGTATTAATACCATCTCATATTCCAACATCCAGCTATTTGATATAATCCAAGTAGCATAGTATTTATAAAATTGAAATCCACTAGCTAAAGAACTTTGGGAATCTTCACTATTCAGTTGAACCTCATGATCATCCTGTATTTGGGAGAGCTATAGAATCTCATTGTTTATTACCTAAATTGTGTAATGTTAAGTCTTATATGGAAATTTTATAGGCAATAGAAATGATTTTGAAAAGCCAGTCAATGTTAGTGAACATAAAATTACAATCCTTGAAATTTAACAGTGCTGGCAATTCTGGTTTAGTTATATTTACCGGCAGTTAGGAGTGTTAAGAACTGCAGTATATACTTTGTTAAGTAGTGTCAAAGAATTTGTAGTTGAGAAACAGTTTAATACTTATTTATTCCCACAGTGCAGACTTTTTGTTCAATTTCACTTTCCTCAAAAGTTAAAAGTTATTGTGACAGTTTAATAATGATCCTCCTAGTAGTTGGCCTAATATTTAAAGTTTCTAGTGTTTTAACCTATTTTTTTTCACTTATTTCTGTGTTATTTCAATGTGAGTGATGTGGGTTTAGCAGTTGACCTTTTATTTATTGCTTTACTAATTCACCCAAATTACTTTTAATTACATGAGTATATTTCCTCACCAGATCATTTTCTTGTGTCCTTGAACTGTGGATGTTTTGTCCTATTTAGTATATTTTACCAGCTTTACACGTAGATCTTAGTTTCCTTTTTCTCCAGATATTTGGCATTTCATTTTATCCAAATAAGTTTCTCTTTAGATGTTCAAAGAAATAGAATTGTAGTATTTAATCCCCTGAAATAATACATAAAACAGTTAAAATGTTTTAATTCCCTAAAAGTAAAGCATATTTACAATATTTAATTCCCTAAAATAATAAGTAAAATCAGAAACAATACACACTATAATGCTCCTATTATCTGTGTAGGAGTCATGGTTATTTTAAATATTTTAAATTTTTAAATTTTTTGGCATCGGGAACCGAACTCACAACCTTGTGCTTGCCAGGCAGGCACTGTGCCGTTGAGCTGTATCCCCAGCCCTCAAGATTATTTTTTAAAGTGTAGATGAAATGGTTTAAAAATACCTGTCTGAGAGAACATAGGCTGTGGACATCCTCTCAGATTCCTCCCACCTTGGAAATTTTATTTCTAGGTTTTTCATTGTTAGCAGAGGTGAATGTTTTGGGATTGTAGTGTTTGAAATAAAAACAATTACTAGAAATATACTTTTTTTTTTTCAGTGCTGAGGATTGAACCTTTGGAGGGTCTTTGCACTGAGCTTTATGCACCTCACTCCTTTTCTGAGATAGAGTCTAATTAAGTTGCCTAAGTAGGTCTTCAGATTTAATCCTTTTATATCATCCTCCCAAAACTAGGGATTTACTTTTAAAATACAAACTAAAAATCTGTTTCATTCAGTACTTTAAAAGAAAATGACTTCAGTTACCTTAAAGTCCATTTAAAGTACTATTTTTGTGGTATAGATCAGGATTTAGCAAACTGTGGGAAAAGACAGTAAATTATCTTATGCTTTGCAGGCCATATGGTCACTCTGGCACTACTCAACTCTGCTGCTGTAGTGTGTAAGTAGCCATGAACAGTACAGAAGTGAATGGGCACAGCTCTGTCCCAATAAAGTTTTGTTTGTCCCACAGACCTTGTGTGTCTGATTCCTGGTATAAATTAGTAAAACAAAAAACTCTAATTTTAATCTGTGTGGAATAATTATGATAATTCAAAAAGATTGAAATAAAAATTTGCAGAGTGATAAACATTATTTCTATCTTTTTTCTAAAGGAAATTTTTTTTTAGTTGTAAGAGGTAAAGGAGAGCTATATGGAATAGTATCTAGAAAGGAGTGACACAGTTGTATACATCAGTATTGTTTTCACAGCCTTATTTCTGTTTTAAAGCATGACTTAAATTCCATCCCCACATATTATATGTGACTACAGAGTAAATATTTCAATAAATTGTGGAATAGATACTTAACCCTAAAAAAATTAAATAATACCTATAATGGGTCTAAAAATATGATAGTAATTTAATGTATGGTCTCTCCAATGTGTAGGTCTCAGTCTCCAGATAGTAATACTTAGGTTCCTTTGGAGAATTTATATAGGAGAGAAATGTACGTACCAATTGTTGAGCAGGCTTTTATTTAGAAAACATGTTTTATTGTACATAGAATACATTATAGAGTAAAATGTAACAAATTCTAAAGTCACACCTCAGTATATGCAATCAGAAATCTTTTATTTGTGTTAAATACAGGGTGGGGGCAGATTACCAAAGGATCATATGTCTCAACCTTAATTCTCATACTGGTGAGATGTGTGAATAAATCATGATGAATATGTCTGATCACAGAGAATACACATTGAGTCACCATGGGAGAGTCTTCACCAGAAGTCAATTTGTGCATTAGAATTTCATGCTGAAGAGACTCACACTGAATGTGAAAAGGCTATTAATCACGAGTCAAACTTGGGTTATTATTGCCTGCCTACAGTGATCCCAGTAGTAGTCACATGCTTGCATGTCTCCTACTTCATTTGTAGGAGACATTCAAGATTGGTCTGTATGCCTACAAGCATTTTATGTGAACATAGCAGATTTTTTAAAAGCCAGTTTTTGTTATGAGTATTTTTTTAAGCAGTTCCCCAGACAACTAAGCCCTTTTCATACTGCCTTTCTCTTCCAGAAAGCCAGATTCTCATGTGGTTACAATATAAATGTGTAAAGCAGCAGAAAAGTATTTCCATTTATGAGATGATTTGATCCAACATCCTCACTGTGAAAACATCTTTTAAAAATGGGCAAAATCATAAAAATTGTTTTGGGGCTGGATGTGTTGACACAAGCTCGAAATCCTAGCTAATGTGGAGGCCGAGGCTTCCAAAATGATCAAGCTCTAAATCAGCCTGAGCAAATTAGCAAAATCCAGTCTTAAAAAATGGGTTAGGAATGTAGCTCAGGGGAAGATTCTGGGTTCAGTCCCCACTCAATGCCCCCCAAGTAGCAGGACAAGATGGTGCATGCATGTAATCCCAGCTACTTGAGAGACGAGTAGAATTGCAAGTTCAAAGCCAGCCTGGACAATTTAGTGAGTTCCTCTCAAATGTTTAAAAAGTCTTAGTGGTAGAGCACTTGCCCTAGCATGCATAAGGCTCAGAGTTCAATCCCTTGCACCAACTAAAAAGGAAAAATCAATTTGAAGACCTTTAGAAAGCTATCAAGATAGTACAGAATTACAACTGGGGAAGTCTTTGGAATACTTTCTCCTTGGGTTTTTTTTTGTTTTTTTTTGTTTTTTTTTTTTTGAGAATTCTGGAGGAGTCATTCAAGAAGATGACTGTTTCTGATGGTATGCTGTGGGTAGACAGGAATTGGGAGTTCAAGCCCTTCCAAGTATTTCTAGAGTTTTGTAAATGATGTACTACAAAGTAAGGCATGTGTGAACACAAAATAACTAGAATTAGAACTACAGATTTCTGAAATATGCTTATAGAGTCCAAGGAGATAAAAGTCAAGAGGAAGAGTTTAGCAGGTACAGTAACTGGAAAATATAGAAAAGTACCAAAGAGCCAAAAATGTACTGACACCAATATCTCAATGTACAGCAAAGAAACAGTGAAGAGAAAAACCAGAGTGGAAAAAAGTATTTGCAAACTCTGTATCTGACAAGGAATTATATCCAACATATATGGAGAAGTAAAAAATAGGAAAAAAAAATGTTAAATGGGTAATAGACCTAAGCAAATATTTTGCAAAGGGGGGGTGGGTACAAATGGACATATATATGAAAAACCTTTGCTATCACTAATCAGAAATGCAAATCAAAATCATATTGAAGTTTTATCTTACAGCAAGAATGATACAAAGATGAAATGGCAAGGGTGTGGAGAGAACACTTGCACACTTTTGGTGAGAATGTAAATTAGTATAGCCATTGTAGAAAATAGGTTCCTCAGAAAATTAAACAGCAGAACTGCTATATGGTCCAGCCATCCCACTCCTGGATATCTATCCAAAGAAAATAAAATCAGTTTGTCAATGAGATAGTTTCACGTGTGGCTTATATTTTTGAGTTGTGCTTAGCATACACAAAGCCCTCAGTTTGATCCCCAGCACCACCAAAAAGAAACAATATAAAATACAGAGAATAAGAGTTTATCAAACACCTAGAAAAAGAGGAAAAAGCAATATGAAAATAAATCAGGGAGACTTGTTAATCCTAAGAAAAAATCTATACTTAAGGATATCATAAAGTGAGAACAAAAATCTTAAAAGTGATTAAAGAAAAGGATTATCTTTCAATACCATTAAATTAAAAGCTTTCTCAGTCAAAATCCAGAAGCCAAATAACAGTGAAATGGCATCTTTACCTAGAATTCAATATCCATCAAAAAATGGCATTTAAAAATAAAGGTAAAATAAGTCATTTTCAGAAAAAAGGTATTCCTAAAAGTAACTATACTTTAAAGCTGGCTTGAGGTTGAGGAGAGGGGAGATACTGGATTGTTTTTATAAGTAGAAGAAAATTATTTCCAGATTGAATACTGATATATAAGAGGAATGAAAAGAAAAAAGAGATATGCAGGTAATTCTAAATTGATATGAAAACAAAAATGTATTTCCTATCCCCAGAACTCTGGGCTCTGAATTTAGAGCCTGTGTCTTTCCAGTGGGGGAATGCTTGTTACTATTGAAGTTTTAAGGTATGGCAACTCAGTGAGACCCTGTCTCTAAATAAAAAAATAAAATAATATTTAAAAAGGGCTGGAAATATAGCTCAGTGTGAAGAGTCTGGATTCAATCCCCAAAACCACCAAAAAAAATTTTTTTTATGTTTTTACTTTTAAATACTTTTGTTAAAAAATTAAGACGCAAACACACATACATTAACATAGGCCTACCCAGGGTCAGGGGTTCATTGGTAGCACTGTCTTCCACTTCTACATGTGTCTTCACATGAAAGGTCTTCAGGGGCAGTAATGTGCATGGAAAGGCATCTCCTATGACAGGCCTCTTTCTGAAATCTGTTGTAAGGAGCTGCCCCAGGTTCTTCTTGAGCAAGTGTCACTCTTCAGAGATATGTCCATGGTGGTTTGCTTGGTTTTGTTTTATTTGGGGCATAGCATTGCTTGTAAGCAGATAGTGCACCACAAACATTCCTGCCTATTAATGAAAATTTTTCAGTGTTGGGGTCCATATTTTCTAATTTTTTAAGTTGCACATTGAGCATCTGCTAACCCTTCACTGAATTTGCTTTAGGATTCCTTTTTCTTCTACTGAAGTTTCTTTTTCTCTTGGTAAGCTTCCAGATTTATTATAATCTATGAGTTCACCATCATATATGCAGTCTGTTATTGACTGAAATGTTATGCAGTACATATATATATATGAATGAGTGAAACATGTGAATGAACATATATATACGAAATCTGCCATTGGAGCTGGTGAATATTCGGTTGAGAAAAGGTAGAAAAGTTTGTCTGCTTTAATCTTTGGGCTCATCTAAACATACGTGGCACAAAATAATGCAGAACCTAAAGCTTAATCTGAATCATGAAAACAGTACAGTCAAACCTGGAAAGACTGCCTGCCTGAAGTAAAAGGCTATCAGTTTAAGTAAATGCTCCAGAAAGACACTTCTAAAAATAAAAGCAGCCAATCTATTGGAGAAAAGACACTACTAGGCACTGTGACTATGATTTCCTTCATTGAATTACTGAATTTATGTAATTTATTACAAGAAGTAACATTTAATATATAGGTTCCAAGTGCCCATTTTAAGGTACTATGAAGAGGGTGAGAGACAGGTCCAGGGGCCACAAAAATGAATGAACTTCCATCTTCATCATTAAAGAAGTAACAGTCAAATGAGTGGTAAAGATAAGACATACACAGATACCTAATTATACAAGGCAGTGCATGATAAGAACTATGAGGAAACAGGAGAGGGGGAAATGGAACAGTAGTTACTTGAGTATCTTATATGAGCCAGGTATGTTGCCTCCATCATCTTATTTTAATCTTAATGATGTTATGAAATAGGTTTCCCTAGCCCAGGGAATGGTGGGCAAGCACAAAGAACTAATCCAGAATCAAACTAGTAAATGGCACAGCAGATATTCAAATCTATGTCCTGCCCCAAAGCATGTACTTCTAACAATCCCACAGGTTAAGAGCCATGTGATCTACAGAGAAAAGGTTCTTTACTGATCCTGTATCTCAAATTTATGAGAAAGGACCAAGAAGGATAAAACATTTTATGATGATTTAAAACATCATTATGTATGCCATCCAGTGGTGATCTGGAATTATTTTTCCAGTCTAGATTGAGACACTTTCAGCTGGAAGACATGGGGCAAGGTAATCAACAGGCATTTTCTGGCTTCTGTCATCAGCCTCAATCCCTGCCTTTAAAAGATACAAGTAATTGAATTTTACCATTCATATTAGTACCAAACCTCTTCATATATTTTTGTAAAGTGGAGAGAATTCCAAATCAGCCTCATATAAATCATAGGGGCCCACCTTTATTGTTATTAATATTTCTATTTATATAAATGATCGTTTTGCTTCTTAATTCCTTTTTGGTCAGGTGGCTGCACAGCACCATTTGTCCTTCCCAATTTAACTGCTTGGCTTCCCTTGCTTCATGGTTTCTCAAGAGCTACCATTTTCATTACTTTGCAAGATTAATGAATGTAAATACAGACTTTAATTCTATATAGACTCAGCTGACAATCAGCATAAATTTCTTTTCCATGTGAGTTGTGTAGTATAGAGGTGATGCTAGAATATTACCCCACAAAGGATAATTCAGCACTATAGTTATGGCTTGAATCTAGATGTCCCCCAAAAGCCTTATGTGCTCATAGGTGGCCTTTTCAGAGGTGGCTGGATCTAGTGTGTGTGAATATGGATTATGAGTGTGATAACTAAATTGGTTTAGTATATTTTTAGGTATGGATAATGGAAGCCCCACCCTGGGTGTGAGTGGCATCAATCAATAGGCTTGTAGCCTGGACAGAATACAGAGGCAGAAAGAAGGTAGGCTCACGGCTTTGCTGCCTTATTGCCTACCCTGCCATGGATTGTTTCTCCTCTGTCATGCCCTTCTGCCATGCCACCTTGCCTTGGAGTCAGCCAACTGTGGACTGAAACCTCCACAAACCGTGAACTATAATAAACCTTTCTTCCTTTAACATGAGGGTGTCGTAGCTTGTCTCAGCAATGACAACTCAGAGAACTGCATATCTGGTTTTATTTCAGTTTTGCAAGTAAGCTACTGGGCAGACCATGTTGTCTCCTGACAGGGTCTATGTTTCCAAGTAGGCAAAAATTACTGATGCTTGTCACCTGCTGTTTTCACTGAAGTCCTAAAAGAGTTTACTAATGAAAGACAACACTATTTCTCGAAATGCTATAATCCACAGTAGAAATTAAAATTATAGGGAACAGTCTCACCCACATTTTTGCCTTATATTTTTCTTCCTGGTTTTGAGAAAGCTAGTTTTATGGCAAGATTTGAGATCTTAGTTGAGATTACCACAATTACAGTTTTTCATTGATGTCAAACATAGCTAAAACTCTAAAGGCAAAAATCCGTTTCTGTTTCTTTACTGATGAAAACCAATATAAACATTAAGAGATCAAAAGTAACATTATAGTATGGTAACAGATGCTTGAAAACTGGGGAAACAGCGTGGGCCAGTTGCATAACTCAACTCCAGTGTATGAGGTGCTCTGAGACTTTTAGAGTCTGAAAGTTTTATTTCCCATACTATGCATGATGCAATGAATAAAGGTTGGTATGTAGTCTGATTTTCATGGGTCATTTCAAACCACTTGGTTTAAAAAATCCCATCACTGACTAGTATAGCTTCTTAAATATGTAAGCCTTGGGGAGAAAGTGATAGTTCCCGGTGAAACTGAGGGATGATGGTGGCTCTGTCTTCATTACTTTCTCTTGCTGAGACACAATACCTGACACCCATAATATAAAGGAAAAAAGGTTTATTTTGGTTCACAGTTTGTGGAGGTTTGAGTCCATAGCTGGCTACAAGGTAAGATGCCATGACAGCTCATGGCAAGGCAGAGAGGAAGTGGGGGGAGGGAGGGGGGGAGAGAGAGAGAGATCAAGGGAGAAGGGAAGGAGATGGACACTCAGTCCACACACACACATACCCTATCCCGTGACCTACCTCCCCCAACCAGGCTTCACCTCCCAAATCATGTTTAGCTATAAACTCATCAGTGGACTAATCCACTGAGAGAAGTGTCATGCCCCCATAACCCAATCATCTCCCCAAAGCACCACCTATGAGCACATGACACCATACGGGGGACATAACCATAACCATATGATATAAACCATAACAGTCTTACCAGTGTGGTACCCTTTATTCAAACACAGTCCACCTGCTCTTAATTTACATGCAATGGTCTGGT
Source organism: Erethizon dorsatum (assembly GCA_028451465.1). Taxonomy (NCBI): domain Eukaryota; kingdom Metazoa; phylum Chordata; class Mammalia; order Rodentia; family Erethizontidae; genus Erethizon; species Erethizon dorsatum. The sequence goes on along the minus strand of CM051823.1, from coordinate 28,751,539 downwards.
GAACTGTTAATCTTTCTTTTTTAAAAGAGTGTGCAAGAAAATAAAATGTGTATAAAGTGCACTGATGAAATATGATTTCATGTTCTCATGTTTTAAAACTTTTCATTATACAGTGGGAACAGAACTATATGGAGAATTGATCTTTGTGTTAGCTTTTCACTGCTGTGACAAAATACTCGATAAACAATTTAAAGAAGGAAAAGTTTAATTTGCCTTAGGATTTCGGAGGGGAAAAGAGAAAGGGAGGAGGAGAGAGACAGAGACAGAGACAGAGACACCAGGGTTTCAGTATACCTTTCAAGGACACGCTCCCAGTTGCCTACTTCCTCCAACTGTGCCCCACTTCCCAAAGTTTCCACCACTTCCCAACAGTGCCATCAGCTAGGGACCAACCCTTTAACACATGGCTTTTAGTGGACATTAGAGATCAAACAATAATATAATGGAGATAAATATAATCTGATATATAAATATATGACTCACATGTCCTTTCTTACAAATTTTATTTTTTCATTATGTTCATCACCATCTGAAATTACCTCATTTATTTGCATTACCTTTTCATTGTCTCATCTGTACTCAAGGAAAACTCCATGAAGAAAGGGATGTATGTAGTGTCTTGGTCATTGCAGTACCCTTGGTGCCTCAAACATTGTCTGGCATGTAAAGAGTGCTCAGTAAATACTTATTAAATACAGTAATTAATATAAATTGAAAAACATTCAGTGAACCACTTCAGAAGGTAATGGGGTGATAGAAAAATATGATGAATGTTTAAATTTTAAAAAGTATTATAGCAAAAGACATATTGCCAAAAATAATGGGGTGTGTTCAAGTGAGACAGAATATTTTGGGATTAATGGGATTGTGTCTTTCAGTGTAATAAAATTTTAATCTAAGCATTCGCTATATATCTTTTGATCAACACTTACTGATCAACTATTTAAGGCAATTTCTGTCAGGTAAAAACACTACTATGTGTCTTCATCCACCTTATTCACCAGATCTGGCACTGTGAGATTTCTGGCTCTTCCTCAAAGTCAAAATTATCGTGAAAGGTAAATGTTTTGAATTGATTCAGGACATCCAGGCCACTATGACAGCACAGATAATGATACAAAAGAGGATTTCCTGAACTGCATCAGAAAGTGGCAAGAACCATGGGATAAGTGTGTTCAAAGCAAAGGAGAGTATTTTGAGGGGGATTAATGGCAATGTGTCTTTTATTATAATAAATTTTTAAAAGTTTAAGCATTAACCATATTTTTGTTTTTTATGTTTTCTTAATTATAATAGCATTTCTATGCATTTGAAAAGTACTATGTATCCTGAATATATAAGACACATTAATTCTTTTAAGGTCATGCTTAAAGTGCATAGGGATTCATAAATCCTTTTCTGTTATGGCTTGTGTTTAAAAGTGCCCCCAAAGCCTCATGCAGTCACAGGTGGGGCTTTTTCAGAAGTGGCTGGATCTACAGTGTGTGACACTGGAATCGATTCATGGCGCAATGCTAGCATCAAGGGCACTAGGATTAAGGGTATGAATGCTACCTGCCCTAAGTAGCCTGGATAAGATATAAAGGAAAGAAAGAGCTGTGGTCGTCCCTTGCTGCTTTGTTACCTTCTGCCTGCCAGAACTGTTTCTCCTCTGCAATGCCTGTCTGCTGTGCCACCCTGCCTTGGAGCCAGCCATTTATGGACTGAAGCCTCTACGAACTGTGAGCTAAATAAACCTTTCCTCCCCTAACTGTGGGTGTTGGGTATTTTGTCTCAGCAATGAGGAAAGTAACTAAGACACATTCTAGTAAGAATTTGAGCTTGCAGTGAGGTTCATCATACAGTTCAGGAACTATGTTCTAATCATTATTCCTGGTATGTTATATAAAGGTACAATCTGAGTCACCTCCTTTCTCTTGACCCATAAAAAAACTGCAAAATATTTTAATTACAAGTATAATTAGTGGGTTTTCTTCTTTATAAAAGGACCCAGCAAGTAGTTATTGTCCGTCACATATTTTAGGATCATACTGCACATACATTTCTCAACTCAGTGTGAGAATCCTCAAGCACAATGTCCACCAGCTTTAGTAAGTGCCTTGTTATCAGATGAGATCAATACATATTTAGTGAATGGATAACCGAGTAGAAGAATTCTAGAAGAAATAGAGAATTCTAGAAGCTACACATGGTACACTGGCTAGAAACTCTTTGGCATTAGACTTTAGCAACAATTCTTTCTGTTCCTGATGCTTTCTCTTTTTATGTAAGAGTGCTTTTTTCTTGCAATATAACTTATAATGGTGATGCACAGATCTAATGTGTAAATAGTTGATGTTTTTACAAATGAATGCACACACATGCAATCCACACACCGATCAAGATATAAAACTTAACATCATTCAAGAAATTTTACCATTTTCTCATCAAATCTCCATTTTTCCTCTGCTAAATATTGTCATTCTAATTTCTATTACTTTTATGTTAGCTTTGATTGTTCATGAATGTATGTGAATAGAATCATTTTCCATGTACTTTTTCACATTTGGCTTCTTTTGAAATATGTCTGTGAAACTTAACCATGTTGTTGTGTATATCATAAAGTGGGTTTCACTTATTGTTGAGTACTATTCAATTGTATTACTATGGCACAATTTATTCATTTTCCTGTTAACTGACATTTAGACTGCTACCATTTGGGCAATTAAAACTAAAGCAATTGTAAACTTTCTTATATGAATCTTCAGGGGCATATGTCTTAATTTCTACTGGTCAAATATGCAAGAGTGGAATTGCTGAGTCACAGCATATATTTATCTTTACAAGAAATGCAAAATTGTTCTTCAAAACCTGTACCACTTTACACTCTTATCAACAATGTATGAGAGTTCTAGTTGTTGCATATAATTGCAAAATTTTTGTATTGTTACTTTAAAATTTTTCTGCCATTTTAGTTTAGTTTTTTTTATTTTTTGAGACAGGGTCTTCCTGTGTAGTTCAGGATAGCCTCGAACTCACTGTAATCCTCCTGCCTCAGTACTGGGATTACAGGAGTACATTGCCATTTTTTGAGACAGGGTCTTCCTGTGTAGTTCAGGATAGCCTCGAACTCACTGTAATCCTCCTGCCTCAGTACTGGGATTACAGGAGTACATTGCCATTTTTTTGCCATTTTAGTAGGTGTAAAATGGTGTTTTTAATGATTAATATTGTTGGACATCTTTTCATTTACATATTAGCCATTTGTATATCTTTCTCTGTAAAGTGTTTGTTAAAGCCTTTTGCCCATATCTTGCTTGAGTTATTCTTTTATTTTTAAGATGTGAAAAGAGTCCCTGATTTATTCTTGATACAAATTTCTGGTATTTGATTATGATTATTTTCTCCCAGTCTATAGTCTATACCTGTTATTTTTTAAAGGTTGTATTTGAGCTGGTTTTTAATTTTGTTGAAGTGCAATTTATCACATTTTTAATAGTTTCTGCTTTTTGTATCCTGTTTTAGAAATCTTTGCCAACCCCAGGTTGCAAAAATGTTTTTCTATGCTTTCTTTTAGATTCTCTATGTGAAATTAATTCTGTGCACCTAACAAAAAAGACAACTGAGTTTACCTGTCTTTTTACTACTTTTTTCAGAAATACTGGGACTCTATGTAATTAATAGGTTGCTATAATGAAAGATATTTGATTAAAACAAAAGGTTATTGCCTAAAACAGAAAATTTATTTTCCTTGATAAAACACGCATTGAAATAATAGTTATTATTTATTTTACTCAAGAGTTGAACACTAAGTCAATTCTGAATCACTTGTATTAATGAAGAACAATATGGGCACTAATGACATGGGTTGAATCATTTTGTTATTTTTTATAGTGGCAGGCTTTTTCCTTCCTTCTGATCATGACAATTATATTACTTTTCATTTCATGTGTAACTATTAGTAATCTAAAGAAAGTAGCTCAGAAACATTTTTGTTGCTAGAAGGAAGCTGATTTGGGATTGACATTTTATCCTCCATGATCCACAAGTAGAACTGGACTTGTAGAATTTTTCATCTTATGTTCTATGTATTGATTGCCCAAGAATTTTAAAATAGTTCATAAAGATTTTCCTGGTTAAATATATATTTGGATATCTCTAATGTTAATTACATCACCAAATAATAGCAGCATGGGATCTGCATTCTGAAGATAAGGAGTTTGAATGTTCTTTCCCCAATCTGCTTTTATTACCAGTATGAATTTAAGCAAGGCACATAATTCTTTTGAACATCACTTTCCTTAGCTGTAGAATGAGTAATGCTTATCTATAGGAATTATTGCAAATATTAAATGCAATGTTACATGAAAAATACCTTTTAGGTAGTTGTTGCTCAGTAAATATTACTGCCCTTCCCCAACACATGCATGTTTTCTAATTATGAAGTTATTCCCTTCAGGAAAGAATACACATAGATGTCCAAATACCAGAAATTAGATTTTTCTATATTACTTCACATAGTGTTTCTTCAAATAGTTTCTGGAATCTCTTGAGATTTTCAGATAGATTCCTATAGGAGTCAGAGAGTTTTCCACAGGATACTTTTCTCCAGTACTGGGAATTGAACCAAGAGCCTAGCAAATGCTAGGCCAGTGCTCTACCACTAAACCACACTCCAGCCCTCTCTGGGATACTTTTAAGAAATGTTTTTCATTGGGATAATAATCTTAAAATACTAAAATAAGTAGAATCTAAAATATCTGGATATTTATATTACTATTTCTATGAGATTTCAATATGAACCTACATTTACATTTGCCATGTTATCTTACTGAGGTAAAGGACTGTCAGTGTGACAGTGTTTTTAACTGGCTGCTGCTATGCTGGCATGTCGTACTATCTAAACGACAGCAATTGCCAGTGTCTGCCACTATGTTTATGTGGAAGTATATGTCTATGGAAGCAAAACTGCTTTTTCCTAGTGATGATATTCATGCAAATGACATTTTCAATGACAGATTTTAGTTTCTCTAGCCAGGTGTGTGGCACATACCTGTAATTCCAGCACTCAGGAGGCTGAAGGAGAAGGATCATTACGAGTTTGAGGCCAGCCTGGGCTACATACTGAGACCCGTTCTCAAAAAAAAAAAAGAAGGTTTTAGTTTCTTCTGTTTTTACTAAATCAATTTCACATCATGTAACTGAGTAAAGTAGGACTCTGTAGGAATTAATAAGAAATGAAGAGGCAGATTGAATAATGTAAATAATGTAGCTGCACCAAGCAAAAGCCAAATGATTTCCAGACATGGTGTACAAATAATGATTTAACATTAATTTGGATATTATAAATTAGAAACATAATGGAAGCAATAGTAATAAAATTTATGATTAATTTTGAAATGTTGCAAATGAGTAGCTTTCAGTATCTACTAATGGCCTTTGTGAAATTTTGCATCCTCAAGCCTCATTAGTGGCAAATGTAGTGCTAAGCCTATTGGAAGAAACAAAAAGTGATGCTAGTTTCAGTACAGAAAGCTATCTGCCTTGTTTTGCGAGTAAAAGGGAATTTTTGAGTACATAGACACTGTCGATCTTTTTTTTTTTCTCTTCCCAAAAATTGTTGGAATAATGGGTAAAAGGAGAAGTCTTACTTTTTCTTTGCCTTCAACAGCCTATGAACTGTGAAACTAAAAACATCAGGAAAAAAAAAACCTTGTATAAATATCGTAGTACTAAATTTAATGAGACACCATGAGATTAATGCAAATTACCCTTAGTGTCTACAATTACAAGAGGTGCTGATAGTGGTGGCCATTAACTTCCAGACATTTATTTGGTGAACTGCTTAAGTGTATATATATATTTTTTGGTGGACTCTACAGTTTAAAAAAGTTTTTCTAAGAATTTAAGGGCTGGGTGAGGAGGCACATGCCTGTAATCCCAGCTACTTGGAAGGCTGAGGCTGAATGATAAGAGTTCAAGCCCATCCTGAGCAATTTAGCGACTTAGTGAAAAACTCTCAAAAAGGGGAGAGGGGTGCTGGGGATCTAGCTCCAGCAAAGGACTTGTGTTCAGTCCCCAGCAACTAAAAAAAAAAAAAAAAAAAAAAAAAAAATGGTTAAAACTAACTTTAGGTAATCTTTTCTGTTCTGACTTTCAGCAACATTCTAGTGGATGTATACTTAGTGCTGATTTTAATTCTATTGTTATGCTAATCCATATTGAATTAAATAATATAGCTTTAAGGAGTTATCAAGTAATATACTGACATTCAAGGATTCCTTACTGGCAATGGAAAGTAGAAGTCCTGATTTTTAAAATTTTATTTCATAGACTCTCAAATGCCATTACCATGTACCGTGTCCTGAGGCTGCATCTTTCCACTAGCAAACACAATAGTGGTGATTTAATTTCAGCCAAACACATCATCTACTACAAAAAGTTAATTTTAATTTAATTTGTAGTTCTGTGTTTAATTTGTAAATCTGCTTTGGTTTTAGAATTGTATAACAGAGATAAGAATAAGTTTATACCTGGTTTTCTATTCAAATACAGATAACAATAAAAGTCATTTAAGTAATACTAGAAATCTAGGGAGAATTTCTTGCTTTAAAAGAGGTCATATAAACAACTGTAAGAAAATTTATGCTATTTCTTTTAACATTACATTGTTCAGTAATGCCATAACTCTAAAGTTTTCTTGCTATTTCTGTACATATCTGGTATTCTGAAACCATGTATAAAGCTCCCTCCCAATAAATTTGATCTTCTGCTAACCTGACTTTTTTTTCCCATGCGTGGTAAGCATTTTCTCTTTTTCAGAATATAAAAAATTTTAAGTAATCACCTGGGACTGTAATCTGACTCTGAAGGAATTTACAACTTGTAGGAATATCAAGTTCATGACTGTGTAATTCTGATGATCCTTCTGACTCTAGATTTCTCCTACCATGTATTCTTTACATGGTATTCTGTTTAGTTGTAAAGTTTTTAAGAGAATGAGAACATGAAAGTGTTTTGATATATTTCTTCAAATTATAAAACTGAACATCAACTTACTATTTCTTAATAGCTTTTAAGTCAGAAATAGCTTATTGGAAAGACAGGCCATTAGAAGAAATATATCAAAGCACATTTTATTTGTAATTGGGCCAATTAACTCAATAAGGATGTCATTTTAGCCTAATTTGGGGTGGATGAAAAGAATATGTTCTATTATTTTTTAAAAGCTGTGAAAGAAAATAATTACAATCATAAACACAGAGCAACATAGGTTTAGCAACAATCCCTGTAGGTTTTCTATTCCTTTCCCTGTTTTTGTTTTTCAGCAATATCAGAAATTCTTCTATGATTACACACTTTTTTTTTTTTTGGTACTTCAGAAAATTTAGTAGCAATTTAAAAATTTCCCTAAATTCCTGATATTTAGCAGGTTTTTACTTCAAAATACTGTGTCACAGTTGGGGGAAAGGAAGGCGACAGAATGAACAAAATAACCCAGTAATTTTGTAAATGGCACATACTGTACCTTATTAATGGTACCCTTTTTACACAACGCAGGCAAAACTTTGCCCTTCACTTGCTGTTACCACATCAATTCCAGAGGTTTTGATCACTGGCTTTCATTTCACAACGTACAAGGCTATGACTGGAACAGCATTATTTTTGCTGTAGTTAAATTCAGGTATTTAACAGTAATGGAATCTTTTTTCCAAGGACGCCTGAACTGTTCATCTGTTCATCATTAACAAGGGTAGGGATAGGGTGCAGGGAGGTGTAAGGAAGTATATGAGTGATTCTAAAGTTCAACCCTAAGTGAACCGTTTGATTCCTCAAATCTTCCTCTTAGGCCAAATAGGTGGGCGTATTTCCGTGTTTCTAGGCCAGGTACCAAGTAGTGACGGCTGAGACACCTGTAAAGAGGCGTGGCCCCTTGTCAGGGCTCCTCTGCCCGCGACCCCCATGGCGCCTGCGCAGAATGGACGACGCCTTGAGTTACCAGAGGTGGCATTGGGAGAGGAGGGTGAGGCCGCCCTGTCAGGTTCCTCCGATCGCGCCGCACCAACCAGCGCCTGCGTGGAATGGAAACTTGTCCGTGACAGTCCCGTTGCTGCCCGCGGAGCCCGGGGTAAACCGAATGTGGAGGAGACCGTTCCAAAACTGGAGTCGAGTGGTCGAGTCGGAGGATTCGCCAGGATCCTGAGCTCTGGGCTAACTTCAAAGCTTTCTAGCATAAGGACCCCAGGTCATGATGAAATATCGGGGACAAGTTCCGTGCTCCATTCAGGGTCCTAGTGCTCTAGCAGGTCAACAGTTTCCCAAGCTCCCAGAAAGACTTTAGAAACACAGCCCGCTTGCGGTGGCGAGGCTCCCAGAATGCTCCGCGACAGCCGGAGACCTCACAGCCGCCAGCCTGAGTCCCGAGAGGAGGCCTCTTACCCAACGTGCCCCGGGCTCTCATTTGCATGTCCTAGCCTATAAATTCATTGCGGTCAGGCGTGGTCTGACAATCAGAGTACCAAACATGTGAGCTTCGTGGTTTGTTTCTGTTGCATCAAACTTTTCTAAACATTCTAAGATAGACAGGACAACGGTAAATTAGGTCACCCTAAGTGTAAAAAAGTAGTCTTCCTGCACCTTATATAGACTGTGTGCAGGTACTATGGTGTGCTCGCTTCGGCAGCACATATACTAAAATTGGAACGATACAGAGAAGATTAGCATGGCCCCTGCGCAAGGATGACACGCAAATTCGTGAAGCGTTCCATATTTTCGCACTTTTGAGAATTTACTGACTAGCTTCAATTAAAGTAGAATGGAGACCGCTCGATATTGGAACTGCTTCTTTTGGAAGATATTTATGTAAGGCGTCTATGAAATAACGAATCCGAGTTACACGTGGACTATTGTGTACAAATATGTCGTTAGTATGTACCCTGGGAGTGACAAAAACGTCTATGTGCGTTTCCTTCGTTGAACTTAAAATTCCGAAATTGAGTTAAGGTCTTGTTTCTCCCAACAACACAAATTCGAGAGGCCCAGGTAGTTTGGCTTTTTTTTTTTTTTTTTTTTTTTGGTCCCACTTGAAAGACCCACTGCCATATGAATTGCTCGATTGATCTTTACTAAATCACAGTTAGATTAGTAAGTCATTACTAAAGGAAGCAACATTAGCACTCATATCTAGTGGCTATTTTGTGATACTCGCCGTCATTTTAGATCTGCGTGCGTGCACCCTCGTCCACTCAGACTGAGAGCTGCACAAAGGCAGAGATCGTTAAAGAGTGGTGCCGGTACCTATGGATTGCTTCTAGAGCTCCAGGACAACAGGATTCTAGCTAAAAGCATTAAGAACATTAAGATCTGTTTTGGAAAGTCTTCTCTCTTCATGTATCCTCTGAGGAGTACTCAGAAATGGAGGTCTCTGTAAGTCAGGTGGATTCTGTGCTGGGAGATTTGATCAGGAAAAAGATTAAGTTAAACATAAGTTTGAATTCTGTAAATGGAAACAAGTATTCAGATGCAGACACAGGGATTACTAAAGTATCTAAAAGTAGTAACTCCCTGTACTCGTTTCTTAAACACCATTGTTAGACTCTAAATACGAAACGCTTCACAAACTTACACATGAGGGGTCTAACCTCATATACGCACACCTACGCTTTTGCGCGCAGCGTTTATAAGTTGTGGCAGCCTCTCACTTTTGCTTAGGGTGACAGAACCGCGTGCCGTCCCAACTACCTCAAAACGTTTAGGAAAGTTTGATGCACCGGAACCAAACCACGATGTTCTCAAGTTTGATACTCTAACTACGAGGCGGCATCTGCAGGCGGTAGACCTGTTGGGATTACCTGTTGGGTGGGACATGCAAATAAGCGCCCGGGGCACTTTGGGTAAGTGGCCTTCTCTCTGGACGCTGGCTCTGGGCAGTTGAGTTCTCAGGCCTTCGCGCTCGGCCCGCGGAGCGTGCCGGGACTGCGTGCGGTGCAGTCCAAGGCCGCGTGAGGGGGAGGTGTCTGTCAGTGAGGCCGTGGTGGCGCGGGGTGTCCTGATGGAAGAGACACCTTTTCAGCTTGTCATTTCACCACTTAAACTTCCTCTCAAGCATATTAAAAGGGGGGGGGGGACTAAGGAAAGAATTACCTGACCGTTTTCACACTTAGAGAAGATAAGGTAATTTCTTAATATCTTTTAATGTTATTCAGTTCACGTTCAAATTTCCTTGTCAAAGATGTTACGTTACAGTTGAGTTGACGTAAGACCCAAAAAAGGTCCCACACTGTGTTTGGGTCTCTGTTGACCTCTGATGAACCCCATTGCGTTTCTCTTCGTGCCATTGATTTGTGGAGGAGATGGGATATTTGCCCTGTGGAATCTCTTGGATTTGACCCATTTCTTATAATGTGGTTTAATTTGTTTATACACATATTTCTTGAAAATTAATAGTTAAATACGAAGGCTTAATTAGATCCTGGTTCAATTAATTTGTGTACATGTACGGATTGTTCGAAGGGTGTGATCCTCCTTTTGCGCTTCAGCAGAAAACACAGTTGTCTGGCTGTCCTGGTGTTTGTGATACCCAGTCTTGGCCTATGAGTAGCTGTGGAGTCAGCAATCTGTCCCTTCCATTTAAGTTTCCATGAATTTTTCACTTTACTGTTTTAGAATACAGTGATGAACTTTGTCCAGGTAAAGAGTCTAATCGTTGATTGGTTTGTTTGTTGGTGTTTAACCCTTGGCTCATGCGTTATAAGAATGCATAACCCCAAAGCCTCTAATAGCCAAGATCTGTGCTCTGTGGAAGAGAATTGAGAAAATGAGACCAGGAAAATAAAAATAGTGTTGGTGTTGTCTCTGTATCATTCGCTCCGGTGCTCAGGTGCTTTGCGTAGTATGGTTACTTGAGCTAACCATTTCCTTTCTTACTTAGGCTAGTCTGAAGTTATGTGTCTGTCCTCTCTGCTCAGAAGCTCTCCTGGAGCCCTTTAATGTTGTCCCTCAAGGCTGGGTATCTAGGACACACCTCTCCCACACTGCTATTTTTTAGTTACCCTTTTTTTTTGTGTGTGTGATGGATAGGCAAAAATAGCTTCTTTTCCCATCTGTACTCTTTTTGGCTTGAAAATGGGCTGGTATTTATTTTCTGGGTATTTTCTGTATGTTGTTTTCTGTCAGCTGTACATGGATAGGAAGCCTCAGTCAGTAGGACAATGCTTGAGGGGATTTCAAATTTAATATCTTGGATTTCCTTACTGTGTTCTCTCATTTTTGTTACACAGTTGTCTTTTTTTTTTTTCAAAATCTTGTCCTCCCCAATATTTTTTTCCTCTTATCTCTTCCTTCCCCATCCTGCACCTCCCTCCATCTACATTCCATACATTACTAACTACATTTACCCAGTTCATTTTGTGCCTTTATTATCATACTCATGTCTTTACACACTTGCAACATTAAAACTACTGGCTTACGTTGTACTAAAAAAAAAATTAAGATCTTACATTTGTGTTGTGACGAAAACAATTCTTGCTCTTATCATCCTTGGTTAAATACGTATAAATTTCAAATTACTGTCTTAGAGGGAAACAGTATTCCTTATCACATCTTAAGTTATATAGAAAAGTTGTGGGGTAGATACCTTTTTAGTTAAATAATCTTTTGTATGCTTAGTTAAGATTTGACTCCTTTGAGAAGAAAGATGATTCCTAATAGGCATTATTAAATTTGCGTTAGGAGAGATTTATTAAAAGGATTTTTCTGTTTATCAGGTTGTTTTTTTTTGAGACCGGGTCTCACTATGTAGATCAAGCTGGCCTTGGCTTTGAATTCACTATATAGCCCAGATTGGCCTTGAACTCACAGTGATCCTCCTGCTTCTGCCTCCCAAGTGCTAGGATTATAGGCATATACCACTATGCCCAACATTATCAAATTTTTAATAAGAAAAACGTTTTATATTCTGGAACATTTGGACATTGTCATCATACTTCCAACTAACCAATTATCTTTTCTTGGTGTATTATAAAATGATGGTACATCTTAAAATCAGTGGCATTTTATATCCAAGTAAATGTATCTCATTTTTCAGAGAAGAAAACTGAGGCTGAATTACATGTAGTGACTTTCCTGAGCAGTACTGGCACTGTCCTGTTGTCTTCGGAGGCCAAGTCCATTGCTGTTTCCACTGCACCACTTACAGTGTACAAAGAAAAAATAAGCCTGGAATTTTACAATCACATTTTTGAGTTCAAATTTGATTGTCAACAACAGGACAGCACACATTAATAATAGAATGTCTACCTTGCTGTTTTTATTCACAGAAAAGAAACATTCTGTGGTGTAACATAACTGAAAGTCAAAACCCATAATTCATTTCCTCTTCAGAAATTATGTTCTCATTGAGAAGAAGCGCAACTCAAATCTTCACATCGTCTTTAGCAGGGAACATCTGAATCACTTAGAACCATAGCACCAATGACAAGCTGAAACTGCTGTGAAATTGGTGAACTCAAGCTGGGGAACAGAGGTGATCAAACAAGGCTTCAGGTTGTAATCGCCTCAAGAGCTTTTCAAAATACAGTACTAGTGCACGAGCCCTCCAGTGGAGATTCTGATTTAATTATTCCAAATGGGGCTTGGGTGTCTGTGAGATCATTGTGTATTTTTTCTCTTCCTTTCTCGCTTTTTCTCTTTCTCCCTCTTTGCCTCTTCTGTGAGTGCTCAGCCTTTGTAAGATTTGCTTAGGGCTTATCAACAGCTTCTTTCTCCCCTCTTTTTTCTTTTCCATCAGATACACTGTATACTGAGTGAAACTTGTCTTGAATTCTTCACCAGGTCCTTTCCTTTGCTACTCTTGCCCTTTTGTGGCCATAATTCCATCCCTCAGGATGCACTGAATGACTGCACAGGACTCCTCTTCAATGTCCAGTCTAGAAAGAACTACAAAGAGCTTTAAAAACTCATTAGTGTAGGTTTCATTTCTCCAGGGTTGTGGTAGCTAACCCTATAAATTAAAATATGCTAGAGAAGTGTTTCTCTACTTGCTACTGATATATTCTCAGACCTTACTTCTTACAGCTTCCAGAGCATTGGCCTATTCCAGTCATGAAGGGATGATCTGGAATATCTTCCTGTTTGTGTTTTAACAGACACTTTTTATGAAACAAAATCACTCTCCTTAAGCTAGTGCGAGATATTTATGTGTGTGGAACTCTTTCATTATAACCACCCCTTAATTTTTAGCGGATAATCTTATGTTCTGTTTCACTGAAAGGGGAAGAAAAGACTGTCAAGAATGAACTTCCTTAATTTCTTGTAATTACTTTGAATTTATCTGTGTATACCTGTTCCCTCTCTTCTTATCTCAGAGGAGAGGTATCCCTTCTATGGAGAAAAATTGTGGCCAGGTGGAAAACTTCATCTGGAATCTAGTATCTGATTCCAATGCTATAGAAGCTATTTTGCTACTCTATAAATTATAGATAACTAATAGCAATACAAAATAATTTTTGTTTATAGACATGCAAATTATGTCCTGACCAGTACAGGTTCAGTTGATTCTCTCTATCCTTATACAAGAAGCTAGTTTTGCTTCCATTTGCATACTAACTTCAGTATACCTTTATTCTATATAAATTTGTGCTTTAGTGATTTTTCCTTTGAACTGATTATAACATCTACCATGTTTTTTCATTGAATACTATATTAGATAAAGTCTTTAATACATGTTCCTTTTTAAACCCCTATGAAGAGATAGGATTTTACTTCTTTTTTAAAAAACATTGTCATATAAATGTTTGGAGGTCTTCCACTGAGTTGTCCAGGACTTACCTAACAAAAACAGGTATAATTTTTCACCAGGGAACTGCAGCTTATGGATGCTTAGAGCCCAGAAATTTTTTTCTTGGCTTCTGAATGACAGTAGAACTTTGCTGACTCTGTTTTTCTTATTTAAATATTCTTCCCTATCAATTTTTTCATTTATCTTTGTTTTATTTGTAGTCAGTTAAGTCAGTGCCCCCTGTTGGTAGCAGTAATTGGGAATTTGGTGTTATCTGAGGACTTGGTAAATTGTATGAATAGATTAATTGATTTGTATGGATGTAATCTGCTGAGTGAGACACACTCTTGTTTGTATTCTTGTTTGTATCACTTTTGTCTAATTTGTGCTCAAATCAATTCAAAATGTTGTGCCCACCAAGAAGGGAGACAGCTCTTTGACATCTGAATTAGTAAATTTTGGGGCTTATGTGTTCATTCCGAAATTTTAGAATTAAAGCTATAACCTTTGTTTCTGTATGATTAAAACTCAGAAGGGTCTTTATCTCTCATATGAATGCATAATGATCCAGATAATAGAAATAATTTAGATTATAAAATATCCTAAATTAAGAATCTATTCTGATTCATTCATGAAATAAGTGCTTATTTAAGTATAATACTCCTATAATTCCTATCTGACAAGGAATTTGGATGTGCTAGATTCAAAACATATTCTTAAAGCAACTAATTCAGAAACATTTTAAGAATCCAGATTTACATAATTTAGATAAAGTTTTGGCAAAATAGATTATTGGAATAATTTAGTTTAAAAACAGCTATTTTTCTCTCTTCTGTTTTGCTCTTTATAACATTGTATTTCTCATATAAAAGAAACCATGAAGTATTTGAGCTTGTGTGTATGACTTGTTTCATTTAACATTATGTTTTCAAGTTGTATTCATTTACCTATGAATGCCTCAAGCTTATATTTCTTTATGGCAGTGTAGTACTTCATTGTGTATAAATACTACATTTTACTTATCCATTCATCTGTTAAATAGGAAGTAGGGAGAAGTTCAACTACTTCCCCAAATTACAAATGCCATTATTTTAAAAAATTTCAATATATATGCTAATTGGTTTCATTTATACTACTAGTTTGTCTTAGTTCATTGAAAAGACAGGTTAGTGTTGTTATCTTTTTTTTTTTTTGTGGGTACCGGGGGTTGACCACAGACCTCACGTGCCATTAGTCGCCTGTGCGGCTGAGGGTTATCACCGGCCCTTTTTTCGTATGTGGGTTCCGGGAGTGGAACTCAGGACCTCGCGCTTGCCAGGCAGGCACTTACACCGCTGAGCCATCTCGCCAGCCTTCTGTTTCTTTTTTGTAAGCATCCTTTTGGTTTATATCTTGTACTCTAACTACTTTGAAGATAATGACACACAGTGTAATAAGTATTGTTATTCTCTTATTATTTGATTTTGAAATTTTGGGGTTTTTTAAAATAAAATAAAGAAAACAGCTGTGTCTGATTGATCAGTGTTGTATAAATACTAAGTTTGTACATTTTTATTCTACTTGGGTATGTTTTTTTCCAAAATGTATACAGGTTTGTTAATCAAATAAACTAGCATTACTTCTACTTGGTACTTACTTATGAAAAATGTAAATTTGTGTGTGATCAAATTGAATTCTTATTCTGATGAACATTTTTTTCATTTTAGTAATTATGTTCAGTAGTATGTCAGATTGAAGATAAATGTTCAGGACCAAGATAATTTGAAATCTTGGATTAGTATTTTTTCAAGAGAAGGAAAGGTTTATTGGGGAATAGGAATAGCTCCTGAGAGACAGGAGGAATCCTGAGTGGGTTGCCATGAAGCCATTTCTCCAATAATGTTTTATAGGCAAAATCACGAGGTGGGTACATTGTGGGTAAAACTATAATCAACCAATAAGATTACAAATAGAGCTGTTTAGCTAATATTGATCCAATAGGGAAGCAGAGCACATAGCAAGGGCATAGGGGTGACATCATTTCTTGGATTAGTATTAAATTGAGCCAATTAATGGAAAATCACTACATATCTAGATCATTTCTAAGTAAGATACAATACAGAATATTAATTATTAAGCATATTTACTTTTGCTTTTTAATTTTTGTATGCTGTAGATTATCTTTGGGTAGTATTTATTAATATACTCATTTTTGCCACTTTATGAAGTTGTATAAGGGATATTAGTGACTGTAGAAAGTTTTTTTTTAATTTGTATTCATGACCTCTACTAGTCTGATAAAATACTGGGACATGACAGTTGGAATTATTCTCCCCACCAAATGTTCTCTGTAAAATAGAAATTTGTTTAAAAGTTATGATCATTATAAATGGTTAAGACTAGGCTTAGAAAAAATAACTTCAGAGAAATATAGCTGCTTATGTACTTCTATTTGTTAGGGTAAAAGGAGTAGTTTTGTCTTAAAACAGCAGCATGAAATCTTTCTTTGACTATTTTTTTTTAATTTCTCTAGCATCTTTAGTGAGAGTTTTCTTTTTTCATTTCTAATGCCGGTAGTTTGTATTTCACTTTTCTTTTTGTTTTATTTTGTTTTCTCTTTTGTTTCTATATCTGGTTGAATTTTATCAATTTTATTGCATATTTATTTATTTATTTATTTTTTTTTTTTTGTGGGTACCGGGGGGTCGACCTCAGGACCTCACGCGCCAGCAGGCGCCCATGCCGCTGAGCGATATCACCAGCCCCTTTTTCGTATGTGGGTCCGGGAGTCGAACTCGGGCCCTCGCGCTTGCCGGGCAGGCGCTTAAGCCGCTGAGCCATCTCACCAGCCCTTTATTGCATATTTAAAAACCCAACTTTTAGTTTTTTTCTTTTTTATTGCTCATTCATTTCCTATGCATTGATTTCTGCTCTTCATTATTTCCTTTTTTTTCTGGTACTTTAGATTTAATTTGTTCTTTTGTGTTTAGTTTTTTATAATAGAAATTTAGATTGTTAATTTTAGACCTTTTTTCTTTTCTAAATACATTTAAAGCCGTGCATTTGCTTCTAGGCGCCATTTTAGATGTTTCTCACAAATTTTAATGTTCTGTGTTTATATTCATTTAAAGTATTTATTTTTTCTTCATCACATGAATTATTTAGATGTTTGTTTATAGTTTCAAATATTTGGGGATTTTTCTAGGTATGTTTGTGGTTTTTTTTCTAATTGAATTATCTTTTGGTATTATTTCAGTTATTTTGAATTTATTGAGTCTTGTTTTGTGGCCCAGGATATGGTATACTTTAGTAAATGTTCTATGTGCACAGGAAAATATACATTTAGTTGGCTGGACAGATGTATAAATGTTAATAGGTCAGATTAGCTGATAATGTTCGAATCATGCATTTACTTAACTGATTTTCTGTATTTCTATTAATTGTTGAGAGGTGATTGTTGAAATGTCCAAATATAATTGTATGGTTCTTGATCTAATCCTTTGTTCTGACCGTTCTTGCTTGGTGTATTTTAAGGCTCTGGTGTTGGATGAATACACATTTAAGGTTGCTAAAGCTTCTTGATGAATCGATCCCATTATCATAATGAAATGTTCCTCGGCAGTCACAACTACCAAGATTAATTAAATGAATTTTTGATGGTTTAAAAACATGGATTTAAAATAGAAACACAACTTGTGTTGTGTAAAGTCACGTTCCCTTATCCCATTTCACTTTTTTTCTATGGCAACTGTGTCCACAACATATACATTTATTTGCTTGTGTTCTGTTTTTCTCACAAGAATGAAATTTCCAAAGAGCAAGACTTCATCTGTGTTGTTCATGGCTGTGTCTCAGAACCTACAAAGTCTGTAATGAAGTCTGACCTTGGTTCTTTCTGACTGAATTAATGTGTCGTAGCCACACAGCTGTAAGCATATGACTCTACCCATAACTCTACCCCACTTCTCCCACGAAAACATGGCCTGTGCTGAAGTGGGGGCCATTTCAGAAATGAAGTCGACACCTCAGTGTGCTTTCCTCTTGCTCTTTAGCACAATCAGTACTATAAAACAGTGTTGCATTGGGATCTGAGGGTCTCAGGAAGATGTTAGATAATTCACTGTTTTAACTTTTTTTTTTTTTTTTTTTTTTTTAATCTTAGCCACCTCTGTGCTGAGTAGGATTTGTTTCTGAATCATTCCAGAACAGTGGGTGAATGACAAACATCCAGGCTATGGTCTCACACCTTGAGCCCACATTATGAGTCTTCGTTCTCTCTTTTCTCAGGAGACCATTTAAGATTTTTGTATCAGTTACCTTTGTGTGCCAGTCTCACTGCTTCTAGGAGTGGTTCTACATACTCCTGTATTGTAAGGAGTTAGTTTCTAATGCCACTACCCTGGGTGTATAAAGCATTTGCGTTTCACATTTCCTTAACCTGTGGTTTCACATCCTCCACCAACTGTTAAGTCACATAGCTATTCTTGTTCCCAGGAAATTTGGAAGTTTCAATTTTATCAGAAAAACTGAGGCTATTCCTATTGCAGTATTTGGTAATGTTAAGAACAAATGAAACATTTACCAATCAAATCATCTTGGATTTATTTCTAAAATGGGAAAAATTATCTCTTTTGAACTAATTGTGTATTTTGAGAGCCATGGAAAGATATTTCAATCTGATAGAGTTTAAATCTCAGTTCTAGTGCTTGAACAATTCACATTCTCTTGTGAAATAAGTTTGGTAATAATCATCTGTGAGAGCATCTGTGAGAAATGCTTGGGAAAGTGCCTTGTGCGTTGCAAATCATGGCAGGTGTATAAACTGCTATTGTACTGAGAAGCTTTTACATCTATAGTTTGTAGTAATTGGATTAAAAAAAAAACTTCAAGAAGAGCATTTGGGTGTTTGCTTCAGATACCTTTACTATATCCTGAATAGCATGCGCTTCCAGTTCTTAAGAAGAATACAAACCAATGGCCATTGGCTGTTACTTTGGAAATTATGATCATTTAAAAGTAATAAGACTGGAACGGAAACAATGTAACTGAGAAAGAGCATACTTGGGACAATCTTTCTTTTTTCATCAAAGTGTAAAATATTAGTCACATGTTTAAACATGTTTCTTAATAACTTTTTTAAACCGAAATGCTATGTTCATTTGATTCAGATTCCGGAAACTGTGATTTAGTAGGCCTGGAGAGGAGCTTTGGAATCTGTAATTTAGTAGGCACCCAAAGGATTCTGATGCCAGGCTCTGTGGGCTACACTTTGAGAATCACTGCTTGTCTTGTTTTTAATCATAATTTTTAAAATAAATGTTATATTCAAGGGATTCAAACTAACATTTCACAAGTAAATACAGGTTTCTTTTTCCTGTCATAGAGTTTTACAAATACCACTGTCTTCCTCTTCTTCCTTCTCCTTTCTCCTGCCTCCTCCTCTCTCTTTCTTAGTCTTTCATTAAGTCCAGTTGGTTCTTCTTTCTGAGTCTTCATTTATATTACATCTCATTCTCATGGTCCTTTAAACCTCCCACCCTCACCACCTCATACCTGGACTATCTGGAAAGCTTGAGAGCTAAAAAGTCTAGCTTCTCTCTTCAGTTTTAGTCCATTTTGCACACAGTTGACTGTCATTTGCATAAACACCATTTTCACTGTGTAACATACCTACTCAAGAAATAGTTGTGATTCTCTGCTCCTACATCAGAAATAAATATGAGTAATTCAGTCTCCCATTTTAAAATTCTATGTTTTTTGTCAACTGTGCTTCTCAGGACTCCAAAATATTGTCTGCAGTCCATTATTTATACACAATTTCTTCATCTTGCCTTTGATTCTTGAAATATATTTATTGCAATTTAATGACATAGTACTTACTTTTATTAGGAGGAGGTTGTTGTGTTGGTTACATTATTATATATTCCTTCCCACAGGCAAGGGCTAGAAGGGAAACCAAATGACTTGGACCAATCAAAGGAAGATTTTTCTTCTACTTAATCATGGAGTTAAACTTCTTTTTGGTTATTTCCTTAGATTAAGTTTGATTTCTCTTTTTCAATAAACTTTGACCTTGAACTTGTAAAGGGAATGGACTACCTTTTAATTGTTCTCTATTAGTAAAATTTCCTTAGAACTTGGATGGCCAAAATTTTAAGTTGATATATAGATTGTTTTGAAAAACTTAAAAAATATTTCCTGTCCTGAGCGCTTCTTATTTAAATTGAATCTACTAAGGACAAAGCTTTGACATGTCTTGAAGTTTAGAAAAATTATCCAGAAATTTGGGAGCGATTGCTGATCACTATTAAAACAGGTGTTTGGTTCTTCTTGTTCTAGTCCTTCAATATCTCTAGAAGCCATAGAAAAGTTCATATTGCAAGTGGTTTCAGTAATTGTTAACTCAACATGTATTTCTTTTCAGTGTACTTATTGAGATTGACTGCTGTCCACCACTTGGAGAAACACTTGCAATTCTCAATCAAAGAGTCTTCCAAAACTCAGGTGTTGAAATTTAATGGCCTTTATAATGATATTAAGATGTAGGGTACTTAAGAGGTGATTAAGTCAGGAGGGCTTCTCCCCTTATGAATGGGATTAAGTGTTCTTATTAAGGGGCTTTATGGAGGGAATTTCTTTTTTATCTTTCTGCCTTCTGCCATGTGAGGACACAATGTTCCTCCCCTTTAGCGAATGCAGCATTCAAGATGCCATTGTAGAAGCAGAGACCACCAAATAACTGAACCCAACAGTACCATGATCTTATACTTCCTAGTCCCCAGAACAGTGAGAAAACTAATTTCTGTTCCTTTTGAACTATCTAGTCTCAGATATTTTATTATAGTAGCACAAAATGGACTAAGACAATAGCATAACAGTCCTAAGGGATACTCCTCTTCCTAATATAGTAACAGAGGTACACTGACTTGGTTGGTCTTAAGGTACAATATCTCTACCTTTTCTCTTCTCTGAGTAAGGCAGGCAGTGCATGTGTTGAATAAGTTCCTTCAGTGATTCTGAAACCCTCACTCATTCTCCCTTGGGAGTCAGAGCTTTAAAATCTCCCAGTTTCTCTTTCTTTAATACAATAAAAATTTATTGACTTACTAGTTTCTGAAAGATTTGTAGTAAAATTTACGTCTTCTCATAAATAGCACTATTTGGGTCTTAAAAATCAACCCAATATTTTACCCCATTTTTTAAATATGTGGATTTAATTGAGAGGTTGACAATTTTTCCTGTAAAGGGCCATGTAGTAAATATTTTTGATTCTGTAAGCCATATAGCCTCTGTAGCTACTCAGAAACAGCTACAGAACATATGTAAATAAATGGTGTAGTTGGATTTGGCCTTCCAGTCCTGGTTTGCCAACTCTCCACTAATCCACATTGTTGTGATTGATGATGTGCTTAGACTTTTTCCTATCATTTTATTTTACCTTTTCTATTTACCATGTGTATTAGTTAGGGCAGTGCTTGCTCAGGTTACAGATGAACCCAGAAACTCTAGTGGCGCAGCACAACAGAAGTATATATTCATGTGTCGCGTAACAAGAGGGATATGTAGTTAGGTGTTTTAGTCTTTGGGCAAACATAATAGTGTGTACTCAACATAGACTAAGACAGCTCCAGTGTTACTGGAGATAAATAATCTTTGGGACCATCATTGGATATGAGGTTCATTTTTGACCTAATGTCATGCAGTGCATGTTTGTATATTTTAGTATGTAAAATCCAGTCAGGGACACAGAGGAGATGGTCTGCCTCCTGCAGGCCATTCAATAACCCAGGCTGCTTCCATCTAGTGGCTTAGCCACTCTCAGCATTACATATCAAGATCACCACTGAAAGGGCAAGAGAGAGTAAGATGGCACACCTGATTTTTAGCCTCATCAGTCTACAATTCATTTATATTACTTTTGTTTACATTTCATTGATGAGAACTAGTCACACTGTCCCACCTACATGTAAAAAGTGTCTGGGAAATGTAGTTGTTGGTGTGGCAGCCACTTTCTATCAATAGTCCCTGATGGTAGTGGGGGACAAACCTTTGTGATTGATCTTTCTTTTTTTTCTGTTGCTCCATATTCCCTCTGTTGGGTCGGAGTATACATGAAATATTTTCTAGTTTTAGTGGTTTTCTTTATGATTCTAACATATATACTTAATTTTTGAAATTTCTGCAAAGCCTATGTTTATTCAGCACATTTTTCTCTTTTGGTTAAGAAAGGAAGTTTTTGATTTTTCCCTCCCGTCAAACCAACACTCTATACATCTTTCTTACTGATGTCTAAGGTTTTTACTTCAACTTTTTAAAGAAAATCCAGGGCGGCTGGAATGATCAGAACCCTGACACCCAGGACAAGCTGGGCCCTGGGCACATGGGCACACATACACCTTTGGGGGCCAGAACGACTGGAACTCCAACACCCAGGACAGCTGGGCCTGGGCACATGGAGTAATCAGTTAGACCAGCAATGTGGAAGTGTCTGAAGCAGTAGCGAGGAGCCAGCAGTTGGATTCTGGAGAACTCCACCAACAGACCAGTCTCAACCCCCACATCCAGAGGCCAAGATCAGCTCTGTAGCCAGCACATTTCTGGGATGAAACATGGACAATATCACAGAACTGTAAACACAAGAGGTATTTTACTACTTTTATTCTCCCTTGTTTGTCTACTTGGCTATCCCTTTCCTGTCTGGTTGCATGTCGTCTTGTTTTGTTTTGTATTCTGTGGTTATTTTTGTATTTGGGTTTTTTTTCCCCTCTCTCTCTCCTCTCTTTCTCTGGTCTCCTTTTTCTTTCTTTTTTTTTTTTTTTTTTTTTTGTGGGTACCAGGGGGACGACCTCAGGACCTCACACGCCAACAGGCACCCGTGCCACTGAGCGATATCACCGGCCCCTTTTTCATATGTGGGTTCCGGGAGTCGAACTCGGGCCCTTGCGCTTGCAAGGCAGGCGCTTACGCTGCTGAGCCATCTCACCGGCCCTCCTTTTTCTTTCTTTCCTTTCTTCTTTTTCATTCCCTTTCTCTTTCTTCCTTTTTTTTCACTGTTTAGGTTTCTTCCCTTTCTTTTTCACTTTCTTCTACTGATCCTCTTTCTCTCTTTCCTCAACTAGTTCTTGAATTTAAACTTTCAAGTGAGTAAACATGGTCTCTGCCCTTTCTGATTACTCCTTCACATTCTATTTCATTCTTTCTCTCCTGCTCCTGTGTCCTCCAGTTTCCCAAAACTCAGGTGATCATCCTTTGACGTCTAGCCTTGACTCTACTATATTTGACCTCGTTCATCACTTTAGCCTGTCCCCTACCCATCTTAACCCCCCTGCCCCCTGCAAAAGGGTAAAATCACTCCACTAAGGGGCAAATCACTGCATATAAGTGCATGGTATATGCTTGATTTTGTTATATAACTTTAGAGTTTGCTCCTGTGGTTGGAGGTAGCAGGTTAATGGTTACCATAGTTTGTCAGTAGTTAAGCTGTACTTGAAACTATTGTTATTATTAACTGTAGTACTTTAGCCAGGATGTCATACATGTTATAATCAGTTTTTCTCCCCTGTATGATAGCACTGTGATTGTATAGGGTCATAATCACCACCACAACCCAGAACCAAAAGATTGGGTGCTAAGCCAAATAGTAACTTTGCATCCTTTACAAATTGGGAAGGTAGGTTCTTGGGATAGCTATAAAGAACCACCTACATCTAGAGGACATCCCTGAAGAACATACATCTCCTAGGGAAGCCTCAATACTAGTAATAAAGCTATCATAAGAAATTTGCCATTATTAACATAGAAAACAAAATAAACTAAAAAAGAGAAAATAGAAAATGACAAGATGCAGAAACAAAATGCAACCCCAGACCCCCAGGCCACCCGGGACAAGCCCAGAACACAATGAGATAGACAAAATTGGAACTCAAACACTGAAAATTTCTGAAATGATAGCAATAGAAGTGAAAAAACAAGTGGAAAAGGTTATAGAGAAAATAATTTCTCAGGTACAAAAAGAAATGATGCTTAAAATCAAAGATATTAGAGAAGACACAGATAAAGAATAGATGAGCTTAGAAAAATGATGGAAACAAAAAATGCCCAACATAGGAAAGAAATGGAATTCATGAAACAGATTCAAACAGAAATCCAAGAGATTAAAACCTCCATTGAAAGTATATGCAACAGATCGAATGAAGGAGAGGATAGAATATCAGATCTTGAAGACAAAATTGCAGCAAGTGATGAAAAGAAAGATATCTTGAAAATAGCAAGAGATCATGAAAAATCAATCCAACAGCTATAAGATGATGCAAAAAAGAATAACTTAAGATTGATTGGGGTCGATGAGAAAGCTGGAGTCAGCACAAATGCCATAAAAAAAACTTTTCACAGAAATAATGGCAGAAAACTTCCCAATCATGGATAAAGAATTTGACATATAAATAAATGAAGCATACAGAACTCCAAACAGCCATGACCAAAATAAAGCTACACCAAGACTTACAATAATCAAGATTCCAGAAATTCGGTACAAGAACAGAATATTAAAAGCTGTTAGAGAAAAGAAACAGGAAAGGAAACCCCACCAGAATCATGGGTGCCTTCTCAACACAAACCCTCAAGTCAAGAAGAATTTGGAGTGAAGTATTTCAAGTCCTGAAAGAAAACAACTTCCAACCCAGATTGATGTACCCTGCAAAACTATCTTTCAAAATTAAGGAGAAATAAGATACTTCCATGACAAAGAACAACTGAAGAAATTCATGACCATTAAACCAACCCTAAAAAGATTACTGAAAGATATTCTAGACAGAGATAAAAATGACCACAATTCTAAGAACAACAACAGAAAGAAACCACCAGGAAGAGCAAGCAACTAAACAGAGGAGAAAAACAGGGAATAAACAGCAGAAAAATATCATGACAAAGATAAGCCAATACATGTCAGTGATAACCACCAATGTAAATGGCCTCAAGTCACCAATCAAAAGAAACAGACTGGCAGAATGGATCGAGAAACAAGATCCAAGAATATACTGTATACAAGAAACACATTTAACTCAAAAAGAAATTCATAGACTGAAAATCAAAGGATGGAAAACAATCTTCCGTGCAACAGGAACCCATAAAAAAGCAGGGGTAGCTATTCTGTTTGCAGACAAGTGAACTTCAAACCAAGAATGATAAAAAGAGATAAGGTCACTACATACTTGTTTTGGAAAACTTCAAGAGGAAGACATAGCAATCATAAATATGTATGCACCAAATACAGGAGCACCCATCTATATAAGACAATTATTAATAGACATGAGAAATAAAATAAGTAATAATACAAGTGTAACAGGAGACCTTAATACTCCATTGTCACAAAGAGATAGATCTACTAGAAAAAAAAATCAAAGAAATATCAGAACTGAATCAAACCCATGAACAAATGGACTTAGTAGATGTCTTCAGAGTGTTCCACCCAGCATCATCAGAATACACATTCTTCTCAGCTGCACATGGGACTTTCTCTAAAATAGACCATATACTAGCCCACAAAACATGCTTAAGTAAATACAAAGGAATTGAAATCATCTTATGCATATTATCTGACCATAGTGCAATGAAATTGGAAATTAATGGCAAGAGAAACCACACAAACTCCATAAACACATGGAGATTAAATAACACCTTCCTAAACAACCAATGGTTCACAGGTGAAATAAAGGAAGAAATTAAACAATATCTACAACTAAACAAGAATGCAGATAAAACATACCAGAACTTATGGGATGCAATGAAAGCAGTCCTAAGAGGAAAATTTATAGTGGTGAATTCTCATATCAGGAAAACAGAAAGAGCACAAATAAACAACCTAATGTTACAACTCAAGCTTCTAGAAAAAGAAGAGCAAGAGGGCTGGTGAGATGGCTCAGTGGCGTAAGCACCTGCCTGGCAAGTGCGAGGGCCCGAGTTCGACTCCCGGAATCCACATACGAAAAAAGGGCCGGTGATATCGCTCAGCGGCACAGGTGCCTGCTGGTCGACCCCCGGTACCCACAAAAAAAAATAAATAAATAAAAAAGAAGAGCACGAAAAACCCAAAGCTCATACAAGGGAGGAAATTATAAAGATCAGAGCAGAAATTAATGCAATGGAGACCAAAAAAAAAAACAATACAAAGAATTAATGAATCAAAGAGTTGTTTCTTTGAAAGAATAAATAAAAATGATAAACCTTAGACAGCCTTATCAAAAAAAAAGGAAAGAAAAGACTCTAATTCATGCAAAGAGGAATAAAAGGGGTGAAATCACTACAGATCCTGTGAAAATTCAGAAGATCATCAATACCTACTTCAAAAATCTTTACTCTCATAGGATGAAAAGCTCAGAAGAAATGGAGATTCCTAGATGCATATGAAATACCAAAGCTGAATCAAAAAGATATAAAAATTCTGAATAACCCAATGTCAGTGAATGAGATTGAAACTGTAATTAAAACTTACCAAAAAGGAAAAACCCAGGTCCTAATGGCTTCACTGCTGAATTCTACAAGAAATTTAGAGATTTAATGCCCATACTCCTCAAACTCTTCAATGAAATTGAAAGGGAAGCAATCCTCCCTAACTCATTCCTGGAGACAAGTATTATCCTGATACCAAAAACCAGAGAAAGACCCAACCAAGAAAGAGAACTACAGGCCAATCTCCCTAATGAACATAGATGCAAAAATCCTCAAACGATACTAGCAAACAGAATGCAGCAAATCATCAAGAAGATTATACACCATGACCAAGTGGGATTCATCCCAGGAATGCAGGGATGGTTCAATATACGCAAGTCAATAAATGTAATCCACCATATCAACAGAGCCAAAGACAAAAATCACATGATCATCTCAATAGATGCAGAAAAAGCTTTTAATAAAGTCCAATACTCATTCGTGATAAAAACCCTACAGAAAATCATAATAGATGGTCTTTACCTCAATTAGATAAAAGCCATCTATGACAAACCAACAGCCAACATCATACTAAATGGACAAAAACTGAAAGCTTTCACTCTAAAATCAGTAACAAGACAAGAATGCCCACTATCACCACTCCTATTCAATATAATTCTGGAAACATTAGCCACAACAATTAGACAAGAGAGAGAAATAAAAGGAATAAGGATAGGAAAGGAAGAAGTCAAAATTATCATTATTCACAGATAACATGATACTCTACATAGAAGACCCCAAAAACTCCACCAAAAGACTACTAGAGTTAATAACCAAATTCAGTAACATAGCTGGATACCATGTCAACACTCAAAAATCAATAGCAGTCCTGTACACA
Source organism: Erethizon dorsatum (assembly GCA_028451465.1). NCBI lineage: Eukaryota > Metazoa > Chordata > Mammalia > Rodentia > Erethizontidae > Erethizon > Erethizon dorsatum. Next base: position 28,724,480 of record CM051823.1, on the reverse strand, counting down.
AACAACAAACTCACCGAGACAGAAATTAGGGAAACCACATCCTTCACAATAGCATCCAAAAAAATGAAATACTTAGGAATCAATTTAACAAAAAAAGTAAAGGATCTCTGTATTGAAAGTTACAGTACTCTGAAAAAGCAGATCAAAGAGGATGTCAGAAAATGGAAAGATATCACTTGCTTATGGATAGGAAGACTCAACATAGTGAAAATGGCCATACTCCCAAAATTGTTATACAGATTCAAAGCAGTCGCCATCAAAATACCATTAACATACCTCAAAGAGCTAGAGAAAACATTCCTAAAGTTCTCTGGAAGCAGAAGAGATGTAGAATAGCAAAGGCAATCCTGGGCAACAAAGGCAAGGCAGGAGGCATCACAATCCCTGACTTGAAATTGTACTACAAAGCTACAGTGATAAAATCAGCATGGTAGTGGCAAAAAAACACACCTAAGGACCAGTGGAACAGATTAGAAGATGCAGACACAACTCCAAACACACTCAGCCACCTTATCTTTGACAAAGGGGACAAACATGTTCACTGGAAAAAAGATAGCCTCTTCAATAAATGGTGCTGGAAAAACTGGCTGTCTACCTGCTGAAGACTAAAACTAGACCCATCTCTATCACCATGCACTAAACTAAAGTCAAAATAGACCAAAGGTCTAAATATTAAAACAGAAACACTCAATCTACTGGAAGAGAAAGTAGGTGGAAATCTTGAAGACATAGGTGTAGGCAGAGACTTCATGAAGAAAACGCATACTGCACAGGAAACACTTCAAAGAATCAATATCTGGGATCTCATCTTATTAAAAAGCTTCTATACATCAAAAGAGATCACCAATAGAGTGAAAAGACAACCCGCAGAGTGGGAAAAAATTTTATCCAACTGTCCCTCAGACAAAGGACTTCTATCTAGGACATATGAAGAACTGAAAAAAATCAGATCCTGCGAATTCAAAGACCCAATCCAAAAATGGGCATCTGAGATGAATATGTATTTCTAAGATGAAGAAATATAAATAGGGGCTGGTGATATGGCTCAGTGGCACAAATGCCTGCTGGCAAGCGCGAGGTCCTGATGTCGACTCCTGGTACCCACATTAAAAAAAAAAAAAATGGCCGGTGAGATAGCTCAGCGGCATAAATGCCTGCCTGGCAAGCGCGAGGTCCTGAGTTTGACTCCCAGTACCCACATACAAAGGAAAAAGGGCCGGTGATATCGCTCATTGGCACAAGTGCCTACTCGCAAGTGCGAGGTCCTGAGTTTGACCCACACAAAACAAAACAAAAACAAACAAACAAAAAGGAAATACAAATAGCAAATAAACATATGAAATAATGTTCAACATCATTGGTCATGCGAGAGGTGCAAGTTAAAACAACATTGAGCTTCCATCTCACCCCAATAAGAATGGCTATTATGAAGAAATCAACCAATAACAAATGCTGGAGGGGCTGTGGGGAAAAAGGAACCCCTCTCCGCTGTTGGTGGGAGTGTAGATTGGTGCAACCACTATGGAAATCCGTGTGGAGACTCCTCAAAAAACTAGGATTAGAGGTCCCATTTGACCCAACTATTCCCCTTCTGGGTATTTTCCCGAAAGAATTAAAAACATCATACCACAGCGATATATGTGCATCCATGTTTATAGCAGCACAATTTATAATAGCTAAATTGTGGAAACAACCCAAATGTCCATCAATTGAGTAATGGATAAAAAAGATGTGGTATTTTTATACAAGGGAGTACTACTCAGCTGTAAAGAAGGATAAACTTGAGACATTTATAGGGAAATGGATGCAACTTGAGACCATACTCATAAGTGAAATAAATCAGACTTGCATGTGTAAACATCGTATTGTTGCCCTAGTGTAAGAAGTTGAAAGAATAAATGAGATTCAAAATGTACAATAAACATTGTGAAAGGAGAAGAAACTGTTCAAAAGGAAAAAGAATCTGGGATGGGGAAAGGAGAAAAAGAAGGGAAAAGGAAAAAATATATACACACAAGATAGTTAAGATAGTTATACTACTAATTTCTCTTAGTTCATTGAAAAGACAGGTTTGTGCCTATATTGTTTGATCAATTTTTCATGCCTTATCTTGTAATATGAGGAACTACTTTGAAGATAACAATATGCAATGTACTAATCATCGTCACTCTCCTACAATCTTGTTTTGAAATTTTGTGCCATTGTTTTTATTGTTTTTTGTCTCTAAAATAAAAAAATCCACAGAATATTTATTTTTATGTTTAAGAATTAAATATACTACTATTATATTTTTGTCAACTTCTATGTTCATTGTCCTTGATTTTTTCCTGTTAAAGTATATTTAAATTATTTAGGGTTTTTTCCCCCTCTCAGTATGTGGAAGATACTACTACAGATTCTTTTGGCATTGGTTATTGCTGATGATAAATTAATTGTTAGCTAGTTGTAATTTCTCTGTAGGAATTTGTCTTCTTTTTAGTAGCTTTTACAGTGTACTTTCATATGACACCACACTGTGGTTGGGGATTTATTTTTATTGATTCACCTTGCCTCTTAGGATGCATTTTCAATATTAAGTAATATTATAACCTGATTCCTTCTCAAGGGACTTTTTTGTACTAGTGCCTGAGATTGAATAAAAGTACGTGATTTCCAGAACCAAATGCATGCTTTAAAATTTTTTTCTTGTTTTACACTGGTCTTCAGCATCCTTACTACTTTGTATAATTACTAGAACTTGCCAGAAAATTTCTTCAGGGAGGTTTAGGAGATGACAGAAGGAAAGGAAAAACTCATTTGCAATTAGCATGAAAAGTAGTAATTATAAGGACAGAGAAAACTAGAAGAAGAAAATCAAGGAAAAAAGTCTGGCAACAAATCCAATCAATCCAAGAATTTCATGTTGTGGTTTGAATAGGAAGTCTAAGATCGAGAATGTCATTTGTCAGCCACTGCTTGACAGCTTGCCAGGATCGGGGAATGAGGTTCAGGGACTATGGGAAAGTTGTTTTAAGCTGGGGTGGGGTTGGGAGAGTAAGTCTAGCAAGGCTGGGTTTAGAATTATGGAGGCTTTTGATGAGCTTTTCTTGGGAAAGAATTTATTAGTCTAGGGAAAGTTTAGTAGTGAGGATGAGAGATAGCATTGATATTTGGAGCAGGAAAGTTCTTATGTGGGAAGCTATTTTCAGCAAATCACAGAGTATTTGGAACTCCATACATATGCCTTCCATAATTGGCATAAAGAAAATATCAGCCATAGGTCCTGAACATAGCAGAACAATGTTAAATAAAATCCCTAGAGAACAAGATGTGTATGGGCCCTGACATCATGAAATTTACCAAATTACTTATAAAATGGAATCTCAGACGCCTGTTTCCACTCAGACACAGAAATCAAATGTAAATACATGAATGGCATTGGTACCATCGAGGAGATGTATGAATACACACAAAAATCAGGGAGTGTTTCTTATGACTACTGCATTTTGCTAGTTGGAGGGGGAGGTTTGTAGATAGATTACAGACTCCGTGATGAGAATAGAACTTGAGACCAATTAGAAAGTAAGATATTCATGAGATCGGCTATTTGGGATGCTGCAAAACCAGAATCTGGAGAACTTTCTCACAATGAACATTTCTCATGGTTCATTCCATATGTTTCTGTTTCTACTTTTCTTTTTTGTTTACTGAGGCGTTCTTTCCTTCTTTTCTGTCTTACTGTTTTAACGCTAGCTCACAGTAATCCTCCACCATTATCAAAAAAATCTTCTGCTATGTACTCCTCTAAAGCAGGTGTCCCTAGCCTCTGGGTCACAGATCCTGGCTGCACAGCAGGAGATGAGTGGCAGGGCAGGGAGCAAAGCTTCATCTGTATTTATAGTTGCTCCTCACCACTTGCATTACCACGTAAGCTCTACCTTCTGTCAGATCACTGGTGACTAGATTTTCATATGAGTGCACATCCTACTGTGAACTGCACGTATGAGGGATCTAGGTTGTGTGTTCTTTATGAGAATCTAATATCTGATGATCTGAGGTGGAGTTGAGTGGTTGCAAACCCAGATTAGCATTAGCAAAGAGGTTTGACTGCACAGGGGCCATGATAAATCAATTGGTTGCAGACTCATATCAAAACCCTATCAGTGAGTGGCAAGTAACAACTAAGCTGTATTTGGTGGAAGGTTTTGTAGTGGCAAGTAAGTTGATGTACTTCAATGGTACAGCTGCCAAATACAGTGGTATCTGGTGGCAGGCTTTAAGTCAGAATCTAACATTTATTTTAGTCCATGAGTGGCCCACCCATTATTTTATTTACCACTTATGTCCTTATCTCTTTCCCACACTATGCATTTGCCTTAGAATTTTGGTAAGCCCACAAGCTAACCCTAGCTAAAATTAATAAAAAATATACATCATTGGAGAGCTTCTATAAGAAGAGGAAAAGACCCAATGATGAGACAGCACAAGATTCTAAGAATGATAACAAAAAGAAAGGTGAATTTTAAAATTACCAAGAATCTTACTTAAATTACAGGATCACTGCAATATGTGATTCACATTTTTCAAGTCTGCTTTGTATAATGTGGACTGGCTATCCAACAAAGCTGTGAGACTCCAAAACTACTTTGCCATGTTAAGACCAGGCACCTTGCATTAAAAGACACATCCTTTTGGAGCTTTTCAAGAGAAAAAAAGCCGAACAGTTGTAGGCCACCACTTCATGAAATGCGTCTGCAAATAGGGCATAATTCTTAGTGGCTAAGTGCATCACTAGCTAAGAAGCCCTTTCTATTGGTGAATAGTTGGTCCTGCCTGCTATGGACATTTCTTGTGAACTTTTAGGAGAGACTACAGCTCAAAAAGTGGCACATGTTCCTCTTTTGGCTAGCACCATAACTAGACAAATTGATGAAATAGTAGAGGGTATTGAGGCGCAATTATTAGAGAGGATTAATGCATCACTGTGGTACACAATCCAGACTGGCAAGTCTGCCAGTGTTGACAAAAAGGCAAAGATGCTTGTTTTTGTGTGATATATTTTTCAGGAGGATTTACATGTATATTTTCAGGAGGATATATTGTGGGCACTTTTGTTACCAACTAGCACCACAATTACAGAATTATTCAAGTTGTTGAATGATTACATATCAGGAAAACTGAATTGGTCATTTTTTGTTGGCACATGCATAGATAGAGGGGCTCCCATAACAACAGTTTTTTGGTTTCAAAATTCAGGTCAAAGAGGTTGTTTCTGTCATGTGTGAGTCTATGCACTGTTGTGTTAGTCTATGCATGTCTGTGAGTCTATGCACTGTGTCATCCATAGAGAAATGCTATCTAGCTGAGAAATGTCACCAGAACTTAACAGTGTTTTGCCAGATGTGATTAAAATTATCTACCACATTAAAGCGTATGACCTTAACTCATGCTGGTTTGTGCAACTCTATAAGAAGATGGACTCTGACAGAGCACAGATGACTTATGCACACAAGTGAGATGACTTTCTAAAAGTAGATGACTGGCCAGAGTTTTTTTCATTTTAAGAGCTGCTCCACATATTTCTTTTAGAAAAACAGTCACCACTGGCTACACATATCAGTGACATAGAATGGACTGCAAAACTTGCAACCTGCACAATACACTCAATCTATCATTTCAGAGAGGAATGACAACTGCATTCAAGTCAGCAAATAAAGTGGTTGCACTCAGAGCCAAAATGGAATTATGGTGAGGAGTGAACATTGACATTTTTTATGTTCTCATTTTTGTTTTCAAATATAAAAAAGTCAAGAGTTTTATACCAGTTATCTCAATTAAGTGTATGCAAAGCTATTCAGGGTGTACAACCATCATTTCTCCCCTTCAATTTTTATGCTTTATACAGTGGTGTGACTTACAGAAAATTGGATGGCATGTGCTTGGTTGGAAAATGTCATCTCTTTACTAAAAACAACATGCAGGGCAGTTCTTACTTTGTCTGCAAGTCAGTTTATAATAACTGCTTATTTTTTGTTTATTTAGGAGGCACATGGAACTGAAACTTAGCTGCCCAATTTTATTAAGCTGTCCTATAAGTATGCACAAAGGATAGTCTCAATGCAGCAAAATTTGGAGAGTTGAGTTAGACATTATTTGTTATCTTTAGTAGATTAAACTCTTTAGCCTGAAAATGTTGGCTTTTTCTCTTAAACCTCCTTAGGACTGTCCCTTTAATTTTGCTAGACTAGGTTCTAGAACAAAAGAGCCCCTCATGTGAAATTTCATTGTGAAAACTATATTCTGTTGTATTATACAAATTTTTGCTAGTTGTATAGACTAAAGACAGTTATTTTGCTAAGTAAATGGCACTAAAGAAAATCCTGATCCAAGTGGCACTACTTAGTCCAAATATTTCTGACCAAAGAAATTATATAACAATATTATAGGCTAACTTAAGAGATGGCTGACATTAAGCTGTACATTTTTATATGTCAAATATATACTCCAAGAGTTTATAAAATATGTTTATGCAGTATTACCTCTAAGAGTATCAGGTACAAGATAAATCCCCCTAAAGACTTGTGATAGCATTTCAGGTGGAAACAGCCTTATATACAGTTTCTCTGCTATCAAGTATATAATTTAAGGTGATTTCAGAGATTATTGAGAACATTTTATTCCACTGATGATTGATCAAAAATGTTGATTTGTGGAATTTTAAATATTTCTTTTTAAAAACCCAAAATATACAACCTCTGTACAAAGAAAAATATAAAAATTCTGGATGACCATGTTTGATTACACTAAATAATTTAGAATGGAATGTCACTAGTTGAAGATTTTTCTACTTTACTCATTCCTTTGACATCATTGATTTGTGAACGAAGGTTTATATTTAGTTCAGCTCCACTTATGGTGGGATTTTTGACATGTTTAAAACATTGGCAGAGAATTTGAGAGAGACTGAGCCAGGGCCTTTTTTCTCCCAGCTGGTGCATGATCCTCTGTCTCAGCTTTCAAAAGGTTTAAGCATTACTTCCCAATCACAAAAGACACCCAAAGTGGGAAGGAATGGAACCATGAATCATTTGTGGGTAAAGCAATTAAACCAACTTTGTCCATGCTAGAAGAGGATAAACTGCTTGAGATTGCAAATGATGGCGGCCTTAAAAGTCTGTTTGAGGGCCGGTGAGATGGCTCAGCGGCGTAAGCGCCTGCCTTGCAAGCGCAAGGGCCCAAATTCGACTCCCCGATCCCACATACGAAAAAGGGGCCGGTGATATTGCTCAGTGGCACGGGTGCCTGTTGGCGCACGAGGTCCTGAGGTCGACCCCCCAGTACCCACAAAAAAAAAAAAAAAAAGTCTGTTTGAGATAACTGCAAACCTCCATGTATTGTAGATTAAAGTCAAGGTTGTATATCCTGAGATTGCCACAAAAGCACTGAAAAGCTCGCTTATTTTTTCAGCATTCTCTTTGTGAAACAAGGTTTTCTGCAGTGATAGCAACCAAAATTAAAGAATGGCGTAGCCTGGATGTAAGCAACACACTTTTAGTGTCACCATCTCCCATCACCCCAGATGGAACTTGCAGGAAAGCAAGTTCAGGGTTCCCACTGATTCTGCATGATGGTGAGCTGTGTAATTATTTCATTATATATTACAGTGTAGTAATAATAGAGCTATAGTGCACAATAAAGGTGATGCACTTGAATCATCTTTTTTTTTTATTTTAAAGAGAAGAAAAAACAAAACAAATCAAAAGAAGAACAAATTTTCAAACAAACATAATAGGAGGGTAACAATGGTTAATACATTACGTATTACTATCTTTAAGTTAGTTATTCAGGACACCAGACATTAGCATTCAATTGTCCAAACATTATTGGCACAAACCTTACTCTTCAATGAACTAAGTAAAAATGGTAGTGTATCTATCTTAACCATCTTATATATATATATACAATTTTTTTTTCCCTTTCCCTTCTTTCTTTTCCCTATTCCAGTCTCTCTTTCCTTTTGACCAGTTTCTTTTTGATTCACCATGTCTATTGTACATTTTGGATCTTATTTACTCTTTCAGTTTCTCATACTAGAGAGACAATACGATGCTTACACATGTGCTTCTGGTTTATTTCACTTATGAGTATTTTCTCGAGTTGCATCCATTTACCTATAAAAGTCTCCAGTTTATCCTTCTTTATGGCTGAATAGTACTCCATTGTATAAAAATACCACATCTTTCTTATCCATTCCTCAGTTGATGGGCATTTGGGTTGTTTCCAAGATCTGGCTATTACAAATTGTGCTGCTATAAACATGGGTGCACATATATCGCTGTGGTACAATGTTTTTAATTCTTCTGGGAAGATGCCCAGAAGGGGAATAGCTGGGTCAAATGGGACCTCCAACCCTAGTTTTCTGAGGAATCTCCACACTGACTTCCACAGTGGCTGTACCAGTCGACACTCCCACCAACAGTGAAGAAGGGTTCCTTTTTCCCCACAGCCCCTCCAGCATTTGTTATTAGTTGATTTCTTAATAGTAGCCATTCTTTCTGGGGTGAGATGGTATCTCAGTGTTGTTTTAATTTGCATCTCTCGAATGACTAGTGATGTTGCACATTTTTTTGTATATTTATTTGCCATTAGTATTTCTTCATCTGAGAAATGTGTATTCATCTCAGATGCCCATTTTTGGAGTGGGTCTTTAAATTTGGGAGGTCTGATTTTTTTGAGTTCTTTATATGTTCTCGATAGTAATCCTTTGTCTGAGGAACAGCTGGCAAACATTTTTTCCCACATTGTGGGTTGTCTCTTCACTCTGTTGGTGGTTTCTCTTGCTGTGCAAAAGCTTTTTAATAAGATGAGATCCCAGTTATTGATTCTTTGGGATAGTTCCCGTGCAGTTGAGTTTTTATTCATAAAGTCTTTGCCTACACCAATGTCTCCAAGGGTTTTACCTATCCTACCTTCCAGCAGATTTAATGTTTCTGTTTTAATATTTAGATCTCTGATCCATTTTGAATTTAGTTTAGTGCATGGTGAAAGATATGGATCTAGTTTTAATCTTCGGCATGTGTAGAGCCAGTTTTTCCAGCACCATTTATTAAAGAGGCTATCTTTCTTCCAGCGAATGTGTTTGGCACCTTTGTCAAAGATAAGGTGGCTTAGTATGTCTGGGGTTGTTTCAGCATCTTCTAATCTGTTCCATTGATCTTCAGGTCTGTTTTTTTGCCAGTACCACACTGTTTTTATCACAGTAGCTTTATAGTATAATTTCAAGTCGGGGATTGTGATGCCCCCTGCCTTGCCTTTGTTGCCCGGATTTGCCTTTGCTATTTTAGGTCTCTTCTGATTCCAAATGAATTTTAGGATTGTTTTCTCTAATTCTGTGAGATATGCTGTTGGAATTTTGATTGGAATTGCATTAAATCTGTATAACAATTTTGGAAGTATGGCCATTTTCACTATATTGGTTCTTCCTATCCAGGAGCAAGGGAT